>CM067883.1:17058872-19541372 GCA_034621355.1 Mycalesis mineus
TTGCTGTTTTCCGTGTAAAGAGTATGGTTTCCGGTGTAATATATCCGTATATTTGGCTTAATATATATGCTTTAGTTTGACAGCTGCTAAGGCTCACGTTTTATTAAGATGACTAACCTAGTAAACGTAATTTGTAATTAAGCAATTTCAATTTCGCAGGCCTCAGAAAAGTGTACCCCTACTACTTCACATTCACAACGTTCACAAAAGGGAGATGGGTTGGGGAGAAGATCCTCGACGTGTTCGCGAGGGAGTTCAGAGCCCATCCTGCCGCGGAGTACGAGAGGTGCATCCGCGCTGGTACCCTCACGGTCAACTACGACCGAGTGGACCCGGACTATAGACTCAAACACAACGATCTGCTGGCCAACGTCGTCCATAGGTAATTCTGCACCTATTTTAAACCTCACTTCTAGTTACTCTTGTAGATAGCTTACGAGATATATTATAGTTGTCATCTGGCACTTCATTTGTCCACACTGTGAGCGGCCTCTTTGTAATGAAAGCATGCGTGCATTCTGTCACAAACTTTTAAAGTTGAAGGTCAAAGGATATGCTTTAAACCGGGGGAAAATTGTACAGGATTTTATACTTCGTCGTGGTTTATCAATGCAACTAAATAATAATGAGATAATTACTTGTGTTGTAATCGCCCCATTAGCTAAGTATATGTTGCTGTAGTCGACGCATTTCAAACTGAGTCGTCTATCGGTTATATTGACAGTGATATGGAGGCAGCCTTATCACTTCGTGATAATATAAAAGGGGTCACAAGGGGTGATACGACTGATTCCATAACACTGTCAATATAACCGACGTTCAGTTTAAAATGCGTCGACTATAGAACACAAAACATCAAGTGAAACCGCACTTATTCATACATACATTCTTTAGAGTAAGCTAAATAAAACATATTTTCTAAATGAATAATATTTTGTATTTTTTTTATTTTAACGCGTTGAAAGTCCTTGATACATCCTGTAGAAACAATTGAATTGTGACTCAACTGTATGCACCGAGGCTGCTTGCTAGACGTGGACACGGCTGTAGGTAGTTGAAAACAGACTTTCCAATATGATAAATAATGACACTAAATATTTGACGCAACACGTTGTACAAATGTATTACTTCTGGCAAGTACTGCTACCTATAATAAGATAAAAAGGAGCCTGTATATTATAAATTATAAATAACAATAATATAATACTATTCTGTCTTGCCTCTTTCTTTAACTTACATGGGAACTTTATATTTACATAGAAACCGGTGTAATGGCAACTTAGAATTGTTTTCATTTATTTAATTATCTAAAGAGAAATGATCAAAATTTAAGGCACATTAATGTGTAAAGATGCTTTATGAGCTTAAGCTGAAACGCTTGTTTTAGATAACTCTTCCCTTAGCACAATGAAAAAAAACATTATCAACATTACGGTTATTTTTATTTAAAAAATATGAGAAAAATATAGTCCACAGTCCTGGTAGTATCTGAAAACATGATAACAAGTAAACGAAGATTCTATCTTCGTCTGAATTAAAAAGGTTATATTTATTCATGCATGATAATTATCCATTCTACTTTACGACAGACTTTTTATAAAATATATGATTTTGGTTGACTTAGATGTAAACTGCTCAATGTGCCTTAATAATTAACATCTTTGAAATCAATTCTAAGTTCGGCATTTGACATTAGACACTGTGTCAAAGCTTGTCTGTAAATGCAAGCCTCTTAGTTTATTGGAATGTTGTATTCTGGAAACTTTTCAATCAAAACTTGAGGGTAGTTTCGTAAAATCGAACAAGACTTCACCGAATAGAATAAGTCTTTTTATAGCTTTTTTACTCCATTACACTTAGCGAGCCAGTTTTATTCTTAATTTAGTGAAGAAAATGAATATCCCAGTTGGTTTGTATTAACAAGGTCGAAATGTACCTGTACGTTTCGGGATGTTTTACCATTTACATTGTATAAAAAGACTTATTTTCTACGACGCAACAATTGGGTACTACCGAATGTTAGTACCACCAAACACATGATGAGCATGCGAGTGCACTGAAAGTATTTCCTACATTTTTATAAATGTCAATTATTTTTATGTTTTCATGTTTATAATGTGAACTTTAACCTTTAACTATGATGGTAACAACGGTTTGTATTGTATTGTTAACGAGTTTATGAGTCTTTGTTAAAATATATTATCCCAAATTTTAATTACGGCTTTTTGTTTGTTTAAATTGTTTAAAACTCGCCTTTCAAACTGATTAATTACTTGTTGCTTTACAACTTAATGTATATCAAATTATTGAATTTAGTTATATTTCCTCAACATTTTTTATATTTAAATAATAGTAACCAGTTCATAATATTTCCGTGGTTGAAATCGGCAATTCTATTTACTAGTTTAAAGACATCTCTGCCACCTTTGTCCTTGTTCCCGCCATGGCAACCTTCTTTTTCCAATATGAAGACTTCAACATTATTTATCATTGTCAGTTACCCAATAAAACATTTTTATTAGACTTTTCAAATCTAATTACTATTAGTTAAATTGGCTACTGCTATGTGATATCTAAAACCAAAAAGAAAATTTAAAATAGAGAAGTCATAATTCTTATTCAATTACAATCACGATCATTTTGTTGTTAAATTTATACCTTATATAAATAAGTAGTAGACTTTAATCACAGAATCAAAGGAGAAGTTGACAAATTCACCTTTTTGCTCAATAAATGATGTCATTACTTTTACAGCACCAATCTATTGTCAAGGTCTAGTTACCCTCATTACGTCGTTTATGAAGAGAGTGTTTTGGTCAAGTAACTTTTGGTCGAATCGACGAGCCTATAAATGATCTAACTGCGGCGATACTAAACGAAGCTATTAATTTACTTCTCTGGAAGACATTAAGCCTTCGGTTTGGGGTGTCATTAATTACTTTTAATGACGATAATTGGCTACATTTAATGGACAATTAGGATGCTCTCTGAATGTACCAAACAAATTTCTTTTTCACTCGATAAGTTAGAGTACCACTAACTCAGATCAGTTGACTGGCCTGTCGGGGACATCTAAATCTATTAAGTTAGTCAATCGGTTAAGTGATGACAGTATTTTTATTTGCGTGACAATTGATTACAATTTTTAACACTACTTATTTTTCCCTTGTCGATATTTTTCTTTTCTTTTCTTATATTTTTCTCTATCTATATAAAAGAAACAAAAAGCCGTATGTAATTTAATAAATCCTGTAACTTATACTCAGCATAGCTCACGCATGTTCATTTATTGTCGTTTGGTCTCGTCTTATCTGTATTTCATACACTACGAGATCAGATTTATGGTACGAATTACGTACGATCTTTATACACTAAGAGCCTACGATAGTAACGTCTTAGTTGTAGTATAAGAATCTCAATCTAAAAATGCTGATAAGTATTTACTAGAAAAAGACATTATTAACTACAAAACCTTAAATTTTAACAAACTTGCTGAAGTGAATATTTCGTAATGTCTGCAAAATATGGGTGTCAATTTGAAAGTGATGTTATATTTAACAACTAACATTATTGAAAACTATGTTTTAAATTAATTAAGTTTGAATGTTACTGTGGTACATTAAATTAAACTACTACAGTCTAGTACAATGGGCTTTTCCTACTAAATTTTCACACCCAGCTAAAAAACAGCACAGGCGAAAATGAATGCGAGAGCGAAATTCTTCTATATGCGTTCACAAATTGAATTTACCGCCACCGAAAAACAACGTGACAACGTTTTCACGCGGCATTTAAGTTTGATGCTGTAACAAAGGACAAACGATCGTGGGCTCTTCGTCCAAAAGCGTGTTTGTAATATTACCTCTGTGGATACCACCTGCGTAATACGGGCTGCTACATTACGGGGATTATTTATAATACCGCTATCATCCCATTAAATCTATCCTCATGTGCATCTTATAAAAGATTAGCACGATATTATCCGTACTTGTTCAACATCTCTACATCTCTAGCTTATTGTTTGTTCACAATGAGCTTAGGATTAATGATTTTATCTGTAGTAAAAAATTCAAATTCAAAACAACATAATCTCATCTGCCTATAATATAATTAGCAACTGTATGGTTAGGATCAAAACGAAATAGTGACAACATTAAAAAATAATTATTTTTTAATTGAACTGTAATAATTAATATGAATACATAATCTAAATAATAATCAGATAAATAAATTTCTAAATATCAGCCTATTAACGGCCCACTACAGGGCCAGGCCTTCCTCCTTATAATAGAGGAAATCAGAAAATATACTGAACGTAATTTAGCAAGCCTGGCATGACCACAATGAGATGACTATGATCACGGATTCAGTCGACATCAATCCGGTCTCCTTCGTAATTAGACTCACGCTTGTGGTTATGGTAGAGCAGATGGTATCCAATATTTGAACACATATTGGTTCAAATACCCAGCTCCAGTGCCTGACGTGTGTATCCTTACAGGCACGAAGTACCAGTGACCAGCCAACTGATCACCCTCGTACATATCGACGAGGACATTGTGGTTGTCAACAAACCAGCCTCTATCCCCGTAAGTGGCAATTGAGACCGCCATTTTATGTTCGCTTTTGTCATCTTCAATGTTATGCTTGTGTCCTTTGTTTGCATGCTTGATTGTTGCTCGTCAATTTTGATTGCGAAATGTTTATGACATTCATTATTGTGACTATTAAGATCAGTGCCAGATAGACGCACATAGTCAGTTATACTGTAACGCTCTTTCTGTCAAAAGGTTACTTAATGACAGACCAATATGAGTGTAAAATTACTCCATACATTTTGGTTAGAATACGATGGAATATCCACTGCGTTTCTCAAGACAGCAGGCTGAGAAAATCATTAAGTTGTATTCTGATACAGGTATGACTGAATTACTATTTACTGATCATAACTGTTTATTTTTGTAAGTTTCTCTTTCCCTTGTAATTTCGTAATCGAATTTGACGTTCTAATACTTCTAAGCTAAGCTTTAGGTGTGGTAGCAGTCACTTCACTGTTTAGCTTTAATTACATACAACTTATACTTAATAACTTTTTCAATACATTGTAGTTTTTAAGGTAAGTAATAAATGTTAAGCAAGTAACTTAAATACTAAGTAATTTAACAACACATCATTAATATAATTTAAGATTACTCATTACATTGAAACCTACAACAATCGATTAAATTATTAGATTGCCACGTATTGAATGTCTAAATAGATTTTAACGAATCCTTATATTTTGAAGCAATATACCGTTTGTTGTTAATTGTCGGAAATAATTAATAATGAATCTACGATACAACAGCTTCTGCACCTGTATGAATCTAAAAAAAATCAGAATATTGAAATCAGTTTCCTAATTTTAAATACTATGTATTTCTATTAAAGCAATTTTATCTTATTGTAGTTAATCTGACCTGTTGTTCTGAAATAAAACTACTACTAGTATATTCGATTTGATGACCTTTATTCTATTTGACGTAATATAGTGTTAGAAGATGAAGAAGCCTCTCTAAAGGGTTCATAATTACACACAAACTATATATACCTACATATTTATAACACAGTACAATTTTTAATCAAATATAGATAAACTCGGCTACACACTTTAAATTACTTGTAATAAACTTAACAAAGCCGACATAGAAATAAATGTATTTTAAAATTCTTTTGCAGCACTTAATCCCGTTTCTATATTCTATCTTAAAGTTACTTTGTACTACACAATATCCGCTTTTCCTGTCGGCAAATGGCATATTATATATCTCGAGGTTCTTTCATCAGTAAGGATTTTAGCAAGAAATATTCCACAGCCCTATGATGGAGTATTTATAATATTGCGTTGGCGGTGTATCGTTATACTTATACCGTGTACAAATTACTTATTAGACAATACATTATCTTTTCTTTATCTGTATTTATTGGTTCGCAGAAAAAAGTTTAGGTATTTTTAACCGACGAAAAAAAACGGAGGAGGTTCTCAATTCGACACGAATATATTTTTTTTATGTATGACTACGCATAACTTTTTACAGAGTTGTCCGATTTTGATAATTCTTTTTCTTTTTTATTAGAAAGGGCACACTTCCACTATAGTCCCATAGTCATCATATTAGGATCTGATGATGATATCCTAGGAAAATTGAAGGAACTCTTCAAATTTTATAGGCACACTTGCAGCGACTTTTGTTTTTGTGTAAGTATCGGTAGCTTTTTGGCTACTAGTGCCGTATAATATAAAATAGAACCGACTAGAAACCCACTGAAAAGTAAAAAATAACTGCGTCATTTAGTTTTAGGTTCTATTTTTTGTTAAAAATTTTAATACTAGAGGACGCCCGCTGTTTTACCCGCGTAGTTCTCATTACCGTGGGAACTTCGGTATAAAATATGGCCTATGTGTTATTCTTATATGTAAGCTATATTATTGCGAAGTTTGATCGAAATCCATTCAGTAATTTTTGCGTGAAAGACTAACACACATCCATCCACACATAGAAACGTTCGCCTGTATAATCTTAAATTAGTAAGGATGAATATAGGTTTTTTTTTATTAAACTTACCGGTTATTATAGGTTGAAAAATGTTCAAACTTTTTATTCTTATTGGACTCTTTCAGATATTGGACCCAATATACAGAATATTTTTAAGAGCATTGAAATTTTATGGAAAATTTACATTTACACTAAAGCTTTAAAACCTCATGGTCGTTGCGCGTAACTTTTGACAAACACTGGACCCTTAAAATCGAATAACAATAACAATATAAAGTTTCAAGTTATTCGTAACAGCGAAACAAAGGGACTCGCGAAACGGTTTATATTTTACGGGCAGCAGTAAATTCTGAATAGAAAAGATATAGCTGACTCAAAAGATATTCTCTTTGTATACCTTTCAAATCAGCCAAAGCGTGCTATAAAATATTATTGTTGAAATATAATATGGCACGCCCTGAAACAAATTTAAAACATCCTTTGCTGTTGCAATCGTTTTATTTACATTTGTGAGCTACTAGCTTTAACAAACGGTTTCAATTTCAATGATATCGTTATAATCAGTAGAGCAGTTATGGCATTTATATTAATGATCAAAATTTATCTCTTATGGTATGATAAACATAAACATAATATAAAATGGTAAGAATAAACATAATATCAAAAATTGCGGTACCGACGGGATTCGAACCCGCGTCTCTCTGGCAATCCGGGCACTTAGAGCGCCATACCGCTAGGCCACGATCCCGATGAGGTCGATGCCGAAATTGGGCTTTTGATATTATGTTTTTGATATCCAGGTATACGGCCTGTAATGCCATCTACACTATGAACTGAACATGTTACAATACTTTTGAAGGCTTATATTACGAGGCTTATATCTCGTATGGATTATAAGATTTGCTTGTTCTGTATTTATTATCGAAACTAGCGGATGCATGTGTAAAATTAAAATAAATAAGATTACGAAAATAAAAAATAGCCCAAATTACTCCTTATATTATATTAGCCCTCAATGATGAATAATTTTCCTCGTATTTTCCACTGATTCTTCGCTCCTATTGATTACAGCGTGGAGTTATATAGGTAGTCTTCCTCGACAAATGGACTATACAAATCAAAAATATTTTTTCATTTCGTACCAGTAGTTTCTGAGATTAGCGCATTCAAACAAAATCTTCAGCGTCATTAGGTGTCAAATCTCTTAAGACAAAAACACTATTTTGTTTCTTTTGAGATCAATAGAACATATGGATATTTATTTTATAAAAACAATCATGCTGATTGGTGAACAACTGATGGCATACGTTACCGTGAATATGTGTTTAATATCATCATAGCTTATTATATTTAAGAAAATAATCCATCGTATAATCACATAACAACTAATAAATACACAACAAACAAGTAAAAATTATATAAAGAAACCGTAAAGAAATCCTGTCGAATTGGAAACTAAGAAAAACCCATACAAAGTAGATACTTTTAAAATAATCTAGAATTTCTGATTCCATTATTTTAAATGTAGAAGTTCAATTTGATGAAACTGATAAGAATACTACTTCAAGCTAAATAAGCTGCCAATAATCCGCAGAACGTTCCAAGTTCTAACTTGGGACGGGATGTAATGAAAAGGCGGTTAATTCTGAGACAAGCGCAAACTTAAAGTTATAACTTTGTGCAAACTTACATGGAGTAGCGAAGTTGCCATGTTTGTGTTATATAATACAAAAAGCTGACAGAGACTTAAATGTACGAACTGCTTTTAAGAGTTTCTGAAACATTCGCAAAATTTTTAATTAACGTCAACTTTGTTATCTAGTATTCTGGTTGAAATGTTATAAAATTTTCAATTTAAAATATCTTCATTTAAATTCCGTTCTCGCTTCTTCTGTGTTTGTATTATAAATAATAAACTATAACTTTATTTAAATAATGGTAAAATTGCTTTTTGTAAGTTCGTAAGTAAGCAGTAAAATTTAAAATAATTATGACTTATATTAAATATTAATAAATATTTAAAAACAACAGCAACAATTAAACAACAAATTATTTTCAATAAAGTAGAAACACGTATTCACATTCCAAACATTAACATAAACCTCATACATATTAAGACGTACAATAAATCTTGCAAATGTTAGGGTTAAAAATTTTATTATATATTTATCAAAGTCTAGCCTTTTTTTCAAGTTTCGACACGCCAATCAAGTTTGGACCTGGGGGTTATTTAATAAATGACGATAATCAAGGTAGGACGAGAGAGATGATTGTAGAAAAAGGCAATGTCTTTATTTATTATTTGCATGTTCAAAACAGAACGGTGATTTTTATTCAAGTTTAGCGCCAAGTGACTGACCGTATCCAATTATCTTGATTGATTCTGGCCCCCAGTATGGGAGGTCTCGAAGTCTAAATTAATCGCAAAGTGATGTATTAAAGCAATTTATTTGCGAACTTCGATGGCTGGCTGGGAACGACTCAAAACAATCACGCACTACGCAAATTATTCTTTCTGACAGAGATGTAAAGCCGTAAACATAGGTATTAAGTTTTCAGTAGGATTTTAGGATGGAGAATTAGCGCGTGTTGTAGCAAGCTTATTAAATGGTCTTAAGTTGTTATCTTTGTTTGTAATAGACATATTATTTATTAAATTAATAATTAGTGAAGAAAAATTGTTACGTCAAATGTATATTTTGAAATAATGTTACAGAAACTCAACTCAGTTTAACATATAGTTTTTACTATAGATAGTCTAGATACATTTAATAGTTTTCATTTTTCTTTCGGGATTATAAACACATTTGCATTATTTTAGTTAATAAATTTAATAACTATAAATTCATTTTTATTATAATTTAACCAACAAACTGTAAGAAACATACTATTGTAATCTGATTATGTTACCTGATTCTCTTATTATTTAAAGGAAAAAGGAATCTGATTCATAACAAAAATCTTGTGTCTTTTCTTTTATATTTTATTCACTTTTAATATTTACTTTACTCGTAGATAGATGTTCTTATAACTCCTGGAAGACTGTTGTACATATTGATTGAAGTATTTTTGAGTTTTCTTTACATACAATACACCAACAACACAAACTTCTTCTTGTACTGATTTAAATAGATCTTCTAACTATTTATACTCATCAAGAACCTGTAGAATAGCAACTACTACGATTATTTCCTGCTATAAGTAGTGTTAGATCTAAATTTAACTATGGTGTTGCTATTAAATTGGGAATGGTGATTGTTTTATACTATAGCGGTATACCAATACACAGTTAAACTACTGACAAATTATTTCCTTTATTAAAAGTTATATTTAATATTCAACTATAACATTTTAGAGAAGCATGTCTATTCGTAACTTAGTCACTTTTATTATCTTTTTTAATAATTATCCCTTCTATAGATATATGTATTCCCTATATTTAATTAACTTGGAGCGTCAATCTGTCTATGTGTATATTATCTTGTGTCTGATTATTTATATTATTCTATATATTTCAGTAGAATTATCGCAAGTATTTTAGGAATAACACGTGAAGCCATCATTAATTGTAGGAGCATCAAGTGAAAAGAGGGCAATTTCTTAGATTTTTATTATAAGCCCCTGACGTAAAGAGTGTTTTTAAGTTTGACTTGTCCGTCTGTGTTTCTTTATGTCTGTGTATGTCCTAGCATCGTCTAAGCGGATGGACCGATTACGATGCGTTTTCTCTGTTCTACAGCTGATGTGATCGTGATTTTTTGCTAATGACAAGAAAGATCCAATAAGCCAACCCAAAGATTTAGGCGTTTTTTATTACTTTAGATAATTTAGAAAAAGATTTTTAATTTTAGAAGATATTTGACACATTTTCTCTATTTTATGTCCTGTTGTTGTTTTCATTGAGAATCTTTTGACGTTCTTAAGTTTGATTCAGATTTTGTATTAGTAAAGTTTCCCAAGTTTCTTAAAGTGCTAAAAGCAATAAATATTGTGAAATATTTTACGATCACTTCTTTACTTCTACTTAGGCTCTACATGTTTGCGTTAAACAAGATAATATAATAATCCAGAAAATAAATTAATAGGCTGACCCTTATGTCTTTTAAAACATTTTGCCGTAGACATATACAATTCTAGTTTTAATATGACATTATATACCGATATTTTTAAGAATGGTGAGTCTTATTAGTATTATTGCATTATAATGGGCGAGGATCTAAAAAAATATGTCGCCAAAAACTAATACATGGTGTTGTAATTAAACAAACACTTAATGCTAAAACGACAGCTAAAACATAACTGACAATAATGTTATATAACAAAACAGCAATCATCCAACAATTTGGACTTGTTATCCCAAAATGCAACATCATAGGGCCTGTTAATGTGAAGACGCTTCAAACATGCGGAAATCACCAAATGCTGAATGTCGATCAGATTATATGGAAGCCCGTAATTCGGCGAGCGAATGCAGGTATTCTCATATGAATTGCAAAAAATGCCAGCAAATATATTGGCTTGATATTTGGCGAATAGGCCATTTTTATGGCTTGATATTCGCTAAATGCCGAGCTAGTTCATTTTTCGAATGGATAGTGAGCGCTGCCGTAACTACAGAGTGCCAGCGGTGCCCAGGACACAAACTTTAAAGGTGTATAAAGCTCTTACCATGTGAAAAAAAAATAATTACGGGACTGTTAGCGAGCATCCGTTGCGTGCGCGTCTACCTCAGCTACTGTGATGCACATTCAGCATTTGGCGAAGCCTTCATGTCCGGATGCGGTTTAACGTTCTGTCCATGCTGGGCCAGGCACGAGACGCCAGTGCTCGCTAGTCCCTTGCGCATCATACACGTGGATGAGGAGCTTCTCGTGCTAGACAAGCCATGCTCGTTGCCGGTGAGTCAGCGTTGCGTTTGCGTTTTACGTCAGGTCCTGGTTGATAGCTAATGATACCTAGTACATTCAAAATGACTTTAACTGTGTCATAAGATCGTGCTGTTATACATATTTAATTACCTATAACTTTCATATGAGTTTCGGTCTATTCTTATCCTTATCCTTATCCTTATGTAAAACTGCTGCTACCCATTTAACTTTAAGTCAGTGGTATCAGACAGAATAATTTTACATTAATTACTACACTACCATTCAAATTCATGATACCCAATTATAGCATATACAAATATTGCTGCGAATAGCGAAAACCTAAAACTTATGTAAAATGCTACTAGGGCAAATGTCTACCCAACTATAGCTCGTAATTAATTTTAAAACTATACCATCATTTATTACTGTCTTTTTCTTTATCATAGCACGGTCTTATGGATAGACAAAACTTAGTGAATTTATATTATATAGCCATATGTAACCCTAAGTCCTGTACACTTGGTCAATTCATATTTTGTATATAATACCCTTTAGTTCTGCTGCTGTGCAACTATGACCAAGCACGGCATAACTGGATTCCACTTTTAATAAACGGGTTCAAAATTTTACAAAGTCTGTAATATTTTTAATTGAAAATAAATTTTATACAGTAAATATTATTTTCATGAATTTAATATCGTAATATAAGATACGTTTAATAAACCAGGGCCTGACAGAGATTGTGCACACAAAGTTCGGAACGTTGAATGCTCCAGACAGTACCGAGAAATTGTGCAGTCTCGTTGAGAATCCCACCTGTAAGTGGGTCCAAGTCCACAATATCCCCATATAAGCCTTGGATATATTATACATCCTACCAAGGTTGAATACCTTGCTGTGCGTTTTCATTTCTCCCTTTAATGTTAGTGATGTTATTAAAGCGAGAATCTAAACTAAACTATAATTCTTTAAAAACATTTAGTATCATTGAATTTACTTCGCACGTTTGATGTTGCATGATCACTGGCACTGTTTTATTAACACCATAGATCTATGGTTAAACATCATGTTAATAGCTTATTTCCATAGCTTCGTTCTTAACTTTTCGTTTATTGCCTGTTCCATTATTGCTTACTTCATTGCACTCATAATTTCTTAAAAAACCGTAAAATAAATAAATATTGATATAGTGTTAAACTTTATTGACTATTTTAAACAAATTGTTCTACTTTAATAGTTGACTGGATTAAATTGTTGTTTCGTATGATTATAATGTTTCTTAGTTTAAACTGTATTCGTTAAAAAATTGACAGGTACATCCATGCGGTCGGTATCGACACAACACAGTTGTATTTATACTTGCCAAGGAATATAACCTCAAAAACCTCAGAACAATACACAGACTCGACAGGTTAACGTCAGGTGAGTAAATTTACTATTTCGTTTAATGGAACTGCGGAATATTATGAAATACTAAATTTATTATTCTAGTTATTTATTTTTAGATTTTTTCAATAGTTTTAAATATTTGTTGATTTTTGTAATTTTGTTGAAACAAATAAATGTTTTTTTAAACTTTGAAGAAACGCACTATTCCATTTTTTTCTAATTGACTAAAGATACTATTACAATATTTGTAAAGTATTATGAATGGATATTCAAATTAAGTAACGCATAATTGGCGACACATAAATGATGAAAGAACGCTCTTAATTTATGCTAACGATTTCATTCCATTTCTGATATTCAAAGCAATAATATTGACATTTTGACCACCACTCCAATCAGGTCTACTATTATTCGGAAGGAGTCCAAAGAAAGCGAGGCAAATGGAGCATCAGATCAGAAACCGACAGGTGCAGAAAGAATATGTTTGTCGAGTCGACGGCGAGTTCCCAGAGTGAGTTTATTTAGTTAATACGAATAAATATTATCGTGCTTATTTTGATTATGACGATAAATAACCTGGGATAAGGACTAACCGTCTCAAGGATGAAGTATAATACATACAAACGCCTACGTTCAAATAAATGACGAAGCTTTTCACGACAATGATAATATATATTATGCTTAGTAAACTTAATAGTAATAATGCCCAAATACTCAAACGCATATCAAATTTAAGTACCATTCGGGTCGACTTACTGTGCAATAGAAATCTATCAAAATGAGTTCACTCGAGGTACTTAAATTTAATTTGCGTTTGAATATTCGAGCGTAAAATAAGTAATAATTACGAGTTATAATTAATTTAATTTTTGTTTACCGTTATGTTTAGAGACGAAATCGAGTGTCTAGAGCCGATAGAAGTAGTGAGCTACAAAATTGGCGTATGCAAGGTGTCACCTAAGGGCAAGGATTGTTCCACCGTGTTCAAACGCCTAGGATACAATTCGAGAACAAACACGAGTGTAGTGTTGTGTCGGCCCAAAACCGGCAGAATGCATCAAATTAGAGTGCACTTGCAGTATCTAGGTAAGCAGTACCTAATATAATATTTATCTTATAACAATACACGTAAATCCAGCTTAACTATAGAACATATTATATCTAAAACTGAAAAGATTTTAAGGATTATAAAAAGCTAAATCCACGCGGAAAATATTCTTTAGTTTAGATGTACATTAATCAATAAATTAAAAAAATGAAATTAAATTTAGAGTATTTTGACGACCTTCGTGGCGCAGTGGTATGCGCGGTGGATATATAAGATGGAGGTCCTGGGTTCGATTCCCGGCGAGGCAGATTGAGATTTTTCTTAATTTGTCTTGGTCTGGCTGGTGGGAGGCTTTTGCCGTGGCTAGTTACCACCCTACCGACAGAGACGTACCGCCAAGCGATTTAGCGTTCCGGTACGATGTCGCGTAGAAACCGAAAAGAGTATGGATTTCATCCTACTCTTAACAAGTTAGCTCGCTTCCATCTCAGATTGCATCATCACTTAACATCAGGTGTGATAGCAGTCAAGGGCCAACTTGTAGTAGATAAAAAAAAATGTAGAAGAAATTTATGAGTATTGTTTAGTCTTTTATACTCTTTCCGAATTTAAATTAGTAGTAAATCATATTATGGACAGTTTTTGATTTGGTTTTAATAAGATTGAATTTTTATCAGGTTATCCAGTAGTAAACGACCCGCTATACAATCACCCAGTGTTCGGTCCACTGCGAGGCAAAGGAGGAGATACGGGTGGAAAGACAGATGAACACCTTGTGCGGGATTTGATAGCCATACACAATGCTGAGAACTGGTTAGGAGTTGATGCGGCGGACGATGACTTGCTGTTTTCAAAACCCGCATCAGATGATAAAGGTAAAGTTAATAGCTTTATAATATTAATTAATGTAAATAATAACTGCCTCCTTGGTACACTGATTATCTTATGACGTTTCGGATCATGAGGTCCTTGGTTGGGCTATGTAAAATTGACCTGTTTTTTCAAGAAATTCTCAGCCCGTCAGACTTATTTTCTAATATTAATCGTCAAAAATCTAATCCTGATCCCCGTCAATTCGCAATAAGTAGTATAGTCAATCTAATCTGCATATTGTCTTCTATGCTATAAGAAGGTTTAGTCTAGTAAACAAGTAGAAGTAGTAGAAGGTCTAGTAGAATGATTGACAATGACGATACAATATTGTAACAATGCATCGTATCCTTACATTTTAATGTTCGTTTGCAACTTGTCAGTTGGTGAGGATGAGTGTGACACTGGCCCCGCCTCCAGAGAGTCTTCACCGAGGCTGGAGTCTCCAGCGCCAGGTTTGACTCCATCTACAGTTATGACACGTAAGTACTCTGTTCTTAAATCATTAACAACTTTTGCATATCCACTAAGACTGGTACACAATATATTTTTATATCACAAAATTATAAGTTTTGTATTATTTGATAGAAGTTTAGAAGCGCTTATTCCTTTCTCTATTTTGTCCTTGTAAATCGTTAACATAAGTTGTTTTGATTTCCTACCAGCTTTACTTCCTTCCTTTTTCAATTAACTTTGATCACGCAAGTTACTTTTGCAAATTATATTTCTAAGTGATGTAGAAATTATTAATGTAACAATTAAGTAGTAAAGTAAAATAATTACAAATTTCAATGTATAAAATATTTTTGATTTTGACTTTATAATTATTTGTTTAGCCACGCTAGCGAGTCCCTCGAGCGGTGCCGAGGCGCCAATGGAAGTGCCAACGCAGCCCTCGCCCGTCGCCTCGCCGTCGCTGAACGAAGATTCAAATGATGCTAAGGTGCGTTTATCGTTGAATGTTATAAAGAGACACTTACGTTCAAACTATTTTGCTTTCCAAATCGGTGGTAAAGTCACTACAGACAGACTTTCCACGTTTTCATAAACTAATCTTATTTTGATTTTTCATAAAAATTGATTTTGATTTGCAATCCATTACAGCAAATTATTACAAAAGGTTTATGTTAAAATGAAACTCCCTAGATATGCTTTCCTTCAATTGTATCTACTTATGATAAATTACTGATACAGTGCTGGTATATTTATAATAAATAATAATTGTCATTTGAGACTTTTGTGTGTTAACATTATATTAAATAAAAATGTATTTGTAAATTTTTTGCAAAAGGGAAAGCTTTTTTCAATGTTACCAAAGGCACAGAATCTAAGCAGACAAAGCCACAAGGCACTGCTAGTCAATAATAAAGAACTCGCAAATAAGTATAAAATCATAATGAACCTTTGTTTAGCATTGCAGATAACACTGCAGTTGTAATATGCGGGGGTTCAACCCCCGAAAGTATGACTTTTAAAATTATGTTATTAATTTCATTATCGCGTGTTTCACGGCGGAACGTCGGAAGCGCGTTAAAAGTAATATCAAAGTATTAACTACAAAGTTTATTGCCTGTAAAGCCGGGTAGGCGCTTTATTATAACTTTGTACTGAGCACTCAGTTTTATACTTCAAGTTATATTTCACTTTATTTTTATCGACCTCAGACCCCGAGGCCCATCTCGCGTGTATGATTTTCTGAAGTCCATCGTGCCTGATTGAACATTTCATTACAAACGAACGAACGACTGTTTTACATTGTAACTTTATTGTGCGGCTTAATAATTTTATATTTCTGACTATATTTTCTATGGAAAACTATTAAATGTCGGTCAAGTTCAATTTATTTTCGAGGTTATTATACGCATTGCAAAGGTATGGAATGCCCTTCCGATATCAGTTTTTCCTAATTCATATAACTTGGGTATCTTTAAAACAAGAGTGAATAGGCATTTTCTAAGCAAGCGCGTCCCACCTTAGACCGCATCTACACTTACCACGTTTTTAACCGAGAGTTTTTAAATTAAATTTCCCAGCTAGGGTAAATTTATTTCTGAATTGGGTCAGGTCTAGTCTGGTGGTGCCGCCAAGCAATTTAGCATTTTTATAGGATTTCACATAGTCCCTAGACTTTTAGACTGGGTCGTCACTTAAAAATCAAGTAAAGTCAAAAGTCATTTTTAAATGAATATGAGAAATAATAATGGTTTCTCGCTTCATCTATCAACTAGTAAAAAAGCGGATCATTCTGCGAGGATATTACAATTCAAGTATTATAGTTAGCAACGTAGCAGAAATTTAAGGCAAAACCAAATTTGATATTGAATTAGGGTTTCCACTTTACTATAATTCACTCTTTTGTATTCTTCTACAGCTTTAAATATTCTTTCACAGTCTGAAAAAGTAACAGTAGCAACACAAACTGGCTGCTCGCCCGCTGTGATAGCGTCGGCGACGGCTGGTGCCGCGACTGGTGGCACAACTGCGGCCGTCGCTAACGCTGGTAGCTCAACCGGCAACGACGCTCTCACACCGGATCCACATTGCTACGAGTGTCGCGTGCGATACAGGGACCCGAGACCGAGAGACCTAGTCATGTATCTGCATGCTTGGAAATACAAGGTAAATCACCATCATCATCGTCATCGTTATCAACTGTCATTGTGATCGGCCTTATTAAGTCATCATAAATCAGTAGGAGCTATACTTACATTTTTTGTGCTACTACTCTATGCCATATGTAAGCGAAAACCATTGAGTGTCTTATCATGAAATCTCTAAAGCTACATACTTAATTGACTTGAAGTTTTTTTAAAAGTAATATCAAAGTATTAACTACAAAGTTTATTGCCTGTAAAGCCGGGTAGGCGCTTTATTATAACTTTGTACTGAGCACTCAGTTTTATACTTCAAGTTATATTTCACTTTATTTTTATCGACCTCAGACCCTGGATTTTTACTTAAGTGAATTCAGCACTGTTACTCATTTCGCAAAGTAGAGGCTCACTAAGAACGGATTTCTCGATACTGCCACGAAAACGCAGGTGAAACCGCTAGTATTATACTTGAGATGGTAGATAAATAACAAATAAACTTATAAGTATTAAAAACCTAAAATTAAAAGAAATAAAAAAGAGGTAGGTTTAGTTTTACTGCAAACTAGCTTTATACCGTTCCGGTATAAACATTCAAAAGGACAAAAATAATCTAACTATATTTATACTCGCAGACTTACTTCAGAGACTAAAATCCTTTTACGAGTACGTTTCAAACCATTTGGGAGCGTACGTAACGTTCCGTTTCAAAGCGCATATATTTTCATACTACAAAGTTAATCAAAGTAACTTTAAGTGATCTTGAGCTTGAGCTAAGTATGCTACATGCGATATGAAGTAGAAGGCAAATTCATGTTATTTGTTTTAGACCTTCGATGCATATTACAACAGAACGTTATTTAGAGGTACACGTTAGCACATGGCACTGACTTTATAAGATATGCTTAAATAAGTTAAAGCAACTAAATGACGCAATTTTTTTTTCGCTTTTTATTAAGTTTTCAAGGCGGTTAAATTTTTTTATTAATGTTTTTTTTTATATTTACTACAAGTTAGTCCTTGACTGCAATCACTCCGTTAAGTGACAGTGGGTGTGAAGGACAAAATTCACACCCCTTTCGGTTTCTACACGTCATCGAATCAAAACGTTAAATTACGTAGCACGTCTTTAGCGGCAGGGTGGTAACTAGCCATGGCTGAAACCAAGTTTTTTTTATCGACTACAAGTTGGCCCTTGACTGCTATCACACCTGATGTTAAGTGATGATACAGTCTAAGATGAAAGCGGGCTAACTTGTTAGGAGTGGGACGAAAATCCACACCCGTTTCGGTTTCTGCACGACATCGTACCGGAACGCTGAATCGCTTGGCGATACGTCTTTGTCAGTAGGGTGGTAACTAGCCACGGCGAAAGCCACCCACCGGCCAGACCAAGACAAATTAAGAAAAATCTCAATCTGCTCCGCCGGGAATCGAACCCAGAACCTCCGTCTTATAAATCCACCGCGCATACCACTGCGCCACGAAGGTCGTCTACTTATAGGCTTGCTTTCTACAGGGACCCGGCTGGGAGTACGAGACGGAGCTTCCACAGTGGGCGAGCATCGACTGGGAAGAGCCGGAGAGCTCATAGTTATACGTTTTGACACCATTGCAGACGCGCCTCGCCACCAGTCTCCACATCTCAAATAATAACAAACACATGATTTAGAGTAAACTGATCGAGATACTTCCAGGGCCATACAAGGCGATTTCAGAACAAAAATGTGATCTTAGCAGATTTGGCAGCCAGTGTTTACATATTGGTCACGCGAGCACCAGAAACATCGCGATTTCCAATCCTTGTAAGCTAGCCGCCTAATGCTGTACGATACTACTTCATGTATGTATTCTGCACAGATTAAATTTTTGAAGTGGTCAGTTCCATAGACCAAACGTTTTCCATATATGTAGTTTCAATTACCTGCGCAAAATCGTAAATACTACCTCCTTCTCTAAAGGAAGGCAATAGACTAGAATTTAACACAATATTTGTAAATTCTACTTCACTGATCACTTCAAAAATGTCGCCTAAGTAAAGCTTAGAAAAAACGTTTTTTAAATGTTGAGTATGATAAAATTAATGTTTTATGTCTACAATTAAAAACAATATGTTAAAAAACGTAAGTTTAATATTTAATATATTTGATCTGTTTACGAATAGTAAAAGTAAAACAATGAATGTTGGTAATAGATATCAATATGGCAATATTAATAGAACCGACCATGTATGTACGGAAAATGTAAATATTGATCACCATAATGTTTTTATTAATGAAAAAAATGAATGCGAGGCGCTAAATATTAGAGGTTCCTTGAAATATGGACCTGGTGACAAAACCGATGACACCGCTAAAAACTTGGCTGTTATAATATCTAATAATGCTGAGGTAAGTTTTTATAATTAAGTATAAACTAGTTCTAAGGTAAAACTATTTTATATGCAATCATTGCACTATCAATTTTATGTTCTACTCTCTTGTTTTCTAGTGGATTTGTAGACACGGATTCTTTTTTTTTAGTTAGCGTTTAAATTGTAGGGTATATTTTACCTGTTCAGTTCCTATCGGTCTATGATGTTTCTTGAAGCTTGTTGTAGCCTAGAGTTAAGGGAATGTAACAATTTTTGTAAAAATATCACTACCATTAAAGATATAGATTTATCGCTTTAACGAGGCAGGGTCTGAACCACGATCATAAATGAATATAATAATAATATTTTAATCAAAATCGTTTTAATATGTCACAAAGAATGGGATAGCTCTTCTAAGGATATTTTAATTTTAGTCAAAAATCTAAAAGTGTACTATACAAAAGTTTAAAAATCATTTAAGTTTTCAATAGTACGGAGGTAAAATAAAATGAGGCCCATGCCTCTTTAGAAAGAAATATACCTAACTATATATATATATATATAAGTAACGCGATAAACATTGAAATCTAATTTACTGGAGCAAAATCAATATAAAATTAGTATATCTAAGATCTCTTTTGAAATAAATACGAGAAGGTATGTCGTCAAAAATTAAAAAGATCGTAGACCGAAATTGAGATTCCCGCCTATTATAAATACGGAGCCAAAAAATATTGAATTAATTGTGACACTAAACAAAATTACCATGTAACCTTATCAATTTTTTAATTTTTGAGTTGATACAATAGGGACTCATTTATCATCATTCTAAAGAGAAAATTTTTATTTTTTATTTTTACCTTAATATTATAAAAATGTAAAAATATTGGACCACTGCTAAATATTTTCTTATTAAACTCGTTCATAGGACCACTCTTACTAATAGAAAAGCTATCTCTATATCTATAACGTAAATTTACAATTAAAGGCATAAGTATATAATAAAAACAAATTGATAATGCATTTTCGTAAGCAGCGCTAGTGCCGCTGCTACGTTTTGGCTTCCATAGTTTTGAGTAGACTATTTAGGTATTCTCGAGGATTTTGTACTTTAAATACAGTAATAATATTAGCGATTTTGCTAAAAAAATAAAGTATTTTTTCATTTTTATTTTCAAAGGTTCATATTCATCATCAAAATGACCGGTGCATTTACTTTGTTTCTTTCGCTTCCGAGATCGATTGATTTTGAAAAGACATCTAATTCAAATTTCCATTCTGATTTCGTTTTATTTCCTTTGTTTGAAATAACCAAAGTCATAGACGTATTTCCAAAGAGGTGTGATTAAATGCCAAGTTAGAGTCGGTTTAAGAACATTTTCGAAGCAGCAGTTTTAAAGACATGAATAATGTTTGTTTTCATAATTCATAAGTTTTGCGTGTTTCTAGGAATTAAGTGATACCAGTTTGATTTGGACGTCGATTTATTATTTATTTTTTGGATTGTTGAATAATATTCATTTATTAATACAAAATTATTTACGACAGTACATTTCATTGAATCATCATCGCTGGTTAATTCATTAGGTACATTAGTAAGTATTAAAATGTAAAAGACAATTCTTGTAACTCTAAAAATATTTTCACGAGCTTTCATAAATTAATTGTATACAAAATTATATATTTTTCTTACTTGTAGTGTAGCAGTAGCGAGCGTACAGTAATACGTATATGTATTATGTCTATGTACAATTTCATTTTTATACGTATATTTGCGATTATTCAGGACAAAAAGTGTTTAATATCTATTATCTGTGTTATTAAATTAGATATCCATTATACAAAACTATATTTTTCGTGGATAACTGTTACTTTAACTGTTACAACACAATACTGCACTATTGCTACATATGAAATGACTGTATATATGCTTAGTGTTAGAAGGGCTTTAGATTTTTTTGTATAACGTTGCCAGTTCTTACTACCCCAATGTTAGTTAACTTGTCTGTTTTGGGATCAAATCTTGTAATTAAGCATTGAATGAAATTGCTATGAAAATTGGTGTTATCAACATTTATGTAAAAATATTTTGTTATGTCTTACTACCAACCGATGCCATTTCAGAAATCTAATGCATAGTTTACTATCTTGATGTGCCCTTATAAAATCTCACTTTTGATGTCGAATAATAATTATGGTCCAGATATAGATGTTATAATATCTAATAGTGCTGACTCACATAATCAGGAAAAACCAAATTATATGATAATTGTTTCAGGTACAATATTACCAAGTATCTTCTAAAAAGTAGAAATTGGTTGTTCCTACCCACATTTGAGAAATATCACTACTTTACGAATATTATTGAACGTGTTTGGTATCTTAACACGTATAAAGTCCGCAATGTTTATCAACTTGCAATTAAAACACGTATCTCAAGCATATTTTGCTTCTAGCACACATTTTTAATTTTTCATCTATCTATATCTGTGATGCTACAATCCTTAGAGTCCTCAAATCTATACAATTACTTCTCGCTTTCCACCAATGTGATTGAGGCGAAAGTATCGTTTATAATTGCAACTTTTGTTTGGTTTTCATCTCTTTATTTTTGTTTCTAACTTACATAATTTATTTAAAACGTGTTATTATATTCCTAAACTTTTATTTACCGGCAAGTAAAGTGCTCCATCTTTCAATAAATTAATTGTATATAAAACATTAAAGTGATTAAATACTCCATACAATCATTGTGCATACATTATATTTTGATGTTAAAAACTTTTGATTAGACGAAGCGTGTTGACGTATTTCAGATATTTACCTCTGCTATTTTTTGTTTGGCATCGGTTGAATATATAATATTGAGTAGTTCTCCGGTTGAATTTAAAATATATGGTAGCGTATATAATATAGTCTGTGGCATATCACGTAAAAGGAAGTTGATTTGACTATTTGAAAATTGTCGAATGAGCTTCTCAGGTGGATGTTGTTGTATTTTTATATAGTTGGTAAGATTGTTCATATACATTTTGTTGGATGTACGACTTAAAAGATAAAGGGGTAAACGATCGAGTGTATTCGAGTAAGGTTAGGGGTATTAAATAGCGATTTTTGTCGCAAAAAACGAAATAGATTTTCTTCGTTTTGAAGAGACACTACTAATTTTTTTTAAAACCTTGGTGCCATTTTCTTATCTGTTCCGCTTTTAAGAAAACATAAAAAAAGTTTTGTCGACTTCTGTTTATTCATTTATTAATAAGGGATTTTCATGTGCCTTCTCAAAATATTGAAGAATAAAGATAAAATTGTTAATGTATGCTTTTCATTATGGCTATTTGTAATTTTTACACGTTTTTTAAATGTAGGTTTACATTTTTGGTGACGGCGGGTTGTGTTTGTAAAGTGTGACCTGAATGAAAATATAAAATAAAAGTAATAAAAATGAAAAACGGTTTATATTTAGTATCGTTATAGATGAAACTATTTTAAGTGACATTATAAAACTTCAATTGTTTTTAAGCATTACCACATCAAAAAACATACTTAGAATATTTTTTATTCTGGTCACACTAACGCCCGTCTTTGGCACACTTCCGCAGATTATAAATTAATATGTGTTGCGTGATGTAAACCAGTAATTAAAAAGGTTTTAATATGTTTTGATTGGTATTTTACTATGGTGCCATACAAAATGGCGTCAAATGTACACCGACACAAAGTTATTGTTTGAATTTTATTTGGACGACGACAAGAAAGACATTTTGTTATTTTATATAAGTAATTTGGTAATTAAGGTTATAATAGTGTTCCCTTCTTTAGATTCGTGTTATGATAATTCATGTTTCCACTTAAATTTAATTAGAGTAAAATTCATCTTTGACACGCTGTGTTTTATTACAAACAACCCTCTTTCTTGCTTTACTTATATCGACGATCAAGGCGAAGGTACCAGGTTCAATTTCAATGAAATCAGCAATGCATTTATCATACTTATCATTTCTATTCACTAAGATAGGCAATTATGTATCGACGAGGTCAGTGAGGCTTTATGTCGTTAATGATTAGATACTAAAACCACTATAGCTAATGCATCCCTAAAAATATAGTTAGTATGCACTATTCTTTGATTTTCTATCTATGCAATCACTTTTTTTTAACAAAGAATTTTCAAAAGCCTGGATCTGCGCGAAAATCCTCAACGCTAGATATTGAGAGTACGCCCAAAGTTTATAGGATTTGTGTCCAGTTTGTTAACGACTGAGATATTGAGGTGAAGTGTAGCCACAGCAGATTTAGTTTCTAGCGTAGCCACTATTTGTTAACGTAACAAGAATCACTTTACATCTCCCTACAATAAATGTTCCTTGCTATAATTTTTTTTTTAATGACTACAAGTTGATCCTTGACTGCTATCACACCTGATGTTAAGTGGTGATGCAATCTAAGACGGAAGCGGGCTAACTTGTTAATAAGAGTGAGATAAAATCCACATCCCTTACGGTTTCTACACGACATCGTATCGGAACGCTAAATCGCTTGGTGGTACGTCTTTGTCGGTAGGGTGGTAACTAGCCACGGCGAAAGCCTCCCACCAGCCAGACCAAGACAAATTAAGAAAAATTTCAATCTGCCCCGCCGGGAATCGAACCCAGGACCTCCATCTTATAAATCCACCGCGCATACCACTGCACCACGAAGGTCGTCAAATAATAATGTAGTGTCATTATTTCAGCTCGTATTGGAACCATGTACAGTAGTCTTTTTTTTTAACCGACGAAAAAAAACGGAGGAGGTATATTTGTTTGTTTGTCGACACGTATATTTGTTTTTTTTTTTGTTTTTATGTATGACCACGCATAACTTTTTACAGTGTTGTCCGATTTTGATAATTCTTTTTTTATTAGAAAGGGCATACATCCAACGTGGTCCCATTGTCCTCATGTTAGGATCTGCTGATGATATCCTGGGGAAATTGAAGGAACTCTTCAAATTTTGGAGGCACGCTTACAGTGATTTCGGTTTTTGACTCGGTATCGGTAGCTTTTTGGCTACTAGTGCCATATAATATACTATGACAGTATAGTACGTGTACGTTACGTGGCGATAAATCACTAAAAAGTAAGAAATAAAATTTTTTAACAAAAAATAGAACCGACTCAAAACGCACTAAAAAGTAAAAAATAACTGTGTCATTTAGTTGCTTTAATTTACTTAAGCATATTATCTAGGAGTCGGTGCCAGCCAAGGTTTCAACTTTCAAGGACATTACCTAGAACCCACAAACTGCTTTACTACGTAAAATAAATGTTCCTTAAACTTGGCTGGCACCGACTTCATAGATATGCTTAAGTAAATTAAAGCAACTAAATGACACAGTTATTTTTTACTTTTTAGTGCGATTTGAGTCGGTTCTATTTTTTGTTAAAAAATTTTATATCGACTACAAGTTGGCCCTGCTATCACACCTGATGTTAAGTGATGATACAGTCTAAGATGGAAGCGGGCTAACTTGTTAAGAGTAAGATAAAATCCACACCCCTTACGATTTCTACACGACATCATACCGTAACGCTAAATCGCTTAGCGGTACGTCTTTGTCGGTAGGGTGGTAACAAGCCACGGCATAAAGCCTCCCACTAGCCAAATCAAGATAAATTAAGAAAAATCTCTTTCTCCTCGCCGGGAATCGAACCCGGGACCTCCGTCTTATAAATCCACCGCGCATACCACTCCGCCACGGAGGCTGTCAAAACGTTAATTAAATTATTATTAAACGTTAATCGAAAATACGCATTATTAAATTTTCCCTCAAATATCACACGGTAAAGAGGTTTTACTAACTGGAAATCTTACAATCAAATAACTGAGATCATAGCCAGATCTTTGTCATTTTATGAAAGAGCAATGTTTGACAACCTATGCTCATTCCTATAGGTATAAACTCACGACAGCTCCATAACTGCGACAACGAGAACCTATAGATAAATATGGGTTTATGAGCTGACATATTTTTAAACAAGACCATCAATCGTCCAAGTATTAAGTCTAATTTTCGGGTATAAAATATATATACTAATATCGTTTCCATAAATAAAAAATCATATCAATCATAGTTGCCAGACACTTGGTTTCCTGGATACCCGGAAAACAGGTATATTTATAACAAAGGCATATAAAATGTCAAAGTTTTGGCCATCACAGATCCTTGCTCTATGAAGACCATTGTCTGATATCTGGACGTAAAATGCATTTGGAGCAGTGGAGCCAACAAGCGGCACTGAAATAACGTGAAAGATAAGGAAAAATGTTTCTCAGAAAAGGCAATTTGTAGGCCGTATCGTTTTATTTATCCACCTATTGTATACGGGATTCTGTTAATGGATTCGGTCGTTTGCTCGCGGTTCGCGTTTAATTTTGAATAAGGTTTATTGTATTCAAATATTTTGTCGATAATTTATTTACGATTGCACGCCATTAACCTAACGCTAATGTTGTTCAATTTATGCAACACTGTCACATAAAGGTTCAATCTTTCAGTTTAAAATGTACACTGTTTAAAATGAAAAGTATCATAAATATATGCCAAAATTGGAGATGACGAATATTCAATGATGAATCTTTACTGATATCTTATATAACCTCGTAACACAACAATGCATAATGCTCCGTGACCGTCCACGTACCTACAAGTTTGTATTGCCACTTAACCTTCCACAGCTATGGCGGCTGTTTTAAGGATGTCAGCGGCACTTCACTGTTCAAACTCTGCTTTTTAGATCATTTCAATTAAAGTAATAAGATAGGCAGGTTATGAAGTAAAAGAAACCTGAGAATACTTTTAAGATCTTTGCTATGCTTATCAGGAACGAGGAACCAAACTGTTAGTCGACGCATTTTAAACTGAGTCAACTATCGGTTATAAACTACCGTTTATAATTCTAGAACTGCTGAACGGATTTAGATGTGGCAAAAAGATAGATTATAGTACGGGAATTCACATCATCACTTATTCACATCACTTATTAGTTCGATGTACCTCTCCGGTAAAACTACGGGGTACAGCTAGTTGCAAACAAACCGAATTCAGAAATATTAAAATCCCAAAGTCCCCAACGGCAATCGAACGTCGCAAAGGCATAACGATGCTCTTTCTAAAGCAATGTAATTAAAAATGACAACTAATTTAATTGCAACGCCGCAAAATGTCGCCATATGCCAATAACTGACCGAACCAATTAGCTGCGAATATACCTACTTTGTCCATTCCCTCCGTGAGGACTAATAAATACCTACTTTTAATTTGTGGAATAATTTTTCAGCTCTTAACAGAAGCCTCTCTGAGTATCTTCTGCAAATATCTATATTATGTTGGTATGTTTGCATATTTGTTTTTATCGCATTTTTTCGTTATAAAAAACTGCAATAGGAATGAATACGACAAAAATAATCCGAGCGGAGGGAATTAAAACCAAGGCTTTATTATATCTGATTGTTTACATGTACATTGATCCGTAGAATACAATACCAAGGGATTTGTATGTAAGGGCAAATGCTCTAGCAGAGAACAGAAACTTTTTAGATCTGAGTCAAAAACTTCATTTCCGGATTGCCATTGCAGAGGCTTCGAAACCAGCAGTTGCTACAGTCTTTTATTTTATGACAAAATCACGTAAAAATAATATTCTTACCAATTATGTAGTCACGAAAATCGGTTGTCGCGTCAGTCATTCCCCCTATTTTGACAAGGGTCGGATTATTGACGATTTGTCGCCTCAACCTGCCGTCCACGTCACACGTAACAGGAATATTTATTACGCTATCGAGTTCTGATCTTTGCCATAAAGCGAAATATTTATTATTCATGGCAAAATGTCGTAGTAGAGAGGTATTTTTACTACTATACCTATACCTTCCTGAGTGACAGATTAAGTTAAGAATAAAGTTAAGAGTAAAGAATAATTGAGAGTTGAGAATAGTACGATATGGAATTGGCGGCTAAAAAAGATAAAGGGTTGCTTGGATGGTTTGGGCTCGTAGAGCGAATGAGTGCAAGAAGTTTACTAACTAGTACTAACTAAGCTAAAGAACTATGCAAGGTCTGTAGTAAATGGAAGGATGTAATCTGTGCCTGGGAATATAATAAATATAAGAAATAATATATATAAATATAAGAAATGAGGCCTTAAGATATGTATGTAAAGATATGTAGCTATTGACTATTGACTTGACTGTAATTTCGCCTGATGCTAAGTAAACGAAGGCGTTCACACAAAGAGGTAAATCTCCGGGTCACGATGACCTTAGTATAGAACACATTCTATACGGAGGTGAGATATTACACAGTAAATTGTGTAGCCTGTATAATTTATGCATAAGGTTCTCTTATCTCCCGCACGACCTAATGAAGACGATTGTTGTCCCAATTACTAAAAATAAAACTGGTGATTTAGGTTCGGCAGATAATTATCGTCCAATTTCGCTGGGTACTATCACAGGGAAAATCTTAGAACGTTTAATACAGCCCGAACTGCTGAAGAATGTAGTTATTGACGACGCACAGTTTGGTTTCCGTCCCGGTCTCTCAACGGACTCGGCTATTATTGCCTTAAAACACGCTGTGACCTACTATACCAGCCGTCAAACATCCGTATACGCGTGTTTTCTGGATTTAAGCAAGGCATTCGACCTAGTGAATTATGAAATTCTCTGGGCGAAGCTGTATCAATCCCGTGTCCCTGCTGAGTTAGTAGGTATGTTGAGATACTGGTATGGAAACCAAACTAATTGCGTCAAATGGGGCGACGCGACTTCTAATTGTTATAAATTAGAATGCGGTGTTCGTCAGGGCGGTATTACCTCTCCGGATCTATTTAATATTTATATTAACAAGTTGATAGAGGAGTTGAGGGCTACGAAAGTCGGATGTCACATAGGAAGTACTTGTTTTAACAGTCTCAGTTATGCTGACGACATGGTAATACTCAGCCCCTCTATCAATGGCCTAAGGAAATTACTTTCAGTCTGTGAACATTATGCTAATGCACATGGGCTGAAATATAACGTCAATAAATCAGAAATGATGGTGTTCCGCGCAGGCAAAGGTCCGGAGAGGATACCGGAAGTAATTTTGAATGGAACAGCAGTTCGGGTTGTGAGAAAGTTTAAATATTTAGGGCATGTACTGAATGAATCCCTGAGAGACGACTGTGATATTGAAAGGGAAAGAAGGGCACTCTCGATTCGTTGCAACATGCTAGCCCGCAGATTTGGCAAATGTAGCAAATCCGTCAAGAAAACATTATTCAGCGCGTATTGTCAGTGTTTTTACACCTGTCAACTCTGGATAAATTTTACTAGAAAGTCCTACACGACAATACGCGTGCAGTATAATGATGCCTTTCGCATCTTGATGGGTTTGCCCAGATATTGTAGTGCCTCTGGCATGTTCGCCGAATCGGGAGTGTCTGACTTTTATGCCGTTATCAGAACACGCGTGGCCTCCTTCTGGCAGAGACTTCGTACAAGTAACAATGAAATTCTAAAAACAGTTTCTGACGGAATGCCCAGTCCTATACTTACGTATTGGCTGTCTGTGCATCATGATAAAAACAGAAAATAGGTATATATTGACGCCTGAGAAGAGTTTTTATAACCTTCTCAGTTAGCATGTAAGATTTTATTTTATTTTATTTATTTATTTACTTACTACTTTTTGTTGTAACATTTGTTATATATTTTGTGTTTCTTTTTTACTTAACATGCACATGTACTGGGTATTTTTGCCTTTAATAAAAACTATTATTATTATTATATTATTATATTATAAAGAAGGCGCTTGCTTAAGGCAGACCTTTAATAAGCTGTAAGTGTAGGTGATTGTTAACATGAAAGTTGGGATACCTAATATTGCATATATTTGCTGTGGAGTTCTAGAACAAGCAACCAACCCGTTTTGTATGCGTCAAAAATCGTAAAGATGTGCGATGTCCTATGCTAAAACAAGAAGGTTTACCTCGATTTATCGAGATCGAACAGTTCTTGAAAACCAAAAATAAATGTTGAGTAACCAAATACCAGCCAAAACAATTTCATTATTCCACCATCAACAGCAGAGCATAGGCAATTTTGTAGGGAATTGAAACCTCTTACGTTAGTGCACCGCCTACATTCACTTCCTGCTTGCTTTATGTCATCAGTCAACCTAATGTCGGTCGACCTACGCTTTCCAGTGCGGAGTCTCCATTCCAAGCCATCAGAACTACTATTCCACAGTGAAGTGTAAACAACAATAATAATTCAGTCCCAAAATTGGGTTACTCGACTACCTAGTTACATTATTCACTTGGTAGCATTTGGTAGCGTGTTAGCAAAGTTTCAAAGTTTCTTGTCATTGTCATGTTAAGCAATTTAACTTACACTCGTTAGTCATTTTGAACTTAAGGATTCTTGTTACGGTATTTGCATGACTTGCTGGAAAGTTCTCAAATTAATTGGCTTTCATTTAATGTATACCAATGAACGAAATTTGAATTTAATGACCTATTCGTGTCTACTAACTAATTGCCGAAAAATTAATTAATTTCTAGAATGTTTGTCTGTTTAAAAGATTAATCTTATAGGCTCAAGTTCAAGCGAATACTTTCAAATATACTGACTATGGGTAGGTGGTGATATAAAGTTACGTAGGCACATTATAGAGAATCCAGAAACGCGGTTCGTAAAACTCAGAACCTAGAAGACAGAACACGGAACTCTTTTTTGCTACGTAGGCTCTTAACCTACAACGCGGTAGGGCAGCGATCTTATTTGCTTAACTCAGACGCTTGCAGTCGCCTTACTTAGCTTAGCCCTTGACTGATATCATACCTGTTAGGTGATGATGCAATCCAAGTGATCCAATCCATAGATGTGGTCTTACGTGTTAGGAGTAAAATGAAATCCAAATCCCTTTCAGTTTCTACACGATGTTCGTGAGTTCCTCGTTGCCCGTAGGGTGGTATCAAGCCACAACCAAATATTCCCACCAACCAGACCAGGACTAACCTTGAGAATCGAATCCAGGACCAGGTTTTACTCCACCACTCATACTGCCCCACGTAGGCCGTCAAACGTTAATCGAGGTTAAATATACTATGCATGCGACTTGATTTCGTTACTCTGCGCCAATGTGAATAGAGTCTTAAGTGGAATCTACCTAAAAGATTATACAAACCATTTTTGACGCATACACTTCCCATCAAGAATAGCGGCGAAAAGCCACGAAGCAGTGAAAATAGCGATACGCGACACCGTTGAATATGAATTTGGCATGCAAAACAACTCCAAACGACTTTCTACTTTAAAACAACCTTGTAAGGTTGAGATTGGATCGTTTGTAGAATATCCAGGTTCATAATTGACGGGTACTGTTGTCTGCAGTGCATTTGTTACATGTAAATTAGAAGCTAGGCTCTACTTTTTTCTTTTAGTCGTATTTTAGCGCGGAAAATGGAAAATGTATGGAGATTGACTCAGCTTTGTAATTGAATGAGTTATGAAAAACTATATATATGTCGGAAAGATAGCCATGTGTTCGGAGGATTTAGGATCTATGTTGTTGGCCGGTGGTGTAAGCTGTCAATAGTCAAATATATGTCCTCCTAAGATAGTCTTGCCAGGAAGAGCTACACGAACATTGAACGTGAACGTTGATATCATAAATTAAACCTTAAAAAACCTTTTAAATAAAACCTTACACCTACATCCAAGTGGTAAACCTTGGACTCTGTTCCAGTCTCCTTGCTATGCGATAGGCATACGGGTACAGTTAGCTACTAGACATAACCCTCTCTACAACATATACATTTCTATCTACTTATATAATATATTTATCGCCCTTATAGTCAAACTATTTTCAATGTACTGCAGGCCTCGTCTGTCCTATAACGGGATTAAAGGCCACGCTGCTCTAATGTCTGTTGACGAGCTACAGCGTATTTTTTCAACGCAAAGAAATGCATGCAAGCATCCATAAGGAAACAATGCAAATCATGTTATCATTAGTATTATTTCCAAACTCATTAATTACTGGAATACCCACTAAAACGACGACGACTTTTTGACGACCTCCGTGGCACGGTGGTATGCGCGGTGGATTTATAAGACGGAGGTCCTGGGTTCGATTCCCGGCGGGACAGATTGAGATTTTCCTTAATAATTTGTCTTGGTCTGGCTGGTGGGAGGCTTTCGCCGTGGCTAGTTACCACCCTACCGACAAAGACGTTATTGCCAAGCGATTTAGCGTTCCGGTACGATGTCGTGTAGAAACCGAAAGGGGTGTGGATTTTCGTCCCACTCCTAACAAGTTAGCCTGCTTCCATCTTAGACTGCATCATCACTTAACATCAGGTGTGATAGCAGTCAAGGATCAACTTGTAGTCAATAAAAAAAAACCCAGCAAAATCGACAGTAAATGAGATGCCACAGGATTATATTCTGCGGCGATGTCTCGACGTTTACCTACAAATGACTTAGGTATCTACTCAGGAATAGAGGCGTATAAGCCTCAATTCTTCTTCTAAGATCATATCCGCTTCCCTCATCCTCTCCTCAGCCTCTTTCAGGCTGACCGCCCACTTACAAAATGTTACCATGGTTGTCCAGCATGCCTCGTCGGTAATCATTGCGTCTACTATGCTAGTAAAAGAGACGCCCCCACCTATAATGGACGCCAGCATGTGACTACAGCGTATGCCCGTAAATATTTTTTGACGTGACTACGTCTTATAATTCGATAGAGCCGGCAGCACGCACGAAAAAATATGACGTCATGCGTCGTTACCTCGCTTTGAGGCGTTCCATGTAAGGCTTGAAGTGCAAGCGAGAGCGCGGAACGAGTGACAAAGAAGCACAATCGGCCTTTGCGTTCGGCAGCGTTCGACATGCGTCTATTAAATATAATTATTAAATATATTAATTTTAAATTAAAAATTAATATATTTATAAATTAATATATTTATTATAAATTTATAAAATCAAAATCAATTATTTTATTAATTTAAATTAATATTTATAAAAATATGCTTAAATTAAAAATTTTAATAACCAATTAAATGCTACCATTCCATCAGTATTTTCTTCAGACGTTGTCACGTTCAACTATCGTCAGTAAACCGACTTTACAGACAACCAATTTTTTTTTCGAAAAAAGAAATTCATTTCATAGATTGTCTTAATACATGAACTCAAAACCATGTGAACCGAAGCTACATAGATTAATCACTTAGACTAACTGTTACGACACATTAATGTCGGACGTATGTATATTAATTAGAAATTGTAATATTTTGAAATGCTTCTCTTTTCCCACCAATCAGTTTATCTTCCTTAAAAAAACAGATATCTATAATTGAGTGACAGTTTCAGGTTGAGTGGCTTAGCGGCGATTGTGCTCAAGCATCCGGTTACATCACTCTCATTTCCCGTTTAACCGCTGGTTAAAGTGCGGTGCAACTTATAAGCTGTTCCCGTTTTAACCTGATTTTCCAATTTTTAACACATCGACAATATACTTTTTTACAGTACAACGAACGACGACGAACGAATGTGCAAGTGGAAACAATTAATTAAACACATTCATACTGTTTATTCTAAACTTTGTTTCTTAAAATAGACCTATTACATTAACAAACCAAAACAATGAAAACATTAGACACATTTTTAAAAGCTTTTATTTAACTTGCATTGTAAGTATGTTTGTTCGGGTGGAAACTTTGAGCTCAATTTTGAAGTAGATCCCTTCAATCGATTGAGCTGAAATTTTGTGTACACGTTTACTTTGGATGATAATGGATGATATAGTGTGTGACATAATTCTAAATCCAATATGGCGGACCATACAAGATGGCAGAATATATATTTTTAATGCATTTCTTGAATCTGTACTAAAATTATAAAGAGGTAAAGTTTGTTAGTTTGTAACTTTGTATGTTTGTAAATGGATCTGTTGGGGTTAATCTTCGAAACTACTGATTTAAATTAAAAAATTCTTTCGTCAATAGAAAGTTACATTATTGGGAAGTGTTATAAGTTATATTTTACGTTTGTATTATATTAGACGACTTATCGAAGTTTTTGTCGCACAAATCCGACCGAAAAATGTATTTTCTTCTTTTTAGGGCGTTTAAATAAAAGCTTCTTTCATAAAAGATTTTTTCTTTTAATTTATTTAAGTTAGGAAGTCGCGCAGGTATTACTTCAAATCTAGCTCCTTTTTTAGTTTCTATTATAATAATTAGGTACTTTTACTGCGCCTTGTCAGGTGAACGTTTATTGCACTCAATGTCATTTGCCATCATTACGCTATCTCTTATGTTTTAAGCCGCGTACCATGGTGTAATCGACTCCTGATAACTAAGTTGATTTCCTCACCGGATATAACTTTTTCTTGCAGGACACTGTTTGATGATTGATGACAACTTGATTAAGATCGTTTTTTGCCGTCTAATGGCTTTTCTGGCTGATTACCCTAATGGCCAATCTTAATAGCAATTTCCTTTTCGAAAACTCTATTGTGCTCTCTAATAGGCTCGGTTTAATATCCATATTTAAAGAGATTATGATCGAATCAATGTCGTTTGCGGAATCTCGCTTACTTAGATGATCATTATAATGCGTTTCTTCGGTTTGAAAGTTGTTGTTTAGATGGTTTTTAGTTTAGCTAAATGAAGACTCGATAAGCCAATCCAAAAATATCAGTGCATTTGCGGATATTAATTTGGGATTTTAATTATAATGTTCTAATTTATTTTAAATCTAAATCAATTTACATTGGTTGTTTATATCTAAGACATTTTGAGAGAGATTAATACTAGAATAATAGCTATTTGCGCCCAGAATTCGTTAAAATAAAAATAGTTGTTGATCTATCTTGTACACACACACCATCTAGTGCAGTACAGATTACATTCTTTCTTTTCCTTTTTGAAATTCGTAGTGCCAAACCAACATATTCGCCAATTACGCCAGAAAGCAAACTCTACCTAGTGGAATAACTTAATCAAAGAAAAGGAATTACTATTTCAAACATTATTGCCTCTGCTTTCCTTGTTAAATTGACAAAATAATTTCCAATAATCCTATCCTATCCTTTTAATATTATATGCGAAAGTTTTTAAGTATAAATGGATGGCTGTTAGTTACTCTTTCACGCAAAAATACTGAATGGATTTTGATGAATAACACATAGGCTACTTTTTATCCCGATTTTTTACGGGAACGGGAACAACGCGGGTGAAACCGCAAGTGACCTCTAGTAATAAATAATAATTGGTTAAACTTTAAAAGGACGCAGTCGTCCAAAATGAGTAACAAAATTCGCTGAAAATGGTCAGCATGTAAACAGAATGCTGAAAAATTGTTACCATACAAACAAAATGTGAAATTAATAACACAATGGCAGGCAATGCGCATTTCCGCCGAATACCGGAAGAGATACAGCTTCAATATTTTATATTTATGTGACGACACATTTTCAGTAATGAAATGGCCGTTGTAGGTATTAATTTACTTCGGCACCCTTAGTTCGAGTTTACCAAACGTCAGGGAGTCGAGTATATAATTTTTTAGCAGTGAGCTCAAAGTTAGAAGCCTTGTCCTGACTAAACTATTCATCAACGCATAGTCAAACTTGAGTCTACAAATCTAAAATACAAAATTTGGCTGAGTAGTAGCGTAGATTCAGAAAAAAATGTCGTTTGGTTTGTATCTACTTAGTTAAAGGCTACAGCTGTTCGTCACGACACTTTATTAATCTAAATTCTTACTAATATTATAAAACCAAAAGTTTGTATGTGACGCAATAACGACTGAAAGGATCAGAACAACATATAGGCCACATTTTATCCCTAAATACGATCGTTCTCCTGAACTACGCTGTTGGAACGGGGTGCGTTGTATTATTCTGTTTTATAAGCTATATTATTGTAAAGCTTCATCAAAATCCATTCAGTAGTTTTTACTTGAAAGAGTAACAAACATTCATCCATCCATCAATACATACAAACTTTCGCGTTTATAATATTAGTAAGGATTTTGAGTGATGACGCCGGAGAATCATACCAGGTAACGCGTACTAGGCACGTTGGTTAATGTAGTTTTAATAATGAATTTCGGTACATTTTCAGCGCTATTTAAAGCTTATTTTAACATTAAAAAGGTAACTTTTTTAAGTGCTTTGTGCCACCGGTACCAGCCACTGTGCATTTTATTTTTGGACAAGAAAAAATGCAAAGTTAATTTTCACACGAAGATAATCTCCGGAGAACAATTAGCAGTTTTATACGATCATAGCATCAACTAAATTTTTTAAATGAGACGACTGGAGGACTTTTGTTTTCTTAAAATAAGAGTCGCTCTAAGCAATTAACGGTGTTTTTAGATTGTGTTAGTTGTTAAGCTATCTTTATATTAATTATCTATATTTATGGAAAGGTTACTGAAACATGATGTTTCACATAGCACAGACTTGATGCGAATCAGGACAGACCATCTGTCTTGATTTCTATCCAGGATTCCTGCGTAAGCGACACTACTTTGCTACGCGACACAACACAGGTACCCATTATGTCACGAATGAACGCGTCCGTCGCGTTGGCAGCTTCGAGACGCGTTGTGTTTGACGCCTACGAAGGATACTCCGTATTTTTAACCGACGAAAAAAAACGGAGGAGGTTCTGAATTCGAAACGTATACATTTTTTTTAAAGTATGACAACGCATAACTTTTTTCAGAGTTATCCGATTTAGATAATTCTTTTTTTATTAGAAAGAGCATACTTCCAAGGTGGTTCCATTGTCATCGTGGTAGGATCTGATGATGATATCCTGGGGAAATTGAAGGAACACTTCAAATTTTGGAGGCAAGCTTACAGCGATTTCGGTTTTTATCTCGGATCGGTAGCTTTTTGGCTACAAGTGCCTATAATGTACTATGAAAGTATAGTACGAGTACGTTACGTGGCGATAAATCACCAAAAAGTATGAAATAAAAATTTTTAACAAAAAATAGAACCGACTCAAAACGCACTAAAAAGTGAAAAATAACTGTGTCATTTAGTTGCTTTAATTTACTTAAGCATATCAAGGAGTCGGTGCCAGCCAAGGTTTCTACTTTATGAACATTACCTAGAACCCACAAACTGCTTTACTACGTTAAATAAATGTTTCTAAAACTTGCTGGCACCGACTTCATAGATATGCTTAAGTAAATTAAAGCTGCTAAATGACACAGTTATTTTTTACTTTTTAGTGCGTTTTGTTTGGACCTAAGTTGCCTACGCTACTCTAAGGTAACTCTAACTTATGATCATACCCGATAAAAACAAAATAACCATTCAAGGGAAAATTAAAGTTCCGTTAAATTTATTTGCAAAATTAGTTCGTTATTCATAACTTCCAATACTGGGTTGCTACTTAAATGCAAAGATTTCTGTGCGATGCCAGTTTTTCAGATTTAGTATTCTGCGGCTCTAAAAAATCACTAATTAATTTTACTCAGCCCTAAATTGTATTATTTCAAGGTCCCACACAAATGTACTGTTATCTACATTGCACCAAATTTTTTAGCGTAAAAGTAAAACTTCTGTGTCTCTGAGAATATATTACTTACAATTCTTTCAGGTTTGCAAAATGCACTATTTTAGTGCCTAGTTGGCGGAAAATATTATTGAGCCAAGTTTTAAGAACTTTCTCGAGAACGTTTGCAGTTACTTGCCATAAATCCAAAGCGGAGATTATTAAAAAACTTCTGTACTACATTTAGTTCTATAACCGCGGAACGAACCATTCGTACACATTTTCACACTAAATTTTACCTACATGTATTTTGAACAAAATTAATTAAGTAAATCGTAAAACTATTTTACGTCCTTATTGCTATTGCATCTAAGTTAAAGATTGTGTGCACGTAAGTAACAACGGTGGTATTTGTATGTTTGTTTTGGTAAGACTCAGATGTTGAAGTGTTCACATTCGTATTCAAATAGCGCGAAGCTGCAACAGCTGAAAATTGTATGCAACTCGTCATTTAATACCTACCCGTAGGTATTAAATGACGACGTTTACTTCATTTATAAGCAATTAGGGCCAAACACAATGGGACGGGTGAATAAGGGAAGAACTGGAGACAGGCGGCTCGAAAACGTCGTGATTAAAATTATTTACAGCAATGGACGTGCTGATGAAGATGGTCGATGATGAATTAAGATAACAAATTCAAAAATTTGATGATCCGTTTAGAGGAATGGTGTAGAGCGCCGATTTGATACGCAAAAGTAGCAGGTTTGACTACCGCACCATCACAAATTTTTGTTGACGAAAGAGAAATTTGTGGGTGTGGTACCTTCAAATACAAGGGAAAACTTAGTTTTGGTTCTTACTGATTTCCTCATTTTTGCGATTCGATCACGCAGAGATATTTCGAGCATTGCTCTTTTCATCGCCCGATCAGTGACTCTGAGGCTTCTTATGAGGCCCGCAGTTAGCGACCAAGTCTTAGATCCATAGATCATCACGACTAACACGCACTGTTCAAAGACTCTCGTCTTCAGGCATAGTACCACCCACAAAAGTTAGTCTATTAGTACATATACGTACATTGCATAAAAAAATTTTGGTACTCTTGTTTGTTTTTACATTGGATGTTAGTGTTCCAGAAAACATATTTTTGTATCCAACTTATACTCGTTAAAACCAACACATCCATTCAAGGAAAAATTAAAGTTTCGTTAAGTTTAATTGCAAAATGAGCTCGTTATTCATAACTTCATATAAGTTTGATGTACACGTTGGTAGTCTTCCAAAACTGGGTTGCTACTTGAATAATAAACAAACTCAAATATCTCATTAACTTATCCCGGAAGTAGCTTCGCTTTTGTGTGTGTTTTTTTGTTTATCTGTCCGCGGAGTCACTTCGTTAACTGTTGTTTGTGTTCAACAAAATGAATGGAATGAGAAGAAAAAGTAAAAAACGGAAGTGGAAGCTTGCCTCGATCTAATTAGTATTTTTCATTTGCAGCACTTGGACTTTTTGTTTGTTTAAGTGGAACAGCGATCGGTGAAGTGAAAATCTATACCTTTGCAAGTAAATATTGTTTGGAGTCGTTTTAGTAATTATCTCTTTGTGAACTCATCGATTTAAATGAATAAAAGCTGGCTTTAAGCTCTTGCAATAATTGCCAAACATATAAATTAAACGCGTAAATGAAACATAGTTTTTTGTATTGAAATTAGGTTACTACTAATTTGAATAGCGTTCAACTTAAATTACACTACTTCCCCTTTTTAATTGGCGAAATTTTAAATACCCACCACGGCAGCCCAATACGGGTTGGCGGAATTAGGGTGATAATATTTGACTCTGTAACGACCATTTTTACATGTTAATAATAATATCGATTTTTTTATTTTTATATTTTCACTCTCAAGGAGTTGTAAGTTTTCAATTACGTACGTACTTACTGAAAATTACTAAGAAGCAAGAAAATATTTTACAAACGAATTCGAACACAGAACTTCATATCAGACACTCAACCACTTAGCTAACGAAGCATTACTTATAGAATATAATTTACATCACCAAATTTTATTTCTGTAGTAACAGAAAAAGTAAAAAGAGAGGAAAGTGGAAAGTTTCCTACATCTACTTCATTAGTTTATTCTTTTTTGATTTATTATTTGTTTCGAATGCGAAATACTGATCAATTGCTTAATTTTTTTTTTATCGACTACAAGTTGACCCTTGACTGCTATCACACCTGATGTTAAGTAATGATGCAGTCTAAGATGGAAGCGGGCTAACTTGTTAGGAGTGGGACGAAAATCCACACCCCTTTCGGTTTCTACACGACATCGTACCGGAACTCTAAATCGCTTGGCGATACGTCTTTGTCGGTAGGGTGGTAATTAGCCACGGCGAAATTTGTGTTTGACTATGGTCACGACGTCCAAGGTTTGAGTCCTGACTAACGAAGGAAATCTATTAAGCTATCCTTTAAAAAAATCTACTGTTAAACACTCCTATACGTAGATTCGTGAAAAATACATCTTATGAACATTTCGTCGATCATCCCACTGTCAACAATCCAAAACGACAATGTCGTTGATGAATTTAGATTGTTGTTACATCCGCTTTGCAACCGTTGTTCTTTGGCTTCAATACTAACGTTTTTTTTTCATCGAAATACTGTGTAAAACTACATTGAAGACGTCATCATTATCAGCTTATTATAGGCCTACAACTACTGGGTCTACAAGCGTAGACCCACCACGCTACTGCAATCCGGATTGGTGGATATAGAGGACGTGAATCTGTTGATTTGAACTCTTTATCTCTACTATTCAGAGCTTACACGATATTTTGAAACTGTTTCCAGACTCTCTTTAAAATATATCGTTCCTTAAATCGCAAACAACAAACAAGTAGCAAGAGCTTACTACCTACGAGTACAAGAAAATAACATTCAATTTAAAGGTTTAAAGAGAACTTCTAAGAACGTTGAAAAGATTAGTCGAGTCCGTGAAAGCCTCTTAGCGTTATATTTTTCTGATGAAAATAAAATTCCGACAAAATCCATATAATAAAGAAAGCAGGTAGAGGATATAGATAATCCATTTTCGGAAGACAGCTTTAGTTTTAATAGTCAGAACAGACGTATTTATGTTCGTGAGATTAAAGCAGTGAGGTACTCGTAAGCAAGAAAAATAAAAAATCAAATTCTCGTAAGAAATGCTTAAAAAAATAAAAATTGTTTGTCTGCAAGGTCGGTTTACTGTCGTTAGTTGAACGTGACAATGTCTTAAGAAAATACTGATGGAATGGTAGCATTCAATTGGTTATTAAAATTTTTAATTTCAGTATATTTTTGTAAATATTAATTTAAATTAATAAAATAATTGATTTTGATTTTATAAATTTATAATAAATATATTAATTTTTAATTTAAAATTAATATATTTAATAGACGGATGTCGAACGCTGCCGAACGCAAAGGCCGATTGTGCTTCTTTGTCGCTCGTTCCGCGCTCTCGCTTGCACTTCAAGCCTTACATGGAACGCCTCAAAGCGAGGTAACGACGCATGACGTCATGTTTTTTCGTGCGTGCAGCCGGCTCTATCGAATTATAAAACGTTGTCACGTCAAAATTATTTAAGAGAAAAGAAAAAGAAAGAAAGAAAAATATCTTTATACATAAATTATGCCCCTCATCACAATTTTCCGTTATATATCCTTGCGATGTGTAGCATAACCTAGAAAATGTTATCTATTTGTTTGTGAGTTGCTGTTTGATGCCATAAGAGGGGGGATTTTAGAGATCACCTATCACGAACGGACAGACAGACTTACAGACGTACAGATGCAATGGAGGACTATTTTAATTTAGGTATGTAGTGACAGTCAATCTATTCTGGGATTTCATAAGTTTATCATCACGAGTAGACTTTCCGAGGAAAATTATGGTTTTTTTTTATATGCTGTATAGGCTAACCCTTGGCTATGATTAAACCTACTGGTAAGCGAAGATGCAGACTACGCGCTTGCCTAGAAGGTGCCTATTCACTCTTGACTTGAAGATACCCGCATTGTAGGTGGTAGGGAAAACGTGAGCTGGAAGGGCAATGGGGAAGGTTTATCAGCCAAGGATTTCTGTAATAAATGAAACCTGAAAGCTTTCATCAAAACGCTGCTTAATCAATTTGAGATACTCGTATAATAAAATAATAAATAGTAGGAAAAAAAAATCGCGTCTAGAAAAAAATCTATGTTTTAGGGACAGACGAATTCAAGGGCAAGTCCACTTGCACTGCCATTTAAATAAATATTAAAATTTTGCGGCACAATTTTTCACGAGTCGTAAACGAGAGATGTAATAACGCAATCACGTCCACTGGAACGATCCTAACAATTTGCGCGCGGAAATCGATTTGTCAGAGGCGTGAAAAATTTTCACAAAATGCGCGCTGGAAAATCGTCCGGCTCCCCGATGCGATTTGTCAAGGTCACAAGGTCCTTACGTCCAAGGTATTTCATGTTGAATCTATGTTGAATTCGGACATTTTGTTAATATAATAGAATAAATTATTTTCAGTCAAAATTCTTGGGCTTGAGCTCATGTAGTTCGGAGAGTGTATTAAGACGTAGATCCCGATCACATGGCATTAACGAGGTGTCCTGCGTGCGCGACACACGCGACGTGATGCGACACGATGCTAGGCTACGCAACACAGGTGCTAATTTCGTCCCGTCGCCGACTGCTACATAGGCCGTAAGTAGGGATTCAAATCTAGTTAAAAAAATCAAATCTAGCTTTGTTCAAACACATTGCACTTTTGCACTTCTGTAAAGTCAGATTCTTCAATTTGTAGGGTTTCTACCGCGTGCTCGGAAGGCAGGTAGTCCTACTGAGGGTCCGGCAAAACACTGAACAGTAGTTTTTTTAATCATACACTGTTATAGTTTACAATGATAGTTATTATTTTCCATTACAATTCTTTTTAGTTCCTTAAAGGCTTGCAATCACCTTTGTCCTTAAGTTACACTATTTTAGTTTAGTTATCATCACAAGATACACAGCATTTTTATTAAAAGGACAAGTTGGCCATTGACTGCGATCTTACTCGTATCTAAAGTCGACATCCTAAACGTTAAAAATCTTAGTATGTAAATGTCCTTATCGGTTACCTCGCATAATAATGATACTAGTTTAGCAAATCCTATCGCATCCCATCTTTACGTATAGCGATCTGCAACTACGAAGAGGTTTCCGCTGTATTTGTTAACTGGATGCGAACAGCCGTAATCCCTATAGGAGCCTCAAGCTTGCGACGGCGAGCGCCCTCCCGCCTAATAAAGCTTACCGCGACCATAAATGCACTTTTATACATGGCGATCGGATATCGTTAACAAAATGGATGCAACAGGTTTAGAGAAACAATCTCTCTCTCTGTGATTGTACCTTTATGCTTTAAGATTGTACCTACTTCGGTAGGATTCTAATCTGGAACGATCTCATGTTTACCAGCTGCTTCTACTTATGCCATGGTGAAAAATAGAAAACTTAAGTAAAGTTTTGGTTTTCTAGTTTTTATCAAGTTTAAGTCTCGGTATGGTATACGGTTTTTTTTTTATATACTATGAGTTTGCCCTTGACTGCTATCACACCTGATGTTAAGTGATGATGCAATCTAAGATGGAAGCGGGCTAACTTGTTAGGAGTAGGATGAAATCCACACCCCTTTCGGTTTCTACACGACATCGTACGCTCGTCCGGATCGTCCGCTTAGCGGTACGCCTTTGTCGGTAGGGTGGTAACTAGCCACGGCGAAAGCCTCCAACCAGCGGAACGGTGGTTCTGAGTTTGATCTTTGCCTTTTAGATAGCAAGGAAAGGGAATAGTGATCATGTTTATATTATATGTCAAGTAATATTCTATTTTGATGGAGCACCGTTTCTTAAGGATAAGACTATCGTTAATAACAATGTCACTTTGCAAGACCCAACATTTCACGCACGTTTTAAAATTTGTAGTAGCATCGAGTTACAAAGTTGGTGGTCTTACCTAGAAAAGTATATACATTTTATTAGCACCTACTCGAATCTGCACAGAGTCAAATCCAGTCTTAACCCGCCAAACCACAATGGAGAAGCATGGTCTGAATATATTATATAACTTTCTTATTTCCTATAATAAGTAATAGGCTGGACTGCAGCGGGCCTACTAAATAACTATGCTGATGACGATAATAAGTCATATTTGTAAAACTCACGACTTGTCGTGATGTGTAAAATATTAGCATTACATCACTATGAGTGGCCACTTTAGGTTCTCGTATTCTTTTCTTCTTTAGTAGGCGAGATTAAGTGATCTCTTGAAGTAGATGCTACTCTATTATCCACTTAGCACTACTTTTTTCTCAGAATAAAAAAGCCGATAGCTTCTGTTTATGCTTTGGAAATTGTATCTGAAATATTGAGAAAGTAAAAACCGTTTTTAAAGCTGTAGTTTATATTTAGCGGATCTTTGTCGAAGATGAAAGAGAAACATCGCTATAACGACGGTTTTCCAAACCAAAAGAGTTTGACTAGTCTAGAATAGTCACTTTTGTTAGAAATAAATTAAGAAGGAGGAAGGGAAGAAACGTATATGGGGTCCTTAGTCATGAGCTCGCTTGTTCATGCAACGCGGCGTGAAAAAGAACCCCGTTTGGATTCGAAATTAGTCGGACATACTCCGACGACAGTGACGGTAGTTTCAGCCGTTTATATTTTAATAATTTGTAATAAGATCTATTGCCACAAAAAAATTACATAGACCAATACAGAAAAACTAATACTTTATTCATGACACAACATAAGCAACCCTTTAATTTCTCTCCAACATTTCCCTACTTAATTTAAAAAAAATCAACCTCAATATGGCCGACAGAAAACACCACCCGTCCTTCGGAAAACTGTCACGCGATGCGTCAAAAAAAGTTAACGATGTAAAAGTTTCTGCACCGGAAGCGGCGCCATCTTTTCTTGCGGGACCTGGTTGGGAAGGACCATCAATATAGTTCAATGTCCCGAACACTACGTTTTGTTTCGCCGTCAAGGACTTGTTGCTACTTTGTTGCTCTTTAAACCTATTGGGTAGGCGTATTTTTATAACTGGATAGTCTTTTGATTTACTCGGGTTATTTACAATTTTTACATTGAACTGATTTTTGGTTGGTGTGTTTTAATTCGCATTCGCAAAAAGCCATAGCAGGCTTAGAAATAAGAGGTCTTCGATTCTATATAGGTTAGCGCTTGGCTACCACCTTTGATGGTAAGCGAAGATGCAGCCTATAGGCAAACGCGTTCCATCTTCCTTAGGATGTTTCCATTCTTGACTTTGAGATACCTACAGTCGTAGGCAAAATTAATTCCATAATTTTGCAATTCGAACAAAGAACCAAAACGTTTTGTACGCGTCTATTAGATAACGCCAATAGAGCCTTTTAAATTTTTAAATTGGCCTTAGTCGTGATTTACCAAAATATTATAAAAGGTAATATTTCGATGAAATTAAACAAAGAAACAACGAAAAATTCACACGACAAAAATTGTTTTCAAATGTTAATATGAGAATTTTGGAACTTAGTACTATATAATTCTACACAAAGAATGTCCCTTGAGATCTTGAGAATGACACCCTGGACTGATGCCCCTTTGTCCCATTCCTCCCACCACAAATTCCGTGGCCAACTACAAAATAACAGTGTCTATTTTTCTAGGTTAAATTAAACAAACACTGTTTAAAAGTCAACAGGGGTCCTCCAAGTTTACGTAAATAGGAAATACCTTGGTGTAATGTAAACAAATGGTCCAACGTATAAAAATGGGGATATCGTGTAAAAATGGGGACATCGTATAAAACTGCGATACGGGGGAATGTACTCACACATCCATCACTTACTTCCCTTGACGTCAAATTGTTGCGGCACGCAACCTTGGTGACAACCCTTTACTAGGTAAGTTTGCATACATTTGTATTTTCTGTACTAATTTAATTTAGATAGTTTTCCGTAAAAATTTTGTTCATATGTTTCTTCGCTATTAAACTAGATACATATTTTCTAATTAAATTGCGCCGTAAAATGTATTACAAATTTAAAATTTTTACGCAATTAGAACGCATATCTCCCGAAGGCTAGAGGGTATGTGAGACTCACCGGACTGAAATACCCACTAAACCCAGCGTAGCCTTCCGCGTCTTACCGTAGTAAGAACCCTATTTAAAATAAGTATTTTTAAATTTTTCAAACAATCGCTGTTACAGAGTGGTAAAAGACAGTCAATGACTCTTGACTATATAAGGTACCTATCAAAAACAGGATCGAATATTTTTTTATTTGTCTTGTATAAAAGAAAGTTGCTGATAAGGTCGATACTTTTTTTAACATCCTTAATTAATTAATATCCGGAAGGAAATAATATGCTTAATTAATATCCGAAAGAAGTCTGTTGCTTAACTAAGTTGTTAGTATTTCACACTTTAAAAATAAAAAGTTGACTAATAACTACTAAAAAATAATTATTACTACTTACTAAGCAAAGTTTACGAAAACTGCAAGAGCGAGGATGCATTTTAAAACAAGTACAAAGGTCCAGTCCAGTTCAAATTAAAAAGGGCACCTACGCGGATTTTACCCTTGCCCAAAACAAGTAGAGAGACATTATGTAGGTATATAGTACACTTCATTCGTTTGGATGTCCTGCGGTCATTAATCAACCCTTAAAACATTATGTAAATTGTCACGAGCCCATCCACCGCTCCCGTGTACAAATTACGATTTGTATTCGTCATACAGCTAGCTACATATATGATGTTTTGGTTACTTTTACCGTCATAGAACCTTTTTACAACTTATTTGTTATGTTAGTATAATATGTATATATAGTAAATGTTAGTATATATTTTTGACGGACTCTGACGCGCAGTGGTAGGCGTAGTGCATTTAGAAGGAGAGGTGCTGGTTCGATCCCCAGCTGGGCCGATTAAGATTTTCTTAATTGGTCTAGATCTCGCTCGTGGAAGGCTACGGCCTGACTAATTACCACACAACTGACAAAGATGTGCCGCCAAGCGACTTAACGTTTCGGTATTTATTGAATTACTGACGGGAAAATAGAGATAATAATGATACAAACAAAACATTACGCGTCGTCACGCTCTATGCCTCAGCTCCAATAAGAGATTACAAAGATGTCAAAAATATGCTTGCAGCTATACAAAATAACCAACAACTCTGTCACCGCTCAATTTACGATTCGCAAAGTCGAAAAATAATTAGGCAAGCAATATTTCCACTTTAATGCGGCCCGGCTGTTATTAAAAAGCGAAATTGGGGAATTTATTCGCCGTTACGGCAATAACGAAAAAATATTAGGCGTCTGACAACTCGATATATGAAGTGATATAAAAAGGTTCCTGCATCCCCCGGGACGTGCGGGTCTCGGAATTTAGCGAGGCAACTAGATGAACGTAATACATCAAGAAAAGTAATTCGAATGGTGTTCGTGGAAAATGAAAAAATAATAACTCACTCTTTGGATTTGTGGATATTGCGAAACGACAATCGCATTGACATCAGAAAGTGTATCCATCCTATAGTGGGGTCCGTTATGACGTCTTTAAATTGTCATATATTTGTCACCCGTTTTCACCCGCGTCATTACCGTTCCCGTGGGATTATCGGGATAAGAGGTAGCTTGTTTCGTTTCTGGATATAATCTATCTGCCTGCTGCATTTCGTTTGATACCTAACTTTAAACACTGAGCCAAACTTTCGGTCACAGTTGAGCAATTAGAGGAGGTGAATATTAAAGAATTTTTATCACTTATCTCCAGTCTCTATAGCAAAAGGAACAAATATGAACTCTCTTCAAAAGTCAAACGTGTCAACTTTTACATTGTAAGGAAGGAAGATAATACTATTGTGGACGTATAGTCCGAAATATTACTAACTAGGAATCTTCAGTTACCAGGGGAACAAACATTATAGAACGTAGAGTCAACGTGGGGATAAAAGGTACGTTACCAGAGAAAAATTTATATAACGATAGAAAAGGTAAATTTTACATATTTCGAAAATGGAAATAAAATCACATGCGAATTTTCAAATTCAGAAAATTAAAAAATAATTTATGTAACGTTCGACTGTTGTGTGTGTGCAGTGACTCGACCTTTAAGGTAAAAATTGCTGCTTCTTCATCATCTTAAAAATAATATTATTTACACAGATCAACCGTCTAACTAATTCCAAATATTAATTAATAACAAGTCAACGAGCTATCAACCAGGCAGATGGCCCGCTTATAGCATTTCATCGCTTTTAGCAAAAAGCGACATGTCTTCTCTCTTCGATAGGGGAGGCAATATAAACAGTATTCTCCTCTGGCAGTGAACATGACCACGACTTGGTTATAAAAATAATTGATCTTGTGAAGTGAACTTGAATGCATAAAGCATTAAAGAATGGATTGTCTAAATAGCTGTTATAATTATTACAGCTTTTAATAATTACATTTAGGTTAAAAGAAATATTCTCAATACCTGCTCTGGAGCCTAGTTTTACAAAGAACAATAAATAACACAGGTATTGTTAGTATAGGACTATAAAATAATAATGGCTAATAAATTGCCTTATTTGAGTTTAACACTCGTACTTGTATGGTTTACAAACAAATTATTGAATAATTTGTTTTAATTTGAATAAATATGTATATTTTTAGATATTATTTGTATAAGCTTCACCGCAGTTTTACAGATTTTGAGGCGTAAAACTGTAACAAACAAAGACATTTAAAATTACACCTACATAAAACCACGAAAGACTACGTTATTGTTCATTTTAAAACTTTCAAAATCGAAAAATAATAATGAGTTGTAAAAATTTTTCTTATTGCGCCTCCAGCTGGCATTTAAAATATGATTAGTTAAGATGTATCTGAGACGTGTTGCTCAATGCCTCATCGCGTTAATGATTGATGATGCCGGAATTTATGAAATTTTCGCGCAGACTTTTTTTGTTAGACATCCTAAAAAGGAAGCTATTAACTGCCGTTTTGGTGTCACGAGTCGACGGTGAGACGTTTTTCTCATGGCGTGACCCCACTAAAGATCCGAGATGACTTATGATACTGAAATGAGGACTCGAACCGCAAAAGGCAATATTTCTTTTCCGTCTCAGCTATATAAATAAATGAGATTTTTTTTACGGAAATAGAAATGTTCTAGATTTTTCTATTCCTTTCTGAATATTACAGAATATTTATAAGAAGCAGAATTTATTTTACGGAAGTTTATTTAACTAGCCGTTACGATGAAATATTAAAAAACCTCAATAGCTCTACGGTTAATCAACTCTATTTCCAGAAGTCTAGAGTTCGAACACCACGCCTTGAACAATTCCTCATACCCTACAGTAGACAATTATTAATATTATTCAAAAAATGTATTATTGCTTGTGAAACTATGTGCTGCTCAGCATATAACAAAGCCTCATTTACCTGTACTAAAACACAGTGGTACTTGGTGAAAGAAATAAGTATTACGGTAGTACTTACCTTGAAGAGCTTTGGCAATGAGCTCTACTAGGAACAAATACGTAAAATATTTTTGATGATTTATAAAATAGTTTTTAAAAGTTATCTTAAATATCAAATAGAATTTATACCAGCATTCGGTTGCAATGTACCGAAATACGCTAACATAACCCTTTCAAAATCCGTAAATGTAATACACGCTTTAACAAACAATAACATCGGCTTCACGAAAGCTTAGCAAAATACGGATACGGATATAGCGAACATGGTTTTAGTGTATCGATCTACGTACGACCATAGATAAGCTGAGGTGATCTTAGCATGCCGTACTAGAAATCTTTCTTAAACCTTACTAATATAAATAAAATTTGTAAGGAGGGATGTATTTTTATGTAACTTCACAATAATATAGCTTACATATCATAATACCACATTTTTTTATTTATTTATTTATTTTTTCAAACAACATAAAACAACAATCACATGAAAGGTGCGAACATAAACTTAATTAAGTGCAGACAGTAATATATTATTAAACTTTTTATAAAAATAAATCTAATGTTAAGAGAATACACTAAAAACTAACATTCTATTAGCTAACTTACTAACTAATAGAGAGAGAGAAAAAAAATAACAAATTGAGGGTATGCAACCAAAAAATCAAAATAAAATATCAGACAACAAAGAACATCGGTGTGATATTTTGTGCTCGTGTATACAGGATGTTACTAGTACAAATGTTATTTATATTTATCAATGATAAGTGTTTGATAGTATTGTTTCAATTTTTGTTTTATGTTTTTTGATATAATTGTATCTTTTAAACACTTAGGAAGCTGGTTTATTAAACTAGGTATCACGTAATCTAGTTTTCTTTTTCCATATGAGTTATTGTAAATAGGTAAATTGATTTTGATTTTATCAGGTCTGCGGGCTGAGTAGGTTTAATATATTCAATATCTTTTAAATAAGATTTTTTAATATAACAAAACATTATTTTAAATTTATTAGGCATAAAATGTGTTGCATTTTCTACCTTCATTTTTAATTTGTTTGTTGACAAGCATTCTCAATCGAGTTTGGCTTTAGTATAGAAGGATATTCCATGACATCGAATCAGGAGCAAACCAAAACGTTTTGTAAGGGTCCAGGTTACGACGTTGGTTTGTATGATTCACGATCTATTATTTATTTATAATATCTTGGCTATATCACGATTATATCTTGGCTGTTTGTATATCACTGGCTATCTACACAAAATTTAAATCTGTCTGTCGGAGCGTCCATCTCTGGTTTGGTGTTAAAAGCCGGCCGCTCGCATAACAAATGGAGCCAAATTTGAATTTCAATCCGACACCCGGTCTGTCAATGCGGAGATAAAATACGTCACTGGGGCACCAGACAAATGTTGCTTTTATACTGAACTCGACTTCTACTTATCAGGCTTGTACACATGGTCTATCAGGACACTGCGCTGGTCTTCTGTGATGCCCGTGAGGTGAAGTGACGTCTGGACATTGTTATGATAATAAGTAACATTTTGTTAACATAAATATATATAAGAAAATTACAAGGACTACATAACTTAGTTGTTTTACTACCTCTATATTCGATTACTTAGTATATGTGTCTTCGGATTTTCAGGACATGGGACCTGGCTTGGACGAAGGAGGCGAGCAATAAAGACACTGTTCTTTCTTCCAAATTTTTAGTAATAAGTCTCCACTGCAATGTTACACTCGCGTGCTTCTGAAATCACGGTAAGCCATCGGTACCGATCATTGTCGTTAACATCTCGTAGGGATGAAAAGAAAGACAAGCTCTGGCATGGTCGTTATATTAGTCAAAATATGTATGTCACAACAACAAATGACATAGAATTTCTTATAAAAATTGAACCGACTCCAAACGCTCTAAAAAGTAAAAAATAACTGCGTCATTTACTTGCTTTAACTTACTTAAGCATATCTATGAGTGCCGGCCTAATTTAAGGAACGTTTCTTTAAAGTAGTAAAGCAGTTTGTGGGTTCTAGGTAACGTCCTTAAAGTAGAAACATTGGCTGGCACCGACTTCATGGATATGCTTAACTAAATTAAAGCAACTAAATGACGCAGTTATTTCTTACTTTTTAGTAATTTTTCAACACGTAACCTACTCGTCATATAGATACTATTATACTACATTATATAGCACTTAAAGCCAAAAAGCTACTGGCACTTACACAAAAACCGAAATTGCTGCAAGTGTGCCAATAAAATTTAAAGAGTTCCTTCGATTTTCCCAGGATATCATCATCAGCATTTTGAAAGTGTGCTCTTTCAAATAAAAAAAGAATTATCAAAATCGGACGATTCTGTAAAAAGTTATGCGTGGTCATACATAAAAAAAAATACACGCGTCTAATTGAGAACCTCCTCCGTTTTTTTTCGTCGGTTTAAACTACAGAAAATAATATTAGTGAGACAACACTCTTAAATTTGAATGTAAACTAACTCCAATTTGTAATTAATTAAAGTTCACAATGTAATTGTCCAACGGACAAACAACAAAATATCAAAACCATTCGTGAACTCGCAATAAATCGGCAACTGAATCTGATTAAGCCATGCAGCGGCGTACATTTGTGTGTCGCTCGCGGCATTATAGCATGTTATAGGAAAATCCCGCCTGCAACCTGACCGCGCCACTTGCAGCCAGCGCCGTGAATTAATAAATACGCTGCTAACTTAACTACGCTGTATTTCGGCAACCCACTGTCACACCGTTATCACAAAACAAACGTAATAGCATGTTATAGGCAAATCCCGCCTGCAACCTGACCGCGCCACTAGCAGCCAGCGCCGTGAATTAATAAATACGCTGCTAACTTAACTACGCTGTATTTCGGCAACCCACTGTCACACCGTTATCACAAAACAAACGTAACAGCAAGTTATAGGCAAATCCCGCCTGCAACCTGGCCGCGCCACTTGCAGCCAGCGCCGTGAATTAATAAATACGCTGCTAACTTAACTGCGCTGTATTTCGGCAACCCACTGTCACACCGTTATCACAAAACAAACGTAATAGCATGCTATAGGCAAATCCCGACTGCAACCTGGGCGTGCCACTTGCATCAACGCCGAGAATTAATAAATACGCTGCTAACTTAACTACGCTGTGTGTAACTCAGTACCTCATATAGATTTTTTCTATCAACCAGAAGAAGACACAAGTTTTATCCAATTTACAAATTTTAATAAATGTACAAGGTTTTAATATTCTGGGTCACATTCGGTATCACACATTTTTTTCTTAACGCTGTCATTTTGAGTTGTAAATAATGCCTTTTTGGCTTATGAAAAAAAACTAAAATGGATTAAAAATTTTTCTTTAATTCAGTAAAGAAAAAATTTTAATCTATTTTAGTTTTTTTTATTTATATTTTTATTTTATTTTTATAAGGAATTATTTACAATTGGTAGCAAAAATTTATTGGTGATTTAATCCGTATTATTTAACAAAATTTAGATCTTAAAAATCCAATTATAGCAGCTTCAACATTGAATAATGTGATTGAGGACAGAGTAAATTGAAAATCCGTAAAGTACTATAATTTCGTCACCGTACGGTTTTTTGGAAAACTAGTCAAATTAGATAGATAATTAGGAGAGGTATCTCCCATATTCATTTGATATATTTATTGAGGGACATCCTGTATTAGTTTTTAATTAAGGTTTTTCATAACAAAACATACCAAATATATAAAATTTTATTTTTTAGTATTACGGTGTGATAGAAAGCCATGAGTCCGCGCAGTATCAGGAAAAATCCGCAACGCCTACATAATTGTGTTTATTTATTTTAAGCGTAGTTCACACTGCGTTCACCACGGTGTCATCCGCATATAATTATGAGACTGAAGCCTAAGAGTTGCAGTACAAGAGATTATCGAATGAAACTTAATTAAAACTCAAGTAAGATCATTTTCATCTTTCATCGAATCTGGGAATGCTCGATCCGCCATAAAGACTTTATGGTGCTGCAGGCGGGAACAAACCTAGTTATAGATAATACGTAACTAAGTAAATTGTTTATTGTCCTCGTCTGCAGCACCTTAAACTATTAAAAATTTTATATAGATATGATTTTCTCTTTTTAGTACTTCTATGTAGTCGGTTTTATTGTTTTTAAAATAATATTTTTTAGTATATCTTATTTAAAAGAGCCTTTTCCTCTAATCCAACAAATAAACGATTAGCAGAGTTTAAATAAATTTCGAAAATAATAATTTACTGTGTTTTATTTGCAGACAAACCTTACCTTTATCGGCTTCTTTTTGGAAATTATATGTTTTCCAAAAAACCTAGCTAGATGGATTAATCACCCCCGAAAACTCCTGCATACAAAACTTCATGAAAATAGTTGGAGCCGTTGGAGATTCAAATTATATATAAAAAAAAATTTCTCTTTTGAAGGTATTTTATATTGTAAAAGAGTCATTTACATCGGAAGGTTCAGGGTTCTGTTCCTCAAATATTGTTACACAAAATTCACATCTAAGACCTCACAAAAGCAACCCGTTCAATTTAGCAGAAAGAAATATAGGTAAAACTTGTGGGTAAAACCAATTTTCAAAAGCGATTTTTGTTCTAGATCCCCCTCGAGACCGCGCCCGCCGCTATTCCACAAGTTAAATTGGCGATATCACTAATTCAGCACAAACGGGACTCGCACTAGTGAGTAGGGGAGAGAAATTGGGTGTAATTTTTGATAGGTTATAACGTAGAAATGAAGAAACTTTCCAAAATTTCTCTAGTAATGTTTGAACATCGTTTCATTTCAAATATTCATATTGGGTTATTACCATTGGTCGACCTTTGACTTCTGCCTATGTAGTGAACTAGCAGTCACCCGCGACTACGTCCGCGTGAAAACCTCTTAGGTACCCTTTTAATTTTAAAGACAGACTTTTATAAAGTGTGCTCTTTCCCCGCTAGCCCTCTCAATTTAATTTTTTTATTGTTTCCCGTCAAGCAATACCCTCCGTCCCGTCCCATGTACTAAAGATCTACATTTTTATTAAACATTGTACGATATTACAGTACATTAACATTAACAATATATATTTATGACAAGCTGATGTGTATAGCTTGTATTAAATAGTCTATTTCACTTTTGAGTCTAACTTTCATAATAAACAAAATAATTTACAATCCGATATGCAGATCTCGAGATTAGCCGCTTAATTCCGCTTAAACAAACGAACAAACTTTTTCGTACATTGTATAAATATGGTCTGCCATGCCAAATAAATTGAAAGAAAAGATCAAAGATCGAATTCTTAAAGAATTACAGTTCCAAAATGTTGACCCCTATTCAGTACGTATAACATAACACGGAGGAGGTCAACTTAATTTGGACGATATAGCGGCTTTGTTATATTTTTTTAGAAATTTTGTAATATCTCCGAAACTATATAACTAATTAACATACTGTAAAAGGCGAATCTTATCTATATAATATCCATGTGACTATCAAATAATTTATTTTGATAAGGATTTAAGTTTAGTTGTATAAATAATGACGTGAACGTAAGTATATGAATTAAATGATTTTTTAAAACACAAAAAGTTATATATATGCCAAAATATAAAAGATAGATATATGCTATCGCGGACTTTTTTGTAGAACTTTTTAAGGTGCATAAAGTTTTCATACAATGTTTTCAATTATATCCAATAGTTAACGCAGCGTACGCACAGAAAAGCGGTTTAATAAATTTCACGATCCGACTCGCGCGACAAAAAGTGTGATAACTCGGGTAATATATGCAATACAAATATAAAATATAGCCTATTGCACTCACCGATAACGTAGCATTTTACTGGTGAAAGAATTTTTAAAATCAGATCAGTAGTTCCTAAGATTAGCCCCGACAGAACTATATTTACAAACTTACAAACTTTACCTCTTTATAATATTAGTATAGATAAACCCTAAAGTAACGCTGGTTTAATACAAGGTAACACTGTTAAATTATTCATTTTTACAATTTTAGCCGTATTGTTACATAAAATTATTTATTCCACATTCTTGTGTGAAGTTGAAAGCCGATCCAATTGGCTCTCAATACCTTTATAATATAAAAATTCATCAATATCCTAGATACCCTTGGCTCAGTAAGTGAGTTTTTAATACATTGTTTAAACTTATGCATTGACAAATCTAAAATTCAATTGGACATCTTATTGAACAAGAGTACTGTACTGTGTACCTAAACGTATAATGGTTGTACGCGATGCGAACGTTAAAATAATGTAATTATATTTATTTTGAACCAATAAAGGGCGAAAAAGGAACGTGGTAACAGCTTTGGTAGATGTCAAACTCAAGTGACACTAATTCGAAAGAAACTACTCCGAAGCCAACCGCCGAAGCGTCACCAGCTACTTTCCCGAATTAAGCCGTTTTTTACCTTGAATCCTGTTGTTTTACTGGCACAAGACCCCAACAATGGTTTTGTATAATAGATAAATAAATCAACTAGAAAACGTTCTCGAGCACTCAATCCCACACGAGGTTTTCTATTGCCAAGTTGAAAGTTCTAAACCGTAAAATGGTGGCCATTTGTAAAATTAAAGCACGGCTTAGGGTCTTTTAATGAGGAAAAAAGTGGGTCGGTCCAGCCGAGCGGATCAAATTTTTCTTCTTGGCGCCTCGCGACTAAATATAACGATATGGCTTAAGTTAAAAGAGAGATGGAACAAATCTTAACTAATATTTTAAACTTAAACACGATTAAATTTGTAAGTTTAAAAAATGCAGTGGTATGCACTGTGGATTCATATTCGATTCCCGGCTTGGCCGACTAATTAAAATAATTGCTGATGGAAGGCTTCAGTGCCTAGTTACTACCCTGGCGACAAAGATGTACCGCCAAGCGACTTAGTGTTCTGGTACGATGTCATTTAGAAACCGAAAGGTATTAAAAAGTTAGCCCGCCCGCTTTCACCTCAGATTGCATCATCACTTACCATCAGGCTAGCTTATAATGAATAAATAAAATCAAGAGTAACATTTCGCAGGACTAAATACGTTCTAAAAAATGCTGCCGTGTCCAACAATCTAATGCGAAGATATTACGCTTCTTGTGCCTGCAATTGCAGTGGCAACCATGCCCTTCAGAGTAGAATAGTAGTGCATTGGAAGAGCTTTGTCAATAAAAGCTCTAAAATAAGTACTCTAAAACAACAAAATACCTATACAAACCATCAACCTATGTTACAATAACCAGTATCGACTAATATCCTACAACTTGAGCAGTAAATCGTCACGTAAACGGCTCTAAAACTTAACATAAAAGATGGCGGCCGAGTTCCGAGAGGCGGAACACGACGAACTTCCCCGGCGCTAGACGGACGGACATGTAAATAATAGCGTCTATTATTATACAAGGGCGCTCGTTTTGTGGAACGAACGACCTGCGGTTACATGACTTTGTGTTTAGGGTTTCCTTATCGCTACGCAATCTTTGAATGAAGAAAGATGACTATCATTATTGGTCTTTTTAAGGACACAATTCGGTTACGCAGGTTAAATGAAGGTTAGTTGGAATTCCCTTGTTTAGCTAATGTAAAATTTGAAAACAATTTTTGCGCTTGTTACCGAGCATTTTTTTATTTATTAAACGGCCTGGAATCTAATACTCTCTGTGCGAGTGTTATAAGTGCGCCCCGCAGACAGCCTACCTTATAGGTATTGTTTGCATATGGTTCTGGCCTTGTCATTTCTGCACCCCTCCAGTGCCACTGCCTGGTCACCACTCGCTCTGCCTTAGTTACTGCACTGACCATTGATCTTCATTATTTTCCATGTCCCACTAATAGTCGGACCACGTTCCGTATTTAAGGGGATTTTATTCTCTATGCAGTGCCATAACTAGGACAGTTTAGTGCCCAGGCACAGGGCGAAGACCCTGTAGGGGCGCAGAAATTACCAGACTATATACAAAGAATACTTTATTTAGAGTCAGTTATAAGTGTATAGGGCGCAGTTATCTCGCTGGAACAGGGCGCAATATAAGCTGGTTACGCTACCGGCTCAAGCTTCACAAGTCACTTCTCCAGTGCCATTTCAGGACAAAATTTGGAAATCACCACACTGATCCAATGCGAGTCGGTCAGCCGAGGTTGTTAATGTTTGATTTTGCTAGCTAGCGGCGCTCAGGCGCAGGCCGAAGATCAGACCAGGTCTGCCATTCCTGCAGCGACAGGCTTATTGAGGAACGCAGTTTTGAAGCTCGCACTCAGCGCATAAAAGACTATTAGATAGATAATAAAGAGACGACACACAATACCTACATTCTCTTCGGCGCCTTAGTAACTTTCTGCCCATACCTACGAAAATTATGCTGGCACAATCTCTCCTTCTACCAATTCTTGATTGTGACACTTGCTATCTTGATTTGGCTATTGAGCAATTTCATAAACTTGAGCGCATTCAAAATCTCTGTATTCGGTTCATATTTGGACTTCGGAAATATGACCATATTTCTGAATTTCGTAATAAACTCAAGTGGCTTCCAATTCGCCTTCGCAGGAATACTCATATTTTTTCCCTCTTATACTCTGTTCTTTTCCACCATCATGCTCCTCTGTATCTCAAAGAACGATTTGAGTTCCTCAGTGACTCTCACTGTCGCTCACTTGTTCAAACGATAACCTTATCCTAAAAATTCCTTCTTACAGTACTTCTTTCCTTTCTAGATCCTTCACTGTAGAAGCCGTCAGACTTTGGAACTCTCTCCCTCTTCATATCAGACGTGCGAAATCTTTACCTATATTCAAGGGACTCTTAGCTAAACATTACTATCTACCTTAAAATGTTTCAGATTCTATTTATTCATATTTATTTATTTATTTTTAAATATTATAGTGTTTATTATTTATAAGTAATTATATATTTACGTTATGTATAAAGTGTGTTTTAGTTTTTATTTATTTGCGAATTAAGTTTTTATTTTCTTTTTAAGTTCCTTGTTCTGTACACCCTCTCTTTAATTTATTGTAGCTTCTTAACTAGGTTGCCTGGAAGAAATCGCCTGTTGGCGATAAGGCCGCCTATTGTGCTACTGTAAATTCTTGTGTAAATTGTATCCTGTTTCGTATCTTTCCTGTCTTGGTGTGTGCAATAAAGAATATTTTCATTTCATTTCTTTTTTTTTCATTTCATTTCATTTCATTTACCTAACAAAATACAGCTACTTTGACTCTATGAAAAAAACCAGAAAAGTAAACAATTTGGAAATTGTAATCCTACAAATAAGTAAATTAACTGTTTCAAGTCCTTACCCAATTGTAGGGCCATTCGCAATTTAAGAGCGTTCTAGCCCCAACCCGCCCTGTTGTAAATGAGAGCAATTTATATGTAGGGTCGCTTATTGTCGCGTGACCGGAATACAGCGGCTCCACCAACTTGCACTATTAATGCGAGACAACTATTGAAATTCACATGTTTGGGTGATGAAACACTTTAGAAGACATTTTTGAGCTGGTTGTAAACATAGAAAAACGAGCAATATTATCATTAACCTAAGCCTAAACTGTAAGGCCAGGCCTCCCTCCTTATAAGAAAGGGGATATCGAGCTTATGCCCACAACGCTGCTCTAAAATGAATTTGCGGACTTAGGATGATAATGTTTGATTATTTAACGATCACCATCAGATGTTGATAATAGTGACTCTTCGATGCACGGGGGAGTATCACCACCAACTTCGCGACTCCAGGCTTAGAAGTTTATTAAAAATTTATTCGAAGAAACCTCAGTATTTTCATCGAGCAATCAGTATACGAAGCCAGAACCTCGTAATCTGGCTAAACACTGGACCAAGGCAATATATTTATAGCTCATAAATAGCCAAAAATTTCTTTGATGAAAGAAAGCTCAGTATCACTCCATAGCGCAACCCAGAATTTGAAACCAGGACCTCATTATCTGACGCCATTATCCCATCCAGATTAGCAAGGCAGCTCGGCCTATTTTTAATAGCTCACAATAAAGCCAGGCCTTTTTCCTTATAGAAGTTATGGTGTTCCGACCCATTACGTTACTCATAATTATATTGTCAGATTTAAAGAGCTAATACTTGACGTTTGTTGACTTTGTAAATATGAGTTGCATAAAAAAATAATATAACGACCTTGTTGGTCCAGCGTCTAAAATGCTACAAATCACAAAATCCAGGGTCCAGTGCCAGACATATCTGTCTTTCTCAGTAAAAATTCGTAGCACGGAGTTACAAACTCAGTAATGCATCACCCCAGTACTTCGCAGAGGATGCCAAAACCTTATTAAGTTATTTTTTACTTTTTAGTGCGTTTTGAGTCGGTTCTATTTTTTGTTAAAAAAATTTATTTCTTACTTTTTAGTGATTTATCGCCACGTTACGTACTCGTACTATACTGTCATAGTATATACGGCACTTGTAGCTAAAAAGCTACCGATACTTACACTAAAACCAAAATCGTTGCAAGTGTGCCGATAAAATTTGAAGAGTTCCTTTGATAGGATATCATCATGAGATCCTATCATGGTGACAATGGGACTACCTTGGAAGTGTGCCTTTTCTAATAAAAAAAGAATTATCAAAATCGGACAACTCTGTGAAAAGTTATGCGTGGTTATACATAAAAAAATAAAAAAATATACGTGTCGTATTGAGAACCTCCTCCGTTTTTTTTTCATCGGTTATAAATCAAACATTATCCTATCTCTGTAACATCCCCTCTTCTGAGTAATGGGGCTAGACTTTAATTAAGTTAATTATATTCGCAAGCTCTTAATATATAAACATCTGTACCAACATTACTTTAACAACTAGACGCGGAATAAAACTATCTGTCAACTACATTAACCAGAACAGCTAAACAAAAAGAAACCTTAAGAGAAAGATAATAAAGCGTGAAATACCTTAAATTAATATAATAACGTAACACCTGTTGGTGGTGATATGTGGAACTGGAAGTGGGAAAATTTCGTTTCAAACAATCGCAGTTTCAGACGAAGTTAACTCGTTCGGGCTGAATTTGTTTTATACTGAATGCTGTTCCTGATTTAATTCTATTCTTTGTCTAACTGTTATTACTTGACAAGTTATTTAGTGTTCCAATACGATGTCGTGTAGAAACGGAAAAGGGTTCATCCTACTTCTAACAACTAACAAGTTAGTCCGCTTCCAACTTACATTACATCATCACTTTGAGTGTGATTGTAGTCAAGTCCTAACTTGTAGTAAATGAAGAAAAAAGTGAGCACTTACCTGTACAAAATATTTAATTGGGTAGATGGTCTTCTAGTTTTTTTTTATTTTCCGGCTGAAATAGTTTTATAATATCGAGTTAATTATATGCAAAGAAAGAAAATTAAATTTATTACAAATGCGTTTGCGAAATAAAGAAAATTTGTCGTTTGCTGGATTGCTGGTGACAGTGAAATAGACAGGGTGAAGCAGGCCTGCCCCGCTCAAAGCGGGACGTATGGTCATGGTCACATGGTAATATGGCTTTTTTAAATAGAGCTGGCCTGGAAGAGTAAATGAAAAATAAAAAAGAGGGCGCAGGGCAATGCATTACAAGATTTTTCCTAGCGAATTCCTCTGCTCAAAATAAGTCGAGTTATAGACGATGGCTTTTCACATAAGATCATGTATATGATCTGCTTATAGCTTCGTATGTTAGTATTAAAACAACGTTGGCACACCCTCGCACCTCGGAGCACGTACGAGCACGTACGCCGTCCTTGCTGTATTTAGAATAAACATTGAATTTATAGCAGGTATTAACTTGTACCACAAATTATAAAATAAAGTCCCACCACGTCTGTTTGTCTAACTCCTATGTGGATTTTCATGCGGTTTTCACCAACAAAGGAACCATTTTGTCTGGAGCTATAGCTAAATCAAATCATTTAGTCTCTTTCAAGTTTAAGACTTCGTGTACAACGTTGTACTTTTAAATCGTCAAGTATGTATTTTTTTGTAATGACTTTACCATCGGTTCGGAAGTAGAGACGGGGTAACGTAAATACCGCCAACGTCCTCGTGGTGTAAAGCCGAAAATAAATTTTAAAAAGTACGGATAATCAAAAAGTACACGCCCTTAATTACGAGTACAGTAAAAATAAAAGTAAAAAATTTCTGTTTCTAAAACTTTTTTTACTTTACTTCTTTTTAATTTTGGTTTAATGTAAGTAATGAAGAAGAAGAAAATCTTTATACACACAATAATAACCATAAGACAATCTAAAAGTAAAAAATAATAAACATGAATGCAGTGCATGCAAAGGCGGCCTTATTGCTTGGAGCAATCTCATACAGGCGACCCTTGATGATAGTTAAATTTAACTTAGCTTTAGGTTAGTTTCTTAAATTTGGTATTCCCTTACTTGCAGTATCAGAGGGCTCGCTTTTACCTTGCCCATTGTAAGTTTTGGCTTTGCGCCGCTACTGTGTGCAAGGCAGAATCTACCGACAAGATAGTTGCTCTTTTAAAAAAGATTAGGTATATAAACGCATGTGCTTTGCTTCCAATGCAAAGCCGGGGCCAGCAACTAGTGTATACATAGGCACTCAAGTTATTACGAAGTACATAACTTGTAGCAATAGAAATGCAAAGCAATAAAGTTTTATTTTATACGCGTGCTACTTTTACGGCTTTCGCCTTTCCAAGTTATTGTCTTTTAATAGGGTTATACGAATAATAACTTGAGTGGGTATAAATATTAATTATACTACTTTGAACATAGGGGTAAGGTAAGTAAATTAAACTCTGTCTTACTGTAGGAGAATATTCAAGACCTCTTTAAACAACTTCACAACTAATATAGGGTACTGGAATTATAAAAACAGAACTTATGTCTGTCATCGTGCGGAGGAAATCGAGCTTCTATGGAAACACATTTTGCCTTTCCAAAAGTAATCTTAGAAGGAAAAATATTGAGCAAGATAGCACCCGGTCATTAAAGCAGTAAATGGCTGAACGATATGAGAGAGTGGTCCAGACTCGCGTTTACTCACAATTAAAGCGAATTGAGGATAATAGTAAAACTTAATGCATATTGACCACCAAACTTTGTTCTGAAGATGACACCAAGTGATGACGATACATAGTTAACAGTCAGGTCATGTTGCAGAATGTGGTTATGGCGTCCTAAACATGGAAGTATTCGTGGCTAGTTACCACCCTACCGACAAAGACGTACGAAGACGACGTCAAGCTATTTAGCGTTCCAATACGATGTTGTGTACAAACCGAAAGGGGTGTGGATTTTATCCTACTCCTAACAAGTTCCATCTTAGATTGCATCATCATTTAATCAAGTGTGGTAGCAGTCAAGGGCCAACTTGTAGTCGTTAAAAAAATTGTGCAGGCTGTACCTAGTAATTTTCTTTTATAAAAAAACATATTCATCATCATCATCATCATCATCAGCCATCATGCATCCACTGTTGGACATAGGCCTCCTTCAAGCAGCGCCAACCCAGTTTATTACAGGCTTTCTGCATCCAGTCGGTGCCAGCCACCCTCCGGATATCGTCGCTTCATCTAGTTGGGGGACGCCCTACACTCCGCTCTCACGCGGTCTCCACTCCAGCACCTTTCGACTCCAACGGCCATCAGTCGTTCGACAGACATGTAAAAGAATCTATTGAATACGTGTTATTAACAAGAAAACTTTAGAGCCTTACTAATTAACTAACTAAAAATTGCTATGTGATTAGTTTAAACGCAGTATAAGTGGGTGTGAGAAGTATGCAAATTGCGTATGACGCGTCTATTAGTAAAACTTCATTGCTTTTAAGCCTACCCTCGTTTCACAAGTCTCGGACTCTTTTCGGTAAAAGAGAACACCTAAACCCACGACTGATTTTTGTACTTCTCACAGGCGATAAGAATGCATAATTTTGGCAGTTTCTTAAAAAGTTTTTCTGATTGAAGTTGATTCCAAAATACTTAATGCTACGAGAATCCAATACATTGCCCAAATTGTAAGAAAGATGTTGTCATCTCGATGCACCTCACGGGACCGCAATTAAGGGCCCCGCAGCCATAAATCCATTGAATCGGTTCTTTGAAGTCTTAATGGTGCATGCGTTTCCAAATTGTAATGGTAAATCTTTTAAACTTTACTCTTAATTGCCGCTTAAAAGAAACTTCCAAACTGATCGTCCGGAAATTGTAATGAGAGAACTTCAATGGAATATAACATCTATGCTAGCTTTGGATTATGAAGTCCTGGGTTTAAGCTCTAGGTGGGTAATTTTGTCCTACGAAATTGACTGGCGTCGATACTCTCGAGTTATTAATTTTACCAATAGCAAAGTCATCTCTACACTATGGTCCAATACTGCCTTGTAGGTCTAGCCTATGTAGCTTCGATCACGAGGTTTTTTTATTTTGATTCAGTTTTAACAAGTGTTTTGATAGATACTTGTTGTAACAAGTGTTTCGCAACTAGTACCAAAATGCTTTTTCCTGCTATAGTTAATGACACCTTCTTCTTCTTTCTTCTTGGGTCTTTTCCGCGCTTAACAAGTAAGTTGGCCGTTGTGCGGGGTCCCCTGGTGTAGGCTCCTGCTGACTCATTTCAGCCAGCCGAACTCGTTCCAGAAGATTAGCAGGCCACCCAGGTCACTGATTGCCATTTGGAGTGTAGTGACACCTTATGCGGATATATTTAATTTACTGCTTATTTCCAGGTCTTGCTTTCATTTGGCTCAGTAGCTTGCAACCACGTTCCCGTGACGTCTCACCTAAAGATGTGGTCGGGTGCCGCTGGGATTTAGTGAGTATTCCGATTTAACGAGTCCCCTATACATGCATATGAAATAACACTGATTTTCTTTCAGAGAGATGCGTAAATGCATTTTCCAGCGTTAAAAAAAGAGATCCCGCTTTCATTTGACAGACTCTATTCGATGGTTTTCATTCGTTGAATACAAACGACTCACAAAAAAATATTCGTGGGAACACCTAGCAACAAACTTACACAATATTTAGTGCTGGAATCAAAAACCGAAAGCTCCGCTTTGTGGTATTCGGAACGTTCTATCGCAGGGAATATTCATGAATATTCGCGTATATAATTTGTGAATAGTACGCCGTGATACTAGTCTCTGTTATGAGTCACTGTATGAATATGCATTATGAATATAATGATAGACTTTGCATATGCTTTGCTTTACACTTTGTTGGTGGATAAACGCGTTTGCGTATGGTACGTCACGCAAAATGTACGCAGTTCCTTTTCTAATTACTTTTAGTATAAAAAATTTATTCATTAATTAAAAGTTAGCCCTTCACTGCTATCACACCTAAAGTTAAGTGATGATGTAATGTAAGATAGAAACGGACCAACTTGTTAGGAGTAGGATTAAATCCACACCCCTTTCGGTTTCTACACGACATTGTACCGGAAGTGTGTAAGGTGGTAGCTACCACTCCCACCCGCCAGGTCTGGCCCCGCCAGACATGGAACCCAGGATCTCCGTCTCATAAATCCACTGTGTCCCGGAGGTCATCTAAATAGCCGTTTTGTTTAAAAAAATATTAAACTGACATTTCGTTTATTATATTATTCTAAACCGCCAAACCGCCTTGAAAGTGCCGCCAGCAGCGTGGTGGGAAGCCAAAAGTGGGCTGTTAATTGGCAGATAATGATAAAGTAGTCTCTACTTAGTAGAGTGTTTAAATACATTGCTCTCAACAAAATATGAAATAAAACGTATTTTTGTAACATTTTAATTATAGATAGAATAACGCCTCATTCTCATAGGAATAGACAGAGACTGCATCCTTCCATTGCATACTTCCTTAGCGTTTTTTTTTTATCGACTATAAGGTGGCCCTTGACTGCTATCACACCTGATGTTAAGTGATGATGCAATCTAAGATGAAAGCGGACTAACTCGTTAGGAGTAGGATTAAATCCACGCACCTCGGTTTCGGTTTCTACACGACATCGTACCGAAACGTTAAATCGCTTGGCGGTACGTCTTTGTCGGTAGGGTGGTAACTAGCCACGGCGAAAGCCAGACCAAGACAAATTAAGAAAAATCTCAATCTGCCCCGCAGGGAATCGAACCCAGGACCTCCCTCGTATAAATCCGCCGCGCATACCACTGCGCCACAGAGGTCGTCATCACTCTTCATTCTTTCACTCTCATTATTCCTTTCAAACAAGTCCGTCGATTCAAATCCTTACTAATATTATAAAGGTGAAAGTATGTATGGATGTTAATTACTCTTTCACGCAAAAACTAATCAATGGATTTTGTTGAAACTTCATAATAATATAGCTTACATATCAGAGTAACACACAGGCCACATTTTATCCCGAAATTCCCACGGGAACGAGAACTACACGCGTGCAACCACGGGCACCCCCTAGTGATTTATAAAAAACACTTTCATGATATGAAATGTTGCCTTAAACGTGTTTTTGCGTTGTATATTTGAAATCCAATTCGTTTTATAAATCCCAGATCAAGCGAAATACAAATCCGATAGCGATAAAAAACAATTTCCCACAAGCAAGCGATCCTTGGGGAAATTCTTGCGCACTATTTATTTACATAAAATTCACATCAAAATACGCACTTACCTTTTCTATAACTAACACTTTTGTTTTAAAAGTGCGCTAGCCGGTTATAGTCTTAAACCGGTTTATCCATTTCACTACAATCGAAACATTTTAAACTGAGTCGTCGAGACATATGTGTCACTGACTGTATATATATAATTCCTTACACTCATGCAGTTTTGATGAAAAAACGCCTAGTAGTGACTTTTGGATACGATTGACTGTAAATCCTCTATAATTTGCCAAGCAACGTTTATTAATCACTAAGTCTGTGCGACCACTTGATGACTCACTTTAAAATGCGTCGACTATAGCAGTGCCCTACGGTTTCACCCGCGTAGATCCTGTTCCCGTAGGAACACCGAGAAATCCGTTCTCAGTGTCTATCATAAATGTGTAACTGCTTTGTGTTTCAAACCAATGGATTGTATATTTTTTTATATCTGTAGATTATGACTCTGTTGCATGATAGAGGTTATTAAAACTAGATGGGTATTTATAAAGCAACATTTTCCTCCTCCTTCATCCTCTATGCGTAGAATAAACCCTAGTATTATCTTATGATCTACATTTTTCCAACACAATTAGGACCCATCTCTGGATTCGATCCAATGCCGGGTTTATATTTTTGTGGTGTTTGAAGCCACTTTATTTCCGCCGCCGCATGTATCTTTCTACAATAATTTATCCTCTCAAGTTGAGTGAGTGTCCTCTGTAATCTGCCGCCCCCAGGATGCTGCCGCCCATAAGACTACAGGGCCTATTGAAAAACATTTTTTTCCACAGGCAGATTAAATTTCCACTGTTGGATTATTGTAGTACCTACTTCTAGCACGGTTTTAAGTTTTAATGATTTGAAAATAAACGGAACACTGTTTTAAAGTTAAATATTTTTCTTGACCTTCTTGAATTGATTGTATGCGTGAATAGCGCAGCCTTATCATAATGTGACCCTATGGATCACGGAACGTGGATATATTGAAATTAGATTATAAGGATAATTTTAAATCTTCCTAAAACAAGACATTTTAATGTAAATAATAAAGTAAAACTTCTCTTGCAACTTCTATTTTCTATAAAGTAACCTTTTTTTTTAAACGTAGCGATATCCTCATGGATACCTTCTCGCCATGGGGAGGCAAGATTATGTCGGACTTCTACCGACTAAAACTCCAACTCATCGCCTGCGACTGCATTACGGGAACGTTAGTACTACAACCAGAAACCAGTCAGCGTCACCCACAAAAGCAAGCTCTCCTCTAGGACTTATGGAAACCTAACTAATTAAAGCCGCCACGGGAACTCAGACAGCGTCTACCTACCTAAGGGCTTATCTCCGTTGGGCGATAGATTCCCCATACGTATCGCCCAGAAGTCGTCGTCAAGGAGGTAAGTGGCGGTCGTGAGCAAGCCGCCTACGTCCGTTTCTCTTGCGGCGAATAGGATAAGAGTCCACGTCAACCTCTCTCAACCGCTCTGCCTCCTCCTTCAGCGACATTACAATTTCGCAGAAGATCATTACCGCGTCCCAGGATCTTTCATTATCTGTCATGGCTTTGATGATACCTGACCAAGATAGGTCCGGACCAATCACAGCCACGAGTGCTTCACGAGGCTCTGTCCAGCTCGGGCATTCAGTCAGTGTATGCTGCGCGGTATCTGAGGCGCAGCCACACTCGTGACACTCCTGGGTTGCCACTTTCCACAGGTACTTTCCGAAGCAGCCGTGCCCCGTAAGGACCTGTGTAAGGTGGACGGTACACGGACGGTAAGTACTCCATGCCTCCTTTGTACCCATTGTTGGCCGAATCGCCTCAATAGTCAGTAGACCTGTGCTTGGTGATTCCAGCTTCTCTTGCCACTGCCGAAGAGTCTTGGTTTGTGCCCTAGTCCGTGCAATCATAGCGCCTCGAATTTGTTCAGGGATACCTCTAACCCCAATCGTCGGATCCGGGGCACTACCTGAGCCACTTTAGCTGTTGCTAGTATACGTGCCTTTCTGAAGGTTCTGACACGGGCAGTAACCAGAGTGTCATCTGCAAAGCATGAAACGCTGACACCCTGCATGTTAATACCCCGCAGCACCCGGACATATACGATGTTCCACAGAAGTGGACTAAGGACCGAACCCTGTGGCACACCGCATGACATTCTATAAAGTTACCTAGCAATTGTACTACTAACTTAAGTAGGTACGACATATTCTTACGTAATTTTAATTAAGTCCAACAAGTTCTATAGTAATCTATTAAAACAAACTTTTCAATCTCCTTCCAGAAGATTTGATAAATTTAATAATAGTAAGTCACGTTAATGTGATGGGGAGTGCGGAATTAATATTAATATTAAATTCATCTCGGTTTCGCAGAGGATTATACGCTCCCTCCTGCGGCTGGGCACTGCGAACGTGGCTGGCGCGGATGTGGCACAAAAATGTAAAAAATAACAGTAGAGTCATTTATTGAACTAGGTACATAAGAGAAAAAAAGTTTTTGAGGGCCCAGTTTATAGTTTAGCGTAGCCCTAATTTTTTTCATTATTCTAATCTTATATACATTGTTATATCTGTTGTGTAACCGTTACTCAATAGAATTATTATCTAAGATTCTGTATAATTATATTTATGTATCTATGTGACATATCATAATATGTCATGTTCATAACTATAGAGAGTCTATGGTTTTGTCTAAAAAAAGATGGAGAAATTTTCTGGGTGTGACGCCATTATACATTATTCACTGGAAGGTGTTGTCCAATTTACAACGTGCAACAATAAGTTGGTATTACAACAACAACTTACAAGAATATCTCAAAGGGCTTAGGCAGCGTTTTCAATAGAAGCTCCCAGGCGGTTCGACACTTCTTTGAGTTACTTTACACAAAACCTTGGCTTTATATTAAAATATTCCTTAGGAATAACTATGTTCGCATGAAAGATACCTAATGCCTTTGACGTACCTTACGAAAAGGTAAACAGATAGACAGATATGGCGAAGGATATTTTATATTACATATTTAGTTATGATAGTTATTAGTTACCATATCCTTGGTATTTCAGCGATCTGGGCCCGAGGATAATGAATCGCGCAAGTCACAGACTTTTTACACTGCGTTAGAACCGCCCCGACACTGAAAATTAAGTGCTTTCTATTTTGCACCGAGGAACTGTTTCAATGATTTTTTTCGAAAAAATGCACGCGCCAAGGGACCTCTGAGCGTACTTAAGCAGTCTGAAAATTATGTACACAGGAAGGTGAGAGACTTTGTGGAACTTTTTCTGGAATGCAATTATTTCGCTCTTTTGTCTATTTTATTCTGACTGACTGACTTTTTAATTTTGACTTTACGAGAGAAAGTGCAATATAAATGAGAAAACCATGAACCTTGACTAAACTATAACTTTGTTTTTAAGCCCCCAAAGCAAAAGTGGTGGGTTATAAGTTTAACGTCGATATCTATCTGTGTGTGTGTGTGTGTGTGTACATAGTTCGCACAACTCCCTCAATATGAGTATCAAATTAATGGGATTGACGAGTAAAATACTATGAAAATATTCATATCCACGATGGCCGCCACGAAAAATTGGCAAACTACAATTATGCCGATGTTTTTTTAAATTTTCAATTTAATCTCGTTCATTAGATGATTCAGCTAGAAGAGTGGCTTATCGTTCCCATTTATTTATTATTGCCATGAAACAGTAAAACAAACTAAAAAAAACGTTCATAGTTTTATTTAAACCTACAAATTCTAAATAACGACATGTGTAAGGTTTATGCTTACTGATATTGCAGCTACTAAATAAATAATGCAATGGTTTATCCAAGCACACACAGTCACGAACGTCTGCTAATATTGAAATAGTAGAATAAATACGTAAGTGTTTAGGTATACAAATGTACAACATTGAAGTGGTACTGGTACTGAAATGGTATATTAAAGGGTCATCATCATCATCATTATCAGCCGGTGGACGTCCATTGGTGATGTCGTCAGTCCACCTGGTGGGGGGTCGACCAACACTGCGCTTTCCGGTACGGGGTCGCCATTCTGGCACCGTCGGTCTCCAACGTCCATCAGCTGTTCGAACCACGTGCCCCACCCATTGCCACTTCAGTTCTGCGACTGACTGAGCTATGTCGGTTATTTTGGTTCTTCCGCGGATCTCCTCATTTCTGATTCGATCACGCAGAGATACTCCGAGCATTGCTCTTTCCATCGCCCGCTGAGTGACTCTGAGCCTTCTTATGAAGCCCGCAGTTAGCGACCAAGTATCTGATCCGTTTGTCACTGGCAACACGCACTATTCAAAAACTCTCGTCTTCAGGCACTGAGGAATTTTGGACGAAAATATGTCACGGAGTTTCCTGAACGGAGTCTACTAAAGGGTCGCTGGTAGATATCTCATAAAGAGATAAGTGTTTACTATTTGGTACAAAAAAATAAAAGCATATGTGACAGTATATACGGTAAGTACATCAAAAAATCATTTTTTAAAACAAACTAGCAGACTAGTCCCGGCTAATCTCTGAATCGACCAGACCAACTTGACGGGATTTTCTTTTAGGTAATTAATGTTAGCTATTAAGAGTATATAGCTTGGCTACTTTTATAATTATTATTTTTTTATTATTTATTTGTCGAGTACAAATAAATAATAAAAAAATAATTTTGCTATTTGTTTATTTTAATTGTAATTCTACGCGGATGAAATCGCGAACGATTGCTACAAAGTAATAAAAGTGTGTAAAAGTGACAGTAAATTATTAATAAATAAAAAATGTATTTTAATATTAAATAATATATTATTAGCAGTAGGAACTACCTCCGTTAATAATATTTTATATTTTTATAAACGTTATATATATATAACATATAGGTATATTAATTAACAAAAACGTAATTAATTTTCAAAGCTCAGCACATTTAAGCACGGTACACCAATGCCCTTTGCCCGTCAGCTGAAAAAGCTGAAATGCCTTCATTAAGCGACTCTAACGAGAACTGCAGCTTGTGGGGCCATACCCGACTCTCCCCGCCTTTTTATTGCTACCGTTTATACACTGAGAGACAGTTCCATTATTTTCTTACGGGTTAATACATTATGTTTCATTGTTTTAAGACATTAATTTATTTATGAATTAATCATTTCTATACCATCGTTTCTCGTTTCGAAAACATTCTCACTAGAAATTTCAATATGAGCTTTGATGTCACTCCGACAGCAAGACTTATCATTATTCTCTCTGTCGCGGTAAGCTCTTTTAACCTTATTTTTATTAATCTCACTAAACAGAAATAGGCACAACAAAATAACTTGAAATATAACTATCTATTAGTAGAATCAGGCTTCACACAGCGGTGGTAGAGTTAAGTTACTACAATTTTTTTATTCAATACAAGTGAGCCCAGGACTGGAATCACACCTGATGGTAAGTGATGATGCAATCTTATATAGAAGCGGATTAACTTGTTAGGAATGGGATGAAATCTACACCCCTTCGGCTTCTTCACGACATCGTACCAAAACGCTAAATTGGCACGGTGATAACTAGCCACGGCCGAAGCCTTCCACCAGCTAGTAATAAACGAAATAATACCAGTAGAACATCATTTTGAATATTGCTGTACATATGTAAAAACGTTAAATTTGATTATTGTATGTATTTATCGCACACCAGCAGCAGACATAAACTTGTTTTTTGAGAAATTTGATCGGTTATTGTGCAGACTTAATGTCGTTAAAAGCAGGAAAGGTATAGTTCTGTGTGGTGACTGGAACATAAATGTTATTGTGAAAAGCAGGCAATCTGAATCGTTGTTTTCTCTCTTTGCAAATTATGGGCTTACAAATCACATTAATAAGCCTTCGAGAAAATCGTCCTGTATTGACCTGATAGTGAGTAACATAACAGAAGCTAAATCAGAGTTGCATTACCTTGCACTATCCGATCATGAAACTGCTCAATCCATTACTTTTCCGACTGATATTGATAGAAATAATATAGCCAAAAGTAATACGACATGGTTTGAAAAAAGACGAGATTTCTGTAAAGATAATGTACGGAAATTTAAACAGTGTATGTCTGCTCTCTCCTTTTATGATATTTTAATAGAAGATGATACGAATAAGGCTTTTGATAATTTTCATGACAATTTTGTATGTTTTTATAATCTGTGCTTCCCAATTATCATGGTAAAAATGATGAGTAAAAAAAAGCTTTCGTGCATAAATAAAAGGAGATTATATTTAAAATATAGATATTCACCATCATACAAACACATACACAAAAACCATTATCGGAAATATAGTAAATTACTTAAACGGTGTATTGAAAAATCTCATTCTATTTCTAATAACAAATACATTTCTAAATCTAAAAATAAAGGCAAAGCAGCATGGGATATAATCAGTACTAACATAGGTAACAAAAAATCAGATATGGAAATAAAAGAAATAAAAAGCTCAAATAATTTGGCATACACTAATCCAAATGATATAGTTCAAAGGTTCAACAAATACTTTATAAATATTAGTTGCAAGTATATTAAAGACCCTTCTAGGAAAATTCCAAATAATGAATTCATTATTTATTACCCCTGTTAGTGTCAATGATGTTTATAAAACAATAGCAAATCTACGTAACACAAATTCAACTGGATATGACGACATAAGCACGAAAATTTTAAAAATGTGTGCAGAGTACATATCTGTGCCTCTGTGTCATATTATTAATTTATCATTTTCTTCAGGAGTATTTCCTACTAATTTGAAATTATCTGTATATCTAAAATATTTGAGAAATTAATGTACAAAAAAAGCCTCAACAGTTTGGGTTTAGAAAGCAGAGCAATACAACATTAGCTTGTTTTGAATTAAATAGATCTATCACTGAAGCTTTGAGTAATAAATTGTCCGTTGTCGGCCTATTTCTGGATATGACAAAAGCATTTGATCTAGTTTGTCATAAAACTCTAATAAAAAAATTAGAAAGATACGGAATTAGAGGAAAAGCAAATTACTTACATAAATGACCTACCGGACAATATTAAGCATCAGTGCATATTATACGCTGACGATACAACAATAATTTTTAAATGTAAAAACAAATCTGAGCTAGAAAATGAAATCAATAGTACCTTGTCAAAAACAATTGAATGGTTAGGTTCTAATAATCTATCTATAAACATAAACAAAACCAAATATATTCAATTTCTAACATACAACAGTGTCCCTAGTAATCTACAGATAAGCCATATGGCACATAACATAAATGATATATCCTTCTTAGGTCTTATGTTTGATAAACATTGTAATTGGAAAGTCCACGTAGAAAACTTAGCTTCTAGACTCGATCGGTTTGCATATGTCTTGAGGAAAACTCTTTATTGCGATATGGACTTATATTATGGGGCAATTCTGTTGAAAACAAAAAGCTTGCCTAAGACAATTTGTGGAGTGGATATGATGAGTAGTTGTAGGCCTTTATTTAAAAGCCATAAAATTCTTCCTTTGCCTTGTCTTTACTTATATGAAACAATTATATTTATAAAAAAATACCCACAGTTATTTGGCATTCAAACGTAATAACTCAGATAGGCACAGAAGAAGAAATAAAATTCCATTGCCACCTAGGCGTCTTAAGATATTTGAAAAAAGTGCATACTGTATGGCAATAAGTATTTTCAATAGGTTACCTGAACATCTGACAACATTAAACAATATGACACAATTTAAAAATAAAGTACATAAAATGCTATTAGATAAAATGTTTTACACTGTAAATGAGTACTTCACGGAAAACAAATTTTAATTTCTTTTATATATATTTTTTTGACATTGTATAATTATAATCCTTTACATTTTAATATTTGACGATTAATGATACTGCACATGTGATGATAATATAAGGTTTATAATAACGTAATTTGTAATTATTTTAAAAAAAAAGTATATGTATAGTTTAACTTTAATACATTTTTTTGCACACCATGTATGTGGTAGGATGTGATTGGACATATTTTTGTAATTTGACTTTAAGATCGACATTGTAACCACATTCTTGCAAATAAAAGATTTATTTATTTATTTATTATTATTTATTCAGACCTGGTGTAATTTAGACAATCTTAATCGGCCCAGCCGGGAGTCAAACCCAGGACCGCCGTTTTACAAATCCACTGCGCATACTACTACGCCACTGAGGTCGTCAAAACGTCAAACTAACAAACTTGACGGTTCAGTGCTTGAAAACTAAACCAACTTAAAAAAAAATTAAAATTTGATTTAATAGTATTTTAATATTATTTGTTAATATTATTTAATGTCGATACAATTTACTTATTTAAACAACTGTCTCTTAGAGTAACTAGTTTACGGTGGTGGCTCGAAAAGCGAAATGTCAACGAACTATGAATCGGAGAGTGGACTCTAAAGGACCCTTTTGAAAATTGTAATTGGTGATGATTAAACTGTAATGCGAGGCGGGTTAGTTATGAAAGCAATTAAACACCAAAATGAATAACTTCACACAAGAAATATGAAAGTGAAAAAAACCAACGTAGTTTTGAGTTTTACTTAAAAGTACGGTCTCGTGAAAGATTTCGTATGTGAAACCATTAACGGCATGCTTATTTCTCGCGAAAAACAGTATTTCTGTGTTTTTTTAGCCAAAAATTTCAAGTCTTAACGTTGGTAGGTACTTTTGTTGTATTTACACTGCTTCTTTCAACCTAGGGGATAGAGTTTTTGACATATTTCGCAAATTTTTTAGTATTTCCTTACCATCATTCCTCTGCCTATAACACACTCTATTTAATAAAATTGTGTGTAAGTTTCTAGGAATCTCCGAAGTGTCATATTTGACAAAGGCCAAAAATGGACTTTGGCTAGTCCAAATTCGCCGCCAGCTTCTCTCTCTTCAACTTCCATTTAGACAGTACTCCGGTTACTGGCTCCATGCTCTCCTTTCTGCAAACCTAGGGACTATTTTAGAAAAAAAATAAATATTGGTTTCGCTCTCCTTAATCTTAATCTAAGTATTTATCGTTATAAATGTCATATAAATGAAATTATGAAGATCTAACCAGATTTCATATCGCTTTTGTGTTTGTATCTACCTTTTCTGAACTATTACGCTGTAACTGAAAATTGACTTATGATTTCATAACCAAAAAAAGACATGTTACCACACATTTTCAGTGGTACAATCATTAACAAGATCTTAAAAAGATCAGCACCATAGTCTCACAGAACGTATAAAGTCATTATCTATTCTCTCTCCAGACGTCTCATCCGCAATAGAGGCTGAATGGCCTCCGACATCCTGCACACGGTAACGAGCTGCATTCAGCGCACCCTTTGAATATCGAGCGGGGTAATCATCATGTTGTCTGTGTCCTATACTTACTCTGTATACATCATCATCTACTTAGTCTGTGTCATAAAAGGAATTGTTTAAAAGACTAGATTCCAGAACACTATATAAGTTTGAAATCGCATCATATATCTACTCTATGGTATATGTATTGAGCAAGCGATTAGACTGCGCTACTTGCTATCTGCGCAGTGATATGAAGTTGCATAAGTAGTTACGAGTATTATAGAGAACGTGGAATGCAAAACGTAGAACTCAAAACGCGAATGAATTTTGTCTATACGGGCTCTGAAATTTTAATGAAACATAATTAGATAGCAAAACATAAAAAAATACTAACTTCTGCTGTAAAATATCAGTTTAGTAAAAAGAGGAGTCACCGAGTCAGTCACAGATTTTGATATATATATATATTTTTATTTATTACAAGTAAGGTAGGCCTGGACTGCAATCACAACTGATGGTATAGTAGTTACCATAGTGATGATGCAATCTAAAATGGAAGCGGGCTAACTTGTTAGGAGTAGACTGAAATCCATACCCCAGGTTTGTAAGCGACATCGTACTGGAACGCTAAATAGCTTGTCGGTACGTCTTTGTCGGTTACAAGACACGGCCGCCGCCGGCCAGTCAAATATTATACACACCTAATATATAAGAAAAGATAATGATTGTCTACTGTTGCTTGCCTGACATTAACGAAAGAAATTTTAAATAACCTTAAATAACTAGGAATTTAAACCAATTTTAGGCTGTATAGTCACAGATCTGACGACCACCGTGACGCAGTGGTATGCGCGGTGGATTCATAAGACGGAGGTCCTGGGTTCGATTCCCGGCGGGGCAGATTGAAATTTTTCTTAATTTGTCTTGGTCTGACTGGTGAGAGGCTCTAGTTACCACCCTACCGACAAAGACGTATCGCCAAGCGATTTAGCGTTTCGGTACGATGTCGTGTAGAAACTGAAAGGGGTGTGGATTTTCGTCCCACTCCTAACAAATTAGCCCGCTTCCATCTTAGACTGCATCATCACTTAACACCAGGTGTGATAGCGGTCAGGGGCCAACTTGTAGTCGATAAAAAAAAAGATCTTAATCTGTCCTCTATGGACTATTCGAAAGATAATTATTTAATCAAAAAGGTTACAGGGTTATCAAGTGTTTAAAGTAAAATCTGAAAAGATATTTCTTCCTAAGCATTATCGCGGGCTATTACATCTCAATATTGGAAATCTTTCGCGACATTATTGAGGTTATACTTAAGCTAGAAGTTAATAGAAAACTTTGTACCTACCCGTACTTTATTTTCTTATAGTTTTATATACTACTGGGACCACGACAGCGGCTGTTTATGGACTGGATTTTACTTAGAAATTGGCGCTGTGTGTGTCCAATCGTTTGACTGCCTCCGTAGCTCAGTGAATTTATAAGACGGAGGTCCAGAATTTAATTCCCGGCTGGGTCGATTAAGACTGGTAGGAGGCTTCGACCGTGGCTATTTACCACCCTACCGACAAATACGTACCGCCAAGCGATTTAGCGTTCTTGTACGATGGCATGTAGAACCGAAGGAGTGTGGATTTCATCCCACTCCTAACAAGTTAGCTCACTTCCGTCTTAGATTGCATCATCATTTACCATCAGATATGAGTGCAGTCAAGGGCTTTCTTATAATGCCTTATGTCTAGTAATAATCTTATGTCTTCGGTGATAAAAAGATACCTATTATGGGTACCTTGGAAATGTGGAGCCATCCTGTAACGACGTTCTTGTAACTTGTGAGTGTGTGTGTGAGTTTGAAATTTGTCTCTATTTCTCTCTATGTATCATATTAGTGATAGTTTATTGTTGAAGAAATATGATATACCTAAAAGGGTTTTGTAAAATTAGGAAAAAACAGAACTGAACAGTGTTCGAAAAATGTTTTAATAATTTTGTACAGCGCCATCTACATCAAAAGCTGATAAGTTCTACGTATTTGTGTTGAACACCTTAGTCATTTACAGAACAACTACAAATTAACCTCCAGAACCAGAGGGCGTTGCAACAAAGATGCAACTGATGTGGAACCATGTGAAATTGATGTGAAATCAACCAATCCAAACTAAATAACAATTACACTTCCTTACTAATTATAAAGACGAAAATATGTATGGATGGATGTTTGTTACTCTTTCTTTCATCAATAGTATATAATATATATTATGGCCAGGGCCAGACCTCCTTCCTTATAGAAGAGGAAATATAGCTTAGACCCACCTTTGACGACCTCCGTGGCGCAGTGGTATGCGCGGTGGATTTATAAGACGGAGGTCCTGGGTTCGATTCCCGGTGGGGCAGATTGAGATTTTTCTTAATTTGCCTTGGTCTGGCTGGTGGGAGGCTTTCGCCGTGGCTAGTTACCACCCTACCGACAAAGACGTACCGCCAAGCGATATAGCGTTCCGGTACGATGTCGTCTAGAAACCGATAGGGGTTCGGATTTCATCCTACTCCTAACAAGTTAGCCCGCTTCCATCTTAGATTGCATCATCACTTAACATCAGGTGTGATAGCAGTCAAGGGCCAACTTGTAGTCGATAAAAAAAAAAAACCACGATGCCCCAATGCGGGTTGGTGGGCTTAGGGTGATAATGTCCTATTTTTAGGTTCTAGGAATATTAACATTAACATATAGCTTAATAAAGAATGTCACAATTCTGTGTTTCCACGCGGTTAAATTACGAGTGTCCGCTAGACAGAGAATTTTCCGACATATTTTCCCAGCATGGACTCCCAGCGTCAGCGTGCTAAAGCGAGCTGCAAGCGGCTTTAGTCGCGTAGGCAGAGATAAGCCCATACTAGCCACATAGCACTGCAGATTATAAGTTTGCGGCACTCTCAACTTTGTCTAACGACTCTACATTCAAGTATTCATACGTCTAGTCTTTTCTGCAGGCGACAAAGTAATATATGCGGGTGCTAAGTTTATGGACAATTATCTGGGAAGACCGTTTTGTCTGTCTCTCAAATTTTTATAAAAATTGGCGTTGATGATCACAATAATTCACTGTGAATAATCTCAATTATAATCAGTAGGTATAATACGAGCAAAATTTTCGTAATATTATATTTCTAATTCCAAGACTGGACTAAATCAAACATTACCATTACCTTTGACTTTTCATGATTATCATCATTAAAAGCCGATAGACATCCACTGCTGTATAGACCTTCTTAGAGACTTCCAAACTATCCTGAGCCGCCTATGGCCACGTTTGATGTCGTCTGTCCACCCAGTGTGGGTCGACCAACACTGCGCTTGTCGGTGCGGAATCGCCATTCTAGCACCTTACGCCTCCAACGTCCATTAGCTCTTTGATCCACGAGCCCCACCAAATGCCAGTTCCAGTTCTGCGCCTCGCTGAACTATGTCGATTTCTTTGGTTCTTTCGCGGATCTCCTTTTTCGCGACATCTTGAGTTCAAAATTACGGTGTACGTGAAGACGAGATTTTTTAACAGTGCGTGTTGCCAGTGATGTATGGATCTGAGAATTGGTCGACATTTATATTCTCGATAGATAGTATCTATCTATTTTCGATAGATAGTATAGTGTTATAATTAGGTCATATTAAATCACTATCACAACGACCTCCGCGGCAGATTTAATTAGATTATCTCAGCACAGATACGTGTACTGTGTACACATTTTATATTATTAAATTATTTATATTTCAATTGTAAATTAATTTGACCTTACCCAAGAAGAAAAGAATACACAAAATCGAGTAGGTATGATTGTGTTAGTACCGTACGGTGTTAGTGGTGTGAAATATTATAGTCTAGGTATTTGGTGAAGTACTAAGTACCGCTATTGAATTATATGTAAGTCATCATCATCATCATCATCGGTACAGGGCCAGGCATCCCTCTTTATAGGAGAGGAGGATATGGAGCGTTGACCCACCACGCTGCTCCAATGCGGAATGGCGTGCTTAGGGTGACAATGTTTTATTTATTAACTATCACTATCAGATGTTGGTGATAGGACCGGGACCGACAGTTTATCATACCTTCTCTCCGAGACACGAGGGTGTAAGTTCCCACCACCACCAAGTTCCCGACGCCAGGCTTAAAATGTACTGAATCTACAAAAGAACGAAAAACTCCGAACCGAACGAAAAAATTATTCCGTGACCCGACCCAGGATTCGAACCCAGGATCTCGTGATCGAAGCCATATAAGCTAACCACTAGACCAGCGAGACCAGGCATGTAATCGTACGTAGTAGTAACTCAATGGGTACCGCCATATTTATGTGTATCGACAAGCAACATCGTTATTTACCTAATTGATTCATTATTATAAGAAAAATATTAAATTAATTGATCGAAATTGGTTCAGTACTAACTATAATTCGTAAAAGTGCATAATTATTCAATTTGAAATTGTTGAATAACATAGTAGCTTTATCTGTAATAACAATATCAATCGAGTTATTTGAGATTAACTACTTGTTTATAGTGATTCAATTCTGTTACTGTGCCTGTATCACGGAACTATTATGCAATGGTACTTGCGATCATTTACAATCATATCTCAGTAAGGATACTTTATCCACTCTGGATTCTATAATGATTATGGAATGGTGGAATGGTAAAGCAACTCATACGGCCTCGAAAACAATCATACTTACTACTATTATAAAGTCGAAAGTTTGTGAGTGTTTATTTTTGTTACTTCTTCATGACTAAACGGATTTTCTTTGTAAATAACTAAATCATCAGTTCATCATCATTACCAGCCTATTAACAGCCCACTACAGGGCCAAGCCTCCCCCCTTATTGGAGAAGGGAGGGCGTTGACCTCGCCACGCTGCTCCAATGCGGATTTGCGGACTTAGGGTGATAATTTTTTATTTATTGGCGATCACTATATGGTGTTTTGACGGTAGTGACGTGCTCTCCGAGGCACGGGTGTATATCACCATCAACTTCCCGACTCCAGGCTTGGAATGTCCTGAATATTTCAAAGAAGAATGAAAAACTCAGAGTTATTCCGTGACTCTACCCAGGATTCGAACCCAGGACTTCGTGATGGAAGTCACATAGGCTAAACACTAGTTAGACAAACGAGGCAGTCGAAATAACTAAATTAAATATTAAAATTAAATGTTATTTGTGTACTATGTATTTCAAAATTCATTGAATTCCACAGGTCGTAGTTTCAAGTGTTGATTTACAACAATCGCATTATTGTGACTAATTATCAACAACTGGTGACGATCGCAATGCTTCAATCTCTTGTAGTTTCATAATACTGATAACAGCCCAACGGATGGTTATGAAATGCGTTATCATTTGACCCGCTAAGACATGACCTCAGTAACCCGGAGATGTCTTATTGTTATGAGTAAGTATTTTACCTGACATTTATTTAATTTGCGTTCGGTAGAGATATATAATGCAATTTATGGATACTCACCGCTACATAATATTTTAAATGACAAAGACGTAAGAGGCAATTGGATCGGCCTTAGTGATTTAAATAATTGTCGGGGTATGACCTATGAATGAAACTCGAATTTCTACACGAACGAGATCAGTTGTGTTCCGTATAAATGTTGCACTTTTTTATTATTAGTTAGTTACAAGCTATCCCACACCCCTTCGTTTTCTACGTGACATCGTATCGAAATGCTAAATCGCATAGCAGTGCGTCTTTTTTGAGTAGGGTTGTAACTAGCCAAGACCGAGGCGTCCAACTAGTTCTTAAACGACAAAATTTCGGAACACAATCCAAACGAAATTCTCTTAATTTTTTATAAAAACATTCTAACTAAAGTGCTTTATTTATCTATACACCTACTTATCTTTGCCACACGTAGAATGGAAACCACAAAACCAGTGGCGGATTTACCAGCAGGCTGAGTAGGCTGGAGCCTAGGGCGGCAAATTTTAAGGAGCGGCAAATTTATTTCACAAATTTATTATTTCGGTTTACAAATTAACCAAAAAGAAGAAAAAGATTTGATGAGACACCAGATGAAGATATTGGAATAGCTGCGAGTGATCATTTCAGGGTTAATACGTTTCTCGTTGTCATAGATAGACTCATATCCGAGTTAGCAAAACGGCAAGAGGCTTATCAAGGATTTAACGAAAAATTTTGATTTCTTACCAAAATGAATGAGTTGTTACCATCAGTTCTGACAGAAAAAGCCAGTTTTTTACAAAAAAATTTTTAAATAAAAATAGAACCGACTCAAAACGCACTAAAATGTAAAAAATAACTGTGTCAAACTGTGTGCGTTTTGAGTCGGTTCTATTTTTATTTAAAAATTTTTATTTCTCACTTTTTAGTGATTTATCGCCACGTAACGTACTCGTAATATACTGTCATAGTATATTATGTGGCACTAGTAGCCAAAAAGATACCGATACTGAGACAGAAACCGAAATCGCTGTAAGCGTGCCTCCAAAATTTGAAGAGTTCCTTCAATTTCCCCAGGATACCATCATCAGATCCTAACATGATGACAATGGGACCACTTTGGAAGTATGCCCTTTCTAATAAAAAAAGAACTATCAAAATCGGACAACTCTGTAAAAAGTTATGCGTGGTCATACATAAAAAAAAAATATATACGTGTCGAATTGAGTTTTTTTTCGTCGGTTAAAAATGTATCCTAATGATTTAGAAACAGACCTAGTTCAGGAATTACTACACTTTCAAAGCTACCTTTCGTCTGAAAGAATTTCAATAAAACCAATTTCTGGATCATTAATAAGTCTGTCTTCATTCCTGCAAGAACAGAATCTAGGAAACATTTATCCAAACTTGGATATAGCACTTCGTATGGCTCTTTGTACACCAGCGGCAAATTGTTCAGATGAAAGAAGCTTCTCTTGCTTGAAGAGAGTAAAGAACTACCTACGATCGACTTTAAGTCAAGAAAAGCTAAACGCTTTAGCTCTCTTGTGCATAGAGTCAGAGCTAATGAACAAGATTTCGTACGACGATATAATAAATGATTTTGCGAATTCAAAGTCTCGCAAAAAAGTATTGTAATGCTTTTATAATTTAACTTAAATCAAAATGCTAACAAATAATAAAGAAAAGATATATTTATTGTATTGTTTTTAAACTGTGAGTGTAATAATAAATGTTAATCAACGTTCGCCAAATGTATTTTTTTTACGTAAGCTTAATTCATATTTTGTAAGTATTGTATAGTTTTAAGACATACCTTACCTTACTTTAAAAGTGGTATACGATTGAGATATTTTTTCCTTAAAATAATGTTTTTTGATAATTCTTTGCTGTAAAAATAATCAAGGATCTAACACGGTACCATAGTTCTCAATAATAATAACTATATGGGAAAAGTTGAAGTAACGAGGACGATGGGGCACAAATTATAAAGTTGGAATTTTATTGATAGAAAATTGATATGATTGTGGACTAAGATATCAAAATTTAGAGGCGGCAAAAATTTAATAGCCTACGGGCGGCAAATCTATAAATCCGCCACTGCACAAAACCTACCAATCGTTTTTTGGGAATACTAAATTATAAACTATAAAAAGTCATTTCAATAAATTGCTGTAAGAAACTGGGTGCTTAGTTCTGTATTTTTCATGTAGTATGATACCTACTGTATGATGGAAATAATAAAAATGAGCTGGCTGAATTTGTTGTGGGCTCTTCTCAAACCAAGGCGAGTATGTATATTGTTATAGTTATAGTTTATACTTGGAATTAAAAAGAAACAAAAATTTACAGAAAATACGTAAATTTTTATATTTAAAATTAGAAGTATGATGGAAGTTGGGGGTCCAAGATGCTAGAATGGCGACCCCGCACCGCAACGCGCGTTGGTCAACCCCCCACAGGAAGGCAGACATCAAACGTGTCGCAAGGAGTCGCTGGTCACAGGCGGTTCAGGATCGTTGTGTTTGGAAGTCCCTAAAAAAGGCCTATGTCCAGCAGTAGACATCCACCGGCTGATAATGATGATTTAATTGAATAATGATAAATAAATTAAAAACCGGATGTAAATAATGCGCACTGTTGCAGAATGTTTTCTGCAAGTATTTAATTGATGGCTATCAAGCCTGTACAGAGCCAAGCCAATTAAACGAAGATAGGATAATAATGCGTAATAACCAGTTTGTACTAAAGTGAATCAACGGCAGAGACCAGAGAGTCGTTCGCGGCGACCATAGACTGACGCGCGCCACTATCATATTTTTTATAACTTTTTCATTTATTTTTATTAAGTTTTCATTGCCAAGGTCAAAATGTTACGTGCGTGGATACATTTAAGTGTAGCTGCACTAAATACGTTCGTCATGTGGTACGATCAAACATATATTACGTTCCCCTTCGCTGTGAAAGAAATGGAAGGATTTCCTTTGAAATCGAGGAGCATGTTCCTGACTATATGGTGTTTGGTGAGTTCGAAAATCAATTTATTTTTCTTTATTTTTCGCGGCTTTACCCCGCAAAGGTAGTACTAAAATTAAACTACAATCAAGTACCTACACTTTTGAAACGTCATGTTAAACTATTTCAAAGTAACGGTGATAATTTAAGGTCGGAAATTTAAAATTAAAGCTGCGAAAGTTCCAAACGCGCCTTGGTCCGAGAACCACCCGCAACAAACTTACTCAAGGTTTTATTTTTTTATTATATATACTAAAGTGCATTAGCAAGTTTTATTCGTTTATATAATCCTTTACATTATAATAACCTTTTTGTTGCTTGCTTGCGTACAACAATAAAAATTAAAATTAAAAAAAGATGTTAGGTTACCTTGGTGTCTCTGAACCTCATCCATCAAAATCGGCTTAGTACTTTACGCGTAATCTACGCATATTTTCGCGTTTATTATAAACAAAGCTAATGTTTTGCGAATGGACATTATAGTTAGTTACAAGTAGGTACATAGCCATATGAAGGATATGGAGTGAATCATAAAACTGATAATATTTGTAAATATGTCGCTAAGACAGCCATGTGTTCTGCGGATTAAGGATCTGTGTAGTAAGCTGTCAATCCTAGAATATTATGATTGTCAATAAATTGTCAAATGTATTTTAAGATAGTCAGGGCAGGGAGAACTACACAAACATTGAAGGTGAACGTTGATATCATAAAGGATCCTTATTAAACCAGCATCCACGTGGTAGGCATATGATACAGTTAGCTCATAGACATATCTCTCTCTGCGACATATTTTTATTTACTACCTACGTAGATCAGGTTTATAAACCCGTCTTTATAGCAACTAAATTAGGAATGATTTCGCCAAAACTTTCACTTTTTCTCGTTGTTCATTTTGCGTGCGAAATTGATTTAAAAGCCCACATTCGCCCGGGAAATATATGCATACACATTCGTGTAGCCATAAACATTCCATTCTCCAACTATTCCCTAATTCTAGGGTAAAACCAAATAGATCTTGTAAGCTGCTATAGATACAGAAATACGTTCTAAGGTAGTTTAAGACGATTATCATCAGTATTATAATATTATCTACCTATTAACGACCCACTAAAAGGTCTCTCTGCTTAAGGGCTCGGAGCGAGTAAGAGAGCAGGTGGCTAATGCTCACCCGCTCCGCAGAAGAAGAACGAGTGGTAGGAGACGCCGATATGCGCACCTCCTGCCTTCCCTGTAGACACCACTGAGTGCAACAACGAGAGCGTCGGGACGCCAAAGTGCCTCCTTTCACGATCCTTTGACTGCCCAAAAAAAGGACGCAGTCGGCTCCGCTGGGTCTTCGTGGGTATTCTGGCTGCTGCTCAGCCAGCGACTCCCATATAACCTGACATAGACTGCGCAGTTGTGTGTATCCGGGATGCGTAAATGTATTTCCCAGCGATGAAAAGGCCTCTCTACTAGTAGGAAAGGGGTTATGGAGCGTAAACCCACCACGATGGCGGACTAATACAATATGCTAGTATATTCTTGACAGTACCTACCATCACTTATGATATGAAATAGTCAAACATAAATAATGAATTAATATAGGTAGGTACTAAAAATAAAGGTACGATATTTTAAAAGATTTTTTTTTTTTTTTCAGATTTTACAAACCGTGTACCACTTCGTCGCATTCCTGAACGATGTCTCCGGAACGAACGATAAGTCACCCAAAAAGGCGCCTGTTATCCGACAAATTAAGGACACCATATTCTCTCTAGCATTCCCAACAGCGATTTACGTGTCTATCGCATTTTGGAGCATATACGCCATAGACAAGGAGCTTATATTCCCTGAAAGAATCGCAAAGTTGTACCACCCAGCGCTAAACCACGTCATGCATACAACTGTATCATTATTTATTATCATAGAATTGTTAACATCATATAGAAATTATCCATCGAGAAAAGTCGGTTATATGGTAACATTTTCTTTCTACATATCATATTTAGTTTGGTTCTTTATTGTCTATGCCAAAACTGGCGCATGGGTGTACCCTGTATTCGAACCTTTGAACTGGCCAATGAGGTTTTTGTTCATATTGCTAAGCTTGAGTGTTGCCACTGGTTTATACATTCTGGGGGAGAAAGTAAACAATCTTGTATGTAAGACTCGTAAGCAAAGTTATAGCAATGGAACCAGCAACGGTACGACAAATGGTATGGCTAAAGCTAAGAAAAAAACATAAGTAGATAATTAGGTTAATAAAGATAATTATTAAAATTTTTTAACGTCTTTCATTACCCTCGGACCTTAAATATAACACTCTACCTACATAATTACTATGTATATCAGTAATAATTTTATCTTTGTCTCATCATCTACCTATTTTAAAGTCACAGACAAACAGTTTTATTCTGCAATATTTCTTTGATATTATTACGACCTATGAATCGGGGATTTCAAGAACAACCACAATAGGAGAACAGTTTTTTATTAGTCCAGAGAAGAACCACGTCGTCGATTAGTGCACCCAGGCCTAAAGGAGTCCATCAACAGCGACGAAGATCTGCCTGGGCATCTCATAACTCTCCCTATCCCAACAACACTGGGAGATGAGTTCAGCTTAAGATTCACCGTCCATTAACCCGTACTAACTCGTAGTGAATTCTCTAGAATATTCAAATTTAATTTTAAACGTTTAATATTCTCTTAACTTTTTTATAATTTTATTTAAATTATAATTACACTGCTCCATTGCAGATTGGCGGAGCGTGAGAATTATTGTCCTTGGTAACATTAAATTATTAGATTAATGATTACCTACCTTATTGTTTGACAATCTTGTGGTTATTCTATAGGAGTTAGTAAGTAGGTATACATTTGACCTTCGGTTTATTTACAGTTATTAAATTTTCCTGCTTAATATACCCAACTGTCATTTTAATGAAACCTACGTATTATTATTTTTGTTGTTGACGTTAATTTAATATAAATAGGTATGTATTTAATTAAAATTATTTATTACTAGAAGATGCTCGCGAGTTTGCTCGCGTGGTAAATGTTGCAACCTTCCAAAAACACCAAAAATAAAAAAAATTGATAGGGACATCCCTAGAAAAATGGCAAGAAATATTGCAAGTTATCCTCAAAAGATAATTATATACCAATACGAACTTTTTTGTAGTACTATTAAAAATAAACAATTCTTCTATACATTGTTTCGTTATATCTCAAATAGATAAAGCAGCGTTTTCGATTAAAGCTCTCAGATGGCTTAAATTTCTCAGACTTTTCTACCAATGATCGCCATATTTCTTCCAATTTGTCTAAACAAATTGTATACTAAAACCTTCCACAAGAACTACTCTATCCTAGGTACGCTCAGTAGTATTTGAGTTTATCGCGAATAGATAGACAGACGCGGTCGGATACTTTGTTTTATAATATGCAAGGAATTATCATCAAACGCCCGTAACTCAGTGACGTAAAATTTAGGTGTTTACTTCAACTCGTGCTCATTAAAAATATATTGTGTAGCTTGGTAGGTATTCGCACACTCTTGATACTCGTTGCCGTGGATAATACTTTAGCTTACAACACAAAGGTCCTGGGTTTGATTCCCCAGCACTTCCATTAATTTCTAAATTGACTCAGGTCTGCTTAGGAAAAAACGTATCTCTTCTAAGTTACTACGCTACCATCTTAAGACTGTTAAATGATAACGCTGTCAAAGGCTAACTCGTTTTAGAATTATTATTTTTTTGCAAAAATTGCTAAGTAGGTTGGCAGGGCATGGAGGGAGCCTTCCGCCGTGGCTAGTTACCACCAACAAAGACGTACCGTCAAGAGATTAAGCGTTCCGGTACGTTATCGTATAGAAACCGAAATGAGTGTGAATTTCAACAAATAACAATACAATAACAAAATAGCCCGCTTTCATCTTACATTGCATCATCACTTACCATCAGGTGTGATTGCAGTCAAAGACTAACTTGCATTGAATAAAAAAAGTATTCTATAGTTATATGTAAGATTTCGATTATTAATTTTGACGGCCGAGTGGCGCAATGGATAGTGACCCTCCTTCTGCGTTCTACGCTGTGGGTTCGATTCCCAGGAAAAATGTTTAAGTGATAAGCACAATGAGACTACAAATATCAGGTTATTCTCAATCTCAATTCTCAATTATGTTAAGGAATTTGCCGTGGGCAAATTCGGTATGGATTCTTTTTATGCTTTTTATTTAGCTAGATGCTTTGAATGATATTTCTTTTCATTTCTAATACTAAATAAATAAAGTTTAAAGCAGATCCAATTGATACCTAACAGTAAATATACCTACCTAATATCTTTAAGCACGTACCTACCTACAAGACCTACAAGTAGGTACCTACCTACATAGAATTTTTACTGCCTCATTTTTATGATACACAGTAGGTATAAGTAGATGGAAACTTACTTTACTAACTTACATAATAAACTTATATTCTATTTTAAGTAGGTATTCCTACCACTTTAATATACAATAGTATCTATACCTATCTATTTATTTATTTTAAGCATATTTTGTAGGTATACGTACCTATTTATATTATGCACAATTTACGCAATGGTTTAAGGAAGATATCCTTTGGCACTTCCGCCAGCCACAGACCAATAAAGTCATCAATATTCTATCAATTAAGACATTTTTTGCATGACATGCAAAATGGATGCAACATTTATTCTTATTCATTATTAATTATCCCTTGGTTGCAATCACACTTGATGGTACATGATAATGAAATCTAAGATTGAAGAGTGGTAATTTGTTAGGAGTTGGATGAAGTCCACGCCTCCTTCGGTTTCTACACGACATCGTACCGGTACGCTAAGTCGTTTGGCGGTACGTCTTTGTCGATATGGTTGTAACTAGCCGGCCAGCAGCCAGACCTGGATCCACTCATCCCACAATCCACCCACAATCGAACCCAGGCCCTCTGCCTTATAAATCAACTGCGCCACGGAGGCAGCAAATTTCAAGTTAAAATGCGTTTTCGCTTAATCTACAATGAAGTAAAATCATGATGTAATGCAATTATGTCTACACGCCCGCGATTTCAAACGCGTAGTTTTCGTTTCTGTGAGAATTTCGGGTTCAAATATGGTCTATGTGTTATTCTGATATTTAAGCTATATTGTAGTGAAATTTCATTAAAATCAATTCAGTAATTATTGCGTGAAAGAGTAACAAATATCCCTCCATCCACACATAAACTTTTGCCTTTATAATATTAGTAAGTATTAAGACACGCTTGCCTAAGTTCCTATGCATATTCATTCACTCTTGCCTTGAATGTTTATTATGTTTATAATAGTAGGTATTACATCCTACCTTCCTGTAGGTAATGATCATTACTAGAGAGTCCGGCCTCCCTCAAAGTAGAATTGGTGCTTCGCCCGCCGCGGCCGACCGCGGCGGGCGACCGCCGCGGGCCCAAAACCGCGCGCCAGTATCCACCACCATGAGCGGGGTCTAGATTCCTCTTTAGTACATAATGATAGAAATAAGCAACATAAGCTGAACCTGTCAAGTTCGCCAACAACAAATATTCGTCTCTATTTTCATTAAATCATTAAGGCGTGTGTGCACCAAGATTTCGGTTATCATGACCAACGGTTAACGTAACTTTACTATAAATTTACTATTTATAATAAACCCGTACGCTGGTTAAGGATGTAAACCAGGCGGTTATCTTAACGGAGCTTACGTCCTTAACCGGCGTACGGGTTGTCATGAACAGTAAATTTTACGTTTAGCTTTGTTAACCGTTGGTTATGATAATCGAAATCTTGGTGCACACAGGTCTAAGGCACAAAATTGTGTTATTCGAATGTGGTGAACAATTGATTCGTTTGTTTTTGATAATACAACTCCATACTTTAGACGACACGTCAATTGTCTTATCAACTCGCTATATAGTATGAGTTAGGTACTTTAAGTAGAGTATTTTAACAGGTTTAAAAATTCAGATTTCTTGCGAACTAACTAGGCATCTGTAAATAAATAATATCAATATTAATGCAAATAATGTTTATTAATAAAATAATCATGTACTCATAGTTAACAAAAACTTGTCTCTTGACAAACAAAATAATCAACTGCTATATAAACTATAACAAAAATAATGTTTGTTCATCATTGTTTTATAAGTATTGAATAACATTCAAAGATAGTTTAAAAAACAAATTAAAATATACTCCATACAAGTAGGGTTGCCATCCGTCCGGGTTTCCCCGGATTTGTCCTAGTTTAGAGGGCATCCGGGGAGCGTCCGGGGAAGGTTTCATTTCTAGACCAGGTAAAAAATTTAAAAATTAAAAATAAATGAATAAAAAAAATTTGGGCCGCCCGCGAGACACGCACTATGCTCGCACTACACCACGATCAACCGATGAACCAAGTATACTCACCGTTCCAAATAAAAATGGCGATTTTTGACATTTTCATCTATTTTTTATTATATTGTTATATATGTTGACATGTCCGGCTTTCGGACTTTAAAATCCGGGGTTTTCACTGGTCTTGTCCTGTTTTCCAAATTTTAGAAACGGCAACCCTACATACAAGTGACACAGGAGGTACAGAGGTATACAATGCGTTAGATAAATACCCTATCAAGCTGTCAACCAGGAGTTAGCGAGAGAGAATACATCCCTACAAAAAAATTAACTAGGAAGTACATTTTTATGCGGAATCCTGGGGGAGATATGTGGACAAGAATTGATCAAATGTATAAGATGTCAATCCTTTGTGTTTATGTAGTATGGTATTTTTTTAAATTTAAAATAATTATTTTTTACTCAGAATTGTGTTAGTAAGATCAAAATCTATAGCTACGTTTCAGATGTTATATCATTTACCTAAAACATTGTATACGTTATAACAAAAATAATAGTATGTATTTATCATTGATTAATAAGTATTTTTTATTTTTATACTTATCTAAAGATAATAAAAAACATGAAAATATGCAATAAACAATAAGCAATAAACGCAAAGAAACTTAATGCTTTATTTTTGTTAAGGTACCAGCACACTGCCGACGTGAGCGCGACGTGGCGTGATGTTTTATACATACCTATTATCATCATCATTGACAGCCGATGGACATCCACTGCTGGACATAGGCCTTTATAGGGACTTCCAAACAACAAAGCTACCGCTGGCCACATCCGCTTGTGGCCAGTCCACCTAATGGGGGGCTCGACCAACACTGCACTTTCCAGAGCGGGGACTCCATTCAAGCACCTTGGGCCTTCAACATCCAAAAGCTCTTGAACCACAAAGAAAAAAGATACATAAGTAAGCTTCCAAAATAACTATCACATTTCAAGGTTTCTATATAAAACATCACATCACATCCGCAGTGTGCAGGATCCTTTAGATATTTACTTAAATATATACCTGAGTACACTATTGTACTTTTATTTTTAAAATAATAATAAAAATCAAATGTACCAAAAATCAATCACATACTTAAAAGAAAATCAAAACAAAAAAATAATTGCAAAAACTGCTTAGTTTGATTTGCATTAGTAAAACATGGTAAAACTTAAATTGTATTATAAACCTCAAATCTATATAAAGTTCTAAAATCTTAATTTTGATTTTAAAAATTAGGTTAGCTTGAATAATTTGTTAAAGTTTATTTGGTGATTTTGTTATAAAACATTTACTGTTTTTAAGGAAAGCCAGGCTATTGTCTATCCCAGCGGCACCTTTTTCTCTTCCTAGACCATTGCACTGTTCGTATGTTCATCTTTTTCATCAAGTCGTTATAAACTTTACAAATGCTTTTATAAAACATTATTACAGTAGTTGAACCTTTAACATACTGTTCCAGGAAAGCCGCAGGGTCAGATTGATTCTCCAACTTTAATGCAATGTTATATATAAATGTGCCATTATAGCTCTTATAGCAAACTGTACTGTCATATGGTGAAGTACACAGGGTGTTTAGAGCATTTATTTGCTGTAAAGCACACTGGAATTTGGCAAAAGAATGTATTTTCTGGACATCATAACTACTCGGCCTCTTCAGTATACTGACATCAACATCAAAATGTTTTAAAAGTACACTAGCAGCTAGAAGGCAATCTTCGTACTGTACTTTATTTTTATTTAGGTACAACTCATCAATTTCAATATTTTCAGAGGAATTTTGTCTTAACCTTTCAAGTTTGCTAACATGCCTGTTATTAAAGTGAAAATGGCCACGTGCTGTCCCAGTTTTTTCATCAATAACTTGCAACATAATATATGACATGAACAAACTATGAACATGCGCTTCTGGTACTTGACAATACGAAATCCACCAAAGTATTGATATCATAAAAAGTTGAAAATTTGATGGCAACTGCTTGATGATAGAATGATCCAAATTCTGAAGTTTGATATCAAGGAAATTGTTAAAATATTGCTTTAATTGTTCATTTGTAAGTTGTTCATAAGAAGTATCTAGGGGTCTCTCTACCGAGTATTCTCTACCGACTAATAATTTCCTATACCTGTTGCTTTCTCTGCTATAGTACAAACAGTTCTCGTGACTAAAATCTGTCAAAATATCAAAAGCAAATCGTACAATCGGTAAAACATTCAGAAAAGAATCCTCGTCAGTGTGATCTTCGGCTTGTGGATTACAAATATGTAAATGATGTGCATACAAATTCAAATATGAAGTTGGTATGAGATTATTACGAATTTTGTCTGAAAACCAGTCTGGGATACCATTTGAATCAAGCTGAGATATTTCCTGTGCATTTTGTTCATCTTCTTGGGAGCTGCCTGCTTCAGAAAAGCTTTCAGGATCTCCTTCATCACCCAAATCATCATCAGCATCTTCATCATTTTCAGGCATTTTAAAATCATATTTGCTAACTTTAACATTTGCTTGCAAATTGAAATATTTAATAGAATTGCAGTCATTTGAATAGTATCCATCTATACTATTTTTTATTATTTTTTGCACCTTATTTTTTTGGTCTCTTTTAAACCTACCTAGGATTTTGGTGATTGCAGAGTTTAACGATTCATTTCGTAACCAGTTGAATAAGGCATGTATACTTCTTTGTTGGTCATTTTTGTTTCTCTTACTCTTAGGCAATTTCAGTTGACTAAAAAATTTGCTGAAGACCTGCTTCTCTACAAAGTCATTCCCAAGTAGAGTTGCCAGTAACGGCAAAAGGTCCTCTTTAAGACCAGAATGTTCACACAAATGTTGTAATTTGTATAGCCTACACTTCATTGCAAAAATTTTTTCACCAGACACTTCAATTTGAATTGGTTTACTTTCTAACATATTGAAAGGGATGTAAAGGACGTTATAAATGAAGAAATCAGAATCATAACTCAGTACCGGGCAGTTCAAGTGACGTGCAAGAGCAGCAATTTCATCGTCGGCTTCAAACTCACATATAGTGTAGGAAATTTTCATTTCTATAAGTACCTCCCTAAAAATGTCTCTCAGCATATAGGGGAATATCTTAAGGGAATCCTGTGTCACGGGATCCAATCTAGAAATTCCTTTTAACTTGTTTCTAAGCCGACTGAGCACAGTCCTCAACTTCCTGCTCTCATGGCAACCATCGAAAATAACATATGGAGTCACATTGCATTTCCGCAGATTCTTAAAAAAAGTCTTCGTGCATGAAGCAATCTTGTCATAATCTCCTCCAAATGCTGAGAAAGTGCTCAAACCTGTATACAGCTGGGCACATAAGCTATACCCATCAATAACCAGGTTTGTATCATGTAAATAATATTTTTTCAAGTATAAATCTTGATTCTGATTTATATAAGTTGTTAAACCACGCACACCCATCTGAAATATCAAAAATAGGTAGACTTATAAACTACAAAAATTAAATAATTTTTATTTAAAAACAATTGATAAATTTTATTGCCGGGCCATCTCAGTTGATTAGCTGTTCGAACCAAATGGTAAGTAGTCAACACTTAAAATATACTTGTTAAGTGTTGTGTAAGCCTACTTAAAACACATAGACGTAATTAAATACATGCCTTGCCATGCATACAATTCAGTTTTAGATCTGGCAATGCGTTTAAACAAAGTATTAAAACTCACTGAGTGAGTCAAGGTTATAATATTTTTGTAGATTTTTTTAAATCACTAAGATATTGAGAGGCAATTGGATCAGCTTTCAACTTCACACAAGTAAAATAAATAATTTAATGTAGGCATATAAGGTAAAACAATACAGTTAACATTGTAAAAATTAAGGTTTTAAAAAGAGCAACTGTTGAGTTTCTTGCCGGCTCTTCTCAGCTGGACCTGCCTTCCAGGCCGGTGGAAAGTCACTACAAATAGTCTTAACTTGACGACTCTTAAGGCGATTTTGAATTGAATATAATATAAACATTTTTCTCTATAAACATTGTTTTATCTAAAACAAACTTGTACTTACCACCGAGAACAGAAGGATTCTTTTCTTCTTGAAACAAAAGTAAGCACTATTGCGTCGCAAAAGATGAATAGGGCTAGTACTAGTAGAACTAGAAGATACCTTTGTATTTGTATTCTTAGTAGACATGAGGCGTATTTATCGTCACAGTGAAAAATCACAGATATTCCATAATACTAAATAACAGGCTGTTACTCATTCCAAAAATAACAGATAAATAAATACTTCACCCTGTCACAATTCACATTTCACAGCAGTAGACATGAGGCGTATTTATCGTCACAGTGAAAAATCACAGCAGTCACAGTCAGTATTTCAGTAAGGTAAAATACTTAACATGTATTGGTCCCTTTTATATTTCATACGCGTAAATGAGATAGAAGCTAGTATTTTTTGTATTGCTGTCTCCTTCTTACTACACAAAAATTTCATATGCTTAAATGAGATAGAAGCTAGTATTTTTCGCAACTATTATACGACATTTAAGAAATATAAGACTAACCGAAGATAGTTCATATAACAAACATCAAATGTAATTTTGTCGTATAATAGTCACTGTGACGTAACTTATTTGCCAACTTTCGTTGAATCTTAACTCAATACAAATAAGGATAGTATTTAAATAATACTAAATATTTATCATGTTTGGTCCCTTTTATATTTCATACGCGTAAATGAGATAGAAGCTAGTATTTCTCGTAAATATTATACGACATTTAAGAAATATAAGATTAACCGAAGATAGTTCATATAACAAACATCAAATATAATTTTGTCGTATAATAGTCACTGTGACGTAACTTATTTGCCAACTTTCGTTGAATCTTAACTCAATACAAATAAGGATAGTATTTAAATAATACTAAATATTTATCATGTTTGGTCCCTTTTATATTTCATACGCGTAAATGAGATAGAAGCTAGTATTTTTTGTATTGCTGTCTCCTTCTTACTACACAAAAATTTCATATGCTTAAATGAGATAGAAGCTAGTATTTTTCGCAACTATTATACGACATTTAAGAAATATAAGATTAACCGAAGATAGTTCATATAACAAACATCAAATGTAATTTTGTCGTATAATAGTCACTGTGACGTAACTTATTTGCCAACTTTCGTTGAATCTTAACTCAATACAAATAAGGATAGTATTTAAATAATACTAAATATTTATCATGTTTGGTCCCTTTTATATTTCATACGCGTAAATGAGATAGAAGCTAGTATTTCTCGTAAATATTATACGACATTTGAGAAATATAAGATTAACCGAAGAATGTTCATAAAACAAACGTTAAATGGAATTTTGTCGTATAATATATCGGATACACACAGAGTATTAAATGTCAAATGAAATTCTAAAATCTTAAGGTATTGTTTAGGGAAATTTTTATGATATTAAATAATTAAAAAATGATTGTACTTTGTAAAAATTAAAGCTTAATTTATAATTTAATAAATTATATTTATAAATTAATATTAATTTAATAAAAACAAAAAAAGAAAAACAAAATATGATATACCTACATAAAATACTAAATATACAAAAATTATATATATAAAAAAAAACAGAATAATTATAATAACTAACTAATTAACTTAACTATAAGCATAATTCTAAATTTTGCCCTTTTGGTAGGGTGCCCATCACGCAGGCAGCATTTCCGCGCTGAATTGCGATAGATATTCGTTGCGCGAGAAAGCTGCCTGCCCGAGGGTCGCCCGTTGCCTCCCTGAGGCGCCTACTCAATTTTTTATGAAGCACCTGAGCGCTTCTGCCCCATGGACCCAGTGTCTCGACTCCAAATGGAGTACTTTGTATAAATTAATATATGTGACGACAGTTATTTATTTTTGTAAAAGTTTTCGTTTAAAAATGTATGTTTCCGAACCTCAGTCGTCAAGAATTCACGGTGTGATGTGATTGGTCAACTTATTTGCCAACTTTCGTTAGATCTTATTGCTATACTAATAAGGATAGTATTTAAATAATACTAAATATTTAACATGTTTGGCCCCTTTTATATTTCATACGCGTAAATGAGATAGAAGCTAGTATTTTTTGTATTGCTGTCTCCTTCGTACTACACAAAAATTTCATACGCATAAATGAGATAGAAGCTAGTATTTTTCGTAACTATTATACGACATTTGAGAAATATAAGGTTAACCAAAGATAGTTCATATAACAAACGTCAAATGTAATTTTGTCGTATAATAGTCACTGTGACGTGATGTGATTTGCCAACTTTCGTTGGATCTTAACTCAATATAAATAAGGATAGTATTTAAATAATACTAAATATTTAACATGTTTGGTCCCTTTTATATTTCATACGCGTAAATGAGGTAGAAGCTAGTATTTCTGACACAGAGTATTAAATGTCAAATGAAATTCTAAAATCTTAAGGTATTGTTTAGGAAAATTATTATGATATTAAATAATTAAAGAATGATAGTACTTTGTAAAAATTAAAGCTTAATTTATAATTTAATAAATTATATTTATATATTAATATATGTGACGACAGTTATTTATTTTTATAAACACAAACGTAAAATGGAATTTTGTCGTATTATATATCGGATACACACAGAGTATTAAATGTCAAATGAAATTCTAAAATCTTAAGGTATTGTTTAGGGAAATTATTATGATATTAAATAATTAAAGAATGATAGTACTTTGTAAAAATTAAAGCTTAATTTATAATTTAATAAATTATATTTATATATTAATATATGTGACGACAGTTATTTATTTTTATAAACACAAACGTAAAATGGAATTTTGTCGTATTATATATCGGATACACACAGAGTATTAAATGTCAAATGAAATTCTAAAATCTTAAGGTATTGTTTAGGAAAATTATTATGATATTAAATAATTAAAGAATGATAGTACTTTGTAAAAATTAAAGCTTAATTTATAATTTAATAAATTATATTTATATATTAATATATGTGACGACAGTTATTTATTTTTATAAACACAAACGTAAAATGGAATTTTGTCGTATTATATATCGGATACACACAGAGTATTAAATGTCAAATGAAATTCTAAAATCTTAAGGTATTGTTTAGGGAAATTATTATGATATTAAATAGTTAAAAAATGATAGTACTTTGTAAAAATTAAAGCTTAATTTATAATTTAATAAATTATATTTATATATTAATATATGTGACGACAGTTATTTATTTTTATAAAAACAAACGTAAAATGGAATTTTGTTATGGCTGTACGGTGTTATACCTTTGCCTTTTCCCAACGGGAAAGAATCAAGCAAAAAAAAATGGAATTTTGTTGTATAATATATCGGATACACACAGAGTATTAAATGTCAAATGAAATTCTAAAATCTTAAGGTATTGTTTAGGGAAATTATTATGATATTAAATAATTAAAAATGATAGTACTTTGTAAAAATTAAAGCTTAATTTATAATTTAATAAATTATATTTATATATTAATATATGTGACGACAGTTATTTATTTTTATAAAAGCTTTCGTTTAAAAATGTATCCGGTGTGTGTATCCGAACCTCAGTCATCACGAATTCACGGTGTGATGTGATTGGTCAACTTATTTGCCAACTTTCGTTAGATCTTATTGCTATACTAATAAGGATAGTATTTAAATATTTCAGAATGTTACAGTGGATTTTTCAAAATTTCGATACAATAAAACCGCCTGCGGGAATTCATCAACTCTGGTGTGTTTGTTTCCGCATAATTTTAAAAGATTTTATTTTAATTCTTTCGCTCCTAATAGTTTTGCTGTTAGAAGTATTGTGTAGAATAGAAATATAGTATAGAATATAGTTTTACATGTAGATATAGTGATTTTTAGTAAATAGTGAATTTCATTTACAGTTGTGTACATATTTGCTAGTCTATTTGAGTTGTATAGAATAGAAGTTTAGTATAGAATACTGTACAGGTATAGTTTTAGATATTCATTTATTTATCCGCAGCGGGAAACATAATGACTGAAAGAAGAACCCGCTTGGGAATAAGAAAGTTGCAACAACTTATATTCCTGCACCAAAATTTGTAAACTTGTATATACGAGTATTGTATATACTTCGTCCACGTCTATTTTAAATCTTTACAGTATAATAATTTCCATTTTAAATCTGTACAGTATAATAATCACATTGTGTTGATAAAACTCTTTAACAAATAATTGGCAATAATTTCGACCAAATTTGACTACCATAAAAAAGGTTACAATGAGTCAATCTTAAAAGATAGATACATCCTAAAGCCTTCCTCTATAAATGGACTATCCAACACAAAATAAATTTTTTGATTCGAAGTAGTTTCTGAGATTAGAGCGTTCTAACAAAATAAACAAACCAACTCTTCATCTTTATAATATTATTAATAGCTTTATAATATTAGTATACATGAAATGTCTGCCTCGTTGGTCTAGTGGTTACCTTTGTCGCTTTCGGTCACAAGGTGCTGGGTTCGAATCCTGGGTTTTTCATTCCTCTATGAAATTTTCAGTACATTCCAAGCCTGTAGTGGTTCGTTAATAGGCTCATAATGATTATGATAGATGAATGAAAACTTTTTAATGCGCCTGTTTACTAATTTTCAAACTGACAGTCCTAAGCATGAAGGGAAGTTTTCAGTTTTCAGGAATAGTAACAGGCTGTTATTTAATAACAGGTATTTGTCACTGCTATTTTTTTGTCACAGTAACAGGGATAACAGATATTGCCCTTGACCTGTTACGTCTCATGCCTAATTCTTAGAAATGATGCCATATACATAAGACGAACAATAACAATTAGAATATATCAATATAGTATAGACGAAATATTCCGGGGAACTTGTAGTTATAGACAGTATTGTATAAGATTATGGCCTGTGTGCACCAAGACTTCGGTTATCATAACCAACGGTTAACATAAGCTAACTATAAAGAACAATGGTCTGATATTTGTTGATGGAATTCGTAAGCGTCTACAAATGTAAACTATTACAGTTTACGTAAAATAATTTATTTAATTTTTTCAATCAGTGTTCAAGGTCCAAATAAGTTCTTTAAATAAAATAAGTAATCAATAGTTACATTATCATAATAAATAAATAAATAAATAAATCATAATTGAGTATGACAACCACGTAATAATGACATATGGAGGGTAGAGGAAAGGAGGATCATCTGTGTATATGAAAAAGTGTCCGTCAAAATGTATTAAATTAGGATGGCGCCACAGTTGCATCAAAGTAACTCTCAAAAGAAGCGCCAAATATTGTTAGAGTATATTTTTTTTGTTTTGAGATTTACGTCCACTTGGACAACTTTTCACAACACAAATTTTACCCATAACTGTTCTGTTATTCACTCACTTTTTCATAAAATTAAATGTTTATATATCAATAACCGTACTGTTTACGAACTACAATCACTCTAAACGCACGTTTGGTTATAATTCTGTAAGGTTATATTTACCACAATATTTTGTACGACGTAAGTTGTTGAAGTTCTCAATAATGAACTACTTTAGTCGATAATGACATTAAATTTTTTAACTCGGCATACTCCAATTCATCTACGATTACTACATTCATACCATACCCTGTGCATCCACTAGCGTGATTGTGGAGGATTTTTGAACTGTTATTTAACGCATACAACTGGACACTTTTTCAACTTTTCTCCCATATAAGATGACTCTCCTTTCCTCTACCCTCCATATAATGACACAAAGATTCAATGTGTCATCTGTCCGCGAGCTTGGGACAGAGTATCGATACTGTACACATAAGTAGTATCGAAAAAGTATTATATCTAACCAAATCGATATTTTTTATTAGTTTAGCTAACTCTTTTGTGTGTCAAACTACACGTGTCCAATGATTTCAACTTATTTTGAGTAGAATAAACTTATAAAGTAATAATAATGGAGAACTTATAATGCTTATTTTGAAATATCAATAAATATTTTGATTTTTAAAAGCGTATTGCATTTAAATTTATAATCATGACAAATGTTCACTGCCAAAGTTCACTCGTATTAGCGGCATTTTATACTATACTTATAAAATAAACAAATAATAGTCAAATATAATATCATGTATAAAAAGACCATTGTTCTTTACTGTTTACGACAACCCGTACGCCGGTTAAGAACGTAAGCTCGGTTAAGATAATCGTCCGGTTTATGTCCTTAACCAGCGTACGAGTAGTCATGAACAGTAAATTTAAAGTTAGTTTATGTTAACCGTTGGTTATAATAACCGAAATCTTGGTGCACACAGGCCTTAGTTTAGGTATATACCTAGTCTAAGTTCAAGTCCCCGCTTTGAAAATCTGCGGATTCCTATCACCGAGTTTACCCATCGTCTCATTCATTTGACTGAGTAACAATCAAATTTCATTTTGTTTTTCTTAAGATTTAAGAATGACTTATAATTTCCTTTCCAAATCTTTTTACAATTAAAAAAAATTTCAAATTATAGTTATAGTTTGTTCGCGGTAAGAATGCAGTGGATGCCGGCCAAACCTTGCCCCCTAACCAATAATTATTTTTTTCAATTCATCAATTTACAAGGTGAAATTCACATAAACAGTATACCTGGCAGCACTATAATCAATACCATTGTATGGTAACCCCGGTCCCTGCTGAAGTGTGAACTGAAATGTCAAATATAACCAAAATGCCGGCACTTTCATGTGGTCAATGTGGTTTTTAAAAGTGAAGCACGTGTTAAAAAGTTTATTAAACTAATACTTTGAATTACGCGTAATACAATTATATACTTCAACTGTATTTTATGTTCGTATGCAGTACTGTAACACGTACTGTGTTAAAATAACTGAGCAATAAATTAATTGCGCCACATTTAGATCAGCTTATTATACGCCTGTAATATAATAATTCGATAATGACTGAAGAAAAGGAAGTGCTTACTGAGAGTAACGGGCAGGAAAATGATAAAGAGAATGATGCCGAAGAGCTGACGGAATTGGAAAGTGGGATTATTCGCCAAGTGGAGTATTATTTCGGTGTGTATTGTAAACAATATTTTTATATTTTGTTGTAAAACTCTTTACGAGAAACCTCGTTAGTGGAAATTCTGCCGCCAAGCAGCTTTTGGCGTGGTTGCAAAATTCTATGAGTAATATCAATGCTTAAAGTTGATGTGCACTAAACAGCACATAATAGCACGTGTTTTGAGTGTTTCCTGTGCTGTGTTGCTTTATCACAGTCGATAAAAACGGTAGAACCATCTGCTTGTCCAATCAAGGATACTGGAGCGCTAAATTGCTTGGTAGTAATCAGATTACCTAGGAATCAAACCCTGGACCTTCGCCTTATAAATCCACTGTGTACATTGCTGCCCATGGAGGCTGTGAAAATCTATAAATATTCCCTATAATCTTCTCTTTTTAGCATAATAAGTTTGTTGAATTATAAAAAACATATTATATGTAGAAGTAATCATAGATTGTTTTTTTTTATTAAGTTATATTCTGTTTGTAAGTTTTTATATTTTTTACTTGGTGTACAATGAAGAATATTTCATTCAGTCAAAGTCCAATGGTTTATCTATCTTACTTATATCAAAAGCTCCAGGGTCATTAATAAGCCACTTATCGTAGGTGAGATATCACTCTAGCACTAATTTATGTACTTAAAAAAAATTACAGGTGACCTCAACTTGCCAAGAGACAAGTTCCTGCGTGAACAGGTGAAATTAGATGATGGATGGGTCCCCTTGGATGTGCTCATCAAGTTCAACCGTCTCGCCAAACTGTCCACTGATCTTGAATTTATTGCCAACACGATTAATAAGTCTACAACTGGGCTGCTTGAGGTTAGTTAAAGCAATTAACATATTGACGGACAGTACTATGACACAGATTGTGCGTGCTTCAACAGTATTTTTTGCCATACATTGACCATGGACATAGTGTCACTGCACTATTTAATAAGTACCTTTTTAAAAAAATTTTATACATTATGGAGTAGAGTCTGGATTAAGCCTTTGGTGACACACAATGCTCTTCCTTACAATTACTTGCCTAGAAAATTATGTCTCGAGGCATACTGATTTTATGAGCAAAGAATCTTACCCGTTGAGGGGTGAACTGTCATAATACTTTTGACTATTTGATGTCCAAAAGCGGTACTGTCTGTCAACATGTTAAGTAACAAGACATTCTGTCTCTTTATAAACTGGTAAATGACATTAGAGCTGTAGTAAGCTAAAAGCTGGCTCAAATGCCTCCTCTGTCACAAAGCATAATCCTCCTCTGTTACTCAAAAGGGATACATAATTTTTTATTATTTTTAGTGCTTTTTGAAAGGTTGCAACAAACTTACTACCATGTGGGCGAAGTGATGGGCATCTACAGCTTATGTTTATTTTTTGTCTCCTCCATGTAATATGCTACCAGTGATTATGAGCAAATGATTTGTTATCCAGATTATGTAGTATAAATCTTTCCTATTGGAATTTTTAATATTTTTGGTAAAGCCAGACAACATACAATTTTCAGAATTCTTTGTGTATATATATATATTATGTATTTATTAATAGGTCTCAGATGACAACAAGAAAGTAAGAAGAAACCCTGAAATGGTAATACCAGAAATGAATGAGGAAAGGCGCAAGGAGCTCACTTCTCGCACAATATATGCCAAAGGATTCCCCAAAAACCACAGCCTTGACGAAATACTCAAGTTCTTCAAACAATTTGAAGAAGTGGAGAATGTTATCATGAGAAGATACCCAGATAGACAAACTAAGAAGAAACTGTTCAAGGGATCAGTTTTTGCTACTTTTAAGACAAAAGAACAGGTATGTCATAACTATATGAAATCTACATGTAATACCTACCTTCAATACTGAGTTTTTACAGGCAAGCAACAACAGTTTCAATCACAAACAGGGGCACATGCATGTTTCCTGTTGTTAAGTGACGATGCAATCCAAGATGGAAGCAGGCTAAAGCTTGTTACTTAGGGTATGTTTGATGACACCCTTTTGGTTACCCCAGCCCTAGTCAGTTAATGGAAACCCAGGACCTTACTATTTTAATCTCATGATTAAACCCCTATAGCTATGACTGGACACTGAAAGGTTGTGGGTTTGATTCCTGCCTGTAGGACCATTGTTAATTCAATCCTGAAACAGACTTTACAAGTAATTGAAAAAAAAAGAATATTGGTCATCATCATCATCATTATCAGCCTATAAACGGCCCACTACAGGGCCTGGCCTACCTCCTTATAGGAGAGGGGATATGCAGTGTATACCCACCACACTGCTCCAATGGGGCCGTTCAAATATTACGTAAGCAGATTTATTACAATTATTTACCCGCCAACCCGCCTTGTCAGCAAAAGTAAGGAAAGTTCCTACCCCCTCCCCCTATGCTTACGTAAACATTTTTCAATTATAAGAAGTCTCTCTACAACCTGCTAAAAGACCTTGGCCTTACTAGAAGTGCAGTAAGCTCCATATTGGAACGAGTGTCCAAAGCTGCACTAGTAGGGTCCTTCCGAATATGGTTGGGCAGGGAGAATAACTTGAACAGAGGAGGTGAGTGTTGACGCGCGTCACAAAGGGTACTCTTAAACCTACACCCGTGTCACAAGTCTCGGGCTCTGTTCGGAGCTTTTCTCTCAGCCACGCGATGGACCCGGCACCCGCACGGTGAATCCATGGAATGCTAAGATATTCGTCTCTTCATATTTTTTTTAATAATTGTCATAATTATAATTTTAAAAATTAGAAAATTATTTTAGTGTAGAGATTGGATTTTACTGATACAGTATTCAACATAGAGAATTCACGAATTTTTGCTATTCGTGTAAAAAAATAAATAAATATCGATGACGTAATCATCATCTAGACCCCCCCACCCCCCATGTCATCAAAAATAAGCAATACACAGACCCCCCCACCCCTCTATAGTGCTTACGTAATACTTGAACGGTCCCAATGCGGTTTGGCAGGCTAAGGGTGATAATGTTTTATTTATTAACAAACACTAACAGATGTTTATGACAGTGAACGGGACCAATGACTTAACATACTCTCTGAGGTTGAGGGTGTAAGAACTAACCAACATCTCGACTCCAAGCTTGGAATGTACTGAGAGCTTAATAAAGAATGAAAAGCTCAGAATAATTCCGTGACCCACCCAAGTTTCGAACCCAGGACCTCGTCATAGAAGCCAGATAAGCTAACCAGTACACCAACAAACCAACTTTATTCTTGCAGGCAGAAAAGTTCCTGAACACAAAAGACTTGAAGTATGAGAACTCAGATCTACTGGTGTTATGGCAGGATAACTACTTGCAGCAAAAACAAGAGGAGTTTGCCTCCAGAAAGGATAATAAGAAGGACAAGAAACGCAAGGATAATGAGGTAATGTCCCTTTCAGTTTTTGCCGAAACTAGAAACTACTACTAACTACATACTGTTAAGTATGTAGATGTATTTTGTGAATTGCATTAAGATTTTCATAAAAAAAATTAAAAAGAAACAATAAATTTTGGGGTTAGAACCATTGACATATTTAATACTATGGACTTTGGGTCAGCGCTAAAAAGTGTCTGAACCAAAAGAGAGCTAAAACGCGCGAAAGATTTCAAATCGTATTCAGTCTCATATTAGCTTTCTGAGAGAATACACGTCAGTAATGTTTTAGAACAACAACTGCATAGAGTTATTTTGTTGTTTAATATTTGAATTTTTTAATTCCTTAATTTTTAGATTGAAAATAATTTTAATTAATAAACTTTTATTTTTATATCGTGAGTATTACATCAAAGAAGTTTTACCATAATGGTAAAATAGAACCCTTCTGTCGGTCGGTCCGTCCTTCACACTCGATTATTTTGATAACTATAAGAATTATGTACATGAAATTTAAAAAATATATTGGTTGGTACTAGATTTATCCCAGCATATAGAGGTCACTGATACATTTAAAGTTTGCTGTGAATATAATATATAGGTTAAATATGCCAAAAAAAATTTAAAGCTACCTACTCTACTCCACACCATTTATATTATCCTATTTTCACGAGAAGCTCCCATGTCAAAAAAGGCCGCCATGCCCATGGCAACTGTCAGTCAAAGCTGATTACTCTCTGGAAGCAATTAGACCGTTGCAAATTAGACTGTATAACAATAATATAAGACATATATTACAATTGTATTTTTATAAACAAACTAAAACAGTTTGTTTATAAGAATACAAATGAATTCTAGTATATATAAGATATCTCAGGACACATTTGTCATGAATTTTGCATTACACCAGAAGTCCATAGTACTAACTATTAATATGTCAATGGATAGAACTGAAATTTTTTTAAACAAAAAACCAATATGGCGTCTTTCAGCATTCAAGTCCAAGACCTCGTGACGGAAGCAACATGTGACGAGGCAGTTCTAGTATAATTAATGCTAATTATGATGCAACTTTTATTTATAACTGTTTCAGCAAAATGAAAAGAAGGAAGACTTCAAGTTGCCATCAGGCACAGTGCTGCACTTCTGTCAGGGACACGACAAGATGACGCGGGAAGATGTCAAGGCAGCCCTCAGAGCTTTAGGTAATATATTAATCACTAGTGGACACGCGCGTAGGGGCTTATCCTCAATGACTTATGCCTTTCAGCCTAAAACATCCTTTCAGCCTGAAACACAGATGGTGGTGATGATGAAATCTAAGATAGAAGCCGGCTAACTAGTTAGGAATAAGTTAATATCGATCCCTTCGGTTTTTACACGAAATCGGACTGGAATGCTAATTTTCTTGGTGGTACGTCATGTTCAGTATGGTGGTGGTGACTGGCCACGGCCGAGGCTTCCCACCAGCCCGACCAATTCAAGAAATCCATCGGCCTTGCCGGTCTCGAACCCAGGATCTCCATCTTTTAAATCCACCTTGTATGCCATTGCGCCACGGATTCTGTCGAAACTTCAAATACTACCTTTAAATGAACTTTTTTTTTTCAGGAGCCGAAATCGCGTTCGTCGACTTCAAAGTCGGCGACACTGAAGGCTGGGTGCGCTTGTCCAAAGAAAACACTGCCAAGGAGATACACGACAAAATCGTTGACGGGAAAATCAAAATCGGCGAATCTGAAGTTGTTTTCCGACTCGTGGAAGGCGAAGAGGAAAATACTTACCTGGAGAAGTCCGTAGAGGAAATGGCAAAGCGACGCAAAAATATAAAACAGAACAAACACAACAACAAGGGGAAGAACTTTAAAGGAAAACAGAATAGAAAGAGAAAGCACGATCACTCAGATGACGCGCCGCCTGCTAAAGTGAAGGCTGACAGTTAGTGTCTTACGTGTAGTTTTCACAAGGTTATCTCCTGACACAAGTAGACAAGACACCGTAAACAAAGCATTGTTTTTTTAATCTTAACATCGATATACTACAATTTCTGACAGTTCATTTACATTTTAGAGCCTGCAATGACTGAAAGAGTTCTATATTATGTGCCAAGCGATACTATATTCCAGAGACGAATATCTTAGCATTCCATGGATTCACCGTGCGGGTGCCGGGTCCATCGCGTGGCTGAGAGAAAAACTCCGAACAGAGCCCGAGACTTGTGACTCGGGTGTAGGTTTAAGGGTGCCCTTAGTGACGCGCGTCAACACTCACCTCCTCTGTTCAAGTTATTCTCCCTGCCCAGCCAAATTCGGAAGGACCCTACTAGAGCAGCTTTGGACACTCGTTCCAATATGGAGCTTACTGCACTTCTAGTAAGGCCTAGGTCTTTTAGCAGGTTGTAGAGACTTCGCAGGTATACCCCTCGCACCCACTTCTACCGCGTATAAACTAACCACATAGCCATTTTTGGTTAGTTCATTAGTAAGGTCATAGTATTTATTCACTTTGAATACATGGTCTTTAGGGATGTTTGTTTCCCACGGCACTGTAAGCTCAACAAGTACTATACGTTTGATTTGTTTGAAAAAAAGAAATATGTCCGGTCTAGATGTCGTAATAGCTAAGTCTTCCGGGATTTTATAGTGCTTTTCATACGTGTCCATTAATATAGTCCAATCAGGAGCAGAGCCCAGAATTGAATAAGGCTTGCTGGTGGAATTTGTACTTGAGCCTGCTTTAACGAAGTAAGTTTGTCTTTTATTCATCCATATCAGTAGGGCAATTACGTAAAAACACTTGTACGTTTCAAATCTGTCTCAGTCCCTCTCTTTCTATAAAATCTTTTTAGATAGAGACATATACTAATTTGAATTGCACACCATCGAGTGTCATTAATGTTGATACATGATGTAGCCACGGGTTTCTCTGGACGTAACAAACATGGCGTCTGATCACATGAACATCACGTGATCACATTTGTCACTAACCATAGTGAAGAGAAACATTGATGGACTAGTAGTGATCAATTGTTTTTTTCTCCATATTCTTTCTCGCAGAGAAAAGTCGAAAGGTTACATCGTAAAAGAGGTGTTTCTGAAATCCTTATTTGGTACAGACCATATAAATGTACATTATACTGACAGAAAACAAGTGAATCATTCTTGAAAAACTGTCAATATTGCTTGCGAAGAGATAAGGACGATGATAATACTCTACCGCTTTTGCATACCGCTCCATTGTTTACCTTTATTTTTCTAATAAAATTGACAGACTACAAAGGGTGTGAAGCACAAAATGGAGAACTCAGTACTGTCTATTCGGGCCCACACAAATAAATTGCCAAAACAATTTTGTACTGTCGGAAGATTAGAATGAAAAGAAGGGACAACTCGACATGTTTATTATTGAAACGCAGAAGGAATAAGGATTGACGTCATTGACTTCAGGCGAATGAGGGACAAAGCTAGAGATTTTACCCGACTCTACCTCATTTTAAATTTTATTATATTTATTAATATAATAGTTATAAGATCATTTTGAAACTCGAGATAGTAAATGTGTCAGGGGCCTTAAATATTTTATTCTGTACTTTATAAGTATTCATAACTAAATAGGACTTAGTCCTAAAACATTAAATTTGATTGAACTTATATTTGGCCTACTAGTAATTAATTCACAGTGTACTTTTGGTAAAGCAATAATTGTATCTTGGTAGGAATTATATTGAGAAACAGCTATTATATTGTATCGTAAGATACATGATAATTAAAGTTTTATTTTACGTCTTGGATTCTATTATTTCAAACTCACTTCATCTGAAAATTGTCTTTTTTTTATTTGTTACAAGTTTACCACTATCGCATGGTACGTGCAATCTAAGATGGAAGCGGTCTGATTTGGCGGTACGTCTCTGTCAGTACGGTGGTACTAGCCACGACCAAAGCCTCCAGCGAGCCAAACCTGGACTTTAGTAAAATCTTAATCAGCCCAGCCAGGAATTGAACCCAGGGCTTTCTTATTCACTGCACTTGCCACCGAGCTAAAGCTAAAATAAGGGCTGTTCGAGTACTACTTACGAAGTTCAAATCTACCTCTTAAAAGATCAAAAACTTGATTTTGGAGACAAACAGCGGATTCCACCAAATTAGAACCACTTAGGGTTAACGCTAAAACTCGCGCGGGTGCACGCTCGCTGGTGTATAATGAAAAAATAGTACGGACAGCGCGACGGAGCGCGGGCGCGTGTGGCGGATTCTCACCCGCGCGGCGGGCGGCGGGTACACAGCGCGGGCTACGCGAGCGGGTTTGTTTCTATCAATCAGTCGACCGCCGCTAGATGCTACGGTTACACGCGCCGGAGTTTAGGTACAATCATGAACATCGATACAGAGCGCGTAATAATTGAGGTGCAATTTAGGCCAGTATTATGGGATATGGCAAATGAAATATCGAATTCTCCGCTGAGTAACCTACTTATCAAGAACAGGTTATGCAGTCGACGTTGTTTTCGTTGACGTCTTTTTGCCAAATAATAAATTAGTAAATAATCCATGGTAATCTATTCCACACAACTGTACACGCTCGACATCAAAATTATACTAGCAGCGCTAACTGAGACGGGCGCACGCGACGGGTGCCCGTCCCCGCGTGCCCGCGCGCGGATTTGTGGCCCGCCGCGTGAGCCCGCGCCCGCACCCGCGCGAGTTTTAGCTCTCAGAATTAGCGTTAGCTCTTAGAATCTCATCTGTGTAAGTAAAGCGACGAACAACTTTAACAGCTTTTCCATCTTAGATTGCATCATCACTAACATCAGGTGTGATAGTAGTCAAGAATTCTCTGACATCGTTCTGGATCTTCGGACCTATAATTTGAGGGCAGTTTACAGCCAGTGCATAGAACACAACCCTCAATTTGGCGGTTGAGCAAGAAAGCCTTAGGATTCCAAAGCGATGTATACTTAATAGTGGAACTGTTGAATATCACCTTAAACTAACTAGTTTATATAGTGGCCATGTGGAGTTCCTTATGGCTAGATTCTAGACTTAAGAGTAAAAATAAAATAATAATAATATTTTATATTTATTACGATAAAGTTTTTACAATTAATACTCCTTATAGTACAGGATCCGTGGGCTATTTTTTCACTTGATTACTATCAAGCTAATTTTCCGTGAGTAGCTTCATTTTGATAAGACGCCCAACAATTTCCTGTGCGAAAATTTTTGATTGTGGTAGCTAACAGAGGTAGCAATGATAAAATATGTCGATTTGATGATTCTTCAATATTTATTACTAACTGAATTGTTTTTATTAAATCTTAAGATAATTATCTAATCTAAATTATTTGAAAAAATATTTGTCCTACAAAATCTATGGTTTCATCAAAGAGTCCTCCCCCTCCAACATGTATTGATAACGAGATCACCAAAAATGATTACTAACCAGCTGATTTTTTTTTTATTACTTAGTTAATATATATATAATTTAACAGCCATATTGTCCTACAAATTTCGTGGTATGTTATCCCGGTTCCTACGCTTAAAAGTAGTAGTACAGATCATTGATGTAAAAATAATTACTATCAAGCTGAATCTTCGTGAATAGCATCGTTTTAATGAGACGCCCAACAATTTCCTGTGCGAAAATTCTCGATAGTGGTAGCTAACAGAGGTAGCAATAATAAAATATGTCGATTTGATGATTCTCAAATATTAATTACTAACTGGATTGTTTTTCATTAAATCTTAAGATAATTATCTAAATTATTTGAAAAAATATTTGTCCTACAAAATCTATGGTTTGATCAAAAAGTCCTCCCCCTCCAACATGTATCGATAAGGAGATCACCAAAAATGATTACTAACCAGCTGATTTTTTTTTTTTACTTAGTTAATATTTATATAATGTAACGGTCATATTGTCCTACAAATTCCGTGGTACGTTGTCCCGGTCCTACGGTCAAAAGTAGTAGTACAGATCCTTGATGTAAAAATAGCGTGGTACGCTATTGCGGTGCTCCAATTGAATATATATTGGAAAGTCATGAAATTAAAAATCAATTTATTTCTCAAGCGTGCGAAAAAAAAATGTTGACTTTTTGGTAGATTTCACTCAACAATAAGTTAAAAAAATTACTGAAAGTCAACTGAAATTAAACAAAACAATAACAAAGAAAACTTTGTGCCGCTTGGGTTTCTGTATTTTTCTACAACAGCTGAAAATGAAAATGAAGAAATTTTAAAACAAAAAATCGTAGGATATGATCCTTCCAGTTTGCCACCAACAAAAGAAGAATTGTTACAACAAATTAAAAGAACTGCATTTATCTGCAATGTATGGTATAACGCACATATGCGGTGCCCCACGGAAAAATTGCCGGAAATTTTGGATGGACAATAATTGATGGCAAATATGAATATTATTGGTTTGATGGTCCCCAAAGTCCATCTTTTGAAGAATTATCTTCTGAAATACAAGGTACCCTATTTATACTATTGTTATTTATTGATTGATTATTCATTATTATATAATTTACTAAATTTTTTCATGTTATTACAGAGTCAGATATCACGAGTGAGGAAAGTGAAATAAATGAAGATGACAGCGATGTTAGTAGCGAAGATTATGAAGATTCATCAGATAAATATGATGAAGATTAATTTTTTTTTATCTATAAATACACCAATACACCAATTTTTGTACCTAATTTTCCTAAAAAATAAACTTATTTAAATTTTAAAAAATATTTTTCACTGTATCTTATGTTAAAAATAGGAAAACGAAAAAATTACAATTCTTGTCGGACTAGTGATACATACCTGTTTTTTTGTAGGACATTGTTTTATTTGGGCACTGAACACACTAACCTATTATGTAATATTTTTGTCCTACAGTTAGTAATGAGAAAAATGGTCTTATGGTATTAACAATTTCTGAGCGTAGGACCGGGATAACATACCACGAAATTTGTAGGACAATATGGCTGTTAAATTATATATATATTAACTAAGTAATAAAAAAAAAATCAGCTGGTTAGTAATCATTTTTGGTGATCTCGTTATCAATACATGTTGGAGGGGGAGGACTCTTTGATCAAACCATAGATTTTGTAGGACAAATATTTTTTCAAATAATTTAGATAATTATCTTAAGATTCAATAAAAACAATTCAGTTAGTAATAAATATTGAAGAATCATCAAATCGACATATTTTATCATTGCTACCTCTGTTAGCTACCACAATCAAAAATTTTCGCACAGGAAATTGTTGGGCGTCTTATCAAAATGAAGCTACTCACGGAAAATTAGCTTGATAGTAATCAAGTGAAAAAATAGCCCACGGATCCTGTACTATTACAAACAAACAATGAGTCGCTACAGTGCTTAAATAAGGAAACAAGGAGTGCTCGTACTAGGACAACCTGTGTTGCGAGGCTACGAAATACAAATGACGAAACAGGAGAAATCTTACATCTCGAGAAAAACGTCGCTCCATTGAATGTCGTCGTTTCATCACTAAATATAACGAACGCAAATCACCAAGGGATGGTGGATGGATGAATGGATTGCCCATCTAGAAATAAAAGTGACACCAAAATTAAGAATGAACTTATTTGTACTCTGATATTTCAACAAGTAGGTACCTACGTGAATAACATGGTCGGAACCGCTGGCGTCTGCTAATTCTGTAAACGAAGATGAGTAAAGCAAAGACAATAAAGTACTTCAATGTTGCATTGTTCTTATTCTTTTGAGTTCTTTGCTCTCGTTAGATGAATCTTCTAATACATACTAAAACATTCATTTACGTATAAATCTTTAATATTCGATTAAGTTTACGATAAAAGACGTCATCTATACTTTTCTATACATCATAAAAAAGTAAAGTTTGTAAGTTTGTAAATGGATCGGTTCGGGCTAATCGTCGGAACTACTGATCCGATTTAAAAAAACTCTTTCACCATTATCGGTATGTAGAATGCTACATTATCGGTGAGTGTCATAGGCCATTTTATATTTGTATTGTATATATTAACCGAGTTATCACAGTTTTTGTCTCGCAAGTCGGACCGCAAAAATCTGTTAAATCAGCTTTATGTGCATGCGCTGCCTTAACTATTGAGAATAATTGAGAGCAATGTATGAGGACTTTATGTACTTAGAACTTCTTTTTAACTTTCTTTTTAAGTTCTACATAAAAGTCCACGACAGCATATATCTATCTTTTATATTTTAACAGATAAGTATAGAACTTTATATGTTTTAAAAAAATCATTTAATTCATACGCTTATGTTTACGTCATCATTTATACAACTAAACTTAAATTTTTAAACAAATTATTTAATAATCACAAGGATATTTTTATACTCATTTATTTTTATTTAAAAAAACAAACTTAAACTCAAACTTCTATAAATCAATGAAATTTTATAAGATTTACTCATTCAAATGAAAACTTGCTTTTTATTGTAATAATTAATCTATTTCTTAGTAGAAAATTAACAGTTAGCTTATCTTATAATTTATGAACATAAAGTTTTATAAAATTAAGTTACAAACAGCTCTGACACATATAAACGTTATGTTATGATATATCACTTTCAGACGACTGGTTGTTCAGTACTGCTTTGCTCTTCGAAGATTCCATTTCCACACGGCGTCGACTGTAACTTCTTGAACCTCGTCTACAAAACCTTCAGTATCGATCTGTACACCATCTTAACTTTTATGGTCCGCTACTTCACTTTCGGAGTTCTCGCACGGAATCTGATCATTACTTTGCATAAGAGTGGTCAGGATTTGGTCATAGTCTAAATTACTACTCCCCATGGTGTTACATATTTGACAAATTATCTACAAAAATAAAATTATAATATTAGTTATAGTTAGATGCGTTAATTTGACGCAGATTATTTTTCTAGAGTTAAAATTAAAAGGGTACCTAAGAGGTTTTCACGCGGACGAAGTCGCGAGCGACTGCTAGTTGGTTATATAATCAAAGTGCTGATTAATTACCTACTTTTAAGAGAATCAAAACACTAGACTCCATTTGTTGCAAAAATAAAAAAATGATTTAGAATTAAATTAAATGTCATGTTAATGTCACTCAGAGCAAGAGCATTTGTCATCAATCAATTTTGAATTTCTGAATTCTGTGATGGGTTTTTATTAGAGATGGGCGTTTTTGATTTTGAACGCAAACCGATATTTATCCGATTTCAGATTTCAAAATCGATTTCAAAATCCGATTTTAGATTTCGATTTCAATATCGTGCAATTCGGTACTTGGATTTTGTTTTATTATCTAAGAAACAGATAGGTTTGTTTGGTAATTGCTTTGTGCGATTTTCCTTCATGCTTTAATCTAGGCTTAGGACTAGCAGATAAGTTTTGAAACTTTTCTGGCGCATTTAAAAATCGTCTTATTTACAATGATTTTTCTTATGATAATTTTTTTGGTTTTTTTTTTATTTACAAAATCTGTTTTGATTGAGGTTTGCGTTTAAAAAAGCAAGTTGATTGACTTTAGAAGATTTAAGACGACACCTCTTTTCATTAATAATAAGTCCCGCTTTCGAAAATAATCGTTCGCATGGAACTGATGTCGCAACAATATTACATTTAGTCCGATATATTTCCGATAAATGTGGGTAAATAATTTTGTGATCCCGCCACCACTGGGAAGGGCTGTTCCAGTTACCTTCAGCATCTTTTCTACTTAACATCTCGTCGTCGAGGTACATCTGAAGCTCACGTATAGCTCTTGCTTGTGCGCTTCCTTGTGGCTTATTTTTTTTTATTAATTCATCAAATTTCCCCCAAGCACTGAAGTTTGAGCTAGGTTTTTCTTGATGGACTTCGATGATGTTTGTATCTGTGTTTCTATTATTATTTATAATGCCTATAATTAAACTATGCACATGTTTTTTTAATTCTGAGACTGCATTTTCATTTTTGAAACACAATAGCTTAAATCGTGGATCTAATAATGTGCATAATCCGAAAGTCTTGCTGTGCTCTATTCCTAAAAATCGATCTTTTAGGCCGAACTTTAAACTCCGAATCACGTCAATTATAATTTCGTTGAATGATGTCGAATATTCTTCATTAGTCAAAAAATCTTCACACATATCCTTCAAGCAGTTCGTCATGACTATGACCATACTGCCTGTGAGGTACTGATCACCACTTATTGAAGAAGTGACCTCTTCAAACGGCTGGAGTACTTTGCATACCTGATCCATGATATCCCAGTCCTCTGAGCGTAATACGGGCCATTCTTTTTCAATCAATGCCATGCAATGTTTTACCGCTTCTTTGAGTAAACAGAAACGGCGAAACATAAAAAATGTTGAGTTCCACCTTGTTGGAACATGTTGCATTAACCTTTTTGGTTCCCCACATTCTGTCATATTTTTCAACTGATATCCAAGCAGCATATCCGTCGCATTAGTACTGCGTTTGAAGTGGCCCACGACTTTTTTTACATTTTCTATTAAACCATCCAAGGGTTTTAAAGCCCCTGATACGATCAAGTTAAGAGAGTGAGCGTAACAACCGTAATGTTTCCAACCCAGCTCAGTTTCTATTGCTTTTACAATATTACGTGCATTGTCTGATATTACAAAATTTACTTTGCTGGTCAAATCCCATTCGTCGGTCACTCTCTTCAATTCTTTCGCTAAATTTGCACTAGTATGACTTTCCTGTAAACCTTTACATTCTAATAGTAACTGTTGTGGGTCAAAGTTTTTATCAATATAATGTACAGTCACTCCAATGTAACTCTCGGTTTGGGACGATGTCCAACAATCGGTGGTCAAACACACACTACTAACTTCAGATGACACTTTAGCCTTCACATCATTTAATGTTGACTGATATAATGCCGGAATCATAGCTGAAGATATGGTTTTTCTGCTAGGAAGTGTGTATCCTGGTATGTTTTTTACAAATTTTTTAAATCCCTTATCTTCGACTATCCGGAACGGTTGGTAATCCACGATAAACAGTTCTAAAAGATCGCGATCGACTCGTTTATTTTCCTCGGGTGTCATTTTTTTAGTAATAAAATTCTGTAACGTCCGTTGGCGCTTTCTTGAACTTTGAGTCTCCTGCGCAGGGGCCGCGGCAGCTACACTAGTGCCACTTGTGGTTTCTGCCAAACACTCATCAGTTCTAATTTGTTCATTAGATTCTAAATCGCGACTAGACTTTTGCGCCAAATATAGAGCTGCGTGAGATCTTTTTAAATGAGCTCCAAGGTTACCTGTTGTCGATTTATATGATATCTTTTGGCTGCAATATTTGCACACCGCAACTCCTGGAACATTTTCCTTCTTTTCAAAGTGAATCCATACCTCACTGGGTTTTCGCGACATTTTGAAGATACAATAAAATACGAACTTAAACAATATTAAAAAGTCACAATTAAAAAAGTCACAGAAAAAATAGGTATTTACAAGTTTATTTACAATTATATACACTTAATATACGATTTTTATACCTATACACTATACGACACTTATTTCTATTACTTTATTATTTATTACGTTATATTTATATACAATTTACTCCACTGAACCACTTTAATAGTTAAAAGTTAAGATACACATAAAAAGCAGCGTGCGCGTACTTGCCAACAAGAATATTGCATCTAATGAAATTTGTAAACAAAAACATTACATTATTTTTACTAAACATTAAACAATGAACTAACATTAACGAAAATACATTAACGTAAAATCCTACAAATGTAGTCACTATTTTCTTAACAATAAGAATTATATAGCTCGCATATGGAGATTATTAGTTTGTAACCGGCAAATGAAAGACGTAGCGAAATTTGCACCATCCCTTTCATTCAGCTATATTACATGTAGTTAGAAAGAGAGAACGCGAATTTCTAAGCATTTGTAAGCTTGTGTTTGGACTTTGGATTTTGGTTTGATTTGAAATTTTGAATACGATACAAGACTTTTTTTTTATTACAAGTTGGTTAGCCCTCGACTAATTGTGTTGTTAAGTGATGATGCAATCTAAGATGAAAGCGGGCTAACTTTTTAGGAGTAGGGTAAAAGTCTAAACCCTTTTTGGTTTTTGCACGACATCATACCTAAATGCTTAATTGCTGTTACACCTTGCCGGTAGGGTGTACTAGCTACGACAAAAGCCTCCCACCAGCCAGACCATGACCAATCAAGAAAATCTGAATCGTTCCTGCCAGTAATCGAACCCGGGACCTCCCATTTTATAAGTCCACCGTGTATGCCACTGTGCTACAGAAGCCGTCAAAAACTAATGTTCTTTAAGACATTGACGCAAAATCTAGCAAATATAGTATTTATGCATTTAGCCATAAGAATCATATTGCTTTGCTCGCATATTCATTGGATTTCCGATAGCGGCAAACCAAAATCTGAAATTCGCACCATCCCTTTCATACAGCTATGTTTAAGTTGGTTAGAAAGAGAGAAAGCGAATTTCTACGTAGATATCAGTTGGCTCGGGTTTTGGATATAAAGTCGATTATAATTTCGGATTCGTTTGGTAGTAGGTATAGATTGGAGCGCTTGGATCGTGAAAACGGATTTTCTAGTTTGAGAAATCGATGCGAATCGATGCGTGTTTGAAATCGGATTTTAGATTCGTTTTGATATATCGGTCTCATGTCTAGTTTTTTTTTATAGAATTTATTATATCGTTATTCGTAATTAAGTTTAAGCCAAATAAAGGGTTTCCTTAACTACAAAATGAAACCTGATTTAGAGAGTAATGATAATAAAGACGATACTGTAACCGGTGATGTTATCGGAGACACAGCGTACAGTGAAAGATTTGTTCTAAAGTTGTTACTAAAATTCGCTAACTTGGACACGTTAAAGGATGAAATACAGGAAAAAGGCTTCGAGGAAGACCTTTGCACGCTGTGGGATATGACAGCCGAACGGGATGTTGTGTTGTTTTTACAAAAGCACGATGTTTTAAACTTGTTATATTTCGCTTGGCCGGCCATCGAATCGCCTCGGATCGTTGAAGTTCTAATAGGAATAATTGGAAATATGTGTTGTCAGAAAGAAGCAGCGGAAGCCCTTTTGAAAATGAATAGTTTTCTACCCATGTTGCTTGAATACGCCAAATCTGAAGACAGTCTGACTATCATACAATTACTCCGTCTAATAAACTCTAGCTTGTTTCTTGTGGAAGAAAACATATCAATTTGGATCAATATGTTCATTAACACAGGTTACTCCAATGCTCTGTACTTTATATTGAAGAATTCTTCAAATAAAGAGTTGTTAGTAACAGGGTTAGAAAATTTCAACACAATATGTTCGTACTGTAACACAGGTAGCCACAGAACAAAGTTCTTCGGCCATTTTGTCTGTTCAGATGCAGTCAGTTCCCTAGCAGCAGCATTCACAGAGATTACAGTGAAACAGAAAGATATTTGTGAAAGAGATGAATTGGAAAGAGTGTTGATAATAAGTTTGCAAATCACTTTGAATTTAGTTGGATTCGATAAATCATATGAAGTACTTGGTGATAATAAATCAGATGTCATTAATATTATATCAATTGTTTTCTCATATTATGAAAACAAGTTTGTTGACCAGAAAGAGATTGACATGGACCTAGTTGATATTATTGATTCAGCTAGCACAATAGTAAGAGTGCTTCAGATTGGGGAACTGTGTGATTATGAACAGTACTGCCTGCAGAGCTACAGTATGTGGAAGACTTTAAGTTCTATAGCTACATTTGATCAAAACGGAGGTTCAAGCTTTGAAAATGATGACAAAGAAGAACTTCAAGACTTCTCTAAGAAAATGAAGAATTCATTGAGTGTTCTCATATTTAATTATTTGGAGAATTGTTCTGATGACAACTTAATTAAGGCACTAGATTTGATCAACTCAAACTATGAAGACATACTGAGTTTAGTAAATGACAAATCATTGGTGAATGCAGTAGTCAACAGGGCTGCGAATTACAGGACTAGACTGAAGGAGACTAGTTGTTGAATAATTTTTTAGTATGTAATTTATAAAGTTAAGCTATATTTATTATATTTTTTGTAAAAGTTCAAATTAGGTATATGTTGATGGCCTCCATGGTACATTGGTTGAGGTCTGGCTGGTGGAAGGGTTCGGTCATGGCTAATTATCTTCCTATTAATAAAGACATGCCACCACAAGATTTAACATTCCCTTACAGTGTCGTGTAGAAACCGAAAGGGGTGTGGATTTTATACTACTACTAACAAGTTAGCCCGCTTCAAATTCAAATTCAAAATCGTTTATTTCAAGTAGGCTTATTACAAGCACTTTTGAAACGTCAAATTGGACTATTTGTAGTGACTCTTCCACCGGCTCGGAAGGCAGGCCCTGTTGAGAAGAGCCGGCAAGAAACTCAACAGTTGCTCTTTTTATAATATTATCAATTTTACAATATTAAGTGTGTTGTTACATAAAGTTATTTATTTTACTTCCTGTGTGAAGTTGAAAGCCTATCCAATTGCCTTTGAACATCTTTGTCATTTAAAAATTCATCGATAGTATAATAACCCTGACTCAGTAAGTGAGTTTTAATACATTGTTTAAACTTATGCAATGGCAGATCTAAAACTGAATTGGGCATCTTGTTGTAGAAGAGTACACCCAATCCTACGAAAGATTTTTGTACTTTTCGGAGGCGATAAGCTGATATGACTAACTTATGTCCATTTCTAGGAAGACGGTCGTTTAAATCCTTTTTCTGTTTATACATATTTATATTTTGTTTAACATAAACTAGGTTATTGAATATGTATTGACAGGCTACTGTAAGAATTCCTATTTCTTTAAATTTGACTCGAAGGGACTCGCGTGGTTTAAGTTTGTAAATCGACCGAATTGCTCGTTTCTGAAGTATAAAGACAGAATTAATGTCAGCAGCCTTTCCCCACAACAAGATGCCATAAGACATCACACTGTGGAAGTAAGCAAAATAAACCAGTCTAGCTGTCTTCTTAGTTTGCATCATCACTTTAGGCGTGGGTGTTGCAGTCAAGGACTAACTTGTAATGAATAAATAAAATATGTAATAGACATTTCCTAAGAACATTCTAACATAGACTTCATCATTTCATACCATTAGGTGTGACATGCCACGGGCAAGCCTTATTGCATAACAGAATGTTGACCTAGAAAACTTCAAATGTTGAGTGCTTCTGCATTTTACCATTCTTTTACAAGGTTCTACCAGTATTTATGAACTTTGTTTTCTATATATTTGTGCTGATATTATATAAGGACTAATGTAAATAAAATCACAATATGTATATGGGATTATATATTTTTTTGTAGACATAATAAAGCAACATTTACATTACATTATTTAAACGAGTTTTACACCGTCGCTCAGGCGGCGGACGAAAACTATTCGAATGTAACAGTACATTAACAAAACAAGCATCCCGCATGCACTCAAGCATATGCTGCATATGCGCCACACAATCCTCACACGCGTCGCATATAATCCTCACATAAAAAAAACTTACACCACAAATACTGAAAAGGAGAACAGAGATATTTTAAGGTGCTGCGCAATTGTGGTCGTAGACCGAACACAACTACTTGGCTGCGGCTTTGGTTTGACTCAGAACGTACTAGCGATCTGCTGTTAAAATGTATGTAGATCATGTGCGATCACTATGAATACAAGCAGCGTCTACGTACATTTGAACTATACATGCCCGCGCTAGCACTTACCAGGCCTTTATGTGCATGGGAAGACGAACATTGTATGTGAACAGGTCTACACTTTCCGGTAACCTTCAGTTACATCTCTGTCTCACCACAATGATTCATTAAATTCCGGGGCCAACTAATTGTGCGGTCTAGTGATTATTTTATACTTTATTAAGTCTTGAGCGCCTGCTGGTATGATGATGTCAAAATTGACAGATCCTGTATTGTTTGGACTCCAGAAAATACCCAAGACGTTACGCAATGCTAGGCCTAAGAACTCACGTATTGTGCGATCGACATACTCGCTATGAGAAGTTTTACATCTCAAGCTATCAACAAAAATTGCAAATTTTTAGTGTTCCTATACACAAATATGTTGTAATTTTTGTTGTACCTACCCCCGATTTTCATAAACAAAATCTTTTATTTTTTGTTTAGTGAACGATTTTGTAGAACAATGGATAGCATCCCTGCGCAACACCTCACTATATATAAATTTTTACATTAAATGTACTTAAACACTAACTAACCACGAGCGCGGGCGCTCCGAGGCGGAGCCAAAGTCGCACATTTAAATATCAATTCGTAAATATTTAGATATTATATTATATCCGATAAAGAATAAAAACAGAATAAAGACTAGACTTTACACTGATCAACGATTAAACTGCTAACAGCTTTCCGATTCTCTGTGATATTCAAGATGCACCTATTCCTATACTACCATTTCATGACATTTATGACGCACACTTCTGTCACAAATTGCGATTTGTATGTCACAGAGAATGCGGTCACAGCAACAACGCTAGCGCTCCCTTCGGTCTACACGCAAGCAATGTGGCTGGCAACACAGGCACCTTTTACGTGCAAATATTTCATATACATATTTCGCGCTATAATGGCAATACTCATTTATATAAATAAACATAATGTAAACAAAAGATCCAATGCGAAAACTATTTAATTACGAATAGGTAAATTTTTGCACTACCCTCGAATTTTGTAACACTGTTTATTCTTTTCATAAGCATAATATACTATTTCTTCTATATCACATAAAATTATGATTCTCCAAAAAGATCCATGTGTTGGCAGCGCTACTCAAACAAGTGAGCGAACAAATAATATTATAGTTTACCTAAAACATAACATGTGACCATTGCGGACCACTGTCCCACAGGCAAATCAATTTTATACATCATAATTATGTAAGACGGAGGTTACGCTCTCAGTTTGACCCTATGATATCATTCGAATAATCCTGGATATCAAAATACATATGACGTCACCAATTGTGGTGGAGCGAGTTCACAATTATAGTTTTCAATCATTGTTTTGACTACTGACACAGTAAAATGAACCCAATTACTTTTGTCTTAAAACTCAAATAAGTTCATATACCCTCTAGAGAAAAAAATATAAATCAGTACAGAATGTACAGCTTTAAAACGAAGGCAATTGGGACCATTTTGCAATGTCTAATATCAAAATTTGTCCATGACGTCATATATTATCTTACTTGACTGTGATGCTAACATATCCTAATGTTTCCCAATAACATCAATCCTGAAAGCTTAACCGCCATCTGCTTTACTTTACCTACTTAATAAATTATATAAATAATCTGAATTTTAAAACAAGTCATAGGTCTTCATAACATATTAATATGTCGCATGTAGTACCATGTCGAATACTTATACATCTGCTTAACTTTGTTTTTTATTATCTATGCCTTTCAAGGGCAATATTGAATTTCATCGGGTTCTGTTCTCTATGCCCAAAAATCTATAATTTCTGTCAAAATACTTTGAAAAACAAAGTTAAGCCGATGTAATGTTTGTTTTCAGCTACCAAAGGTCTCTACACATGAACAATAATAATACAAATCTATTATAAATTATAATACACATAGACGAAAAATAAACATCTTATTTTAAGATATCAACGCTTCCTACATAAGTCTCAATAAAAATAAAAAAAAAAAACAATCAGAATGTGTAGAGACCGTTTAAAAATAAATATTTACAAAATGTAGCCAAAACAAAGCATTACATGAATTGAACACAAGTGACAAGTGTAATGACTACTTGCGCAATAGATTAAAGACTACTAGATGGAGTCATAACGCGGCTGTAGGTTCAAGAGCGTGACAGACTTATTTAATTCGGCCTTTGTTAGAAAGTGATTTTTTGTCCCTTTCAGCGTGTTCGTTTTTATTGTTTGTCAAGAGTGGAGTTTGTGACAGACAAGGGACATATCTGAGCAATTATTAGCTTTTTATTAAATTTGCTGATAAATAATATAACTTTGCGGTTACTATATTAATTTAAACGTTATCGTGCTATGGTGGGTTGTAATATTTTCGGCTGCAACAGTCGCAGCGAACAGAAAATCGAAGGAATTACGTTTCATACGTAAGTAGGCATAAACTTCATTGATTGATGATTTAAAGCTTAGATATGTTATTTTTTAGAAAATTTCATGTATTATGCGTTTACTAAACTAAAATATAAAGTAATATTTCGTATTTTATGATATTTTAAAACATAACGTTTTATGATGTACTTTAAATGTTGAGATGTCATGTCAATAAGGCTGATTTGCTGTCTCACGAGTGGACACGCTATGGGCTCTATCTAGTAGTCTTTAATCTATGACTTGCGCAATCATTTTGAAAACACAGAGGGTGAATTTTTGACAAGGGTTTGTATTACAGCTACCTCCACAAAGCTAAAACATATACGCTTCATATAACCGTTAGTTTAACATGATAGTAGTAATATATAGCCCTTGTCAGAACCCCATTATATATGTCTCTGTCGCACATTTAGAAATGTATCACTCTCTCTCTCACAGAGCAGGGATGTTTTTACAATTATTTGTAAACAAAATAATGAATAAGCAATATTGTTCTTGTTTTTATATCATACCAACGATTATAATGATATTCCACGAGCAGTTAGTCACGTAAAACATACAGTATTGAATATTCAAATTAAATCCGAGGGTATCTAGATTTTAATTATTGATTGTTGAACTGTTACTGTCATTTATATTTGTACTAGACTTCTAATTTTATTTATTTTGCTCATGATTTTCCATTAATCATTTGACCAGTATGTAACTATTAAATGTGTAAATACTCATTTTAGATACAACTTATAGACAATATACTTTTTATGTTAAAGCACACGTCACCAAAGTTACATAGAGATCTTTACATGTGGTGGTTCTAATGCTTACATTTAATGAAAGGCCATAAAGGATGATTCCAGACTGTTAAATAAATTAAAATACAATTACATGTAGTGGCATTGACACTTCAAACCTGTCAAAAATGATGATGTCATACTAATTAGCGGTATAACCAAAAAAATATGTTTCGCCGTGTTCCTCAAAGTTTTCTAATCTTGCAACATTAAAATTTGCTGGAAATTGATTTAGTTTGTTTACACGAAATAGATTTTGTATAATACAGATAATTAATCGTAGACAAGACAAATGTTGAACATGGGCAACTTTCGTTTTTGTGTTACTTTCAACTTTAATTTTTCCACTACAATAAATTATGTGTATACGAGTAGATCTAGAAATGGACACTTTTGAACCTTTCACATTTTTATCAGAACTAACTGTCTAACTAACGCGGGTATTTTCCACATTATTAAAATATTATAAACGCCTGAAATTTACGTCGCTGCTCTCGACGTATGCCCAATTAGTTTCGAACCTATACGGGGTCCTTAGTCATGGGCTCGCTTGTCCACGTAACGCGGCGTGAAGCAAACTTTCACATTATTAACTTTGATGACGAGAACTTGTCAAATTATAAAACACAAATCCATAGACAATGCCAGCCATTGCATTGGTTCCAATGGTCCGTTTTTGGCACACGCAAGCATCCGAATTGTCTTCTATCGAATAATAATTTTAAAATAATACTATACGATGCATGGGCTGGCAGTGTTGGATTTGATGGGGCACCAGTGGCGTGGGTTATGATGGTCTCCGTATGAATCAATTAGTTTACGAAGTTGAATAATTTTGTATTGATACAATAAAATTCAAATCGAAAATAGCCAATAATTTTACCAAAATTTGTTACAAAATTACAACTGAAATTTATGTTCCTTTGGTCCAGTATTCCGAATGTCCATTTTGAATTATTTTACAAGTTTCTTTTGTTTATAAAAATCTTTGCAATGTTAAATCAAAATAGCATGCTTTTTGATAGCCAAGAGCGACCTACCAAGGACCCTCTTACTACATTTTAATAATTAATTGGCAGTGACAATTTCAATATAAAGACACGTCACTGGATTACATCCCACTGGGCATTATGTCATATTTAATTTAAATATTGCTTTCTTTTATATTTATATCATAATGGGTTGTAACGAATTGATATTTTCTGTGAATATAAAACTTCATGATATATTTTTTACTCTAGATAACTTCATTATAACCTGCAAGCAAATGTTTGGTGTTCAGCTTTGATTGTTGAAGAGTAGACAATTAACGCAGCAATGGATTCATTGAGACGTATCATCATCAGAACTAATTTAATACGATATGTGGTGATATGCTTTGACCGATCCAAAAATTACCAATTCTGCTCAAAAATTAACACAGCGCTTTAAAGCACACACGCATTTTCACTACCCGACGGAATTGGTCGTAAACGCGCCACAAATTATAAATAGTTGCATAGACAATTGCGTCCGGCAGCCAAAGTGAATGTAGAGTCGAGTCACCAAACATTCGCCCACAGATACACTACAATAAACATCTTTGGTACATTTTGTGAGCAAAATACAAGTGACAACTGTTTGAGTAACATTTAAATATAAGCCTAAAGCGATACAGTCCACTATACGATACGGAATACTGTCGTTGCCATAAATTTTGAACCTTGCGTACATCGAACCCCTTAACCCCTCAACGTAGCCGAGTTTTTGACCCTTCACTGGAATGTTCTCGACACGAAAAACTGCACTATCCCAGCCCCGCAATTATTGCTTTACGATATTCATCCGAGAGTAGATTCTATACGACACATCCATTTGTACTTAACACACAGACTATATTATAGATTAAATATTAATAGAAACAACCTAATTTCCCCGGTTCGTTGTCTTGAACGGACAGGCGTGTTAACTGTTAACGTTTAACTACGGGGGTCACACGTAGAATAAATATAGGAATACATCTACACAGTCTGTTGAGACGGCAAGTATCGAAAAATCGCACGCCCTCTCGCGATACATAACACCGAAATACTATTAAAATCCACGCACGTATATCTAGGATATAAACTTTATAAACGCTTTGTAATAAACTACAAAGAAGATTTTTGCGGATGTAATCGCTTGACACGACGCCCTCCTTGCACTCGTACGCTAGCAACACTTCTTGTCGAAACGGTGCACGGTGTTATGGCTCATAACTTAACGTCGTACGGTCGAATGTTGCGTGCACTGTTCCGAACGCGAACGAATGAATCCGCCCGATCGCACGGTACATCTATATAATACGTTTTATATTAGAATCGTTGCACTAGATAAGGACTAATTTGTTCGATGCGCGAATATTCGAGCGAATTCACTGGTGGGAGGCGAAGTATCGAGTATCGACATCGAGATTTCACTCCGTAGCGTCCGAGCGGCCGCGTATCGAGTATCGATATCGATAGCCTAGGCGCCGGAGAAGCCGTACACCTCGAGTACGCGTATTTCGAAGTCGCCGCTTGGACAGAGGGGTGGGTTATTGAAGGTGGAGCAGCGGTCCGTCTTGCCGAACCGAATGTTCTCGTCCATCCATATCGCCTGCCCATCACTGCAAAATAACAAAAGAATAATGATATTTTAAACACGGTATACGTATATTAGGTAAATTGTTATCCAATGAGAAGGTACGCGAGATGATCTCTGGCGTTCTTCGGACTTATCTATACCATTTGCTTTCTAAAATATTTTAAAAGTCTGATCGGATTTTACATTCACTACCAAATATTCTACCAGACTTGATTGACTATTCTATTATCTCGTATTTAGTACATTTAGAGGAATACATGTTAGGGCCTATTCTAAAGAAAGAATTATTAATGTGAGGTGGTTAAGCTTTCTTCGATGTTCTTCCATCTATTTACATCGAGTGATAATTGTAGACGGCAATTCTCCTAACGAACCGGTACTACACCAACAGTGACCATTGTATTATCAGCTGGGAAAAAGGTAGTGCTTAGATGTTTAGGTGGTATGGACATGCTGAAAGAATTAATAAAAGAAGATTAACAAAAGAGATTTATGAAGCGAGGGTGAACGGAAATGCTGGAAGACCTGTAGTTCCTGGACCACATTCAGGACATTTTAAAGTATGGCCATGTCAAGAGTACACTAACTGACTAATATGTATGGAAGGATTAATGAGAGTGGAAGAAGCTAAGGAAGTATGCCATTAAATGGGACGATGTAGTCTCTGCCTACCCCAATGGGAATGAGGCGTGATGTTATATATGTATCTAAAAAGGTAGTTACCGAAACCGGTATTGACTTTTACCTCGTTGTCTTTGGTACAGTCCACCCAAAGATACCGAGCGAGGTGCAAACTGAAAGGAGCAATTCGAAGATATGGTACTAACCCTCCACCTATGGTGATCATTGTATTATCAGCGGCCATAAAAAGTGAATTCCCGTGCGCTGTCTTGACTTCTTCCTCATCATCTTTGGTACAGCCCACCCAAGGATACTTGGCTCGAGCGGGGTGCAAGCTGAAAGGTGCAATTCAAAGCTAGTGATGATGCAATTTAATTGTATGATACCAACCCTCCTCCGATGGTGATCATCTTAGAGTCGGCGGCCATGAACAGTTCGGAGCCGTGCGACATCCGCTCCTCCCCTTTGCCCTCGGCGGCCAGCGAGCAGCCGACCCACGGGTACTTGGCGCGCTCCGGGTAAAGGCTGCAAGCGAATACACGCTAACCATTTCGTTTTCGTGGCAGTTGCGTATGTCTGTGACAAATATGTCTTATAGTAATTAAAGTGTCGAATTGTTATGTTATGTTGTAGAAGTAGATTTTGGTAGCAAGTGATTATTGCGCGCTGAACTGAAGGGTCCACGGGGGCTAATGAGGGCTCATTCAATTCAAAAATCATTAACACTATTTTCAAAGTATCCGCACGGTAGTCTCAACGGGCACTACGTTGGCATGACAGAAAAGTGGGGGTTAACAATTCCCATGGGGTCCCAGAAAATTTATCTTGTTACATAATTGCAGATAATATTTTAAGTTCAGCGATTACTAGGTAAGGTACTTGCAAATCTTGCACATTCTATGTCGCTCAGTAAATCTATCTACTATTTACATTTTTGTCGAGTTTTAGGAAATGGTAGTAATAAAGCTGCAGGTGGTCCACCGGAACCTGCTTTGAAGGTAGTCAATCGGAAAAGAAAGTTTGGGAATCTCCGATTTACGCTATCAAAAATATAACAATTAGGGGAAACTTTATTGATATCTGATGTCCTTCTTATACTGAGTTCACTTTGCAATAAAAAAAATAACTCGAATGAAACATTCCAAGCCATCTTTGGTTTGAGCTGTCATTACGTTCTCTTCAAACATCATAGGCAACCCGCAGATATAAGCAATATTATTCACGGTAAATAAATCATTTTGTCATATTATTGAGGTACAACTTTAGGCAACCTTAGTCACAATATGTGAATAATATTGACAAGTATTATGTGTGCTTGAAGGCATAGTATGAGTTTTAATTGTCTCCATTGTGTTATCGTATTTTTGGAACTCTTGGTACTTTTTGGTAATTCATGGACAAAATTTCCAAAAATGAAGATTAATTAATCACAAATTACTATCATAATCTATAAAATAAGTTAAATCTAAAATAGATGAAAAATAAAGAGCCAAATTGAAAAAAGAGATCTAAATAAGAATGCAAGTAATATCATAAGTGCAAAAAACTAAATACGAAATGCATAATATAGATATAGTAGATTATTATATAATTATTATAATAGATAAATAAATAATATGCCTAAAAATCAATATATTATTTTAGTTTTTTTTTATGTTTCTGTTTGTAGATGTGTATTTATTCTTTTTTAGGAAAGTAATATAATCCTGCTTATTTCTGATATCAGGCAAAATTGCTTTTGCGTTATGTTTTATCAATTCAAAAAAGGACATCACTTTTATTAAGTTATGATTACTTTTAATTTCTGATATTGACATTATTACTTTTAATTTAATTTTAATTTACAATTTAAGACAATATAAAAACTATAACATTCTAACTTAGTTATTTATTCATTTATATGTCATATATAGTTAACATTAAAATCATTTGGCTAAAAGTACCATAGACACAACTTTACGGGCGACACACCTGCCTTAGTTCAAAGTTGTTAAGGCGTAATATTATTGGATTGTACCTAATATTATTATTATTATTGCCATATTACTTTCTTTTTCTTACTATTAATGTAACAAAATAGCATAAGTATGTAATGTTATTGTAGTTATTTATTGTTATTTTAAATGTTCAAATTCATGGTAGTAAATTATGTTGGAATACATTTATTTTTCAGTTGATATAAATAATATTTTATTGTTATTCATAATACATAATTAATAAATGTTTAGTTTTCGTTGATAGTGTAAAATGTCCATAGATAATAAGAAAGCAGTTATAAATGTTAATGTGATAATAGTCTGTGCATTGAATAGCCGAAAGCGAAAATATAGCGTGTCAAAGCAACCGAAATAAAAAGCCTTTACCCGAAGAACCCAAGATACAACTATATGCTTTCTAATTGGTATTAAGATTTAAATTATATTTTTGCATTTATTTTGCATTTCTGCAATTAGAATTCTGTATTAATTCACTACAAAAAACCTCACCAATTGGCAAAAGCAAATAGTCATGGCCGTGAATATAAATAAACAATAATACATAAAATTAAAACAAAATAAAAATGTCCCACCAACTGCAGCATAGATAAGCATAAAATAAAAAGAAATAATATTTATACAAAACAAAACTGTTGATAAAATAATAAAAGTATACATAAATACAAATAAGAACAAAATAAAGTTGATAATAATTTAAAATTCAATACATAATAAGATAATAGAAATAATAAGCATAAAATAAAAGCACAAGAATGATAAAATAAAAGGGCAAATATATTAACCAACTAAATACTAAACTACAGAAGTCGAAATTAATCTAAGATCAGCTGGAAATTATCATTCAAAAAGGAACGGTTGGTTCCTTCCTTACAAATTGACCTTTCAAACCTTTGAAAATTTCGAGTTATTTTTATACATGGCACTAAATAAGCCTTAGCAGAGGCTAATTTTCAAGCAGATTTTTCAGGTGGCACTTACGGAACCAACCTTGAGTTTTTGGTCAACTTTGATCTTTTGCACACAAGAACCAAACTCGGTTGGCTACCATATCATGTAAAAAAGAACCAAACTAAAGTTGTTTTTGGAAAGGACAAACCGGTTTTTGATTATTACTTCTACTAAAACTTTTGAATTTTGCATTTATTAATAGGCCTTAACGTCCCACGGAAGTTTAAAAAGGTTTAAGTTTCAAAAGTGCATCTACATTTTAACACCCTCTTTTTACAAAAGTCTCATTGTCTCAAAATCGTCTAGCTGTGGGTTGATTCCTTGCTGCACAAAAGAGGGTCTAGCTGAGATTACTGCTAAAATAGAATAGGGGTGCCAAGTGGAGTTAACTTCAAATGTGTCAAGTGCTGTGTATCCCTTTGAGACAAGTAACACTTGAGACGGTGCATCGGCTAATAATATTTTCTGTAAAAGGTATTGCCAGCCAATAGCTAATGATCTACTCATCCAGCTTTCTATCATCAATCCAACCGCCCAAAACAAGTGTCGAAAAAAACGTCTTATTACACTTTTGTTATTCTAGCCTACGCTCATAAAGTGCGATGCGGATTACTACTTCAAAAAGCAATGTCAGTCACTTAAAATATATGAATGACGTTGGTGCTAACATGGGTTAGCGATGTTACCTGAAGAGGAATGTCTCCCCGGTGCCAAAGTAGGCCTGCCGGTTGCCGCGCTCGTCCTTCTGATTGCGCTCGAACCACCGCGTCGAACAGTACGCGCCGAACACCTGCGCATAGCAAAAACATTTCCATAATATTTGACTAAGCATTGCTTCTCATCATTATCAACCCATTTGAATTGCTTATTACAGGGCCATCTTATGCTGAGTTAAGGTTTCTTCTTTACTTTCCAAGTACGCCTTCTATCTGACTCTACTACTATGCTGTTTTAATGTTCCTTAGACCCAATAAAACCCAATAAACTGTGTAACTGTTTTTTTGTTTTGTTTTGTCTAATTGATGGGAATAATCTTTGAACTTTACTCTTTAAAGTAGTTTGTTTTATTTTCTAACCAGACAAACTAGACATTTTAAAACTGCTAAACGAATTTGAAATTGATTGGAAAAGGAGATGGTCTATTTCAGCTTCACTCATGTACCACATACCATTAAAATAGAAAAAATACAAGGATTTTATCAAAAATAAAATAAGTGAACGAAACGAACTAAATAAAACGTTGGTTAAAAAATGAAATTCCTAGTTTTTGAGGTATTAAAAGATGGCGTCTTTCGAATGTTAGTCTGTAGGTGATAAAGATGCGGTGACATTGATTTGTCAAACTCAAAATATGTCATTTTTGACAAGTCTTTTCTGCCGTGTTGCGGGCTTTTTTTTAGCTTAGCTTAGCATTTTAAACATAGACATCTTAGCTATAATAAGAACAAAATTCAACATATTAATCTGATTATTCAGTAATCCGTTAGGTTAGGTTAACCTATACCTAACTAGTAATCATCAAATCAAATGGACCATACGTCAATTAACACTGACAGCAAAAGTCAAAACAACATTAATCCGCCACCTGGAGAATGTCTACCATAGATAATAAAACTTATGATATCTAAGATCAGCCATGATTATACGTATAGTGTTGCATTGTTTTGGAGAAAATAAATAATATTTCGCCCAAATAAAAGTGAACTTGGAGATTTGGCTAATCAAAACTAGATTACTAATACATGTAGTTTTTTTTCATCTTAAGTACAGAAAGTGAGTCTGTGCTCCATACAATTTTGGACCATCTCCGTTGCATGAAAATAATCGAATAAATAAACGAAAAATAAACTTTACCTCATTATTGCAAGTCTTGATCATAAGCAGTGTAGGCTCGTGGTGTTCAACCCTCACGTAGAAGGTGGTCAGAGAACAACCGTGTTCCTCCGTGGTGTACAGCAGTACCGGCTGGTACATGGTGATGCGCACCGGCAGCCACGACCATAGAGTGAACAGCTGGAATGTAGAGTTAATACAGAAACAAGAGCTAACACAACGATCGCAGTGATGACTATCGACAATGGACGTACTATGTTTACTAACGCTTTCGTAGAACTACGAGCGGTTATGGTTGCTGACATACGTCAGTTATCCTATTTTTCAAAGACGGTTTAGTTTTTTCATGTAGTAAAGTGGCAGCACAATCGCGTTTGCGTGTAAACTAAAGGAACGTTAGCACAGAAGAATATTATCAAAATATTAATTAAAGTGAAAAGTAGAGGTGCGAGACACCGAGACCAATTTACCAAACAAACAGTAACAGACTATGACAATTCAATTTTTAAATATGTTACTGCTTTACTAACACTAAATTTAGTCACACATAAACGCGTCTGCACTCACTCCTTACTACTAAAAAAAACAGATCGTCTATAGCGTTTCCGCACAACAAAGAGCTTTTCATTCAAATATGGACTTTAAGGACAATGTCTTGTTAACTAGGGAGCTGGTGGAAATTTAAGTATATAATTTCATAGTTGCAGACTGTATTACGTGTTAGTATCAACTACGATGAAATCGAATACCTTAATTGCCATCAGCTTTAGCAATGTAAATAAGCTACAAACCGCAAGAGCATATAGAGCGATCCTTACAAATGTATGTAGACAGCTCATATTTGATAGATACTTTTAACTGTTGTGCTTATATACGATGCAACGATGACCTAAAATGGCATTTAACCAGTAAAAGATGAAGGAAACTACACAATGGACTCTGTAAATATATCTAACCAACTAATCTGAAAATATGAACTTATTGAAATTAAATTGGATTATGTTTTTTAGAATAAAGTATTACGAGCAAAGTATATGATAGTATGAGATTCTAATTTACTATTACTTATCTAAAATGTTGATTTAGTAGTTAAGATTTAAGCAAACATACTTTATAACAAGATGGTAGAGCTAATAAATACTAAGGTTAAGTATGTTTCAATCATTACGGGAGAAACAATCAACCAAAATCTTTGATTTCTAATATTGTATAAATAATAAAATCCATTGTCACAAATTTGGATTTCGCAATAGTTAATGTTAAAATGACTTAATAACTAAAAACAAAAAAACAAATAAGCTTTCAGTTTATGTAATTATTGCATGAACGTTTTTAAAAATATCGAGCAAAATTTAAATGTTAATGATGAAATTATATAAATCATAATTCGTTGTAAACCGAAATTTTTTGATGTAAATATGACAACAGACAAATGTTAAGGGCTGATTGCACAAATTGTTTAATATGATCAAAATTACCATTGTCTAAATTCAAAATCTCTAGTTTAAAGAATTAATTTAAATAGGCTAAAACATAGTCAATAACACTAAAACTTAATTAAAGAATACTCATACAATAATAGTAGACAACAAATATTACGACATCACAGCATTAGTTGTGTCGTTTAGTGACCGCTACAAGTGCCAAGTGCTGGTGATAATTTAAAAACATCTATACAACACGTAAACAATATGTAGTTTCGCTATATATAAATCGACAGACAAAACGACATCGCATGCAGTATTACGATTTAATAACCATAATGGATGTTATATACGGGAGACATTTCAACCATTTAAAGTGTTAACTAGAAACATTAGAATAAGATTAAAACAAACCAATCGGTGAAGGTTTCAACAAATTAGTCGATGGCAAAAATGACTCCTACGATTACAAGAATATTACTGATTAATATATTAAACATATTACTTTTTAAAAAGGAACTACAATCTAAAATCCAGAAAGCTAGCAATAGAATTATAATAAAAGTAATATAACATTACAATAATGAGATAGGATTTAATGTGAACTTTTTGGTGATAGGTGGGATATATTAGTCCTCTGCCTTATTGCAACCCGAAACAGTGCAGTGACGTTAAACATCAATAAAATTAGTGTTTATATCTCTCTGCGAATAAAAAAAAAACAAAGAATATGTAATGACAAACGATTACTTATTGAAATATTTTTCACATATTAATCGAAATGACAAACTGAATAAAAAAATCAAAAACTTTTACTGAAAATTATGCTAAAAATATTTACGAAAAATTAAAAAAGCAAAAAGGAATTTTTGTTTGTTCGCGGCAGACGCCACGCCCACGCCAAGGAATGGGATCTTCTAAATTATGTTAGGTAATAGTAGAGAGATATAAACGGCGTAATACTTCCAAACATTTTATTAAGCTACCAAGTATAACCCCAAGATAAATAGTGATATTTAATTGATCCCTAATCGAACCTTCTGACGGAGGTCTGAAGAATGCTGGCGTTGGTCCTTGAACACCGCGTTAGGGAATGGGAACCACAGGGCCAGGTGAGAGGATCTTGGGCTCTGTGAACACTCCTAGATGATAATGCATAGGATCCGAGTAATGTGACTTAGATTTAAGATTTTGACAATAATTTTTCCGAATGTTGAAGAATGTTTTTATGTACAGCGAGGCTTTTAAGTTTGATGTCTAGTGTTATTTATAATGTGATATTATAGTCTTATTTTCTTGGCCTCAATATTCGACTTAATTAGGGAAATGACACTAGCACAATGGAGGTTTTGAGATTTGGGGAAACCGAGCTTTCATGCATAACTCAAGCTGTCGTCGATTTCAGATTTAATTATAAATAATTAATATAATTTCAATATGCAGCAAATTGATTTGTGTAAAAATAAGCAAAATATAATCCAGAATCGAAATTAAGAATAATAAAATCTGAATCAACGATCACATTAAGATTTACGACAATAATGCAAAATAATATCGAAATGTAAAACAAAATTCGAAGCGAACCTAACTGGAGAAATATTTAAAAAAAAAGCAGCATATGCTTCAATATTAAAATAAATAAACACCTAAAGAGGCAAGCGGTGCATCTAAACATCGATGATGGTCGCAAGCTCAAAAAACGGCGACACTTAGAAGTTTGTTGGTGACAATACTACGTAATCTTACTTCACTCTGGTCAAGAATCTGCGACTTGATCGCTTGGATTGGATAAACACCCATCGAAAGGGCGCGCGGGCCAGGCGAATGTGAGCCCTAACAGGAAAACCGACACAAAAGTTAGCACTCACACAAAACAATCGGTTACATGCGCCGTCACATAATTACTAATAAACCTATTCACATCATGTTAATGGTCTCAAGCTATATTCAACTGCCCGTCACAGCAAAACTTACGGTTCACGATATCTCCACGTCACCCCATCTCACACGCATGCCATATTTCGTAATATATCAACTTAAATACATAATAAATATCATAACTTAATAAAAACTCTGGACACTTGGCGAATACAACACATCGAAACATTTAGGGGTACGCAAATAGTAACAAAACCATTCAAAGCCGATGCAATGAAATTGTAACACTTTGGTCTGAGTGTTGTTTCTGCTGTTGGTCTGTTGTCTGATGAGGATCGTGTCGAGTACAATGATAACATCGATAGGACACAACATGACAAGTATTCACAAAGTCTTTCGCTACACAGATCTGAACATAACAAAAACGTGGAGTCGACATAAAGGAAGGGAGACAAAGGATAAAATATATTTTACAAGAAATTAAGACTCATGGTTTGTCTCATCGAATCTTAAGTATTCGATGTAATTGAAGTTAGTTGTGTTAGAAACGCAACCGAATGATTGTATGAGAAAGAAAAGCGAAAGCCACGCCTAATGTTGTCGTGTACGATACCATCTGTTTGCACGTTTCCTCAGACATTCTCTGCAAACCAAGTAAAATGATTTCTAATACACAATATTATTTCATGTCGTTCACATAAAAACCTTTTTCAATATGGCGTGGAGGTGCATTTGGTGTAGTTAGAACTTTGTACGCTTTCGGTTAAGGTCACGACCGAATATATAATAAATATTTTTTTTATAAATAAATAGATCAAAAAGCATGGGATACCGTTTACCACAAAATTAATTGCAACTCATTAATATATATTCCCACTTTCTTAGCTTTAAATATATTACTCTCGGGTATTACTAAAACTTCTATAATTTTTTTAATATGTTTCAGTCAAAGGCCAACGTATAAACCTTTCAATTCAATAATTTAATTCATTTTTGTCAATAGTTATTTCGATTAACATTTGGATTATTTAGAGGTATCGGAATTCCAGCTGGAGCTAATATCGCTACAACTGAAACAGTCGGAAAACTTTAAGCCGCCTGGGAGCTTTCAGCTGCTTTATCGATTTGAGCCATAATACAATGAATGAAAGAATAGTTTCTATCTCTAAACCTATCTTTTAAGGATAAGTTGCTATACCCATTCTTTAAAAATGGTTACGTATATTTTTTATTTTAGCTGTTTTTGGAAGGTTGAAACACTTTGCACTACGCGTGTGAAGTCACGGACGCCTGCTAATCGACTAATAAATTTCCAAAAAAATCCTATAACTTAACCAAATCTTATAGAATTGACTGGCGGCCTTTGACTGACACATATTTCAACTTCATCTTCGTCATGGCCTCATTCATAGTTTGTTCGTGTGTGAGCGTGTATGTGTAAGTGTGTATGTGCGACGTACCTCGCGTATAGTGAGCGTGTGCGACATCATCTGTATGTTGACCTGCGACTGGCTGGTGGGCAGGTTGTCCGACGACCGCGACCGCATGAGCCGCGAGCCCGTTATCACCTGTTTTGACTTCAGCGTCATCTCTGTCTTTATGAACACCCGAGATATGTACTGTGAACTGGAATATTTTACTTTTGTTAGCATTGTTGGTAACCATTAGTAACATCGCTAACAAGGTCTTTATCATCTTCCATTATCAGCTTATTACCGGCCCACTACAGGGTCAGGCCACTCTCCTTGTAGGAGAGGGAATATGTAGTTTAGACCTTCCACACAACGCCAGTATGGTTTAGTGGGCTTAGAGTGATAATGTTTGATTGACGGTCACTATTAAATGTTAATGATAGTGATAGGAACCAACAGTTTAAAGTGCTTTCCTAGGCACGAGGGTGTAAAACCACTGACGCTGGGCTAAGAAGTAAGTTACTGACAATTACTTAGAAGAAAAAAAAACTCAACAATTCCATGATCTGACCCATAATTCGAACTCAGGTCCTTGTAATCGAAGCCGCAAAGGCTAACCACTAGACCTAAAGGCAGTCAATCATCTTCAGTGTGTTTATTAACTTGTGGTTTGCTAAATTAAACTAAGATAAAATGTTGTTAGGTAAACATTATCTTTATTTCTATTTCAACATCTTATATAATAATATTAATAGGTTTTCTATGAACTCCACAATTGTGCATTCGCAATGGTAGATTAAATTGTATAAATGTAGAAATAATAAAGTCTAACCTTAATGCCCTTATACTAAAAGCGGTCCTTAGGAGCTTGGTGGGAGAGGCAGGCATGTTCCTGCAGAACTTGTCGACGGCGTGATCGACGCCATTCTTCGTGGCCTCGGCGTACCACTCGGAATTCTGGTTAGTGGAGTGCTTGTTGAACAGGATTAGGATCGCAAGAGCTACCCTGTAGAACACCTGTAGAAGATACATATATTAAGTTGAGCTAGTTAAAATGAAAGGTTTATGGTGTCATAATATTTATTTAAAAAGTTGTAACGCCAAAGTGAAAAATATCAAACAACATTTGATATTGATATGATATTTTTCACTTTATGGTAGGTAGGTCCAGTGTCAACGCAAAAATAGCGGTATTATTTCATCCTGTTAAAGTTCTAACGGATTCGACGTCCTATTAAAGTCCGTACAAAAAGCCTAACATTTCGTTGATAGAGCCAAAGAAAAGCATCGTATATATTTTCACTTTGCTAAAAGGTTTTAATAATAGTAAATCTTTTAGCAACAGAGCTCGTCCCTAGCAGTAATTCTACCATGCTTTTTGTGCCACCAAGCAGCTTTCCAGTTCCATGGTTGCCAGGGTAAATACAATAAGTACACCACAGGTTGATGGACACAAGGCAACACTATGTGGGATGGGACTTGCCTGTCCTGGAAAGTGTTGCTCAGGTATGGGGTGTATACTTACCACAGGTTTGACTTTTGCTTGGTTCAATTATTTCTATAAAGAGAGGTACCTTAATTCCTTCATGGAAGAAACAGTCGAGCACTCGCACGAGGTGCGGGAAGGGCAGCGCGGCCAGGATCCACCACTGCCAGTCCGCGTAGATTCGCTCGGGGCCGATCGCGCCCGACAGCCGCGACAGATGCTGCGCGGCCGACTTCTGCAACCAAGGGGCGATGCTGTACGTTTTTTTTTTAAAAGAATATTTCCTATATCTTTTAATATGTCCAGTGTTCTCTTTACTCTTCACGGTCGAAACCTCCCACCAGCCAGATCTGGACCAATCTAGAGAATTTTAATCAGCCCACCCAGAAATTGAACCCGGGTACATCCGTCTTATAAATCCACTGTGCATACCGCTGCGCCAAGGAGGCCCTTTTTACTAACGTACATTTATTACTCCCAGGAGGATTAAGTTACATAGTAGACTAGTGAAAGTTGTTTTGCCATGTATATTAATTTCAAATAAAAAACAGGGGTCATTTAAATAAGATTTTTAAAATAACAAAACACAATTTTAAATTTATTGGGCATAAAATGTGTTGCGTTTTCTACCTCCATTTTAAATTTGTTTGTAGAGGGAAGCAAATTCAGTGGTTTGTAGTAAAAGTTGTTTTTCATGTAAGCTATTTCATAGAAAACTAAAAATATGAAATTGTTTAAAAAATTATAAATATATTCAACGGTGAACCAACCTTGACATTTAAGGGGATGAAATAGATGTCTGATTCGCAGACCTAAGCAATATGCACACAAAATTTCACGAAAATAGGTCGAGCCATTTCGGAGGAGTTTAATTAAAAACACCGTGACACGAGAATTTTAAATATTTGATTTAACTATTACCGCAGCGAGCACCGCTGGTCACAGGCGGCTCAGGATGGTTGTGTTTGGAAGTCCCTAAAAAGGCCTATGTCCAGCAGTGAACGTCCACCGGCATTTAATGATGATGATTACCCAAAAGACCAAAGTCAATTGCTGAAATAGAATCTGGGATTTTTTCAGTGTGATGGAAAAATGGCGATGGAGGTAGGTGTGTGTCGAAATGTTATCGCTCGCATATTTTCCTAAGCCTACCGGCCAAAATGTTTTATAAAACTATTTAAAACAATGACAATACATTGTTTGTTTGTGAAGTGTTTACTTTTGTTCCTAACCTAGGTCCACAATGGTCATAAGCGCGATAGTCTCGTGTCGTGTGCACGTGATGAATTGTTTTTACTGCCGATAACAATATCTGGTAGCCAAGGACCAGAGGTTAGAAACCGGTCGCCATTATCGAATCTATAAATTCTTAATGCGCCGGGGTGAACGACATCGACATCGATCCAAACCTATTTGCCTACCGTTGTGTGTAAACAAACAAATGCTATATATTTGACAGAATTTAAAAAACGAAACAAGGTATTATTAGGTTGGCTAAACAAAAAACACTGATTTTAAGCCAGATTTTATGATGTCTTTCGTCATTTTATAAAAGACTAGCAGTCGCCCGCGACTTCGTCCGCGTGAAAACCTCTTGTACCCTTTTTATTTTAAAGACATTATTTCATAAAAAGTGTGCTTTTTCCCCGCTACCCCTCTCAATTTAATTTTTTTATAGCTTCCCGCGAAGCAATACCCTCCGTCCCGTCCCGTGTTCTAAATATCTACATTTTTGCTAAACATTTTACGATATTACAGTACATTAACATTAACAATATATATTTATGGCAAGCTGATGTGTATAGTTTGGATTAAATAGTCTATTTCACTTTTGAGTCTAGCTTCCATAATAAACAAAATAATTTACAATCCGACGTGCATATCTAGAGATTAGCCCGTTTAAACAAACAAACAAACTTATATTATATAAATATGGTCTGCCATTCCAAATAAATTGAAAGAAAAGATCAAAGATCGAATTCTTAAAGAATTACAGTACCAAAATGTTGACCCCTATTCAGTACGTATAACATAACACGGAGGAGCGGCTTTGTTATATTTTTTTAGAAATTTTGTAATATCTCCGAAACTATATAACTAATTAACATACTGTAAAAGGCAAATCTTATCTCTATAATATCCATGTGACTATTAAATAATTTATTTTGATAAGGATTTAAGTTTAGTTGTATAAATAATGACGTAAACGTAAGCATATGAATTAAATGATTTTTTAAAACACAAATAGTTATATATCTGCCAAAATATAAAAGATAGATATATGCTATCGCGGACTTCTTTGTAGAACTTTTTGAGATGCATAAAGTTTTCAGGCAATATTTTCAATTATATCCAATAGCTAAGGCAGCGCACGCGATTTACGCCGATTTAATAAATTTCACGGTCCGACTCGTGCGACAAAAACTGTGATAACTCGGGTAATGCAAATATAAAATATAGCCTATAACACTCACCGATAACGTAGCATTCTACTGGTGAAAGAATTTTTAAAATCGGATCAGTAGTTCCGAAGATTAGCCCCGACAGAACTTTATTTACAAACTTTACCTCTTTATAATATTAGTATAGATAAAAAAATTGTCACATGCAGTTTTGATCAAGGTTTGTGAGGAGCCAGGTTAAAGGTGTCCAATTCTTAAAATGTACAATACATTGTATTTTTCTAAAATTTCCCTAGAGATTAAAAGAGGAGCCATGTCCTTAGTCGTGAGATTTTAAGCTTCATGGTAAAGATAAAAAGTAAAATCCATTTTAATCTGTAGTAAAACTGTTTTTGCAATACAAGCCCAATGACAAAAAAGATAACAAAAAACTTTATTGCTGTCATTAATATTTTAATAATACTTTTTTATCAAAGTTAAGATAATAGGCAATGTGTTGCACTTGGTTTATTAAGTTATTCAAATAATCTTCAATTGCAATTGCTCCAAACGCTGCTCTGGTTCCTTTCAAATTAACTGGGTAGGGAGAATAACAAGAGCCCTTAAACCAAGAGGCCAAGAGTCTACCTTCACTCGTGTCACAAGTTTAGCACCCTGTTCGGAGTTTTTCTCACTGCTACGCGATGGATCCGGCGTTCGTGCGGGTACGGTGAATCCATGGAATGCTTTATTGCAATATTATATCGTAATATATTTGAACCACATTTCTTTTAAACCGTTAAATCTCCCTTAAACTATTAAAATGGTCCTTCGAACCGGATATTTCATTTCGATACTTTAACATCGGAAATTCAAAACATACCAGTACCTAAGCATGTCGCGTGTTCGTTGGTATATTAAAGTACACCTGATAGCGTTGTTTATATGCCGGTCTTGCTCACGCGATTCCCTTTTAGTTGGGTTTAAAAACGGTCTATACTGTTACTTAAGTTATTGACGTAATAAAATCTAGGAACTTAAGATGACCTTCGTTGATTAAGTAACGAAGCAATCACATAAACTTATATAAACAGTTTTGTTATTGAAATAAATAAATACAGTAAAGCTATTCGAAATGGCGTAAAGTTTAAACAAATCAATGATTGCTAACATGATGAATCGGTGAGATATTCGATTTCCAAACTACTTAATCGATTGTGAGAAGACTTTAGCGAGTTATTAAGATACTTTTACGAACGAAAAAAGATGTTGAAACCTTCGAATTCCGTATCAAACATTTTTTAATGAAAAACACATCAAGAAAATTAAACAAAGAAAAGAAAAATATCACGATGATAAAAGCGAGGGGCTCGATTTTATGGTTTTTATTACTCGGCGTTTATCTAAAGACCCCTGCTTCATACAATATAATAAAGATTATGCGATACGTGGCGGCATTACGTGACGTTGGTCCGTAAAGAAAAGAATTTATGTTAATGTATAACGAATATACATAACGAATGTTTGTACATACAACGTGCTATTGATTATTTTAACCTTTCTTTTGTTTTTGTTATATCGCAGATATTTATGTAAATTTAAATACCGGATTTAAAGAAAAATGTTTTGAAATGTTCATTATTACAGTTGTTGGTGCTGTTGCTGAAAAATTAGATCGCTTGTTTAAAATAAGATCTACCGATCTTTGGGGGCCCAAAGGCTGCTGAGGATCTTTGTGTTAAGAAGTCCCTAAAAAGGCCTATGTCCTGTAGTAGACGTCCATCGGTAGATAATTATGATGATGATGAGGCTGCTGATTTTTTAAGTTGAGAACATTGTTACAACTACTATTTATTCCATTCAGGAGCATATTGTGCAGTTATTATTAGATACTCCTATTCGGGCCGACAAATAGTTCTGTAGAATGCGAATAAACTAAATTCAAGCTTACGGCATGTTTCTTTGCAATCTGCATGACAGTCTTCCACGTGACTTCGTTCAGCAGTTTTGTCTGTGTGATGAACATCTTTTCCTTCGACGCGACGAGGCTCGCCATGCAGTGGTAGCATTCTTCCTCTGGAAAGAAGAAATTTTTTTCTGTGAATTAAATTATTCAGCTGATAATTTTTTTACAAATGTATTATCTATTTAAGGTCGCGAGTTTCCTGTTTCAAACAAAGATACAGGGCTACTTGAGATACAATTTTTTAGATACTAGTGTGTACTTGTTTAGAGACGGTAACCTTGTCGGGAAATTCCATTAGTCTCGATTTACATGATTAATCTTTTAATTAATCGCTATCAAGTTAACTCTAAAACCAGACTGATATTCAAACGCGCGGGACGCTATTAATTAGCATTTATTTTAATAGATCTAAGAAGCGTTCACGAAAACTTAAAATTACGGAGCGCCAGAAGACCAACATATTTTTATGATGGTAAATGAATTTGAGGGAATATTTTCCAAGATTTATTTGTACAATCTAAAAAGCGCTTCTCGTTGAAAATAATTATAATTCATTACATTATTTCCGTTTCCATTCACAGCGCCTGCTCAACTTCAAAACAAATTCTTAGATAGATTTACGAGTATTTATCTAAACTACCTATATTTTTAAGCTCCCTCAGAAATTCTCAAAAGCTATAAACTGAACGATATCACTGACCTCGATGTCATAATCGTGTACACCGATTGTAATTCATTGCAACTCGAGAATGCGAAACTGGGACACGCATGGAATAAAAAAGAACAATTTGTACGCCCGCGAACATCCAATTTCAACTCTCCGGCGCGTGAGATTGGCATATTACTGGAAACGAAAGTCTAAATATCATTTAGAATCTCGAGAGTCTAGCGCTACATGGGAAATTCTGTTTTCGAAGGGCAATTCCGCCAGAGTGGATGCAATTATCGCGCCAACTCGTCGAGAACGCTTCCAATGCGAACGTTAAAACCTATCTGACAAAACCATTGATTGGTATTTAGGCAAGGGCGTCCTCCGTCAAATCGAAATCAGTAAAACCTTCTATGTCGATTTTATAAAGATTTTTTGGATTTTACTCATCGATATCATTAACAAAAGTTCAACTATCTACCTGTTTTTCCACAGACATAATATCCATGTTTATAAATTTATAGAGAAAAGGAATCTTATATTTTTACATCTTTTTGCTTTAAAGTTTTGATTGGTAACCTACCTAATTTATTTTAGTTCAATTTTCGCTAAGTTCATCAACCGTAGAACTAGAGAATTTCCAAAATAAACATAAATTAATCCAGATCCTACAGAATATCTAATTCCAAATTCCCTCGAGCGCAAAATTACAGTTGGAAGAGAAAATTAAAAGTGCTCATAGCGTTAACAACTAGGGAAATCAGATTTTCTATAAATTCTTGCTTAAGAGAGCACGATTTTAATCACAAGCACAAAACATAGGATAGATAATAAGTCTCGGGGGGTGTTTACCGAGCTCTTCATTAAAAACAGCTTATTATACTGTGGAAAATTTAACGAGATTTTTAAGTAAAAGCCTATCCTTCCGCAGGGATGCCACGACTAAAAATTGCATTACTCCAATATTTAATAGATGTTTACGAGTAAATATTAGCGTTCACATTTCTACTTGTATATTTTTCATGTATGTATGCCGAATTTCACTTTTATTTACGTTGAAGATTATTTCTACTTTATGTGTATGTAGGTAACGATTTAAAAAATAGTTTATTATTTATGAAAAGTCCATAGGCAAATGTTTGTATATATGGATGATTGTTACTCTTTCGCGTAAATACTACAGAATGGATTTTGATAAAAATTCACAGGAATACATAGCTTACATATCAGAATAACACATAGGCCACATTTTATACCGAAATTTCTAAGGGAACGAGAATTACGCGGGTGGAACCGCGGGCGTACTCTAGTAGGGGCTAGGGCGCACTTTAGGGCGCTAAGCAAGGAGAGATATTCTACCAGATACCTACATGTGTATCTGATGTGTATGTATGTACGTACGTACGTAAGCGTTACTGGACGCGATCTCAGCGCTCGCCTTATGTACTCAGTATTAAACTCGGTTACTAACTAAACGGTTGTTTTATTTACCAACCCGCGTATATACATATCAGAATCACTATTCAGATTAAATTTGATTAATTTGACTTTGGGATGCCGGTTTGTAATAGATCTATTTTTCCTATCGATCATATTCATGCCTATTTATTACCTAGACCAGTTGCCTCCTAAAAATTACTATTTACTACATTAAGTTTGCATAAAAGATTGTGAATCATTTAATATACACTGTGCTAGCACTGAAATTGTTGTGGTACATTCGAGTCGGTATTGCAGAGGGCAATTTTACTAGAAATGCAATTACCGCAGCAGCTCGTCGACGTCGTATACATATTCCAGTTCGTGCAGCGAACTCCATCAACGCCCACAAAGGCTGTAATTGGGGTGTGCGCCAGAGTGGCGGAGAATTAATTTAGAACACATTATTTTTAGTATAAGTGCTAGTATAATATTTTTTGCTGAAAATTTGACATTTAAACCTGCAACTACATATTTTGGGTAATAATAGTGTATTTCTTTTTATTTTTTTAAAAATTACAAGTTAGTCCTTAACCTGGCGGTAAGTGATGATGCAATCTAAAATGGAAGCGGGCTACTTGACAGGAGGATGAAATCTACAGTGTTGCTGTGAACACATTTAATTCAGTTATAACTTTCGTCTAACTGAAATATTATTAATGGCAATGACTCGTACTGTAATTCACTATCGCCCCTCATGGGAAGCCTTCGTGAATTTTTCAATGGCTCTGAGTGAACGTTCCACATTTGCTTCATGCTCAACTTTAAGCGGCTCATATATTCATGAACGTACGATATAGCAGATGCTGAAAAGGACCTGGGCATTGAGTTTTGGGTAATGATAGAGCGTTTCTAACAAATTTAGTTTGATGTTCCGATTAGCTGAAACTTTACGAACGGCAGTAACTCGTACTACTATCGACCGTGGCTAAAAGCCTTCGTGAAGTTTTCAATGGCTCCGGGTGAACGCATGCTCCACTTTAAGCGTCTCATTTATTCATGAACGAGCGCGTCGCCAGCTAAGTCGAGTGCTCTTTCGACTGTTCGCAGCTGTTTTGTTATTTAGCCATTTATTTATTCAAAGGGCCCGTTATGCGTCACAGTTTGTGAACAAAGAGATTTACCTAAATGCCTTCAGGAATATTTTATACCATCAATTACTACCTAACCATGGGTACGTCTTTTCTTCGGTAATATCTTCTGCGACACCATCAATTCCACTGAGATCGTCCCTATCCTCATTATCAGACCATTTTAAAACGTCACTACACGGTCAAGCTCGTTATTTAATTATTATTTAATTATCTCGTTATATATTATTGTTGTTGTGCACGTTACTTCTCCAAGGATTCCCTCCTTGGAGAAGTAACGACAATAATTTCCAAAAGAGATACCACCTTCCTAACTCAGATCTCAGGATTTTTTACTATCTTGGAAGAAAGAAAAGAGAGACAGTCTATTAGTTATCCTTTGTGGCTTCGGATACAGAGGTTCGATCCTTAAGTTGAGCTATGCAATATTGAGCTTTACTTAGTTTCAAGGAATCCTCAGTGTAATTTTTTTAATGTAATATGTGGTAGTGATGTGCTTGGAAAAGCAAGTTAAGCCGTCGGTCCCAGCTTTAATCATTAACATTACCACCCGCTCTAGAGCAGCGTGTTGAGGCTGTGTTGAGCAAGACCTGGCCCCATAAATTGATAAAATTCTAACAAGGTAATAACATTTTAACGTTCGTTAGGACACAGTAAGACTTATAGCAACGTTTGCATTTTAATGAAACGCCATTAGACAGTGAACTCGCTAACAAGGTTACGCTCTCACCCCGGCCTCCCCGCGGGCCACTCTTACTCACAGCGCCCGTTATAATCATGTTATACTGAGAAAATTAAAAGCTTTATCGGATGTATAGGGTTATATAACTTTGCGTTCTATATATTCTCGTTTTCGAAAAAAATACAACATATTTCTGTGAGTAGAGTCAGGAAGATAAAATCAAATTATTTCCTGAAAGACTTTAGGATCATGTGCTTTCTATATGACATGACAGTAAATAACTTTATTTCGGGTCTAGAGCACAATCCAACTATATATTTTCATTATTAAAATATAGACGGCTGACACTCACGTCACTGTTGTCGGAGTATGTCCGACTAGTTTCGAACCCATACGGGGTCCTTAGTCATGAGCTTGCTTGGTCATGCAACGCAGCTTGAAGCAAACAATATATGGGTACGAAAATAGTCGGGCATACTCCGACAACAGTGATGCGAGTTTCAGCCGTTTGTATTTTAATAATATGGACAATACTCGCGATAGTTTAAATTATAATATTGCCAAATATTATAATTGTTAAAAATAGTAGTTTTTTGTTAATATTGACTATATATATCTAGAGCTAAAAACGCATCCATATAAAAAAAATAATGCAAAATATCTGTCTACGTACACTATTGCATTTATTACAAGGCGCACTATTTTAATCTCTTGTCTTAAATTAAGATAAAAGTATCTGAACACAGATAAGATAAGAAGGCATAAAGCACGTGCGTATTACAGTATCACGAAGTTTCGATACACAAATTAGTCACAGTTTCCTCGTAGATCGGTACTAAATGGAAATTATTTCCAGCTATTATCAACGAAAGTACAAGTACATACATACGCTCGTTTTTGTTTCTTTCTGATAAGGAAATTTTAGAACGGACACCCAGGATCTCATGATCGTACATAAAATTTGCTTTAGTTAATCTTTTTTTGTCTAAAAACCTGTGATAGCCAGACCTTCGTCATTATAAAAAATCTGAATGTTTTTTCAGTCGGTGTTTATAACATAGGCAAGTGTTAATCGTAAGTACGAGATGGGTTTCGGAGGTCTTGTCATCACAGGTTCTCGAGTCAGTAGGACCTTTACTTTAACTACTTTACTAAAATATAACTAAATGTGTATATAAAAAATAATATGTAGAATTCAGACGTTGGAGAAATCAACCAGAGGACCATTCACCGTGACTTCAAAATATGAGAGGCACGAAAATAACAATAGTGAACATCGTAATAATTCAGGATCTATTTTATCAAATCTGACATTCAACCTATTCTGTTTAGCGTGATAACAATATAATGTGTATATGCAAGTGTCCACATCTCGAGTCTCTGTTTTGCATAGTAATGTGTAGGTATAAAAGATAAGTGCTCTGTTCTGAAGCTGCATCTTCTCTTATGTCAACATAGCTAATATACACTTTTGCATATTTTTATCGCCAAATCTACTAAACTAGTACGCATACATAAACCAGAACTTCACTAGAAAACTCAGTTTGTCATGCGAGGCTTAATTTTTTAGAATTGTTGCCTTATATTCAAATATTGTAAGGTTATATAAAACCTCCAGACTTTTTCTGCCACGCATATGTACCTAAGCTGTGGAAACAATTTCCTGGTGTAGTATTTTTTTCCTGCCAATTTTAACATGGGCGAATAAACTAATTTCTCAAAGGCCATGGGCAAACCAAACCAAAATCAAATGATCATGGGCGGAAATCTCTTAACATCAGGTGACCCGCATGCTCGCTTAAATAGCAATAAAAATACCCGTATGGGATATATTAGTATTTCTTCTCAATTTTTTATAGACAGTGCGAATATATATAATAAGTGGGTACTTAGTGCCTACAATAATTCTAACAATAATCCTAACCCATAACTGCTTGATGTTTAATCGTCCTCTTTACTGTAAAAAAGCAGTTCAAAAACCTATCTCCATTCTATGAGAGGCTTATGCTTAGTTAGAGATCTCAAAGTGTTAACTATTCGATACTTCTAAAGCGCATAGCAATTAACACACAAGCGTAGAACAACAGATAAAGTTGAGCGGAAACATTGTTACAATAAACAACGCCAGATATTTACAGCGAGGCTCTCCAAATGTTTACTAGATGCCCGTATTCCTTGCAGATGTTCCAAAGTTTCCATTTAGTCTGTCACAGGGTTGCCAAATAATAATGAAAGAAATTATTGCAACAAATATAATAATATGTAGTCTTAAAACTTGAATATTTTTCCAAGATTCTGACCGATCACTCTCGCTTACACGTAGAGATCTTTATCAACAACGGCCTAACATGGACCTTAGACACTTTATCATAGAATTGGGTTCAAAGACTTCACTGAAATCCGTACGGCGGAATTTGTTTTTAATTCTACATGTTTTTTTGATTTATACGAATGTACTGTAATAAGAAGCAAATATAAAAAAAAAACAGGCGACTAAAGAACCTTGTATTTGGATTTGCACTAAAAGAAAGGCCGTGGTCTACCTGTGGACATCCAACTGCTGATGTGATGATGATATTGATTTAAAAACAAAAGCACTGAAAACTATAAAAGGATCAATTAAAATAATAGAAGTAGCTGAATATCTTAATTAATGAAAATAATCAAATTAATTTAATTAGTTTCCAACTGGAATAGCACCTAGGATATGATTAAGCTGAATTGGAAAAATATACGTAAGGTACAAAAAAATAAAAACAGAAAGCTGACAGCCCTAGTGTTGATAGCTACATAATAAAGCTAAGTATTTGGCATCATCCAGCAAATAGGTAGTCATTAGACTTTAGTTATATTAGTAATTTTAGTAGTTTAATTTAGCATTTGTAATGGAGTCTACACGCCATATCTGAGCGATTCTAATGTCTCTACGTTTTCATATATCACAGAGTAAGACGTTGTATGAATCAATCCTATGCAACAATGGCAGCTATACTCTATTTGTAGAGCTATCATTTCAATATTTCCTAGCTGCGTTGCTTCAGCAATGAAAGAAGGTCAAAACGCTCAAGCTTTTTTTATTTTCCATGAAACGTTTCTTTTAAAGTATTCAGTACGCTCATTCGAAATAAAATAATTACGGTTTTTAGGAGAGCTTGCGAATTATTAAAACTATGCATATCTTATTTCTGACATACATAGCATCGCTGTTTGCTTATGTTTGACAGGTATATAACGATAACATATGACATAATAACTGGAAAATAAGGCCTTACATCTATCTAAGAGTAGTAGACATTTTTGTGACAGAGCTGGATCAGAAATGTAGTTCAGCCTCTTTCATTTCAGCATTCCTGTCTTACTGTCTGAATGGCATGGTTGCTGGTACAACAGGCACATAAAGATTAACATCTAAAGGCTCAGGTTGCTTTCAACCTATGTGTGTTTTTACAAAGCAGTACTTTCCTTTCGTGTTCAATAATAATGCATTGCGAGTGTGAGTCTATACAATAAGGTATGTCGTTAATATCAATTTAAAAAAGGACGCATCCTAGCTGTATAGACCAATTCGAAAGGCGTTCGTCTGATTTGAAGTACCGCAATGTTTGCACTGTTTGTCTATTCCGTAGGTAGGTTGTTAGCCATCAGTGTGCGCAGTGCGTTCCGAGTTTTCGTCATCATACCCTTTACACCCCGTATAGACAGTTTTCTACTTAACAGATGGGCCATTTGATTAGTTCGTCAAATATTACTATGTATAAAAAATGGTATAGATTCATTGCACTTTGAAGTAAACATCAAGTCAACAGTTCACCTCTACGCCCGTTGTGTGACTGAGCTTTCTTATCATATCTATATTCAGCGACCACGTTCTGTGTGCATAAAATAATAATTACACAACTGCACATAATTATCTACAATATTAACAATTGTTTACACTTTACATCATTGCACGTTATCGCCAGTAAATTATATATGTAATATCATATGAGACGTATAAAGAGGGCATAAATACCAAAATATATGAACCATTAACACATACATTACGATATTATATTTATGGACGTTTATCTCATGTACGTAGGGGGGTCACGTGTGTTGTGGTGTGCGAGACAAAAGCAGTAAATGATTGATTGGCACATAAAACTCTCATTGTGTTTATAGCGGCGGTATCGGCGTATGCTACTTTATTGCTGGTCCACGCCCAGCGTCTAGTGCCACTTTCCTTTGTAATACGCTTAATACCGCATGATGGTCTTCTGTATTTTTAGGGATCCCTTTATCAAATCCCCATCCCTTTGCCTAAAATGTAAGTAAAACAATTTGATGGCAGATAAAAAACAACATTTGATTTTCGTAACTTAGGGCAGTTTTCTTTTTAAATTTACCTCTAGTAGTTAATTTGAATTAAGACGGTATGAAAATATTAATAAGTCAATACTTAACCCTGAAGCTTAGCCTAGCCGCTTTACCAAACCCTTATTTCACACCATAGCAATGATGGCTTGGTAGCATAAATTATTATGATGGAAACATGTCACTTTTGTCACAAGGAGTTCTACTCTACAAGACATGGTCAAACATAAACAAAATCACCAACAAACACAATCGATTGCGCTATCGTTATGCATCGTTTGATGTCCAGCGGTAAATTACCATCTTCACAGGAGAAAGTAATGCAAAATAGACTGATTACAAGTGATACATATGGGTAAGTTCGTTGACTCCATTTTAGATTCATAGTTGTTTATATTAAATTGCCTTATATAAAGGGTTTTTTGTATCATCTACTTATGTCGTCCAGAAATTCGCCTCAAGATGAATAGTAAGGGGTTATCTACAAATTTATACTTACAAGAGCTGTCTGCTTTTAACAGCTCCTCAAGTACAACGATGACAAAGTTTTCTATACCTTAGCCCTAGTTAAGGTTACTTAGTCTTACCACGGCGTTGTTTAGACTGGACTTTGATGACTGTATGTATTGCTTTAGAATGTTAAATATATTTAAAAACTTTCCGTTGTCAACACATTCGGGAAAAAGTATTTTGAAGTGCTCGTTTAGTCGACGATAGTAAGTTTCGCCTTTTGTGTCCATTGTATTCATATTCGTGTGATGGCCTACTTAAGTGTTACGCCATGTAAAGTAACGTACTCAAAGGTCAACGACACTGACGTAACAGACGGACAAAAGATAACTATCTTTGAGATAGAAAGATGGCATATACGACGCAAGAATAAGAAAGGTGACCAAGGCGCACTTTGGCAAAACATTTGTGTGTTGAAAACTTTTGTTATTATTATTATTGACATTATCATCATCATCATCAGCCCGTTTCAAAGCCTTCTTATACCAGAGGAGAATTAGAGCTTCGACTCACCACTTTATATTACGTAGATTAGTTTCACCTAATACCAAGCCCAGAGTTAGGCAGATGTTACCGTGCTGCAGAGAGCAACGTTAAGCCGTCAGTTCCGGTCATTATCACCAACATGCGATAGTGTTCGTTATAGGTATTCCGTATCGTTATACAATCCCCCATTATCATCCACGCCCGCCAACCTGCATTGGGCAAGCGTGGTGGGTTTAAGCTTCATATCCCCTATCGTTAAGGAGGAAAACCTGGCCCTATACAGGGTCGTTATCACGAACCTATTATGCTTGGCAAGATGTGTATATTTAATTCTTAGTCAGACGAGCAACTTGGCAAATAAATGAGACAACAGCACTGTAATTTTACGCACGCAAGTATACAGAGATAAATGGATATCAGACTGGGCGGAATGAAATTGTTTTTCGTCCAGCTCATGGACAAATACGACAACATTGATGATAAATGGACGGAGAAACCTAAGTACTAACTATATTTTGCTCGTTGGTCAGTGGTAGGCTTATGTGGCTACGATCAGTTCCTGGGTTCAAATGCTGGGTCGGGTTGTGGAATAATACTGAGTTCTTCTTTTATCCTAAGAATTTTTCAGAAAATTCTAAGCCGGGAAGTTAATAGTTTTACACCTCAGTGCCTCGGAGACAACAAACAACAACAAAGCCGTTAAGCCGCTGGTCCCGGTCACTATCATGAACATCTGATAATGATCGTTAATGCATAAACATTATCACATCAATCTTGCGGAACCGCTTTGAAGCAGCGTGGTGGGTCTAAACTACGTATCCCCTCTCTTACAAGAAGTAGTCTATACTAAAGCCAAACTCGATTGAGAATGCTTGTCAACAAACTTGTAGAAATCACTAGTCATTTTACACCTATTTTTTTAAATTAACTAGTTAATGACGAATTCATGTCAATAAGTTAGATTAGTAAGCTTAAAACGAATTAATATATTCAATATCTTTTAAATAAGATTTTTTAAAATAGCAAAACATAATTTTAAATTTATTAGGCATAAACTGTGTTGAATTTTCTACCTTCATCTTAAATTTGTTTGTTGACAAGCATTCTCATTCGAGTTTGGCTTTAGTATAGTTTGCCGTACTATACGCTGAAAATGATGATGGATAAATATGACTTGGTTGATAAATGGGTAAAGAAACCAAAGTACTATTTATTGACTAGCTAAAAACAGTCATGTCCGGCAGCATAAGACAAATACACCAGATGATAACAATTAATTGTTATTTGGCAATTCGCATAGTGCGGCATACGGCGGAACTGATTTAATGTTGGCACAATTTCATCTCAAGAAGAAACGAGTAAATAAATCTTTTAAATTTCAGGTTGTTGTAATTGTAGTCACTCATATCACGCCCAGATAGTCTTTTACTTCATCTAATTTATATCCTAAAGAAGTCCGAAACTTTTGCGGCCAATATTTTTAAGTTTTTTTTTAATCATCGCAAAATATACTCTTACAATGAGGGTGAGTATCTTCTATAGATTTATGAAGGGGTAAACGTGAGGCAGCAATTTCGAATAATTCAATATGGCGAATAAGCATAAACTCATACAAAAATTTTGGAACAAATTTTATCATTGAAAAAGAATCATAAATTAGCAAATTTTCGAACTGAAAATTATTTGTGTACCAGTAGTCAAATTGACCAACAATAGGTCAAAGTCCCAAGCTCCGGATATTTTCGTACTAGAATGGGAGGTAATTGAAATGGTGACCTCGACGTGGAACGAGTTTAGTGATTTATTACTACTCCATTGAAGACCGATCATACGTCGAGTATACGATGTTATGCGACTAAAAATGATAATTAATAGTGAAATATTTTACATATAATAAGCCTTCCACGAATTAAGAAAAAGGAAACAAACAAAAGGTAGTTACAAAGTATACCAACTTTATTATAATTATTAAAAGAAAAATTATTTAAGAACAATCAATACCAATTGTTCCAAGTATTGTAGAAGAGTTTAGTTCGCCGCCTACAAAGATGTGCCAATGAAAATTAGAATTAAATAAAACGAGTACCTATTATTTAATCATTGCAAGACGTTAGGTGTTACTAATTATTTTTTTATCATTTGTTCTATTATAAATCGAAATCGTTAGTAAGGAGAAACTTTTAATTTAATTTTGAGTTTTATTTTTTTCGGCAAACGTATAGCCTAGTTGCGAACGTAGATCTTGCGTGTTTATTACAAAACCATTATTAACTTTACGACGCCATTCACCCACTGACGAATACAGAGTATAGACGTCCCTTATCTCTTAAAGGCGCATCCAGACCAACCAGTGGAATTCACCAAGTAGAAACATGCCTCGAACCGTCTGCGCGAATACTCGTAATTCGGTGAGCAATATGTGTTCAAATATGCATGTGTGTATGTAGACACGCTTGGCATTTGGCGAATACCAATCTATATCCATGGCTCAGCATTCACTAAATGTTGAGCATGACTATTTCCTGACATTTTCCTAACGTTCATTGTGTATTCGTTGCGCGGCAGATTCAGTTAAAGTGGCAGGCAAAGGATCGTGTATGGTGGCGTGCTCACGGAAAGGCCTCGCTTGGCATTTGGCGAATACCAATCTATATCCATGGCTCAGCATTCACTAAATGTTGAGCATGACTATTTCCTGACATTTTCCTAACGTTCATTGTGTATTCGTTGCGCGGCAGATTACGAGCATCTACACAAACTAATGGTTAAGCACGTTAAAGTGGCAGGCAAAGGATCGTGTATGGTGGCGTGCTCACGGAAAGGCCTATTTCCAGCAGTGGACGGATACAGGCTGAATATGACGATGATGACACAAAGTAATGTGATTCAATGAACACTGGGTATCGGCGAGTCTCGATTTGTCTGGATGCGCCATAACGCTACGAGTGTCGATATCGGCTCCGTGGCTTGTGTCATATCTTGTCGACTTGTGTACGAATTGACAGTCGTAAAACGTCAGCGGGATGTGGGCGTCATAAAGGAGGAATTCGCGGTCTCGTTATAGCTTCGCTCGTCAAAACACTTATGGGAACGTATCCAAATTAAAATGTTTTATGACAAAATTAGGACGTCATGTTAATGATAAATGTTGGGAGCGAGCAGTTATAATAATAGTAAGTTGTCAATCCATTTATTTTGATAAGTCACATAATTGGATAGGTAAGAAGTAATTGGAGGGGAAATTCGTCATACTTGGTTGATACTTAACAGAAGATATAGTATATAGACTAACAAGTACAAATAATTTTATCTACACCCATTTATTTTAACAAATTGTTGCATTAATAATACGAAAACAACAAAGATGGTTTATCACTTTACAGGAACTCTACGATACATTTCTACAGATTATTAATGATTTTAATTTGACGACCTCCGTGGCATTTTTCTCAATTTGTCTTAGTCTCGCTGGTGGAAGACTTTCGCCGTGGCTAGTTACCACCCTATCGACAAAGACGTATCGCCAAGCGACTTAGCGTTCCGGTACGATGTCGTGTAGAAACTGAAAGAGGTGTGGATTTTCGTCCCACTCCTAACAAGTTAGCCTGCTTAGATCTTACACTGCATCATCACTTAACATCAGGTATGATAGCAGTCAAGGGCTTGTAGTCGATAAAAAAAAATTGAAAAGTGCTTTATCACAATAATTAATATAAAATAAAATAAAATAAAAAATAAAAACTTGCTTTTGATTTCGTTCAGCTTTACTTACCAAGATATTAAAGAAATGCATTTGAATTGATTTTTAATGAATGTAAAAAAACCCAAATAAATTAGGCGAGATTTTTAAGTCGAATTTAGATGTTCTCGTCAATACAAATATTTAGACAGGTGGCTTTCAAATCATTGTGCGTAAGAAGACGTTGCGAGAAATCAAGAATCTATGTTTAATGTAATCCCCAGACAAAGTTTACGCAGAACATAGTGACTCACGAGATGAAAGAATATGGTTAAAGCTTTATTAGGAATTCACTACAATAAATAATTATTGAAATGTTACTAATAAAAATAATTTATTGTTATTGTAATAGAAATAAAAAACAATAGGTACATTGGAATTTCCGCTGCAGATTTCAAAACTTTTCTAATACTAGAGCACGTCCGCAGCTTTACCCGCGTAGATCCAGTTCCCGTAAAAAATGCAAGGTATAAAGTTGTCTATGTGTTATTCTCTTGTATAAGCTGTATTATTGTAAAGTTTCATCAAAATCCATTCAGTAGTTTTTAAGTGAAAGAGTAACAAACATCCATCTACCTATATTTACAAATTTTATAGTATTTATTATTTAATATATATTTTATATCTATTATCAGCGAAAGATTAGATATATATTAGGCAGTCGCTATAAATGTAAATAAAATGCTGTTTTCAAAATTCACTTTTGGCAGTAATACTTCCAATGTTATTTGTCGGCAGTCTGTCAGTTTTGAATGTCATTGGTGTCCAAATAGATTTTATGTTACTCAAACATAGAAAATAAACGTAGCTAAAATATAATATTGACATTTCTTAGGATGTACGTTCAAAAACATCTTAGTCGCATAATGTTTATTATTCGAGGTAAAAACCCCAAGATTGAGTTGCTTTGTACTTTTTATTTTTATTTTATACGTAAATTAAGCATTATGGAACGATAATAATATTTTTGATCATAATTAATTTAGCTCATTATTATTTTTATTTTTTAGTTATTAACATATTATAGATTTCCTTTTGTTTTTTTTTTAATTTATAATTTAAGACGGCAAGGTTGTCTAGGCTATTGTGCGTGGCGGCACCATGACTGGGGCCCAGCTGAAAATCAGTGTTGCATGTTTTTTTTTAAGAGCATGCAGCTATACTGAGCTGGGTCCTTTTTCTGGGTTGTGCCACACATCGCAGGATATTGTCCTGGCGACTAATAAACAAGTTGTGATGTGTGGCATAATTGCATTAATAAAGATGTTTCTTTATTTCTTTCAAAGGCTTTAAAATTAGTTTTACGTTCTAGGTATTTGTTGTCTTATAGATGATTCAGTTTGTTAAAATACATTAATTTGGGCATATAGCCTTATAAATCTTTCGCAAGTCTCCTTTCATTCATCCTCTCTACATGACCAGACCAACTCAGCATACCTATCTCGATTTTATTCACTAAATCTTTATATTATATGCTATATTTATATTATACTATCTTTATATATCTTTATATTATATACTACTATAATACTTTATATCACACATAAATGATGAATTAAGAATAATGGCACTCAATTTTACTCCACTCATACTCTTTTGGAATTACATTATAATATTTTAATGCCTGCTCTGGCCTGACTGCCTCGTTGGTCTCGTGGTTAGCCTATGTGGCTTCGATCACGAGGTCCTGGGTTCGATCCCTGGGTCGGGTCATGGAATAATTCTGAGCTTTTCAGCCTCTATGAAATGTTCAGTACATTCCAAGCCCGGTCTGGAAGTTGGAGGTGTTACAGGAGGTGTTGGTGCCTCGTAAAGCACGTTAAGCTGTCTATCCAGGTCACTATCATCAACATCTGATAGTGATCGATAATAAATGAAACATTATCACCCTTAGCCCGCCAACCTGCATTGGAGCAACGTGGTGGGTATACGCTCCATATCCCCTCTCCAATAAGGAGGGAGGCCTAACCCTGTAGTGGGCCGTAATAGGTTGATAGTGATAATGATGACGTTCTCATTTTTATTGACATGTGTATATAAGGTGAAGAATAGAATGACAGACTATTACGTATTTTTAGTGATTTAAGGACAAATAATTATATAAGATCTCCATGTACTCAATTTGCAATAAATGAATTTGAATTTGAATGATGATACTTTAATGTGTATTTGGGAAAATAAAAAGGCACTATAATTTTGGTTACTTGTATTGATTACAGCACATATAACGTACATATGTAGGGAAATTGTTTGACTAAAGGAAAAGCAAATATCAACTATGAATTAAAGGTTACGTGATTAGAAGCACGACGGACGTTTATCGTAAATCACATCAGGGCATTACGCGTCTGGGAATGATTATCCAAATTTTTACTCTACGTCGATAAACGAATAAAAATTCTAAATCACCCAGCGATAGGTACTGCCGCCCTATTTACTGCCGAACCTTGATATAATCAAAGCGATTATTGAAATTCTTTCGTTTTTGCTGATACTGCTACAGTCATTAATCAATTCAATTCAGCTTTATTCAGATAGGACATAATTTGTTTGTAAATTTGTTTTTGGGCATGCAGAATGGATGAAATAAGATTTGACAGCCGAGTGGCGCAGTGGGTCCTAGGCTCTGGGTTCGATTCCCACGTCTGGAAAAATGTTTGTGCGATGAGCATGGATATTTTCCAGTGTCTAGGTGTTTATCTATATATTATAAGTATTTATGCATACTATATATAAAATATTCATCAGTTATCATAGTACCCATAACACAAGCTACCGTCGAGTACGCTTACTTTGGGGCTATAGGCTATATAGCTATTTATTTATTTATTTATTATTATTTATTTAAGATAAACAAAAGAGATTTATAAAGCGAAGGTGAATGAAAATGGAAGGACTAGGCGAATGTTCCCGGACAAAATTCAGGACATTTTAAAATATAGGCAGATCAAGTACCCTAAACCGACAAACTTGTATGAAAGGATTTATGAGAGTGGAAGAAGCTAAGAAAGTATGCATGGACTGTGGCAAATGGAAGGATGTAGTATCTGCCTTTTTGCGTATGTGGATAGTCTATTAAGCGGATGTCATTTATTTTTCTTTCCATAAATTTCTCTCTATTGAAAAAAAATTAAAGTACTACGAGCTATTTTCACTGTTCTAACAACCGTCATTTATTTACGAAAGTGCGTAACGCTGAAAGAGTTTCACCTAATGCAAACAAAGCCGAAATAAACACAAATCCCATAATAAAATGCTGAAACACGTCACTTTTGTAACGTTAGATAAAAGATAAGCCGTCCACGTAAGAGATAGCCTGTGAAACACATTCGAACAATTCAGATCGTGACGTACTTGTCACATATCAGACACTCGAGGGCCACTATCTAGGTGAATTTACGTACACTATTTTGTTACGTAAGCCTGGCTTGTAATCCTACAGGACAGTATAAAATGTTAAAAGTGTCTCACTCATACCTATTACAAGTAACAATTGAAAATTGTGTAATTCCTCCTAACAATCATTACGTAGCTAGAATAAAGTGACAAATTCCGAAGTTCTGCGTCTGGTCAATCAGAAGTGTAAACTTTTGCAGACCGTCAATATGAGAAAAATCGCGTATATGGGGCACGTGCTACTACACGAGAGACACGAGCTCCTACAACTAATTTTGATGGGAAAATTGCCAGTAGAAGAGGCGTCGGTCGAAGAAAAAAGTCTTGGCTGAGGAACATCAGAGAGTGGACCGGAATTGCGAGTGCACACAATTATTTCGCCTCGCGAAAGATACAGTGAAGTTTACGCAGTTGACTGCCAACCTTTACTAGTAGGACAGGCATCGGCTCTTCATCGTAAAACGTAGATAAGAACCTCGGTCTCGTTAGCTTTTTAGCAAGAGAATGGAAGATTCATTCCTTTGGATGGTTATCAGATACTCACAACTAAAAACGGCATTAACCTGGGTCTCATTAGCTTTTAGAAGAAAATTAGGCGAATATAATTTTGGTTCACTCGTTAAAAAGACTGATTTAGTCTTCTTATCTAGCTTTAAGAAACATTCAGACATTTTGAAGCCTATATATGAAATCAATGAGTAATTAAAATGTTTTAGTTAATCCAAGGATTATTATAACCAATTTATGTACATAAAGATATTACTCAGGAAGTGACACTTGTTCGCAACGTATAAATAAACGTCATTTGTCATACAATTACAACCATAAATAAATGCACCAAGAGTAAGATATCATATTCATGACATGAGACCAGCTTGTATATTAATTAATATATCTGTCACTGGCTCATCAGGAACACTACTGTACACAAATGATGATCTAATTAATAAAATTGTTGTTGCATTCAATTTTTATAAATATATGGTACCAGTGTCATCATGGACCCGTTAGAAAAATATCCCAATTCAAATTTGTTAAAAAACAGATAAGATTTGATAGATTTGTTAGTGTCATCTATTAGTATCTATAAAAACAGTTTTGCAATAGCCAAACATTTTAGCTGGTGGGAAGCTTCGACTAAGGGTAGTTACCACCCTACGGATAAAGACGTACCTCCAAGCGAATTAGCATTTCATTTTTCATGAAGGGGTGTGAATTTCATCCTTCTCAGAACAAGTTAGTCTCATCATACATTCTCTCTACATACCATCTAAGCATCCCTTTCTCAATTTTAGTCACTACATTTTCTCTGACACCATTTTACCGAAATGGAGTTTAATCGACATTCATAAATAGAGATAGATCACAAGAGAGAGCGGTAATGCATCGAATAGAGCTGTAAGTGCGCGTATTCGAAGTCAGAACGAGCTGACACAATAAAGGGCGACCTCGGCGCACCTAGGTACAATAGTGCAATAGTGTTTTTAATCGAGCCAAGTTTATGATTAAGTGGAGTAGATGGTGTCACAGCTTGTTATAGTGCTGACAGATCTGTTGTGTGCAACACGACCACGCCCTCTATTGAGCACATATTGTCGACCTTGGTTAATGACGATCATATTTTTATTATGAGCGAATAAACTCTACACATGTTGTCCAATCTGCATTTCGATTCTTGAAAAAAATACATCGTACAAACATCTCGCTTACATCTAATCGATCTTCCCACCTTCAATTTGACTGTCACTCCAATATGGCAAAATGTCAATGCAGAATTCCGATTTCTGTGAACTTATACCATTATTCATGAGTTTTCTTTTTGAATATTTTGAGCTGCAATTTCGGAGGTATTAAAGCCTGATCAGAATGACTGAAAATAAATAAAAATCGCGACATCTAGCAAAAAAAATATGAACAAATTGAACTTTACTTTTTATATTCATTACAAATTAACCTATGACAGCAATTTGCTAGGAATATGATGAAATCCAAACCACATCAGTTTCGTCAAGACATCGTACCGGAACGATAAATAGCTTGGCGTCTCTGTCGATAGGTAGTAACTAACTAGCCACGGCGGAAGCCTCCCACCAGCCGAACCAGTACATCCATATAGCAAATGATTTTTATTTACATAGATGAAAAAGTTAGAATATTTGGATGAATCTCACGCACAGATCAGTGTTTAACTAAACTTCAGTACAAATATAAAGCGGCCTCAAGCAGAACTCGTAACAAATAATAAAGAACATAACATACGTTATAATGACACACTGCAGTATAAAACTCAGTGTACTGGCGCACTCATAAATAACGCATAAAAATTCGTAACGACTTCTATTCGGATAGTGCACAACTATTTATAGGATTTCTTTCATATTACGCTGCGAGTATCTTTATAGAACGGTTGTTAAATGTTTTTGTGTATGATTTATATCGCGGTTTTATAGGTGGCGTAAATGTAACTATCGCCAATAATATCGCTAATAACATCTATAGTTCTATACCTATCTGCTATAGAGAAACTAATTTCAGCCTGCTTTGATACCTCGAATTTATAAAAAAAATAAAACATCAATACACATAAGTAGCCCGCCAACACCCTTTGCTATAAGTAGGGAGGCCTGGGCCTGTATTGGGCCGTTAGTACGCTGATAATTAAGATGACGACACGTGGCCTTTACAAAAGTTCAAAAAACATGTTAAAAACCATTTACTAAGAGGTTACTATAAAATGAATGACTTTATCACGACAAAGATTTTTGTAAGGAATCAACAACTTCTCTTTCTACTCACAAGAACTACGTCAAGATATCGCATATTATTGGTTTGAGAATGTGTTGTTGTCCTGCTAGAATAGAGTTAAAGTTAAAGTAAGGAAGTAAATACCAGAGTATTTTATAAGATCTTAAACTCGGAATTTGGAAAGCAGACTACCTTTAATTCTAACCCAGGTAAATATTTATAGGTGGCAAACCCTTTTTTTCACGGGAAGGTATAGAACCTACGTCCCCTGCTTCCTCGGTCATCACGGTACCTGATAATATTTCGTGCTGACCTTCCTGATTTTATTACTCTCGCGCTTTCTTTTCTTCTCTTTTCCTTTCCTATTCCGTATTATCACAGCACTGAGCATGTGAGTATATATGTACCACTCCTCTTCATTTTTTAACATGCGAGTAACGAAGTTTCGCGCATTGAACCCGTCGCTCCCTGGACCACTGCTTTGATATCTGCACTGTCAGGGCATTGAAACAAAGCATGCCTCAGAGTGTCTTCCTCTCTGGAGAATTAATCTTGGAGTAGGTGGCAACCCTATGTGGCACATAGCACTATGATAGCAATCGTAATTACCACAAAAGAGGCCACAATGTAAAACATTATGAATAATATGTGACCGGATCGCGGACCGAAGTTCCGTCACGATAAGCCAGTGATAAGCCAACGACCTCCAACATAATAGAGGTTTATAAAAGTGTCACAGCCACACCAGCTGGCACGAGCGATCTGTTATGTAAATAATCGACTAGTGTACCGATGAGAGCTATATAAGGTGATCGCTAAACAGTCAAACACCATACACAGATTTTACAAATGGGTTAGATGTAGAAGTAACAGTTGTTACAGTTATAGACGACTAGGTTTCGCCCACTTAAGTCCGACTGTTCGATAAACAAATAGGTAAGTTTACAAAACCATACACGAAACATCTTCATCTGAAATGAAGTAGAAAACTATCACTCACATAACACGTCCTACAAATCAACCTGAGAAAAAGTGATACGTAATTTCACCGGAGTCCAAACCTTTAAATCGGACAGAAATGCGCCAAAAATAAGAATGGCAATAGTTCTTTCCGACCCGGCACTACCACAAAGAGGTAGGCTAAAGCTAGTTGAAGTAATGAGGAAAACAAAGGGACAGATCCGTATGAATATTATTAGTGTGAATATCGACGACATAATTAACACGGTAAACGAAGCGATGGCTCGATTGGACATACAAGGGAAAAATGATATAAATAAGTCAAAGAATACATTAGCGTGTGTCCTTGTGATACAAGTTTGAGGCCAACAACCCACATTCATAATAATCGAGGAATATCTCGTTCGCTCCAATGAATCACGGGCATTTATTTTCAGACGGCGTGTGACATGATGACGTAATGGCTTGTTGTATCTATAGTGATTTATGATAATAAACTCGGCGTCAAAAAAATCGCACCTCCAAGAAAATCACGTTCAAATGTCAATAACTCTCGATATGCACATCCAGTCGTATTAATTATAATTTTATTTAAAAGGTTACTTAATTTACTTAATAAACAACATTTTTTTTCATAATCAAATAAAACCTAATGCAACAAATAATGTGTCACAAAAATTCTAAGGAAATTTTGCTGCTCGGGAGAGTCGCGAGTTGCGCTACCTTTGTGGGTATAAAGGGGTCAACACGGGGTCAATGTGGGTCATTCACTATTAAACCGTTGAAGAGGACACACGCACTGATTTTACCGAAGAAAGAACATCTGGAAAATGGATACTACAGCTGATGAGGCCGCTCAAGTGGTAGCACTACTGCAAGCAGGGGTGCGGCAGTGTGATGTCGCCCGGCAACTGAATCTGAGCCGTTTTTCGGTTCGAAGAGTCTACCAGCGCTTTTTAGAGACCGGTGGCTATATCTGGCGAAATGGGTCCGGTAGACGTCGCTGCATTTCGGAAAGAGACGACCGGTTCGTTGTGTCGTACTCTTTGAGAAATCGCTTCTCAAACGCTGTTCAGTTGCAACAGGAGCTCCAGGCAGTTCGCAGGCGCACCGTGAGTATCTCCACGGTTAGAAGAAGACTGTAGGAGAAGAACATAGCAGCCCGCAGAGCTGCTACAGGTCCAAAATTGACTGCAGCGCACCGACGAGCCCGCTTGCAGTTTGCTCGCGACCACGTCGATTGGACCATTGAGCAGTGGGGCGCTGTTCTCTTCTCAGACGAGACACGAGTGTGCCTTTTCTGCAACGACCAACGAAGAAGAGTATATCGGAGGCATGGTAAACGTTTAGCCCAAGCCTGCATCCAGGGGACGGTGGAATATGGAGGCGGATCCTGCATGTTCTGGGGCGGTATGTCGGCTGCCGGCGAAACCGACCTTGTCTGCGTCTTCCGGACCGGAGGTGCTCGCGGACAAGGGTCGCTGACTGCTCGCCGCTATATCACAGAGATCCTGGATGTGCATGTGGTCCCTTTTGCCGAATCTTTTGGCGAGCGGTTCACTTTAATGCACGACAAAGCTCGCGCTTACACTGCAGCCATCGTGAGCGACTTCCTGCGTATGTCCCAAATTTCTGAGATACAGTGGCCAGCGAGAAGTCCTGATCTGAATCCGATAGAGCACTTCTGGGACCATCTTAAACGTAAGGTTCGATCTCGGGATCCGGCTCCTTCGACTCTACAGGACCTCCATACCGCGGTGATTGAAGAATGGGGTCTTATCCCTCAAGAAGAGCTCCTGAAGTTGGTAAGGTCTATGAGGGACCGTATGGAAGCCGTCATGAGGGCAAGGGGAGGTAACACTAGATTTTAAGTTAATTTTAAGACACTTTTTGTACATTTTTTTTTGTAAATTATCGATTGTTAATTAGTACTTAATTAAGAATTTTTATTATTTTTCAAATTTTAATGTTTTTTGTATAATTTTAATTAAAAAAAAGATTACACTTAATTGTTTTTTGATACTCCTTTTCGTTACCTTTCTAATGATACCTAACACTATCCTCTACATAAGGTTTAGGAATTTTTGAATAAGATTTTTAAAAGGTGCGATTTTTTTGACGCCGAGTGTACTATAGGACGCCCGCAGTTTCTCCCGCGTTGTTCTGATTCGCTTGGCATTTCAGGATAAAATGTGGTCTATGTGTTAAACCAAATTTTATTAAAATCGCTCCAGCCGTACAGTCGTAATAAACATACACACTCACACACTTTCACTTTAATAATAGTTGTATGATGATATTGTTCAATAGTAGGTACATTATATAAATAAATACAATTATGTTTAATTCAAATAATTTCAAATCAGATAAATGGTTTTGGATTGTCCGTTATGACTACTATCGACGTTTTCAATGACTTTCTATTTTTATATTTTCAGTTTTACTATAAATAAGTTTTTATTAATGAAAATTTATTTTCCCAAACGTAAAGTCAATTAAACAAAAATAATTGGACTCGTACGAAGCGTTTTGGTGCATCGTACCATATTCGCAAAGCGACGTTATTAATTACCCACCTATAACATGGGTATGTGGTAGGCAAAGAAACCGAAGGGATGAGAATATTATCAAACTCCTAACAAGATAGCCCGTTTCTATCTTAGATTGCATCGTCACTTACCATCAGGTGTCAAGTGCTGATTTGTAAAATAAAAAAATATCTAGTTCTCAGTTCTTTGCACAGTAAAACGATCGTAAACAAACTCGCGCCCTATGAAACCAGCAAGCTTTGAAGTATCGACCGACTCTGGCGTCGTTTGTTTATATGCGCGCGAGTGGAATTCTCTTTCGATTCGGTGCCACTCAAGGTCGCGACTATTTTCTATAGCGTATCACGTGACTGCACACCGGTCGCTTATAGGAGTGGCTTTTGGTGTATGGTTACTTTTAATTTGTTCATATTCAACATTTGTTTATTGTTTAATTACTTTAGATGGTAGCTGTCAATCATTTTACTATGTCATAAGTTTGTGATGTATCTGCGGCCTATAGTCTGGTGTTTTGTATTTTTAATTAATTAATTTATTAAGTGTACTATTAATATTAATATAATTGAGTAATTCTTTTGTTTTGTTTTTACAATTGGATCCATACAAGCTACATTGCTGCAGTATATATAATTGTGACTGCATCAACATACTTTTTTAAAGTGGTGGCGGTGGTGGACAACATTGCAATATTATTGACAACATCCATTCCGCTAACTGGTATTGCAGCAAAGAGGTGGTTCTAAGCTCTGAAACCCTTTCTGTAGGCCTATAATATACGCCTGAAGAGATATTTCGAGTAGAGAAAACGAGAAACATACCTAAGTTGAGTTGAAGCAAGAGTTAAATATATTATCGGACCTACTGGAGAGAGACAGCGAAGAGAGTCTTAGGAACGGGCCTTTGGCCTGCAGTGAACTATTAAAACTAAGCTAAAGACAATAATATAGATACAGCCACAGAGCATCAACCTTAATTCATCTCGATTTCAAATGCAGGCGTGCAATCAAAGCGAGAGGTTAAGAGGGCGTGGAGAGCGACGTGACCCATATAGCGGTAATGACGCCCCGAGGGACTGCAACACCAATTTGCACTAAATCTACGAGCACTGACATATACATATTAATATTAATGGATACAATTAAAAGTGGTAATGTTAAACAGTTAGAAATTATTGAAATGGAGCAGGTGCTACTTTTAATTCAATAATAAACACTATGAAAGAAGGTTGATAAAGGAGAGTGTGAACGGAAATGTTGGAAGGAAAAGATTCGAGGCGAATGTTTCTAGACCAAATTCACTTTCAAATAATAGCCAGACTAAAAGAACCTCAAACCGATAGACTTGTATGTGACTTTTATACACGTGTTAGAAGTTAAGGAAGTATGAAAGGACCGTAGCAAGTGGAAGGATGTGGTCTCTGCCTACCCCCATGGAAACAAGGCGTGATGTTATGGAGTATGTATGTAAATATGTACGTATGTATGTATGTACGAATAATAATCTATTCAGCTCCTCCGCTATAACCAACAAATTCATGGAATATCGTTCAAAACCGACGATAATACATTTAACGTATTTTCTGAACCAAAAATCTTCATCTTAAGAAAATGTAGACTCTATATTGATAGAAATTTAGTATCAAGGAAGATATAATACATTTACTATTGTCAAATATAGATGCTACTTCTACTTTATTGCATCTGTGGTAAACATCTTAACATTGTATAAAACAAAGTTCCTTTCCGTCATCCTTTTACACTTCGATGTTTTAAACTACGAAACGGATTTCAATGCGGTTTCCATCAAGGTTTATAGGTATAATTTTATATCATTTTTTAAGTTAAAAAACAGAGTTGAAGCATTGTCTAGTTAAAATAATGAAATATTTGCCAGACTTAATTAAGAGAACAGATTTTTGTTAAAGTACCGACCCGAGTATGAACTAAAATCTCGAGAGCTCTTAATCTAGATTTACCCGAGTCTTAATAAGCACTTAGCCTACTTCGTTAAATGCTGTGAACATAAAATGATATAGCTCGAAAAGCCGCGAGAGAAAACCAGCTAGATTCGAAAATCTAATGAATTTGAATATACCCAGAATAAAAAATAGATTTTAATATTGGATGTTTCAATTTTAAAGCTTTATAAAAAAGATGGCCCAGTTCAAAAACAATGCAATCCAAGACGATAGCGCACTGTCTAGAGTTCGTTATATCTCTTGCAGCCTCTACACCATATCTAGGCTATGATAGCGTACTGCAACTATATCTACTAAAGCCAAATTCGATTGGGAATGCTTGTCAACAAACAAATTTAAAATAAAGGTAGAAAATGCAACACGTTTTTTGCCTAATAAATTTAAAATTGTTTTGTTTGTTTTTTTTTCAAATCTTATTTAAAAGATATTGATTATATTAATTAGTTTTAAGCTTACTAATCTAATTTATTGTCACGAATTCGTCATTAACTAGTTAATTAAAAAAAATAGGTGTGAAATGACTAACGATTTCTACCTTCCTTTTAAATTTGTTTGTTGACAAGCATTCTCAATCGAGTTTGGCTTTAGTATAGTGGTATATTGTACCAGCTCCCCTTTTCTGTAACTATATCTTTATCATTTGACATTGTGAGTTTCAAATTTGTCTTTATCTCCCTGTTAGATTAGAGACATAGAGACGAATTCATTGATAAGACAATCGAGTTGTAATAACATCCTTTCAGAAACTCTTTGTCAGGTGGTAAAGGTAATTATCCGGGACAGAATCTAACCAACAGATTAGACATGAACCATTATAGAAACAACAAATTCTTCTAGGATTCGAATTCTGCACTTTTAAAGATATAGACAGAAAGCTAAACACTTGTTAATTTATTCTTCAGTCCTTGTTAAATTCGAGATACTAGACAAAAAATGTAATTAAAACTGTGGCAAATTATGTATGTAGGTAGTAGATACTCAACAACGTAAATAGATAGATATAGATACCTACTTAAAACGTAGAGTGTCAATCAAATCATTGGGAATCACCTACAGACAATGAAAATCCGCTACTCGTAGCTATAATATCTATTAAAACAAAATTCTATTCCTGGCGTACAAAATACACAAGTTGATATTCTATGTAAAAAATCAATACAAATATACTCATAGATAGGTAAGGTTAATTACCCAACAGGGAACTAACCGTGTCTAACCGGTAAATGCTCTTTCAATGTCCTTCGTTATGAAAAAGGTGTCTTTGACGGCATTTGCTGATTTTTTGGACTTTCATAGAAATATTGATCATGACTGGTAACGCTGACGGGAAAAGACCGAGTGGCGGCAAAGGTACGGAAATAAATTAAACTCTGTTGTAATTAAACAAACAAAACACAGTACAAATCAAGAACAACTATAAATATTAATCTAAACCTAAGTACTAAGTTATTACAATTGAATAACGAAAATAGTTTAGTAGTAAGTTGTTATACAATAGAAAGAAAAGACAAAACGTATGACAGAATCTTAACCTCGTTTAAATGTTAAATAATAATAGTAATTTGGGCTAACAGATGGACCGAAAAACCATTGAATGCGGATGTGAGGTATATTGGACGTCCTTGAAATCGTAATAGGTTTCGAGGCTACAAAAGACGCCCGCCCGCATACCGACACACGACAAAAAAGCTTAAAAAAGCTTAGCGCGTGCTTGCCCGAGCTTTTTATTTTTTGTTGGGGTTTTTTTATCAGTTTAGAAAGAAACGACGCTGGTTGACTTGTACTAATATTTTACAGAAAAAACAAGCTGTTAGTTATACTTTGAAATATTTAAGAAGTAAAACTCAGCATACAGTTTAGAATCAATCAATCAATAAGATGAAACATAAAATGATAGTTGTGAAATCGTGTTTGTAACTCAGACTAATCTGCATTTATCAAATGCAAATATTTAAGTCAAAATTATAAGTATAAAAGAGGTGTAGTGACTAAAATTGAGAAAGGGATGCATGGGCATGTAACTAAGATTAAAGAAGGTGAATGGTAATGATGGAAGGGAAAAGCCTAGGTTAATGTTCCTGGGCTAAATTCAGCACATTTTAAAATACGGCTAGACCGATGAACTTTTATGAAACGATTAATGAGTGGAAGAAGCTAAGGAAGTATTCAAGGACCGTGGCAAATGGAAAGATGTCTCTGCCTTATAGGAATGAGGCGTGATAGTATGTATGTAAAATCAGAAAAATATCATACAGTCAATGCAGATTCAGTTTATAGACATACAACCTTTTAGATAAATACCTTATCAAGCCGTCAATCAGGTGTTAGAGAAAAAGAATACATGCTTACAAAAAGAATCAGGACTGAGGGAGATATGTGGAAAAGAATTTGCACAAATCTTCAAAGCCTTTTTGTTATGTTAGTATGGATTTTAAAAAAATTTTTAAACACAGCATTATGTAAACAAGATCAAAATGTATCGGTACGTTTCGGGATGATATACCATTTACCTAACACATTATACAAAGTTTATTGGATATTTATAGTTGACAAGTTATACAATTTACAACTTTGTTAAGAATAAGAGCAGCAGAATAACAACAATACTTCTTAGACACTTTATTTATATACATGAAAAGAAATCAAGTCAAGCTCTCCGTTATTGCAAACTGAAATATACTGCGAGTATATCGTTTGAGTCGCTACACATAATATTGTTTTATTGAAACCAAGCAAACACACTGTAGGCAAAATCTAGCCTTCAAATACGTTCGCAAAGCGTAAATTTTCATACTGTGCACGTACGTAATACGTATATTGTAGTGGAATTACGTCATAACTTCATATGTCACAGACACAGGCGTCTCTGTAGGGATAATAAGAGTTTATGACTGAATATGAGAAATAATAAAGGCGAGGAGGCGAGGCTATGTGCTCTTACTTTATGTCCCTCGAGATAGCTGTCGGGTGAGCAAAAATGGCCCCGTTCATATTATATTCGTCTACTTCATTAATATCTCGTCCTAGTTTTTCGATCCATTTTTCCATCCTTACTAATTGAAACACTACTACGACGAGCAACAACCAGAAACTTGAAAATAAATAAATAATTTTATCTTGTCAAGAACTTAAAGTGTTCTAATGTAGGTAATTCTTGTATTAACCAAAAGATCTTATTCAATTTTGGTTTACATTTCAACTTACCTCATGAGAATATTGCGTATATATCAAATATTCTTTTATAAGCATTGGGAATTAAATATTCTATTACAGTGAAAAACGCCTCAAATATTTGAAAAAGGAGAGAAAATTGTTTTAATTTTCTCTCCTTTTGAAGCTCAAGGTCGCAGAAGGTCGAGTAGCACTTGTAGACGTAATATTGGATTACAAACAGATGTTTTGATACGTGAACATTGACTAAGGGCCACTTTCATCACCTCCTGTTAGGTGTCAGATAGTAAGGAAAAAGGTAAGTTTACAAGTAAATTTAAGCTTTTTGTTACTTTCTCACTGTGTGTGCATGAAAACGATAGAACTTGCAAATAAGTTATCTGACACTGACAGATGTTGGTAAAACTGACCCTTGATAAAAGTAATACAATAAGGTACCGACGAAAACCCTACGACCCTTCGCCTTTCCAGGGACGAAAGTGAAAAGGCTCTAGTGCTGTACATACCTAAGTAATCTCAATAAAGTAACGCTATAACTAAGTTAGCGACGAAATCTCTATGACCCTTCGCTCCCCAAGGACGAAAGTGAAGCGGCAGTACGTGACACGGGTAAAGTCGCCCGGTGTTGTGCGCAAAAACGAACAGGAAGAGCTCCGGTTACGGCCGAGTGCGCGCCGATCGAACATGTAATAGGGAGTTTTGTTCGAGCCTTTTTTCTCGATCCCCACCGACTTTTGTTCGGCGTTCAAAAGAATTGGGCTTCAATTAAAAAATTAAAACAGCCGCATACCAGGAGGCTGGAGTTCATATAGAAATTAAAAAGAAAATCTAGAAAAATGTTCGCAATGCACACAGCCGGCTAAAAGAGGGCGAGGGGAAGGCTTTATAACTTGACCTACTTTATTTATGACCGAACTAAAAAACATTGAATGACATAATACCAGTAATGAATGTAAAGCAATACACCTGGGCTGGGTTTTACGTAATAGATGTTTTCTAAATTTTATCAAATGCTGTATGTTGTTATCACTGATAAGTTTTGATACTTTATCGATGAAGGATGTACTAATAGTATCATTTGGTAGTAATTGCCTTCTCATATTCTCGATCAATTTATAAAAATTAAATAAAGAAACGTATTGGACTATTTCTTATTAAGCTATTGTATAGCTTTTATCGCGGGCCTTGAGCGTGGAGACCGAATACAGAAATTCCGTAACGAAAAAACCTAACACCCCCTGAGTATCAAAAACATAATATCAAAAGCACAATATCACGCTTAAAAAAAATTGCGGAACCGACGGGATTTGAACCCGCGTCTCTCTGGAAATCCGGGCACTTAGAGCGCCTTACCGCTAGGCCACGGTCCTGATGACGTCGGTAGGTAAACATAAGTTGATAAAAAATGCTATGCAATAGCTTTACCGCGGCAGTCTCCGAGTGCCGCACGTCTTTTTTTTTAAAGGGACAGGCTTTACTAATCTAGTTTCACCATTGAAAATAATACATCAGGTCTCATTTCCATAGGGGTAGGCACAGACAATATCCTTCCATTTCCCACGTTGCCATTTCATGTTTATACCAATTGCATGTTTTTCTTGGCTTCTTCTTCGAATTTCATTAAGTCTTTCATACAAGTCCGTCTATTTAAGGTAGGTACTATTGACCTGGCTGAACTTTAAACTACCCTGAATTTGCCCTGGAACCGGGCGCACCCAGAACAAGTCTAGCCTTAGTCTGACATGATCCATCACGTCTCGTTTCTCATGGGGACGAAAAGGACAACGGAGAGCCGAATTGAAATATCTACATAGTAAACTTTCTAATACGCTCGCTTTGAGGCGACCAGTACCCCGAAATTTTGTTTACAGTAAAAAGAAACTTAATTAAAACAAAAAACGTATCAACGACTATAAACACAGGTGATCTCAATGACAATGTAGATCGTACAAACAAAACAAAAGCAATTTCGTCTAAATAAAATACAGAAAGCGATAACAACAACGTCGAACCGCACCGCTTGTTTGTGGATAAACACCCGGAGACTGGCGGCAGGCCAAACACAGAGGCCCGTGTTTATATCGGGCGGCCGCCAGTGACATTTTTCTCACGGAAAGATGACCAACATGACACGATGTGAACTCTAACATGCGATCCAGATAAAAATTTGTTTAATAACTACAAATTAACACTTGATTGCAATCACACAATCCACACTCCCTTTCAATCTCTATACGACATCGTGCCGAAACGTCCGAACCGGCGGTACATCTTTGCCGGTAGGGTGACAACTAGCCACAGCAGTAGCTTCTCAACAGTGAACATCCAGACCTGGACCCAATTAAGGAAATCTCAATCGGCTTAGCCAGATATCGAACCTAAGACCTCCATGTTATAAAACCATCGAGCATATCATTGCGCTACGGAAGCGAAACTGGCGAATAAAACGTGTTATAATAACATGAGATGCTAATATTTTTTTTGTAATGTTTATAGCAAATAAAAAAGTAACTTTAACAGTTAACCCTTATATTTTTTAAACTTGAACTTGTCAGTAATGTCCCCTTATAGATCGAAAGTAAGTTACTTTCTTACAGGTATCTACTTAGATATAACGCCGCTAGCGGAAACAGTAACTATTTAACCATCCGGTTGTTTCGCTGCGATCAAATTGACATACACATAATCTAATTCCGCTTAACGCAATATACAATTTATCTCAATTCTGAGATACGCAGGTGTCACCCTTGAATCGTCTAGTGGCGAATTTGTTTTGGTTCATGTAGCAAAAATAATCCTTAAAAACATTATAAAGGCGAAAGTTTGTACTCTTTCACGCAAAAACTATTGAATCAATCTTGATAAAACTTTTCAGTGATATAGCCTATATATCAGAATTACACATATGCCACGTTTTATTCAGAAATTTCCACGGGAACGAGAACTACACGGATAAAACTGCAGGCGTCCTCTAGTCTCTAATAAAATAAACGGCTTCTCGTGAAATTGTCCTAAACATTTTCCATATTTTGCAAGGGTCTGTAACTTTATTATATGACAATAAAAAAAATATTTATTTCAAATAAGCAACTATAAAATCGAGTGAGCACCAAATAATAACAGGTGTCACACACAAGTGAGACATGGGAAATGGTCAACACAGTAGACGCTGCGCAAATCTCTGGTATGCTGCCGGCTATTAGTCGTGATCACTCGGTCACACGTGATGAAATAGCATTCCCGACTCTGTCGCGTAGTAGAAAAGTCCAATTTAGGATCCGATATGATAGGTCCGGAGTACAACATGCACGCAATGCGTTATCAATCTTGCGTAGTCGGGATTGAGTTTAAAATGGAATGGGAGATTCTCTCAGGAGCAACTGGTACAGCAATTTGCCTATTGCCGAGTTCAATTATCGCCCCCCGCACTCATTACTGAATTAAGGCGAGAGCGACAGTAAATTTTGTGACGCCTCTGCAATTCCACTAAATTGCTACAACCAGTTATTACCTGAGTTATCCAGAATTTTGAAGGTGAAATTGTAGCATATTGAATCGAGAGACGTATATCTTAGCATTCCATGGATGCACCATGGGTATGTCGGATCCATCGTATGGCATAGAGGAAAACTCCGAAAAGATCCCGAGATGTCAACACAGACGTAGGTTTTTGGGGCTGACATTTAACTTCTCAGCTCATGTTGTCTGCTCAGCTAAGCCTAAGTTGATATGGCCTTACAGCTTTGGATTCTTCAATAATGTATCCAAAATACTATTTATTCCAATTCATTTCAAATCAAATGTTTACCATAATACCTATGTAAATAGACAAAATTGTAAAAAATAGTTTTTATTAAAACTAGTATAATTATTAAGCTTAAACTAAATACTTAATTATACTAAAAGACTTTTAGTTGTTTCTAGTTGAGACTTACGATTTTTTACTTAGATTGCAACTTTTACTAAACAACATGTTAACGATACCGTGATAATGTTAACGGCGTATTTGTTCACGATATTGTTAATGAAGCTAATTGACTCGCCAGCGTAGAAGACGAACGCTTTTCACGTAGTGAAAGAAATGCCACATTATAAAATTAACAGCACCCATTCAAGTCGTCACTGAGAAAACATGTAATGTGATATTATTGATAAAGTTTACAAACCACGAGCAAAAAGATACTTCTTATTTTTTCCTTTGTGTCATAAAGTCACACTTTTTTTAGGAGGAGAAAATCCTTATCGACATCCTCGTTAGATAGTGCCGAACTCTTACTGGCTTAAAACCCCCCTGCCTCCACGGCGCTGGTGTTGCCTGCCTGCTCTGGTTTTTTCATCTTTGTACTTAATTATGATTAGTTTCTAAGTAATTTTTATACCTCCTTCGTCTCCAACTTTAAAATACTTAAATTCTCTCAATATGAAACGAATATTTAGTAGTTAAGTTTTTTACACGTGTACACATATCCCAACTTGAATTATGATTTATGCTCTTGACTTTTATAGCAGAATTAAAATAGTTTAGATAACGAACAAATAACAAAATGCAATGCATAAATATATAGTTGACATAAATGCACGTGTTAATATGTGTGATTGTAATGAATATAAAAACAAAATAAGTATTGTTTTTATTGAGAGTTTGTTTACACTAGCAAACATCACTAAATTATCTAGCGCAGTTATCATTATAAACAATAAACATCGTTGAATGATAAACACCTCTCAATTTAGCAATGATTCGAAACAATAGCACATAACTGTAATGGTTCTTTCGAGCAGTAATCTTGTGATTATCTACTCGTACATTAAACGTTGCCTCCCTCGTTGGTCTCATAGATAGCTTATTTGGCTTCGATCACGAGGTCCTGAGTTCCAATCCTGGGTCAGGTTGTTGAATCGGGCAGTTAGTAATGTTTTATTTATAATCTTAAGATTATTTTAAATGTAGCACGAACGACTAGGTTAGGACAGATATTAAACATATGCATTATTTTTTTCTTTTGAAATATTCATGAAATAAGTAATACAACTCAAGGAACAAGTACACACTTGTTAATATTTGATTCCAGATTTTGGATTTTGGGAGACTTACCAGGCATTACACTTGATGCGTGGCATGTCAGGAATGCTAAGTTTGTTTGTTGTTATGTCTAGAAATAAATATTATATAATTTGCGAGTCTATCTTGTTCACGTTTTGCATTAACTTGCCTCAAAAGTGATAGTCAATAACATCTAAAACTAAAAAAAACTGAAAATCTATAAAAGATCAATAAAAATCGTCAGTATTTCATTTATTAAGTACTCACCAGGCATGAAGTGTAGCAAAGCAGCGGTGATGGGGTAGAGGCTGGGGCTGTAGGTGATGTCGGGACAGGCGTACCCCAGCACGGAGACGACGCGGTCGGCCACCGCCCGGCCCTTGCGGGTCAGGTGGTACCCGAGGCAGTGGGTCGCCTCCACGAACGGCGGGAGCATGATTGGCTTATCCGGCAGCTCCACCGTGCCGAATACCTGTAACAAGATAATGCGCCTGTTAGTTGCGTCGCGGATGTGGTTTGTCGTACGTATTTTATACTATTTACATGTTAGACAAAAGTTTAAATTAAAAATTTAGCAAAAACAACTTATGTTAGACATTCTCTGAAGCATCTTCATCATTAACAGCCTATTAACGGCCCACTACAGGGACAGGCCTCCCTCCTTATAGGAGCGGGGATATGGAGTGTAGACCCACAACATAGCTTCAATGCCGGTCGGTGGGTTCAGGGTGATAATGTTTTGTTCATTATTATTAGAGACCAGAACCGACGGCTTAACGTTATCACCGAAGCACGGGGGTGTTAGACTTAGAAGCATGATAACAAAAAAACGTGGATATCTTTGGATTGGTTATTGGGTTTGCATCTTATATAGCTGAGAACCAACTCGGTCACGTGAAATTCATTTCAACTCAAATACGTTTATTTCAAGTAAACCTACTTTTACTTTACATTTTTGTAATGACTTCGTCGTCCAAGTCGTTCAAACCAAAAACGCATCATAATTGGTCCATTCGTTTTACAGCGGATGTATCTAAAAACCAAAGGACGCACGAAGTTATACACGGTAAGATTTGAAGAGCTAGCAACGTATTTCCTATTTCAAGAATTCCAGCCAATGGAATAGTAGATATGTTATTCAAAAGATAAATGGATAGTCCGTAAACAGTTTTTTAAGAAAAGCAGTCCCGGCTATTGGAAACATCAGGCGTTAAAAGACGTAATGCGAAAATATAAATAACATAGTAGAGTATTCTCAACTACGGCGTACAGGCATTTAATCTTATAGCGATCAGTGATTACAGGAGGCAGCTGAATGTAGATTTCCTCTCATCTGATTACGTGAAAGACTGCCCATTAAACATTTACAAGTTGTAGACTTTATTAACACCTACGTTAATTGCTATAGGTTTCGACAAATTCAATCAAGATACGAAGAATTTTAACAGGATATTGGACACGCGACCGGCATAGCAATGGCCAGTTAAATGTAATTTAACATTTTTAACATTTTTACGGCCTTATAAATGGTACTCTTACTAACACTGCCATTTTATTATTAGCCTTTCCACTTCTATATTATGCAGAGATAAACTTACTTAAAACTTATCTGGACAAAGATTACTTCTCTCTATTAAGCTTTAGTTGTTTCTATTATAGATCTGTCAAATCTCGCCAGTGCTATGATTTAGCAAAGGTAGATTTTTATCAGAATTATAAATCCACCTACGATGTGGCATATTTTGATAAACCTGATACAATTTTGGCTAGGATTTTCTTACTATTGCAAACTAGATATTATTTACTTATTTGAAAATCAAGGAAATGTGACAAGGAGATGTTTCTGCTATATTTGCTTAATTTTTGTTGGCCGGCACGACAGAAAAGACCCAAATATGTATATGGCGCTTTGTTTTCCTTTGAGGTTTTATGTTGTGAAGTATTGTTCATATTCCTAAAATACATCTTTATCATTTCAATTAATATAAAAAATTTTAACAAAAAATAGAACCGATTCAAAACGCACTAAAAAGTGAAAAACAACTGTGTCATTTAGTTGCTTTAATTTACTTAAGCATATCTATGAAGTCGGTGCCAGCCAAGTTTAAAGAACATTTATTTTACGTAGTAAAACAGTTTGTGGGTTCTAGGTAACGTCCTTAATGTAGAAACCTTGGCTGGCACCGACTCCTAGATATGCTTAAGTAAATTAAACCAACTAAATGACACAGTTATTTTTTACTTTTTAGTGCGTTTTGAGTCGGTTCTATTTTTTGTTAAAAATTTTTATTTCTTACTTTTTAGTGATTTATCGCCACGTAACGTAGTCGTACTATACTGTCATAGTATATTATACGACACTAGTAGCCAAAAAGCTACCGATACCGAGACAAAGACCGAAATCACTGTAATAAATCGCTTATATTTAGACAGCAGGTCTACAAAACAATTTAAAAACGATCCGAGATGAAGGATATCCAAGAAACATGAGGCAAAAATGTCTTCAAAGATCTAATACAAACGTAAACGTTTCATATTATCATGTCTGCTAATATTTGAACGTGTACGAATGCCGTCCTAAATAAATTTGCACATGACACAATTATTAAGACTAAGGAATTAGCGACACATGTAAATATGAGGAATATTTTGTAGGATTCCTTAACACAAACGGAACGCGACATTGTTGTTCAATTGTTTAATGTGTATAATAAATTGAACTTTTTACTTGTGTGTTTATTTTACGATTACAAATTCAATAAGCTCGGGTCGGAGAACGGCTTCCAGCCGTTTACACTCCTGCTTTTCTGCTACGCTCGATAGCTTTTACTTTACTTGGTTTTTTCTTCTTTCGGTTTGAACATGTGAACCGGAACCGGATATACTAAACAATTTTATGTCTAGAAAACATTTTCGTTTCTACATTTTTTTTTATCGCTATTAAAGCGGGCAAACGAGTATGCGGGTCACCTGATGTTGAGTGATTACCGCCGCCCATACATATTTGTTGATGTTGATGTGTTGCCGGCCTTTGAGGAATTGGTTTATTCGCCCCCTGAATACACCCATGTTAAAATTGGCAGGAAATACCGCAGCAGGAAGTTGGTTCCAGATTCTGCATGTTCGCAATACAAATATATTAATTTACATTAAAAATGTGCATCGAAATTTACCCTCACTTCTGGAGTAGCCAAGCCACTGGAAGTAGCTAAGAATATCCTCAGAGATTTTCCTATAAGGATATGTCATGATATCGGGGATCGGCCAATCAGTAAGGAGTAGTAGGAGAACAAATAATAAATAGTGTGAACAGACTGACCACAAGAATTTAAAGCTTTCCGCAGAAATGCAATGAGATAGATACACCGCTTTCCATTTGTTTATTCTAAATGAAATCTAAATCTTCTTTCTTCAGATCGCGGTGCTAAAAGTTAACGTCATCCTCAATTTTTATACTTAACATGAACCCAAGTTCATGTGAATTTTTCGAACACATAACTATCATGAATTTGTACGTAATAATATGTGCGCGTCCTACTTTTTCTTAGCTGGATTTTTTTCATTATTTCTTTATAACAAAATCGTGCACTAGCGTCACAGTCGCGAATTGATTTAGTAAACACATTTAAATCTGTTATCCAATCTGTGGCGGGCATATTATTCGCAAGTCGGCTCGTGATTATCCACTTTGCGGACAAGGCCGGCCGTGTTACAACGCGTCTATAAATTATACATTTCGTCTTGAAACTGTACCTACGCATAAACTGGCTACGGACATTTGTCACTTAAATGGTATAGTCATCCTAGCCACTGTAACTAATGGCTTTATCAAAGAAATATATGAAGTAAATTTAAATTTTGGAATATACCTAACAAAAAATCCAAGTCTATGTTATAGTATGATAGTCTGTGACGACGTTTAGTTGTCTGTGGACATATTCGTTCCAATCAGTCACTCTCATACATTCAAATACTCTTAGTTCAGTTAATCATTCAATCTACGTTCACTTGTTGACGTAGAATGTCAGCATATTTTGTGCCTTAATACATCATTCTGTCGAACAGTGCAAACGTCTTATCTTTTACCTGCGACCTACTTTAACCAACAAAAAGCCCCAAATAATTGCAATACTGTCGATCTTCTTAAGTAAAGAATGTAAACCAATATCAGCCTATTTGAATTACTTACTACACAGCTTATTAACAAACCAACGACAATTTTGACGACCTCCATGGCGCTGTGGATTTATAATGATGGAGGTCCTGGGTTTGATTCCCGGCGGGGCAGATTGAGATTTTTCTTAATTTGCCTTGGTCTGGCTGGTGGGAGGCTTTTCGCCGTGGCTAGTTACCAACCTACCGACAAAGACGTACCGCCAAACGATTTAGCGTTCCGGTACAATGTCGTGTAGAAACCGAAAGGGGTATGGATTTCATCCTACTCCTAACAAGTTAGCCCGCTTCCATCTTAGACTGCATCATCACTTAACATCAGGTGTGATGGCAGTCAAGGGCCAGCTTGTAGTCTATTAAAAAAAATAAAAAAGAAATTCTTATAGAATGGATGGATAGATAATGTTTGGTACTTTTAAAACCACTGAATGGATTTTGATGAAACTTCACAATAATATAGCTTACATATCAGAATAACACACAGGCCACATTATATCCCGAAATTCCCACGGGGACGAGAACTACGCGGTTTAAACCGCGGGCGTCCTCTAGTATAATGATAAATGTAGATTTTTTAGTTAAGCTAAATTACTAGTTACCGGCGAGAAACACGTTATCGCTGTAATCAGTTCAGGAGATAACGCGAAGACAAAAACAACAGACAGACCAGCATTAAAGGCTTTTAACAACTGTACAAACAGAAGCCAAATTCAATATTTTTGTTGTAAAAAAGAGCGATAACAACACATTTTTGCCAAGAGATAAAGATAATAGATGATCTTGGAGATACTAATATAAATTTCTGTAAATGTAAACCATTTATTTATTCATTACAAGTTTACCCTTGACTGCTATCACACCTGATGGTAAGTGATGTGAAGTGACGTAATCAAAAATAGAAACGGTTTCAGTTGTTTGGAGCATGCTGGTGAAAATCCACACCCATATCGGATTTTGCACGACATCGTACCGGGAACGTTAAATCTTTGCCGGCAGGGTTGTAGCTAGCCACGACCAAGGCCTCCCACCAGCTAGACCAGCAGGACTAATTAAAAAAATCTCGAACCCAGGACCTCCGTCTTATAAATCCACTGCACATCTCAATGCGCCATGAAGGTCGTATATATCGTAGCATAGTTCATTTAATGAGAAAATCGTTGTTAACAAAAGTTGAAAAGGATACTATAAACGTCTAGACAACCCATTCGCAGACAGGATGCATGTCAATCAGACCAACTCGAATACATATAGACAAACAATCTTCATTGAAACATATACGGGTTCAAATTACAACTTCCTTTCAATACTAAATCACATTATGAATGCAAAGGATTGGATAATTACGATAAACTAGAGGACGCCCGCGTAGTTTTCGTGGGAATTTCGGGATCAAAACTGGCCTATGTGTTAATCCAGGGTGTCAACTAACCCCATACAAAATTTAATTAAACTCGCTCCGGCCGTCAGTTTAGTTGTGAAGTAGTAACAAACACACACACTCACAAACTTTCGCCTTTATAATAGGTCGGGATAAAATGTGACCTATATGTCAATCCAGAGTGTGAGAATTACATACCAAATTTTATTAAAATTGATCCGGCCGTTTATTCGTAAAGAAGTAACAAACAAACATACACACTAAAAATCTGTCGTCTTTTTAATAGTATTATTGAAATTTACAAAATCACGAGCTTAACCATTGCACAATGAGTTCGACGAACCTTAATCTCGGAATAAGATAAAAAAAAAAATAAACGCTCCTTTAAAAGGCCACGTGTTGCGCAAAGAGGGGGCAACGACCGAATGTATTTTGTAAATAAATACGCAAAGATAAATAACATAAATACAACCAATAACCGTTTGTCACCGCGACGAAATCAGAAAAACCTGGTTGTTGGGTGACGGCGGGTGCGCTAAATATAGCTGTCAACGGAGCTCGTTGAATCGCAAATATAGTGGATGGGATTAAGAAAAAATATGTACGAGTATCTAATCGCGTGGTAAGTAGTTTGAGACAAATGTAGAGTAGTACGTACACGCAATCTCAGCTAATGCTATCAGGTAAATGGTTAAAGCTTGCACTGCTCTACAATTGAATATATTATAGGTAGTAGGTAAATTCAAGTATGTCAGATTAAAGAAAAGAAAAATTGCTTTTCTTTTCTTTGTTCTGACTTTAAAAAGTTTTAATTAAAATCTTGTAATGTTCATACATCTATAGCTTGGTCAATCCACGATGGCTCGTAGTGTTTTGTTTTTCAAACGCTTACAGTGCAAGTGTGCAATAAAAACTGCAAGAATGTGAGTTCTATTACTACGTAACGAGTAGCAATGTGTGCACACTCACACAAAGTGTCAAGTTAATTATGTCAACAAGAATGTCATGTTTGACTAGCAGTATGCTCTACTTCATTTTAACTCATTTTTTAAAAATAAATATGTCGTGTTGGTCCTGCACAGCAAAATTATATTGTGATATAGGTTAATATATAAATCGGAGTATAACAATTCTCCTTGACATCATCTTTAGTGGTTCTTAATCCCTTGGGCGTTTTCTAGGGTTACAAAGACTTTGTCTTCACGAACAGATATATTGCAAGTTCACAATGTTTTGATACATGAAATAGATTTTTATAATTCCTGACGTATTATAAAGATTCAGAACAGTAGTTTATTTACACCCATCTTACTTTACTCCCTAATTTAATTTACTTCTTAAGAACACTTTTACACTGGTCCAACTCGACCAAATATCCTCACCGCACTCCAGACAAAAACTAACTACCCAACTCCTTTATCCCCCTCAAGATGGTGTAAATACTCTACTAGGACTTTGGCGCCCGACTCTTTTATTCGTTGGAGTATTAAAACATCATTCATTCATTTAGCAAATCAAATTGAATTTAACTTTGTGTTAAAGTTTTAAGTAAGCACCTATCTCATATCTCTCATTAAATGATTAACAATTAGTTCTATTTCGATTACTTTCATAAAAAAACTCGTGACATACCAAAAATAATTACATCCACAGACAGTAACATTTCCATAAACAATGACGTCTATTACAATATTACAACAATCTATTCTAAGTCTCTAGTCTAATTCCTTCGACATATATATTAACCCATTTAAAAATATCTTAAAAACACCCATACCCACAATCATCTCAGATAGGTACCTAGCATATCTATTTTTCTTTTGTTTAAACAGTTTAATGATTGAGCTCAACTCCACGCTGTCTTGTCTACCATACCCCTAGCGTTTTTGTAAAGCGTGAACCCATGATATCTATTATTATTTTGATTCATTACAAGTTAGTTTATGTAAACTAAGATGGAAGCGGGCTAACTTGTTAGGAGTAGCATGAAATCTACATTCCTTTAGTTTCTACACGATACCGTACCGGAACACTAAATCGCTTGACGGTACGTCTTTATAGTAGGATAGTACCAATGTATATATAGTACAAATACCAAAGCTATTTTGCTAAGCTAATTTGGAAAATCTATATTGGCAGTAACAAACCAATCAAGTGACCTTTGTAGAAAAATGAAAGTCGAGTCGGTCAACCTGAAGGAATGGGCAACGGAACGATTCTTCTGGCTAAGTCACATTTAAATGTGTAGTTTATCATCATACGATACGTTTTTTTGACATTATAAATATAATATTGGTAAAAAATTAAGTAGAGCATCATTCCGTTCGGTCATGACACGCAGCGATACAACCTACAATAGCCCGTGTACACCGAGCCGTGGTCGACTCGAGACTGATGTTCGAACTGTACTCCCGCACCCTTCGGTTTCCCCTCGCGAGAAATAGTGGGGCGCGTCTTAATGAATTGAACTATCAGTACTAACCAACATCAGACGGGCGCAGTGGTGTGCGCAGTAGATTTATAACATTTTCTGAATTGGTTCAGGTCTGGCTGGTGGGATACTTCGGCCATCCTAGCTCCTAGCGATTTAGCGGTCTGGTACGATGTCGTGTTGAAACCGAAAGGGGTGTAGGGTTCATCCTACTCCTAGCAAATTAGCTGCATCTTAGATTGCATCATCACTTACCATCAGGCGTGATTGTAATCAAGGGCTAGCTTGTAATGATTAAAATATATATCTAACAACCATCTTTCTAAACTGTTTGCTTGACACGTCTAGTCATCTCGATTTTATTGTGATACATATAAAACTTATCAACATCATATTTTGTGACTCTATAATCTTACGTAAGATAACATTATCTATTCTGTGATGACATAGAATGACAACCTGTTTTGCAAATTTTATTATTAGCGCGGCAAAAAACAAGCGCTCATCGTGCCGTTAGATCGCGTGTAGCCGAGCCACGCCTCCAGCGCCGGTGTACAGAATAACATTGTTAATTAGCTATATGTGTACTTAATATGACATGATTACTTGCTATGGGATTATAAAATTTAGTTCTGACGAGTCTATCATATGCATATCTAGTATCATCGGTAAATTTGTAACTTAATCAGTATGTCGGTTCCTGAAAAAAACGTCGGTTTTGAAGCCAATGTACATCAGTTGCAAAGCGGATGTAAAAGAAATTGGTTTTCTCAAATAACATTTTGCCATATTCGGCTGACTGTCAAACTTGTATGTCGATTCTTAAAATACCATCAGTTTTGAAGCCGATGTACAACAGTTGCAAAATGGATGTAACAGAAATCTGTATTTTTCAATGACATTTTACCATATTGGACCAACAGTCGAGCTGTAGGTTGGACAATCGAGATGTAAGCGAGATGTTCGTATGATGAATTTTTTCAGCAATCGACATACAGTATCTTTTGTAGCTACTTCAATACTTTGATGTACTAAGGCCTGTGTGCACCAAGATTCCGGTTATCATAACCAACAGTTAACATAACTTTACTATAAATTTACTGTTCGCGCCAACCCGTACGCTGGTTAAGTACGTAAGCTCGGTTAAGATAACCGCCCGGTTTACGTCCTTAACCGGCGTACGGGTTGTCGTGAACAGTAAATTTATACTTAGCTTATGTTAACTGAAATCTTGGTGCACACAGGCCTAAGAGCTCCAAAACAAAACCCTGGTCCCGTAGATTCCTAAAATAATTTTATAACGCCTTTAAAGTTTGTCTTTTGCGTGATAAAAGCCAAACTCAATGAGACCGGACTTCCGCCCTAACTCAACAAAGCTCAAACTGTGAATAAACAACCTACTCGTACAACGCAAAGGGAACATCAAGGTCAAACCTGTTTACGTTTCACAGGTAAAGCGGATTTATGCGTTTCATTGTATTGCTGACTCTACTATATAAATAACTCTGATTAATATGAATGATCGAAAATAATACGGAAACACAAAACAAAGGAGGTCATAGCATTTTAGTAAAGCAATATACCATAGTAGATATTAAAATATTAATTTTGTTAGCAGAAATTGAAGACGAATCCTATGAGTTGAGATTAGCTATAGATATTTCTGCTGAATTTTTAGATTGCGGAACTGGCAGAGAGTAACGTAGATATCGCTCTTGTAATCCCCATGGGACAATGCATCCAACGTGACCGGGAAGATAAAAGATTCGGGACGGATTTACGACCTCACAAAAGCACTTTGGGAAAGATACTTCGCCACTCCACGCTGCTAATGACAATTTCTTTCAAGAATCCGATAAAGTTTAATGTCTAAAAACTCATGTTCCAAAGTCGATCTAACCACAAGATAATTGAAACAGAAAAAATTTATATTAATAAAATAAATTTATAAGAATCTTATCTATAGGGGCAATACTAAAAACGTCCGTTATAAGGCCATAAGCACACAGCTGCGTTTAAAAGGTAGTATGTATAAAAAACCAGAACATTCAATAATCCGCGCGCATGGCGTGCACGGCGCGGTGTGCGCGAGCGCAGTGTCCTTCACGCCCAAGGCCGCCCACACTCTGTTTACACGCCGGAATTAGGGTTGCTGTGTGTCGACGATTAGTTCCTGTCTATGTTACGTGGGCTTCCCTTGTATTTTATCAGACTGTCGATTAAGGGCATTCATTTTGTCCCAGTCTTCCCTTCGTTTTATCCTAAACGGTACTAATTCCATTTCATTCGACTCGCTCTATCTACAGTCGGTCTGTAGACTGTCCGTTTAACTGTTTCCAACAAATGTGGTGTTATTAAATTTGCCCTAATTGTAAGAATAGCCGATAGCGTAAGTTATATTATTCACCAGAATTACCTATATGTTTTTATTCAGTGCAGTATTATTAAGCTGAAGAGTTTGTTTGTTTGAACGCGCTACTGGTTTTAATTGAAAATATATTTTTTCGTTGGATAGTCCATTTACCGAGAAAGATTTCAGGCCACATGTATATCACATCACGCGGCAACCAATAGGAGCGAAAAATCAGTGTAGAAAATGTGTAAAAAAACGCGGAAAATTATTCATTTTAAATTCAATTATAATATAATAAGTTACAAGGAGTTATTAGACAATTTTTATTTTCGTAATCCTATTTAATACTACGCGGACGCTGGCATCCGGTAGTAATTAATAATATTTCCATGTTACATCTTCTTAATCGGTACAAATATCCTCAGGCCATCAACAAAGAAATGTTTAATATCGTACATATATCTATGTAAATTAAATTACTTTTGTCATAACAAGTTTTCTCAACTTGACAACCCTAAGGTTTTTTTCTAGATCTTACATACGCAACATCGCGAAACCAGTTTTGAGATATATTTGATACTCGAACCACCAATTAAAAATAGCGTCGTAAAAATGTGTACAAAAACTTAGTGGATGTAAAAATGTATATAAAAACTAACTGGGTGTGTCTCATTAACCCATGCTTTTCAACGATATATTTTGACTTTGATTATACGAGTACTATACTACAGTACCATGTATTTTTAATTTTTGGCTGAATAGAGTAGTCGTATAAGCCCTCAGACTTATTCTACAGATATCAGATTTTTCTACAAAATGGTGGTGGAAAAGCTCTCAGATATCATTATTTCTAATATTGATGATCATCACTGAGTTTGTGGGCCCTTCTCGGACCAAGGCGCGTTTAGAACCCTCGTAGCTTTAATTTTAAGTTTCTGACCTTAATCCTTTTACCATTATTAAGCTAGAAAATTACATATTGACGATTCAAAATAATCAAAGATTTCACTGAATAAAGATATTTTGTCTTGGCCTTTAATGTATATTCGCCTCTTGGTATGAACATACCATTGTGATTATTTTTTTATAACACCATTGAATACAATTACGAATGTAAATTAAAAACGTGCGTTAACTTTAATTTTACTAAAATTTTGACGACCTCCGTGGCGCAGTGATTTGTGGATTTATAAGACGGAGGTCTTGGGTTCGATTCCCGGCGGGGCAGATTGAGATTTTTCTTAATTTGTCTTGGTCTGGCTGGTGGGAGGCTTTCGCCGTGGCTAGTTACCACCCTCCCGTCAAAGATGTACCGTCAAGCGATTTAACGTTCCTGTGCGATGTCGTGTAGAAACCGATAGGGGTGTGGATTTCATATTACTCTTAACAAGTTAGCCCGCTTCCATCTTAGATTGCATCATCACTTAACATCAGGTGTGATAGCAGTCAAGGGCCAACTTGTAGTCGATAAAAAAAAAATTAACATTGTTATCCTTAGATACTAATATTATAAAGCGAAAGTTTGTATGTATAAATGGATGGATGTTTGTTACTCTTTTACGAAAAAACTACTAAATGGATTTTGATGATACTTCACAATGTCATAGTTTACATATCAGCATAACGCATAGGCCACATTTTATGCCGAAATTCCCACGGGAACAAGAAATATGCAGATGAAACCAAGGGCGTTTTCTAGTTGTGATATAAATAGATTCTTCTCTCTATGGAACAATTGATGCTAGCAAAAATATGAACGTTTTCCTGCTCCAAGTGTGCGTTGTTATTGAGAGCTACGGCTTTTGTATTCAATAAATCGAACGCTATCTCGAATGATTCAATGGTACGAACGGTACCGGTCCAAACAATTTTAAGTGAACGCAAATCTATCATCCGATTCTTGGCAATTGTTCCAACAGTGTTTCTTCAACCTATATAATGGAATACATGTAGGCTGGATATAATACCAATAGAACACAAATACAAGATCATTTTATTTTATTCACTACAAGTTAGACCTCGACTGCAATTACACCTAATGTTAAGTGATTATGCAGTGTAACTTGTTAGAAGTAGGATGAAATCCGTACCCCTTTCGGTTTTTACACGACATCGCACCGAAAAGCCAAATCGTTTGGCGGTACGTCTTTATTGGTAGAGAATTCCTGTGAATTTCATCCTTCTAACAATTTAGCCCGCTTCGCTTTTTGATTGCATTATCACTTACCATCAGGTGTTACCATTACAGTTACTAACATGTAATGAATAAAAATAAATAAAAAAAAGAAACACTACCAATCTGACTGACCATATCTCGAATGCCTAAATAAATTCTAACAAGAAAGCAAGTAGAAATCAAAAGTCCGAATATTTTCGAATATTTTCTCGACTGATTTAGAAACAGTACTACAACATACCACTAATCCAATATTTCTAGAATGCACCAATGAACCTTACTACATTAAGTCGTTAAATATAATGTTAGTGGAACATAATATTACGTAAATTATGGAATGATATCACAATAGCACTTACTGATTGCGTATCTTGCATCTAATGAACTGTGACGCAATCAACAACACTAATATTATACAAACAATTTTCATTTCAATATAGGAATTCTAAAGCGGACTTCAATAATCACAATAAGATTGAAATAACATTTAGATATAATAATATCTTAACAACACAAACAACAAAAATGCTTATAAAATCTGTCAGGACACAAGATTTTTAACTCGACAACAAGATTTGTAAATAACAAAACTGCTAATCTCAATGTAAAAACAGTAGTCTCCATAGATATAGGAAAAGAATAAAAGTATTTATAACGATAGTTATAAATCCAGACATCATAGGCAGCGGGTAATAGAAAGATTTTGGTAAGGAAGTAGTTCTTCCTGCAGTATTTCATTAACTTGTGTTTAAGACGATGCTTTTTAAAATAAATGTTAAATAATTGTTATCGAGTGTTAAAAGGGCGATATAAATTGGCCACAATATCTAATTTCTTCCATAGTTCAGAGGGATTGCAGACATTCTTGTAAGAATTGTGGGTTGCTAAGAAAAGGGTCTTGACAGACAGGAAGACTGATAGACATCGTAACGATTAGATAAAGGCTCATTCTTTTGAAAGTTCCAAATTGTTATCACACACTGAAAAATGAGTTTAATAAAAATATGCAAAGTCTGACAAAACTGTTTCCTACAATAGAAACTTCAGTTTTACAGTTGCAAATGCATTCAACCTTGATGGCGGATAAGAACGGCGCACTATTAAGTGGCTCTCAACTCGCGCTACTGATAATGGCTTTGATCTGGATGAGCGCGCATTATAAATTGTACGATTCGTACATCATAACAATATATTTGCATCGGAAATAGAATTGAGTAATATTGAATTTTAATATACTAGAGACGGACATCTTAGCATTCCATGGATTAACCGTGCGGACGCCGGGTACATCGGGTGTCAGAGAGAAAATCTCCGAACAGAGCCCGAGAATAGTGACACGAATGTAGGTTTAAAAGGGATCCCTTAGTGACGCTCGTCAACAATCACCTCCTCTGTTCATGTTATTCTCTCTGCCCAGCCAAACGAAAGGTCCCACTAGAGCAGCTTTGGATATTCGGTATTATATGGAGCTTGCTGCATTTCTAGTAAGGCCAAGGTTTTAGAGCAGGTTATAGTAATTTTGCTGGTATACCTCTCGCACCCTCTTCTACTGCATATAAACTAACCACATAGCCATTTTTACTTAGTTCATTAGTAAGGTTTATTTATATTTTTAATCACTTTGAATACATGGTCTTTAGGGATGTTTGTTTCCCACTTTTTATGGATAGAACATAATAATAGTCGAAAGATTGTATAATGCAGGAAAGAAAACATTTTACTTTTAATATTAAACGATAATAAATAATAAGGCAAATACTATGAACATTTAAATACTTAACACGATAAAGCGAATGTACCCACTATTACTTTAGAAACTTTAGAACCATACATGAACGTTGAAACGGAAAATTAGCAAAAACAAGATATTAATTCAACTATTTTACATAAAACCCATAAAGAAATACAGAATGCATACGAAAAACACGAGGTTTACAAATTTTTATTGCGGAACAAAGTTATGTATTTGATTGATAAACACACAGAAAGAACTACTTTACTTTAGAAGAATTACTTCTCTGCCGTGTTCGGCAACAGCGACTGGATTTTCTGTTAATTCACACGGGGGCTTCGGTCGTACTCCGGTAAAAACAGAGCCAGTCAGTTGCGCAGGATATATTACAGTGCATAGGTGTTCGCGCACACACAGATGCACTCACTCGACCACAGTCCCCTGAGCCCGATGGAGCGGAGAACCACGACGATCGGAAGGGAATGGGTTGCAGTTTCTAGCCGGCGATAACCAACCAGAAAGAATATATTGGAGTGGTAAAATCATTACAATCGTAACAATTAAAGGCAGTAACATTTGATAGTAGTCACTAATGTATGAAAAATGAACCACCTTGAACCAGCCATCCTGCTTTGGAGCTATCTATGCCCTCTCCTATAGGAAGGAAGACCTGGCCCTGTAGTGGGCCATTAATAGGCTGATAATCATGGTGATAATAATTGTTTGTATAAATAAGACTGTCAATGGACACTGGCAGACGAGTGTACATTAAGTAGTTGAATAGTGTGCCACGTGGTCGGATTCGGATTACTGGGTACGGGTCTACGTAGACAATGAGCACGTGGGCGTAGCGCGGCTCTAATTAGTGCGGACCCAACCTCGACGCGACCTCTTGCCACGACCAATCAACGGCTAATTGAATAAAGTAGACCGACATTGCCGAATCGCAAATTTGATATGCTCTTTCGTTTTGAACACTTAACCGAAAACGTGTATTGTAATTAACGAGTTAAGAGACACGTTTTCGGTGTCTCGTTACGTTTACATGATATTAAGCGTTATAAATCTGTACCTTTTAAATATATTAGTTTATGTGGAATTTTACAATATTTTGTAGGTGTTAGTCATGATTATTTATAAACTTTTATTTTCATATGTTACTCTTAAAATGCTTTCGAATTTACAAAAGCAATGGGTGTGTTCTTTGTCAGACATTGGATAAATAGGCACTACAAATTGGCTGATGGCAGGCGTCGGTTGTGGCTAGTTACCACCTTACCGATAAAGACGTACCGCCAAGCGATTTAGCATTCTGGTACGATATCGTGTAGAAACCGAAAACCGTGTAGAGTTCATTCTACTCCTAACAAATTACCCTCCATCTTAGATTGTATCATCACTTATCATCAGGTGTGAATGCAATCAAGGGCTATAACTTGTAATGATTATAAAAAAATTTGAATTACAATCAGCACCATAATTATAATGTCTTTACAGATACAATTGAAAATGTTACCAACATAGATAATCACAACAAAACATAAAATTAAATCGTACATTACGCTTTGTAATATAAATATATATTAATAAATATTATAGGACAATTACACATATCGCTATACAGCCCCAAAGTAAGCGTACTCGTAAGTAGCTTCTGTTATGGGTGCTATGATAACTGATGAATAAAAATAATTTTTTTATATATATTATTCATAAATATATAGATAAACACTCAGACACTGGAAAAGATCCATGCTCATCACACAAACATATTCCAGATGTGGGAATCGAACCCACAGCCTAGGACGCACAGGCAGGGGCACTACCCACTGCGCCATTCGGCCGTCAATTATTAATTAAATTAAATATTAAAATACATTTTTATTTGGATTTTTTTAATGATCTTATAACATATTTTTGGTGTAAATTGCTGTTTTAGTGTATGGTGATACATACAAATGATATTAGTAGCTCAGCTCAAGCTATAGCACAATAATTTATAAATCACATCACTAGTCACTAGGTCAGAATGGACCGCTAGATCCTTTGCCAAAAAACTCTCAGCGGGCAAGTCTCATGTTGATTGTGTTCGCTGAATAAACAAATACATTGGCAACGATATTCTATCTCTTGTGGATAAGATCGATGATACTATTTTGGGCAGCGCAGTACACAAGTCGGATTCCTTCGGAAATAACTTCGCGCTGTACCACCGTAATGTACAAAGTATCTGCAGTGTATTTCAAAATCTTTCTCAGACGAAAGCTTTTGAAAAGAAGATGCCAAATTATATCTATAGGACATGTAACTAAAAACGTCTACAAGTCGCTGTGTTAAACATTAGTGACTTGAGGACGCCCGCGGTTTCACCCGCGTAGTTCTCGTTCCCGTGGGAATTTCGGGTTAAAATGTGGCCTGTGTGTTATTCTGATATGTAAGCTATTTTATTGTAAAATTTCATCAAAATCTATTGAGTAGTTTTTGCGTAAACAACAGACATCCTTATACATACATACAAACTTTCGCCTTTATAATATTAGTAAGGATAAAGCTAAGTAAAAATAAGATTAACAAAGATTAGAAACATAACTATTTAACTAATTATTGCAATTAATCAACGAAACAAAAGAAAGAGTCCATAAATACCGTAAAATTATAATTAGCATGGACAAAAAAGCAATATTGAGCGTTTACACGAGCCGTGTAATAGATACACGTAAACATAATATCAAAGCTACATGTGTGGTGGGTTTTCAATGTGTAAAATCGTGAGTGACAGTTGAATAAGTGGCTAGGCGAGGTACAGTAGCGACTAGTAGACAAGGTCTTACCAGAATTTACATAAACATAAAGGTGTGTAGTGATAGGTGTAGTTGCAACACCACGTGGTGTACTGAAATCCGGTTGGACATGAAGTACTAGAAAAATATGAAAGTTGAAAAGAATAAATTAAGTCAAATTTTGGCGGTCGAGTGGCGCAGCGGGTATTGACCCTGCTTCAGCGTCCTGAATCTTGGGGCTAAATCTTAAGTATTTATGTATCATCATCATCATTATCAGCCTATTAACGGCCCACTACAGGGCCAGGCCTCCCTCCTTATAGGATATTTATGTATAATATATATAAAATATTGATCAGTTGTCATAGTACCCATAACACAAGCTACCTACCGCTTACTTTGTGGCTATTTAGCTGTGTGTGTATTGTCCTATAATATTTATTTATAGCTTACTTTGCTATATAGCTATGTGTGTATTGTCCTATAATATTTATTTATAGCTTACTTTGCTATGTAGCTATGTGTGTATTGTCCTATAATATTTATTCATAGCTTACTTTGCTATGTAGCTATGTGTGTATTGTCCTATAATATTTATTTATAGCTTACTTTGCTATATAGCTATGTGTGTATTGTCCTATAATATTTATTTATAGCTTACTTTGCTATGTAGCTATGTGTGTATTGTCCTATAATATTTATTCATAGCTTACTTTGCTATGTAGCTATGTGTGTATTGTTCTATAATATTTATTTATAGCTTACTTTGCTATGTAGCTATGTGTGTATTGTCCTATAATATTTATTCATAGCTTACTTTGCTATGTAGCTATGTGTGTATTGTCCTATAATATTTATTCATAGCTTACTTTGCTATATGGCTATGTGTGTATGTCCTATAATATTTATTTATATTTCAATTGAATAATAATAAACTTACTGTACCAATTGTGTTCTGCTATCTTAGTGTTTTACATAAATACCTATTTGTGACATTTCGATAACACTAAGAAATAGACGTAGAAACTTCCACTGTTCCATTTCGATAGTTCAAGAAAGGATAATTTATTCTAAGGCATGATACATAAACGAGGCGAATGGCTTGTATACTTGTTTATACCTCTATTTTATTGGTAAAACTGAGGCCAAGTTGGCTAAACGTATCCATCCCTCCCACATCTACTACCTACTACACTTATGTCTCTTATTTATAAAGACCATTATCATAATTTTCTTAGAATGTATTCCACATCTAAAAGCATATTTGGCCGAGTTCAGCTTTAATGGGTAAATCCACTAACATGTGATCCAATATTGCACTAGGTATGTTAATAGGAATTTCTATTCTATCATCTGTAATTTACAACAAACATTTAGTAGATATCGGATAAAAGCAGGTTACTTTGCGGAAGTTAACCACGAATAGTTACTAAATTAATTTTATTATATTCCTCGAAAAGCCCATGAATCTAAGCAATTGAGTCATCCAGACCGGAGCATCCTAAAGCAATGTTGACTCTACAATATACAATTAGCGATTGTACATCGCCAACAGAGAATCTCTCTTTGGCTGATGGCTAGTTACCACCCTATTATTTAGCTTTCCGGTACGATGTCCTGAAGAAACCGAAAGGGGTGTGGATTTCTTTCTACTTCTAGCAAGACGCCCGCTTCCATCTTAGATTGCGTCAAAGAGAGCGAGAGCATTATCTGATCTAGGACATTGGATTCTTCGGCTTTCCTCGGAAAATAGCAAAATAAATAAATTATTAATTTAACAGATACTTATTCCTTCGCTATCGTTTTGTATAACTTTGTAACGCTCATCTCATCGCTTCGGTGGGGAGCAGCTTAGCATCCTCATTCGGTAGCATAGGTCAAGTGGATAACCGGCCTAACAGTCGGGCGATGTAAACAGTGGTGACCCGATAACCCGTGAGTCGCGCTTGTTTACCGCGCCTAGTTTGATTGATAATGTGATTAACTACGATGCTACAGAGGTTATCGTTATCAGTTATTGCACTGTAGAATGTGCACACTTTAAATAGATTTTATGCAGTTTCTAAACGAGTCATCAATAATAAATAACAACGTTTATAACGTTGAGTTTCATGCACTGTTGAACAAAACACGGACATTTATTATTTACTAACTTTTTTTTATAAAGATAGCGAGCAAACGAGCAAGCGGATCACCTGATGTTAAGTGATTACCGCCGGTCATGAACATCTGTATAAATGTATTTCTGTCATTTTTGCACTCGGACAATTTTTGATGAACTCAAAGTGAAGTGAAGTTAAAAAGAGTTCACCAAAAATTGTTACTAACAGGAATAATAGTAAGGCGGCACACAAACTATTTACTAATCACAAAAGTTAACGTTCAAAGTTCTTTTATTTCCCTATCCCATTACACATAGCCAAATAGATAATCCAGTGGCAAGAATAGACCAATAAAAGCCATGGTACAATACTCGTAGATCTCTAGTTCTGTACATTTCGCAATGAGATCAATCGGATGTGTACGCAGCACGGGATAGGTTGCCGGTTTCACAACACGCATAAATTTTAATAAACAGCCTCCAACGACTGATCTATGGTAGCTCCCTCGCAAGTTTGTTTCTCCGATGACTCAGACCCAGTTTTAAAAGTAAATTAAGCTATACCTACCATAAAATAGGGCTTTAAATTTTTATAATAAAAATGCTAAATTTTATAATAAAAATAAATTTTTATAATAAAACGTTGCAAAAATCCGTTTTTCATCGCAGATAAACGAGCACGCGGGTCACTTGATCTGAAGTGATTACCGCCGCCCATGTACATTTGCAACATCAGAGGCACTGCTAATGCGTTACCGGCCTTTGAGGCATTGGTTTATTCGCACCTTAAATACCCCCATGTTAAAATTGACAGGAAATAGATTCCTTAGGTTATACGTGCAAGGCAGAAAAGAGCTGCAAAGTCTTCAGGTTGTAGTTAGCTTGTATGGAAAATCCTTACCTACTAATATTATTATGGCGATAGTTTGTATGTATGTATGGATGGATGTTTGTTACTCTTTTACGAAAAAACTACTGAATAGATTTCGATGAAATTTCACAATAATATAGCTTACATATCAGAACAACACATAGACCACATTTTATCTCAAAACTCCCACGGGAAAGAGAACTACGCGGGTGAAACCGCGGACTTTTTTTAGTTACAAATATTTAAGTAGGAATTTTCAAGGTAGGCAAAGTAATGCATTCTGGTGAAAAATCAATTTAAGCATTCATGAACTGCACGCCTCTGTCGTTATCTAACAGTTACGCGAAATTACAAAATAATAAAAAACACGTAAACAATTCAGTACACGGTGATACGCTAAATTTTACAGATAAAACGCTTTTATCGCGTGCACGTGAACGGAATGTCTTTGAAAACATTTAGATTAGGCCTTTGTAACAATTTCCAAGGTGTAACGCGAATCGCACGAGCGCTGGGTATGTAAGGAAAATGTAACAAGATCAATACTACGTAGGACATTGCGGCTAGAATAGAGCTAAATCACAAAAAGGTCACTATTTCACTAAGTTATGTCGGCCTCTGTGGCGCAGTGGTATGCGCAGTAGATTTATAAGACGGGGGTCCTGGGTTCTACTCCAAGGTGGGCAGATTTAGATTTTCTAATTTGGTCCAGGTCTAGCTGGTGGGAGCCTTGGCCGTGGCTAGTTATCAAGCGATTTGGTGTTCCGGTATGATGTCGTGTAAAAACTGAAGGGGTGTGGTTTTCATCCTAATAAGCTAACCCGCTTCCATCTTAGATCGTATCGTTCCTTACCATCAGGTGTAATTGCAGTCAAGAGCTAAAGTTGTAATAATAAAAAAAAATGAATTGATTACGTCTATATAGGCACCGCGGATGACCAGCTTTTAAGTGGACGCAGCATTACTTTGTAAGTTTTTTCACTCAATATTTTATTTCAAATAAACTTGTTTTTTTTCTTTATATTTTTATTCACTTAAAAACATAACCTTTCTTAAACGTTTGTCTTCTAGTCAAGAGGTAACTTGTAATTAATAAGAAAAAAAGTATCAGAAAAGTTCGGACAATATCACAGATGGCAAAAACTTGTAAGTTAAAGGACATGAATCTAATTGACATAGAATTCAAAAAAAAAAATATATTGTTACAATTAACTGCAGTAATTTTATTGTAAGTTAACTGAGGTAGTTAACGTGAACGTGATACATAACCAGTAGATTGTACTCCGCACAATAAGACATTAATCACTGAAGAGACAAAGGAAATCCCAACGTAAAAAGCAACGCAGCAAGATATAATCACTTTATAAGGTAATACTTCGCCCACAATACTATGAGTTTACACTTATAAACTAAATGTTCTATAGTGATCAGATATTAGATCCACTAATAAGCTCGGGTCGGAGAATGGCTTCGTTCACACGCCTGCATTTCTGTTACGCCCGATATTTAATCTAATTTTATACTTTACTTGGTTTTTCTTCTTTTAGTTTGAAAATTTGAACCGGAAGGGCATATTTATTATAAAGAACTTTTTGTCAAGTAAGATTTTTGTTTCAACAATACCATCAAAAATATGCATTCTTAGCTTCTTCCGATAGACCAAGGTCAACTGACAGTAGCTAAGAACACTCTTTAGATTTTTTCTTATAAGTAAATGTCATAAAATCGGGGATTGGCCAAGCCGTTTGTTAGTTGTAAGGGAACATAAATAGTGCAGACAGACGGACAGGCAGACAGCAAGAAATCATTCCGCAGAAATTCGATAAATAGCTATTTTATATGCAGTAGACCTTGGCTTGACTAATACTGCAGTAAGCTCATTCTGGACGAATGTGCAAAGCTGCAGAAAAAATCGAGCATAGAAGGCGAGCGTTGACCGGTCACAATACCCCTAAAGACCCCCCTAAGCCTACAACAACTATTTCATCAGAATAGATAAGCGGCCTTTATTTCCAAGTCTAAAATGGCCATTTTGTAAAACAAAATTGTAAAGAAAATTGTGCAGTCAAAATGTAATAAGAAAAACTATAAATACATTTTATATATTCTATCAATATATTTATTGAGAGACAAATTCGTCGTACAATTTGTATCTACTCTTGACTTGATAAAATGAGCGCAAAAAAATCGCTAAGGTCAGAGGAATCTAACCTCGTCACCGCATGTGAAAAGATAACAAGTTATTTTTAAACGTTTAAATTATTTGATTACTTAAAAAAGTTCTAACTAGCTTAATGTTACTAAAATAAAGAAGGCAGGTTTCCCTCTTCTATAAGGAGAGAGGCCTGTCCCTGACCCTGCCCTTAAGAGGCTAATTATAATGACGATGAAAGAAAACAGTTCATAATTTCCTGTCATAATCATCATTGTCAGCCAATAGACATCCAGTGCTAGAAATATTTAAACTCTTTTAAATTAATGCGATATTTTAGGCTCTATTAACCGTATTTTCAGTATGTTCCACTTTACGTAAATATTCCATTCTATTTATATTTCTAGAGTCACAAAAATGTATAATTTCTTTACATAGACTCACTTCCATTTACATACTGTTGTCTAACACGTAGCTGTTCGCACCAGTTCTTATCACAAACAGATTCATTAGTAATTCAAATCAGTGTGGGCATTCATCGAAATACCCAACAATGTTTATTGTATGCGAGAGTTATCACAGCTACAACAAAGGTGCTTTATTTGTGGGATATTCCAAACGCATTTGTTAAGGCAGGTGCCGATATGCAGCTGCGAGTCGTTTAAAGATAGATATTAAAGTTTTCCACACATCATTACTAATATTATAAAGGCGAAAGTTTGTATGTATGGATGGATAGATGTTTGTTACTCTTTCACGCAAAAACTTTTTTTTTTATCGATTACAAGTTGGCTCTTGACTGCTTTTACACCTGATGTTAAGTGATGATGCAATCTAAGATGGAAGCGGGCTAACTTGTTAGGAGTAGGATGAAATCCAAACTCCTTTCGGTTTCTACACGACATCGTACCGGAACGCTAAATCGCTTGGCGGTACGTCTTAGGCGTACGTCGGTAGGGTGGTAACTTGCCACGGCGAAAGCCTCTCACCAGCCAGACCAAGTCTAATTAAGAAAAATGTCAATTAGCCCCGCCGGGAATCGAACCCAGGACCTCCTTCTCATAAATCCACCGCGCATATCACTGCGCCACGGAGGTCGTCAAACTACTGAATGGACGATGAATGGGACGTCAACTCAAAACAATACAAACAAATATCCATAACCTGTACGCAGTAATTAACAGAGTACTCGGTCTAAGTGTACATAATCTAAGCGCTAACTTAAACGCTAACGTAATTTCTGATCAACGCTAGTTTTAATTTTTTTTAAGTTTATAAAGCTGGTCACAATAATAAAAAGTTAGTGGAACAGTAATAAGAAAATACACCTGTAACCTTCTGGATATGATCACAGCATGCTTAAAAAAGTTTTACAACACTACAAATTTAAATTAAATAAAAAGCGATCATGCACGTATCGATGAAGTGTAGTGTCAAATGTGCGATCGTCTTCGAACGGAATGGACTCCATTTCAAAAGTTAAGGTAAGGTAAAATATTTTCTAACTGGTAGGAGGAAGTTCATGCACATGCACGAGAACTGGAGATAGGACAAAATGAGATACACGAGTACTTACTAATATTATACAGGCGTAAATTATACAGGCGAAAGTTTGTATATATGGATAGGTGTTTGTTACTCTTTCACGCAAAAGCTACTGATTGGATTTTGATGAAACTTCACAATAATATAGCTTACAAATCAGAATAGCACATACGCCAATTTATCCCGAAATTCCCACGGGAACGCGAACTACGCGGGTAAAACCGCGGGCATCCTCTTGTAGTCAATAGATTTGTAGCATCAACAAATGCAAACGACATCGGCTATAGTTTTTACGTGGGCTTTACGTATTAGTTTGCACAGGGGCAATAAACTTCACAAAACGTGGGTGAAGTCACGGCTTCTGAAAAAGAATGTACTCTGCGGCGTTTTTGACTTATATAAAAAGGACGGTTTATTAAATTGCGGATATTATCAATTCCAGTTCTAGCATAGGCAGTTATGCTGCCTCAATAGTATTGCAAAAGTAAATTAGATTAGTGTTTAATGTAAGATTGTTTCATTTTGATTTGATTTAAGAAAGTTTAAAATGTGTTGATATTTTGATTAATGTTGTTTTTCTGCTTGTGCCTTTTGACCCCTTCTGATGTTGTTGCCAAAACTATGATATTTCCATAATTCAGAAATACTCGTCCTGTATAAGTAAATAAGACGTTTTTAAAAGTAATTTTAAATTGACTAAAGAAGCCTGTGGCCTACGTTAAGTGAAAAACTATAGCCTAAAACAAAACAGGCTTGCTACAACATATAGACCTGCATCCGTCAACCCAACATGGATGTTAACGATCGTGTGCCTAAAATTTTACCAGCAACTAAACTGACCTTGACACCAAAGTGCAAATAAGCTACTACAAGATAAATAGAAGTCAAAATGTCATGAGAAAGTTAAGTTAAATAAATAAAATAGATTAAAAGAAAGCCATTGAACGTGTCGTCAAGGTTACCGGTCACCTCGTGTACGAAAGCCCACAAGTGCAGGAAACGACCTATGTCTGCCTGCTCCTGTGGCGACTTCCTGCAATCGATTGCACGCTTACTCACAACCGGTCGATCGTCTTCAAAGCCAAGGTCCTGCTAATCGCGATCAGCTGACACGTAAGGACTTAGTTTAATAGTTTAAAAACGCCGTTTTATTAGATACATCTTGATACGTAAACTTATTCAATAACAAATATGGACTTTTATATCTTATCGCGTTGATAAGTTTTTGTAGTTTATGTTAATGATATTTCCTTATGATTATCATAATCTTTGTAATTAATTGTACTACTGATTTAGTTTTAGCGTCTATCAAAATGAATAAATAAATAAGTAACGGTTTTGGGTTCCTATAAGCGGCCCTGTTCATGGATATATCTCGATTTTTTTATCCTATGACCAACCTACCACTAAAATGACGGCTTCAAGGTCTAACTGTAGTAGAGGCTAAAAAGTCAAAAATACCTAAATTTGGTTAATCCAGGATACACAAATTCCTGAAAATTGAGAGCTCGCAAAATTCAATGTACAGTGTGAAATAAAAGTAAGCTCATAAGGCACGTGACCACAATGGAGGTGAGAAAAGCCGAAGTGTACATACAGCTATTTTAGGATTTGGCTCTCGGCCACCGGCGCGCGCGCATTGCTATGTTAGTCAATAATCCGGCTGTCATGAATTTTATATAACATCAAAATTTGGCGATAAACAACGGTTATCTTGTTAAGAGAACTGAGTCTCAATGACAACACCTTCGCACGACGAATCTTTATCAGCGTAATTAAATAAAAAAATAAATCAAACAAAGCCAGATTGAAGTAGCATTTAGTAACGAATGAAATTCCAGTATAGTTCATACGTTACATTGTATATAAAATGCAGTAATTTGATCAAGATAATTACGATTGATGAAGTACACCACCTGCGGAATTTTATTTAATCGTTTTCCAAGCCTAAGGTTGCCTGGCAGAGGTCGCTACTAAGCGATAAGGCCGCCTTTCGTGTCCTACATATTTCTTAAGAAATTTGTGTTTGTATCTATATTTTTCTTAAGTGTGTGGTATACAAATTAAAATAATAATAATAGTAATGATTCTACGTTTTTCATTTATAACATTAAATTATAGAATGAAGAAAGTAAAATTTAGCCTGTCTTAGGACTTGACCCCAGGATGTTCAATGAACGTACAAGGCTTACTCATTTTTATCAGTGGTTAATATTTAGGCCTGCTCATTTTTATCAGTAGTTAATATATTTTCATAATGTTCCAAGTGTCATAAGAAAATAGAAACAGGAAAAGAAGATAAAGAAAGGCAAAAACATTAGGTACCCTCCTTCTGACGCAGAAGGGTAAACATAGACTATTTGCTAACAATAGAATGATTCAGCCGGAAAAAATCTGACCTGGGCTCTACCTAACTCAAGATGTCTATGAAGATTTTTATTACTGTATTAAAGTTCCCTCTTCTTCTTTCTCATACATAACAGCAAGACGCCGTAAATGGCGACATCCCTACGTGATTGACATTCAGGCGACCGCACCGTTCAGTTTTAACGATTTATAAAACAAATAGCAATACCTGGGACACATGCGCCGTGATAAATATCGGATCTTGCAGAGCAAGATTCTAGGAACCCGAAGACCTGGCAGACGACGAACCCTCTGGCTTCAAAATTTACGCGAATGGTACGGGATCAATACAAAATCATTGTTTCAGGCTACTGCATTCAAAATTAGAATAGCTGTAATGGTCACTAACCTCCGTAGAGGAGATATGCACATGAACATTTTTTTGTTTTTTTTTAAGACTGATAATTTTAATTCTTTATCCGTAATAAAGGCTTACTTACTTACGTCAACCTGATCCTTATCGTCCATCAAGCATAATTCTAGTCAAGCCGACCATAAAAAACATCATATTTTACAAAAATTAATTACAAGCGTGCTAAATGCGGAATTAACATGAGTACATGGAAAAGTTAGTCGTAGTAACATCACGCTAGGTCGTAAAATATGCAGCAATGTTATTGTAGGTCATGAGTATGGTTGCAGCGTAAAATATATCGCCACGTCACGTCGGCTGCGAGCAACGATGATTGATGACAAAGGATTAATTGTAACGGGTGCCAAACGCCAATACTGTTTCATAGCCAACGAATGCACTTCAGCGATCGTTATCAATAAAACTGAAACGGAGCGATAAAATTCCGTTCATTCATGTAAAGAGGTGGCATTGCATTGGAATGAAGAAACTGATAAAATCACTTCAGGAATATGTGTTGGCTTAAGGTTTCAGGTTTTTATGATGCTTCATATCATACGCTTTGCAAGTTCACTGACGATTTTGATTCAGAACATTTTATCGTCTGCAAGCGACTTGACATAAACAAACTACAGGTTTGTATGTTTTTCTTTTTTTTTTAATTTGACTACAAGTTGGCCCTTGACTGCTATCACACCTGATGTTAAGTGGTGATGCAATCTAAGATGGAAGGGGGCTAACTTGTTCGGAGCAGAATGAAATCCACACTCTTATCGGTTTCTACACGACATCGTACCGGAACGCTAAATTGCTTGGCGGTGCGTCTTTGTCGGTAGGGTCATAGGGTGGTAACTAGCCACGGCGAAAGCCTCCCACCAGCCAGACAAAGACAAATTAAGTGGCGCAGTGGTATGTGCGGTGGATTTATAAGACGGAGGTCCTGGGTTCGATTCCCGGCGGGGCAGATTGAGATTTTTTTTAATTTGTCTTGGTCTGGCTGGTGGGAGGCTTTCGCCGTGGCTAGTTACCACTCTACCGACAAAGACGTATCGCCAAGCGATTTAGCGTTCCGGTACGATATCGTGTAGAAACCGAAAGGGGTGTGGATTTTCGTCCCACTCCTAGCAAGTTAGCCCGCTTCCATCTTAGACTGCATCATCACTTAACATCAGGTGTGATAGCAGTCAAGGGCCAACTTGTAGTCGATAAAAAAAAACGACACGTCTTTCCATACAAACCATTGTTGCTGCAATATATCGCTTGCTGCTGTCATCTCCAGCTAGCTTCGATATTGCTATAAGTAGGTAGTAGGAGACAAAGGCATATCTCATGTCCTTATAATATCAATTACGGTACAAAGTTGAGTGTGGAACTAATCATAAGTGAACCATGTGCAGTTGCAAGGTTTTGCAACCTTGAAGTCATGCACTAACTATATCTTACACTGTATTATCATTTATTATCGGGTGTAATTGTACACATAGACAAGCACTGGTAAATCCTTACTAATATTATAAAGGCGAAAGTTTGCTGGTTCACGCAAAATTACTGAATGGATTTTGGTAAAATTTCACAATAATTTAGCTTACATATCAGAATAACACATAGGCTACATTTTATCCCGAAATTCCCACGGGGACGAGAATTGCGCGAGTGAAACCGCCAGTTCGTCCGCGCACTATACTATATCCCGCGGGAAGTCTCAAGTTTTCGAAGGTAAAATTCTCTAAAGCCTATGTTAAGCCTAATATAATCTATGTAAATACAGCTAAATCAGTTCAGTAGTTATGCATCGAAGGAGTAATAATCATACACTTTAGACCAACATTAGCGTGGTTAAATTCAAAGTCATGTCTAGTCTAAAATACAGTCAACTTTAAATAAAACCTATTTTAAGTTTTATTTAATTTTTTAAAATTACCTTAGGTTATAAATGAAATTTACCTTAGGATTTATTTAAAGTCGAGTTACAGCAAAATTATTAAAAGCGAACTCTTGCACCGCTCGTGGAGTTGCCACCCTGTATAATCAGCTTTAACGTAATGTCATTACCAAGTGGACGACCTCAAAGTATCTTAAGCAGCGCCGGCTTACGTAGGCGGTTTCTAAACTCAAGGGATGACTTAATAAATCCGATTTACTGAGATATCATTTTAACGTTTTTTAAACTAAGTTTACAAAATCAACAAGAGATGTCGTTTTAAGACTAAAATGTATTTGTCATATTAATGCACCGAACTAAGGCAAATATTAACAGTGACTGCCTCGTTGGTCTTGTGGTTAGCTTATGTGGTTTCGATCAAGGTCCTGGATTTGAATTCGCGTCAGTCAGGTCGCGAAATAATTCTAAATTTTTCATTCGTCTAATGTAGTACATTCCAAGCCCGTAGTCGGAAAGCTAGTGGTGTTACACCCCGTCGGTCCCGGTCACTATCATCTGATATCGATCTGATAGCGATCGTTAATAACTGAAACATTATCACCCTAAGCCCGCCAACCCGCATTGGAGCAGCGTGGTGATGATTAAACTCTATCAAAATCAAAAGGCGCGCTCTTCACTTTACTGATTAGAAATAGTATGCTCTTAAAATTATACATAACCTTGAAGCAACCAATGAACTCAGACTAGATACTTGCTATTACAAAGTTTTCTCATATTATCGCAACTGAAAATTGCTTGGATTAACATTATCAACTTAAAACTTCTTAGGTATTTATATACGCTTAAATGACTTTATCTATCTATTAAATAGAATGATCTCTGATGGTCAATAGACAATTCTTTGAAAAGTATGACGATATCTTTCCTATCATTGTACTGCGAATCTAGATTATTTATAGTTATGCGTACAAAGGAATCGATGTCAAAGTCATTGCAATGGTCTTACATACCTACTAGATATCTCATTAGTAGGTAGGTGTACGATTTGAATCAGTTGTCAGTCGAGCTGATCTGGTGCGGTGCCAACGACTCGTGCGCCTTGACCTACGTACGTATATCGGATTGTCATTTAATGATGGGGGTGTTCTTTCAATGTCCTATAAACTAGCCAAGAACAAAGATAATTAAATTGTCATACTCTTTTGTAATAGATTTGAGTTCGAGGGTTATCCTATTAATATTATAAATGCGAAAGTTTGTAAATATGGATGGATTTTTTTTATTGGCTACAAGTTGGCCCTTGACTGCCATCATACCTGATGTTAAGTGATGATGCAATCTAACATGGAAACGGGCTAACTTGTTAGGAGTAGGATGAAATCTACACCCCTTTCGGTTTCTACACGACATCGTACCGGAACGCTAAATCGCTTGGCGGTATGTCTTTGTCGGTAAGGTGGTAACTAGCCACGGCGAAATTCTCCCACCAGCTAGACCAAGACAAATTAAGCAAAATCTCAATCTGCCCCGCCGGGAATCGAACCCAGGACCTCCTTTATAAATCCACCGCGCATACCACTGCGCCATGAAGGTCGTCATATGGATGAATGTTTGTTACAATATTGCAGCTAATACATCAGAAGAACTTTTACTTTTTATCCCGAATTTTTTACGGGAACGGGAACTACGCGGGTAAAACCGCGAGCGACCTCTAGTTGATCTTATATGATAACAATATCAACCAGAGTTCATAGAGTAGATGACTGTGTTCAGTTTTCAGCTGTACTAGTTTCGTCGTTGTAAAGAACTGGTGTTGCTATTAAATAGGAAGGTTGCTATTGAGACGGAAGTCTATAAAATAAAAAATGAATTACTGAATGTGTTGCTAAGCGCAAATCTCGAGAACAGCTGAACTGATTTCGCTAATTTCTTTTTTGCAGTGTTTGCTATTGACAAGAGAAGGTTCTTATGAAATAAAAGTATCAAGAAAATTGCGCGGAAAGTTACAAAATGTAAGAAAACTTAACGACAGTATAACTTAAAGTGAGCATATCTGGTCACATACGGGAACTACGCGAGTGAAGCCGCAGGACACCGCTAGTTTGTCATAAAATCACATCATCCTTAGATAGAGCAATCCCATGCACAGTTACTGATGTCGCCTCAAAATTATCAATCATAATTAAAGCAAATATTTTTAAGCACATAAATCTTGATTTCTATGTAAAATGTGACCCTAGCCTTGAATTTGAAGCATTTATTACTACAAAATTAGGATAATATAAGTCACCAGAGCGACATGTTCTATTTACCACTCAAACACATTCAAGCATTCCTTGAGTTAAACCAGTAACTCCTTGGTTACACTAATCTAACTAACAGACTACACAAATACATTTATCCGTCAATTTTTACGACTTCAAGACTTAATAAACAAGTCACGCTTCCACACTATTCATGTAAATAAAATATTCAGTACACATCGCATATTGACACAAAAGATTTGGATTTCAATCAGACGTGAGCTCTAAAATGACAAAGAAATCGATACATGGAAAGATATTTACTGGCTGACAAGGTGATAGGAACTGATGTCTAACATGGAACCGAAATTATAACACACAAGCGGATGCCAGCGACTTCTTTCACGTGGAATTTAATACATAATAGTATCTTGTAAAACAGGTATGTAATCTAACAGAATGAGAAATGAAATTTTTTAACAAAAAATAAAACCGACTCATAACGCACTAAAAAGTAAAAAAATAACTGTGTCATTTAGTTGCTTTAATTTACTTAAGCATAATAATAAAAAAGGAATTACCAGAATCGGACAACTCTGTAAAAAGTTATGCCTTCTGAGACACTTTCTGGCTATTCATAAATGCATGTAGAGCACCATTCACCATGTTTCCAGCATTTACTCTTCCACACCCCTTTCGGTTTCTACACGACATCGTATAGTATATATTTTATATATATATACGTGGCGAATTGAGAACCTCCTCTGTTATTTTTTCGTCGGTTAAAAAGCCGTATCTCCAAAGGAAGTTTTGGGCTTGCCTTTGCAAAAATGTAAAAAAATATTTAAAAAACATTTACTAAATGTAGGTTTAAAAAGATGCATTTAGAAAGATGCATCTATCTCGCAAACATAGACAGAGAAAAAAATACGTAAATTAGTTATAAAACTACAGATCGTATCATTCTTTCTAAAAGAATATCTGCTAAGTTTCTTATCAGTTCTTTCCGACAGACTCAGCTTTCCTTGCTGGTGGTAGAACCTAACATAACTTTACAGACAACTAATAAATGATTTTGATTGTTCAAATAAACAGAAATGTTAGTCGTGCTCAAGCATTTGCATTCTATTAAAAAAATTATAAAGATATATAATATTAATCGGAGTAGCTTAGGCATTTTAAGCATAGTTGGAATTAAAATTATTACAGTACAAGACAAAGAAGTAAATCAAATGAGGTCATTCGCTCACACATTATCTCGACAATCAATAAAAGCTTATTTGTATTAAAAACTTTTCCAAACACACTCAACGTTGACGCAAGCATCTGTGAGCGGTTAAAATTAATCGAGTGATATTTCTGAGGCGGCCTTCGCTCGATTCAATTCGGAAGTGGTAGAATCACGCTGCATAATAAGGCCGGGAAGTCAACAAATAGTGATGTCACCGGTTCCTGCTAATGGAAGGGATATTTTGAGAGCGACATTCCTCAGAAAAGCGGAATGTTGGCGAGCTTCTCGCTTTATCATGAGCCTTGTTGTGCCACGTGGCTGGAAGTCCTCACGTTTGATTCATCAGTATTTTTCCAACACTACAATATTGTTTTCCAAGTAAATATAAACGGCTTTCCTAAAAATACCTACATAGGTATTTTTAGGCAAAAAATACCTAAATAGGTTTTTTTTTTTAATAGCATAAATATGCTTTTTCGTTTTTATTGAAAAGTGTTACCCAAACCTTAGGGATTATTTATATTTAAGAATAAATATAATTCGAATCCGCGTCTCTCTGGCAATCCGGGCACTTAGAGCGTCTCACCGCTAGGCCACGATCCCGATGACGTCGCTACCGAAATTTTGCTTTGATATTATGTTTTTGAACCAAATATAAATACCCATTTAAATAACGAAAGTGGCATCGGACAAAGGAGACGGCCCACCTCTCATACATTGTTTGCCCCAGAAAAAAAAAGGTTTATCAACGAAATTTTTACTTTTGGATTGGTAATCTTATCTAATTTAATAATAAATAGTTCATTTGGCCCTAGATAGAGGGGTTTTTGCATAATCAGTACCATAACATCTGACTGAAATACCCGCCTAAAAGGTTATTTTAAATCCACATGTATATACGAGTACACTGTATACGTAGTGTGCTAGTTGTGAAGGTGAACCGGACTTGGTACACCTATTGCCAATGTTTCTATTTTTTAAAGTACCAACTGCAAATATAATATTAGTATTTTTTATACCTACTATATTAGTAGTAATTCGCGCTTAAAACCGAATAAATGCTGTTCCCGTAGGAGAATTTATATGAAAACTACGCCCATTGAGTCTTGATTGACTAGCATTTATATCAATTTATCTCATCTCAATTTATTTCGTGCTAGAGGACGGTTTCACGCGTAAAAGTACATGTGTTATTCCAGGGTGATAGCTAACTCTATACCAAATTTTATTAAAATCGCTCAAGCCGTTTAGTCTTGGAGAAGTTATAAACATACACACTCAAAAGGCAAGACTGGCTGTGCATAGAGGTGTGTCTGGTGCCCACACTTATTTATGTATGGTAGTAAATGTTGGGTATGGCAGAAGAAGCACAAAAGTAAAATAAGTGCGGTAGAGATGAGAGCATTGAGGAGTATGTGCGGGTTAAAACTGTGTGACAGAGTTAAAAATAGTATGATAAGAGAAAAGTGTGGTGTAAAAGAAGATGTAGTGACTAAAATTGAGAAATGGATGCTTAGATGGTTTGGACATGGAGAGAGAATGGATGAAAGAAGATTAACAAAAAAAAATTACAAGGTGAGGGTGAATGGAAACGTTGGAAGGGGAAGGCTTAGGCGAATGTTCCTGGACCAAATTCAGAACATTTTAAATAATGGCCAGGTCAAGAGTACCCTAAACCGACGAACTTGTATGGATTAATGAGAGTGGAAGAAGCTAAGGAAGTATGCAAGGTCCGTGGCAAATGGAGGGATGTGGTCTCTGCCTACCCCTACGGGAATAAGGCGTGATATTATGTATGTATGTACACTCACATACTTTCGCCTTTATAATAGTAGTATGACTAGGCAACGCGCGTGTATAAACGGAAGGAAATAGGCGCGATATATCCTATACGTACGAGTACACTAGTCCGGAGTTAGGTCACCTGCCGGTTATAGTGCTCGTATGTTCGCAATACGAAGGTGAGCCGTGGTCGTGCAGCAGGGTGATTTGACGCCGTGCCAACCGCGTGCCGAATAATAACAACGTGATGCATTCGTGCGAAAACACGCACGATTGTTTATTTTATTTTGGTCGGAAAACTGGGCCCTTTTTACATACCTACCTACATCATAACATCACGCCTCATAATAAGGGTAGGCAGAGACTACAACTTCGGCAAAGAAACGCCTGCTTCTATCCAATATACTTAGGCCTATTATAGAAGCGATAGAGAATATAATGTTTATGCTTCACGCGTTTTGCCTCAACTACTGAATCGTACCTAGTTACTCTAGAGCATAAGAGAGAACATAGGCTACTTTTTGTCAAATTATCACATAACAGAATTTCTCACAGGTGTCCCGCTAGTATAGTTATAAACAAAGCGAGTATAGTATATTGGAGTAAATTAACTAAAAACTAAAAGCACAATTTATATAACAAAATTATTATAACAATGTAAGAAGGAAAACGCTTCACCATGACCACATCACAAAGGATTGTATATTAATTTGACAGCTCCTGAACAACTGATACAATAAATTTACACAATTAAAATTATTAACTTATTAACATTTTTTGCTATAACTAATTCAACATACAGATTCTCACGATTTTCCTTATTTTACCTTCAGTATGTGGAAGAGATGTAACTTAATTTCATTTTCGAATTTTCAAAATACGAATAAATCGAACACTAAAATTGTTAGATTTATTTGGTTCATTTTATTATACTTACTAGCGGTCCGTCCGCGAAAAAATTTTGTTTTGAGATATTTAAAAAAAAATAGCCTATGTCCTTTCTCAGGCACTAAACTATCTCTGTACCAAATGTAAGCATATAACCTGATTTTTGTTCAAATAAACATTACTTGGAAGAATTAAATTAACAAGTGGGTTATTATCTCGTCGTTTCCTTATGACAAACAGCACAATCTATTTGGCCCAACGGCGTGATACATATAACAACAAATAATAATTAATTATCTCCCTAATTAACGTCAGACTAATAGAGCCAACGTATTTTTATAGTAAAACTAATAATGATACGTTGATTCATAAATATTGTCATAGGCAGTGATGGCGTAATAGATGCATCGAATGCACACTAATTTATGCCCTTGGCGTCAAAAATTAAGGAATATTTTTATCTTCACAATAGTGACGGTGGTAATTAATACATACATCCTAATAGCTCATATTATAAATGCGAAAGTAACTCTACCATTGTCTGTCTGTTGCTTTCTAGCTAAAACTTCTGAACTGATTTAAATGAAATTTGGTACACAGATAGCCTAGAGCCTAAAAAAGGCATGGGCTACTTTTGATTGCGAATAAAAATTTTGTACAAAAAATAGAACCGACTCAAAACACACTAAAAAGTAAAAAATAACTGCGTCATTTAGTTGCTTTAATTTACTTAAGCATATCTATGAGTCGGTGCCAGCCAATTTTATGGAACATCTATTTAACGTAGTAAAGCAGTTTGTGGGTTTTAGGTAACGTCCTTAAAGTAGAAACCTTGGCTGGCAAGTGATTCCCCGCGGACGGAGTCGCGGGCAAAAGCTAGCTTTAATATTTATTTTCTCTCAGGTTGACGATCATAGGGCGGCGTTTGTAGGAAGTTCAGAATAGAGAGAATATATAATGTGCGGTAAAAAGTTTTCCAAGCGAATGTGATTTGCGATTGTTGTTTGTTGTTGGCAACTATTCTTATCACTATGCCTTGTGCAAAAAGTCATAGGGCAGGAAACTCTAAACTACTGTGATCTGCGAAATGATGCTTTTATACGCAAGGTTTTTCCCACTTAGCAATTGCACTGACGGACTGTTCACTTAACTACTATCTAGTATTGAAAAAAAAAATCAATAATGCAATCATTCAGGTAGGTCGTATGACGTAGTTGATATAATTAACTTTACGCACACACAGTCAAGTGTATATGTGAGCCATTTACTAAATAAACAAAATGCAATAGATATAGACAGTGTCGCAATAGTGCAAACAATGGGAGCGGAGAGCGCTTGTCATAATTTCATTAGCAGCTGTTGTTATAATGGGAGGCATTGTTGTTTGTTGTGGACAACTAATTGGGATGCGTGGCGGCGCGGCGCGCGCACGTTGATGTCTTACACAAGGACTCTTTGCGTGTAGCGACGAGATGCGTTCGATCTGTTTGATCATTGATGACATTCGAAAAATATGTGATTTGAAGAACTTTTTGCATTCTATTACGTAGTTACTCTATCCTTACATATTAAAATGACTTGTACTACAGTGGTACAAATATTTAGATGAAATTTTTAGAGAATCTTTTTGGTCACGAAATTTTGCTTAGACTCTCTAATTTTTCATCCAAATTACCAAGGTTACGTTAAAGCGAATACAATGGCATAAACAAGGATGTTAAAAAATTTAACAGCTACATGATTTTTTTATGTTGATTAGGATATTTTTGTCGCGATAAGGTTCCTGTACAGTTTGCATAAGAAACAAATATTTTAAATTTTTCTTACAATCTTAATAAATCTTTTATCAAAAGGGAATCGAGGGAATAATAAGATTTGTTTAAAACTAGATACTATTGGATTTAGTATTTCAATTTAATAAATCAAATAAATAGAAAACTTCAAAGCTACAAAACATCTGGAATTGTATGCAAGCAAAGCAGCAGGATGTCTACTATTTAATTATAATTTCCTGACCTGAATAGTGAGGGTACCAAATAATTTGATAAACAAAGATATGTAGCGAATACATCTAAATAAGACATAACAAAAAGATACTATCAATATGCCATGAATCACGTCCACAGATAACATTTGTGAAATAAAGAACAAAGTCTACATCTTAACATCAATACAAACAAACTAACAACACAGTATTTGCCTAATTGTGTTATTTCGCGCGGTAATTATGTACTGATAAGGTTTTGTTGTACGCTTCTTTTCCTCCACGACTACTTTTTGTTCAAAGAAGTTATTGTTAATACTCGTAGCTTTGTTTTAAATCCTTGGAGAGGAAACATGAAAGAATATTTACGCAATGACGTAAGTAAGTACATGTTAACAAGTGCTATGAAAACAAGATTTAAGTAATTACACAAGTTCATACGAGCTTCACGGAATAAAAAGATGTTTTTCGGCGTTCATGTACGATGCCCATTTATGGATTAATTTCTTTAAAATCAGTCACGTAGTCATTCGCCGAGGACCTCACGCTCTCAACTTGAAAACTCTCGACATTGGATACGCAAACAACTTGAACAATTTTCAATCTATCGCTAATTGTACGTAGGAGACGCCTTTGTTAAAATATTTTACTTTTATCGTTTACGCGTGGCTCGTTTATCAACAGAGATTGGCTGATCGGGACCGAGAATAAACGACCTCGGCGAGTGTTTCACCTTCTTATCAGGGGGGCGAGATATGTCTCTACATTTGGGCGGCGTCAAACAAAGTAAATTCACACGACCTTCACGACTCTAAGTACACACATTCGCGAGATAAGACCTCTCGAGTAGAAAATTTTCGAGAGAGTCGTCAACTCGTTAACCTTGCGGGTGAGGAGGCGATTGCGTAATCGCGAGAGCACTGACCTGCGTAACCATGTCCCAGTAGAATCCGTCGAGCATGGACTTGCCATGCTGGTGCTGTCGGCAGAGCGCCGGCCAGAGCGAGGCGCGGATGGGGCTGTTGATGGGCCACGAGTGCTCGCGGATGAGCAGCTTCAGGTCGCGCTTGCGGCCCTGCTGCAGCAGCGGCTCGAGCTCCGCGAAGGTCTTGAGCGGCGCTTTCTTGCCTGCGAATAACGGTGAGGGTAAGCACTGCGTCCAGATCGCCGGGGGCGCGTCGGGCGCGAGGGATTCGGCGCTCTGCGCGCGGAACGCGGCCGGTTCTATGTACATCGCACTGGGGGCGCGGGGCACATGCTTTCGGTGCGCGCGCGCCGGCCGCACTGCGCGCCGCGCCGCAAGCTCGCCAGCCTCCGCGTGCGATAGCGCCTCGGGGACAACACTCGCGCGCGCACCGGCCCCAGCAGCCGTCCGTCGGCTGCCGTGCCGGTCGATGAGACCTACTGATCTTAACTCATTGAATTTACGACATAACTAATATTTAAATGAATAAATATGTTATCCATAATAAATTATCCATATGTTTTCCATAATAAATTATCGATTTAAGTAAGTATTCATTAATTAAAAATAAAATCGATAACTTTAATAATTGTTGAACATTAAGTAAAGTTATTTGACACTATATTTAGTTACACAGTACAGTATTTAGTTTCAACGTAAATTTAATTCAAAATCAATAAAAGCTGACGATATAAACTGAAACTCAATAAACTTAATAACACTTCATATTTCATTGAAGCCATTAAATTAAGACTTTACTAATAGGACATCACAATTAAAAAGTATATTGAGAGCCATCATAATAAAATAAAGAAATAAACTCGCCATGTGCATTGGTAAAAATAGATACCTATCGAGGCATACCCACATGGCGATACGAACAAACTTTGGAGGCAAGCCAACAGCACTCGAGGCAAAGTCATGCAAAATTCAAGAAACAATTATAATTACTTTTAACAATAGTTTTGAAGTACTTCTAGAAAACACAATTCTCATCAATCTCTGTTATACCTACTTACTATCGAATTTTAAAAAATACGATAATGTTTTAGTCACTATGGTTAAGCTGTTATTATTAGACGAATTTTAAATGATTGCCCGTTCGTGAATCCCTGAGGACTAACAGTTTTACTTATAAAATTCAGATAGATAAGTATTAACCAGTTTACATGTTTGTTACGTAAGAATACTAAAGTTAAATAATTACAATAATCATAAGAAACAACAATCGTTAAACATTTTATTTATAACTCTATCATACCCATACCATAGAACACAAAACAACTGCTTATGTTTTTCTGTTTATACGTTATTCTTGTGCAGTTGCGCAGGTTGGGAAAGGCTTTAAGCTATCTTAAACAGAAATCGGACATAATAAAAATAAATCATCCTATAGCGCTTGAAATTATTTTGTTCATCACATCTGCATGTGTTTTTACCTGTGTGAGTATAGTTTATAGAGAGTGTATAGTACAGATGTATGAAGTTAATGAAGCCGAAAATGACATTGGCGTTCATGCATGCATAAGCAGTGTGTTGAGAAAAGATGCTATAGATGACGCATTTTAAACTGAGTCGTCTATCGATTTTATTGACAGTGATGTGGGGGCAGTCTTATCACTTCGTGACCCCTTTCATAAGTCAGTTGACGCATCGACCCCGCGCGCGCAGGGGCTACGTATCGATAACGGATATTCCATATGCACATTCCTAATGTCAGTGACATTTATTGCCCAACGATTCAGTTTAAAATGCGTCGACTATAGGTTATAAAAATCAAAAAATCATAGTTCAAATATTCACGAATAAACTAAATGAACAAATAAATATTTAATAATTTAAAAAATCACTACACTCCCACGGTCGCAACAACAGGGTTAACTCAACCGCGGCTGATAACGCAGGACAACAACGCGATTACCTATGAGTAGTTGTTTACCTACGATTTAAAATAAATAGGTAAACAGCGTTTCATTTAACTAGGAACTGTCCCTATAGGGGACAGGACAGCTGGTGGTGTAAACAGGAAAATTTTCTAAAATAAAGTTAAATTTTTTTGGATTTTGTCACAATTAAAAAATCGTTGTAAACGCGTGTAATCATTAATTTTATGTAAGTTTTTATGAAATGTCACTAATGTTTGTCTTTATGATTTTTTGTTTTTGCATAATGAAATGACCCTTTGCAAAACTCTATCTTGTGAAGTGATTGTAAAACTACTAGCTACGGAACCCAGGTTCAAACCAGGGAACTTAGTATCCGTCCGTGGCCTAATAAACTAGTCACTGGACTATCAGTTCAAAAAATTAAATAAATCAGCAAAAAAAGACGAATCTTATTTGTTGAAATCAATCAATATGTTAAGGCTAAGGATGTACCAATGAATGTGGCATATAAAAATGTACATACATACATACGAGTACAGAACTACAGACATTCGCTCAAAACTCATTGAGAAAAGAATTTATAGCTGGAATTGATTGATTACGCCTATATGAGCACCGAGGATGGCCAGCGCACTTTTTTGTGAACGAAGGAATACTGTGTAAGCTGAATTATTTTTGTATTTTTCACTTTACATTTTTTCGCAAATATTTTTTCTTTCTTATATTTATACTAGCGGATGCCACCGAATTCGTCCGCGTGGAATTAAAATAAACAAGATTACGAAAATAAAAGTAGCCTAAGTTACCCCTTAAAATTTATTATATTAGCCCTCAATGATGAATATTTTTCCCCGTTTTCCCACATTTTCCACTTTCTTTTTTTTTGATTTTTCGATCCCATTGGTTGTAGGGTGAGATTATATAGCTTACACAAAAAATAATTTTTGAATTAGAACCAGTAGTTCCTGAGATTAGCGCGTTCAAACAAACTCGCCAGCTTTATAATATTAGTATAGATTCGCTTAAAAAACATAACCTTTGTTAGACGTTTGCCACGATTATCTTCTAAGTCGCTCACGCAACAGCCGCGTTTCCGTCACAGACACGAGATCAGTTTTTGTCTGCGGTTGCCGACACGCTCCAACAAGAACTACTCAAGCTTATCTAAATCTGATCGCCGGTGACTCACGTATCGGAAATAAGTTATAAACTGATAAATAAATACATTTATGATACACTTTAGTTACCGCGGTGTCATCCGCTGTAAAATGTAATGTAATTCGTAAAAACTTAAACTTAAAGGACGTAAGCTCGGTTAAGATAACGCCCGGTTTACGTCCTTACCCGGCGTACGGGTTTATTATAAATAGTAAATTTATAGTAAAGTTATGTTAAACGTTGGTTATGATAACCGAATTCTTGGTGACACAGGCCTTAATGGATAGCGGTGTACGAGACGATTTCAACGGTTAAAGAAATTGTGGAATAAAAGTCCATAAAAATAAATTTTTATTCCGTCCATATTTCAGTTTTTAGAAGGCTTAAACTGAATAAATATATTGGCTGTACTAATAATGAAACTATCAAAGAAAATATGTTTTCAAATGTCGACTGGCAAATCTTCAGTCAAACAAACGGTCAAATAAATAACTCTTTAAGTTTCATCATACTCAAGTAGGTATGATAAGTTAGTATTATGTTAGTTCAAACATGAATTGCATATTCATTATAGAAGTACTTACTAGGATCTTTCACTGATCATCACAGATACATGAGTCAGCTATATTAATTGCGTGTAATTGTGCAATATCTTAGGCCTCTACAACAATCATCATTATCTATGGGTTTATGGGTTTTTACCTATAAGCCTAGGATGCGCCACTGGATATATCGCGAGTAGAGGAAGAGCATGTCTCTTTCTCTACTTATTCGAAATCCTTACTAATATTATAAATGCGAAAGTTTGTATGTATGGATGAATGTTTGTTATTCTTTTAGCAAAAATTACAGAATAGATTCTGATTAAACTTCACAATAATATAGCTTACATATAATAAACCAAAGGCTACATTTTAAACTTAAATTAGATAGAGAATTAACCCTCTAGTTAATCTAATCGAGACCTACTATGCAGGTCCGCGGGCGTACTCTAATAAGATAGTAGACAGAATATAGAACCGAATATGGAAACAGGAGTGGGTAAAATGTATGTAAAACCGGCTTTCTTCAGACTTCTGACTCACTACAGATATCAGAGAAAACAAATTATTTCTGTATAAAAAACTTTATTCCATTAAATTCATGAATTCCCAGATTAACAAAAATACCAACACAATCTAAATCGCCAGATACTTAGTAACGCAGTTCATTTTAACGCGTATTTTTTGAAAATAAAACAAATGAAAGGTTACTGAAAATCTCCCCAATTAAGATATTTCGGTGGAACAATGTAGGAAAATCTGAAAAGCGTCCAAAATTCTGCGGCAGCGTGACGCATGCACTCGCGCGCCAACGTTCCTACTAACTAGGGTTCCCGTCAGCTCTTCGGAAAAATATAGTATTTAAAATCCGGATAAATATATAGACCACTTTTCGAGAAATAAGGTTATGAGTATTTTATGTTTTTTGTTACTAGCTGACGCCAGCACACCTATTAGTTGCAGTGTGATATTATGTAGCCTAAAGCCTCCTTCGATAAATGGACTATGCAACCCAAAAAACAATCAATTAGAACCATTAGTTCCTGAGATTAACGTGTTCAAACAAACATCTGAAGAGATTGTTTGTTATAACATTAGTATAGATAAAAACTATAGGTGCACCTACGGGTGGTCGTGGTATATGTGCTATGCAGAGCGATTTGATGGATTCCCAACTCGTAACTTCTCACGCAATTAAGCTTTATCAGCATTTTAAGTACTAGACACCACCGAGACGAGCACAAAACAATGGAATGATATTTAGTATCAGCATTTCGAGTATTAGACCACCGCGAAGCGTTCGAAACGATGGGAAACTCCTTCGATTAAATAAGAACATTCACCATACATTGAATCAGTCCGCAAATTGCCTCCTTAGTGTTAAGTTGGTAGTAAATTTAATTTTAAGATTCAATTGTTGTAAGCACAAAGATTCAATTAGTATTAAGTATTATTTCGTTTTATCTATTTGACTACCTGTGACATATTTTGATAATGATATTTAATAAATAAAGTATAAACAGAAAACTTCCAGATGGCTTAAACTTTTTCGCCGTTTCCAACAATTATCGTCACATTTCAGCGATTTCTCACAAAATATCAAAAACCTTCCTCAGAAATCACACTATCTATCGGCAATAATCGCATGACAGACCGTTCAGTAGTCTTTTAGTTTGTCGCGAACAGACAAACGCTGCGTGGGGACTTGTTTAATAACATGTAAGGCTACACGCTATTGCTTCAATCAATGTAAAGGTGCGTTCATGATCTTTAGTTTTTTACAAAAGATCATGAAAGATGTGTATGATTTGAGTGTTGATAATAGATAATTGTTTGCGTACCAATTGTTTATTCCTTAACAATATTATGTGACTGCCTCGTTGATCTAGTGGTTAGCCTATGTGACTTCGATAACGAGGTCCTGGGTTCGATTCCTGTGTCGGGTCATGGAAGAGTTCTAAGCGTTTTTTCATTCTTCTATGAAATGTTCAATACATTCCAAGCCCGGAGTTTGGAAGTCGGTGGTGTTACACCCCCGTACCTCGGAGAGCACGTTAAACCGTCGGTCCCGGTCATTATCATCTACATCTGATAGTGATCGTTAATAAATAAAACATTATCACCCTAAGTCCGCCAACCCGCTTTGGAGCAGCGTGGTGGGTGTACGCTCCGTATATCCTCTCCTATAAAGAGGGAGGCCTGGTCCTGTAGTGCGCCGTTAATAGTCTAATAATGATGATGAGTGTGAATATTATGTGGAACGCAGTATCGCAATATAGTAGGTACAATACTATAAGTATATTACTCGGTTGACAACCCTAGTATGTACAGTCACGTAGAAAAAAAATTAGAATAAGCACTCGACACAATTTACGTCTAAATATAAACTTTAAACAGCTTTCATAACAAATAGCCCATGGGATTCTTTATCGTGCAATACGCAATCGCACGATTGCAGAGCATCTTGAATTATTTCAATCGAATCAATATCATATTTAACACTAGAAGACGCCCACGGTTTCACCCGCGTAGTTCTCGTTCGGGATAAAATGTGGCCTATGTGTTATTCTGATATATTTTTGTCAAGTTTCATCAAAATCTATTCAGTAGTTTTTGTGTGAAAGAGTAAAAACATCTATCCTTTCGCGTTTTAATATTAGTAAGGATTGCTAAAAGTAGAACATGATATACTTTTAGCAATCCTTACTAAATGGCTAAATCAAAGGAATTGCGATATTTCGAAAAATTGTGAAAATGTACTTGACCAGTTGGGAGTACCTGAAGCATATTCTTCGAAGACTAAACTACGACTAATTGCAATTAATAACCCAGGGCACACAGCGCAAGAAAAGCACTCGGTCACTATTCAGGCTGCTGTGTCCAGAATTCAAGTTGCCAAAATAATCGCCGAACTTCGTTAGAAGAACCACCTGAAGAAGTACCTGACTACGAACCTCTTGCGAGTAATAGTCAGTTACGTCTCGTATGAACATTAAAATAGTCAGCTTTATGAAAATCACCACGGTGGTTAAAATTCTACAACTGTTGTAAAAAAACACTAACTACTATACTAAAGCCAAACTCGATTGAGAATGCTTGTTAACAAACAAATTTAAAATGAATGTAAAAAATTCAACACATTTTATGGCTAATAAATTTAAAATTATATTTAGCTATTTTAAAAAGTCTTATTTAAAAGATATTGAATATATTAATTAGTTTTAAGCTTACTTATCTAATTTATTGACATGAATTCGTCATTAACTAGTTAATTAAAAAGAATAGGAGTAAAATGACGAGTGATTTCTACCTTCATTTTTAATTTGTTTGTTGACAAGCATTCTCAATCGAGTTTGGCTATAGTATAGTAATGTTAATTCAGGAACATTAGAAGACAAACGTAATCAGATCCACTACATGTTTCACTACAAATATTGATGATTATGCTTGATTTTTTTCAATTTTTAGGACACTGTAGATTGAGATATAGATTTTATTCGGTAAAACCTGATCGAAGATATGTACATCATAAAAACCCTCACATTTATAACGATAGATTATCATGAAATATCAAATTATTCATCTATTTTCTCAACAAAGACACATTTTGATATTTAGTTACTCTCAATGGCATATTATATTGTCCTATAGGTTAATTTATATGCTGAAATTCCCACAGGAACTGGACCTCCGGCGTCAGCTAATTTAATAATAAATGCGTTTTTTTTACATTATTTTTTAGATTACTTAGATAGACTTTGTTGTTCGTAATAACTTATAGTGCAAATTGGACAGACACGCCTGTTCGTTAGAGTTTCGTTAAGACAGCCTTCAGCAAAGCCTGTAACTTGGCACGTCAATAATAATTCAAAGGCTGCCAAGTTCGTTTCATCTGCGAGCAAATTGTTGCCTAACAGGAAGCAAGATGAAGGTGTAATTATTATTTGAAATTCAAGCGACTTCCGCGCCCTCTACTTTAATTGAATACTTGTGTAACTTTAAGTATAATGTTTTGCTTGAGGTACCCACTGTGCTAGGTGATAGGTGGATGCATTTTGTTACTATCCACGTGACAAAGTTATGTGTAGTGTAGTGTTGATGGTAGCACAGAGGTAAAAATCCAAGTTTTTTTTTATCCACACATCTGATGGTAAGTGATGAGGCAATCTAAGATGGAAGCGAGCTAACTTGTTAGGAGTAGGGTGGAATCGAATAGAAATCCACACCCCTGTCGGTTTCTACACGATATCGTACCGGAACGCTAAATCGCTTGGCGGTACGTCTTTGTCGGTAGGGTGGTAACTAGCCACGGCGAAATCATCTCACCAGCCAGACCAAGACAAATTAAGAAAAATCTCAATCTGCCCCGCCGGGAATCGAACCCAGGACCTACGTCTTATAAATCCGCCGCGCATACCACTGCGCCACGGAGGTCGTCAAAAAATGAAATGAAATCCACACCCCTTTAGGTTTCTACACGACATCGTACCGGAACACTAAATCGCTTGGCGGTACTTCTTTGTCGGTAGGGTGGTGACTAGCTACGGCGTCATTAAAATCTCAATCTGCCCCGCCGAGAATCGAACCCAGGACCTCCGTCTTATAAATCCACCGCGCATACCACTGCACCATGGAGTTCGACAAAAATAAATATAAATACCACAAAACTGTAACATGCAAGGTATCCAATATTCAATTTACCTATAGCGCTATTAAAATGATTACCAATTTTACATAGCAACCAATTAAGCACTATCACAACGTAATAACATGGGAAAAAATATAGTTTGTCAGGAACAAGTAAGGGCAAGTAATCGTGGCGTGTCAAATATTTGTTAAGATAAGATTACATAGTTGCGTGGCAAAGCAACGCGGCTTGATCAAATGTTAGCATATTACCACCCAACGACTTCGAATAGCTAAGCCTGAATACTTCTAACACCTATTTCTATACTGCTTCCAAAGAGAGTTACATTTATTTAAGGTCTTTGATCACATGAGTTGATAAACGGAACAGAGACAAAGCTACTTAAGAACGTGCAAAATTGTTACCTATTTTGGTATGGTTGTCACAATAGGTTAACTAGCTTCAAACTAACCAGACAAACGACGTGTCGCACTGACATGACTCTAGGTTGTCAACTAACTATGCTAGCGTAAACCGGTCTTTTCCAAGCCGTGTACGCGACAAGAGGCTGGTGGTCACTCACACATGTCCCGCGTGCTTGTAGTAGTGCAACCGTAGTAGTGCGTGGTAGTATGAAGCTTTGTCTCTGTTCCGTTTATCTACTCATGTACTTTGATTAGTAGTATGGCATGGTCCACATCCTACCTAACCCTACACCCACGGTTAGTGGTTAGGACTCCAGAGGATTCTTCTCACAAAACGCGCTGTTTCAAGAACTGCCTACTGTATCCGACCCTTGATATAACAGCCAAGCGAAAATTTCTTAAGGTGATGGTTAAAGCTTTTCCCAATAAAACTATTGACTGAAACGACTATAGGAACAATAATCGTCGACTCAACATTCCACATGGCGGTAATCTCGTGAGCAAGATCCAGGTATTCTCAAAAGTTTAATTGTCATGACACTAGTGTTTAGGCTCTAATATGTACTGAAGTTTTAAAAACACCTATTAACCGACTGCTCCATAATCTACGATTACGTAACCGATCTAAGCAATTATTTTAATAGTAATTTTATGAACGTTAGCTATATCAAAAACCAGTACGAACCGAATGTCATTGTTCCCGAGGTTTACTGATAATAATTTATAATAAAATATTTTATCGCCCGCAATCCGCATAACTGCTCTTTGTTCATTAATCTCGTAATTTTATTGCGCCCGAACTCTCTGATATAAATTATATGCTCGCGAAAACATAAATATCACTTTCGTAAATAGAAATTTAGATGGGAAAAGGGCAGAGTAATGAGTATTTACTCTACACAGTACATGTTTTCAGAAAGCCTTTTTAGGGTTCCGTACCTCAACAGGCAAAACGGGAACCTTAATTGGATCACTTTTTTGTTCGTCCGTCTGTCTTACAATATCCTTTATGTAAGAAATGCGTGGAGGTATTGAATTGATGTCAAAACCATTTTCTTACTTAAGTCTACAGTCGCTTGAAGCTGTGACAATTAATACACACAATAATCGACACTTTTAATAGAATCAAAATATTTGTAACGTAAAATTACGTTATTAAAATGATCTCGAAAAAGGCAAATCTGAGACTTGACTTGAAATCCGCAAGAGTAGACGCGAAATGCGTGGTCATTTCACGTCGTCAATAAAACTGTCAACTGTAACAGTCCGTCACAATGACACTCCGTAAAAATTAGGAAAGGAGTATACCATTTTGTTTTACTCTTATCTCAACTCATCCATAATGATAATCTTAAAGTCACCTGAAAAAACCCGCTGCCTGCAGGAAAAGCACGGGCTACGAAAGATCCGCAAGTCGGCCGTATTTATTTAAAGAGGAATTAGGTTTTTTATGTGCAATAAGATCGCGCTTGACCGCGATCTCACCTGATCGTAAGTGTAGGTGCGGTATTAAAATATGGAAATGGTTAGTGTTGGTTAATTTTAATAATATGGAGAATACTCGCGATACTTTAAATTCTTATATAGGAATTAGGTATATTACGAAGCTGACTTAAACTAAAGATAGGTAAAACAGGTAAATACTCGGATGGTATTAGCTAATAACGTAGTTTCATTGAACTCCCCGCCAGGTGGCGCGATTCTCCCACCGCACCGCACGGCTTGTTATTAGACACAGCACGTGCGCGCGCGCACATTTTGCAAGAAATTACTTCAATTATAGCCATAACGTGTCCGCTTCCAAGCAACCGGATACCGTTGTATCTGCATACTAGATACAGTAATGATTTATATGCTATTAAATAGTATTAAAGTAATTTTAGAATACAGTAACTTGAATTTCTTGTTGGGTTATTTGCGAATCCTTATCGTGTAGAAGAATTCGCAAATAACCAAGTACCAATACAGACAAAAATTCATATCTAAAAGCTACTTATAAATAATCCTCAAAGAATTTTCTCAATGACGTAGTCATTGAAGTGCACGGTGATAGATGCGTCAATGCAAGTTTTTTTTATTTATGGCAAGTAAGACTGCAATCATACCAGATGGTACCAACTTGTTAGGAGTAAGATGAAATCCACACCCCTTTCGGTTTCAACACGACATCGTGCCGGAACGATAAATCGCATGGCGGTACGGTAGGGTGGTAACTAGCCATAAGTTGATACGAAAAATAAATATCTCTTAGTTAAAGAATTCGTGTGATAGCGGCAATCCTAAATTCACGCAGTCAAAGTCACGGGCAAATATAAAATTCTAAATTAACTTGATCTTGTATCGAACCTAGGATTTTTCCACTAAAAAGCAAAGATTTCCCAAATACGCCAAAGAGGATCTACATAATCATGAGAAAGTGATTGTACGAAAAATGTACATTGGTAGTTTATACCTGTCACAGTAAATGGTATTCGTACAAATATTAATTTCGCGTGAAAGTTAATTGTATCAAATTAGCTACCGGTCTAATAGTTTATAATCTGCAGTGCATCGTTACATCACTAACTAAAAGAGAAAAGAATCTGAATGTCTTTTAGTTATTATGTGTTTTTAGTTTTTACATTGACTATTGTGTAACTGGACGATAAGTGCATCATTGAAATAATGGCTAGCTTATTATTATCATTGTCAGCCTATTAACTGCTTACCGCAGGGCCAGGCCGCCCTCTTTATAGAAGAAAGGATATGGAGCGTAGACCCACCACGCTGCTCCTACGAGTTGGCGGGCTTTAGGTGATATTGTTTCTTTTTTTTTAACGTCTGCAAGTTGGCCCTTGACTGCTATCACACCTGATGTTAAGTTACGATGCTATCTAAGATGGAAGTGGGCTTACTTGTTAGGAGTAGAATGAAATCCACACCCCTATCGGTTTCTACACGACATCGTACCGGGACGCTCAATCGCTTGACGGTGCATCTTTGTCGGTAGGGTGGTAACTAGTCACGGCGAAAGCTTCCCACCAGCCAACGATTACTATCAAATGTGGATGATAGTGACCGGCACCGACGGTTAAACGTGCTCTCCAAGCCACGGAGGTATATCACCACCTTCTTCCCGACCCCGGGCTTGGAATGAAATGAAAATTTCATAGAATGAAAAACTCGGAATTGTACCGCGACCCGACCCAGGATTCGAATCCAGGAAAACTTTATCGAAGTTTAGGTTAACCATTAAACCAACGAGGCAGTCACTACCCTCTAGTGGGCCGTTAATACCTAGTGGGCCAAAGCATTATAGGAGAGGGCCACCATACTTTTACGCTTTAGTAGGGAATTGCAAAATTTAGGCAGTAATGTCATTTGTTATTAATATATAATTTACATTCTGAACATTTAGGAAAGAGGAAATTGATCATGACTTGAGTCATAACTAAATACTGTACTCGTGCTTTTAAATGAAAACTGAAATTTCCTGCTACTCATGAAATGTCACTAATTTGTCTCCTATTTACCCAAAGTGAAATAACAGACATGACTTAAACAGCTACGGCTGAAGGGCGCGAACAGTGCATCGTAGATACGCTCCAACATATCTTGGCATTGCGTATAAGAAACGAGGCACCAAACCGATTCCTACGTGTCCAAGAGATATCGACTACTATGCTATGAAATATTTGGTAGTTCTTATTATCATTGAAATAAAAGAAATTGCAACATGTATGAATTCCTATGATATCAAACAAGATCGATTGGAATATTCGAATCCTCTGTAAGACACGTTTCATATATTTTTAGAGCGTTGTTAAAATTCCAAAAACAAAACTGTAAATAAATAAATGAGACAAAACAAAAACCTTTTATATCCTAAATTTTAATAATCGGTTCGATTTATTTAAATGTCTTTGTTCTGTAATACGTAACGACGACTGTAGCGTGTGTCATATAATACGGAAACTTCGAAAACGATCGGAAATGACAGGCATGGAAGCTTCGAACAATTTCAAGGGCAGTTTAATTTTGTATGTACAGAGTTACCTGCTGGATGCATATTTGAGTGTACGTGTGACGCATAATCTGTCATGAACTTTCCGGCAATTTTAAGCCCGGTATTGGTAAGTAAAATGAAAATAAAAAGAATAGATAGAATAAGACATACAAAAATAAGGTCTATTACAAATGCAACTGACGCCCTAAGCTATGCGCTAAAAATGAAATGGAAGTGGGCAGGGCATGTAGCTAGGCTCAAAGATCAAAGGTGGACTTCTAAAGTTACCATGTGGAGAGGTCCACAAGGCAATAGAGGTAGAGGGAGACCAATAGCAAGATGGAAAGATAAAATTAAAAAAACAGCCGGCCCATTTTGGAACCAAATAGCACAGGACAGGGTAAAATGGACGTCTTTGGAGGAGGCCTTCACCCAATCTGGGGTTCTTACATAATAATAACAAATTATTTTTTAAGATTTACTAACCACTATATTTTTTTAGATACTAACACAACATTAACATACCAAATATTGTAAGATTATGTAAGAATTAAAAGTTTTTTTATATTATTTTATTTATTTATTGGTAAGTTGGTAGTGTTTCAAGTTACAACCCCGTGCCTCGAAGAGCACGTTTAGTTGTCGATCCCGGACATTATCACCAACATCTGATAGTGATCGTTTAATAATCCAACATCGCTTATTACCCTAATCCTGCCACCCTATATTGGACCAGCGTGGTTGGTCTAAGTTTCATATCTCTAATAACAGTTTTTATATCATTTGAATCTATAGTCAACTCTAATAAAATAAGCCCGGGTCGGAGAACGGCTTCCAGCCGTCCACACTCCTGCATTTCTGCTATGGCCGATATTGAACCCAATGTTATTCTGTAGGTGTTTTTCGCAAGTTACACCCGCTTTCGGTTGACTTAGAACAACCGGAAAGCAACCGGAGTAGCAAAGAACAATCCTCAGACATTTTCGAATGTCTGAGGATTGTTATGCCAAGCCGTTGAATATGTCATGCCAAGCCGCTTGGGAGTTGGAAGGGAACATATATATAGTACGGACAGACAGACAGCAAGAAATTCAAGCATTCCGCAAAAATGCAATAATAATACACATACAAAAGATAGTCAATTTACAAAGAACAATTTCTCGAAACTTAGTCAGTATTAGGGTCAGCAGTTTAGCGATTAGTAAACAATTTCATGGTCAAGTTGAGAATTAGTATTATAGGTAATTTAATTAAAATGTAATAAAGGTAATTAATGAGAATAAAGTACTGTTTATTCCTAATATTCTTTTTAGAACATTCCAGAAGATTCAAAGGTGTAATTTTTATAACCTTATTGATAAGACAGGTTAACCTAATAAGACACACATTTATTGTACACATTTATTGAGAGCATTGAGGAGTATGTGCGGGTTAAAACTGTGTGACAGAGTTCAAAATAGTGTGATAAGAGAAAAGTGTGGTGTAAAAGAAGATGTAGTGACTAAAATTGAGAAAGGGATGCTTAGATGGTTTGGACATGTAGAGAGAATGGATGAAAAAAGATTAACAAAAGAGATTTACATTTACGAGATTAAGTTGGTTTAAGTTGTATATAATTTCCCCGGTACGGCAAAGTAATGTACTTGGCACGCAGTCGGGTCTTTTGATTTTTTTAATTGCCTCCCCAATTTAATTTTGACTTGTTTTTGTAAATAGATAATTTGCATCTAAGTATTATTATCTTTCTTTCTTGTTATTCAACACTGCATCTAACTATTATTATCTTTCTTTCTTGTTATTCAACGCGATCTAGGTTACGGTGTTTGTTATCAGCGGCGACAAATATCTCATCTCGAGCAATGGTCCTCTTATCAATGAATCTTTATTGCGGTCTTTATCAACGTACCCGAGTGGCAATAAACGCTGTATTATTCACTAGCGGACGCCCGTGACTCCTATTGTTATTTTTTTAATACTAGTTGGCCTTTGACTGCAATCACATCTGATCGTAAGTGATGATGCTATCTAAGATGGAAGGCTGGCCAACATGTTAAGAGTATGGTGAAATTCACACACCTTCGGTTTCTACACGACATTCTATCCCACCAGCCAAACCTAGACCAATTCTGAAAATACAATTCAGCCTTGCCGAGAATCGAACCCAGTCATATGGGCCGTAATTTTTGTTCCTTAAGTGCGATCTAAAACAAAGCTGAACGCACCAAGCTAAGCTTATATCTGCCCGTTAAAACTGTGTATAAAATTCGGTCTATTGGTTTTGAACGATGCTTTAAGAAATGAACTCACAAAAATATTATACATACTTTTTTTAAAAATATTTACTGTATAGAATTAACTTGTTTACTATTTTATTATATGTATAGTATAGGTAGATAACAGCTCGTTTGCCTTTGTTATCTCTGTAAGATGGATTTATAATATCATTATCCAGATAAATTTATCTCGCTTCTCTTGAAGCCGGCGCCGCGATTAAAGAGACGGAGTCACCGGAAGGTTCTCGGTTCGATACCCAGACGTTGAACTATTTATTATAATCGTTGTCATTTCTAGCACAGGATTTTTCAATTAGTTTGTTAAAGGCGAAAAAGAATAATGATTTCAGTTTGAGTTTGGATACACAAAAGTTAAATAGGCAAGGATTGTACCAAGAATCTTATTGACAAATCTTGTTTAGCTCAATAGCTAAACAAGCTTGATATTATTTTAGACTTTTGTCAAAATCAGTTCAGGCACAGATCTTTTTACTCGTAACAAAGGACTATTTGATAAAACATTAATAAAAATGTATAGCTGTATTCTTTTAATAATATTAGCCACTAATATGGCCCATTTACGAGTGGCGCAGTGGGTAGTGACCCTGCTTCTGCGTCCTAAGCCGTGGGTTCGATTCCCACATCTGGAAAATATTTGTGTGATGAGCATGGATGTTTTCCAGTGTCTGGGTGTTTATCTATATATTATAAGTATTTATGTATAATATATATAAAAATATTCATCAGTTATCATAGTACCCATAACACAAGCTACTTACGAGTACGCTTACTTTGGGGCTATATAGCGATGTGTGTAATTGTCCTATAATATTTATTTTTTTATTTATTATTTATTTACCAGCATTGAAGCAGCGGGGAGGGTCAAGCTCTATATTACCTCTCTTGAAAGGATGAAAGCCTGGCCCTATAGCGGACCGTTAATAGGCTGGTAATGTTTCCCACGGGTACGGAAGCTACGCGGATGAAACTGCAAATCTTCTAGTGATAAATAATGGGTTATTTAATCCTATAATTACTCGTCTTATTTTTATCTGAAACTCGAGTACTGTTGCAAATTCATTCATTTATGTGTACTTAGATGTTTGTCCGTATCAAGCCTTGTTCCCGTAGGGGTAGGCAAAAACCTACGAAAGCGATTTATAAGGCGAGATTGAATGGGAATGTTGGAACGTTTCTGGACCAAATCCAGGATATTCCAGTAAGAGGCCAGGTCAAGAGTACCCTAACCTGACAAACTTGTATGAAAGGATTAACGAAATTGAAGAAAGCGAGATATATATGTTTGTTCGTAAATTATAAATGTGTTCGTAGTTCCATATGTTTAGACAGCGCAGTGCACAATGTCTCCTTGTTTCACAAACAAGCTGCCATTGCGACGCGTGAGAATTCAGAGAAACCTTTGACTTTTGTTAGCGATTTTTATATCTGTACATTATCATTTTGTGGAAACTTGATAGTAATTTACAAGAAACTAACTGAATAGAAAATTTTCAAACTAAAAATAAATAAAATAAATTATCGAAATATATTTTGTTGTAAGGCTGACATCGGCCGTGGCTGTTATCACCCTGCCGACAAAGACGTACTTAAAGATTTAGCGTTCAGGTATGATATTGTGTATAAATCGAAAGGGGATTGCATTCGACTCCTAACAAGCTAGCCAGCTTCGGTCTTACATTACATCATTACTTGCCACATAACTTGCAATAAAAAAAAATATTATAGCATTCCATGGATTCACTGTGCTGCTGTCAGGTCTATCATATGGCAGGGAGAATCTCCAAACAGTGCTCCATACTTGTGACAGGTCATATGCTTTTCTTGGCAATTCTTGGCTCTTCAATTTTTCTTGACAACACAAGCAAGAGTAGCAAGAAAAATTGTCACAGTTTTGACATTTTTATATTGTTTAGTTCCCAAGTATCAAATTGATCATCAGACCAAAAATGCAAGTATACAAATTTCACTGACAAACAGGATTGTGATTGCCTATAGAAATAAATAGGGTGGGAATAATATCTTAAAAATTAACTAATACCTACTTGTATGTCTAAAAAATATTTAGTTTTGTTCAAATCATGTTTTCCAAAGTAACTTAATTTACAATAGCCAGCGATGTCCTCTTTACACATCTCTGTTAATTTACAAAACATGAATATACAGTTGTTATTGCTTTAGACATGATGGGAAAAACAAAGTTTGTTGGTCTGTGTGACTGTTTGCGTGTAGGTAGTGTGTTTGCTCTTTTATTAGCCTGTGTTGGAATAGTGTGATTTTTTATATGCAGATGGTTAATTAATGATGACACATCTATTTTTTTTAAAGTCTATGATCTCAACTTTTGTACTATTTCAATTTTATGTTAACAAATTATAAATGAATTATTTTGCTGTTCTCGTCTATATATATAAATATAAATAATGCAACATCTTAGCCAGAATGTCCTAAGGATGCTCTTGTTTCCGAATGACCACAGAGGGACTTTTTCATTTTGTCAAGCAATGTCTTAACTTGTAAGAATGTGTATACTGTAAGATTGACCATATAAGAGACAGGTGAAAATTCATCATAGAACTACAGATATTACTACAATTACTCATATTACAATCTTGCAAAGACTGATTTCCTGCAATTAATAGTTTCATAGCCCACAAACCTGCATCGGAGCAGTGCGGTGGGTCTATGCTGCACATCCCCTCTTCTATAAGAAGGGAGGCCTGGCCCTGTTGTGGGCTGTTAATAGGCTGATAATGATGATGATGAATAGTCTCATAATTTTAACAACCTTATGTATCTCAACAGGTAAAACATCAATTGTAGAATAGGATAGCTTTGGTTTAGTCAGTCTATTCAGTAGTTTTTATATGAAAGAGTAACAAACATCCATCCATCCATACAAACTTTCACCTTTATAATATTAGCAAGGATTATACACAATATTTCACCACAATGCATTATGATTCATGATTCATTCACCTCTTGTGTCAGATGAGATCGTCTGTGCCATTTGTTCTACCAATGGTACTCTAAAAATTGAAATCTTCATTAAGCTAGCATCTATTATTATGATAACCTAATAAAACATGTTAGATTAATCAAGATTTTCCACATCATATGTACCATTGTTCATCTAAATATTGTTTAACATTTAACATATTTATTTATTGACAAGTAGTTGTTGCCTTTGTCCACGAGAATTCTGTTTTATGATAATTCATCAAAAAGTAGCTATTCTCCTTTTAACATAAGAGGGCAAACATCAACAATATTTTCTATTTGTTGACTTCCAAGATATTTTATGATATATATACAGTATAACTAAATGTTAACATTGATCTAATAAATTAGGCTGTTATATGATTTGTATTAAAATTGGCTCAAATATGTTGTAAACTTAATTTTTAACAATCTTTATAAAGAATGGTCTCTGCCTACCCCTACGGTAATAAGGCGTGATGTTTACGTATGAATTTATAAAGAAGTCTATACTAATATTATTAAGCTGATGAGTTTGTATGTTTGAATGTGCTAATCTTGGGAACTGCTAGTTCTAATTGATAAATTATGTTTGTATTTGGATAGTCCATTTATCCAGGAAGGCTTTAGGCTATATAACATTAAATTACAACCAATAGGAGCAAATAAATAGTGGGAAATCATCTTTAAGGGCAAATTTTTCATAAATTTTGATTTCATGTAAGCAGATCATTCGCTTCTATATTTTAAAAAATTAATATAATTTCAACTCTTAATGATAACATATCACGTCTTCACACTTTAAACAGAATTAAGATAACAAATTGAATGAGTAATTTGAATGTCTTATATAAAAATGGAATCATAAAATTATCTTAGACAAACACATTTGTTCTAATCATATTAATAGTGAGAGATAAAAATTAAATAATTCATATGGATAGCAATGTAATGGAGTGTTTACATGCGTCTTGGATTCATTCTTGTAACACACAAAAGTTAAAAATAGAGGAATACTTTTAAAAAAATGCTTGACTTTACGGCTGATTATATACTTTGTTATTTGGGAATGCAATTAATATTCCAAAAATAAGTCAAATGTTTTGTAATTTTTGGTTTCAAATTAAAAACGCCAAAAAAAATAAAATATAGAATAAGATTGTATATTAATATAATTGTAAGCCTTTCATTACTTTAATAAAGATTTATTTATTATTACTAAATTCTAGTTACTTCAGGCATAAACTTAGCAAGGGTCTGCCTACTAGAACTTTTACTGTATTGAGGCAGAAAACATAGCAATTCCTATAATACCAATAGATACAACAGCTAAACTGGTAAAACTGCTAATAATAATGAACAGCAGATTGATGCAAATAGCAATTGAGAATTAATAGTACATGATTATATTAAAAGAAGACTTAATAATTCAATTAGAATTTGTTCAGGATTTTAGTACCTCACTTTAGTATCATCTCATTAGAAACTGGGTTGATTATTACTACATAGATTTCTATGAATAGATATAAAAAAATAATGAATGTAATTTACCTGGGGGGCTATCGGTGAGGATGGTAATCCCCGAGGGGTCGACATGTGGAGGGAAAGCCTCGTACAAGTCGGGCTCCTCTTCTAGCACTGCGGACAACATCACGGAGGGCATCCCTGCTCTGACACTGTACACTGACCGACACTACACTACACTGCACTGACACTGTCTGCCTGTCCTCACACCAGCAGTGCGCCCATCACCGTCAGTTCGTGCGCCTCCGACCCACACACCTAGGTCAAATCCTGCTGCACCATTTTCAGATCTGGAATAAACATGGAGCTGTGACTAAACTGTGTCAAGACTGCAAATTATTTTATAAACGGCACTATCGCGCCGATACGTTATCAGTTAGCCTCCGTCGGCATAATCCTGTGATTTGATCGCGGCGGGGGCGACCGACGCCGTTCAACTAAGTAATTATCTAATTGGATATAATTAAAACTTTGTACGGATCAGCTGATCGCCCCCGCTGCCAGAAGGGGCTCGGAATTTTATTGCTATTTTAAGACTCTGCGGCAGCTGATCGGACGGTCTTCAATGTCAGCGCGAGAAACGCCCGAATTTCGAAACAGCGATTCGCGAAACACGCCTTTTTTTCAATGGATCCGTACTCCGTAGTGGACTTACCGAAGTCTTGGCGATAAATGATGCGGAGCAGGATTTGCGACTCCGTATTTACCGCTTTGGAGTCCCCGCGGCGACTAACGTGAGTGCCCAGTTCCCGGCGCAACGTAATCGCGGATGGGATAATAGTGACGAGTGGGAGCCGACGATTTTGCTTTGTCACTTAAACGAACCACACAGTACTATATAATACCTCACAGAGTTATATCAGTAACTGACCATACGCACGGGGACATCGTAAGAATTATTTCACTGATATGCGAACGATCCGCAACCTCTGAAACGTATAATCTAATTATCGATGTATCCGGTGAAAGTCTTTTGACGTGAATTCAAGACAAAACTTTTCTCTATAATGACTAGTCTGACTGAAATTTAACAGAGTAGACTGAGATTTCCGCTATAATAAAAATTGTAGCCGATCAAATGAACTCAGCGCCTACTATAATCGCGATTTGCATGAAATCGAATTTAATATAATAAAGTAGCGACGGAACTGGAAACATTGGGAAACATTTTGCCCAAAGAGTAGAAATATTTTTTGCCCACCTTTGAATAAAGAGCATAGACAAAAATGATTGAAGGGTTATTTATCAATTTATTGAAAATGTTTTTTTTTTGCTCACGAAGTTATAATGAATTTGTATAAATATAAATACATAATGTTAAACAATCTATATGAATATATAATTAAAGATTTCGACGAATTGAAAATCACTGTTCATTTTTGAAGTTGGTTAAAAATTTATAACAAAGGAGAATAAACGTTTCGTATAGGTATTTCTTTACTTTCTAAATATGTATGATCAAGTTCACGAAATATATTACTCAAAATCAAGCCTAATTATGTTATGAAAAGTCCTGTAAAATAATCTTACTAGTGAATTAATTTATTTAAAACTCATCAATTCGACAATTCGACATTTTGACAAACTATAAATAGATCCTCGCTTATATTTCTTTATAGTGTATTGATAATATAACCACGGTAACAAAGTAATTGGTTTGCAATTACAGTAATTAATTAACAAATAATAAGTTTTGTACTTTGTTTTTATAGTTTGTGTTTTTTTGAACTTATTTTTTAAGAAAGAAGCACTTGGACTTTTTATAAAATAACTTTATAGACTGTCGAACATATTTATACAACATAAATAACTTTGTTTTTGAGTTTAAATAAACACATTTGGGAAATAATATCCATAAAAATGCTAGTACGAGTATCCGTTTCAATATCATAGACAAACAAGATAAATTAATTCTCTTGATTTATAATGATGCATAGATTGGTTGCCAAAAGTTCGAATCTAGAACTTTAAAAAAATGTACTGTCATAGTGGCATTGACTATGGTTATCGCTTGACATTGACAGAATAAATTTTCAAATGTTGACACTCGACAGCTGACAGAACAGGAAAAACGAAAATTCATCACAAATTCACTCTCGTCTCATTGTGCCTGTATTGTTTTTCGAAAGTCAAAAATTACTTAAAATATTTCTGTAATTTGTAAAAATTGACATCCATGTGACCAAGAAAATGTCGCTGGCAAAATCTGACTGTTTGAAAGGTTGTTAAATTACATGCTTTAGTGCTATCGTTGTTTTGAATGTCTGGCTCTGGTGTATTTATTATTTATTTATTGATTTCCAGATACAGTGACAGTGTTAATAAACGCTATAGGAGACAGCGATAACACAGTGAACAATGTTGTAATTAAATCTCTGACGAAGATAGCCAATGTACATCCAAACGAAGTGATTGAAATATTTTGCGAATTGTACCGGAACACCGTAAAGTCGAACACAACGCAGCTGGGTAACATTGTGAAGTACGTATAATTAAAAACCTGTACCATGCTTATAAATGGGCTATTTGTAGATGTAACAGCTAAGTAAATATGGTCATAGTTTATATTTATTTTAATACCACTCATTATCTTGTTTTCGTCTATGTAAATATGTTTTTTATACATTGTATAAAATTTTAATGTAGTGCAATTACATTGATTGATGGATGGGTATAGAAACATGGTTTTGCATATAATACATTTTATAACTACTATGGTAAATATGCTCTAGATCAGTGATATCAATTTAAAAAACCAAAGAGACCTACTACTAGTAATGTAAAACATCTTCCTCCAAGAAACTGCTGTTGATAGCAGTAACTAATATTGGAGGGGACATTTAAAAAGTGGCAATCACAATAGATTGGTAACAGTCAACGTCATATGAAGACTGTATGTAGCCACTAAAGAATAAGACAAACTACTTGTAATTCATTATTTTATTGAGTTATTGGGGTATTTTATAAATTTAACTGGACCATAAAAGAATGCTCACAGGTTAAGTGGCCTTGAATCCTTTTGACATAGTATTAAACTTATACTATATTTTCTAATGCAGAGTGTTAGAACAGACATGTGTAAACCAAGTGAAGAAGTTAGATCAGAAGATAGCAGCAGAGCTGGTCAATGCTATGCTGAGAGCCATGACAGAGAACCCATCCTACGAACCAGTGGTGCAAATGGGCGCATCAGCGGTACTTGTGGCTATAAGTCATGAACATTTAGATCTGGTAAGCATGTCGCTCAAACTGTTCCTTGGATTCAAAACTTGTAATTAAATGAATTGTTATTTACTAAACTATTTATTTATTTAATTTACACTTCTTGTAAACTTGTACAAACATAAATGAAGTAAGAAGAAATAGTTGAGCCAGCTGTCACTAAGAGTAAATTGTAACTACTCAACCTGGGCTCAATTTAAATGTGTCATATTTTAAAATACCTCCCAAAAATTTTCACTAAGTTTTTGTTATATTTATACTTTTAAAGTTATGAATAAATGTTATAAAGTTATGAGTTATGAAGAAGAAGAAGAAGAAGAAGTTATGCTCTGATACTACAGAGTATCAGTGAGAGCCACTATTAAATATTAAATATTGCATTACTGTCACTTTTTAATCAAGCAGGGAGTATTTAAACCAGTTCTCTACAGATCATAAGTTTAATAAACACATAATTCTTAGCACACTACACTTTTGTATACTTTTGAGTTAAAAGCAAGTGGAGTTTATTTAGTTAATTAAGTTAATTTTAACTAGCACTGTTAGCACACTGCATTATTCTGCACATGCTTGACATGCTCTACAAGCGACACAGCCCTGCCTTGAATATACTCTATGAAATATAGCCCTACTGTTATTTGTCTTTTGTACTATGTCCTAACCACAAAATTAGCCTTTGACTGCTATCCCAAATGGTGACAAGTGATGATGCATTGGGTGAGAACTAACTTGTTAGAAGTAGGAAGATCGATACCCCTTAAGGTTTCAACACAACATCATAAAGGAAAGCTAAATCGCTCGTTACTTCTTCCTTTCCTTTCGTTCCTTGCTGGTAACAGCAACGATTATTTAAATACTAAAGTTATCTACAACCTCTAGATTTTCCAGATCATTTCTGCTGCACACATGTAAACTATGGAATGAATTTTCTGCCAATTTTAAATTTAAGGGGCAAACAGACCAATTCCTTAAAGTCCAGCAACACATTAGCAGTGATTCTAGTAATCATTTAACATCAGGTTACCTGCGTGCTAGTTTGCCCGCTTCAATAGCAATAGAAAAAAATCTTAGCCCTCTTCCATCCTAGATTTAACAATTACCACCAGTTGAGATTACAGGCAACAGCTAACTTGTGGTAAAAAAAAAACCTGTCTCTCCTAGGTACTACGCTCACTTATCAATCAAATGACTCCAGCGTCATTGCCTCACTATACTATCGCTCACACACTTGGCACACTCTCTGCTGTCAACACACATGCAGTGGTGCCACACATCAAGGAGGTCCTGTGCAAAATGCTGCCATTGCTTCCACTTGTCAAACCAGATGCAGTCAAACAAGCCTTTGCTTATGGTAAGTCATCACCAATTAACTTCACCATCTTTACCCTTCTTGCCTGAAATAGAAGATAATTAAATATTGCTACTTGCCAATTACAAAAACTTTCCAACTAGAACTTTTCTGATACTTTCTAGAATCAGAGACCTTGAAGTTATGATTTAAAGTAAGATTTATAACATGACATTAACTGTCATTGAACGGCACAACTTTGGGCGCTGCCTCTATATTAACGAATTAGCGAAAGATGTTAAATGTTTGCTTAAATAGAACTTATCATACAATGATTTTTTATTAAGGAAATAAACGTAGCAAATTTTTTATGATTGGCTTTTATATAATTATGAAGAAGCATATAAGAATTGGTACGAATAGGTTTTAAAAATTGTAATTATGACTGTTGTATTGCAAAACTTTGCTAATAACCTAAGTATCTATAATTAATATCTTTATATTTTCTTTCCAGCATTTGGTCATTTTGCTGTTGCAGTATCTGAACAAATAGGTGACAATGTGGAAAATGATAACATTACATCAATAAAAGAAAATTTTGTAACAGAATTTTCAATAGTCTTTGATGTGCTATACAACCAGTGGCTGCCCTCCCACGAGCCTAAAGTATCTGAATCAGTGCTTGAAGCATTAGGCCCCATTACCAGGCTAATACCAGAGAGACAATTTAATGAGACAGTTAATAAGTTTGTACTATCGTTACTATCCTTATATCGAAAACCAGTAATTAATTTCTACTGTATAAGCCAGTGCATCTCTTACCTCTTATCACCATCGCCTCTGAATCCAAAGCTGACACTAAACGACAGTGTCATCAATGCTATTAACAGTGTCATGTTCAATCTGGTTCTTCTAGAACCAGATTATGATCAGCCACATACTGTTAAAAATCATTTTGAAGTATTACGTTGCTTTGACCACATGGCTGGACAGTTCCCAGATCAAACTGTTGAGAATTTGTTGCATTACTGTAAAAATAACCAAGAAAAAGAGAGAATGAAAGCTGTGATTATTCTGACTCACTTATCAACATCTTCTCAAACATTTATTGACAATTTTGCTCCCAAGTTTGTCACCATATTGAAAGTAATGATTGTGATGGAGCAAGGTATTAAGATGAAGAAACTTCTCGTTAAAGCCATAGTCGGACTTGTCTATAGAAATTGTCTCATGGCTCCAGAAGACTTTGCTATGGTAGAGTTTATTATAAAACATTGCAACTACGAAGGATCGCCAAATATGTCAAAAACCGAAATCATGGATTTACATGATACTTGTAGAAGTTCTCTCATTTTAATGTGTAATACAGTTACAAGTGTTAGGACGCAATTACGATATTTATTACTGACTGCTCTAACTGTCGACGATTTTACCAATTCAATGTCAACGGTTTGCCACTGTCTGACTTCTTTACTGCAAAACAATTCTGATGTTATTGCTGATGAACAGTCCGATAAATCAAATGATTTGCAATGTTCGCCAGATTTAGTTTTTATCCGATGTTTGACGCACATAGTCGATCCCGACCAGACCGATATTAACAAAAATTTGCTCGTATTCCTGGAAGAATTCTCCGGTGATGTACATAAAAATTTAAAGAACTCTTGGACCATAGAAATCCAGAGATTATTGAAGTTTGTCGGAAAGAACGAGTCCAAAGAGCAATGGCATGGGATGCTCTTAGATCTCCTAGTTTCCGCTGTGGAACAGGTCAATAGCAACAAATGGGTGGAAACAATATCTACGTTGATATCTCAGCAAGTTCTTACTAAAAAGCAACCGCCCATGATTAAAGGAGTGTCTCTGCAGTATTTAGCGATCCTGTCATGCCATATGACTAATGCGGCAATCATTGAATCGGTTCTCAAGATAATATTGTTTGCTCTCAAGTCTATTCCAATGGAAAGCGTCGAATACGTTAGTAAAGCTATAGGTATTGCATCGAGAGAACACGGGGAGTTCGTGCTAAACGAGATAGACGCAACTTACAAGGAGAATGAGGGAAAACGCGGAAATAAATTGCTTAACTTTTTATCATCTCGATCTTCAAAAACAGAAGCTGAATTGGGTGTCGTTAAATACGCGGCTATTACCTGTTACGGAAAAGTAGCATGCGAGTGTCTCGATGTGCATGTTCTCGCTAGATTAGGTGATAATGTAACATCGATACTCTTCGAAATCCTCAAATCAAATCCACCTTTCGACTTATGCAAAGCTAGCGTCACAACTCTTTACGAGATCGGAAAAGCGTTGTACCCCGCGTCGCATCACAACGTGACTCTAAGAAACCGTTGGCAATTATTGAATGCGGTTTTAGAACAGATCTACAATAATAATCTTGATAAACGCAATGTTGAACTGTATCCTATTATAGTCAAAGCTTCAAACGCTTTAACAAAACTACAAAAAGGTATATTGCCTGAAGAGAGGAACACAATATTGAGAGTCTTATTCAACAGCATATTCAGTGAACTATCTTCGTTTAAACGGAAATACGAAATCGAGGGAAACGGTGACAAGAACGATTTACTAGCGAAGACGTTGAACGACTCCCTGAGTCTATTACACGAATTGATAAAAGAGTTGATTATCCAATCGCCTTGCTTGAGTACGATAGATGATATTGTGACATTATTGATTGAATGGATTCGCCACGACAATGACGAAATTCGAACTGCTGCAGTGTTGATTCTGCAGGTTGTATTCGACGCGTACATAAAGAATGTGAAACTAAACTATGAGACCCCGAGCAAGTTTGGTCAGATGGGCTATTTGCTCGGACTTTTTGTCCCCGGAGTCGCCGATACGAATTTTCCGGTGCGATTGACGACTGTCGATTGCGTTAAACTGATAATTCAAATACAAGACTTATATGAAGGTCATACCAAAGATCCGGAAGACGAATGTATGGCGAGTCTATCTCATTTACAGAACAATATACTAACAAATGATTTGAACATGATAAGTGACTATTGCACGAAGCTGTGTGATACAATTTCGCCGAAAATACCGCATTTACACACAATGCAGTTTATCGAGAGCTTGTTGCAAGGATATGACAACCAGGAATTCAGAAGCGTTGGAATAAGCTCAGTGTTAGATGCGTTCATAATAAAGAAGGGGCAAGACCTGTTCCAGAGTATAGAAAGGATTGTGGAAGTCCTGCTGCTGACGATGGACGAGGTGAACGATGAAGCTCGCGTCCGGCTCATGAGACCTCTGACGTCACTGACAAGACATCACTCTAATGCTGTCACCGCTGTTTTGTTGTCACAAAGGATACCTTTGAAACAGTAAGTGTTAAAAGTGTCACATTGTAATGGTAAGATACAAAAAAAAAACTAAAATCCTGCATTTTAGTAGGCCCTATATTGGTGGGTCTAAGTTCTTATAGAGAGGCTTGACCTTACAGTGGATTATTAATCAAACAAAATTCGTTTATTCAGTTTGCACTTTATTTTGAGTCGTCATGTCGTGAGTATATTTGTAAAGTTAACCGAACTTCGCTCGGTATTTTTTTTAAAAGTTGTATTTAGATACAAATTATATAACAACGTCATCTATTGTAGCTTTACTGTAGTTAAGTCTGTATAGTTCATAGATTAAAGACTACTAGATGGAGTCATAACGCGGCTGTAGGTTCAAGAGCGTGACAGACTTATTTCATTCGGCCTTTATTAGAAAGTGACACAAGATTATTTTTTGTCCCTTTCAGCGTGTTCGTTTTTATTATTTGTCAAGAGTGGAGTTTGTGACAGACAAGGGACATATCTGAGCAATTATTAGCTTTTTATTAAATTTGCTGATAAATAATATAACTTTGCGGTTACTATATTAATTTAAACGTTATCGTGCTATGGTGGGTTGTAATATTTTCGGCTGCAACAGTCGCAGCGAACAGAAAATCGAAGGAATTACGTTTCATACGTAAGTAGGCATAAACTTCATTGATTGATGATTTAAAGCTTAGATATGTTATTTTTTTTAGCAAATTTCATGTATTATGCGTTTATTAAACTATCTTATATAAAGTAATATTTCGTATTTTACGATATTTTAAAACATAACGTTTTATGATGTACTTTAAATGTTGACATGTCATGTCAATAAGGCTGATTTGCTGTCTCACGAGTGGACACGCTATGGGCTCTATCTAGTAGTCTTTAATATATGGTATAGTTTTTCACTGAAAGTATAGTAATATTTTTGTACAAGAAATAGGTTGATGTCAATAACTGTCACCATAATTTCAGATGTGTGTTAGCATGTTGGAGGTACCTAGCACGCGATGAGAGCTTGTCTTCTGCCATAGTGGACAACTTCCTGCGCCTGATGACGTCCATAGAACTGTATGAGGACCCGTACCACATCACTGACAACCACATCGCGGCGTTACAACCTCTCACTGTAAGTTGAACTACTTTTAATTAATTATATTCTAGGCTAAGTGACGCCCGCGACTTCGCCCGCATGGGAAATGCTCGTAGTATGTTGCAACCTTCCAAAAACAACAAAAAAATTTACGACTGCTAAGTTATAAATAAACAAAAACGGATTCCTCATACGCAATGCGTCTTTATTCAGGACTTAAACTGAGTCATGATTGAGTATACGAATCTGCAGTTTAGAAAATGCTCAGAGATGTGCAATGCTGTTGTTGGTTGACTTGTTAAATTACAAGTTAGTTAATAACACGATATTTTGTTCGGGAACTCTACTCGTATTCTTCTAATTTCGTAAATCAATTCGTCATTCGTCATTGGGTGGCTCTAATTGTGCCAAGGTGGCCAAGTTTGTGACATGATTGGGCCAATACACACGATCTTGTCTTCCCCTGCAGATATGTGCAGTAACATAAAACATTTTTAACATTTCAATTACCTTTCATTAATCAGGCAATAGATATGTTTAATACAAAATTATCTAAATACTCGTATTTCCAGCTAATCAGCGCACTCGGTGAGATGCTGGGCGAAGAGGCGATGCGCCCGATCTGCCTGGCCAAGTTCGCCGACATGTTCGCTGTGCTGTACACCACAGTGGCGTGCTATGTGGACGCAGAAGCGCCCGCCTACGTGCTGCCCAGCACCAAGGGGCAGGAGCGCTTCGGCTTCATACCCAACAGAGAGGCCATCAAGCTGTCGCCCGCCAAGATCACCATCGGCACCTTCAACGCGTTCCTGGAGAGAGCTGACTGCTATAAGGTAATTTAGCACTGCCTAGTGAACCTACTCAAGTAAGATTTTGAAAGCAGCTCGAGCATCACTAAGATAGTATGACCCTGAGACTACTGAGAGCCAGCTGGTTGGCATGTTCAGTTGTCTTTTCTATATGCTTGGCATCTGAAATGTGCTTTTCTGAATTTTAACTACCACCTCGCATCTTTGTCGCTCGCACCTCCATATTGCCTATAATAGTTTAGTCGATATCTCCTTTCAGACTCGTTTTAGGATAAAATATTCAATTGAAAATGTCTACCCCGAAAAAAGAGTGTGCGTCCCAGAATGCCCGACAGAAGTGAAAAGTCAAGGACTGAATAGGCATTTCAGTCACGCGGGTCACGCCTGATCCTTGAGTGATAAAATAAGTAGAAAGTATGGAGGGTAGAGGAAAGGAGGATCATCTGTGTATATAAAAAGTGTCCGTCAAAATGTATTAAATTAGGATGGCGCCACAGTTGCATCAAAGTAACTCTCAAAAGAAGCGCCAAATATTGTTAGAGTATATTTTTTTTGTTTTGAGATTTACGTCCACTTGGACAACTTTTCACAACACAAATTTTACCCATAACTGTTCTGTTATTCACTCACTTTTTCATAAAATTAAATGTTTATATATCAATAACCGTACTATTTACTGTTTATTTATTTATTTATTTATTTATTATTAAGTCTGCTAGTGATTTTTACATAATTTTACTTACATAACATCTATAACTTAAAGTAACATGCCTCACGTATGCAAAATCGTATTAAAGCAGACATTGCTTGCTCTTTTGTACACGCTTTTATATAATTCTATTACAAAACAAATACTTAAACTACTCTACTTTATTACATATCTAATGTACACACTAACAAAGAAATACATCTAAAAAAATTATAATCTAAAAAAAAAAAACAATTTTGAAAAATATATTATAAAATAAACTAAAGTAAAATTAAGCAAAACAAGGCAGCCTGTCATATTTGGCCTACTAGGTTGCTGATGATCAGCTTTCGAAAAGTGTTTGGCGGATTTTGACGACCTCCGTGGCGCAGTGGTATGCGCGGTGGATTTATAAGACGGAGGTCCTGGGTTCGATTCCCGGCGGGGCAGATTGAGATTTTTCTTAATTTGTCTTGGTCTGGCTGGTGGGAGGCCTTCGCCGTGGCTAGTTACCACCCTACCGACAAAGACGTACCGCCAAGCGATTTAGCGTTCCGGTACGATGTCGTGTAGAAACCGAAAGGGGTGTGGATTTTCGTCCCACTCCTAACAAGTTAGCCCGCTTCCATCTTAGACTGCATCATCACTTAACATCAGGTGTGATAGTAGTCAAGGGCCAACTTGTAGTCGATAAAAAAAAAAAAAAAAAAAAAACATTAATGTCCAAGAACCCACTGCGACTATTATACAATTTACAAAGCCGAGGGATCGTGGAGTTGGCGCCAAATACTGTCCTGGTGCGTGGAGGAACAAGTGGAGTAATAGCAAAACGTGGATATCTATGTGGCACTCTAAAATTTATTTTATTTAATAAACTAGGACAGTCTAACTTATTTCTCAGTAGTTTGTATAAAAATGTTAAGTCTTGCAAATCCCTTCTTTGCTCAAGGGTTATTAATTTAAAATATTTAAGTCTATTCCTATACAAAACTACTGTTTTATAAATCTTTGCCGAGTATGATAGATGCCACATGAATCTTTTTTGAACGCGCTCCAGCCTTAAATAGTGGGTAGCGTAATGCGGACGCCAAATAACACTACAGTACTCCAAATGACCTCGTACAAGGCTATTATAAAGAGTAATTTTGGTCTTGGATTCTTTAAAATTTCGACCCTGACGCATAATAAACCCCAGTAACTTTGACGCTTTATTTATTATATTTTCTATGTGATTCAAAAAAGTTAACTTTCTATCAAACATAACTCCTAAATCTCTCACAAGTTCAACTTCCTTGAGACAATTGCCATTTAATTTGTACTGTGTTGGTAAAACATTGATTTTACGAGTGAATTTAATATGCAGACATTTATTAAAATTAAGTTGCATGCCGTTAAATTCGCACCAATTGAATAGGCTATTCAGATCACTCTGCAATAGATCTGAATCGGCCATTGAACAAATTTTTTTTGATATCTTTAAATCATCGGCATACAGATATGGTTTGGAATGATCAAAACACAAAACTACATCATTGACAAATACATTGAACAAAATTGGGCCTAGATGTGATCCTTGAGGAATACCTGAAGTTATTTTATTTATCGAGGAGCTGAAACCATTAACAACGACATAAAATGTGCGTCCCTGCAGATATGAGGATAACCACTGTAGTACTGAACCAGAAAACCCATAGTACTTTAATTTTTCGACTAGAATGAAATGAGGTACTTTATCGAATGCCTTTTTGAAATCCGTATATATGGTGTCCACCTGTTTCTGAGAGTCTATAGCTTCTGACAAAGAAGAATAGAAACTTACTAAGTTAGTAGTAGAAGATCGACCGGGCAAAAATCCGTGCTGGTATTCAGAAACAAAACGTTTGAAATAGCCTTGTATTAGAGGACAGACTAAAGACTCAAAGACTTTGGCAAAAACGGAAAGAATGGAAATGGGCCTATAATTCCGTATATCTTTTTCATCATCACTCTTAAATATTGGTACAACTTTTGCTTGTTTCCAAGTAGTTGGAAATGTACCAGAGTTTAATGATGCTTTAAAAATTAGGTATATGGGTACAGCTAGATGGGACGCGCAAGTTTTAACAAATACTGGAGGAATATTATCCGGTCCCGATCCTTTTGAAATATCAAGATCTTTTAACTTTTTCAAAATGTCCATCTGACTTATTTCAATAGTTCCAAAGTTTTCGCTAATACCTAAGTAGAGAATTTTTTGTAAGTATTTAGAAGAATCAAAATTATAGCAGGTATTATTATCATCGTATACGGAAGCAAAATAACTAGAGAACATATTACAAATTTCTATTCCATTGTTTGATGTTTCGCCCGCGTAACTCATTGCAGCTGGGTAAGAGTTTGGATTATGACGCTTACCTTTCAGGAAAGACCAAAATGCCTTTGGGTTTTTCTGAATTTGCTTTTCGAGGTCGTTGTTATAACTGTTGTAGGCGTCCCGTGTAAGTTTATTGCACCTGTCACTGAGTATTTTTAGCTCTATTTCATCCATTGGATTATTATATTTTTTAACGCGTTTAATCATTTTATATTTTTCTTTAATTCTTTTTGCAACTTTAACGACTTTTACGAACTAAAATCACTCTAAACGCACGTTTGGTTATAATTCTGTAAGGTTATATTTACCACAATATTTTGTACAACGTAAGTTGTTGAAGTTCTCAATAATTAACTACTTTAGTCGATAATGACATTAAATTTTTTAACTCGGCATACTTCAATTCATCTACGATTGCTACATTCATACCATACCCTGTGCATCCACTAGCGCGATTGTGGAGGATTTTTGAACTGTTATTTAACGCATACAACTGGACACTTTTTCAACTTTTCTCCCATATAAGATGACTCTCCTTACCTCTACCCTCCATAGTAGAAAGTAGCAGAGGGTTAGAGTGACAGAAGAGGTACCTGACTACCGCCGTCTGAAGTTATCACTTAAACAATCTATTTATTTTTCAGGTGAAAGAAGCGTGTTCACTATGCCTGACCATAGAGCACGGGGACTGTTCGTCGACTCTACTCGAGTTGGCGCCAATATTGGGCGGCGCGTTGACTCGCTCGTGTCCGGGCCAGTTGGCCAAGCTTGTTACGCGCTTGGGCCAATATGCGCGATCTTCCTTACCACCACAGAGATGTGCTGCGCTTGCATTGTTGGCTGATTTGTTAAACTACAGGTTAGTTAAGTTATGCTTTAGCAGCGTACACAGATGATACGAATATCTTACCATTCCAAGGATTCACCGTGCGTAGGCCGGGTTCATCGTGTGACAGAGAGAAAAACGCCGAACGGAGTCAGAGACTCAGCGGTCAACGCTTGCCCTTTCTGCTCGAACTATTCTCCCTGCCCATCCAAATCTGGTAGGAATCTGTTAGAGAAGCTTTGGACATTCGTTCTAGAATATATTATTTTAGTACTAGGTCTCTGCCGTGCAAAATTGTCATTACTGATGACCCTATCTAAACCCAGAGCTTGCAAAGAAGGCTTGGAATCCATGGAACACATTGTGTGAATATGATAGATTGGCTGGAAAGCAAATGGGTCTCCTGAGGGGGTTACACCCATTTGCAGGAGTATATTGTGCCTTGAACCTGAAGAAACCATCCAATTCTTAGAGTGGGTGTTTGAACCTGTATAGGAGGAAACTGAGGGTGGGGCAATAGATCCAAAAGGTTGGAAGTGCGTCCGCTCTTTGGCGGGCCCCAACTCATAAATATAAAAACGATATTTTATTTGGAAACTTTATTCGTGTTGGCGCCAGTATTGGGTAGGGCGTTGACTCGCTCGTAGTCGGGCCAGTTGGCCAAGCTTGTGACATTCATAAAACAAGGGAATGCGTGTGACGTCAAAACCAGTTTACCAAAAATCGTTGCTTACCAACCACTGGACATTGATTTGCTAACACTCATTGAGTAAAGTATCTTGCAAGAATAGACAATATCTAAGGTCCCTATTCCACCAGCGTTTTGCGAACGTCAGCGTTCCCTCAACGTCAACGCAGCGTCGACATTGCGTTTATTGACAACAAGTACTGTCACGTACATTTTTTAACCTGTATGACATACTTAAATGTATTCTTTTTCTTACCTCGAAGTTATAACAAGCCTCTCTATGTATCGGACATTCGCAAATATTTATAAAATTCAGATTCGTTATTTTTGATACTATCAGAGTACAGAGCGAAATATTCACTTTCTTGTAATCCATTGGTCCATACAGGATTTTCCCAAAAGTGACGATAATTTTCTAATTTTTTTTTACGTTATTTTCTCTGATTGCACGCGGAAACCCAACGTTGATGTCGCGTTAACGCGAAGTCGACGCTGCGTAAACGTTGAAGGAACACTGATGCTCGCGAAACGCTGGTGGAATAGGGCCCTAAATAGTTAAATATATTAAGTGGGACCGCAGACTACTGCCGCAGACTTGTCGAAATATAGTCAGTTGCCTAATCAATTTGAAGATCGAATCATTATAATGTACGCACTTGCATATATCATACTGATAAACAAACAGCTAACATCGGCTAATAAAAAGTATGTAGTCTGCGGGACCTCTTACTCTGCACACATCTAAATGGTGTAACACATACATGATAAAACACCCAATCTAATTTTTTGTACCTCAGATGCAACGATAATCCAGTTCTAATAGAGTCCGTACTAGCCACTCTCAACACGGGTTGGAAAGACGAAGACCCGCGAGTAAGAGCGGCGTGTCTACGCGGCGCTGCCAACGTTGGCCAACTGAAGGACCAACATCGCGCCCAAGCTTTGCCAGCCGCATTGGTCGCGCTCAGCCAAGGTGTTGACGCTCATAAAACTCCGTGAGTATGGTCGCCATTTTCGGATAGGTTTTGTTTCTGATTTTTTCTTAATTTGAGGGTACTTAAAAATATTTTTTTCACTTTGAAAACTTAATGAGTGAGTCTAAGGCAATAATTATAGGCAGTCCTAGTTTAATCTCGAGAGTAGACTGGGCTAATTTGCCGCCTATTGTATATAACGGTGTCACCATCCCATATTTTGAAACGGTCAAAAACCTTGGTATACATTTGGACAAGGAATTATCGTGGTGTGTGCATATCAAGGAACTGAGTAAAAAGACGTTTATGTCGTTGAGTTCATTGCAGCGACTGCGTTCTGTTCTCCCAATTCCTACCAAAATTATGCTTGCACAATCTCTTCTTCTATCCGTTCTCGATTATGCGGACGTAAGCTATCTTGATTTGACCGAGGACCAACTTAATAAACTTGAGCGACTTCAAAATATAGCAATTCGGTTTATATTTGGCTTACGCAAATATGACCATATATCTGAATTTCGTCAGAAACTCAAGTGGCTTCCTATTAGGCGTCGCCGGGATCTACATATTCTTTCTCTTCTGTACTGTGTGCTATTTCATAAAAATTCTCCTTCATATCTTAAGGATAAATTTTCATTCCTGGGAGTGCAATCTGAGCTTAGACCTTGTCGGGCCCTAACTCTGTGCATGCCTTACCATCGAAGTAAGTTTTTTAAAAACTCATTTGCAGTGCGTGCAGTAGAGCTGTGGAATGCACTCCCAGTTGGCATTCGTGAATCAAAATCAATTTTCATTTTTAAAAAGGCCGTTAAATCCTATTATTTTACAAACTAAAGATGACTATTTTGTTTATGTTCTTCATATGATGTATTAATGTAGGTATATATATTAGTTTATTTTATGATATATGTTTTAGTTATTATTGGTGTTATTTGTGTAGTCTGGTTTATGTATTAGTGTGTAATTATTTGAATTTATGTATATTTTATAAGTATACCACCTGCAGTCTCTTTCTTTATACTTTCCTAAGCCTAAGGTTGCCTGGCAGAGATCGCTGCTAAGCGATAAGGCCTCCTTTTGTATCCTACATATATATTTTTTAAGTTATCTCTGTACTGTTTTTTTTTTCTTTATTGTGTGTGTGGAATACAAATAAAGAATAATAATAATAATAATAATAATAACGCCGTGTGGCACCGGCAGATTAGAATGTTGCCACCCCCTATCTTTCCCGTGGGTGTCGTAAGAGGCGACTAAGGGAGATCGGAGAACCCTTTAACATCTTTTGGTTCTCCGAAAATGAGTAAGCTGCCTCTATAAAACAGCCTCCTCGGGGACCTGAGTGGACCCCGGGTGATGTAACTGCCACTCACCCCCCCACACCAATGATGATGGAGCAAAAAATAAGAGAACGAATAGGGCCGCTACCTGGGGGCCGCCAGGGCGCGTCTGGGGCTGGCGCTGGACGTGGCAGCATGCGACCCGCCAGCCAAACCAGTCGACTGCCATTACCACCGGGTCAGTCGGCGCATCCATCATCCCCACCAGAAGGCTTGGCTCCGGCTGGGTCCCCTAGGACCCAATCATCGGTGCCCGCCGCTGGTGGTGTACGTCGCATGAGATGGACTACTCCAATGAATGAGAATGTCATGCGATCGTACTACAGGGCTACAGGGGGAGAAACTGGACGGACTGGCTACCGAGCTGCAATGTACCGCGAGTTCTTGCTGCTTGAGCCGCATTTAACTGTCACGGAACAAAACCTAGCAGATCGGGCTCGGTTTATTCAGCGTTCGAACATCTTTAACGCTACCGAGCTCGAACGATTACGACGTGAGGCTGTTCCCGAAGTAGTAACCTCTTCCGCAGAGCAAATCGTCTCACCGGCGGCACCTGCCCGCGAAGAGACTGAACCTATGTCCCAAGATTTGCATGTGGAGGAGGACACCGAGGGAACAGTCACCCTGGACTTAGAGCGGATGAGAAGGATTTTAGAAGAGACGATTTCTGAAATCCGTACTGCTCCTCTTGAGGACCGTCCGCGGCTCTCCCGTATTACGCTGAATATAGCGACGCGGGATGTCATTGAGGCTGTCAACCAAATGCTTCACCAGCATTTGGCGGTCAGCACTGGCCTGGACGATACGGCTTCTATTCTCTTCGGGGCAGCCCTGGCCGTCCATCGGTTCATTGGTATCAAAGTCAAGGAACCTGGACGGCTGGGGCGTTCTGCTAATAACACCAGAGCAGAACCAGCCTGGAAGAGGAGGATAGAAAGCCGTATCACCCACGCCAGAAGACTCATTGGCAGACTGCAATGCTTCAGGTCGGGCAACACAAGGCCAAGGATTGTGCGCTCTGTTAGGATAGCCTTTAATGGGCTCGGGGTTAGGCTGGATCAAGCCGACATAACCCAAAAACTAACGGAGCGCATCGACGATCTGAAGCAGAAAATCGCTGCGTGGGGGAACCGCATACGACGATACTCGGAAAGAGTCGAGCGATTTCAACAGAATCGTCTTTTCTCGAGTGATCAGAAAAGGTTCTATAACAAACTGGAGTGTCCTGCGGTCTGTTCTGCCTCTCCACAGCCGAGTCCGGCCGACCTCATCGCCTTCTGGCGAAGTATCTGGTCAGGAGAGGTAGAGCACGATGAGGGCCCTTGGATTGCGGCGATAGAGGAGGCATGTGCCGCAATTGAGCCGATGAACCCGGTCGCCATCTCTTCGGAGGATGTAGTTGATGCGGTAAGGCGGGCTGCGAACTGGAAAAGTCCGGGGCCCGACGGACTGCACCACTACTGGCTGAAGGCGTTCTCGGCTTGCCATGTCACCTTGGCTCGCCAATTCCAAGAGGCTCTCGTGCAAAGGACGCTCCCGAACCTTTTCACCACCGGGATCACTCACTTAGCTCCAAAGACCACCGATACCGCGGACCCATCTAAATACCGCCCCATTACGTGTCTTACTACCATCTACAAGACACTGACATCCGTTCTGAGCTCCAAGATAACCCGTCACGTTGACGAAAATAACATCATATCTGGAGCTCAGAACGGATGCCGGGGCGGTAGCCGCGGTACTAAGGAGCTCCTTCTCATCGATTCCGTTGCGGGCCAGCTGGTCAAACGCAACCGCCGGAACTTCGCCGCAGCCTGGATTGACTATAAAAAGGCATTCGACTCGGTGCCTCATTCGTGGCTCTTGAGGGTCCTTGAACTGTACAAAATTGATAGTACAGTTCAAGACTTCCTCCGGTCGTGTATGGGGCAATGGAGCACGATCCTTTATCTCCATGGCAAGCGGCTGGCGGCTGCCGATGACCGGATAAGGATACGGAGGGGTATCTTCCAGGGCGACTGTCTGAGTCCACTGTGGTTCTGCTTGGCCTTGAATCCTCTTAGTACATTACTAGAGAATTCGGGGACAGGCTTTCAGTTTCGGAGAGGAGGGACAAAAGTGCCTCACCTTCTCTACATGGATGACCTCAAACTGCTGGCACCCAATGCTGCCCGTCTGAAGGAATTACTGAACCTCACCACGGGATTCAGTAATTCTATCAGAATGGAGCTTGGGCTAGACAAGTGTGCGGTCTTGCATGTTGAGAAGGGAAAGGTTACTCATACGGCCGGGATCAACCCCGGGCCAACTAACATCAAGACCCTTTCTGAAGCTGAAACATACCGGTATCTGGGCATGTCACAATCCGTAGGGGTAAATGAGGCGGACATGAAACAGTCAGTTTGCGAGGACTTTTTCCGACGTCTGACAAAGATCTGTAAAAGTTACTTGTCAGGCGCCAATAAGGTCCGAGCTTATAACGGCTGGATCATGCCCGTTCTCATGTACTCCTTTGGCGTGCTCAGATGGACTCAGTCCGAACTTGACGCCCTGGATACAAGAGTCCGCACGACTATGACTCTCCACCGTATGCATCACCCAAAATCGTCTGTCATGAGGTTGTATATCCCCCGAAAGTGCGGTGGCAGAGGCCTACTCAGCGCCAAAACCATGCACAATCGGGAGATATGCAGCCTCAGGACCTACTTCGAGACGAAAAGGGAGTCTCCGATGCATGTGGAGGTCATAGAATGTGATAAAGGACTCACCCCCCTATCCTTGGCCAAGAGCGATTGGCAGAAACCAGTGGTACTGAGCACCTCTGACCGAGAGACCGTATGGAAGGGGAAGGAGCTGCACGGACGCTTTTTTAAGGCTCTTCATGAGCCCCATATTGATAGAAAAGCGTCCGTGCAGTGGTTGCGCTTCGGAGACCTCTTTGGGGAAACCGAAGGGTTTGTCTGTGCGATACAAGATCAGGTGGTTAAGACGCGGAACTACCGAAAGTACATTCTGAAGGATGGCACTCACGACATTTGTCGAGCCTGTCGCCATCCCGGAGAGTCACTCAGACATGTGCTTTCGGGCTGTTCGGCTCTTGCCAACACTGAGTATTTGCACAGACACAACCAAGCAGCCAAAATCCTTCACCAAGAGCTTGCTCTGATGTACGGTCTCTTGGATCAGCGGCTGCCTTATTACCAGTATACACCGGTGCCAGTGCTAGAACGCGACGGAATCCGGCTCTATTGGGACCGGTCTATCATCACGGACAGGACTATTCTAGCGAATAAGCCTGATATCGTGGTGTTAGACCGGGCACAGTCGAGGGTGTTTTTGGTGGACATCACAATTCCATATGACGAGAACCTTGTGAGAGCTGAGACGGAGAAAAAACGTAAGTACCTTGATCTGGCTCACGAGGTTACCGCCATGTGGCATGTGGAGTCCACTGAAATCATCCCGATCGTTATATCTGCCAATGGGTTGGTCCCAGTCAGCCTCGCTCACCATCTGAGGCGGCTGGGGTTCCGTGGCGGTTCGCTCGCAGGCAAGATGCAAAAAGCGGTCTTGCTCGACTCGGCTAGGATGGTCCGCCGGTTTCTTCACCTGTCGCCCTGACCCCCGGCCGTTTGGTCTCCCTGCCGGGGTGAATCCTCCGCCCGGAGCATATATGTATTTATGTAGCGTATATTTAAGTTTATTTATATCAAGTATCTAAGTACGTTTACCATAACAGTTTCGGTTTTTGTTTATATGTATTTATTGTGTGTCCGGGCGTGAGCGTATAATTTATGTATAAAATAATAATAATAAATACCGCCTTGTGGCACCGGCAGAATAGAATGTTGCCACCCCCTATAGTTCCCGTGGGTGTCGTAAGAGGCGACTAAGGGACATCGGAGAACCTTTTAAGATCTTCTGGTTCTCCGTCAATGAGCTAGCTGGCTCCAAAAAACAGCCTCCTCGGGGATCTGGGTGGACCCCGAGTGATGTAACTGCCACTCACCCCCACCCTTTATGATGATGGAAAATACAAATAGAGCGCGCATAGGGCCGCTACCTGGGGGTCGCCAGGGCGCGTCTGGGACTGGCGCTGGACGTGGCAGCATGCGAACCGCCAGTCACACCAGTCGGCTGCCTCTTCCACCTGGCCAGTCGACCCTTCCATCATCACCACCGGAGGGCTTGGCTTCGACAGGATCCACTAGGATCCAATCTTCGGAGCCCGCCGCCGGTGGAGTACGGCGCATGAAATGGACAGAACAAATGAACACAAACGTCATGCGCGCGTACTACAGGGCTACAGGGGGAGAAACCGGACGGACTGGCTACCGAGCAGCAATGTACCGTGAGTTCTTGCTGCTTGAGCCGCATTTAACTGTCACGGAACAAAACCTGGCAGATCGGGCTCGGTTTATTCAGCGTTCGAACATCTTTAACGCTACCGAGCTCGAACGATTGCGACGTGAGGCTGTTCCTGAAGTGGTATCTTCCACAGAGCAAATCGTCTCACCGGCGGCGCCTGTCCGCGAAGAGACCGAACCTATGTCCCAAGATTGGCATGTGGAAGAGAACACTGGAGGAACAGTCGCCCTTGATATAGAACGGATGAGAAGGGTTTTAGAAGAGACGATTTCTGAAATCCGTAATGCTCCTCTTGAGAATCGTCCGCGGCTCTCCCGTATTACGCTGAATATAGCGACACGGGATGTCATTGAGGCTGTCAACCAAATGCTTCACCAGCATTTGGCGGTCAGCACTGGCCTGGACGATACGGCTTCTATTCTCTTCGGGGCAGCCCTGGCCGTCCATCGGTTCATTGGTATCAAAGTCAAGGAACCTGGACAGCCGGGGCGTTCTGCTAATAACACTAGAGCAGAACCAGCCTGGAAGAGGAGGATAGAGCGCCGTATCACTCATGCCAGAAGACTCATTGGCAGACTGCAATGCTTCAGGTCGGGCAACACAAGGCCAAGGATTATGCGCTCTGTTAGGATAGCCTTAAATGGGCTCGGGGTTAGGCTGGATCAAGCTGACATAACCCAAAAACTAACGGAGCGCATCGACGACCTGAAGCAGAAAATCGCTGCGTGGGGGAACCGCATACGACGATACTCGGAAAGAGTCGAGCGATTTCAGCAGAATCGTCTTTTCTCAAATGATCAGAAAAGGTTCTATAACAAACTGGAGTGTCCTGCGGTCTGTTCTGCCTCTCCACAGCCGAGTCCGGCCGACCTCATCGCCTTCTGGCGAGGTATCTGGTCAGGAGAGGTAGAGCACGATGAGGGCCCTTGGATTGCGGCGATAGAGGAGGCATGTGCCGCAATTGAGCCGATGAACCCGGTCGCCATTTCTTCGGAGGATGTAGTTGGTGCAGTAAGGCGGGCTGCGAACTGGAAAAGTCCGGGGCCCGACGGACTGCACCACTACTGGCTGAAGGCGTTCTCGGCTTGCCATTTCACCTTGGCTCGCCAATTCCAAGAGGCTCTCGAGCAAAGGACGCTCCCGAACCTTTTCACTACCGGGATCACTCACCTAGCTTCAAAGACCACCGATACCGCGGACCCATCTAAATACCGCCCCATTACGTGTCTTACTACCATCTACAAGACACTGACATCCGTTCTGAGCTCCAAGATAACCCGTCACGTTGACGAAAATAACATCATATCTGGAGCTCAGAACGGGTGCCGGGGTGGTAGCCGCGGTACTAAGGAGCTCCTTCTCATCGATTCCGTTGCGGGCCAGCTGGTCAAACGCAACCGCCGGAACTTCGCCGCAGCCTGGATTGACTATAAAAAGGCATTCGACTCGGTGCCTCATTCATGGCTCTTGAGGGTCCTTGAACTGTACAAAGTTGATAGTACAGTTCAAGACTTCCTCCGGTCGTGTATGGGGTAATGGAGCACGATCCTTTCTCTCCATGGCGAGCGGCTGGCGGCTGCCGATGACCGGATAAGGATACGGAGGGGTATCTTCCAGGGCGACTGTCTGAGTCCACTATGGTTCTGCTTGGCCTTGAATCCTCTTAGTACATTACTAGAGAATTCGGGAACAGGCTTTCAGTTACGGAGAGGAGGGACAAAAGTGCCTCACCTTCTCTACATGGATGACCTCAAACTGCTGGCACCCAATGCTACTCGTCTGAAGGAATTACTGAACCTCACCACGGGGTTTAGTAGTTCCATCAGAATGGAGCTTGGGCTAGACAAGTGTGCGGTCTTGCATGTTGAGAAGGGAAAGGTTACTCATACGGCCGGGATCAACCCCGAGCCAACTAACATCAAGACCCTCTCTGAAACTGAAACATACCGGTATCTGGGCATGTCACAATCCGTAGGGGTAAAGGAGGCGGACATGAAACAGTCAGTTTGCGAGGACTTTTTTCGACGTCTGACAAAGATCTGTAAAAGTTACTTGTCAGGCGCCAATAAGGTCCGAGCTTATAACGGCTGGGTCATGCCCGTTCTCATGTACTCCTTTGGCGTGCTCAGATGGACTCAGACCGAACTTGACGCCCTGGATACAAGAGTCCGCACGACTAAGACTCTCCACCGTATGCATCACCCAAAATCGTCTGTCATGAGGTTGTATATCCCCCGAAAGTGCGGTGGCAGAGGCCTACTCAGCGCCAAAACCATGCATAATCGGGAGATATGCAGCCTCAGGACCTACTTCGAGACGAAAAGGGAGTCTCCGATGCATGTGGAAGTCATAGAATGTGATAAAGGACTCACCCCCCTATCCTTGGCCAAGAGCGATTGGCAGAAACCGGTGGTACTGAGCACTTCTGACCGAGAGACCGTATGGAAGGGGAAGGAGCTGCACGGACGCTTTTTTAAGGCTCTTCATGAGCCCCATATTGATAGAAAAGCGTCTGTGCAGTGGTTGCGCTTCGGAGACCTCTTTGGGGAAACCGAAGGGTTTGTCTGTGCGATACAAGATCAGATGGTTAAGACGCGGAACTACCGAAAGTACATTCTGAAGGATGGCACTCACGACATTTGTCGAGCCTGTCGCCATCCCGGAGAGTCACTCAGACATGTGCTTTCGGGCTGTTCGGCTCTTGCCAACACTGAGTATTTGCACAGACACAACCAAGCAGCCAAAATCCTTCACCAAGAGCTTGCTCTGATGTACGGTCTCTTGGATCAGCGGCTGCCTTATTACTAGTATACACCGGTGCCAGTGCTAGAACGTGACGGAATCCGGCTCTATTGGGACCGGTCTATCATCACGGACAGGACTATTCTAGCGAATAAGCCTGATATCGTGGTGTTAGACCGGGCACAGTCGAGGGTGTTTTTGGTGGACATCACAATTCCATATGACGAGAACCTTGTGAGAGCTGAGACGGAGAAAAAACGTAAGTACCTTGATCTGGCTCACGAGGTTACCGCCATGTGGCATGTGGAGTCCACTGAAATCATCCCGATCGTTATATCTGCCAATGGGTTGGTCCCAGTCAGCCTCGCTCACCATCTGAGGCGGCTGGGGTTCCGTGGCGGTTCGCTCGCAGGCAAGATGCAAAAAGCGGTCTTGCTCGACTCGGCTAGGATAGTCCGCCGGTTTCTCCACCTGTCGCCCTGACCCTCGGCCGTTTGGTCTCCCTGCCGGGGTGAATCCTCCGCCCGGAGCATATATGTATTTATGTAGCGTATATTTAAGTTTATTTATATCAAGTATCTAAGTACGTTTATCATAACAGTTTCGGTTTTTGTTTATATGTATTTATTGTGTGTCCGGGCGTGAGCGTATAATTTATATAAAAATAATAATAATAATGAGTTGTATATGTTTAAGTTTGTCGTGTCTGTCTATCTATGTATGCTTATGACGCCGTAGCTTCTAAATGAGTAGGTCGAACGTGTTACGTGATCCAGTTTTTGTTTGTTTTGTTGTTAAGGCTGTTGTAATTTATTGTTCATAGTTGTATATGATTAAGATCCAGTAAGCTAATTCAGATATCGGCTTGATCAAGCTTCCTCATTTTTCTAATCAAATAAAATAATGTAGCCTTACATCTTTTAACCTAATTTTCTTAACACCAGGTCACCCATAGACAACGTACCTCTAGCAGCCATCCAAGGTCTAAGCCGCCTCCTTACAGAAACTGATAGAATAGACAAAGAATTCGACAGAGAGCTCATCTCAATATCGCAGAAGATCCGTCCCTTCATGAACACCGACTGCGCCCTGATGAGGGAGAACTCTATCCGACTCTTCGGCATCATAGTGGGGATGGTGAAGAGCGAGGCGTTGGTGGATCAAGCCGTCGGATCACTGCCCTGCTTCTTGCTGCACTTGTGCGATAATAATTCAGCTGTTGTGAGGGTAAGTTTGAAGCGGGATTTAAATTCGTTTATTTCATATAAACTTAGCTAGTACTTTTGATAAGTCAAGTTCGTATTATTTTGTTTGATTTTGGTGACTGTTATAATTCATCATCATCATCCTCATCATCGTCATTAACAGCCGATGGTCCACTGCCTTTTTAGGGACTTCCAAACATAACGTTCAATGCGGCATGTTTAATGTCGCCAGTCCTTAGTGGTCGACAAACACTGCGCGATCCCGCACCGGAAAGTGCGGCGTCGCCATTCTAGCACCTTGGGCCCCCAACGTCCATCAGCTCTTCGAACCACGTGCCCCGCCCATTGCTCTCTTATAATTAATTATTATTAATCTTTAATTTAAAAAATCACCTTGTCCAAACAACTAATCCATGTGTCTGGTGAGCAACGTGCTGGTGCTCATTTGGCCCAAAGAATAAACCTTGCCTTGCCATTCAGAGGGAAAGTAGCTCCAGTGACTTGGGCACCTTGGCTTTAAGTGAACAATTGGATGGCTTTTTATTTTTGCAAATATCTTCTTTCATTTTAAATTTTATTTTGATTTGTTCTGACTATAAATGTAATCAAAGATTAAATGTTTTAGGCGTCCAAATATACCCTTAAACGCGTTTTTAAAACGTTCAACGTGAAGAAGTCGAACGACTTCGTCCAAACGCACCTCGTGGACGAGGGTCGGCTGTATCTGGACGAGTTCGTGTGGGCGCTGGTGCGGCAGCTGGCGGACGAGATGCCGGCCAGCGTGGCCAAGTGTCTGCAGAGCGCTGTCAACTACCTGCACTGCGCTAGGGACGAGATCAAACCACACGCCGCTTTATTGTTAGGTGAGTATGAACAAACCACCAGCACCTCGTGGACGAGGGCCGGCTGTATCTGGACGAGTTCGTGTGGGCGCTAGTGCGGCAGCTGGCGGACGAGATGCCGGCCAGCGTGGCCAAGTGTCTGCAGAACGCTGTCAACTACCTGCACTGCGCTAGGGACGAGATCAAACCACACGCCGCTTTATTGTTAGGTGAGTATGAACAAACCACCAGCACCTCGTGGACGAGGGCCGGCTGTATCTGGACGAGTTCGTGTGGGCGCTGGTGCGGCAGCTGGCGGACGAGATGCCGGCCAGCGTGGCCAAGTGTCTGCAGAGCGCTGTCAACTACCTGCACTGCGCTAGGGACGAGATCAAACCACACGCCGCTTTATTGTTAGGTGAGTATGAACAAACCACCAGCACCTCGTGGACGAGGGCCGGCTGTATCTGGACGAGTTCGTGTGGGCGCTGGTGCGGCAGCTGGCGGACGAGATGCCGGCCAGCGTGGCCAAGTGTCTGCAGAGCGCTGTCAACTACCTGCACTGCGCTAGGGACGAGATCAAACCACACGCCGCTTTATTGTTAGGTGAGTATGAACAAACCACCAGCACCTCGTGGACGAGGGCCGGCTGTATCTGGACGAGTTCGTGTGGGCGCTGGTGCGGCAGCTGGCGGACGAGATGCCGGCCAGCGTGGCCAAGTGTCTGCAGAGCGCTGTCAACTACCTGCACTGCGCTAGGGACGAGATCAAACCACACGCCGCTTTATTGTTAGGTGAGTATGAACAAACCACCAGCACCTCGTGGACGAGGGTCGGCTGTATCTGGACGAGTTCGTGTGGGCGCTGGTGCGGCAGCTGGCGGACGAGATGCCGGCCAGCGTGGCCAAGTGTCTGCAGAGCGCTGTCAACTACCTGCACTGCGCTAGGGACGAGATCAAACCACACGCCGCTTTATTGTTAGGTGAGTATGAACAAACCACCAGCACCTCGTGGACGAGGGTCGGCTGTATCTGGACGAGGTCTTGGGGTGGACGAGATACAATTCAAAATATATTTTCCTTTTGAGGAAGAAAATATTTCTTTGGACTTTTGTTGCAGCAACCTCTAGATATTTTCTGTTTGCTCATGTCCTTTTAATATTACACCCATATACGCGTATCTGCCACATCTTTTCACCACAACATTAACGCATTACATTTTTTTTACAGGCGTTCTATACTCGGAGTTGTACCGCATACGTGAAAAGTACCCCGAAGACACTGAGTTAGACCCGGACATAACGCGAAGCGCGCGAACTAGACTACTGACACTGATCAAAGAGCCCAGCCCGCAAGTGCGGCAGAACGCGGCCATGGCGCTCGCCAACATCTGTCTAGTGTGCTCTATGGATGGATGACCAACACGGAACGTTAGGCTGATCGCAATGGACGACGGAAGATATATCCTGCGAATTACCAAGGAGGATTTGATTAAGATTAACCGATTGAGGAAACTTAAATACTTTTAGATAATACGTAAAATTGATCAATTATTTTAAATGTACGGATGAAGAAACGTGAGGCTGACAGTAATGTCGAAGGATATACCTTCCATTGAGGAAGGTATATCCTCCGAGTTACCATAGAGGATTTGGTTAATTTAAACCTATAGAGAAAACTTAAAAAAAGTTGAGAGGTGTCAAAGGACACCCGGATGGAACGAAGTTCCTTTCGATTAATTAGTGAAGGAATTGTAATAATTATTTTTTTTTTTTTTTAAGTAATTAAGACACAGACGCGTACCACACACGCGTTTGTTGTTGTACACCGAAACACCAAAGGGCGCCACTAGAGCGCGAGACAGCATACAGCGCGGGCGCCCCCGCCGCTCACGCGCACACACATCAAAGGCGGCGGCAAGATCCTTTGATCAAAAAGTGTCGTGACAACTTTTCGTACGAATTTTTTCCGTCTAGCCCCCTTTCACAACGCGCGATAAGGAACTTCGTTCCAAAACTTATAAATTGTATTTTTTTGTACGGATATCTAGTACGAAACGCAATGGACGACGGTAGATATCCTCAAGATTATCTTCAAAAATCTTACTTCAACAGACATTGTAATATATCTTTGAGATTGGACATATTTCTGTACCTATAATTATTGTGCACTGCAATTTAAAGGTAAATGTTTGATACCGTTATATAAAATTTATTTAACGGCCGTTAAATAAATTAGAAATAAATCATTTCGACGGTTTAGTTCTGAACTTTATTCTCGTTAGTCTATGATATTAGCATTGAAAAATTACTTATAACACGAAATTGTTATCCATTAGAAATTAAGATTTAAGCATTGTTTTATTCGCTTATTACATATATAAGGATTAGAATTTAGATACTGACGTAGTATTTAAGTTGTTTATTGTATTTCTCAATATAATAATTACTAAATGGCATTAATTTGTTTATAAAGAGACGTAAATTAGTTACCAAATGTTATAACGGTTTATTGTAATTAGTTTTGTGTTAAGGTGAGTCTATACTATGCATAACGTTCCATTTCATATGGGGTCTTCTGTCCCTTTCTCCAAAAATGCAATTTCTACTGAGCGTTGGACGGTATGACGTCACGTAAGGACTGTCTAATTAGTAATATTTAAAGTCTTTTTAATTATTAATATTTAAAAACTTTTGTATTATTAATATTTAAAAACTTGTATTATTTGATCAATTCGATTGGGTTTTCATGATTTTCTTTGTGACCAAGTGCAAGTCGGACTCTGCCATGAAAGGTTCCGTAGCAGCAAATGCGGTTTACTATTTATGACGTATTAAAAAATACTTATTTTCTTTTTTAGTTTTATCATTATCTTACTTTAGAAGTTACAGGGCAAGGACATTTAACCACTTTGGAAGTGTCTCTCGCACAAATTATTCAGTTTAGAAAAAAATTATATTAGTAACCTCAATATAGTTTTTGTAAACTTATCCATATATAACCCACACATATGGGTTTGATGAAAAAAAAATCGAGTTTTACTTCTTAGTATGGGGAGCCTACAAAATTCATTATTTTTTTCAGTTATTGTATAAAAATATTGACGAGACTGCCTCGTCGGTCTAGCGGCTAGCTTATGGTGGCTTCGATCACGAGGTCCTGGGTTCGAGATTTTTCATTCTTCTATGAAATGTTCGGTACATTCCAAGCGCGGAGTTTGGAAGTTGGTGGTGTTACACCCCCCTGCCTCGGAGAACACGTTAAGCCGTCGGTCCCGGTCACTATCATCAACATCTGATAGTGATCGTTAATAAATGAAACATTATCACCCTAAGCCCGCTAACCCGCATTGGAGCAGCGTGGTGGGTGTACGCTCCATATCCCCTCTCCTATAAGGAGGGAGGCCTGGCTCTGTAGTGGGCCGTTAATAGGCTGATAATGTTGATGATGATGATAAAAATATTTTGTAGGAGTAGGCTTACCATGAACGTGCCATATTCTAGACTCATCTTGATATTAGTGCTATTGCCTTTTGTAATAATTAAATGAATATTTACCCAACATTAATTAGACATTGCTGTTAGTCATGTTATTTACTAGATAATAATTGTATCATTTAAAAAAAATGTAGCTAACAAAAACTTAAAAAAAAAAACACGAAAAAAATTAAGTATTGCATTTCAATGTTTTCTTGTGACTAATATCACAAAATTCTACTATTAAAGTAACTTTAAGGGTAGAATTTTTCGCATTATATTATTATTAACTATTTATGTATATTATGGATTATACTTCATTCGCGTTAAGAATGCAGTGAGTCATATCACAAAATTCTACTATTAAAGTAACTTTAAGAGTAGAATTTTTTGCATTATATTGTTATTAAGCTCTTATGTATGTTATGGATTATAGTTCATTCGCGTTAAGAATGCAATGAGTCATATCACCAAATTCTACTGTTAAAGTAACTTTAAGAGTAGAATTTTTTGCATTATATTATTATTAAGCACTTATGTATGTTATGGATTATAGTTTTTTCGCGTTAAGAATGCAGTGAGCCATAATTGTGTAAATAATAATCCCCAACCAATCAAATCTTTTCAAATTACAAGGTAATGTAACAGTGACCAGTTGAAATACGACGCGCTTAATTTGATTGGTTAGGGAGCGGGGTTTGACCGGCGAACAATGATGAGTCACTGCATTCTTAACGTGAACTAGTTATACTATTATGTATATTAAGAAGACTGCAAAAATGGATCGTCATGAATAAATTAAGAATGTTGATTAGTATTAGGAATGTATATTAAATATTATAGTGAATTAAGGCATTTTTTTCCTTTAGGGACCTATCGGTTATTTAGCCGATCTGAACATTTTACTTACTAGTTTAACTGGTTTTTCACACATCTTGAACTTTTCGTTCTTTTTTATTATTTATACATTGGCCATTCGATTTCTACACGACATCGTACCGGAACACTAAATCGCTTGGCATCTTTGCCGGTAGAGTGGTGTCTAGCCATGGCCTCGATTTCTACACGACATCGTACCGGAACACTAAATCGCTTGGCATCTTTGCCGGTAGAGTGGTGTCTAGCCATGGCCTCTATTTCTACACGACATCTTACCGGAACACTAAATCGCTTGGCATCTTTGCCGGTAGAGTGGTGTCTAGCCATGGCCTCTATTTCTACACGACATCTTACCGGAACACTAAATCGCTTGGCATCTTTGCCGGTAGAGTGGTGTCTAGCCATGGCCTCTATTTCTACACGACATCTTACCGGAACACTAAATCGCTTGGCATCTTTGCCGGTAGAGTGGTGTCTAGCCATGGCCTCTATTTCTACACGACATCTTACCGGAACACTAAATCGCTTGGCATCTTTGCCGGTAGAGTGGTGTCTAGCCATGGCCTCGATTTCTACACGACATCTTACCGGAACACTAAATCGCTTGGCATCTTTGCCGGTAGAGTGGTGTCTAGCCATGGCCTCGATTTCTACACGACATCTTACCGGAACACTAAATCGCTTGGCATCTTTGCCGGTAGAGTGGTGTCTAGCCATGGCCTCGATTTCTACACGACATCTTACCGGAACACTAAATCGCTTGGCGTCTTTGCCGGTAGAGTGGTGTCTAGCCATCGCCTCGATTTCTACACGACATCTTACCGGAACACTAAATCGCTTGGCATCTTTGCCGGTAGAGTGGTGTCTAGCCATCGCCTCGATTTCTACACGACATCTTACCGGAACACTAAATCGCTTGGCATCTTTGCCGGTAGAGTGGTGTCTAGCCATGGCCTCGATTTCTACACGACATCTTACCGGAACACTAAATCGCTTGGCATCTTTGCCGGTAGAGTGGTGTCTAGCCATGGTCTCGATTTCTACACGACATCGTACCGGAACACTAAATCGCTTGGCATCTTTGCCGGTAGAGTGGTGTCTAGCCATGGCCTCGATTTCTACACGACATCGTACCGGAACACTAAATCGCTTGGCATCTTTAGCGGTAGAGTGGTGTCTAGCCATGGCCTCGATTTCTACACGACATCGTACCGGAACACTAAATCGCTTGGCATCTTTGCCGGTAGAGTGGTGTCTAGCCATGGCCTCGATTTCTACACGACATCGTACCGGAACACTAAATCGCTTGGCATCTTTGGCGGTAGAGTGGTGTCTAGCCATGGCCTCGATTTCTACACGACATCTTACCGGAACACTAAATCGCTTGGCATCTTTGGCGGTAGAGTGGTGTCTAGCCATGGCCTCGATTTCTACACGACATCGTACCGGAACACTAAATCGCTTGGCATCTTTGCCGGTAGAGTGGTGTCTAGCCATGGCCTCGATTTCTACACGACATCGTACCGGAACACTAAGGCCGGGCGCCCATTGTGATTTTTTGTCACGGTAACATTTTGTTGCCGTCACCCTCTGTCACCATCAAGGCGCCCACTGTAGGTAACTGTCACCGGGCGACAAAGCGAGCCTATTTGAATTCTAGATCGATTTCAATTAGGTTGCTGTAATATGTTCTCTCAGAATTCACGAAAATAAATGAAACGAAAAAGACGCTAAAGGGTGCATCCTATATATACACTGAAAGATTACTAAAATATATTTTGAATTTTATTCTGAATTAAACTGAACACTTTAAATTTATGCATACATTTTTTTAATTATAAATGGTTTATTGTAGGCAAGGGATTACATAAGAAGCGAAAAAAAAATTAACTAATTAATGGGGCACCCAAAGTCTGCTTAAAAATATGAATAATTGTACAACATTTTGAGGCATGTCCTTTCAAACAAAAAGTGATTAATTTTTATGTGTACCATACGTCTAATCGGAACTTTCAGCAGCCCAATGGCGAAAAGTCGCCCAGTGAGCGCACTCGCATAGCGATGCATAAGTCGAGTGACAGTCACGTCGCCAGCAGACGAAACTATTTGTCACCGTATTGTCACGTCACCTTAGTGAGCGCACTCTCTAATATCTTCATTGCACTCGATTAGGTGACTTAAAGTCACGGCGACAAAAAGTCACAGTGGGCGCCCGGCCTAAATCGCTTGGCATCTTTGGCGGTAGAGTGGTGTCTAGCCATGGCCTCGATTTCTACACGACATCGTACCGGAACACTAAATCGCTTGGCATCTTTGCCGGTAGAGTGGTGTCTAGCCATGGCCTCGATTTCTACACGACATCGTACCGGAACACTAAATCGCTTGGCATCTTTGGCGGTAGAGTGGTGTCTAGCCATGGCCTCGATTTCTACACGACATCGTACCGGAACACTAAATCGCTTGGCATCTTTGCCGGTAGAGTGGTGTCTAGCCATGGCCTCGATTTCTACACGACATCGTACCGGAACACTAAATCGCTTGGCATCTTTGGCGGTAGAGTGGTGTCTAGCCATGGCCGAAGTTCCAGCCAGACCTGAACCAATTAAGAAAACCTAATTATATAATATCGTCTTCTAAATCGAACCTGCATACCACTGTCTGCTATAGTTTCAAATTGTTCATTTTCTACAGTCTATTGTTACAATTACTTAATGTTGTAGAGTTTTGATGGCGCAGTGGATTTGTAAGACAGAGGTCTTGGGTTTGATTAAGATTTTCTAAATGGGTCCAGATCTGGCTGGTAATCCACATAATGACAGTGTTAAGTATCTAGGATTGCACCTTGATCGTCGTCTGATTGCTCCTGCGAACATACCAGAACAAACTCAAAAGGAAAAATATTATCTAGACCTACTGCCTACTATAATCAGGAATAAACGGAGGGGATGTTCTCACTGGAGAATGCACTCGACAAACTATCATCAACATCATCACATCTGCTCATAGTACCTTGCTTCGGCCGTGGCTAGTTACCACCCTACCGACAAAGACGTACCGCCAAGCGATTTAGCGTTCCGGTACGATGTCGTGTAGAAAGCGAAGGCGTATGGATTTCATCCTACTCTTAACAAGGTAGCCAGCTTCCATCTTAGATTGCATCATCACTTACCATCAGGTTTGATTGCAATTTGTAATGAACAAAAAAATGATTGGGTTCAATGTTCACGACGGTTGACTTTTCGTTAGGTCTTGACTCTCTCTATGCTTCGGTGCTTAAAATGTATCTCTTAAAAGGTATGAAATGTTAATGCTAAAATATTTTATTATGTACCTATGTATTGTTTAATTTCCCGCTATGATCTTATAGTTATGCTGTAAAATTTTGACATTAACAATTTTTAGTTTGTTAAATGTATCTTAGGGCCGGTACATACAGCGAGTCGCAGCGTAGCGTCTAGAATATTGATTTTTATGGTTATTGTTGGCGTCGAAATAAAGCCCTGAATAAATTAAAACGATAACTATGTTGCATCGTATGATTAATAATATCAGTAATTATTAATTGTTTGATTTAATCATGTATTTAATTATTTTTATCAAGTCCACTTATTTTTCTTGGGTACGATAAATGCAGGGTTTATTTTCATATGATAGTGCGACGTCACGTCCTTTCATTTGTAGACACTACAGATTACTATTATTTGTCGAATTATCAGTTCCATTCCAAGCTCGGATTCGGTGGTGTTACACCCCCGTGCCTCGGAGAGCTCGCCGGTATACCGTCGGTCACTATCATCAACATCTGTTAGGGCTAACGCTAAAACTCGCGCGGGTGCACGCTCGCGGGTGTATAATGAAAAATAGTATGGACAGCGCAGGCGCGTGCGACGGAGCGCGGGCGTGGTTGGCGGATTGTCACCCGCGCGGCGGGCGGCGGGTACACAGCGCGGAGGCTAGGTACAATCATGAACATCGATACAAAGCGCGTAATAATGAGGTGCAATTTCGGCCAGAATTATGGGGTATGGCGAATGAATTATCAAATTCTCCGCTGAGTAACCTACTTGTCAAGAACGGGTTATGCAGTCGACGTTTTTTCGGTTGACGTCTTTTCGCCAAATAATAAATTAGTAAATAATCCATGGTAATCTACTAGACACAACTGTACACGCTCGACATCAAAGTTATACTAGCAGCGCTAACTGAGACGGGCGCACGCGACGGGTGCCCGCTCGCGGATTTGTGGCACGCGGCGGTCGCCCGCCGCGTGCGCTCGCGCCCGCACCCGCGCGAGTTTTAGCGTTAGCCCTTAGGGATCGTTAATAAATGAAACTGTCACCCTGAGCAGCGAGGTGGGTCTACGCTCCATATCCCCTCTCCTATAAAAAGGAGGCCTGACCTATGATGGGCTATATAATAGGCTGATAATGATGATATCAGATACAAGGCGGTAGTTTAACAAATACGCTACGCTGCGTACCGCGAGATATGAGGCGGCCTTTATTATAAAATAAAATGTAGTCAACTAATGTGATAGTATATTGTTATCAAAATCTCTGCTTTCTTACTAGCTATTGTATAATTAAGAGTTGTAATTTAAGAAATACATAGAATATAACGTAGATTTTGATAGACTTTCCGTATAGATGGGTAGGAAAAATAGCTACGGCTGTCAACTTATAACGCTTTATAAAATATATTCCGTAAAGTAAAAATATAATGTTTGTTGGGAAATTTGAAATTTCGGGTTAAGAGGTTAAGATTTGATGAAGTAGGTGGGGCAAGTTACTTGTGATTTGATATGTCCTATAAGTCAAAGTCAGTCTAACCCTTGGTTTCGAAAGTTTAATTAGGTATGCCATCGTTGAAGTTTAACAGAGATTAGTACACTAATGTACTTGCCTTATATATTGAAATAATTATAAACAATTTTTTTTACAAATGTAATCAATTCTTCAAAAATTATATAAATTCATACAATAAATATCAAAAAGTATATCTATCATTACCGAGTTTGTTAATGAAACGTTATTTGTTTGCATAAAGTTATTCAAAAGTTTCAATGATTTTTCATTTTCATGCGTTCCTCTGATTTCATTTTGGCTGTTCGCGCCGCTGTAAACTCGCAAGCAGCGCAACTAAAAAAAAACATTAAAGAACGATAGAAAATGGTCACAGAGATATTAAGGTGTAAACTGGTATGGTGATCACTGCCCTCCAAGAAAATAGGCACACTTATACGCTAACTTGGTGGTATGTCGATTCTTGAAACAAACGTCACTAATGAAGCCAGTGTACGAAGGTTGCAAAACGGATGTAAAAGAAATGGAAATTCTCCAATGGTTGTATTGATTGACAGTCGAACTGAAGATGGGATGATCGACGAGATGTAGCATCGACTCCGGTAACTACTAAATGACATAAAAAATTATAACTGTTTCTAAAGCTTTCGTTTTCTAAAAAAACCGAGTCTGCAAATACGTGTGAACTCTTTCAAGGCATATTCAGAGTAGGTAATTGTCTCGTTTATCCAGTTGGTTAATATTTGCGGTTTCGGATTTCGAGGTCGAGTACTTGAAGTGAGTCGGAGTCTTGGATCGGGTTCTAAAACATTTTTACGGTAGTAGTACTTTTGTACTAGTAGTTCCCGTAATGCAGTCCCTGTCGACGAGTTGGAAGATCGTGGGGCTTAGTCGTAGAAGTTCGACAATCTTCTTGCTTCCCCATGGCCAAAAGGTATAAAAAAAGGAACATTAATCTATTCTTTCTACAACACGTACGTATTCAGAGATGTCACTTACTGCGGCGTCCTCGCGCAATAGAACTGTCTGTCGGGGTGACAGTAGCCGCGGAGCTGCGCCCCGTCCCACGCCACGGAGCTCAAGCGCCACTCGGGCGACACGTACGGTGGTAGCAGTTTTTGTAGCGCTAACTATATATAACAAGACAAATAATATGTATTTATACATATACATAAGTACACCTAAACTGATATTTTAAAGCAGAAAATTTGATTGTTTAAACTTTGTGATATCTCCGAAACTATATAACTAATTAACATACTGTAAAAGGCAAATCTTATCTCTATAATATCCTTGTGATTATTAAATGACGTAAACGTAAGCATATGAATTAAATGATTTTTTAAAACACAAAAAGTTATATATCTGCCAAAATATAAAAGATTGATATATGCTATCGTGGACTTTTTTGTAGAACTTTTATGATGCATAAAGTTTTCATACAATGTTTTCAATTATATCCAATATCTAATGCAGCGTACGTGCATAAACCTAAATTTAATAAATTTCACGGTCCGACTCGCGTGACAAAAACTATGATAACTCGGGTAATATATACAATACAAATATAAAATGTAGCCTATAACACTCACCGATAACGTAGCATTCTACTGGTGAAAGAATTTTGAAAATTGGATCAGTAGTTCCGAAGATTAGCCCCGACAGAACTTTATTTACAAACTTAACAAACTTACTTTACCTTTTTATAATATTAGTATAGATATATATTCTGAGGAGTGGCTGAGCTATCTAGCATTGGAAGCAACTACCCCCATTAGCTTGCCATAAATATTGATTTTTGGCAAATATGCCATCAGCAATAAACTAAAACCCATTCATTTCAAGTACGTACCTACAATTGAAGCGTCACGTTACACATTACGTAAATGGAATGGTGATATTTAAAATTCGGTTGGAATGAGTAACAATACCTACTCTAGCACTTGTAGAGAAAAAAGGGAGATGAAGTCTGCACGATCTGTCGATACTTACCAAAAAAGTACACGAAAACTTATTACCTACTGGTGTAATACGTTTCAGAGCTTCAGAGTATATGACAAGAAGTTGAAGCTTATGCGCAGATGTATGAATTATGGGTAACTTTAACCTCCTTTTTTTCAAGTTGGTTAATAAGGGGGAATAAGTAAGAAGTAACTTTGTATGTAAGTCTGTCCTTAAAATGAGAAGTAAGTATAATATGGACTAACAGAGACTACGTGCTCACCAGACACTGGTAAAAGCATAACAATTAATGCCACTTAAGTATGTCAGTTACGTATCATACTGACCGTCGGTAAATACGAAACATAACTTTGGAGTTTGGACCATGGAGGCTTAAGAAGTTTTAAGGAGGAGCTTTGGTGGTTTTAACCTCGTAAAACGTAATCTAATGTAAAAATCTCACGTCACAGTGGTTGTAATTGAATTTGTTCGAAACGGCTTGACCGATTATTGTAAATTGTTTTGTGTAGGATCTGAGAATAAGTCGTGAGCTATTTTCACAATCCAAAATGACTCTTTTCAGATTATTTTTTTTTATTGCTTGGACTTGTTCTTTGTATGATTACAACAAAATCATAAATTTGAAGTCGTGAACGTCATTCGTTCGTCATAATTCTCAACCCTATAAGGGCTTTCCTTGTGGCGAAATTACGCACGACTATTTTCAGAATGTAAGGAAAATTCCATTAATTATTCGATGATATATAAAGCAGTGCAATAATTTTCTGTATTCAATCACAAATAAACAATCAATTCGAATAAATATCAGACAGGCAGTCTATGTACTTTTAAAAAGTGCACTAATATTTTGACATTTTTTTAGAAGTATAATATACATTAAAATGTTGACAAAACTTGTGACAGTGATTATTTTTGTGAGTGCTGTTAGTGCCGTTAATGGCGTGCCGCGAATCAGAAGAACGGACCTTGTTGATAATAAAATAAATGTCAGTGATAATACATCATTTAATTATAGAGTTAGAATGTCATTTATGCCACCAGTTCATTCCACATCAAATCCAGTTGGTGGCTATATATTGACACGTCGTCGCAGACCGAAAACTAAACAAATTCTTGTACCTAAATATAGTGATAACTGCGCAAACGATCAGATCTGGAATGCCATAGTCGGGATATGTCAAAATAAACCGGAACCTTTTGAAAGAGTACATGGTCCTCGGGATTTTATTTAACTTACCCAGTTAATATCATCGACACATTAGCTGCTGGATGCCCACTGCTGATAATAGGACATGGGATGTTTGAAGAGATTGCCAAACACAACGGCCCCGAGGTTCCCTGCGACATGATTGCTTTTCTCCAGCTAATGAGGGATCGACGAACACTGCGCTTTTCTGTGCGGGATAGCCATTCTAGCACCTTGAGACTCGGGTTTTTAAACTACGTGCACTGTCAATTGCCACTTCAGCTGTGTGACGCGAGGAGCTACATTAATTACTTTGGTTCTTCCGCGGATCCCATTTCAGATTCACTGGCTGATGTCCATCAGCTGTTGAGTGCTTCCAGCCTTTGAGCAATTCTTGGAGGCTAATTTGGAACAGCTACTGATGTTAGATTGGATACAAAATGTTTACCTACACTTTTGGAGTCGATATCATAAGGCATCAGAATCACCCTATTTTAATGGCCCAATACATAATCAGGCCTCCCAACTTGGGGATATTGTGCTCAGCACCATGCTGCTACAGTGCGGGGTGATAATGCTTTGTCTTAAATCTTCAACTTCTAACGCCGGACTGAGAATTGGGACTGAAAATTTCTTAGAAGAAAAGCTCAGTATTTCAATTCACTACCCGACGCAGGATTGGAACGCAGGGCCTCGTTACTTAAACTCACACCACGGCACCAACGAAGCAGTTATATAATATGTTGTCACTCACAAAATTTTCACAGGCAGGGGGTATTAATCCTAAGTTTGTGAAATCACATTTTAAAATACTCCGCCAGCCTAATCTACGACTCAAAATCTCAGAAGACTCAAAACTTTTCTAAATATTTGTATTTGAAGTGGATTTAATAAAATATGTACTTTAATGAAAATAAAACCATTTTAGAAGTCAGAACTGCTGTTTTAATTTAATTTCTTCTCACATGTAAAAATAATTGCGTTGTTTATGTAGGTACCTACTTATTATATAGTAGTAATAATACCCTTTAAAAGAAGAATGATTAAAACCTTACTATTCGATAAAACTTAAGTATTAATTGGCCATTACAATTACTGAGTGAACAATCAATCATTTTCGGATATCCTATCCTTTTGAGTTGGTCCTTTTTTCCAAATTTATACGGTAGGTTTCAAAACGTCGGTAGGTATACGACAGGGCCGCTAACACAAATGTTGGGTAAAGGGGTGACCTGCGTACACCCCATAAGTTACTATTTATGGGATGTACCCCATATCTTGTGTGTGCCGCACTGTACTGTAGTTTTTTTTTTTATCGACTACAAGTTCGCCCTTGACTGCTATCACATCCAATGTTAAGTGATGATGCAGTCTAAGATGGAAGCGGGCTAACTTGTTAGGAGTGGGACGAAAATCCACACCCCTTTCGGTTTCTACACGACATCGTACCGGAACGCTAAATCGCTTGGCGATACGTCTTTGTCGGTAGGGTGGTAACTAGCCACGGCGATAGCCTCCCACCAGCCAGACCAAGACAAATTAAGAAAAATCTCAATCTGCCCCGCCGGGAATCGAACCCAGGACCTCCGTCATATATATCCACCGCGCATACCACTGCGCCACGGAGGTCGTCAATAACTGTAGTTATGCTGAAGAAAGTATTAGAGACAACCAATCAAAATAGTAATAAAGTAACCCAATCAGGTAAAATAGAAACCCCTTGCAGGTCAGTGCCCATTTTAGACTGCTGCGTAAATGTCAACGTGAGTACCTACGTGTGTTTGTGTATTTATCATAAAATGTCTGTTAAGATCGCAACTGCACCTGGTCGAGATTTAATTATTAAATATTAAGGTAAGTTCGCTTCTTTATTTCGCAACTGAACGTCGTAGAGACAACACAGGAGTGAAAAGTAACTTGAGGTTGTAACGTATGGACATTGGTATTTTTTTTATTTTATTCATTACAAGTTAGCCCTTGACTACAATCACATCTGATGTTAAGTGATGATGCAATTTAAGATGAAAGCGGGCTAACTTGTTCGGAGTAGGATGAAATCCGCATCCCTTCTTAGGGTTTCTACACCACGTCGTACCGGAATGCTTAATTGCTTGGTACGTCTTTGTCGGTAGGGTGGTAATTGTCCACGGCATCAGTCTGACCATTTGAAAAATTTTGATCGGCCCAGCTGGGAGCCGAACCCAGGACCTCCCTCTTATATATTAGGTACCCGCTGCGCCTACTACGGAGGCCGTCAAAAAGTAATGTTCACATTCACATATACTTACGTATAGGTATCAATGACTACTGAACATAACACGTTGTGTTATACAGTAGTCTAACTAAATATTTGTAGATTCGAAATTTGTAACAGTACTTACCGGATTAGCTGGACCCGGCAAAGCGGGCAGAGGAGCTCTGGTGGATGGTTTAAAATTCTCCATCGCACTTCTAGCTGCTCTCTGAGTCGTAGTTACGTACATCTGCTCTATCAGACACTTACGTTTGCTGTAGAAAAACATTAAAATTGTATTCATAAGTACGAGTATCTATCAGCCATAACTGTATCATTTTCTATTATTCAATAAAAGTAAGCCCTTGACTGCAATCACACCTGGTGATAACTGATGATAGAAGTATGTTAGCTTGTTAGGAGTAGAATCGTCGGATGAAATCCACACTCCTGGCCGTCAAAAACCAATGTCAAAAAAGCGTCAATCGTCCAATGGTAAAGCCACCGATCACGAGGACGCGTTATGGCATAGGTACCTACTCGTAATCTAAATCTATTGAAGGGAATGTTTTTCTTCTACTACATATATATATGAATATTAATATACATTGCATAAAAGTTGAAGGAACAGGATAATTGACTCACTCGGGTGGAACATCGTCCAAACTCACGCTGGGCGTCATGACGAGTCGAGGTCGCGTCTTTACAGCTTCCTCCAAGTCTGTATCTTTTGGCTTGTCCTTAAAATATTTAATGTGATTATTGTCTGAGTATATAATATCAACCTCAAACATTAGTCATTCCGAGTTTTTATATATCCAATGATACTTAATGATTATAAAATATCCAATGATACTTTTTCATTTGTAACTTTTTGTACCTATACTTTTTTAATTTTCAAGCCCATTTCCAGAAATGGAGGCTATTTGGATGTTTACGTCTAGCTGGTGCTTCTATAATCCTTACCCTATTACAATCGAGAACTCCTAGGATTTTCAGTTTGTTTAATATCGGTTAGTACTAGGCTTTGGTTTCCTTTCCCTAGCGGGAAGAAGTTACTGCCTGATTTTTTAATGATGACTGTTGTGAAAGACCTTGGCCCGACTAGAACTGCATCAAATTCTATAGTAGAACGCGTATACAAAGCTGCTCTAGTAAGATTTTACCAGATTAGGTTGGACAGGGAGAATAACTCGGGCAGAGAATATGAGTGTTGAGATCACTAAGGAGCTCCTTAAAACTAAATCCGTGTCGCAAGTCCCGGACTTTGTTCGGAGTTTTCTCTCTATCACCCGATGGACCCGACGTCCGGACGATAGTTCAATGGAGTGCTAAGATATTTGTCTCGTCATACTTTCTAGTAGATGTTAGAGGGATGTAGAAACTAAAACACATAGGTACATAAGGTTCTTGGCCGTCCCACGGACTAGTGCGAACGATATCCTTCGGCTTATGAAACAGATTGAAAGGTGGAACTCTGGCGTCCTTCCAATCGACCAGGGTGTGTGTATCCTTCAGGGGCGGAGGCCTGATGTAGTAGCACGGTGGCTTTGGCTCATACACAGTCTTGATGATGGGTTTTATCTCCCCATCGCGGTATTCAGTTCTATACGTTGTTTCGTAATTACAGAACATGTCTTCGTAAAACTTTTCGTCGGGCATCTTAATATGTTATATAAACCCGTAAGAAATATAAATAAATGTATGGTAATAAAAAATGTTAATAAAATTAGTAAATGTTCAAAAGATATAGAAAAAGTTATACAAAAGCTTGAAGTTTTGATTTATGACAAAGTTGACTGTAGAATGCGTCGGAAACAGCAACGTCATCTCTAAAGAGGTTCTCAATTCGTTGGAATCTTTTTTACCCGACTGCGTCAGAAGGAGGGTAATGTTTTATGTATGTATTCGAGTATTCCCTGATTACTCAAAGACGACTAAAACGTTTTGGTAAATTCTTTTTTCTTTATAAGGGTACTGTTGGTCTCATGATTGCCTGGTTCACTATATGATGATGGGATCCTGGGAAATCTTCAAATTTTACAATGCAAAAGATCTAATCTGATGCTGGAGATGCAAGGTAACTATAGGAACTCTGCAATGCAATGTTTGGGCTCGTTTGATTTTCTATCTTTTATATGTAAATCTGGATCTATATTAATACTCCGAATATATGAATAATAAAAATTATGATAATCTCATATCGTGACAGATATTTTCATACAAATTAAAATTAAAATCTTTGACGACCTCTGTGGTGCAGTAGTATGCGCAGTGGATTTATAAGACGGAGGTCTTGGGTTCAATTCCCGGCGGGGCCGATTGAAATTTTCTTAATTGGTTCTGGTCTGGCTGCTAGCAGGCTTCCGCCGTGGCTAGTTACCTCCCTGCCGGCAAAGATGTACTGCCCAGCGATTTAGCGTTCAGCCATGATGTCGTGCAGAAACCGCAAGGTTTGTGGATTTTAATTATTTTAACATATCAGCCCGCTTTCATCTTAGATTGCATCATCACTTACGTCAGGTCTGATTGCAGTCAAGGGCTAACTTGTAATGAATAAGAAGAAAATTAAATACCGGATTTCCTTAAATAACAATTTAATCTTAAAAACTGTTTAGCTAAAAAATACAATTTAAAAACTTGTAAGAAAATTAGCTAATCAATAAAACATAACCCTGCACGAGAATACGTCAACAACCAACTCTACATCAACGAAACTGTCGGTCTCTCGTAATTATTTTTTTATAAGCTTTCGCTGGATGTTATTTAGTCAGCGTCTTTCCAAGCGTTCTAACTAGAAGAGTCTCATCACACTTCGTGCACCTGAAAGAAAAATGACTAGATTGATTGATTCATAAAAATCGGCTTTACTGGTTAATAAGAAAGTACAGAGAAATAATGTTCGCAGTAAAATATCTACAAACAATTACTTTTATTTCATGTGTGTGTGAAAAGTGGATCATAGTCTACTTGGTGTTATGTGATTGTCCAATTTTTAATGCCCACCATGTATTAGCAGTCTGCTTTTAAAGGATTTATTTTGGGCGCAGCCGTAGCAAGTATTTCATATAGGGTGACAGGTACAGATAATCCTACTTTATTGTATAAATCGTGTATTTTAACAAACTTGACTAATACTCGTTAACTTGGAAAGTGGAAACTTATGGTTTAACACTATAAGACAAGACATTCATCTATACTAATGTTAAAAAGAGGTAAAGTTTGTACGTTTGTAAGTTTGTAAATAAAGATCTGTTGGGGCTAATCTTCGGAACTACTGATCTGATTTGAAAAGATCTTTCACCAGTAGAATGCTACGTTAACGGTGAGTGTCATAGGCTGTATTTTAAATTTGTATTGTATATATTCACTGAGTTATCACAGTTTTTGTCGCGCAATAATATTAAGAATATTATTGAGATAAGATTTGTCTTTTACAATATGTTAATTATTTATATATTTTCGGAGATATAACAAAATGTTTAAAAAGCGCGGCACTGCCGCTATGGCGTACAAAGGGGTTGTTTCAGATTTGTATGGCGCCTTGGCAAGGTATATGTACAGTAATTTAATATGTTTAGAGTGATAAACTAGACGTTAATTATAGTTTATTTCTTACGAAATATTCGTATTAGAAAATTATTTACATAGGTACAGGCAATACAATAGCGTAGTCTATGATGGAATATTGACATTGACAACTGTCATTAACACGGGCTTAACATATAACATTTAGTGTCATATAAACTCAAATAATCATACTTTGCCGGATCTCGTCTGAGCCAGAATTCAGCTGTTTGGTCGCACCGAGCTCTCAACTGCCTCGAGTCCCACGCCGCTGACTCCATACGCCACTCTGGTGCCACTAACGGTGGCTGCAGCTTTGATAGAGTAATCTAAATACGATAAGAAGTCTTATTTAAACTCGTAGAAAATAAGTGCCTATCTAGAAATTTCCTATTTAATAGATTACTGTACAATTTTAATAGTAAGATTAAGATAAGGCTATAGATATTATATTCCCATACTTTTAGAACCTTTAACATGTATCATCAACCAACTAGCTTTGATCACTAGGTTAGGGTTAATGGTGGTCTCCAAAATATTTTTTGGATAGGTTTTTTATGAATGGTAATATTAGAAGTGAAGGCATATATAGTTTAAAGGTTGATATAGAAATAAAATAATTTCAAAAATCCTTAATATATTGATTAATCTTTTTCGCAATACGTTAGGCACTTACGGGGTTAGCAGGCGCTGGTAATGCTGGTAAAGGAGCCTTGACATTGACGCGGGGAGGCAGCGCCGCCACCTCACGCATGAAGCGTCCAGTAGCGCTGATGTAAGTCTCCGTGCAGAGGTTCTTCCGCGCCACCGGGTCCTTGATGTCGTCCACACTCGCGGCGGGTGTCATCACCAGCCGCGGCCGAGTCTTTTGCACTTGCTTCCTCACTTCCTCCGTATTTTCTTTCTCCTAATTTATTATAGAGTCTTTATTACGAAGTCATTTCGCACATTTGAAGTCTTCTTTCTTGAAATGTGCGAATCTCTACCTCTACATCTCTCTAATGTTTTTTCTACTACATAGGTTACTTGTGTATTTTTTGACCAATTATATCATAGGTATATAATTCTTATCTACGTAACGTAAAATATTAAAATAGTTTAGTTAAGCATCTCTTTTGAAATATGGAACATATGAACAGCAACTATTTGAGATTGGATATGCAATAAGCAATGTGACGTAGTTACGCAAGTAAAATCTCTAGAGCTGAAAATCCAAGGATTAGACAAAGGCTATTGGCAAGACGAGAATGTTGAAAGCACCATTTACTTACTATCTGATAGTGCTCAGTTAACTAAAGAAACATACAAAGGAGTTCCACTTTCTTTTAGCGCGAATTATCTATATATGTTTATTGTTTTGATCGGTGTCGAAACACGAGCGTACCAAAAAACTATGATAAGTTCAGGTAGGTATAGTAAATTCACATCTCTTAGATTAGAAGGTACAGCATACAGATCGTAAAGCAGATGTTAGGGGTAACGATTTAGACACTAACATAAGGTTTTTGGCCCTCCCAAGGATTAGTGCGCACGATATCCTTTAGTCTATGGAACAAGTTGAACGGAGGGACCCTGGCGTCCTTCCAATCGAACAGTGTGTGAATATCTCTCAGGGGTGGAGGCCTGATCCGGTAGCACGACGGCTTTGCTTCATACACCGTTTTGATTTTGCGTTTAATCTCCCCGCTGCGGAATTCAGTTCTATACGATGTTTCGTTAAAGAACAACATGTCCTCGTACCCCTTTTCGTCGGGCATTTTAGTATGTTATATATTATTATATATTTAAAGGTATCTATAAAAGCAATCTTGTAAATCTTTAAAAATTATCTTTAGTGAAAAGTTACATTTAAAAGTTGAAGTTTGAACTTACGTCACAATTGATCATAAAAATTAGATTTTTTAGTTGACAAGATAAAAAGATTTTTGAACATTAATTTATAACTAATCTGCGCAAAAATAAATGAAAGTAGTCTTATCGCGTGGATTGTAATTTTACTTTTGGGTTTTTAAATCTTAAGGGCATTACTTAAGTAAAAACTAAATTTTTACAAGTAAATTTTTCGAAAATGTTTTGATTGTTTACTGTGTCCTTTACATAATATCATCATCATTATCACTTGGTGCCGTCTTCAGAACAAAGTTTCGCGGTCAATATGCGAAAAGCTTTCCTATTATCGAGTTCGTCACACTCTATACACATACTTGTCATCTAGCCATTACCTCCTTTGACGAAAAGGCTCTGGTCTGGCCCAGTATCTTTCCTTCCGATATCCTTAGAAAGGCAAACTGAGCACACCTCTCACCCCTTCAAAGAAGCTCAGTTTCCTCCGCTTGATGGTAGGCATAATTTAACTATTTTTTTTTCATTAAGTAATTCCAGTAGATACCCCGACATTAGATGCGAAGTTGCTTTTATATATACTAAATTGAAAAATATGAAATACTCATCTATAATATTATATTTTTACTAATCTCTACTTACTTCCTTAAAAACAAAATACCATTTTTATTTGAATCTTTAATTTAATCTTAAAAACAGTTTACCTAAAAAATATGAAAAGACATAACTTAATTAGTTCTCTTCTAAAATCACTAAATAATACGTAAGCAGGTACAACATTAAAAACTTATATACCAAAATATCTAATTAGTAAAATATAACCCTTCGTAGCCAGGTTACAACGCATCAACAACGAATTACTTTCAGTGACCATGCCAACAGGGAACACGTCTTCTTTACAGTTGTTCTCTTGTAGTTTTTATTCAGTGGAGTCAGATGTTATTTCATCAACATCTTCCCACACGCTGTAACCAAAGGAGCCTCATCGCACTTGATACACCTAGAAGTAAATAACGTATTTATCAAAATTTTAGTTTACTAAGGCAAAAGTTAGCTACATTAAAGTATCAAAAAGAACTACGACTGTTACCAACGCGACAAACGCGTTAAAAACAAAGGCATTCCCTACTGGCGGCCTATGTATAACGGGCCGCGACGTAATGATCATTTGTGTCGAGTCTCGTAGCGTTGCGTATCCATCCATCATCGTCATCCATGACCAGGCCTCTTTCCTTGTAGGAGGCCACTTTTTCATCATTTTATAAAAGCTGAAAAATTGTTAGCATATGTCCTTAACATTGGGGAAGCAGGTACGGAAGGCAACTGAGGAGTTTTTGTGTAAGTATCGGTAACTTTTTGGCTACAAGTGACGTATATTATACTATGACAGTATAATACGAGTCCGTTACGTGGCGATAAATCACTAAAAAGTAAAAAATATTTTTTTTAACAAATTAACATAAAATAGAACCGACTCAAAACACACTAAAAAGTAAAAAATAACTGTCATTTAGTTGCTTTTGCCTGGCACCGACTTCTAGATATGCTTAAGTAAATTAAAGCAACTAAATGACACAGTTATTTTTGACGTGACGACGTCTTATAATTCGATAGAGCCGGCTGCACGTACGAAAAAACATGACGTCATGCGTCGTTACCTCGCTTTGAGGCCATGTAAGGCTTGAAGTGCAAGCGAGAGCGCGGAACGAGTGACAAAGAAGCACAATTCGCCTTTGCGTTCGGCAGCGTTCGACATATGTCTATTAAATATAATTATTAAATATATTAATTTTAAATTAAAAATTAATATATTCATAAATTAATATATTTATTATAAATTTATAAAATCAAAATCAATTATTTTATTAATTTAAATTAATATTTATAAAAATATACTTAAATTACAAATTTTAATAATCAATTAAATGCTACCATTCCATCAGTATTTTCTTCAGACGTTGTCACGTTCAACTATACTGTATATACTGTAAACCGACTTTACAGACAACCAATTTTTTACTTTTTAGTGCGCTTTGAGTCGGTTCTATTTTATGTTAAAAAAAATTTTAGCGACATGTATTACCTACCTAGAAGAAAGTGTTTGTCTGCCTAAGTCTAGCTTACAAATTCCGGTACTTTTAAATTAAATCATACTTCGCCGGTTCTCGTCGGAGCCAGAAGTCGGCAGTCGGATTGCAAAAAGCTCTCAACTGCCGTGTGTCCCACGACAATGTCTCCATACGCCACTCTGGCGACACCAATGATGGACGCACCTTTGGTAGGACGAACTAAATAGGATAGAAAAAATTTCAAAGTGAAATACGTAGACATTATACACATTCTTAAATTTAAAAACTATAACCCGATTACGTAAAAAAGGGGTCAAAAATAACCAAACAAGAAAATTATTCAGATAGAAAGCCAATATGTGTTTAAATCGTTAAGGTAGAGACGTGGTCACACCCTGTACCTAACTATATATTTGTTTAATGGAGGTCTTCCTGGCACCAATGATCATAGTAGCTAGGTATACAGTAAGTGATAATGGTGTAAGACTCCGTGACTCTACTCACAGGGTTAGCAGGCGCTGGTAACTCTGGTAAAGGAGCCTTGACTTTGGTGCGTGAAGGCAGCGCCGCCGACTCGCGCATGGCGCGCTCAGTGACGCTGGTGTAGGTCTCCGTACAGAGGATCTTCCGCGCCACCGGGTCCTCGATGTCGTCCATACTCACGGCCGGTGTCATCACCAGCCGCGGCCGAGTCTTTCGCACTCTCTCACTCTCATTCGCATTTTCTTCTTCCTCCTAATTTATTTTGAGAAGTAAATAAAATTTTTTAATTACATGAAGTGAAATATTTATTACCTGCAAGGTAATAAGCAATCATTTAAATTCAGTCGGCGTACTTAGGTTTCTCAGATTGTAGGCGTGGTTACCTGAAAAATACCGGGTGCCTATCGAGTTGACACGCTAACAGACTTTTTGATGTGACAAATTGTAAATTTTTCATTGCATAATAACAACAGAAAGCATCTGGACTTTTTGCTGAGCTGCGCAGTCTATATCAACAACTTTGATACCAAGAAATAACAATGATATATAGATAATACTTAATAGGATACAAAAATACATAATCTAAATTAATTTTATTTCTTCATTATAGCCAAAAAAGAAATAAAAAAGCTCCTATACAGAGCGCAAATTATATTATTTTGGTTGTCGGTAAGAAATATCAAATTGCATATCAAGAAGTTGTGAAGAAATAACAATGAAAACTCACGTAATATGGTTGTTGGGCATGTCTTGGATTAGTGCGGACTATATCCTTAGGTTTATAGTACAGAGTGAATGGAGGCACCCTGGCGTCCTTCCATTCAGACAGGGTGTGTACATCTCTCAACGGAGGGTGCCCCGCCTCCGCGCGTCCCACCTGCGGCTTTGCTTCGTACTCCGTCTTAATGATGGGTAGGAGCCTTCCATCGCGGTAGTCAGTCTTATTCGTAGTTCCGTAGTCGAATAGCATGGTTTCAACGTATTTAGAGTTCGGCATTCTGATAATAGTTTATAATTGTTTACTAAATATATTTTATGTCGAAGATTTAAACAGACAGGTTGTCAATTGTCACTACAGACAATAGCTATGGGCAATTGGTACCATATACTAGAGATAGTTGTCATAATGAATAAGCTCTATTATGAATGTTTTTCAATTCGTCTGAGATAGAATTAAATTATTTTCTACATTTGTAATAATAATTATTGTGAAACTCATTTATTACCTTCTTTTAAATAAATCAACTTGTAAAAATAAACTTGGTTTTTAATTTAACAATTCAAATTTTCATACTCAAATAAATCGACAGACTTCAACGCTGATCATATATCATCACTTGGTGCCTTCTACCGAAGGTGTATAGGCAGTAAGTAGCTTATGATTAAAATTAAATAAAAAACACAAAACTAATTTTCATTAATTTATTTAAATCCATGAAATAAATGACACCACGGTAACACGTAACAAATATTAAAAATTAAAATAAACAAAAATAAATTACAATTTTATCACAAAATCGGTAAAATTAATGCGATAACTATACATAATATTGCAGTTCTAGTTATTATATTGCATACAAACATTCCGTGAAATAGACATTACACGAGAAAAGTCGTATGCAAATATTAATTGATAAGTTAAATAAATAAAATTCAAAATAATAATAATATGATGGTAAATTCATTAAATACGAGATCAATTCAAACGTATACAATAATACAAAAATATTTTAAGTAGATCTCTCTGGATTATATGTGATAATTAATTAATTTATTAATGTAAGTGGCCTTGGGGTAATTAGGAAATGGCAATAATACGAAATTTTATTTTCATTTGCTAATGAGATTGCGTGATTCGCGAAAATACTTTAACTAAAAAAATGTAAACAGAAAATTGGATTCCTGCTTTAAATATTTTAAAATAATACAAATTAAAAAAAAAACAGTTACTGAAGAAAAGTATTAACTCATATACATTTTTATTACCTCTAATTTTTTAGTAATTTAAGTAAATTAAAGTACAGGCATTAAAAAATCGCAAAATTGGAAAAGTTTGCAATGCACGAGGACTAGAGCCAAAGGCCATTTTCCAAAATGGCTGAAGTTGGAAAGAGCATAAATTGCTGTCCTATAAACTTGCCAGTGCAAAAAATATTGCCCGGTATTAAAGTAGATATTCACAAATTTCAAGACGTCCCCATTTTATTTACCCCAAAGCACTTAATTTCAAACATCATAACGAGGAAAGCATATCAGGTACGCTGTTACGATATTATAATACATTATATTGTATTTCAAAAGTTCAATCTTAACTATATTTATAATTATTACATAGAAAAAAGTAAATCGTTCAGGAAGATAAAACAAATGGAATATAGTAAGAGATGCTTTACTGATTCTAATATTAGTTTTTGGCCACATTATTTCTTTAAAGCTGATAGCATATCTACGCGCCGTGTGTATTTCTTTTTTGTTAATTTTTACTCGCCTGCACCGGAAGGGTAATGGTTTTTATTAACATAGAACAAAAAGAAACAAGAAGGAAAGGTGACGTAACAGTTTTAATGTACGTCTATCCGCTTTATCATTTTGTTGCACTAATATAGGATTCGTTCTTTGTATAAAGAGTTGCACTTTCTAACAAAATCTGAAAATTATTATAGCCACATGGAACTTGCCTCCTTAACCGACTCTAAAAAAAAAGTAAAGTTTTATCAATCCGTAAGATAGACCAACACTTGACCAGTCTGTCGATTCTTAAAAAAACTACATCATACAAACATGCCACTGACATCTCGTCGATCATCTGTCAGATTTATACAATAAACTGTCATAAGAGACTTCCGATTTCTTTTACATCCGCTTTGCAACCGTTGTACATCTCAATACTGAGGTTTTTTGTTCGAGAATCGACTTTTACAGACAAAATTTCTAATATCACAATTCACAGTAGAACACTAAATTAGGCGTTACGATACATACTTAAAAATCTGATGTCATCCGCATATAAAATACTTCGTGCCAAGCTACTTTTTCAGCGCGAGTTAATATGCTATCACCTTTATTTAGTATACAAGTGTATAATATAAATTATTTATTTCAAAAAGAATCCAAGGAAAGTTCACGATAGACTGCTATTAGCAAGCATAGTATCTAAAAAGTTGAATTTTATAAAATAGATTTAAAAACAGTAATATAAATAACTTACTAAGACGTAAAAACATCTCACTACCAATAACTTTGTCGGTTTTGTGAATAAAAAGTAACGATTCTTAACTTAGGAGACAGAGTGGATTTGAAAATCATTATAATTGGATTTTAGATCATACACAATTAGTTACCCATAATATAGCAGTAGGCCTATTCACTTCATTTAGTGTTATTAGCCACCTAATATAGATAACATCAAATCAATGACAACCGCATTTTTCGTATTCCGTAAAGCCCATTGTTAACGAAAATAATATCACAATACCAAATTAAAGAACATGAAACCACGTGACTTAAGAATTGCTAACAATTGCCAGTAAGTAACATTCGTGAATAGACCAGCAGTACCTAGGTAAGTTTGCACATGTTGCTACCACATAAAATAATTTACTGCAATACCTTTACGGGTAACAAGGCAACTTTAGTGCTTACCAAAGTTGCTCCACGTAACGTCGTATAATTGAAGATCATGGAGTAATGTGGTACAATTTTGAACAGCTAGTATACTAGCAATTCACTTATCGGCGGCGCCCTAGCTATGCGAAAGAGATAGAAAGAAATTATTTTCAAAAATTATAGAAAGGAAATTTCCTAAAACATTCAAACTTTCTGAATATAAACAATATAAGTATATGTGGCGATAAACAATAGTTTTAGTGCAATTAATGTAGATTGCTCCAATCTATACAAGCAACAATTGCTACAAACATTTTTTGTGTAAGGGTGGCGAATAGTTGAGCAAGATATATAACAAGCTTTCTATTTACTTAAATACATTTATATGGAAAGATTAACCTCAACAGCAATACCTTTTATTCAAAAAACCGACGACATTTAGGATAATAAAAAAAACAATAGTTTATTCAAAACACGATTCCGAATAATTAAATTTTAAAATACATCTATATACAGAAATATATTTAATATTTTACATCAATAATAATTTACTTAAATACAAAACAATAACTATATTTTACATTACAAATATACAGGGAATTTCATGCGAAAAATTGGTAAGCTTTTTATAACTATAATAAAATTTGTAAACATGGCATCGTTTATGAAAAATAGAAGATTTTATGTTCAATATATGTAATAGTATGCTTAAAGCGATCAAGTTTACAACCCCGTGACAGATAAAATAGAATTATTATCTATGATTCTACCGCCTGATCAAAAACACTTCCTTTCCTCTACAATCTATGATGTAAATCTGAAAAAAATGAATGATATAATATAAAGTTTACACAATAAATTAACAAACTACAAAATTTACTGTGCCAAAATTAGGGCAGCACTTATTCTGTATTTTTTGGAACAGTACAGAATGATATATAAAAACCAGTCGGTTTAAATCAAGAGTATTTTATACATTTTGTGACTAAAATGGAAACCAAATGCATGCCTAATAATCATAAACGTTTTAAAAAAGTTCTACTATCTTAAAAATAACTATATCTTCGGTAAGTTGGACAGCATATTTTGCGTTAAGTTTTATAGAATAATTGAGTAATCAAAGTTACTATGCAATTCTTTCACTATTAGGATAGGTTATTGAAGCTACTACACAGTTCAAAATTACAGAGATAGAAAATAACTATTTTTATATTGGTTGGTCCTCTACCTTTCCCTTTCAGGCTTATGGATATCTCTTGCATGCTATTTCTCTTTCATTATTGGCTTACAAATATTTCTATAATGTATTTTTTTAGTTTACATGGACCTTTCAATATAAATAACATAATTAATAGTCACAGATAAAAAAATAGATGTAGACAGCAGAAATGGCGGCAAATTTGACAGTTAATCCAACATGGCCGCCTCAATATATCAATAGTAACACCACACACAGGAGTTGCAAGATCAACACGAGCGCTGTCGTAGCACAATTCATTAAGTATTTTCTTCTAGTGTACGAAGTGATCATTTCTTGTCAATCAGGTACTTTGAATTCGGCCCAGATGGGGCAGAATGGGGACGCGGGTCCTCCCCACGACCAGCCCCGTGGTATGGCTAGATGACATAGCCCTGATTTGATCACCCCACAGTGGGCGTTAAAGCTGCTCTTGTTTATGCTCCCGGGGCACAATATAACGCTTTGTCCCGTGACGTTTGGGTCCACCTGTGTGATGATTGCTTCGTCCAATATTGATTCACAGTTCTGTAGCGCTGAAACAAACAGTATTCCATTTATTTATTTGCTTGTAGTTGCAGTAAGTGCATATTTTATGAACATACCATTTCTGGCGAATAGGCCAGCTGGACAGATATCTGTGATTTTTCAGTACTTTAGTAATTGGTAAATAGATGGTGTTACCATATCTCACAGACGGAGTATTTACAAAAACATCTTGTAACGATCGTTATAGAATTAAATATGACCATTTTAAGTAACCCACATTAATGCAGCACGGCGGGTCTAAGCTCCATATTTTTAAGGAAAAGAATTGCGGTCCATTAAAATAGGGCCATATAGGTAACAACGATAATTAATATTTCACGAAACTTGCATGTAGGTTAATTTATATTCAATTATTTTTTTTAATTGGGTTAATTTATTCTACCATCTGCAATACTGTTTCTCAAATATCGTACGAATATGAAATATTCCGGCATATTGATCAGCGAAACAAACATCTGCATCAGAAGTCGGGCACTATTATGAATGTTGCGGGTATTTTTAGATCTTTTGTGCCCAAAGGTCAGGGGTCGAGTCTCTTTTAGATGCTACACAAATTACCGTAAACTAAATGGGTCATCTTTTATACTTTTATGATTTAATTCAATTTACTACGTAGTTACTTGTTTTATATAAAAAAAGACGTTTTATAATCCTTTATTATTTCCGAGTAATTACAGTTATTAAGTTCGTTAAACAACTGTTCAATATAATTTAAAATTAGGAGATTAAGATTTGTCACTAATATGTTATCGCTCTTAATTGCCATCTATAACATTAATTTACTCCCATAATATCATAATAGTAAAATTAAGAATTAAACAATTATAAATGTCATTGACAATTCTTGTTGCAAGATAATTCTCTAAAATAACTTTTACACAGCATAGATAGAGCCCTGTTTGTTGGATATCTTTCAGCTTATAATTTTAGTATGCGAAATCTATATACTCTATGACTGACTTGCTTGCAATGCTTGTTTACTTTGCGGTACTTACATAAAAAAAACGATTTAAAAATTTTTGTCTGTGTATATATAATTTCTAAAACGAAGCCGAATTGTCAAAATTCTCTTTTGACATTCTCTATATTAGAATGAGAAATAATCCAGATATTTCCACGAGATCGCGAAATACGCGGATGAAATCGCGGCCGGCTGCTAGTCCTTCGAAAAAACATTTTCATTACTCTTTGAGGTAAAAAAAATCAGACTTTGTTTTAAAAGTATGTAGTAACACAAGTCTTTGGCTGATAACGGCGATACTAAATATTAATATCTGATATGACATCTTCAGCGGCGCGCCAGTCCGCGGAGCACAATACATCAGACAAAGGCCCACGTGACGACGCATGTAAATCCGTGAAGGTCGCAGCAATTAACCTCATATCTGAGATACGGAGCGAATGTTTTTGGTTACGTCACTAATTACCGTCGCGACGCGCTCCCACTGTTTCTTTTGATGATTTCATGAAAAATTTCCACTTCGCTACAAAAGGAAACTCCACCAGCCGCAACTGTCTTTGCTGTGGATTGCTTCTTAATAGGATCGTAACATCGGCAACGGTTATTCGAGGGTGCAAAAACTCCGCCAGAGCCAAACCCGAGGGTTAAAACAATGGAGCATATTTTCCTCATAGATTTTATGCGTTTTTAAGTTAAATTTTAAAGTCCACCAGCCGCATCCAGTTCAACTCTGTTGTTTTCTGATTCGCTAATGGGACCAATAGAAGCCGGTGGAAAAAATGGAACCATTCAAGGTTGGGATCTTACCATGACCTCGATCTTCAGAAATGTAGGAACGACAGCAGAGAGAGAGAATGAGACAAAAGTGTAATCGGTGGAGATGGGCGATCGCAGCCATTCGATGCGCGATGTCAGCGTAACTAAGAGCGTCTCGTTTGTGAGTGTTTTGGGTTAGAGGGGCGTTAGATCCAATGTGGTTTGTGGGCTAACAGAAATGAACCCTGACGCTTTCGTGATCAAGATTGGAATCCATAGTTAGCCGAAATAACAAATTAAGGAACTTGGTTGGAGACAAAGATTGTTTCAGGCTTCTCCGAACCTAGTGCCTTTAAAATCTTTACAAATTGACTTCAACCATTTCTAGGTTATGCCAGACATTGCGGGGCATCGCATTGTAAGTACACTAAAATTAATTGTAATGAGTGGCATAATGTACGAATAAAAATATTTTTCTTTCTTTCTAGAACCCTTTCAGAAGTCATTAGTTTTACGTCAGCAGATGCACTTAAACACAAACTAATGTTTGCAGTCTACGCAGCAGATAGAAATATTCTTATCTTTGGAACTGATTGCGTAAACTTTAAACATGACTCAGTACAAAATACAACAAAGAACTCACTGCAAAATGGCGCAATTATTATTAGTAGTAATTAGTAGCTTAGTAATAGCTTTTTATTAAATTTACTGATAAATAATACAACTTTGCGGTTACGATATTAATTTAAACGTTATCGTGCTATGGTGGGTTGTAGTATTTTCGGCTCCAAAAGTCGCAGCGAACGGAAAATCGAAGGAATTACATTTTTTTTTACAGAAAATATATATATTACGTAAAGTTATGTAATCGTATATTAAAAATAATAATAATTAGAGATCGTATAATATGCTGCAAAGATAAGTTGTGCACCACGGATTTACCCCCATATAAATATAATTATAGCCTATAGCCTATATAATTTCGGACGGTAGAATACAAAACGCATTTTCAAGTCCGCTTGGTTTATACTCGTAATATGGTAGTGACAATAGAGTCCTCAAGCCTCATCGATTTCATAGGTATGCTTAAGTAAATTAAACCAAAGGACGCAGTTATCTTTTACTTTTTAGTGCGTTTTGAGTCGGTTCTATTTTTTTTTTTAATTTATTAAAAAAATTTTCTCTTACTTTTTAGTGATTTATCGACACGTAACCTACTCGTACTATACTGTCATAGTATATTATACGGCACTAGTAGCCAAAAAGCTACCGATACTTATACAAAAGCCGAAATCGCTGCAAGTGTGCCTGTACAATTTGAAGAGTTCCTTCAATTTTCCCAGGATATCATCATCAGATACTAACATGATGGACCATATTGGACGTGTGCCCTTTCTAAGAACAACTAAAATAAGAATTATCAAAATCGGCCAACTGTGTAATAAGTTATGCGTGGTCATACATAAAAAAAATATATATACGGGTCGAATTGAGAACCTCCTCCGTTTTTTTTTCGTCGGTTAAAAACAAACATGTCAACACATTAACCTATTTTAACGGATCACGTTCCTTAAAACAAAGGTGATATGAAGCTCAAACCCACAACGCTGCTATAACGCGGATTGGAGGCCTTAGGTAAAGTTTCACTCTTGTAATTACCACTATTAAGTACTCCATTCCCGTCATAATGGACCAGAATCGATGGCTTAACGTGCTCTCCAAGACACACCACCAATTTCTCAACTTCGGGCTGAGACATTTTAGTACAATTTTATAGCTCAATACGTGATCCGATACCCCACATAGTTTAACTACTAGAGCAAAGAGGCATTTAGGCAGTATTTTTAACGTTACATTAGTAAGCGTGTACATACGTTTTAAATATGTAGATACTTACTTATTTAAAACGTAGCGAAAATATGCAGAAGTGGTAAAAATAGCTATAATATGCAAATCCGTATAATCCGGCCTCCATTATAATGTAACAATTTGCAAATTAAGCTCTTTGTATCGTAATATTTACTTGAGGGGCCCGACTAAGCGGATTTAAACGACTTTATTTGACGGCCTCCGTGGCCCAGTGGTATGCGTGGTGGACTTATAAGACGGAGGTCCTCGGTTCAATTCCCGGCGAGGCAGATTGAGATTTGGCTAGTTACCACCCTACCGACAAAGGCGTACCGCCAAGCGATTTAGCGTTCCGGTACGATGTCGTGTAGAAACCGAAAGGGGTGTGGATTTCATCCTACTCCTAACAAGTTAGTCCGCTTCCATCTTCGATTGAATCATCACTTAACATCAGGTGTGATAGCAGTCAAGGGCCAACTTGTAGTAGATAAAAAAAAGCTAATCATAATGGAAACATTATTAGAGAACTCGATATCAAAGCTAGAAGAAAGATAGCCTGATATCTTTCATAGTCTTGCAGCGTGATGAACACCGAACAAGATAATAGATATTTAAAGTGATTTATTTATGTTGTATGCTAGCACTTGACTGCAATCAAGCCTGATGGTAAACGAAGAAGCAGCCTACGGTAGCGCTTGCGTAGAAGATGCCTATTGCCTCTCGACTTGAAGATACCCACACTGAAGGTGGTAGGAAAAACCACATCAAACAATCTCCCATCACACGAACTCCCCAAAGAACCTATATAAGCAAGTAAGAAAAGAGCAAAATTTTATACCTAACTCTCGCAAGCTCACCGCATCGTCTTCCAATCGTACTAAGGCACAATCGGTAGCGCATCTTTGTATCGATGTTTTTATAACTCAACAGTATGAGTTTCACACTCGTATCAACTCACTTTGCCTAACTCCATACTAAATCCAGAAAGGGATAGAGATAAACTCTATCGTGTCATAAAAACATTATAGAATTGCGATTGAGGTCATATGAGTAAAGAGTAGAGTAGACATTGAGAAAGAGAATACTCACATCGAACGTTATCCCATCGCACGAACTCTCCAAAGAACGCCAGCTCCAGGTGTGAGGAGAGCGCTTGGTTCGCTATCTCCCTCAGTCTCGCGGCATCGTCTTCGCACAAGCGTTCTGCGCACTGCACGTTCAGTATCATAACCGGCCGGTCGCATATCAGGAACGCTGGAAGTAAAAAAAAATATTTATTACTAAACTAGTTTAAAGTTCAAAAGTGAATAACAATTACTTTATAGTTTTTAAAGACCTCGGCCACCTTTTGGAGACCTCGTACCGCTAAGGGCAGTGTAGGACGCCCTCCAGCCCAATGGACCGACGACCTCAAAAAGTCCACGTCCAGGTGTGGACGGATACAAGCGATGATGGTGATGATGATAAAAATTCAACGTACTTGAAAATTAATGGTTCATGAATCTTTGACCGATAGCCATTTTCAAATGTTTCGATAATGATTTTACACTGGCCTTTTTATCGATCAACGATCCTAAGCCGCCTATGGTAAGCGGCTCCCAGCGATGTTTGATATCTTTAATGGGGTCGACAAAGACTGTGTTTGCGCTTAGTCGGCGTGCGAGGTCACCATTACAGTATTTTCGAAATCCAAATTTTTTATTCCTTTCCAGAAAAACTTTAATTTTACTTGTATGATTTAATGTAACTTGTAATGTACCTAATACGACTTTTGTAGAGACAAAACATGTTGCAAACGATAACAAAAAAAATTGAAACAATTATTTATATTTTAATATTTCCATTGTTGTTTAATTTTAATCCAATGTCGTTTAGTGTTTCCCGTCAAAGAGGAAGTTGATAATTATGTAAAACACTGAGGAAGCCATTGGGTGCCAGCGAGAAAATATTTTACTAAAGAAACTTCTAGAAACATGTCTTCAATGTTTACGATTTGATTTTATTGTTAGTGGACAATTGCTACACTTCTTGTTAGGCTATTTGCTATTTTTGTAGAGTTTTAAGAAGGCACATCGTAATAAATGGTATTCCGTAACATACACTAGTATGACATTAGTATGTTTTACATTTCTCGTTGCCAAGATCAAAATTTGTCCATTTATGGGAAATAATTACTATGACCATGGGCCATGTATTCAAAGTGAATAAAAATTTTGACCAGTAAAGTGAACTAATTAAAAATAGCTATGTGGTTAGTATATACGCAGTAGAAATGGGTGCGAGAGGTATACCAGCAAAATCACTCATAACCTGTTAAAAGACCTTGGTAGAATAGCATAAACAGAGGAGGTGAGTGTCGATGTGCGTCACTAAAGGATCCCTATTAAACCTACACTCGTGTCATAAATCTCGGGCTCTGTTCAGAGTTTTTCTCTCAGCCACACGATGGACCCGGCACACGCACGGCGTATCCATGGAATGCTAAGATATTAGTTTTTCTCAATTTAATTTGCGATTTGCAAATTGAAATAGTAACGTCTATTCTCATTTCGCGTTTATTTTAAGAAATATCAAACCTTATATCTCTTACTTAACGCAAACTCAGCTCTCTGCGTTGGAAATAATCAATCACTATAAATCTTGAAAATGTTTTTATTACATTGGTTTCAAGAAAAATTGTACACGCGTAGGTACACGTTGTTTAACGAATGATAACTGTTGCGTGAAAAAAATTAAATTACTTTTAACAATCAAGGCAATCAAGCCACGTAACCGAACCGGCTCCTTGTTCACGGGGTGCTTATAATTGTGACATTTATGTTTGCAATTGATTCCAGATAAGAAGTTAATTGATTTATTAAAAAAATAACCTTATAAAACAATTCCAAGCCAAATTTGCTGTGGGTTTACTTAAAGTCGGCGCGTTTGGTTTTGGAGCGCTTTTAGTTGTACTTTTATTTTAAGTTAGGGAAAGAGACGAATATCTTAGCATTTCATGGATTCACCGTGCGGGTTTTAGGTCCATCGTGTTCGTGTGGCAGAGAGAAAAACGAGTCCGACACTTGCGGCACGGATGTAGCCCTTTTGTGACTGGTTAACGCTCCCCTTCTCTGTTCGAATTCTCCCTTATTATTTATATTAATTCCCTTTGATATTATACGCGTAATAATGATAAATTCAAGCGACAACGCCACAGATACCATGCAAAAGATCCAATCGTCCTCGTACACATACAATTTTTGTAATTGTAAAGGTGTCTTCATTATTATGCTTAAACTCTTTGAAATTGTCACTTGGATACAATTGTTTTACGCGAAGAATAGAAATATAAATCAATTAGGTTATTCATTATTCCAAATGAATGAAGAATATTTCGAATTTTCCAATACAAATAGGCGATAAATTCCTTTATTGTACGCCTCGACAGTAATAACATAGTTGGAGTATTACAACCATACAGAAAAATATAGGTCGTGATAGGATCAATATTCTCTACCTGCTACAAGCACTAATTCACAAAGTAAGTGATATTAAATTATTAACTGTCCCCGCACTTTAGGCACGAAAATTGGTTTTTATGTAGTGCCACTATACGTCCTTGTTTTGGTGGACAGTCTGTTAATGACAATATTTCTGTTTAGTATCTGTATCTTACAAAATTCAAACTGTGTTCAACTTGTTAAGCAGTTACATTATTAGAACTTATTTAAACTTTCGTGAGTATTTTTCATATTATTAAAAGTTTCGAACCTACACGGGGGACCCCGAAATAGCATACGGGGCATACTCCGATAATAGTGACGTGAGTTTATATCGTCAGCCGTTTATATTTTAATAATTAAGCTATTACGTTTAAGCCACTGCATTGACCTAATGAAATTTGTTAGAGACGAACATTTTTTTTTCCATCGTAAAAAATGGTTTGAAGGAGTTCAAATAGGTAAACTAAAGATTGTGTTGGAGTCCGAATATAAAACCACGAGTCTTTTAGCCACTTGATAATAAATAAATAAACAATTAATCAATTAGTTTTTTTTATTTCAATTACACCTATTTATGCTCATTGTATTTCTACGGCCGAAGTCGCGGTCAATTGTTAGTTGTACAATAGATATTACAAACACAACAAGCAAATAATAATAATAAAATTGTGGACCTTGCTCGCGAGATTACCGCCACGTGCCATGTTGAGTCAACCGTTATTGTACCGATAGGTTTTTCAGTTAATGGTCTAAGTGAATAGCTACAATAAACACGTTAAGAAGCTCTATCTTGGCTGTATCAAGGGATTATGAAGGAATTAATCCTTGTGATAGCATGTTCTGCGAGAAGGTTCTTCACTATGAGGTCCTGATCACCGGTTGCTTGGGCTTTTAAGCCCCGCAACAGGGCTAATTTTTAATAATTTTTGAATGAATGATCTCTATCCCGTTGGAATCGTTGAAATCGCATCTATTGTGAGGTCCTTCATTATGGTTTCCTAACAGCCAGTTATCTTAGAGCTCCACAACCAAAGAACCTAACGACAGTTGGGTGACGATACCGTTCATTGTATCCATACTACTCTCCTAATATTATAAAGCTAGAGTTTGTTTCCTTGTTTGAGCGCGCTAAGCTCAGGAACTACTAGTATAATATAACATCACGCTGCAACAAATAGAAGTGAAGAATCAGTGGAAAATGTGGGAAAAACGGTTTAGATTATTTATCTAGCGTGGCGCAGTGGTATGCGCGGTGGATTTATAAGTCGGAGGTCCTGAGTTCGATTCCCGGTAGGGCAGGATGAGATTTTCCATAATTTGTCTTGGTCTGGCTGGTGGGAGGCTTTCGCCGTGGCTAGTTCCCACCCTACCGACAAAGACGTATCGCCAAGCAATTTAGCATTCCGGTACGATGTCGTATAGCAACCGAAAGGGGTGTGGATTTTCGTCCCACTCCTAACAAGTTAACCCCCTTTCCATTTTAGACTGCATCATCACTTAACATCACGTGTGATAGCAGTCAAGAGCCAACTTGTAGTCGATAAAAAAAATCTTTGAGGGCTAATATAAAATAATATGTTATAAGGAGTAACTTAAGCTATTTTATGTTCGTAATCTTATTTATTTTCATTTCACACGGACAAAATCGCTGGCATTAGCTAGTTTTTAATAAAGAAGACTGAAAAATAATTACGAAAGAAAAAATACACGTGAACAATTCTACAATGTTGTAGTGCGAATGCTTGATTAATAATGTACTATTAGAGTGAATGGGCAGCGGTGAGCCGTTAGATGTAATAACCACAGTTTTCGTCGGAAAAAGCAATGTTTATTTTCCATTCGCAGTGTTTGGATTCGCATCTATTGCTCCAACATTAATATACCAATGCCTGAAATAATCCCAGACGTACGCATATATCTGATAGAATTAGATTCCTAGTGAACCGATTTCCGTGAAAAGTTAGATCGAAAATAAGGTTGGCATATCATATCATATTATATTCAGTTTTTTTTTATATACTAAAAGTTAACCCTTGACTGCTATCACACCTGATGTTAAGTGATGATGCAATCTAAAATGAAAGAGGGCTAAGTTGTTAGGAGTAGGATGAAATCCACACCCTTTTCGGACTCTACACGACATCGTACCGGAACGCTAAATCGCTTGGCGGTAAGTCTTTATCGGTAGGGTGGTAACTAGCCACGGCGAAAGCCTCCCACCAGCCAGACAAAGGCAAATTAATAAAATCTCAATCTGCCCCGCCGGGAATCGAACCCAGGTCTGCCGTATTATTTTTACTACAGCGCCACGGATGCCATCAAAAGTGAATTCTATTAACTGTACTTTCTGTACCTGAGTAGAACTGAAATACCTAAGCTCGATTCTAGAACGAGTGCCGCAAGTCTCGGACTCTTTTTTTCTCTGCCAAGCGATGGTCCCGGCACCAGCACGATGAATCCATGCAATGCTAAGATATACGTTTTTAATAATGTACTTGTTTCTAATAAAAACTCTTTTATTTAAAAGACAAATATGTGGCAACCCTACTACAGACACACTCAAATATTTTACAAGCCAATACCTAGAATTGTTATTAAAATTGTATAAGCTATTATGGCTTGGGTATTTTTGGATAACTGTAACTGTAGGTAACTAGTAGGTAATTAATTATACTTCCTATGATTTTACAAAAGTAATTTTTATAGATACACTACTTTGTATATAAATGTCATTTAGTACTACCCTTACGAAGTGAAGTAGTTAGTGACTCTAAAATTTAAGAGATGGCGTGAATCGTGATGGTGAATGTTTAAAAATGACCTTTTACTATTCCACGTTTTCCCTACCTTAAGGATAATAAATACAGCTTGTGCTGTAATATAACGTCAACAATGTGCAACAGTCAGTAGTCGGCTAACATCTATTGATACGTCACAAGAATAATGCTTAAACGATAGCTTCTCCCTAAAAAGGAGCGGACCCAAAACCCGTCCCAGAAGGGCACCGTACAGTTACGTCCGATTCATTAATTCAGCCGAGCCCTTCGACACAGTTCTGGAACGTCCTACAGAAACCACAATTAATATGCAACTCAATTATACGAATGCGGATCGCCTTTACTGAGCTCCTTAAATAGTATGCGACGAAACTCATCGGCTTTTGTTACAGACATTGAAGACTTGTCACAGATAGGATAAATACTTATAAGTTTGAGGACTGTCTGTTATTTCGTTAATTGAGTATAGTATTAATGTATAAAACGGCCTCTATGGCGCAGTGGTTATGCGCAGTGGATTTATAAAACGAAGGTCTTAGGTTCGATTCCTGGCGGAGCCGATTAAAATGTTCTAAATTGGTCCAGATCTGGCTGTCTGTATTGGTACGATGTCGTGGTCAAGGATTTCTGTGTGGACGAAGTCGCGGGCATCCAATAGTATAGTAATATGTGTTAAGAATATTTAACTTAAACATATCTATGAAGTAGGTGCCATCTGTAAGCTTTGTGTAAAGACGATATACCGAATTCACACAAGGTGATTTGCTACTTTGTTGAATAAACTTTCCTTAAACTTGGATGGTACCGAGTTTATAGGTATGGTTAAGTAAATTAAAGAAAGTAAATAACGCATTTATTTTTTACTTTTCAGTGCGTTTTGAAGTCGGTTTAATTTTTTATTAAATTTTTTTTTAATATACTTTTCTAAGGAGAGTTCAGTCTGTGTCTAAAAACCCAGTCTCTATGTATAATAAGGAAAAAGTATGTACGTTTATGTGTGTATATATTAAGGAAAAAAATAAAGCAGCCACAGATTTTATCGCGATCAAAATGTTAACATAAGCTGAAAAAATTTTTAAAAATACTAAGATAAAAGTGATTAAATATCTGATATGAATCTAATTATTCCAATTAACTATTGCTACCGTACGAATGGTGCAATAGGCCTCTTTTACGTCAACTACTTACAAATATTTTGCCATTTCTGTGAAATGTTGGTGATACAATTTTACACATATATAAATAATTTGCCATTTTATTATAATTTGCCATTTTATTAATATATAAACAGCGGAAATTCACGCCACTGTTGTCGGAGTATGCCTGACTAGTTTAAAACCCATACGGAGTCTATATACAGTTTGCTCCACGTCATGTTGCATGAACAAACGAGCTCATGACTAGTCCTCACAGAGACAGACAGAGTCCTCTATACTGAAGCCAAACTCGATTGAGATTTGAGAATGCTTGTCAACAAACAAATTAAAAATGAAGGTAGAAATTACTAGTCATTTTACTCCTAATTTTTTTTTTTGTTAACTTGTTAATGACGAATTCATGACAATAAATTAGATAAGTAAGCTTAAAACTAATTAAAGTTTCACAGCCCCGAGGGGTCCCCTGGCAACCGTCAGGCAAATAATGACAGCTGTCATTATAGCTCCGTCGCTACCCGGGTAGCCGCGGGCCTCAAAGAAGGTTTGAATGTCAGGCCCACAGGGGTTAATATGTTCAATATCTTTAAAATAAGATTTTATAAAAAAACAAAACATAATTCTAAATTTATTAGGCATAAAATGAGTTGCATTTTCTACCTGCATTTTAAATTTGTTTGTTGACAAGCATTCTCAATCAAGTTTGGCTTTAGTATAGTTCGTCATATTTAAAAAATATTCTTAAAAAAAATCAGATCAAACCTCGTTCTTTCTGTGCGTAATAAATATCTTTGGCTCTTACATAAATTGTAGCAAACGAATATGACCTTTATTGTATAGCCGTAAGGTGAACGAGGGAATGTCTACCGATGTCAATAACACTAGAGGACAAAAAAATTAACGTAACGGTTGATTTTATTTTAAAATTCATTTCGATTTCGATCCCGATCGCGGTGTACCGAAACTGATGTTTTATTACCTTGCGACAAAGCTTGAAGTGTTTCTATAATAACTGCGGGTCATATTGTAGGGAGTTAAATTATTTTTAAAAATTAGTTTTGCAATCAGTCGTAAAGACTTTACGAGGTCTAGGTGATAAAACAGGGATGGAAACATTGGTGTTAAATCTGGATCCGTTGATCTACAGAATGATAAAGTCCCTGATTTCTTACGTAACCTAAATGGATTCCACTGACACAGGGACATTGCGGCTAATCTCACTTAGCTGACAAAGCCCATCGGTTCCAACGTGTCTCTAAACCGAGATTCGAGTCTCAAATAAGACTTTTTTATTAATTACAAGATAGCCCTTGACTACAATAACATCTGGTGGTAAGTGGTGATGCAATCTAAGATGGAACTTACTTGTTAAGAGAGGATGAAATCCACACCCCTTACGGTTTCTACACGACATCGTACCGGAACGCTAATTGCTTGTCGGTACATCCTCGTCGATACTAGCCACGGCCAAAGCCTCCTACTAGCCAAACCTGATCAAATTAGAAAATCTTAATCGAACCCAGGACCTCCGTCTTATAAATCTACTGTGCTACAAACGTCTTTTAACTTCTATTCTTCTTTATTCTTATTCTTGGGTACAACTCTAGTCAAGTTATGTACTAGCCCATACTCCCCGGTGATGCTGTTGTCCCAGTAAGGAGCTAAATACACAACAAAAAGTCTAGCTAAATATAAATCAGTAGGTGTAAAATATAAGGTATGGAACACACTACCGGTATCTGGTTCCTGACGCATAACCTTCAAGGTCGAGAGTGAATCTTTTAGGCAATCACGTCTCGAACTAGACTTCATAATACAGTCCCATTAGGCGTAAGTCAATTTAAGTGTAAACAAAAAGAGTATAACTAAATAAATAAATAAATGAACAAACAAACAATTATCTCGTCTTTGGCTGGTGGGAGGCTTTCGCCGTGGCTAGTTAACACCCTTCCGACAAAGACGTACCGCCAAGCGATAGCGTTCCGGTACGATGTCCTGTAGAAACCAACTAACAAGTTAGCCCACTTCTATCTTAGACTGCATCATCACTTAACATCAGGTGTGATAGCAGTCAAAGGTAAACTTGTAGTAGATAAAAAAATGGTGAATACAAATCGCGGTCGAATCTATGCCAATTAGAAATCCTAATTTTCGACTCTACCATTCGCTACAGAAGTAGTCAGGAACTTTAGAAACTGAAATATTGTTCAGATTTAAACATTATTGAATACGATAGTAATCCTTACTAATATTTATATGTATGATTTGTATGTATGGATGAATGGATGTGTGTTGCTCTTTCACGTAAAAACTACTGAATGGATTTTGATAAACCTTCTCAATAATATGCCTAAAAATATAGTAAGTGAAAGTGTCTTTACAATTCAATATTGATATTATTGGAGTAGGTATTGATTTAGCATTTTTAAATACATATATTTGAATATTAATTAACTAATTCTTAAAATAGAAAGTTACAAAGAGTTTGTGACATAAGTTATTATTCATGGTACGTGTGTTTCTCGTCAATTTAAATAAATCAGAATAAGTTTAAGAGTTGGTAGAGATCGGAATCAAATCTGTTCCAGAATTTACAAGTTATTACTGAAGGAAGCCCGCGGTTTCTCCTGTGTTGTTCTCATTCCCGGGGGAATTTCGGGATAAAATGTGGCCTATGCGTTATTCTGATAGGTAAACTGTATTAATGTGAAGTTTCATCAAAATACATTCAGTAGTTTTCGCGTGAAACAGTAAAAATTATCCATCCATCCATACGTACACATTTTCGCCTTTATAACATTAGTAAAGACGGTGGTATAAACAAACTCACATACTTATAGAACTATACACAAGTTGGAAAACGATATATTCCTTTCTTTTTCGTGTAAAAAGTGGACGCCATTTTAAAAATCAAAACAGAAGTCTGTAAATTGTTAAAAAAGTGTTTTTAATAAATAAATCCTAGTTCAAACGTCGTTGATATTATGCAGATTTGATGTAAACTGAACGCGATTGGTAATCGATCCCCAACGAGGCACAAATTGAGTCAATTATGCTAACAAGAACACTCAATGATATATGAACTGTTCTTTGTTCTGCTTGTAAAGTGCTCTTTTATTGCCAGCTCAATTGTTTTACATTTTTTAAATCCTGGAACCAATAACCTTGCGTCGTAACAATAACAAGCTAGTAGTAGTAGCAGTAGCTTCTTTAAATCATTACTAATATTATAAAGGCGAAAGTTTGTATGAATGGATGGATACTCTATCACGCAAAAAATGCCAAATGGATTTTGATGAAATTTAACAATAAGTTAGAAGCAAGCATGCTTGTGCCTATTTACCGGTAGAAATTCAGATATATAAAGCTCGATAGAAGAACTCATTATTTGTCACTAGAGGGCGCCCGTGGTTTCACATGCGTTGTTCGTGCCCGTGGGAACTTCGGCATAAGATGTTGCCTGTGCGTTATTCTGATATAAAAGCTTTTTTGCGCGTGAAAGAGTAACATCCATCCATCCATCCATCCATCCATCCATCCATACATACAAAATTTCACCTTTATACTGCTAGTAAGGATATGTTTGCACGGGGACTTTTTCATCTACTGTCTCCTTCACATTTTTACCACGAGACAGATGGATGACACGCAATTTTTATTCTTTGTTATTGTCATGTTTTAATACGAGTATTCATCTTTTTTGTTGTTCGTCAGAGTGCTTGTGGGACAAGTCGTAAACCATTCGCACGCCATTTCAAATAATTTGCACGTTTATAAACGTTTGTCACGCTTCGCCACTAAACTCTGTGAAACATAATTTGTACACCAGACCATTATTTACAGGTAGGTGATAAAAATAAGTGTATATATTGTATTTTATGGTAAAAGCAAAAATAATGTACCTACCCCATGTTACATATCATAATAGCGTCTGGTAAACGAAGACCGGTAACGCATTAGATGTTGGATATAATCTGCTTATGATTATCACTTAACATCAGATGACCCGCAAGTTTGCCATTTGCGAATTAACAAGAAACCAAAACGCAATACGTTTCAATGCACAAAATATCGAGCAAATTTCGACCACTACTCAACATAACAAAAATCTTTAAATTCTCAGACATGACCTGATTTATTAGTAACAAAAGACGTCTCAATTTATTCAATTATTCATCAGACATGATTTGAATAATTAATTAATTGAATTAAACCACCTGTAGGCGTGGACCGGGGCGGCCATATTGACTAAATGTACGAGTACACGCAGACGCGGTCAATGTCAATGTTCGTGATAAGATTAAAACGAAAATAAATGCGTAACATCTTGGAGAGGTCGTGGTTAATCCTACTTATTTATGCTTACTTACGTCCGAATACTCAAACGTTAATTCGTCGACGTCTCAAGTCGACTTACTTAGACAGATTGCAATAGAAATGTGTCAAAATAATTTGTGTTTGACTTTGCCTTTTTGTAATTGCCACGCTGTCTCATGTAGTTAGCAGTCTATGTGGCTGCAGACCACGACTTGCTGAGTTGGACTACGAAATAATGAGGTTTTGTTCTTTCCTATTCTCAGTACAAATTCTCATCCCGTAGAGTTGGGCAGCTGTTGGTGTTACACGAAAAGAACGTTAACAGTTGCTCCCGATCATTAAAATCAGACCTAATAAACTTGCATATTTTCATGCATTTTTTAGATTATTGCAGATTAGGATAAATAGACAGAAATTGAACAATGATAACGAACTGACAGGCACTTCAAGCAATTTAAGTATTTGAGCAGATTTTTGGTTTTTGTAGTCTCATTTTAAACCGACTTCAAAAATGAAGAGGTGCTCAATTCGCCGGAATCAAACTTAGATACGATCATAATTTGAACGGATGAATTTGTCTGGCCGAACAGTTAATTTGCTAAATCAAACTTTATTGCATTTTAACAAAGTTTAGTTTCCTTAAAACCATTCGATGGGTCAATAAAATTGAGTGAAGAGTTGTGACATATTTACCTCCCAATGGTTTACGTAACTAGGTGTCAATTTCGTAGAAATACTTCGTTATAATTATTAAAAATAGACTGTTGGGCAATTATCTGTACCTTTCCGTTTGGTTTGTATGAACTTATTGTACGAGTATATTGATGATATTCCTGATATCGCTATTTGTTTTCAGTTGGGATATATTTAATGCTGTGTTTATATTAACAGCAAAAATATATAAAAACTGTCTCGTTGGTCTAGTGAAGTGGTTAGCCTGGGTTCGAATCCTGGGTCGGGTTATGGAATTATTTTTTTTTTATCTACTACAAGTTGGCCCTTGACTGCTATCACACCTGATGTTAAGTGATGATGCAATCTAAGATGGAAACGGGCTAACTTGTTACGAGTTGGATGAAATATACACCCCTCTCGGTTTTTACATGACATCGTACCGGAACGCTAAATCGCTTGGCGGTACGTCTTTGTCGGTAGGGTGGTAACTAGCCACGGCGAAAGCCTCCCACCAGCCAATTTATTCTGAGTTTTTCATTCTTCTATTAAATTTTCAGTATATTCCAAGGTGGGACTTGGGAAGTTGGTGATGTTACACCCTGTGCCTCGGAGAACACGTTAAGCCATCGGTCATCGTTTAAATGTAACATTATAACCCTAAGTCCGCCAACCCGCATTGGAACAGCGTGGTGGGTCTACGCTCCATATCCCCTATATATATATAAGGAGGGAGGCCTGGCTCTGTAATGGACCGTTAATAATCTGATAAAGATATTAATGATCCTGATCTTATTGTTTTTTGACGACCTCCGTGGCGCAGTGGTATGCGCGGTGGATTTATAAGACGGAGGTCCTGGGTTCGATTCCCGGTGGGGCAGATGGAGATTTTCCTTAATTTGTCTTGGTCTGGCTGGTGGGAGGCTTTCGCCGTGGCTAGTTACCACCCTACCGACAAAGACGTATCGCCAAGCGATTTAGCGTTCCGGTACGATGTCGTGTAGAAACCGAAAGGGGTGTGGATTTTCGTCCCATTCCTAACAAGTTAGCTCGCTTCCATCTTAGACTGCATCATCACTTAACATCAGGTGTGATAGCAGTCAAGGGCTAACTTGTAGTCGATAAAAAAAAATGATAATGTAATTTAATGCTGAGTTTATGTGTATCACACATAAATAAAGATACTTTTAGCACTATCCGGAAATTGAAACCCCTATAAGTCGAAAGCAGAATAAAGCATGTCAGATGTGCCTAATGAACTTTATTAAACGACTTTATAATTTGACGCGTATTGCATTTTTAGACTAATACCTTAGCATTCCGTGAATTCACCGTGCGAGTGCCTATCATAAGAAATTCTCCAACAGAGTCCGAGACTTCGGGCACTGGTGTCGATATAAAGAGCTCTTCTGTGTTATTTAAAAAAATACGAAAATGTCATTGTTTTCCTGATTATTTCTAAACTGTAAGCTCTTTAATAGGAGATAGAGGAAGTATAGAGATATATTTATAGAGGAAGTCCCAATGTCGTCGCAGTATACGGTTCCGCGGCGTACCGACTAACGTGTAAGGCACACCGGCGCGGAACACGTAACTATGTAGATGCGGGCCGCTTTTCCGAACGCTCTCATGCGTGAATGTTTACCGCCCGCGATATATGATATATACACGATACGCTGTCTTCGGTTATCTACTGAGTTATTCGCTGAATTGGTCACTTTTAGGAAATGAAGGCCACTGAACTGAAAAATCCAACGGATTCAAATGTTGGAGCTTATGTCATGTTCTCTAAAGTAGACTTGATTAATGCTCCAAAAGAAAACAGGTTACCAAATAGCCCAGCTTGTAGGTCTTAAATAAGTCCTGTGGTAAAATGCTTTAGTTATCAATGTTACAGCTGGTTACCAACTATGACGTATCGCTAAAAAGATGTTTTTGACGACCTTCGTGGCGCTGTGGTATGCGCGGTGGATTTATAAGATGGAGGTCCTGGGTTCGATTCCCGGCAGGGCAGATTGAGGTTTTCCCTTATTTGTCTCGGTCTGACTGATGGGAGACTTTCGCCGTGGCTAGTTACCACCCTACCGACAAAGACGTACCGCCAAGCGATTTAGCGTTCCGGTACGATGTCGTGTAGAAACCGAAGGAAGCGGGGTGTGGATTTCATCCTACTTCTAACAAGTTTACCCGCTTCCTTAACTTGTTAGGAGTAGGGTGAAATCCACACCCCCGCTTCCATCTTGATTGCATCATCACTTAACATCAGGTGTGTTAGCAGTCAAGGGCCAACTTGTAGTCAAATAAAAAAAAAGTAGTATCTAAAATTGCAACGTCACTATTAAGTGACATTGAAATTTTGTGATCGACAAGTGGCAAGAATGATAAGATTAGAAAAATTCTACATTTCGTATTAGGGAAATCATTTATCACCTTACCCTTACTAACAAATCATCTAGTCAGTTTTTATCAGGATGACGACGACGAACTGAATTAACTGTTTCTGATTACGTTTGAACACTTTTCTGCATCTTGCATTAGATGTAATATTAATATTGGATTGCGTATTTTTATTAAACTTAAACTCAGTATACAGACCTTACGGTCTGTATGCGTTTTCAAAACAATTGCTAAATTTGAATTCGGAATGCGAGTTTGTGGGAGTTTGCGTATTACCTACCCAATTTGACGGCCGAGTGGCGCAGTGGGTAGTGACCCTGCTTCTGCGTCCTAGGCTGTGGGTTCGATTCCCACATAGAGAAAATGTTTGTGTGATGAGCATGGATGTTTTCCAGTGTCTGGGTGTTTATATATTATAAGTATTTATGTATAACATATATAAAAATATTCATCAGTTATCATAGCGCCCATAACACAAGCTACTTACGAGTACGCTTACTTTAGAGCTATATAGCGATGTGTGTAATTGTCCTATAATATTTATTTATTTATTTAATTCGAGGTTTTAAATTTAGTGTATAACAAAAGTTATCTCGTATAACGTTAATATGTAACAAAGTGTAATCTGAGTTCGTTATATTCGACATGGCACTGCGCATCTTTAAATATTCAATACAATATCATCGTCCCGGCGCCGTTTCTCAAACAATCGCTCACACGTTTGATACTCCAATGTTTACCAAACATTCTGCGGATTCGCGTGCGAATCGCGACTTCAGCCATTTTTGTTTTACTGTGACGTAAATAAACTTATAAAAAGGTAGTGGCATGTATATGTGTATGTATGTGTACTTGTCAGTAACTACTAAATAAGAAAAAAATCGTTAGACAAAAGAAAGAGTAAATAGTTCTGATTTCAGACAGATTTTTTTATAAAATAGCAAACAACTGCAATTTCGTCTGATGAAGAGGATGTGTGTTTAAACGCTTTAATCTCCGAAACTAATACTTCGAATTGAGAAACTCTTTCACTGTTGAATAACCTATTAATTGAGGTCATTAGGCTATACTTATACGCGAGTGAAGCTGCAGGGCGCAACATGTATAATATAAAACCGAGGACAGCTTTACTGTACATGATTTATACATATTTTTTACGACAAGATATCGTGAGAACGGCCTTGAATTTGCATTCAATTGCAAAAATGTAATTATCCATTTTATAAAAGAAGCCTATAAAAATAGAATAAGGATAAATAACAGTTATATAAAACCGGATTTATGAAATAAAAACAATGCTTTAAAATTATCCTATTTAAAATTTTAATTAATCATTAATTACAAGTACAAAAAAAAAACAAATCAACATCGTAAGATTTTCTGCGTAAGATTAAGTATTATGCGTAAGAATATTTTCTGATTGTTTTTTTGGTTAGAACCTGCTCATATCAGTGTTATTTTTGTTAGAACCTGCTCATATCAGTATATCGATTCTTGAATAATACGTCACTTTGGAAGCCGATGAACAACGGTTGCAAAGCGGATGTAACAGAAATCAGTATTCTCCAATAACATTTAGCCATATCGGAGTGACAGTCGAAACTGAAGGTGGGTGAGCGAGGTGTTCATACGACGCTTTATTAAGAATCGACATTTATCTTTCTATAAAAAAAAACAATGTTCAAATCAGTTCATTAATTTGCGAGCTATGATATCACGACGTTGATGTATAATGTAGAAACCGAAAGGGTGTGGATATTATCCTACTCGTAACAAGTTAGCCCCCTTCCATATTAGATTGCATCATCACTTAACATTTGTAATCGCTGTCAAGGGGTAACTTGTAGTGGTTAACAGGCAAAATTATGAGCACAACATTAATACTTAATGGTCAGTCAAGCCACGGGTTGTAGTTGAGTATTTAATTAATTAATAATTACTAGATACATTTTCATTTCATAAAATATTATTGACAAACAAATAATTCATTATTCAGTTTATTTAAACCTGCCCGCCTGACCTACAAACCTGACAGAATATTTGATAAAATGCTTTGTTAAGTATTTTATTTAGCATATATTTCATCATTTTATCAGCATATTAACGGCTCACTACAGGGCCAGGTCTTTCTCCTTATAGAAGGGGGGACATGGAGCGTGGACCCACCACTCTACTTCAATGTTTAAGGCTACCTTATGTTTCATTTATTAACGATCACTATAAGCTGTTAATGATAGTGACCGGGACCGACTAGACGTGCTCTCCGAAGCACGGGGGTGTACCAACTCCCAAAATTCGAACTCAAGACCTGATCAAGTGAACGACTAGATCAACCAGGCAGTATATATTTAGGTACATGAAATATTAAAGAGTTAAACTGAATATCAAATTAAATAATGATAATTGTGTGATAATTTCTTTCACCATAAAAACTAGTGACATTTTATTGCTTAAAGTTTCACAGCCCCGAGGGGTCCCCTGGCAACCGTCAGGCAAATAATGACAGCTGTCATTATAGCTCCGTCGCTACCCGGGTAGCCGCGGGCCTCAAAGAAGGTTTGAATGTCAGGCCCACAGGGGTTAAGTTAATAGACGGAAAACATGCGTAGACGGGATCGAATCCCCGATCTTTTGAATCGTACTTGTAATATATCTAACCAGCCCATTGTACATAATACAAGTAAAAAGGAAGCCGCTGTAAAACACCTGACATGGCGTACCTAAAGCATTTTTGTTGCAAGAATCATCAAACAACATCTGCAGATCTGGACCGTTATATGAGAGGAATTTTATACAAAAAAGTTATTTTTTACTGCCTTTTATGTAGTTAGCGGCTTATTTATAATCCTTATTCATATAACGTTACAGTAAGTATAATATAACTATACGAGGAGTACCCTAAGCCGACGAACTTGTATGAAAGGATTAATGAGAGTGGAAGAAGCTAAGGAAGTATGCGAGGACCGTGGCAAATGGAAGGATGTAGTCTCTGCCTACCCCTATGGGAATGAAGCATGATGTCATGTATGTATGTATGTAAGTAATAACTGTACTATAAAAGAGAAATACAATTATTTTTATTAATAGTAGAAATACATATAAAAACATAGGACATAAAAGAGTTCCCTATTGCGTAGTACCTATTGCAAAAGACCTAAACAAAAGACTGTCTCCGTTGATCTAGTGAAATGCTTGTGCGGATTCCAAAATGGGTTCTGGTCTTTGGGTTTGAGTCCTGACTCGAGCTATAAGTTTTTCGTTTTTCTTCTATACTAAAGCCAAACTCGATTGAGAATGATTGTCAACAAACAAATTAAAAATGAAGGTAGAAATCACTAGTCATTTTAAACCTAAATTTTTTAATTAACTTGTTAATGACTAATAATTCATTACAATAAATTAGATTAGTAAGCTTAAATCTAATTAATATATTCAATATCTCTTAAATAGGATTTTATACAATAACAAAACATAATTTTTAATTTATTGGGCATAAAATGTTTTGCATTTTCTACCTTCATTTTAAATTTGTTTGTTGACAAGTATTCTCAATCGAGTTTGGCTGTAGTATAGACATTCTTTTCGACGGCCGAGTGGCGCAGTGGGTAGTGACTCTGCTTCTGCGTTCTAGGTTGTGGGTTCGATTCCCACCTCTGGAAAATGTTTGTGTGATGAGCATGGATGTTTTTTAGTGTCTGGGTGTTTATCTATATATTATAAGTATGTATGTATTATATATATTAAAATATTCATCAGTTATCATAGTAGCCATAACACAAGCTGCTTAAGCTTACTTTGGGGCTATATAGCGATGAGTGTAATTGTCCTATAATATTCCTTATTTCTTTTTCTAGCGTATTTATGTAAGTTTCTCTTATCTTTTAGCACGTTTTAAATAAAACCTATAATTCCAACATAAATGAAGAATAATACGTTGAAATTTTATTAGATTTGTCTCAATTGTTGTAGTGACATAGGTCATAGACTATAGTCAGGGTTTTTATTTTTATCTGTTTACTGAATCTTATCTCTGGTTAGCTATATCTATGGAACAAAGTCAAGTGTTTACTGTTTACCAGTTGTGTAATACGCTCCTCGATACAGTTTGTAATTATTTCTATACAAGTCTTATCTGCCGATGTTATAGCAATAACGCATCGCTAATCTCTGGCCGTTAAATAATATCAAAGTCCGGTTTAGATCACCCTGCGTTGAGTATCCTTGTTTTATCAGTTAAGGTAGGTATAGTAGTATATAGAAGTATTTCTGTAGGATAATAGGCATCAGGGGGTTCGGGCAAGCGAAGATTCTGCCAGTAGAAGAAAGGACGACCTCCATGGCGCAGTGGTATGCGCGGTGGATTTATAAGACGGAGGTCCTGGGTTCGATTCCCGCCGGGGCAGATTGAGATTTTTCTTAATTTGTCTTGGTCTGGCTGGTGGGAGGCTTTCACCGTGGCTAGTTACCACCCTACCGACAAAGACGTACCGCCAAGCGATTTAGCGTTCCGGTGCGATGTCGTGTAGAAACCGATAGGGGTGTGGATTTCATCCTACTCCGAACAAGTTAGCCCGCTTCCATCTTAGACTGCATCATCACTTAACATCAGGTGTGATAGCAGTCAAGGGCCAACTTGTAGTTGATAAAAAAAAAAAGGAGAGAACGAATGTTCTATTTAAGATCGTCTCCTGAAAGACTAGAATCTTAGCAGTAGAGTTCGAAGGGGATTGTAGGTTTGGTATGATCAGTCAGTCCGTTTCACCTTGGTCGTGTTAGAAAGTCACTTTATAGTGACGCGAGGAATAGAGACTTCAATGTGTAGTTTATCAACGGAGCCGCTTGGATTAAGGATAAATAAAAACTTGACGAATGTTTGATTTGTACGCCGGGGATTTCGCGTACGCGATGCGCCGTCATTAGAGACGGGCTCCATTAAGTAGTTATTATAGTTCGTTCGCTATAAGAATGCAGTGAGTCATCATTGTGAGCCAGGGCTCCCTAACCAATCAAATTCGAAGCTATGCCTTCAACTGGTCACTGTGAACTTGACCTTCTAATTTCAAAAGATATGATTGGTTAGGGGGCGGGGTTGCCGGCGCTCACTGCAATCTTAACGGAAACGATCTATAGAATACAAACCTTGCGGAGAGATGGCCACTCGCTCGGAGCGGAGCAGGTTCAGCTCCTCGAATATCCGCCGCGCGCGCCCATCGGTGAGTAGCGCGCTCTCTACTGTGATGTGCTTGTTCGAGCGTTCGTACAGGAAGCCCAGCTTTCTGCAACAATACCACAATGCTCACTTCCCCATAAACTCAGTAGGATCCTTAGCTGTACTTTCTTGCCATTTATTTGTTTGCCACTAGTTGCTCGACCGATCTGCAGATTAGTTTACTCTGAGAATCCCTATCTGCAAGGGACTGAGCTTTGAATTATCGTCACCATCTGACTATTCTAATTACACATTGTAGATCAGGTCATTTTAACTGACGAAAAAACGGAGGAGGTTTTCAATTCAACGCGTTTATTTTTATGTATGTATGACTAACTTTTTACAGAGTAGTCCGAAATTGATAATTCTTTTTTTGTGGTAGAAAGCGTACACTTCCAAAATGGTACCATAATGATGAATGATGTTAGAATGTGATTATAATATCCTGGGAAAAAAGAAATTGTATAGGCACATATGCAGCGACTTCGATATTTGTGTACTTATGTATCGGAAGCTTTTTGAGTACAAGTGCTGTATACGATGACGCAATTATTTTTCACTTTTTAGTTCGTTTTGAAGTCGGTTCAATTTTATTACTAAATATTTTTTTTCTCTTAAAAGAGGGAATTCAATTTAGAATTTCTACCAACCACGCTGCTGCTACGTAGGTTAGTGGTGATTTTAATGACAACCACCAAAACCTATGGCTTAACTTGCATTTAAATTTGGGAATTTAACAAGAATAAGTAAATAATATATATTAATATATCTTTTATAATTATAGTATAGGTGTTTTGTGTAATTATTTATGTGTATGTATTTATACGTATCATTCACCATTCTAGTGTCCTGATATTTTCCTAAGCCTAAGGTTGCCAGGAAGAAATCGCTGTTAAGCGATAAGGCCGCCTTTTGTACCAGTTCTACTTAATGTTTTTTGTGGTGTACAAATAAAAATGAATTATAATAATGCTGGTTTTCGCTAGTATATTATAATAAGTTACCTATAACAGACAGTGAATTTCGACAGCTATGCTTTGGTACCTAATCAGTATTGATTGCCAAGTAGCTGTGATTTATGATAATAATATCTGTCTTATCTATTTATAGCTGGATTGCGCAACTAATGAAGATAAAATTTAATTGACCTTGAAAAAAAGAGGACTTCACAACTTGGCGGGTATCTATTTTTTTTTATCGACTACAAGTTGGCCCTTGACTGCTATCACACCTGATGTTAAGTGATGATGCAGTCTAAGATGTAAGCGGGCTAACTTGTTAGGAGTGGGACGAAAATCCACACCCCTTTCGGTTTCTACACGACATCGTACCGGAACGCTAAATCGCTTGGCGATACGTCTTTGTCGGTAGGGTGGTAACTAGCCACGGCGAAAGCCTCCCACCAGCCAGACCAAGACAAATTAAGAAAAATCTCAATCTGCCCCGCCGGGAATCGAACCCAGGACCTCCGTGGCGCAGTGGTATGCGCGGTGGATTTATAAGACTATAAATCCACCGCGCATACCACTGCGCCACGGAGGTCGTCGTATCTGTGATCAAGGCGAAATCAATCAAAAGAGAGGGAGAGGATTATAGCAGTTAGTAAAAGATTGTAAGTAATATGTAAGTAGGTATAAATACTCGCAATGCTCGGAGTGTAATCAATCGATCGAATAAGAAATGATGAGATCCGCAGCAGAGCTACAGTAATCTACGTAGCAGAAGTAGCAATTGGCACATAGAACAGCTGATGGAGGTTGGGGGAATAAGTTGTTGGAATGGCGACCCTGCACCGGAAAATGCAGTGGTGGACCCAATAACAACTGACGACTTTAAGAATCGTTATGGTTGACAGTCTCTGGAAAAGGTCTATGTCTAGCAGTGGCGATGTTCCACCGATCAAAAAGGTACTAATCCGAATTTGATGAACATTTCACATTTCATTTAAAGAAATCCCGACCTAGACAGTACACTAGCGAAGTAATTATCAAAGCGTTCGCTCGCGCTGGCGCAGTCTTGCACTTGACCGCTTATCTGTACCGTGGATGCGAAACGTCCCTGACGGCTTCCTTATCAGATCGTCTCCGCGTCCTTATCAGCGCCCAGTGGCTCGATCGACTGATTTAGAACAATGTTCCTGCATGCACGGAGTAGGGTTGTCGAATAACATTTCTTTTTATTCACATAGCGCACATGCGGAATCTGAATATATGGGCGGTGTAAATAATAGATAATAGCGGTATATCTCTATAAAGTTGAGTGAGTGTATCTTCTATCTAATAAGAACTTCAGGAAACACCGAACAACCTATGTAAATAACATAACTTAGACAAAAGTAGCGGCACTACTCGCATATGTTAGAATTTCTCAGATTGTAGCGTGCCAAAGAATAAGCCATATACGCAATACATATAATATACAGAAGGCTAAAAAGACATTACACAAGGGGCTAAAAAGACACATTTTATATTTGAGGTATTCTTAGTCCCGAGCCAAAGGCAAGTTTTCGTTTTATAGTGGTCTGGTATTCGTCGTATATTCGATCATGTACATTAAACAAGAGTAAATTATTATTCGCAAGAATGTTCCTTAAATGACGAGAAATAATGTAGGCTAGTGAAGGTGAACTTTCCAATTAAGTGTAGCAAGTTCTTTATAAAGTATGCCAACATCCAAAAATTCTTTAACTATATGTAGCTACCTATTTAATATGAGAAGAATTTATGTAAAATAATTGGCAGCCCTACAACTTGTTTAAATTACGCTTTTGTTCCGCCATCACGCGTGGAAATATACGTCTTATCGCTAAACAGATAAGTTTCAAAATTGTTTGTATAAGTATGCCACTGCATATTAAAAATAATTATAGTAAAATAATTGCTGCAGCCAATGTGCAGGTTTAGAGTATTCTTCGCGGAACAATAATAATAACAACATAATTTTTATTTGTGGTATTTACTGGAAAAGTAGTACCAGTGAGTGCACAGTATATACCTTTACCTTCTAATATTACAATCATTTTAATGTTGTTTTATATAAATTTTAATAGTCACCTATCATTTTGAAGGCCTCTGAGGCGCAGCGGTATGCGCGGTGGATTTATAAAACGGTCCTGGGTTCGATCCCAGCTGGGCCGATTAAAATTTTATTAAAGGCTACACAGTGGGAAGGTGGCTTTGGCGGTGGCTAGTTACTGGCAAAGATGCACCGCCAAGTGAAGTAGAAACCCAAAGGTGATTCATTGCGTACAAACTCAAATTTAATTCTAATTTAAATGTTCTATGTATCATTTGAAATGTTACTTATTGCTTGAGTTTTTAGTTACATACAAAAATTCGCAAACGCTTATTTAAGGCCACGCAAATAAAATAAATAAAAATGCAAAATAACTCACCCTGTATACACATACTGCCACGTGTGACTGTTGCACCGCCACTCTCTGACTCTTCTGAGCACTGGTGAGTTGAGTTCATCACATATCATCTGCAAAGCCTGCTCTTCCAGTATATCCTGAATGGCTATTATTGACAACCTGTAGGAGAAAAACTATATCAATATGCTGCTATTAATAAAATAGAACAGACAACAAAAACAATGTAAGGTAAAGAATCTTTTTTTATTTTTTTTTCCTTCTTCAAAGATTTTTGCGTATTTATGTATATATGCCATATTTTCACAATGAAACTTAGAAGTTTATCATACACCTAACAAGAACTAGTTAATTTTATTGGTACTCCAAGGTATAGATATGAAAATCATGTCTCTTAATTGATTTAATTATAAATAGAATCTATAAGAAGACATATAATATTCTAAACTACAGAAAAACAAACATTTAATTATTATTTATTATCAGTATTAGACAATATTCCATCGTAAATAAAATTTTGGTTACATATACGAATGTCCAAAACTACAAGTTATATTCTATTTAATTATAGTGGCAAAGCAACAAATTTTTTTTTTATCATCACTCTTATAAGTTACTTAAGTGGACTACTTTATAAAAATTGAATAACTTACTTGTATTCCAGAATAGTCCGGCAAACCACCTCTCTAACACCAGGGTTTGTTATTTTGTCCACACTGAGCTGATGGAGATTCCAGGAAGCTAGTCTGCAACATCTAGCCCCATCCCTTTCATATGTAAACACCTCTTCCACAATAGGTCGGTGAGAATAAGCTGAGAGCAAATCCAATATATCTGTCACTGGAGCTGTCGCAAAACCATTTGGCAATGTGATAGGGAATTTTGTTGGCATGGAAAGACTTTTTCTGTGCGGACTCTTTGGAGTTTTTGGCTCACTGCTGACCAATGAATCATTGATTGAAGGGTCTGTCCATCCGTTGACATGGCCATTGGTTAGATGTTGTACGCTCTCGCACTTTCTAAGTTCCAGATTTAAATGAGGTTTTATACTACTCAGTCTCACTATATCTATTCCTCGTACTTTGATTAAATCATCGAGGGATTTAAAAGGACCTTTCTTATTGCGGTAATCAACAATGTTGGCTGCTAATTCTTGGTTCAAGCCCGGCACACACTGCAGTTGGAATACGCTAGAGGAGTTCACAGAACATAACTTATTTTCTATCGACGATCTTATGCTATCTAATGAGTATGTACAGGAGCTTGTCCTAGATATTTGTTTTTTTGAATTTGTACATATTTCTGGCCTTAATAACTCTAGTCTTTCAGCACCGATACCTAAAACAAATAACAACATAAATACTATTACAAAGAAAATAAACTAGCCAAGACAATAGTGTTGTCAATTATAAAGACTCAACACAATGATTTGACACTTGTTCAGATTTGTTAAAATTTATAGCTAGAGAAAATATAATTGTCATTTATTATCATTTATATTGTAATATATGTAGTAAAATTGTTACTGTTGAATTTTTTTTGTAAGCATAAAAGCATAAAGCTTTTGCATAGTTAAAGGGAGAGAGTACTTTTCATAGAAGATGTTATAACTATTTAAGTCTTGCATATGTTGAAAATATAGAGACAGGATCAGAAAAGCTTTGAGAACTGTGGGTATGAATTATTATTTGTAAATTAATTTAATTCAAATTGTAATTCATTCATGTTCAATATACAATCAACTCTTATCTTTAGTTATCAATCAGTAAAATAAAAGATAATTACAATGTAACTAGATACCAAGTGTACATTTACCTGAGTTAAACAGGTAGTATTGCAAAATGTCATGTATTATAAATCTCAGCAAATGTTTAGTCTGCGTTAAAAACAACACCAATGACCCACTACAGGGCCATCCTTCTATAGGAGAGGTGATATGGGGTGCACACCCACCACACTGCTAAAGTATGGGTTGTTGGATGGTTGATAATGTTTCATTTATTGAAGATCACAATCAGATTTTTATGATAGGCTGAACTTACTTTCTGAGCCAGTGCCAGTCATTACAAATAGCCACTTTTTTCAAAAAACAAACTGAAAAGAAGCCATATCTGTTAAACACGACCAATATTTCTTTAAGCTTTGACTAGCAATGTTTAGATAGACAGAGGCTTATTTGTTTACCTGGATTAAAGACTTTCTTAATGTTTTTTTATACTTTTTTATTACATTGTGTCATAAGTTCTTTTGAGAGTATTGTTTCACCTGTGGTGGTTGGTGGTGGTTTATCCACTAAGTTCAGATACCCATGTCTTATCCAATTAGTATTTAACTGTTAAGCTATACTTTAATGTTTATGTAAACAATGTCTTTGTGATGATATGTGTTTGTTCAGTGAATAAATAATTTATTTATAAAGCTAATTACCTGATACTAAAGCAAGGTCATCAACGCGTTTAAACCTGCCGATCATTTGTCGATGCCTGACGATCTCCTGCGCCAGTTGCCTGGACACGCCAGGCAACGTCATCAGCTGCTCCTCAGTGGCTGTGTTGACGTTCATCAGCTCAGGATATTCTTCCGAAGGCGGCAAGCTAAACGTGTGGCTCAAGCTCGACTTGTTTAACTTAGAACGCCTCGCAAAAGATCGAAAAGATCTCCTACTACTTTTACTCCAGTTGGAACTCGGACCCTGCCCCATATTTGCATTTGCACGCGCCACTGCAACTAAGCATAGGTAGCACTTAACTTCACTTTAGGATTACGATTATTATTGGATTAAAATTATTTTTTTAAACCCTCTCACACTTTGAAAACTTAAAACTACACAAACACACGCGTATCACATCTTAATCTCAACGTTAACTGAAATTGTTCATTTAATTTCTTAATACTCTTTGTTTTTATAGCTTTGCGCCTATTGGCTTGTTAAATGTTACATTTGTTTCTTTTATTTCAACACATAACACAGCTCACCAAGCCAAATCGCGTTACGAAAATGAATGACATTTTGATTTTGACAATGGCATGACAGTGATGAAACTAAGTGATGTGAATCTTTGACGTTCGGAAATGGTGGTGCTGTTTACAAATATAAGTTTTCTATAACTAGTATATTTTATAGGTCATAATTTTCATTTATTTCAAAATATATAAATTAGAGCATTTTTTAAATATCAAGATTTTTTACGGTATAATGTTACATAAGCAAAGCACTTTGTTCACTGGCCACAGATTAAAGCTAAAAGCAGAACAGATATTGGAAATAAAATATGGAGACCAGCTTTTCAGTGAGACTGTCCCATTATTTTTTTATTATTTATTTAAATTTTAAATAGTGTTAATATGGTGTTACTCGAAGACGAGGAGCTAAGAAAGCACATTTTATAATTTATCCATAGTGAGCCTCTTGTAAACTATTGTATTTGATAACAAGAAAGGGCATAAATAAAATAAACATAAACGGATTCCGTGCTAATTTATTTATTTAAAATATCTGATAATAATTATAACTTGTACAATAGTCGCCAATAAGCTAAAAATAGTAACTATAGGTTTTGAATTAATCGTAACACTGCCGTATCTCTGTATTCACATACAAAGCTGAGTGTTTATGATAAATTAAGGTGTTATTTATTTTATTTCTATTAAAAACATCAGCAATAATGATGAGAATAGAAACAGTTCATATCTATATGGATGAGATTTACAATTTATTGACCATCATAAAAATCACTTACAGTTAGTGATACAGCTACGAGGATATGAAGACTCATTTAGTTAGTTTTAATTAAGGGCTTCTAGTTTTCACCTTCACATTTTCATCAAATATAAAATTAATATTTAGCAAAGGGTATTATTATTATTTTTTAAAAATAATTATATCGTATATCGTTATTGGTAATAAAATTATCGTATCTGTATTTTACCAATTTCTAACTTGGCGACTTATTGGAATCTATTAAATATTTTCCATTTTGCACACTGCAATATATAATTTTACATCTATTACAAACAATTTTTTGATTGTTAAATTATCGGTTATTAATAGTAAGTAATTTAATATTAAAGAATCTGTAGGTACTACGAGTGATTCTGATATACACAACTAAACCATATTGTAGTTTAGCAGGCCTTGTCATTATAACTACATATTTTAGTTCATTTCAATTTACGAATAATTTATTAAATATAAACAAAATTGACGGCTAAAAATACCTAAACTATTAGAAGCGTAATAACTAAGTTGAATCTAACAATAAATCACTATGCCTTTCTGGTACTATAGTCACAGTTAATGTAATTGTCATTTTTTAAGTAAATGGATTTCATTATTTAGCCTTCATGACAAAATTTTTTTAAGTCAAAACGTTTTTGATTTTTAATAATTTTGTTCAGATTGAGAGAAACCACTAATAGTTATTTCAATTTAATTTCTAGTTATCTTTAGTTAGTTTTGTTTAGCATAAATATGCCAATGTTTTTAACATAATTATGATAACTATTGCAATACTTATTATCTTTACAATTATCTTCAGTTAAAATTTCGCAGTTTATCTAAGATAATGAAGTATTAGATACTTCAAAAATAAATAGTATAAGATAATAATAATTTGGAAATCTGCTATTTGTAATTTGAGGATGATAAGTGGCTAATATTTCTAACAGTGCAAATTAAAGAAAGTATTATTTTTGTTGTATAAAAAACCATATCACAGTAAATAGTCGTATGTATTAAATATGAAATATCTATGCATAAATCAAACTGATGTTTTGACTAGGACAATAAGTAAAACCTAAATGAGCAAATGTACGTTGTGGCTAATAAAAAAATAATGATGTTGATCATTACTAAATTCAAGTTAATCATTAAAATGGAAACACGTTGTTCTATGACCCATAAAATAACGTGAAATTTGAAAAACCTTTTAAATAAATTAAAATTAACTATAACAAAATTGGTGATCAACTTGCAAAAAGTTTATCAATTAATTTTTAGGCAGAATATAAGTTATCGGTGATAGAATTTAATTCTTTTAATAAATATATAGTTACTTAAACATAAAAATATTGAGGGATTGATATTAATTAAACATGGATTAAAGAATATCTGAAGCGTTATTTTAAGCAGGTTTTATTAGGTTTTTAAAATAGGTTATTACATACCTTTGTTATAAGTGTATTTATTATAGCAACTGTATGAAGCGAAACTTTAGGAGATAAATATAATATGCACTATAGCCACCTAACACCAATCTCTCACTACAAAAATATATATTTTTAGATATGCCAGCATTTTTTCCACATCATCATTTTATTAGCACAGATGCTAGTTCCATACAAATCGAAGTTTTTCTTATTAGCTGCCTTTTATTTTCTTAATCAAAGCGTACTTTTAACCCCTGTGGGCCTTACATTCAAACCTTCTTTGAGGCCCGCGGCTACCCGGGTAGCGACGGAGCTATAATGACAGCTGTCATTATTTGCCTGACGGTTGCCAGGGGACCCCTCGGGGCTGTGAAACTTTAATTATGGTTGATTTAAAATACTAGGGCTGCCACGCGCTTAGTATTCTTAGGATAGACGTTCTCATATTAAATTAATAATTACCTTAACGGTTGATTTTTTAGTTAATAATATTAAAAATAAATAAATAGTTATTTCTAATGAATCTTACGTAGAGAAGCTTAATCCATTAAATTAGTCTATTTATTTAAGTGTTTGTCAACTAATCATGTTATTTGCATGCCAATTAATTTCCAGATTTTCGAGTCCATTGTTGATTTTTTAAAGTTTAAAATTTGAATATGTAAAAACTAGCTTGGGTTTTATAGTAACTATTATGTATTACTTAATTTATGTTTTATTATAAAAATAACAAACAATTGATAAGTACTCAAAAATAATAATTTTGTATAATACATTTGAAGGGTTTAAACATGAATTTGTTAATAGTGACCTTTAGTGCCTGAAATAAAACCACGTTAATTGGTTATGTGGGCGAGAATAAAATGAAACTCCATATTTTTATTCGATAATTTTACTATAATAATAAGCACCAAACCAGGTTTGGAATGTTCTGTATTGCACCAAATGTGAACATAATCCAATAGTTTAAAAATTAAGTCTCCTATACATAATAATTACATCATCTCACAGAAAATGGGTAAAAAAGAATATACTGTCAAGAAAAATTATGAATGTATTTGAAATAAATATATTTAGCTATAACACAACACAAAAAGGTCACCATTACAATTCTAAGATTAAGGTCCGCATCCACTAAAACTATCAGAATTCAGTTAACAAAAATAATTGCCAATATTATTTTTGTTAACTGAATTCTGAAATAGTTTGGAAATTCTCAAATAGTTTATGATATGCGTTAGTGGATAGTGACCTTACGTTAAATGAGTTTACACTTTTTAATCGCTATATAATGAGCAAAAATGAGTTGAATATCGTTTAAATTGTGGCTGTACCTGCATGAATGTTAAAAGTACTTTTTGAAGATAAGTTATTTACCACATCGCAATTGTGAGATTTCGTATCATAGAGTCAATTTTTGTTTAGTTCTTCTTTGTTAAGGGATAATAAAATATGGTAATATTGTTGGTATAATTATATATAAATAAAATTTAACCATTGTTCTCACAAATCGCTTGCGTAAATTCATATAACAGTAATATATTATGTTACACGTGATATTTTGAGAACATACAATTAAACTGATTTTATACAAATCATGCAGGTGAACTCATTTACTCTATTACATCAAAAACAGTAATTTTACGAGTCAGCGTATTAAATCGTTACAATAAAAATATTTGTACAAATATAGACTTGTGTTGTGCATAGTATCCCCAGTTGACTCTCAGTCTTCATAGAAGATCACAATGTAGAATATGAGTAATTTAAATAGAACTGAAACCAATTAATTAAATAAACATAATCATATACATTATACAGCGATCTGAGCCAGTGATACCATCCGAAACCACTGGGGTTATAATGAAATCACATATACAACTTATCGTACAATTTTATTGATTCTAATTATTTTTATTTTTATACTGATCACAAACAAAACATTGAAATAAAATATAGAGGGTAGATTGAATTTAATAATTGTCCCAAATAAACAAAATTCAACATGGTGACCCTACTCAAGGATAACAAAAATATTTCATATTTTATAATGAATCAGTTCTATATTAAAATACTCATTAATCTCAAGAGGACACTAAGATGTTTGCTATATTACGCCATCGATTCTACTATTATAGAAAAAATTCAAACATAAGCTAACTAAATAAATACTTAATATCATAAAACATTTTATTGTTAGGAGTAAAAAATAATATTACTGAATAAGAAATTATTACAACTCTCGATTTCGTTTCATGGTATCACGACCATAGTGTATGTTTTCAAGTAAACGATCACTGTTCGCTTTACATCAAGCCCAACCTATTGGTATATTAGGAGCGGGCACGTGAAAGACCTATTATCACCTCTTTGATAATAATTTGGGATTAAACAGACGCAGTTACAGGGATGCCACCTATTTATTAAGGAATAAAAAAAAATAAAACTGTTATACCTATTCAAAACATATAATATAAAAAAATATTGCGTTTACGTTTGAAAAATTTACGACTTAAAGGCTCTTTTTGAAGTAATGATATTATTTAAAAAAATCTGAAATAATTTTAAGATATCTGAGCCATATTTATAACAACGCAACAACAGCTACAATTATGTTTTAATATTTTATTAACATCGATTTATGATCTTTTAATACCCCCCTAGAGCTTAGGAGTAATAAAAAGTTATTAGTCAACAGGATTTTTTATTTTATCAAGATCAGTTTAGCAATACAAAAACACCTCATTCGGATATTATTAGGGTGGCAACCCCATCACGCGTACGCTTGTGTGACATCTTTCCACACACACGTTTAAAGTGGTGTCAACTAGTTGCGTGACAACCAACTGTCGTTTTATTTGGAGCAAACGTCATTGTTTAGGAAGTACGTCAAGTGACCTCAAAACTTACACTATGGAAACTTAAATCGCCTAATAAATCTGTACAGTCGACTTTTACAGTAGAACACGTTTATAAGTTACATGGACTTTTTGTATGGGCGGAGTAAAAATAGATAAATATTTTGTATGTGTTATTGAAAAATAATAAAGCTTTTGAAATATAACATAAAAACACTATGAAATATGTTCAGAACCAAAGCCGATATTGCGTAAAGCCCACCTTACTTTTGTATGATGATATTATATCTGTGTAACTTACAAAAGTAGTCATACTGAAATATAGCGCAGCCAGATGGAACAAAAATTGGCCTTGTTTTTCAGAATAACTACACCAAAAAAGGTTTAGTTTAAAAAATACTCAGAAGCTTGCGAAGACCATGCTAGAGAGAGTTCAAGTAGGTCTTAGATGCGTACAAAGACATCGTGTAGACAAAAAGCTATGCAGTCACCTAATAGCACGATCGAAAATACCGCTCTCTTTCGTTGACTTGGGACTGGGTTGCGTTGGGTATTTTTTTATTTGTTACAAGTTACACACCAGATGGTAAGTGACAATGCAATAAAATCTCATCTCTTATATAATGATAAATGGAAACGGGCTAACTTGTTAGGAGTAGGATGAAATCCACACTCATTACGGTTTTGCCCAACATCGTACCGGAATGCTAAATAGATTGGCTGTACGTCTTTGTTCGTAGGGTGGTAACTAACCACGGCCGAAGTCTCCCACCAGCCAGACCTGAATCAATTCAGAAAATATTAATCGGCCCAGCCGGGAATCGAACCCTGGACCTCCGTCTTATAAATCCATTGCGCATACCACTGTGCCACGGAGGCACTCTTTTTCTCTACAAGAAATAACTCTTCGTGCGCATCTCAGACCAATAAGGCCGCCACTTCTATAACTTTCCGCAAGCCTATTAGGCGATATGTATTAAACTATACACAAAAAATTCACTTGCAATGCTGCCACAGACTTAAAAACAGTAAAGATAGGTTTAGCGTTATTTAATTTTAATAAGTTATGTAAAAAATGTCTCTTCTCCTTTTATTTTCCTTAATATTACAATACATTAACCTTTATATAAAGTACATCACACTGCTGTTAGCCTTACCGTACACATTTACACAATTCCAACCTTGCCCTGTATTACAAAAACTATTGTCTATGGCATACTGAACGTCGAAGTAAATTGAACCATATGCACATAGCATTAGAGTGAATAATTGCTTACTATTTTTTTCTTCTCATAAAGAATTTAAGAGGTGGAGGTAATGTAAACTATTTGAATTTAAATAGATCGATGTGTTTAGCTCTGACAATATTATGCGTCATTAAAATTACCAAATTTATTTTCATCAAAGTTTTCTAATACAGCGGCTGGTAAGTCTATAAAACTTACGATAAATTGTCAACAGATGGCGTTGTTGACCAAACCTGTAATCGACCAATCACATCGCAGAGCTCGACTAACCGTGATCGACGTACAAACGATTCCACCAATCTCATTTCATGATAATACAAGCATTCGGAATATTTATAAAACTAACGATATATTTTTTGTCAACAGATGGCATTGTTGAATCGGAACGTCGTTTGACGTTTCGTGATTGGCTGATATACAGTATACAGCGCTCGACCAATCTTGATCGATATAACCGTCTATGTGGTAGAATCTCGAAGGTATCGCGATAATACAAGCGTTCGGAATAAATAATACGGGTTCCGTTGCCGCGTGGCCGTGGAGTATGGCGTGACAACACAAAGTACAAGCCAGCAATGTATCATATCATGTGGAGTTCTACGGATGGGGTCCGCTTAGCGTCCACGTGCCGGGCGATATCGTGAACACCCGATAAACTAATATACCTGTAAGGAGAAATATTTTACGTTATTAATACATTTTACGTATAATTAACTGTTCACAGCCAAATAGACTTCCAGAAATAGATCGACTATATTAAATATTCCTGTTTTAATGAGTCAATAAAAGTCATGAAGATTGTCTCTATTTTGCATGTAGACTCGTTTTATAAAATACATAGTTGCCAAGTACCTATTAGCTTTGGTTTTTATACAAGAGAATTTTTTTATTTAATTATTTATTAAAACATTATTTTAAATTTATTAGGAATAAAATGTGTTGCATTTTCTACCTTCATTTAAAATTTGTTTGTTGACAAGCATTCTCAATCGAGTTTGGCTTTAGTAGTTGTTTATTTGAAGCAGAATTTGACGGTCACCCTATCACGCAGTATACGGCCGGCAAGCGCACGCGTCTGCTTAGTAGACTAGCGCATGGTTTGTTTCATAATAATGTGTTCGTTATATGTATTTTATAAAATGCACAAAAGTGTCAGCGGATTTATGATCTATTAATGATGATGAACCACAAAAAAACAATATTCGCACTTAAATAAAAATCACCCTGTAAAATTGCAACAGAGACCATACTGACCTCACGTAAGTCCCTTGGCGCTAGCACTCGGACGTGTTGAGGTCGATGGGCGGCGGAGCTCGCTTGGCCCGCGTGATTCGTTCGAGTTCTGCGGCTGCGTCTGACCGCGCGGCTGCCGCAGCGGGCGACGCGTCGGGCGCGCGGGTGCCGGGCGAGCCGGGCTTGTTCTTGTATAGTAACGAGTTGAAGAAGTTTGCTAATACGCCCTCGTTGCCGGGCGTTCCAGGACCCATGCTTATCTTCCCGCCTTCCAGCTGAAACATTAAGTGTCAAATATCAAGACTTATCGTTATCGACTAATTTCGGCTTATTAAGGCACAAATACTACAGGTGTAAAATAGGTCCTTCGAGCCGAATAGCACATACCGGGCCGGTGTTTCTGTGCGTGGGCCTGAGCGGCGACTCGGCGCGCGGCGCGGGCGTGCCGGCGTTGAGCGCCGCCAGCTGCCGCTGCAGGAACGCCTGCTCGTCGTCCGCCGTCACCTCCGCTTCTCTGTGACCACCGCTCTGGAACAAGCCATTAATATAAAAACCCGTTAACTCTGGAATAAGCCATTAATATAAAAATCCCAAAAACCCATTAACGTGAAAACCTTAATAACTGCATTTTCGCGAGCCATATCTTTTCACCAATCTAGGCGATGAAATAGCCGCAAAGAAATTTCCCAGACTTTCTTAATGAACTCAATGGGAATTCCATTAAGTTAAATACACGGGACTTACACGGCTTTGAAACTTTTGGCCTAAAATCACCAGTAGTTAGTATTAATACAACTATAATATTAATACAATTGTTTGAGACCAAATCTCGTAACTATGGAAGGAGGAACACTAAGAGAGGTACGGGATAATCAATTCCCAGTTGCTGTACAATTATCTTAGGCATTTCGAGCAGTTATAAAGATACAGGATAAAATAATAGTACGATTTCAGTATTATCAAGCAGAATTCAGCAGAAGCCGAATCCAGGAAAACTAACGTTAGTATAGTTAACTCACCTTCCGTGTAGCGGGTTGTACGATGACGTCTCTATAATAATCATCCGGCTTGCACGTCTGCATGTTTTCATACAATATACTAATTTTCTTCATACTATCCCAACCGGCAGGTCTGCAAACAGAAACCAGTTTTAGTCAGTAAATAAATAATTGCAACGGAAATTTTGTTGAGCATTGATTTGAAAATATTTATCAATATCAGAAGTGGGATTTATAGATATTATAACAGTGACGCAATATTTATCTTCAACACCAAAATATCTTTAGGATCTTTGCAATTACTAAAATACGAATGAGTTTACAGGAAAAGACCCTAAAGAACCGATACCAGAAATTATCTCTTCCTGTAGTCTTGCCACATTATTTAACTGCAGAACTTGTCATTTTAAGTCAGTTTTTAAAATTAATTTTAAAGTTCTCGTCTTGCTTAACAATGGAGGAAACAATACGTGCGCCGAGTTATAAACGCGCGCGGTTAGCATCCTGTATATGCGGAATATATTCGAGGATATCTATGGGCTACACTCACATCAAAACCGCGTCCTTCTCGACGATCAGCGCGGGCGTACGGAACGGCAGGCCGTATATCCGGTGCGTGAGGTACTTGTACAGCAGGTCGCAGTTCTTGTCCTCCTTGGCGCTGGTGTAGAACAGCGCCGCGCCGTACTGCAGGCAGAACCGCCGCACCCACTGCTGCATGAAGTCGAAGTGCTCGTCGCGGTAGTCGTGCTCCTTCTCTAGTGTGCTCATGTAGTCAGTCTAAGGAAAACAAACAAAAACTGTACGTGCATACATAAATTCACGCTTCATTTGCATAGGGAAAGGCAAAGACTACATCCTCCAATTTGCCACGGTCCTTGTATACTTTCTTAGCTTCTTCCACTCTCATTAATCCTCTCACACAAGTTCGTCGGTTTAGGGTACTGTTGTACATATTTTAAAATGTACTGAATTTGGTCCAGGAACTTTCGCCTAGGCCTTCCTATTCCAACATTTCCATTAGAATTTTAACTATCGCGAGTTTTCCATATTATTAAAAATATAGACGGCTGAAACCCAACGTCACTGTTGTCGCAGTATGGCCGACTAAACTCGGAATTTTAATTCGATTCCAGATTTGACAATTTCAGTGTTGCAACATTACGACTAGTAAGAAATAGTGACGTTGCGAAATTATTCGATATGGAAATGGAATATTTCCGGATCGATTCTTCTCGTTTATAATTTTACTCTCGTCAACTAAGTATATCAGAAAATTGAATATTTCTGAACCGATAATTTAGTTTTGACCATTAATTAACCATCTGAAACATTTCTTTTATAATTGTGTGTGAAATAAATAAAAAAATTGATCATGAAGAACATGACAAATAAAACAGATAGATGTATTATGGTAATAATTTATTTTATAAATTGTCGTCGTCATCGCTATCGCTATCGCTGTCACTTTCTGTAACATTTATTATAAATGTGTCTGTGATATTGTCAATTAACATATCTAGGCTACTCATTTTTTCCTCTTCTTTGACAACATGGGATACGCATTTAGACCATTCGGCAGCCGTAATTTTTTGAATGCCTTCCTGAAATAAATTTCCACGTCTGTCAATTTGAAAGTTTTATTATTTTGAGCTACATGCCCCTTTACCTGCGCCCATATCAATTCGATAGGGTTTAGCTCGCAATGGTAAGGGGGCAGTCTTAAAACCGTGATCCCATGTTGTGCTGCCATTTCATCTACAGCGTACTTAGTAAAAGACTCGTTGTGTGGAATCAGTTCTAAAATTGTAGCTTTAACCATATCTGGTTCGTAGTGAATATTTTTATTTAAAAGCCATTCTTGAATGGCAGCTTTTTTCCAGCTCTATTTTGGTGCCGTTTCCAATTTTCGGGAATGGTATGGTGCATTATCCATCACCACAATTGAGTTTGGTCTTAATTTTGGTAAGACTCCAGCGAACCACTCCTCAAAACAAACTGCATTCATCTCATCATGGTAATCTTCACAATTTTTCTTTGCTTCAAAAATCATGAGCCCCTCTTCCAGGAAGCCTTCTTCACTACCTATATGGCTAATTATGAGACGTTTGCCTTTTCCAGATGGATTTTTTAATCCAGTGGTCAGTCCCTCCAGAAACGCTTGTCGAGATGATGTGACTTTCTTATCGACCCAAGTTTTTTTACAGTATGACCTTAAAATAAATATAGTACATGAACATATACTATCAATATTACTATTAAATTTAATGAAAAATGTATATAAATATTAGGCTTACCTGCGTTAACCCAAGTTTCATCTTGATAATATATATGTCTCCCTTCTCGTTGAAACTGACATATAGATCGCAAGTAACGCTGGCGCCATGTTATTATATCATTTCGATCAATAAGTGTGCTCTTGCGTGAACGTGCAACATATTTAAAATTAAGATGCTTCAAAATTTTTCTGAGGGTGTCTTTGGAAATCTTGGGTATTTCTGAATCATCGTTCATCACTTGTAAAACCTAAAATAGTAAATTTTATAATAGCTTGGAATCATTACTTGTACATATAAAAGATGTAGGTATAAAATAATACTGTCTGACTGATTGACTAACCTTTGCAATGGTTGGAGGTTCATTTCGGTAAAAGAACTGATGAACAATTCTCCGTATTGCAGAGAATGTAAATTCATCAATTTTATCTTTAAAACTTCGCTTTGGACCAGTTTTTTTAGGAGGAGTTGGCGGCGCACCTTTATTTACTTCCTTCAAAACGTTACAAACAGAGCGTGAGGTTATTCCCAATATGTCAGCAACTTTGCTCATACATTCATTTTCTACCACAACTTCAAAGGCCTCCAATTGCGCAGAAATTTCATTTTTCACGTATTTGTAGGCGTTGCGGATCATTACTTTTTCAGTCACAGTGAAAGCTTTTCGTGGACGCTTTTTTCTTGGGGACAAGAAAACATCCGCGTCTTTTTGTGATGTACTTGGCTGAGGATCCATTTTGATGGAAAATCAAAACAAATATATTCACTCAAAGTTCACAAAAAACTATAAACGTAACAACAAACACAACGTAACAACACTTTCACAAAAACTCAACTAAATATCGATTCGCAATGAAATAGGATATTCGTGCAGTCAGACTGGGAGAATGAAGCCGAATGACACGATAGACAAAATGGCGACAGCTGCACGAGCGCGCACGGGTTGCCAATACTGAAAAATATCTAGGCATTATAAGTTTTGTTTTTAATATAAAAACAAAAATATTAACTTTTTATAAAATAAAGCAGCGATTACTAATTAATAAATAATTATTTTGAACAATGATGTATTTATTTAAATAAAAATCAATAATTTAGTCTTTAATTGGCACACTGATAGCACACACACTGATTGTTTATCGATTTTTGTGTTCATCACTACACTATTATATGTGGTATCATTATTTCACAAAATGACAATAGCTAATGTCAAATCTGGAATCGAATTAAAATTCTGACTATAGTTTTGAACCCACACCCAGGGGTCCTTATCATGAGCTTGCTTGTTCCTGTTTGCTTCATGCCGCGTTGCACGTACAAGCAAGCTTATAACTAAGGACACCCGGGTGTGGGTTCGAAACTAGTCGAGCAAACTGCGACAACAGTGACGTGAGCCTTTATAGTTTTTACATTTCCATTCACCCTCATAAATCTCTTTTGTTAATCTGCTTTCATTCTGTCACTCTACAAGCCCAAACCAAGTCACAAGTTGACACATACAGATATTCTCATACATTTTGGAGTTGATTTGGATTAAGCTGAAAACATATTCAGCTAAAAGTATCTATTTTATGTTTACCCATTTGTTCTGCCGCAACAAAAACAACAAAAAATTATTGTTATAAAAACAAAAAACCCGACTGCTTAGAAGTTATGAACTGAAAAGAGAAAAACAAGGATCACTAGATCTGTATAAAGTTCTAAATAATTTATGTTGCTGCAAACAGGGACAAAATACTTTAGCCTGCGGGGAAAGAAAGATCTACCAAAACTACGTTTGTCTCCGCCTGCAGCACCATAAAGTATTTAGAATTTTATACAGATATAGTGATCCTTGTTTTTCTCTTTTCAGTTCATAACTTCTAAGCAGTCGGGTTTTTTGTTTTTATAACAGTAAATTTATTTGAGACTTTTTACTTTTAGTTTATGGTATAGAAATGAGACGGTACATTTAGTACACTTTTTGCCATATTTTGTTAAAAAAGTAATATGAACATGATATGATATTTATATTTTTGAAATGGTCTTTTTACGACCTTTCAGTTGGTACCCGTATTGCTATGATAAGGGAAAAAAATACACACATCCCCCCTTTTTTCCCCCATTTACAGGCGCCATTTTGAAAATTTATATATGTCACTACTACAATTTTGACAAATCCAACGACACCTCACAAGTCAAATTCCGTTCAGCCGTTTAGGCTGTAGAGCGTGCCGAAGAAATGGACATACATACATACATACATACGCTCGAAAAACATAACTCTCCTTCTGACGCAGTCGGGTAAAAAGCCTCGAAGCGGGATACATTTCATGTAACGCGATACACCAGCGTACGTTAGGACAAAAACTACTGAACGGATGTTGATTGTTGCTTTCACTGACGCGTAGATTAGGGCCTCGATGAAGATTTAAGCTTCTGCCGTGTTGAAATAGATACAACGTATTACCCAAAATTTATTCCAAGTTAGTTTCTGTTTTGTTACTATGGTTTTATGCATTTTCAAGTCAAAATGATCATAAGTAAAATTATATATGTTTGATTAATTTATTTACAAAGTTTGATGAATCTTTCCTAGTTTACTGCTAAGTCGCTGTGATAAGATATTTGCAAGTTACAAATATGCATGTAGAACAAATGCTTTGACGGCCTCCGCGAGACCCTGGGTTCGATTTCCGACTGGGCCGATTAAGATTTTCTAAAATTGGTCCCGGTCTGACTGGTGGCTTAGGCCGTTACCTTCCTACTGGCAAAGACATACCGCCACGCGATTTAGCGTTCCGTTACGATGCCGCGTAGAAACCAAAAGGTGTGTGGATCTCATTCTTCTCCAAAACAAGTTATCCCGCTTCCATCTTAGATTGCTTCATCACTTACCATCAGATATGATTGCAGTCAAGTCAACTTGTATATGAATAAAAAACAAATGCCTTTTATCAATTTTGAGTTGAGTTCTCCGATAATACTTCTTCGGACGAACTCTATCACAAAGTTCTCTGCTACTAAATTTTGGTTGGAGTACTTCATTAGCCGCAATAACAATGACAAGGCACAGTTTGGTGGTAAGTACATCATTGTGCAGTGGATTGTCGTCGTCGAGATCGTCCGATAAGTTGCACGCTTCATCAGCGCCACTACTAAAGATGTAAGTTGGAGGCTGCACTAACCTTTGTGGCAACAACAACAATATCAAGACCGAGGTTAGTGGTAAGCACGGCTTCGGGCAGTGGGTTATCGTCGTCGTCGTCGTCGAGCTCGTCCGACAGGTTGCGCGACGAGCGCTTCATCGGCGACGACGCGGTCGGCTCCAGCTCGTCGCCGGGCTCCGTGTACCTCTGCCATTTCTGCACTTGCTGCTTTTTACTTTGTAGCCTTTGTTCTGCGGGGAGAAAGACGCGTTAAGATTGTAATTATTACCTACTGTTACTTGTTTTATTATTAATCTATTTTAATGGATACAATGCTTAAATCCATCTCGGTGGTCCAATGCAGATAGGCGGGTTTATATGTTTGAAGAACGATTTAAAAAATGACCGGGACGGTAGGTTTAACTTTCTCTGCGAAGCCCGTGGACGTAATGAATTCCCAACCTCAGGCTTTTACTAAAAATTTCTTACGAAAAAAAATTCAAACGCACTACTTATAACTAGCCCGAACCAAAACTCGAATTCAGGTCTTTGTGATTCGAAAACACATAAGCTAACAACTGGATCTAAGAGGCTATGAAAGACAAAACGTAATTTAACGATTTATGAGCAATACACGACAGATTCATTTTTAGGTTTTGTTCAATACATGTTAGCCCTTGACTGCGATCATACCTGATGATTAGTGGTGCTGCAATCTAGCGGGCTAACTTGTGAGTATAATATCCCCTTCTGTTTTTACACGACACCGACACGACTCGTACCGGAACGCTGAATCGCTTGGCGGTACTTTTTTGTCGGTAGGTATCGGTCACCTACCATATTGTTAATTTTGAAATGAATATCTCTATCCATTTATATGTTGAAGAGCAAATTCTTATTGTACCGAATCAGAGAGTGAAAGTTTTCGGAGCAGTAGGTAACTAACTGAGCGGCCGCATCTATTGAGAACTTGCGCGCCTTTATTGCTTAATCAATAACATTTTATTACCATTTTTAACATAGCCTTCCTGTACTTATTTGTATCCGTTGAGACTATTTTAATTACTTCGCTCTCATACGACACTTTAACTGTATTTTATAGGATTGTGAAGTCAAACATGGTATTCCGTTTTATCGGATAATTTTTTGATGTCTTTTTTTGTGGTGGATAAGATATTAGGCCAGGCCACGCGTCACCATATCATGTTTCGGCACGCTGTATATATTTCAATGTTTATTTCTGTTTTCTATTAGAAAACTAAAGCTGAGATTCCTTTCAAGATTACGGCAAAATGCTGATATTATATCTGAACCTTAGCTGATGCCAATCCTACTCCGTAATGTGTAGTTTATGTATGTTTGTTCCTTCTTCACACCGTAACTATTACGGCTACTTTTTATCCCGAAAAATTCATAGTACCCGCAGAATTTGTGAAAAACTGAATTTTATTTTAGATCACCTGTCTTACTTTTTACTATTCTACTTATTATAGAAGCGAATGTTTGCGTGTGTGTATGTATGTTTGTCCCTTATTCACGCCGTTACTATTGATCTGATTTGATTGAAATTTGGAGATAGATTCCGGATATATTGAAATATAAGTTACTATTGTACTTATATTTCTATAGGAAGGGAAACTATGCGACTGAAACCGTGGGCACAAGTAGTATTTTATATGTATCATTGTTGTCAGATGTTAAAAACTTTCTATGTGAAAAAAATGTTCTTTTATTTATGTGCAATTGCAGAGTTTCAGAGGCACGGCAATGTACGAACGGTGATTCTCAATTCTAATCACAGACGTGCCTTTGCTGAAGTGCTCCTAAATAAAAGCCTAATTGTAACAAATGTGATTGATTCAATAATACAGACAGGCACGCAGAAACACGGTTATCTTGTAACACCCCTAATTTTGTCTGGGGTAAAGAACCCAAGTGAACGCACCGAGTTTACGCAAACTGGTGAAATACATACAAATAGAATGCGACAGTCTCGTCTGTGAATTTAATTATTTTTGTCTGCATAGCCAGACATTACAATAAAGGGAATAGAGTCGTTGTGTGATGAAAAATCAGTCGCCGACTATGAACTGGCTGTATGCAGTCTTTTTGTCATCATTAGCCCATTATATTGGTCCACTGCAGGTCCAAGGTTCTTCTTTATAGGAGAGGGAAGGCTTAACCCTCTTCATTCTCCGGGTTGACCGACTGAGGGTGATAATGTTTTGATCATCAGAAGTAAATGATAATGAACGGGGTCGACGCCTTAATGTAACCTTCGAGGCACAGGGATGTACGAACGCTGATTCTCATTTGCGGGTTTTTAAAAAAAGAAAAGAGGTACTAGGTTCGATTCGCGCTTGTTGGACTAACGTCGTGTCAGATCCTAGCCTACGTTGCCACGTAAATCCACTGCATACCACTGCGCCCAGTGGTATGCGCGGTGGATTTATAAGACGAAGGACCTGGGTTTGATGGTCGGCGGGGCCGATAGATTTTTTTTTATTTCGGCCGTGGCAAGTTACCACCCTACAAAGACGTACCGCCAAGCACTTCAGCGTTCCGGTACGATATCGTATAGAAACTGAAAGGGGTATGGATTTCATCCTACTCCTAACAAGTTATTCCGCTTCCATCTTAGATTGCATCATCACTTAACATCAGGTGTGATATCAGTCAAGGGCAAACTTGTAGAGATTAAAAAAAGCAGTATGTTTGTGAAAGGAAACAAAAAACAATATTACGCGGAGAAGTTACAGATTTTTTGCAGAAAAAAAATATGGCGATAGTTCTTACCTAGACGAGCTCTATCACAAATAGCTCTACTACTATGAATTATTTTGGTACAAATAAAATTAATAGTAAATAGAGAGGAATTAGTTTAGTGGCTCAAAGTGCCGGCGCACGCGAGGTGACTCGACTAATTAATTCGAGAAAGTGCATTACAATAAGATTCTTACACCAATCAAATTCGTAGTGTACCCACTGTGCACCCAATTTAGCTACCGGTGGGTTTAGCGGTACCGTTTAATCCGTAATAATCTTTTATGAAACTTTTAAAAATAAATAATATATTAAACACTAGCTCACATGTTGTTTTGGCATAATAAATATAAGTTTGTGTTGAAAGAGTGAAAATTAAGAATTAGGATAAAAGTAAGGAATTTAATGAAATCGGTTAAAAATAATGTGGAGGGCTTTCCTTATCACCTAGAGGACCAAATACCTATATACAAAAGATTAATAAAAAATCGGTCAAGCCGTTTCGGAGGACTTCAAAAACAATAACTGTGATATTCGAATAATATTTTAATTATGTTGATTGATAATTATATTTTGTTATTTTACCCTATAACGGAGATTGAAGGAACTCTTCGAATTTTAGAGGCACGCTTACAGCGATTTCAGTTTTTGGCTCGGATCGTAGCTCATGGGCAATGCCATAAAATATACTCTGCGGTATAGTACGAGTACGGTACGTAGCGATAAATCACTAAAAAGTAAGAAATGAAAGTTTTTAACAAAAAATAGAACCGATTCAAAACGCACTAAAAAGTAAAAAATAACTGTGAAATTTAGACGCTCTAGTATTGACTCGATAAGTCGGAGCTTTTACTGAGGACTATAAGGACACGTAAATTAAATGTCCAAGCTGGCACCGATTTAAAGGAAATGAAACATTTAAAAGTGGACCATGCGGCCGCTAGGGGGTCTTGCAAATAGTGCTGATACGATAAAGTACCTAAGCTTTTAAGGGAAATAAAACATTTCAAACTGGGGGGTCTTGCAAATAGTGCCAGGAGATGGCAAGGTCAGAAGCACGTCAAGCCTTCGGTTTCGGTCACTATGTATGATAACATATCATAGTGATTGTTAAAGACAGTGATCGTTAGAGCACGTTGTGGATCTAACGGGTGTACTGCATAAGCGAGAAACACTACGCCATGCGACACAACACAGGTGCCCATTACGTCGCGTCCCGCCGCAGGTTGCTGTATAGCTCGCAAGAAGGGAATGCCTTGAGCATTGTCTTAAGCAGGCCACCCCGTAAGTTTTAAATCGTTTTTCAGGAGGAAGACCGCTTAGTGAGACATTTACGAGTAAATACACCATTGGTGATACATGTATTAAGTGGTAATGTCTTGATGGGCGAAGAACGTTCGCGGTTTCACCTGCGTAGTTCTCGTTCCCGTGGGAATCTAATATGTAAAATTTCCCCTTTCACAATGTGGCTATTATCTAATTTTCATCTAATTTTTTTTAATTTTTAACGCAAAACAACGCCGGGTCAGCTAGTTTCGTTATAAAATGTGGCCTTTGTTATTTTGATATATAAGCTATATTATTGTGAAGTTTCATCAAAATCCATCCAATTTATCCATTCTGGCGTAAAAGAGCAAAAAACATCCATCATCTATCCTTAGAAACTTTCGCCTTAAAATTATTTGTAAGGATTCTGTGGGCACACTAGGTAGGTAGTATTTTGTGTACTATACAATGAAAATTACACTTTATTATAAAGGTTTCTAATTGAATTTATAAAGGAACTGTAAAAATGCGCAAACGTCCCTCGCTTTACCCAAGCTGATACGAGTAAGTGCGACATGACTGTCACAAACGCTGGATTTACAATATCGACTCATAACACTCGTTCTAGCGCAGTCGGATAAAAAACCATTAATAGTCTTAATGGCTTAACGAAAAAACAACGCACTGAAATCCGATACGTCGCAGGTTCGACTATCACCCCTCCGTCGCGATAAACTTACTTACAAAGAAAAAACTATATATGTTTTACTACTACGATACTCGGTATTTAGTAAATAAAAGAAAGTCTTAATATTTTAAAATACCCAAGCTGAAAGCCTAAAAAAACGAAACCTACTTTAAAATTTTTTTTAACAAAAAATAGAACCGACTCAAAACGCACTAAAAAGTAAAAAATAACTGTCATTTAGTTCCTTTAATTTACTTAAGCATATTTATGAAGTCGGTGCCAGCCAAGTTTAAGGAACATTTATTTTACAGCAGGCAGTTTGTGGGTTCTAGGTAAGGTCCTTAAAGTAGAAACCTTGGCTGGGACCGACTCCTAGACATGCTTAGTAAATTAAAGCAACACAGTTATTTTTTACTTTTTAGTGCGTTTAGTCGGTTCTATTTATTGTTAAAAATTTTTATTTCTTACTTTTCAGTGATTTATCGCCACGTAACGTACTCGTACTATACTTTCATAGTATATTATACGGCACTTGTAGTCAAAAAGCTACCGATACTTACACAAAAACCGAAATCGCTGTAAGCATGCCTCCAAAATTTGAAGAGTTCCTTCAATTTCTCCAGGATATCATCATCAGATCCTAACATGATGACAATGGGACCACCTTGGAAGTGTGCCCTTGCCCCTTTCTAATAAAAAAAGAATTATCAAAATCGGACAACTCTGTAAAAAGTTATGCGTGGTCATGTAAAAAAAAATAATAAATAAAAATATACGTGTCAAATTGAGAACTCTCCTTGCCGTTTTTTAAGGTTAAGTTTTCAAGTACTTTTGAAACGTCATATGAGTCTATCATATTGAATGGATATTAGACAAAATATAGGTATAACAACTATAAGATTTGCATTAACAATTTCAAGTTTTATTAAGGCAAAAGCTACCAAACTTATAATTTTTGGACCTTTGGATGCCCTCCGCTCATGAGAAAGCTTCCAACGGCTCGGAAGGCAGGTCCTGCTGAGAAGAGCCGGCAAGAAACTCAGTGCCCATAAGACAACAATGTGTGTATTGTACTATAATATTTATTTATTTATTTTAACGTTTGGTGAGATCGCATTTGAAGTTAAAAAAAGATTGAATCAAAAGCAATAACGGCCGGAAATGGTGCAAATAGAACAAATGATATTGTAGCGCGCATGAGATTTATTTTAGACCTTTCGCTAAAGGTGACGCCCCACTGATACTCGTAGATCGTTGGAAATGATTCATAACGCCATGCTGCGAGTGATGCAGACGTTAATGTTACTTTTGTTATACTTTGTGACACACCACGCCACGTAATGTACTCGTACTATACTGTCATAGTATTATACGGCACTAGTAGTAGTAGTATACAAAAACCGAAATCGCTGCAAGTGTGCCTATAACATTTGAAGAGTTCCTTCAATTTCCCCAGGATATCATCATCAGATCCTAACATGATGACAATGGGAGCACCTTAGAAGTGTTCCCTTTCTAATAAAAAAAGAATTATCAAAATTGGACAACACTGTAAAAAATTTTCGTGGTCATACATACAAAAAATATATATATTATACGTGTCGAATTGAGAACCTACTCCGTTTTTTTCGTCGGTTAAAAACTGACCCGGCGAACGTTGTTTTGTCATTTTAAGGTTATAAGTATTTTTGATAGTTATAAAGAAAAAAAACAAGTTTTCTAAAAATAAAAAAGTTGTGAAGGGAGGTGTAAAAATAGCCTACGATCGTTTTCTCAGACCTTCTATGAGATTTATTTATTTTAGATCTTTCTTTAAAGGTGACGATATTCGTAGAACGTTGGATTCATAAGCGCGACGCCGCGAGCACTACTAACAGACGTTAATGTTACTTTAGTGACACAGCGTTGCTAAACAGTTGCAGTTTTTCGCAGTAAATATTCTTTTAAAGCATCTAGTATCGCCAACGACCTTGAATAATAATACGCCCACATGAAGATGGGAATCGTTCAGTTTACTTTATGAATTGTCTATAGTTCTTGGTTATTAAAAAGATATTTATTACTTACAGAGTTGCTACAAATTAATTTCAGTTATAATAAGTAAGTAACACTTATTTCGTACGGAACAATCGGTGCGCGAATCCGAGCGCCGCGCGGTCAGTTTTTAATTACTTTTAAATTGTAAGATAAAACAGGTGAAGCACGCAGGTGCACTACAACTACATTTCTAGGGAACTACAAGTCCAATATTAAATTCAACATTTAATTAATCAAGGTTAACCGAACAGATGTCCTTACGAACGTATTTATTATAATGTCACAGCTAGTGCGTACTGAACATAAAATATTCATTGCACGTAGCTAGATATAGCTTTATAAAGGGCTTCATCTATATGTAAATGCCTCCGTGGCGCAGTGGTATGCGCGGTGGATTTATAAGACGGAGGTCCTGGGTGCGATTCCCGGCGGGGCAGATTGAGATTTTTCTTAATTTGTCTTAGTCTGGCTGGTGGGAGGCCTTTCGCCGTGGCTAGTTATCACCCTACCGACAAAGACGTACCGCCAAGCAATTTAGCGTTCCGGTACGATGTCGTGTAGAAACCGAAAGGGGTGTGGATTTTCATCCTACTCCTAACATGTTAGCCCACTTCCATCTTAGATTGCATCATCACTTAAAATCAGGTGTGATAGCAGTCAAGGGCCAACTTGTAGTCAATAAAAAAAAATAAAAAAAAAATGTAAAAGGATAGCCCACCACCTCACATAAGAGCAGCGTGGTAGGTTAACGCTCCATATCTCGTCTTCTATTAGAAGGGAAGCCTGGCACTGCGGTTGGCAGTGAGTAATAGGCTGATAATGATAATATAGAAGGATAGGTGATAAAACCCTAATCTGATATGCACTATTAAATGTTTTAAATAATCCTACGGGTTTCTTTAAGACAAAATTATAGCATTAAATACGGATTTTTTAAAGAGCCTAATAACGTGACAAAGAGGTTAAGAGTTTGTGTGAAAATCCTTCAACAAGGGCGATGTCGTTAGCGCTTTTTAAGTTTTAAAAGCACTTTCTTTTATTATATGAGAAAAATATTCAAAACTATTATTTTGACAAACATACATTTATACTACGTGTGGTTATTTAGGTGAAATCTTGAAAGTGAATTTTAAGTAACTAACCGATACGCCAGGCAAATATCAGGCAAGCTGAAATTTTGATAGTCGTTTCGTTTTGTGAAGTTCCTAAAAGCTTCCACTAGTATTGGATATTACACAAAAAAAGAAATAAGGAAAGAATGATAATTTAAAGAAACATGACAATAAAAAAATAATTATCTGTTATTTTTTTATTGTCATGTTTCTTTAAAGGTTGTGAATTCTGTTTTGACCCCCAAAGGGTCCTCACTCCGCATTGTGCGGTGCCCATCACGAGGCGCTGGAAACCAGTAAAATAATAAAAATTCTCGAATAAACTTTTTGTAAAAGTAACGACAACCTAGCTTTTATATGACGTGCAACAATCTTTTTGCGTGTTTTTTGCTAAGTAAGCATTACGGGGCGAGAAATTAGGAGCGAAAAAAGGTAATCTAATAAAGTTGGCTCTATTCTGTCAATATGGACAACACAAATTAGGTATCACGCATATTAAGTCGCTCTAGGCGTAAAAATTGAGAAGCCATTTGTGGCTTCATGTTAAGCATTACTTGCAGCCCTAGTGTGTACTTTTATATCCTTACTAATATTATAAAGGCGAGTGTGTGGATATATGAATGGATGTTTGTTAGTCACTCTTTCACTCAAAAACTAATGGATTTTGATAATAATACAGGTTACGTATCAGAATAACACATACCTAGGCCATATTTTATCCCGGAATTCCCACGGAAAAAGAGAACTATACTGGTTTTTTACCCGACTGCGACAGAAGGAGGGTTATGTTTTTCGAGCGTATGTAGCCTAAACGGCTGAACGGATTTTGAAATGTGAGGTGTCGTTGAATTTGTCAAAATTGTGGTAGTGACATAGGCTATATAAATTTTCAAAATGGCGGCTAAATGAGGGAAAAAAGGGGGGATTTGAGTTTTTTTTCTCCTATCTTAGCAATATGGGTACCAATTGAAAGTTCATAGAAAGACCATTTCAAAAATATAAATATCATATCATGTTTATATTACTTTTTTAACAAAAAATGGCTAAAAGTGTACTAAGTGTACCGTCTCATTTCTATACCATAAACTAAAACTAAAAAGTCTCAGATAAAATTATTATTATAAAAACAAAAAACCCGACTGCTTAGAAGTTATGAACTGAAAAGAGAAAAACAAGAAAGAAGAAAAAATTCAGAGATTCATTAGAAAATTCTAAATACTTTATGGTGCTGCAGGCGGGGACAAATTTTGGTAGATTTTTCTTTCCCCGCAGGTTAAAGTATTTTATCCCTGTTTTCAGCACCACAAAGTATTTAGAATATTATACAGATATAGTGATCCTTGTTTTTCTCTTTTCAGTTCATAACTTTTATATCCTATAGTTCTTCAGTTCTACACTATGCTGTATCCTTAATGTTTTTTACATTCGCGACGCGCAGTGGTGGAGATATCAAAAGTAGAGTGCCGTACAATATACGTGTACGTATACGGTGGTCATAGTATGGTGTGAACAAAAAGTTCAATCTCATGTACAAGTTCCCGTAACGTTACGCAGTGAAAGCTAATAATTTAATTTGAGGGACAAAGGCAATGAAGACAGCAGTCAAACTAAATAAAGCGTAATAAATTGCGACGTTTTAAACTGTTTAAGATGACTAATGTAAGGTTAGTTTTTAAACTGCTTTTTTAACATGGGGTGGTCAGTTTTCGTATATTACAAAGCCGAATTCAATATAGAATATTTTAATAAATATATAGACCCAAGCTGAGAATCAAATAAGAAAGGTCGGTAATTAGTAGAGATTTAAGATACAACTACCAAGTATTAAAAAAAGCCTACCAAAATAGCAAAAAATATACCCACAGGAGTAAGCCTATTGAAAAGTACTTATAGGAACGAGTTAATTTAGCTCAAGAAAAGCTCAAATAAAAGCACAAACTTATCGAATTACAAGAAAAAAAATATCGGACAATAGCGTCGCGGAAACGTCGTGTCATAGTACAAACGGAGCGTAAAACCAGTTTAGAGTTAAACGCATTCATTGATTAAGTAATGCGCGACAGTGACGTCACACGTGAGTCACGGTGAGAAATAAACATTGCGCACACTTGCCAACTTGTGGTTCCAAAGCGACGGATAGTCAAGCTTAAAAGCTTCCGTTTGCGTGAAATCCTTTTAACAACAACTTTGTTTCTTCGATTTCTTATCTTAATTGCGACCTTAATCTTTGAATTTTAAATAAAAGATACAAAAATACTATTATGGCGGACTTTTAGGACTTTGAAAATAATTACGTCATACACGTTTTGTGCGTAATTTAAATCGCTTAAAGCCTACGCAACTGAAGCTTTCAAGGAGATTTTTTTTCGTTCTCCGCTGTTATTGCTTGTAACATGATGTTATACAGTTTTACTCAGTAAATGAACAATCAAACATAAAAATAGTTTGTCAATTCGTATCACTAGTTTTTGAGATCCAACCTAAATAGCAAAATCTTCAGCTTTACATTATACTTTTTCTTTACTGGTGGTGGAAATTTGGTTGTATTGTAAAGTATACCAAGAAGTATCATCACAATCGATATCGAATAGATCAAAACAACTGCAAAATGCAAAATTCATAGACAAACACAACAACAAATGTAAAGCTAGCTGGGAATTAATAAATGACAATTTAGGAAAAATAACAGCGCCTAATGAAATTTCTATAATAAAGACGAATACAGGTACATATAATGATCCTAGTGAGCAATGTGAAATATTCAATGATTATTTTATTAACGTTAACAACGCAAGCAAATTAAACAATCATAGTAGGAAATCATATAGCTACCCACCCAACAGACAATCAATCTTTATTACCCCAACAGATGCATATGAGGTTTTAGCTAATATTAAAACACTCAAAAATACTAAAGCCGTAGGATATGACGAGATAAGAACTGATATTATTAAACAGTGTGCAAATCGTTTATGTGAACCACTGGCATTTTTAATTAACAAATCATTTGAGCAAGGAATTTTTCCAAATAATTTAAAAATGTCTATTGTCAAACCTTTATTTAAAAGAAATGATCCTAGTGATATAAATAATTACAGGCCTATTACATTGGTGCCAATATTGTCGAAAATTTTTGAAAAGTCCATGTTGAAGCGACTGAAAAATTTCTTTGAAGCCAATAAATTATTAATTCAGGAGCAATTCGGTTTCCGAAACAATAGTTCCACTACTGAGGCCTGTTTCTATTTAAGTAAGATAATTAATGACAGCCTAAATGACAAAGTACCTATTACTGCTATTTTTTTGGATATGACAAAGGCGTTTGACTTTGTTAATCATAATATATTATTAGACAAATTAGAAAGGTATGGAATTAGGGGATGTGCTCATGATTGGATAAAATCATATCTAAACGGTAGAACAGTATGTACAGATATTAATAAACTAAAAAACAATACTAAAACTACATACAAATCCACTTATAAATTAAATATCAAAGGTGTACCGCAGGGCAGCATTCTAGGCCCATTCCTTTTCTTAACCTACATAAATGACATCATTGCGGCAACAAAGCACCAATGTGTATTGTTTGCAGATGATACGACCGTACTAATTAGGGGTAATAATATCAACAGCTACGAACAAGAAATAAACGAAGCTTTAAAAAATATTATAATTTGGCTGAATGAAAATGACTTACAAGTAAATGTAAATAAAACTAAAATGATGCAATTTAGTTACTATAATTCAAAAACAGTTCCAATTAGCCTTAAATATAATGATATTAAAATTGAAGAATGTGACACAGTAAAATTTTTAGGATTAATTTATGACAAAACAGGTAACTGGAGATTTCACATTGACTATGTTTGTACAAAATTAGACAAATTCGTTTATGCATTAAGACGACTTAGACAGACAATCTCAATAAATGCAGCGTTAAGCGCTTATCACGGTCATGTGTCTTCAGTGTTATCATATGGTTTGATACTTTGGGGTAACTCTGTGGAATTCATAAGAGCGTTCCGACTACAGAAGAAATGCATTAGAGCTATTTGTAATATTGGGCCATTAGACAGTTGTAAACCATTCTTCAAACAATTGCACATTCTTCCATTGCCATGTATGTACATACGAGACATATGTATTTTCGTTAAGCGTAATCCAAAATATTTTCAGCGAAGATGTGAAATAAATGCCAATAAGCAAGTCAGACATCCTAACAGATTAGTCGTAGCAAAGCTTAGCTCTTGTTCTTACATGAAAAGCGCATACTGTATGGCTGTAAAATTATATAATAAATTGCCAGAAGATATCGAACGATTAGATTTACTTAACTTTAAAATAAAAATAAACAAATGGCTTCTAGAAAAATGTTGTTATGACGTAAAAGAATATTTGACTTAAAAGAATTGACTAGACTGTAAATTATTATTATTATTTATTTAAAGTTTGACATTATTTTTAATTATAATTCTAATTTTTTTTGTAATTTTACTATTTATAGAATTAATATTAATTACGTAAGTTTATACTATGTTAGCAACGCCCTGCCAGGGTCCATGTCATGTAAAGCATGTTAGTACAATAATTTGACATGAACGCTAAATAAATGAAAAAAAAAAAAAAAAATCAGTTAATTTACACAAAACCTTCACAAATTATATATACGAAGAACCTATCACAAACTATAACTCTATACATTAACAACTCTAAATAACTTCATGTATTAGTGAAAACAGTACGAAAAATAATTAAATATTTTTGAGATTTTCGCGAACAGACAGACAGGCGCGAGACAGAGAACATTGTTTTATAATATGTAGGGCGGCCGAGTGGCGCAGTGACCCTGCTTCTGCGTCCTAGGCTGAGGGTTCGATTCCCACATCTAGAAAATGTTTGTGTGATGAGCATGGATGTTTTCCAGTGTCTGGGTGTATATCTATATATTATAAGTATTTATGTATAACATATATAATTATTTATAATATTTATTTATTTATGTAGTGAAAATTATTGCATTTCCGTCAAGGACTTCTGACTGCACTTTATAACGATAAAAACTAACTGGAATCCAATTAGGATGCGACATTGAGTCAAGCAATCAATTAATGATATCACGACACCGCCATGCGCCGCCCGTGCATGTCATTACAATGATAACACCTTTCAATAATAATAGACGGTCATTAATGATTGTTTGGTTTACTTTTGTTGTAGAAAGGCGCTTAGGAGGCGAGGCAAGGCAAGGCAAGTCAAGTTTCCACTGTCGTCAATCTAGCTGATGCCCGCAATTTTGTCTACATAATATGATGCGAAATCTTGAAAATATTACCAAAAAAAGTATGGAAGGAAACCTCCTTATCACCCTTATAACTGCCTCTTTGGTCTAGTGGTTAGCTTATTAGGCTTTGATCACGAAGTTCTGGGACCTTGAGTGGGGTACCAGAAAAATTCAGTTTTCATTCTTCTATGATATTTTCAGTGCATTCCTAGCGCGGAGTTTTGGAAGTTGATAATGTTACGATCACTACCATCAACATTTGATAGTAATCATTGATGAATATAAAAATTTTTAACAAAAAATACAACCGACTCCAAACGCACTAAAAAGTAAAAAATAACTGTGTAATTTAGTTGCTTTAATTTACTTAAGCATATCTATGAAGTCGGTGCCAGCTAAGTTTAAGGAACCTTTATTTTACGTAGTAAAGCAGTTTGTGGGTTCTAGGTAACGTCCTTAAAGTAGAAACCTTGGCTGGCACCGACTCCTAGATATGCTTAAGTAAATTAAAGCAACTAAATTACACAGTTATTTTTTACTTTTTAGTGCGTTTGGAGTCGGTTGTATTTTTTGTTAAAAATTTTTATTTCTTACTTTTTAGTGATTTATCGCCACGTAGCGTACTCGTACTATACTGCCATAGTATATTATATAGCACTAGTAGCCAAAAAGCTACCGATACCGAGTCAAAAACCGAAATCGCTGTAAGCGTGCCTCCAAAATTTGAAGAGTTCCTTCAATTTTCCCAGGACATCATCAGCAGATCCTAATAAGCGGACAATGGGACCACCTTGGATGTATGCCCTTTCTAATAAAAAAAGAATTATCAAAATCGGACAACACTGTAAAAAGTTATGCGTGGTCATACAAAAAAAAAAAAAAAAAATATATATACGTGTCGAATTGAGAACCTCCTCCGTTTTTTTTCGTCGGTTAAAAACATTATTACCCAACATTATTTTAGACGGAGGTCCTGGGTTCGATTCCCGGCGGGGCAGATTGAAATTTTTCTTAATTTGTCTTGGTCTGGCTGGCGGGAGGCTTTCGCCGTAGCTAGTTGCCACCCTACCGACAAAGACGTATCGCCAAGCGATTTAGCGTTCCGGTACGATGTCGTGTAGAAACCAAAAGGGGTGTAGATTTTCGTCCCACTAACAAGTTAGCACGTTTCCATCTTAGACTGCATCATCACTTAACATCAGGTGTGATAGCAGTCAAGGGCCAACTTGTAGTCGATAAAAAAAAAACCCAAGCTCTCCAAATACATTCAACATCTTCTATGAGGAATGCCTGACCCTATAGATGATGATCCCTATATGTGGGCTGATAATGATGATAATGATCCTTATATCAACCATTATTCTTAGATAAACCAAATACCTATACACAAGATTCACAAGTTTCTTATGATTGGTAGTTATACATGAATTCCTAGACAACAACATGTCAAACTAACAAATTATAGGACTGGTCTCAATCAGTGGTTTGTTGAAAGAATCAAACTAGGGAAAGCACTGACTACCGATACTTGATAATAAATATACACAAATACAAAAAAATATAATATGTGAATAATATTTACAAAGTATTATTTTTTATTTTAATAAACATTTATAAGGAATAAGAACAAGACTATATTTATTTGAGAAGTTACAGATTAGCTTATACAATGAATCCCTGGCCCCTAAACTAGGTAAGCCCATATCTTAAGGGGCCAAAGGGTAGGCATTGCTTATCAATAACCCCTCTTCTATTAGGAGGGAGGAATGGCCCTGTAGTAGTCCATTAATAGGCTGATGATGATGATGATATACACAGTACTGTTTAGGGCTATCATTTTTGGTTGCGCACCATTGGATGAAGTTTGTCATTATCACAGACGAGATATGTCTTTGGCTGTATCATAGCCCTACTGGTTTGAGTATTAGTCACTAAACTCACCAGGCGTGAGATCCAATTTGTCTATATGGTCACCGAGCACAGAGGCCCAGCTCTGTAGCTGGTCGAGCACGCCCCAGGGGGTGGTCATGGCCACTGTGAGGATGACCAGCGTGTGAGGGAATGTTTCTTCACTTAGCGCAAACTTGAGCAGGTTTGTGTGCCCTGGATCCCCATCTAAGACCCATACACTGAGTCTTGTGTGGTCTGAAAATAAGCATTGTGTTAGGGACTAACTTACTGTTTATGTGGTCCAGTGTTTAAACTATATGATTTCTGGGAATGACCCAAAACTTAAAGACTTTGTTTACTTTCAAGCAATTGTTAGTTAAAATTATAATCCCAGTTTTGGGAATTTTCAAAACTATTAGTCTTAAGAAGTAACTTTGTCATCTTTTATAATGATTATTGATGACTTAGTTTCATCATTCAAACATTATCATGTTGTGCTTGCCAACCAGCAGTGAAGCAGCAAACAACTGCCTATTAGTAAGATGCCCAGGCCATCTAATAAGGTAGAAAGCCTGGGTCTGTAAGGGGTGGGTTTGGTAACTAAAAAATAAATGAACTCTATTCTACATGTTGATGCACAGGTGTATAAAATGTAACTTAATAGTAGGCTAATTTGTTGGATTGGCAGACTAACTACTATATATCTAACTAACTATACTAAAGCCAAACTCGATTGAGAATGCTTGTCAACAAACAAATTAAAGATGAAGGTAGAAATTACTAGTCATTTTACACCTAATTTTATAAGTAAACTTGTTAATGATGAATTCACGACAATAAATTAGATTAGTAAGCTTAAAACTAATTAACATATATAATATCTTTTAAATAAGATTTTATAAAGAAACAAAACATAATTTTAAATTTATTAGGCATAAAATGTGTTGTATTTTCTACCTTCAATTTAAATTTGTTTGTTGACAAGCATTCTCAATCGAGTTTGGCTATAGTATAGTTGCCCAATTAGTTGAACTGTAAGCATAACCAAATCTATATAACCAAATAATGAAATGAGTACTTTATATTTTTTGATTTCTTGTGTGGTTGATTTATTTATTACTGTTAGATTCAACAATTTCAATGAAAGAACTATTTAGAAAATTTAATTAATATATGAAGAAATACAATCCTTATTCTAATTAGAATCTTATTAAACATTAACTCTGTTGATTGCTAGTATTATTAGTAATCATCTTTTGAAAATTAGTCATGTAATTAAATACTTAGTTTATTTTCTTTTCATAATTTGAAGATACTGCACTGATCACTTTAACATGTTTAGTACAGAAAAATTGAGTGTAATGAGTCTGATCTCAAGCGAAGTTAAGCAAACATTTTCAGTTCCAACTCAGGCTCCAGATGTAAGTGAAAGTAATTACATCTAGGACTTCAAAGAATTAGCAAACATGCTAGAACCCACAGCTACAAAGTGCATTATTAAGAAGAACAAACTTATTTTGCTATTCTGAATTTCTGACATGTTTATTGAATGCTACTCTTACTACCCATTTAACTTGTTTATTATAACATCAAGAAACATTACTCAAAACTATACACTTGCAAAATATAAACAACATTTTTGAGTATATATAGTTGTTTACTTTGTAATTGTATTTAATAAATCTTATCAATATTGAATTTGTTAATCATATACACTAACAGTTTTGTTTTATTTTATGAAAATATAAATAAGTTTAGAAAATCGGCTCAAGTTTATAAGAAACAGGTGGGGCAGAGATATTCTCAATTTAGTCATTGTATGTAATGTACATAATGTCTCATATATAACCTTTATGAACATATCCATAAACTGTGTAATACATAATTTAACATATTAACTAATGTAAACAATTAGTATATATAGTTTTTTATTGTCATGTATAATAACTGTGTTACTTACCATCACGGTACTCATCTCTAACATCTATATAAGCATATTCGAGTGCGGACCCCTTTTTGGGGTCTTCCACACCTTGCAGTTTGGCTACAAGTGTGGTTTTGCCAGTCTCATTATCACCTAACACCAGCACATTCTTGTTGGAAGGCAATTTTGTGTTCCCCTGGTTCTGTACCTCTTCTAATATAGCGGACCTGCAACAAACATTCGAGTACAGGGGAAAAAATTCGCATCATATATTTGACAGAACACTCGCCATTCATACCGAGTGAAACGACTCTAGCTTAGCTCTAACACATATTCCACGGCTTCTTTACAAACAAAGGTAAGTCGTCGCAGCTAGGTCACATATTTCTCAGGTACGATTCTTTGACATCACGTAGGTGTGACACATTGGATACCCTATATGGATGCTGCATGTAACTCGTAAATTAACAGTGAACAATTACCACAAATTGTCCTTCCCGTCGCCGTTTTCTTTCTTTTTAGATTTAAGCCCATTCGCTTGGCCGTTTGTCTCCATTCTTCAGATATGATAGAAGATAACAACGGCACAAGAGGCTTTTCTTTCGTTTTCGTTTCGGCTGTTCATACGTCACTTTCGCAGACACGGCACAGACTAAAAAACTCGTGGAATCGTGGATGTTCAATTACTTCAAGTTGCCATACCATAAAACGAACTTTTCTACCAATCATTATGCAACTTTTTTTTAAATTAATCGTCTGTGTAGGCTTGAATTACTGAATTCATAGATTATAGAGCTTTTACGGCTGACATGATAATGACAATGACATTCATTTGTCAGATTTATTATTTTCTTTCTTGTAGGGACTGTGTATACCATGAACTTTGCAGTTTTTTACCATTTTTCCATAACTTGTGTAAATAGTTAGTGTTTAGGATTACAATTAACTTGCCTGGGAACTATATTACAAACTAATTGAGTTTTTCGGCAGTTGCGTTTAAACTATAATGTTCATTGAAAGTCGCTTGTTGTACGATAAATGAAAAAAATTGTATACTAACTTATCGTATTGTTTATCATAGCAAGAAAACAACATAATCAGCGTAAATCGGAACAACAAACAACGTAATTTCAGTTAAACACTGTAATCTCCAGTCTTAAAGTCCATTATATTAAGTGTACGAAAAAATGTTTAAAAAACCTAACTCTGGTAAAAGAGGCAATTTATCACAGGTGAGTCATATATATTGTGATCGTAGATTTCATTGGACCTTATTTACTTAAGGATCTATGGTCTATTCATAGTTGGGATTGTTAGATTAGACTAATATTGAATCATTAAAGGATATCCTCATTTGACCAATCAGATAATGTTGTCAGTGTAAGCTGTCTTCAAGGATTCCTTTATATTGCAGAAGTGATCATATATTCTAGTCAAAGAATATATTTTTATATGAGAAAATAGCAAAAATCACATTAATGCTATAAAACTAAAAGTTTGTCTGTGTGTGTATGTTTTTTACCCAATCTGGCTGGGAAATCGAAAAACATAGATGTTTCATCCCAATATATAACTTAACTGCATAATTAAATAAAGGAAGAAATAAGGGAGATTTTTTCTCCCTTATTATATTAGTTATTATGTATTTTATTACTCATTAAAATGTTCCAATTATTTTATGTCCAATTAATTCAGTTTCACAGAACTGGAAACATTTTTTATGGTGCATGTTCTTTTATAAAGCCAAAATAATCTTTCTACAAGCTATTTTGGTAAATAAACTTTTAACCCTTAAACTCCCCAAATTAAATGTTTCCCAACAAAAAATTGTTTAAGTCAAGGTCAAAAATGCACAGAAATTAAATATTTGATTGACTTACAGAGGTTTAACATGCTACTTAACTGCACTAAGTATCTAATTGTAATTTTTGTATAATTGTAACATTTGTACTGTAATTTTCAGTTTGGCCTGCTAGATATACCAGATGTAGATGACACAGATGAGCCAATGGATGAGTCTGATGATGATATAGACTTGGAGGCGGAGCTGGCAGCTATCAGTGGCGGTGGGGGCAGGCCGCGCCCTAAAAAGAAGGTGCCTGCAGTTGTGGCTGATCTAGACAGCATGATTGCAGCCAGCTTGAGGGACATACCTTCTGATGAAGATGTGTCAGGTAGTTTATTTAAGTTATTTTTTGTGTTGCGGCTATATTATGTATAATTTAATCATTATGTTTCTTGGCATAATATAAACTGAAACATTGTTCTATTATTAAAAACAATGAAACTGAATGGACATTTCTGAAGCAATAAATTGCTGTTTAAATGGTTAGTTACTTTATTCAATTAATCAATCATTAACAAATCTTTTCAAATTACTAGGTCAAATTTATAGTCACCAGTTGAAGTCATAGCTTTGAATGCAATATACAATTTGATTGGTTAGGAGATGGACTAGGCCGGCTAACAATGATGACTCACTGCATTCTTAATAAGAAAGTGTAGATTGCTAAAAACGTGCTCTAAAGAATGACTATACTATATTTTATTCACAACCATCCACAGCATAAACTCAGAATTTCTTAAACTGAAAAATACAACAAAAATGCAAACTTTATTAGAAAAATTAGAAAAATAAACGTCCAATAAAAATATCCTTTATAAAGGTGACTCATAAGTCAATGAATTACCACAGTGTGAAGTGCCAATAATCCTAGTAAAAAAAACATTTATTACAGGTGACGAAGATGACCCAGACTTACTCAGAGAGTTACAAGACATGTCGTTAGATGGTGAAGCACCCACAGAGCAGCCTCGCGCAACCCGTCCAGCCCCACCACCCCCCGGTGCAGCCAACACGTCCAACAGCACAATAAACTTGCTGCAACAGAGAATATCTAATTATACTATAGCCGAGAAAAATGCTAAACAAGCCGGCGAAAGCAGTAAGGCGAGAAGGTGATGTCAATAATCTTATTACCCAAATGCTATGTTATAATATTGTTAGTTTGCTTGAACTGTAATTGTGTAATTGATTTGTTTGTTCACCTCACTTGTAATAATTTTAGGTATTTGTGTTTAATTTGTTTCACTGTAACACTGTTTTGTAATGTACAAATGTTACTAACAATATTGCATTCTGAATATTTGAACTACTGTGGATTTTAGTCTAGAGATCGCAGTTAAAAGCGTGTTCTTAATGTTTTTATCACTCACATTTTGTTTTACAAAAGACCATTATGCTCATTTTTGCCAACAAATAGCATTGCTGGTTTGATTTAAAGAGTATGGTTACTGATGGTGGTATTTTTTTGTGCGTTTGTGCGTGCGTGCGTGCGTGTTTGCATGTGTGTGTGTGTATGTGTCTGTGGCATTGTAGCGCTCAAACGTATAGACCAATTTCGATGCAGTTATTTTTTAATTGAAATCCAGTTTCCAAGCAGTGGTTCTTAGCTGTTTGATGAAAACCGTCCAAAATGGCTGCTGCTACAAAATTACATATTTTTCAAAACTCTCAATATCAAATGAAAGGGCTCAACTATACACTATGAAAAGTTTCAAAAAATGGCAAATTACAATTTCATCAGGTGTTTTTTTAAATGTTCAATTTAATCTTGTGCTTGTTTCAAATAGTTAATTCTATAATTAACAGGTATGGACGCGGCCTCAAAACGCTTAACGATCTGTTAAAACAAGCAAAAGCTGGCAGACCAATCAACGAAGAAGATATCCCGCCACCAGTTAGTCTAGGAAAACCTGACTACCAACCCGCTGCAGAATCTCAACCATCACCCTCTGAGCCCACACCACCAATGCCCCCACCCCGTTCTACATCTATATCCAGTGCTCCTGAACCAGAGGAGAGACCTCCAACACCCCCAGAACCTAAGGAGCCCCCTCCACCACCCCCTGACGTTGAGATGATGGATCCGGCAAAACAGGAGGGATTGCAACTTATATTGAGTAAGTCTATTTTATTTTATTATATTTCTTAAAGCATTCTTAAAAATATAAAAAATTACAAAAGACGAATATCTTAGCCTTTGTAAGAGGTCGCGAGGATACCTTTAGAGCAAATAGTTGATATAAAAAATATTAAAAAAGATGATATTATAAAAGATAATAAAAACATAAAAAGAGCTTTTAGGTACTTACAGGTCAATTTTACGTGAAGGTTGCATTTTTTGGTGCAACTAAACTTATCTTTTAGTAAAGTTAAGACGTTCCCAAACCTTTCCCTTTAGAACGAAAAGAAGAATTCAAAGCGGCAGCCTTAGCGAGCAAACATGCGGGCGACAAAGCGATGGCTCTGGAGTACTTGAAGGTGGTGAAGCAGTTTGACATTGTGGTGGAGGCGTACAAGTCGGGGCAGGAGATGGATCTCAACGAGCTGCCGACCACGGAAGCTATAGCTGCAGCTGTACGGGATCAGCAGAAGGGGGAGGATCAGATACAGAATTCTGCTGGTAAGTTCTTTACAAGTAATTAATATTAACATTTTGTTTCATTCTTCTTTGTTTAGTGTCGTCTACCATCGTTAGTGAGCATATGGTTAGTGATCATTAAAACCAATTTAACTTTATTAGCTGCTACTCCACATTCTTACTACTATAAAATATAAATTAAAAGAGGTCATATTAAACCACTGGATAATAATCTGGAGTATATCATCGGCCTAATGTTAGAAGCCGCCCGAAGAGATATCTTATAAATCCACCGCGATTACCACTGCGCCACTGATAACGAAAAAGATTGCCTTATAACGGCGCAGTCAAAAATAGCGCCCTCTTTCGTTGCGTTGTTCTCTTCATAATATTCGCAGAACTTTTTATAAGTGGAAACAACAGGAATCATCTATTTCTTGGAGTGTTTATTGCTTATAAGTCACTCAGTGTTTACCGAAATGATTACGATAGATCTGAATTTAGCTTATTTGCCATTAGAACCAGCGCCGGAAGCTACTCCCGAGCCCGCTGGCTTGATAACTGCTTCGACCGTCGACGAGGCGCTGCGACAGAGGCTGGCTCATTTCCAGGTAACTTTGAATGACTTATAAACTTTATACGGCTTAAAATACTATAAGAGTTGATTTTTGACGTTCTTTTGTTCTACCCAGAACTAGTACAAAGTTAATGAATTTGAGAAAGCTTAAGAGAAGGATAACGAAAGTCATGTAAAAATTGAGATATTTTCCTAGTAATATAATTAATTCAGGCGCAAGTTTGCATCTTTAATTCATTCAAGTTTAATTTATCTATGGTTGAATACATGTGCCTTAACTTTGCCAATTCAATCTTGAATTCAAGTTTCCCATACTAAGGAAACGGAAATAGAAAGGGCTATCCAGATCATTGCAGTATGGTAATGATGTCATAGTAAAATTAAATGTTTTTGGAAATGTGAAAGAGAAAAGGTTCTCATTCTCAATCATGAGGGACCAAATGACGAGAGCTATGTGTATTTGCCAGTGATGACATACGGATCCGAGATTTGGTTGCTAACTGCGGGCTTCATAAGAAGGCTCAGAGTCAATGCTCGAAGTATCTCTGCGTGATCGAATCAGAAATGAGGAGATCCGCAGAAGAACCAAAATAACGGACATAGCTCAGCGAGTCGCAGAACTGAAGTGGAAATGGGCGGGGCACGTGGTTCGAGCAGCTGATGGACGTTGGGGGCCGAAGGTACTAGAATGGCGACCCCGCACCGGAAAGCGCAGTGTTGGCCGACCCCCCACCAGGTGGACTGATGACATCAAACGGGTCGCAGGGAGGTGGGCACATGAGGCTCAGGATCGTTGTGTTTGGAAGTCCCTAAAAAAGGCCTATGTCCAGCAGTGGACGTCCATTGACTGATAATGATGATGATGATATGTATTGGGAATCTAATCTTCTTCCTACAAGTGATCCTGAAGTCCTCTTCCTCTAATTCTCTATGGTAAATGTTGTAGGAGCAAGAATCTAAGGCGAAGGAGCAAGGCAACTCGTCCAAGGCGCGTCGGATGGGGCGCATAGTGAAGCAGTACCAGGATGCCATTAGATTGAACGCGGCTGGCAAACCGTTTCCCACCGAAGATCTGCCCACGCCCAACGGTTACGCGCCCCTGCCCACACAAGGGGTGAGGAACAACTAATGTAGACATTGCTACTTAAATACTTGTAGTTTGTTTCTTCAGATTTATCAATTCTTGTGTTTTGATATTGATTTGTAACCACCGACGAAAAAATGAACGATGTTAAAAGTTCGATTTTTAGTTAATTGGTATATACGTCGAAGATTCGAATATGTTTTCCGATCCGTCTTTCTAGAGATTTCCTGATATAAAAGTTGTCATTACTACATATTGTAAAATAAAGTCTTCTGCCGAGTTTGTTTGTCTGTCTGTTCGCGATAAACGCTTAAGCTGTAGCTTGCTTTATGGGTATAACTGGTTGTAGTTAAATGTAGCTATTACTGTCGAATAATTTAAAAAAATTTAAAGAAAGACTAAAATATTTATCGTTTTACCAAAACAATATGTTCCAGTCGCAACAATCGCCAAGCAAGCCTGCCCCAGCGACTCCCAAACCCGCCCCGTCTCCTCGACCAGCGCCAAAACCCGCCACCCCGCAGCAACCCTCGCGCTACGACAAGCAGCTCGCCCTTCTGCTGCACAGGCAGAAGCAGTTCAAGGAGGCGGCCATTCTCGCTAAGAAGAACGGTGAGACGAGCTTTTGAGAATCTTCTCCTTCAAGTGTATACCTCTACAATGGTTGGCTACGGTTATTTTAATTTTTAGAAGTGGCATCTCCGGCTTTTTGGCTTTTCTGCCGCCAAACAGTCGGTCGCCTGTGTATGCTTATGCAGTTCAGGATGTGAAGGGCATGTTCGCAAGTGTATGCTTTATCCTTGCATGTCTACCAAAGTGTTACTCTGTGTATAGGAGATGGTTTTTCACTTACAACAAGATGGGCCATATGCTTGGTCCGTCAGGCAGATGGATGTTATTAGAACGAAGTTCCTTATCGCGCGTTGTGAAAGGGGGCTAGACGGAAAAAATTCGTACGAAAAGTTGTCACGACACTTTTTGATGAAAGGATCTTGCCGCCGCCTTTGATGTGTGTGCGGGAGCGCTGTAATGCTGCTCTGGTCTGGTGTGTCGGTGTACACCAACAATTATTATTATTAATTAAAAAAAATAAAATTTTATTACAATTCCTTCACTAATTAATCGAAAGGAACTTCGTTCCATCCGGGTGACCCTTGACACCTCTCAACTTTTTTTTATTAAAAAAAAACCTACGTACAAATTATACTTGGCACCGTAATGATCTACCGGAATAGACATCCATTTGCCTCGCGTAAATTTCAAGGTACAAGTTTGAAGAGAGGGCGGCAGCTGCCTGCGGAAAGTGACCCTTTTCGATGACAAGACGTCTTTTGGCAAACTCTGGTGCAGTTGGTAATGCTTTAGTTTTGAATTCAATAACATGGATACCACTCCCAGATTTGAATTCAATATCATGAATCCAACTCTACTTGTACAACTAGATTGACACAAGACTGCGCTGGTCTCAACCGCCATGAAGTGACTCACCAACCAACAACATAATACCGGCAAAGACATACCACAAAACAATTTAGAAAGTGAAACGGAAGCACCCCAACCTTTCTTACCACCTTACATCTGATTATCACCAACCATTCATATCCTACAAAAATTGCCCTTGACCAAAATCTTAAATGTTATGGAATAAGTAAATTAAACCTATCTGATCAATAATGGAAAGGATTTGTGATAGCATTGCCTCAACTAACGTAGGAAACAAGACTTTGATTTCTGATGTCTACTCCGGTGGCTATGTTGGCTATATTATTAAATTAAAACAATGGATACTTACTCGTTAGTAAAAATTTTTTAAAATTAATTGTCGTCGGCAGGTGACATAGCCCAGGCCAAAGAATACCTTCGGGCGGCGAAAGGTTTCGACTCCATGATAGAAGCAGCTGAAGGAGGCCTCACAGTCGACCTCAAGTCCTTGCCGCTACCACCTACGGCCAAAAAGCAGATCGAAGACACGTGAGTTCTTTGAAATACAGTTAGTAAGTTACGTGATGTTCTATCATAGCTGATGGGATTTTAACTGCAAGACATAAGGTGTTTTTTAACCGTATTGTCTTTGTACTTATCTTAACTCAAACCCAGTGCTAAATATTTAAAGAGTGAGTTTTGCCACACAGCGCAGAGTATTTTGAAGTTACCAATTGTGATGTGTGGCACAATGCATTACTAAAAAATTTTATATTCTATTTCTCGACTTTGGACGCTTTGCGTGAATACTCTGTTGTGGATTCTTGTTGAGTCGTCACCTTCACTAGGAAGGAGAGGAATAGGAAATGTCCAACTGGATGGACTGATCTAACTGATTTCCCAATTGGCTCTATTCCTACAACATGGCCCTGCATCACAAAACGCTCAACTAAACCCTTGAGATGTACCCCAATTTCTTTGAAATTCGCAAAAGTAGACGAGCCTAATTCTTCAATTTTTAATTTTTGAAGGATGGAATTATTTGTTCTGAAGGCCCTCCATGGTATCTTTATTAGATGTCTAGAACACATTTAGGGCGTAGATATTACAACAATCTGATAAAGATAGCATGGTTCACACGGGGGCTTCGGCCGTGCGCTCTCATGTTTCTTATGTATCCTATTTTCGCGCGGAATGTCCTACCGCAATGAGGACACGTTAGGGTACCGTTAGTGTAAATATATGATATTTGGGGTTGGTTTGGCTTAACATGTTCATGACGTAGTCTAAATCAGTCTTCCGCTTGTTTTCGCAATTAGAGGCACTCTGCTGAACTAAGGACCTCCACCCTATTCTGTTTTTGGATCACCTCTTCCAATGTAAAGTGTCTATGTTACAGCTAAAAATCTTTACACTCCAAGAACTGTCCGCCTTGTTTCCGCTTACCATTCTGGAGTTCAGAGTAGAATAAGCGTTTGGCTAAACTCCCGTTTTCCGTTTATTATAGTTTCGACGTAGTGTCCAGTGAAGATTGTGGCCCACCCGACGACACCGCCATAAACCTCAACGACGAAGACGTGATGAGCCGCTTACACCAGCAGCTGACCAGTCAGCTCAAGCTGTGCCTCACCAACCGGGACCACTACCGGGCTATGGGGAACATCGCCGAGAGCAACCGCTTCGAGCATCTGGCCGTTAGTGTTAAACAGGACTTGGATGTGGTGACTGTTGCCAAGAGGTTAGTGTTATAGCCCTTAACTGCAATTGTATCTGATGATAAGTGGTAATGCATTCATGCAAAAGTGCATGCATGATTAAAACGGGCTAACTCGTTAGGAGTAGGATGAAATCTACACCATTAAGGTTTCTTCACAACATCGTACCGAAACGCTAAATAGCTTAGCGGTACGTCTTTGTCGGTAGGGTGGTAATTTGCCACGCTAGAAGCCTTCCACCAGTCAAACCTGGACCAATTTAGTAAATATTAATTAAATTGTGTTAATTTTTATATAGAATATTATAATTTTGAAAAATAAACGTTAATTTTCGAAAATCAAATATATGTCATCTCATTCCAGCTTGGGCGACAACCCTCCAAAATTCCACTACGAGAATCGAAAGTTCTCAGTGGTACAATGCAACACTGATCTTAACGAGAACGACTTAGAGCTGACAATCGTGCGCGGGATCGCGTACAACGTGCCCAACCCAAAGGACGTCGATACTTACGTCAAATTCGAGTTTCCTTTCCCTCAGGTAAGATAACAAGCCAAAACATAAATACTTAGAGAAGCATCTTAGCATTCCATGGATTCACATTATATGTCCGGGCTGAGGCAAAATCTCCTATAGAACTCTCGTCACACCCTCTATAAGACTATATCCTGAGTGACGGCGGAATCGGTGATGCACGAAACTTCCTATAAAAAAACGCCAATGCATTCGCTCGCAATCTTGACATGCCTAGGTTTTTTTTTATCGACTACAAGTTGGCCCTTGACTGCTATCACACCTGATGTTAAGTGATGATGCAGTCTAAGATGGAAGCGGGCTAACTTGTTAGGAGTGGGACGAAAATCCACACCCCTTTCGGTTTCTACACGACATCGTACCGGAACGCTAAATTGCTTGGCGATACGTCTTAGTCGGTAGGGTGGTAACTAGCCACGGCGAAAGCCTCCCACCAGCCAGACCAAGACAAATTAAGAAAAATCTCAATCTGCCCCGCCGGGAATCGAACCCAGGACCTCCGTCTTACAAATCCACCACGCATACCACTGCGCCACGGAGGTCGTCAAAATGATGCAATGAGATTTTGACAGTAGGTACGGCGCTTTATCAGTAGATCTATTCATTATCCCACTTCTGAAATGCAACGCATATTAAGCCGTCGGTTTTAATCACTATCATTAACGTCTGATAGTGAGCGGTAATAAGTAATGAAACATTTATCATCATAACGAGTACACGTGTTGTGTCGTTAAAATAATGATCAGTGTTACTGAGGTGCCGTAGAACTCGGGAAGGTCTGATATCGTTCCCAGGAGGCGCCAGTGTCGGACCGCACGCCGCTAGTGAAGGACACGAACAGCCCGCAGTACGACGCCGTGTTCACGCTGCCCATACAGCGCGGCGCGCGTCCGTGTCTGCGCGTGTTCAAGAGGCACGGCATCAAGTTCGAGCTGTACTCTAGAGGGTGAGTCTTAGTCTAGGGCTCGCATACACGGGCAGCTTAAAGCAGTCAAGATGGACTGTTAAAGCTCCATAAGTACATACACGAACCGCTCAAACACTTTTAACTGCTTCGGGCGGTTGGTTTGGCAGCACGGTGAAATTGGAAATCTCAAGCAATTGACTCTTGACTGCAAGAGCGGTCCGTGTATATTGATCACCAGGTAATTCCTCCAGCAGTTCGTGTATAGCTGGCCTTAGGATCCTTTGTTCATAGTATTATTTAGCGTATGCAGGAAACGCACACAAAAATAATCTATACAAATAAATTAAAATGAAGTGTTAGACAGTAATTTCAATTTAACAAGTTTTCACTAAATGCACATATAAGTATATAAATTAAAATTAAGTGATCGACAGTAATTTCAAAACCTTTAACTTTTAAGTTATGAACACACTTCAATGTTATTTATTTGTATAGATTTCTAAAGGAGGGTTACATTTTTCGTGCTTATTTACGTGTCTTAAGCTTGGTTATGACTTTTTGGTAAATTCATGTATGTATGTAAATAGTGTTGGGTTTTTGTATCAATTTAATGAATTGTTTTTTTTTATTATTTGACGGGACTGAATTTTTTAGTCTATGTTTTAATGCTTTCATCAGGGGTCCCATCTGCTCGTTTTCTCCATTATTTGTATGAAAACAAAAAAATCGCTTTTACTGTCACTTGTTTACATTATTCGGATTTTATTACATTATATTGAGCATTTTTTTTCATGTTTTTTTTTTTTAAACTACAGTAACTCCACAATGGGTCTAAGAACTCACTACTGAAGGGTCGTAGATTTATTCCCCTTACACTATGTTGTTTTTAACGTCTTATTGGAGCGAAGTGAAATATTGGTCACATTTGTTTGAATTAAAAATATTTATTTAAAAATATAGCTAATATTCTCACTCAAGACGCAGGCGTGGCTGAAGTAAGTTAGATGATCAACATTTCCCTATCTTCTCCTACAGTGTATAGAACCTATGCTAACACAGGGCGTGCACTTTGAGCGTCATTGTTAGCATAGATTATTATTAATTATTATTAAATAGATACTTGACAAGTTCCTTAATCAATAAGTTCTTGTTTCCTGTACATTTCTAATGCATGCATGTACCATGTGATTCTCGATTATGGTGTCCTTTCTCCAAAGTAGTTCAAAGAGACGCGATTTCCTGTCTGGTAATAAAAAAAAATATTGAAAAATATTTTTCGAAATTGGTTAAAATAAAAACAAGCCATTGTAAATATCCTCCTTATTGAAGTCGCGCAACTTATACAGAATATAAAAACATAGATTATAGACTCTGTTAAAGACATTGATCCCGTCTCTATGAAGCATGCATCAGTCATCGCATGTGGTGTGGCGTAGTGTGCAGTAGTGTTGTGCCAGCAGGTGTGGCAGCTGTAGTGGCTTGTGTTGCAGCGGCTGGTTCAGCAAGGACTCGCTGCTGGGCAGCCTCACCGTCAAGCTGGCGCCGCTCGAGACCCAAGTCACGCTGCACGAGGCCTTCCCGGTGAGTTATCTAAATCATACGTAGTATTATGCAGTGGTGTGCGCACTGCCTACCCTGAGGACACATTACGAACCAGTATTGGAGAAGGAATTTTCCATTTTGTGTAGATAGTACCTATAGTGCTTACCCTAGTTGTAAACCTTGTGCACACCACTGGTGTCATTCCTCATTCCCATAGGGGTAGGCAAAGACCACATTCATCGACAGTCTATGTATGCTTCCTTATCTTCTTCCATTCCTATTGATCATTTCATAGAAGATTTTCGGTTTAGTGTTCTCTTGACCTGTCCTATTTAGAATGTCCTAGATATGCACCAGGAACATTCGCCTGCTTGTTCTTCCTCTTCAAACATTGATTTTCGCTTTATAAAGTTTCTACCACTCTTGTATGTTTCCTTTCATTCTTTCTCTCTCACACATTACCCATATCTACTCATCAAAAAAAATTTAATGAAAAATAAAACCGACTTCGAAACGCCCTGAAACATAAAAAATAATGCGTCATTTAGTTGCTTTGATTTACTTAACCATATCTATAAAGACGATAAAGCTTAGGAGGCACCGATTTCATAGATATGGTTAAGTAAATATAAACAAAAAATTGTTTTATTTATCAAAATAAAATGGAGACACATTTTAAAAATTTAATTGTGTATATCAGCTCATGGACGGCCGTCGCCCCGCCGGCGGTTCTTTGGAAGTGAAACTTCGAGTGCGCACTCCACTACTGCAGCAGCAGGTCGAGAGCACCACGCACCGCTGGCTCGTCATTGACAACTGAGAACCATAGACAACTGTCAGTGTCATAGACAAATGACAGTTGTAGAACATCTCAGTGACAACGCTTGCTCGTCATTACTACTGAGACCTATAAACAAATGTCTTAGACGAACGACAGTTGTAGATCATCTGTTATGTTAGTGTCTCATACACAAAGCTTGTTCGTCATTACTACTGAGACCCATAGACAAGCGACAGTTGAAGATCATCAATTTAACTTCTCATTGGTAACGCTTGCTCGACGTAGACGACTGTGACACATAGGTTTAACTCAGACGTGCGCAGAGACAAAGCATCGCGTCGCTTAGCAAATTCATCATTATTTTTCCACTAATGTACAAATGTGTATTACATTAATTTCATATTTGTATAATGCAACTTTGTACCTTAATATTTTGGAAATAGAGGTGAATTTTATAATTTGTAGTTGACGAACTTGATGCGTCGCTTCGCTTCCAACAAGAGTTGAGTCATAGAGTATGGATCAACCATATATTGTATATAATTTTGTCATTGTGATATACTTTCATATTTGTGGGTAAAATTGTTGAACTAATACACAAAAATAAAAACTGAAGTTCAAATACTAAACCTGACTGGAATTATTTTTAAGATATAAGGAAACCAAGAGTAAAGACATAGTTTAATTACATTATTACAATATGATATACAGCGTTCGGTATATTAACTTTAAATCCCATCAGGTATTTCTATTTAGCTAGATGCCGCTTTCTCTTTGAATACCCAACTGGACTATTTTTCAAAAAATTCAAAATTCAAAATCATTTATATCAAGTAGACTGTTTTTACAAGCACTTTTGAAACGTCTAGTCTGTTACTACGTCGTGACCGGTTTTACCTATGATTATATCACGGAAGTTGATTTAGCTTACTTGGATGGACGGCATGCGGTATCTAGCTAATATAAGTCCTTGGTTTCTAAAGATTACACCATTTTAATTTTCTTCAGGGGCAATAAATATTTTATATCATCAAAAAACTATTTTAAAATCATATATATGAAGTCCCTAAAATAATTACGTTTTAATTTGTAACCCATGTATAATCTCAGATTCAAAACAATTAGTAGGGAATGTTGTAAAAAAATATTTTATAAATAAATACGTTTATTTTTATACTCACGTAGTACTGTGCTGATGTGTTGCTTACTTAAGTGTTCGTTGCTTTTATTAAAATCAAAATATTGTAGATATTAATTTTAGGTTATTAATTAATTTTTCAAAACTGTATTTTATTTTGTCAAACAAAACTTGAACTCCTTGTCGTTTCTTTTATACAATATGTAAGATAAATGACAACGATAGGTTTAACTACTGTCTAATTTAAAATACAGTTTTGTCATACAGTTAATTTTGTTTATGTAGTAATAATATATTAACATCGAAATCACCAAATATAATTTGAATATATGTATGTTGATATCGAATTTATATGAATTGTTTCATTTAATTATAGATTACTAGAAGACTACCGTTTCACCCGACTAGTGTCAGTTCGCGTGCAAATTTCAGTTCACTAAATAGTAGTGTTTATTTTTATATAAAGTTTCATTGAAATCCATTCAGTAGTTAAGGCGTAAAAGAGCGACAAACATCCACACATACAAGCTATTATTAATATGGGTAGAGTCGATCGCGATGGACGCTTTGGTGGAAGTTGACCACAAGTCTATTGTAAAAAGCTCATTTATTTGTATTCTGTGACGTAGCCCAAAATTGATTGATTTTCATTTAAACTGAAACTGAATCATTGTTATTATCAGCCGATAGAAGTCCGCGGCTGGAGCTTTCTATGTACTCCAAAGCTCTTTTAATGACTTTTGTCTAAAGGTCCTGCTTAGAGAGTAATTTGTTGTTCGCCAGAGCCTCGTTAGTCACTCGGTAGGTTGCATCACGAGGTGAGGTTGGCGATTGGGGAGGCTGAAGGTAGCCTACCCCTTACATCCTGTTTCAAACGTAAAGAAAAAATATTTAATTTATTTATGAAAGATTAAGTGTAACGTACCTACGACATAATTATTATCGTTGAACTTAAATCCCTTGTTACCATTAAGGCTTCTAAATTTAAAGCCACTAACTTCTGACTATGGAGGGTAGAGGAAAGGAGGATCATCTGTGTATATGAAAAAGTGTCCGTCAAAATGTATTAAATTAGGATGGCGCCACAGTTGCATCAAAGTAACTCTCAAAAGAAGTGCCAAATATTGTTAGAGTATATTTTTTTTGTTTTGAGATTTACGTCCACTTGGACAGCTTTTCACAACACAAATTTTACCCATAACTGTTCTGTTATTCACTCACTTTTTCATAAAATTAAATGTTTATATATCAATAACCGTACTATTTACTGTTTACGAACTAAAATCACTTTAAACGCACGTTTGGTTATAATTCTGTAAGGTTATATTTACCACAATATTTTGTACAACGTAAGTTGTTGAAGTTGTCAATAATTAACTACTTTAGTCGATAATGACATTAAATTTTTTAACTCGGCATACTTCAATTCATCTACGATTGCTACATTCATACCATACCCTGTGCATCCACCAGCGCCATTGTGGAGGATTTTTGAACTGTTATTTAACGCATACAACTGGACACTTTTTCAACTTTTCTCCCATATAAGATGACTCTCCTTTCCTCTACTCTCCATACTTCTGACGTGGTCCAAAAGTTAGAAACAGCGACAAGAGTAAACATTTCTTTACTTTTGTTTTTATTGTTTATGAAAAATGGTCTATGATGATCTATGGTATAATCTACGTCAAAAGTGTAATTTGAGAACACCCCTTCTCTTTCGAAAATCATGCAAGAATAGACATTTTATTTGACCCCACACACAAATTAGAGTCAGTGTTTCAGTACTGCGTCATGGAATTTCTTATTGCTATTAATCAATGTTATTTTTTGCTGAATGTCAACTGATATTAATAAGAATCCAGTTTTCGTCAGAGATCTATATACGTACACACGTACTGACCCGTTGGCCTTGACTTTGACACAGATTTTTTCGGAAGCAAATAGTATTCGTAAAAAATTCAAGTCGCGCAATTAATTGTATAAATTAATCAAGTTTGTTACAAAATATTATTATAGCATAGATAATATGGAGAAAATAAGTCATTTCTATAGATAAGTGTATCTTTTTTTTAATGATTACAAGTCGGCCCTTGACTGCCATCACACCTGATGTTAAGTGATAATGCAATCTAACATGGAAGCGGGATAATTTGTTAGGAGTAGGATGAAAATTCACACTCCTATCGGTTTCTACACGAAATCGTGCCGGAACGCTAAATCGCTTGGCGGTACGTCTTTGTCGGTAGGGTGGTAACTAGCCACGACGAAAGCCTCCCACCAGCCAGACCAAGACAAATTAAGAAAAATCTGAATCCACTCTGCCGGGAATCGAACCTAGGACTTCCGCCTTATAAATCCACCGCGCATACCACTGCGCCACGGAGGTCGTCAAAAGCTATCTTGGCTTTCACAATAAGTCCCAAGAATTCAATATTCAAATGTCTAAATAAAATTATGTTACCTTTAATAACTTCATATTTTTTACGCACTCATATGTGCTGTGGATTTTTGAGATGGAAGTCTTGGGTTCGATTCTCAGGAATCGGTCCACGATTTAAATTTTTATAAATTGGTCCAGGTCTGGCTGTTGGGAGGCTACGACCGAAGCGAAGCTAGTTACTACCTTACCAAAAGATAAAAACGAATTAGTGTTTCGGTACGATGCCGTGTAGACACGGTGTGGATTTAATTGTACTCCTAAAAAGTTAGCCTGCTTACATCTTAGATTGCATCATCACTTAACATCAGGTGTGATGGCAGTCAAGGACTAACTTGTGAATAAAAACAAAATATTATTTCGCCTGTATTTAAGTAGAAGCATAAAAATACAGAAATGGTTAACTCATTACTACATAGGTGTTTCTTACAGTCCCAAGAATTTAATATTCAAACATTTAATTAAAATGATGTTAAAACGAACTTCAGAAAAAATAATTAATAAAAACAATAGAACAAAAAAGATTGTGGCCCATGAGGGGATCGAACCCGCGACCTTCGCGTTATTAGCACGACGCTCTAACCAACTGAGCTAATGGGCCAGATGAGCGGTGCGTCGAAATTGGTGAAAGCTTCGTAAGCATGTTGACCACTGTCCAGTGTCCACACTACTGTAACACAATACTTTTAATAATAATATGGTGCTATTGAAAAGTATGATATTGGTATTTTATATTTTTTGCAATGAAGGCAGTGAAATGCATAGACCAAGGAGTGAAGGTGGGTAAAGTAAGGAGGCGGGTACTATCTCTGACAAGTTGTAGGTATAACTTACATCCTGAATTGATTATTTCTCTGGCGCTACTATATAAGTACGTACCACAGTTCACATAGTTAAGTTTTATTAAGAGGATCTTGTCGCCTCTTCTGCTCTGGTCAGCAGAACATGTCTTCGGACCCGGTGGTAGATCCGCTACAAACGGGTATACTTGACGTTTCAAATCTGCTTGTAAACTAAGGCTATTGAAAATAAACGATTTGGAATATTTATCCTCCATGGCTTTTAGATTATTAGCGATAGCGAGCTAACGTTAATTGCAATCGTATTATAAAAAAAATAATAAATACCTGGTTAGGTAAGTAAAACGTATCAAACCTATCATCAGTCTATTCTAACAGAACTCTACCGAGCCAGGCTTACCTCTTTAATAGAAGAAATATGAAGCAAGGTTCATCACGCTACTCCAATGCGGATTTTTTTTATTTTATTTTGTATAGACAAGTGCTCGGCTACGATCACGCCAGATGGTAAGCGATGGTGCAGCCTACGGTAGAACGCCCTTGCCTAGAAGCGCCTAGATCCCTAGACCGATAGCTTACCGTGTACTCTGGTGAAAACACCATTAAATTATTCCAACTCCGGGCTGAGTTATCTGAAAATGTTTTAGGAAGGAAGAAAAGCTCAATATTTTTCAACCCAACCCAGGAGGCGAACCAGGATCTTGTGCCAGACACATAGACTGACCACTGGACTGTTTTAGTAAATTATTTGTCCTCGAACAAAAGTCGTCCAATCGCGTAATACCGACATAAACCTCTTAGTTTAGTTGCAAATTGTACTGCCTCTGGCATAATTTTCTGGTTTTCAGGTTATGGTAAATTTCCAATAACGCTTACGGATTGACGTCATCTAGTCACGTGACGGCGCCGCCACGCGCACGACACGACTGCGGGCGACAGCGCACGTGTCCACTATAATAGGATCCAATGACTGAAGGGTAGGCAGAGGGTAACTGGGTTACTTGTTTGCTTATGAAACGGATCACGTTTCAGTTACGTATTAATCGCTTTTCTGTATAAATTGTTTTATAGAGGTAGGTATTTTAACCTTCTGTAAGGTTATGTTCTTAGGCTTCTTTTCTTATCGCCTAGTGAGGGCAAAGCAAAACGGCGGAAAAAGTAAGTATAAACTAATTAAGAAGCAATGTGTCAATCCATTTCGTCACACCACAACTTTTTGTTTTGGCATAACTCCATAAGTGTAGTAAAGAAAACGTTTTGGCATGAGTATAGTAAAGAAAGCGCCTCAGTAATTTTCTGTGACCAAGAAACAAAGTCCAAATGTCAACGGTTTTATTTCACCACGACGAAAATTCTCATGTCGTGGGCAAAGTCCAAGGGGACGGGATTCAAATAGGTGTGAATTTTGCGTCCGCTGCCAAGAATCGCCGATGTGTATGAGATGTTGTCGTCGAGTAGTAAAATACTGTACAGACCAAGGGTCTGGAAAAATTTATTGACTGTAGGGCTGCCAGACCTTGGAAAAAACATATTTATAGGTACACCTGCTATTTTATTAATAACTAGAGGTTGCCCGAGGTTTCACCTGCGTAGTTCACGTTCCCGTGGCAATTTCGGCCTTTATAATAATATATTATGTAGTCAATATTTTTATTTATCAATAATAAGCATGGTTGTCCACAGTTGGTCATAGTCTTTTTTGTAAAATACGTGGAAAAGGTTCAGACGTTTTGATTTATACGTTCTATCAACCAAGGTAATGTTATCAATTATATACCAACGCACAGATGGAAGGTTAGTTATCGGCGAGGTGCTATGAAGTTAATACATTACAGCGAACGTGTAATGCTTAACACAGTACACAGAATAGAGAAAGCGTACGTCTCGTACGGACGCTAAGCGATTAAGCATTCAAATACAATGTCGTGCATAAAGAGGTCTGGATTTTCATCCTACCCCTAACAAGTTAGCCCATTTCAGTGTTAGATTGCATCATCACTTACAATTAGGTGTGATTTCAGTCAAGGGTTAACTTGTAATGAATAAAACAAGATACTACCTACTAAAGTATACGTATAAAGTATAATGATGATGCAATGATCGTTGGCGTCCTGTACATGGAATTCCTACATAAGTAGGTTGTTAGTACTAAAAGGATTATGAACGAATCAAAACAAACAATGTCACCATAACAGAAACAAAAGCGAAGGGAGCCCTTATAAAGAACTAGCAATGACAAGCGCAGGTTAAAGAACTTGCCGCATTATGACGAGTCGAGCGACCTACTTCCACGTGCTCGTGTTATGTGACCGGCTAACTAGTATTAGTGACTACTTTCTTTAGAAGGCGTGGATCAACTAAATGGATTTATTAAAACAATATTAACAGGATAGGATTTTCTTTACTTGCCCTCCCTTCTTAGAATCCGGGCTACACTTTTGGTTTTACTGTTTAGCATTGGTTAGGTATGTTTAGTTGTTTGAATTACCAAAAATAATTAAGAATAATTATAAAGTACTTAACAATTTCCTAAGATTTGCTCCACCTCTGAGCAATCTTTAACCAGCAGTTTCCTGCAACTCGTTTATTTTTATTCGTACATCTATTGGGGGTTGTTTAACGAACAGTGTTTTCATTTTTGAGGTCACTAATCTAGCACCTCAGCTTAAAAACTTAATGTCCATCGGCAAAATGTAGAGCTAGGTCTAAATCTATACAAATAAATGAAATTGAAGTGTCCTAATTGTAATTTCAAATTGAAAGAAAATTGTATACTTAACTTGCATCAAAAAATGAATTTTTGTCTGTGACAGACAGACAAAGAATTGTTTGTTCCGAATAATCTCTGAAACTACTAGCCGACTTAACTAAGCGTGACCGTAGAAAACTTCCCCAGACGAGCTCTACATCCAAAAGCTCTACCTATTGCAAAATCAGAAATCTATTACTATATTTCAAATCGAGTGGCCTGGTTCCTTCAAATAATAGCAAAAAAGCAAGAAAATAAAGTCTTAGACACACCTAGTGACGCGCGCGGGTTAAAGAACCGATGTGAACACACCTACGTCTACAATCTATACTTACATTTGTTTATGGGCTGTGAAACCGGCGCGAACCGGTTCTCCCACAGCGGTTGGCGAAGTGCCGACACACCCTTGATTCCCAGCGTTTAGCAATGTTGCGAATTTATTCGACTGTAATCTGTAATATTGTAGGTATTAGGTATGTTACGAAAAATGATGCCATTCTGCGCAGTTTGAGTTTTTAATATCAGAGTGGTATTGCGTGGTCACTATTGGAGCAGAGACCGGTCTTATTGCGTACTTTGTTAATTTTTTATCAGTCCACTGGGACTCGGCGGAATACCTAAGTAGGTATAGCTATGTTATTTGAATACCTACAAAGTATCTAATCTACCTACTTGTTTTATAGCTAACTAGCTTAACGCTATATTTTTCTATATCTCGACAAAAGCACCTACATTTTGTCTGAATTGAAAGACATTGGCGTTCTTCACCTTATTTCCTTCTTGTTCCTAATTAACGAAAGATTAGCTAGAAAAGCTAAATTTACTTAGCAATAAACGTCAAAATTCAACATATAATTGATTTAATTACCACCACGTTGCTCCAATGCGGGTTGGTGTGCCTAAATAAATATGTATACGTAAAATATAAAAGCTTTTAACATCTTGGTAAGTTATTATATCTGTAAGGACAGGTAAAATTGTATTTATTTCCCACGTAGTCCACCATTTCATAAAACAAAGGACGCGTATCGTTCGTAGTGACCTTCCCTCCCCCGCGTGACCTTAGCCGACCTCGACCGCGCCCGTGACGTCATACCCGCAGGCTCCGCTCGATGTAGACGCGGGGGATGGAAATAGATACGTTTTATTTGGATATTGACTTGGAAATCTACAGATTAGTGCTAAGCTTCTCTATATATTCATTAATTCCTTTCTTTATCTCCGCTAAGACATTAAAACCTTGTTGTGACAATTTTTTTTAATTTCATTTGCTGTGTATTAAGGGTGGTTTAAGATTAAGATCAAATACACTTAAGTATATATGAAAGTATAATATCTAAATAAGTTATACTAAATCTTTAATGACAAGTTTTTATTTCTCACGTAGTCCACCGTTTCATATAACAAAGGGCGCGTATCGTTCGTAGTGACCTTCCCTCCCCCGCGTGACCTTAGCCGACCTCGACCGCGCCCGTGACGTCACATCCGCAGGCTCCGCTCGATGTAGATGCGGGTAGGTATAAATAAGTAGGTTTTATTTAGATGTTGACTTCTAAATCTTTCAGTACTTTCTTATGCCTAATCCTAAAAGTACTTATTAAATGGGGAGCCAAGTTCTAAAAGTAACTCTAGAAGGGCAGAGCCTATATCGAACTATCATCATTTATCATTATCAGCCTAATAACGGCCTACTATAGGACCAGTCCTCTTTCTTTATTGGAGAGGTGATACGTACTTGTGAAATAGAAAACCTTATGGGTACCTAACCACAACGTTTAAAAAGTAATTTTTTTTTAATTTTTTCAACGGTTTTTAGTAGGCGGTTGACAGAATAGATGTATTTTTTTTTAATGTATCATGTTGTCTAGCTATACGAAACTATTATATAGCTAGACAACATGAGTTAGAGCACAAGATATTTTTTTTTTTGTATATGAAATATAGCTCTCGCTGACTACGATCTCACTTGGTGGTGATTACCTGGTGATGTGGTCTAAGGTGGGACGCGCTTGCTTAGAAGATGCCTATTCACGTAGAGATATGTATGATAGGATACTTACCGATGTTTTCAGTCTAACATTAAGTTTTTCATTAATAATCCATACGGCATGCTCGAGTGAGTTATAGGAATAAGGAAAGACAGACCTCGGAAGCGCATTCCACACCTTAGCTATGTGTATAAGAAAAGATGACGCAAAATGGTTAGTACAAGTCCATGAAACATAATCGACGTAGAATGAAATCCCACACGATGTCTTGCAGTGTGATGATAAAAAGGTGAAAGAGGTACGAGGTCACATAACTCCGGAGAGCACTCACCGAAATATATCCCGTAAAATACTGAGTAACTTGCAACCAACCGACGATGATCAAGGCTGTAGAAATTTACTAGTGGTGGTTCAGAGCCAATAAGTCTCCTGACTTGACTGTTCACAGCATCCAGAACAGCCAGCTTGTATTTAGCGGATCCATCAAAAAGGTGACGAAGATAAGGTGAAGTACTACTTTACCTTACTGAGGATACCAAGTTTTTTTTTAGCAGATTTTGGCTTTTTTATTTAACATAGGGCAATAACTTTGTGTTAATATGAGGAAAGTAGTAGGCAGGAACCGTAATTTTATATATATAAATTTTTTTCTATTTCTTATATAAAACTGATGTATTGCTGTTCATTAGCCGCGCTAGTATGATAAATCGAAATTAAATGCAATTATAGTTAAATATTTCTGGACTACACCAACACGTTAGTTTTGCCCTTTCTGTAAAGCAAGTGCAACAATATTTTTATAATAAAGATAAATAAGTATTGATTGAATATTATAAATAGTTTTTGGTATAAAAATCTTCTATAATACCTAGGGAAAATGAGAAACGTCCAACACTCGTGACTTTGGAACTCATTCAGTTTTTATGCCGCTTTTATTTATGCAGCTTTGCATGGGAATAAATATGGATAAAACAATAAAACTGAAAATATCGTTTAACTACCCCCGATAGATAAGTGACATAAGCAGGACGTTTCAGTCTCTACAAAAGTTTTTTTTGTTTGGCGACTGACCTTATGGAGAAGAATCGTAGTATAATTATGTTGGCGTTGTTTTTAATTACCAAGGAAATATTTTTTTATTCGTCTTATTCCTAGATTGATGATTCAGACTAAAGTAACATTTTTAAAATTTATTTTGTCTTTAATAAAGTTAAATGAGCCATCAATGGAGAAGGTAGGTACCTAGATAACATCAAAGAAATAAAATAAAACTCGCTCGCACCGATGCCCGTTGATTGAATAGAGCGTGTATTTGTCAATGTTCATGGTATTCATTCAGCAGCGTAAACTCGGCCTCGCCGGCGGCCGATCGATTGAGCCGCGAATGTCAAGTTGAGGGGGGGAGGCCGAATGACGTCAGTCGCCCACGCTACAGGGTGGAGCGAGGAGGGAGGGTGGTGCGCCGGCCGGCCAAAATTATTTACTTACCGGAGAAAAATTGGAATCGGCATGAGAATATTTTCTGTTTGCGAGGTATCTTGATTACTAATAAAATAAGTTTTTAACCGACGACGTTAGGCAATGTCCTTAAAGTAGAGATCTTGGCTGGCAGCGACTTCATAGATATGCTTAAGCAAATTAAAGCAACTAAATGACGCAGTTATTTTTTATTATCGTCTTGAGTCGGTTCTATTTTTTGTTTAAAATGTTTATAATCACCAGTTATCAGCTTTTTCAAAAATGTTTCGTAGCATTAATTAGGATTGTAATAAAGAATCAGTGAGTTCGTGAGGTAACCAAATATCGAGCTTTTTGTGTAGGTACCCTTTTTTCAAATGCGTCAAAACTGTTTTGAGGTCAATTCCCAGTTCTTCAGCTATGTCGTAACTATTGATATGCCGATATTGCTCCATATTTTAAAAAATGGCATCCATTTTATCCGTAATAGGGCGACCAGAGTGACGTGCATCTTTGACACCAAAAGTTCTGCATTGAAAACGCTTAAATCTAATTTGTGCTGCTCTCACAGACACTGCACGAGGTCCATAAACATCGCAATTTTTTTTCGATGCTTGCGTTGCATTTTTACTTGTAGTAAAAATTTTAAAATGTATCGAATTACATTAGATTCACTCATCTTGATAGTAAAATGAAAATCACATATTTTCCAAATTTGAATTTGTAATTATGTTCCTTAATATTAAAACTTTCAATGATACTAAAACCAGCCAGATACAAATAGAATAACCAAAGAGATTTATTTACAAGTTCATACATACTATAATACAAAAAGCTATTATTACATATGTCACTAATACGCTAGTTGCAATTTTTATCTGTGTATCTGTTACGTAAATTTCAAAATCCTAAGTTCACGGGAAGTACCCTTCACGCGTTTCGGAAAGAAAGGGTTTTGACAGACAGACAGATGGGCAATAAAATGATCATATAGGGGTTCCATTTTTTTTCAGGAGCATGGAATAATAATCCTTGCGCACAAAAGTTACAAAGATATACTTTTCCCTTTAAAAATGTTATTAGGGTACGTACTCCAAGAGATAGTGAAAAGTTATATAAATTAATCACCTTCGCAGGCTATATGACGCGGAGGGGCTTGCGCATAGCTTGACGGGAATCTCTAAAAAAATTAAATTGAAAGGGAGAAGGGAATGAGCACAATTTACTTTATGAAAGGCTATCCTTTAAATCAGAAGGGTACCTAAGTGGATTTCATGCGGACGAAGTCGCGGGCGACTCCTTCTTCAATATATTTATGTATGTCAATTCTTAAAAAAAATACATTTCACATTCAGTTCGACTGTTAGACGTCCAATGTGGTTAAATGTCATTTTCATTTGAGAATACCGATTTCTGTTACATTCGCATTACATAGCCGATGTACAACGGTTGCTAACTTTCGTTCGTTCAAGAATCGACACCGGATTCGAATGAAACCATTCGAATTTCAAAAATTTTTTGATATTTCATCTAACAAAATTGGCTAATAATCAGAGACTTAGAATAGGTATGTGTATTTTCTAGTAGAACACATCGCAAGCGCGAGTTAATATTATACAGCGCCATCTGTCGAGTCACTGGAAAATATAGTAGCTGTAATAATTGACAGCTGAAGTACCTATGATAATATTTATAATTGACTGACCTTACCATAAAAAATAAAGTAAAATAAAATATTTTTTGAATTTTCTCTAAGTTTAAATAATATAATGTGTCGACACTTCATTTTATAATTTGCAGTGAAGTGTCAACACATTATTTACCTATTGATTTTTGCCGACGGAGTTGCAGACGTAATCTAACAGTGAAATATTTTCCAAATGCCTAAATGCGCATCAGTGGCGCCTCTGGTGTCGCAGTTGTTCATGGGCAGCGGTAGTCACTTTACATCAGCTGATCCGCTTGCTCGTTTGCTCGCTATTTTTATCCGACGAAAGAAAACGGAGGAGATTCTTAATTCGACGCGTATTTCTTTTTTTATTTTTTTTTTATGTATAACCACGCATAACTTTTTACAGAGTCTTCCGATTTTGATAATTCTTTATTAGAAAGAGCACACTTCCAAAATAGTCCCATAGTCATCATATTAGGATCGGATGATGATAACCTGGGACAATTTAATTTTTACATTTTAGTGCGTTTTGAGTCGGTTCTATTTTTTGGTAAAAAGTGTTATCTGTTTTCATATCTAAATAGTAATTGCTATTTAAGTATATTTATTTTTATAGGTTTAGTGTCGATGCAAGTCTTTTCGCAAGACCTTAAAACGTATAACCGTAGAATGAGTCACAGCTCATTCGAGAACGAACTACCGCCATGTTTTTATTTCGTAGGCGGATATATTCATATATATTTAATTTTTCCATCAAGCAAGCATTGGTAAGTAGGTACTAGGTACTATATAGGTACTTTTATTGAATACAAGTAGGTGTTGTTTAAAAGACATTGCCAAAAATTGTATGGAAGTGAACCCCAGGCTGCCCATTAATGATATATATGTCATTAAATAGTGCAGATTTTCTATTTACAGAAAAACAAAGTTGTATATAGCTATGAAAAAAGTTATGAAGGTTGAAAAAGTTGACTTTTCATACTGCGACGGTCACGTGATTCAGAACACAAAAAATCGATTGAAATTTTTATTTTTTTGATTTATTTTCAAGTGATTGCTATGAAACATGAGTAGTTGTTTAAAATTCATTGTGTATTTAAATAAAACAGTTAAATATGAACATAAGTTTGGACAGCCTGGGGCAAGTTTTGGCAATGTCCTTGATTTATTTTGCTGCGAAAAAGTCACTCAGAACTGAAGAACAACCTCAACGTACGTTTCACAAAGGAACCGGAGCTTTCTCTGAAGATGGTGTATCTACAATGTGAAAAACTACGAGGAAATCAGCATTCCAGTACGATGCTACGCAACGTCGAAAGTAAGGATCAATCCGTAATAAAATTGCCCCTCTCCCAGTTACTCAAGTACTATACTACTATACTGTCTATACGAGTAATAGGTGATTAAGCTATTTGAAAATTTAATAGCCAAATATGCCCGAGTTTATCTCAAATGAGTAGATAAACAGAAAATTGTCAAGTCGAGTAAACCAAATATGTGTTCCAATGCTGCAGATATTCGAACAACGGACGAACTTGGGATGGTATATACCAAACATTAACTAAGAAGTTTTCTTAGAGGATATTGTTAATGGATAGTTAATTACTTAACGATGCTTACAAGAGTGTGGGAGTTGAAGGAAAACGGTAGTTACCCTAAGCAGGGTACGTTCTCTTCGGCGAGAAGAAACTTGTATGTTTAGCTCTTGACTGCAATCACACCTGGTGGCAAGTGCTGATACTTATTGATTATTAGGAGTAGGATGGAATCCACATCCCTTTCGGTTTGTAGATGACATCGTGTTATAACTCTAAATCGATTGGCGGTACGTCTTTCGGCGGCATCGTCTTAGCCGAAGCCTCCTACCAGTTAGATCTGAACAAATACAGAAAATCCTAAACGGAGATTCTAGCTTGGAATCCTAGATTTTCGTCTAATCCAACACACCGGAGGCTGCCCCACTTAGGCCATCAAATATTGTATGCAGTCCTATGGCTCCAGCACACCTCTAACGGGTTAAAAAGGATGATTATCGATGTGGGTGTGCTTTGCAGTTGAGTACGTTACTGACACATTTCTTTTGTTCATATAAGTTTTCTTAGTTCATAGTAAAGTCACTCCTAAAGAGCTAATGGTCTTATCTTGTTAGTGAGCCGGTCTATTATCTATTTAGAAAGCAATTTGCCCGAGAGACTGTCGAAAACCCATTTTCCTTGCTGAACAATTTCCTCTCTTGCTATTTCGCTCTCTGCAGTATTGGAACTGAGGGCCAAGTTACAAGAATGTAGCGATCAAGATATTCTGTATTAGGTTCTAAAACTACCTCTTGTTCTTATTGAAGAAATTATTTCGATTTTAAACAATAACAAAATAAATATAAATAATGGTAACAAAATAAATGTAAAAAAATAAATGTAAAAAATAAATGTAAAAATGTTGTTTATACTACTGTCAAGTTATGAATGCCATTGTGACATATTGTGCCGAAGACGAAGTACCTACATAGATTAAAGACTACTAGATGGATTCATAACGCGGCTGTAGGTTCAAGAGCGTGACAGACTTATTTCATTCGGCCTTTATTAGAAAGTGATTATTATTTTTTGTCCCTTTCAGCGTGTTCGTTTTTATTGTTTGTCAAGAGTGGAGTTTGTGACAGACAAGGGACATATCTGAGCAATTATTAGCTTTTTATTAAATTTGCTGATAAATAATATAACTTTGCGGTTACGATATTAAGTTAAACGTTATCGTGCTATGGTGGGTTGTAATATTTTCGGCTACAACAGTCGCAGCGAACAGAAAATCGAAGGAATTACGTTTCATACGTAAGTAGGCATAAACTTCATTGATTGATGATTTAAAGCTTAGATATGTTATTTTTTAGCAAATTTCATGTATTATGCGTTTACTAAACTATCTTATATAAAGTAATTTTTTGTATTTTACGATATTTTAAAACATAACGTTTTATGATGTACTTTAGATGTTGACATGTCGTGTCAATAATGCTGATTTGCTGTCTCACGAGTGGACACGCTATGGGCTCTATCTAGTTGTCTTTAATCTATGACGAAGTAAATACTTAGCTGTCAAAAGTAGATCATCACGGACTATCTCGCCATTTTTATTTCATAAATAGTGTTTTCGATATAAGCTCCCTGACGGCTTAAATGTTTCCGTGTCTTCCAACAATTATCGTCATATTTGAAGCAATTTACAAAAATTCTTTATTCTATGCATCTACCATATTCCACTCTGCCAGTGATAATCGTAAAAATTCATAGTAGTCTTCAAGTCTTTACGAGTTAACAGGTAGAGAGACATGGCGGTAAATACACGTTCCCGCTTGCTCTGCTAAGTTGAGCAGTGGCATTGCCAAGGGCGGGCGGCATCTGCAGGCTGTGGGCATGAATGGCTGACGTCACAGCGGCGCGCGCACCCTCCCCAACCTTGAACTTGCATCGATCCGCGCTCACCCTGCACTTGACAGTGTATACCCGTGTTATGTTGGTATATGCTTTGGTATGCGCTTCAGGGAAACGCTTTGTTGTTATTTCTGTACGACTGTTGCAAATTAGGGTTATATTGATTGTTATGTTGGTTGTTATATCTTCTATTATATAAGTAAGAACTGAAGGAGGCCTAGTTTTGTAGTGGGCCGTTAAAACAGGCTGTTATAATTTGTTCCTTTGGTAGGTATGCGCTTAGTGAAAACGCTTTATTATTTCTGAGGGACTATTCCAATCTGGGGAATATGGTTGTATAAATTGGGCATTTATGCACTTCATATCCGCTCTTCTGTAAAGAGGGCGGTCTTACTCTGAGATGGTCTACTTAACCATCTTTGGTCTTTGAATCGTAAAAGATAGTTCTAAACCTCAGGAAAGTCCGTCCAAACATTAAAAGCCGGTTAGCTTCCTCGTTGGTCTAGTGGTTAGCCTACGTGGTTTCGATTACGAGGTCCTGGGTTCGAATCCTGAGTTTTTAAATTTTATATGAAATTTTGTGGACGACTATTTCAAATTAGGGGTGTATTGATTGAGCTTATACGACAGAATAATATGCTTTATTGAAGGAGGCCGAGTTTTGCAGAGGACCGCTAAAACAGGCGTATAATGATGCTGATTGTTTAGCTTCTGATCTGAATTATTATAGAGATAGATCTAATTTAGATATGATGCATGGATTTGTTTCTTTTTTAATTAACCAACGGACGAAAAAACGGGGGAGGTACTAAATTCGATGCGTATATATTTTTTTAAAGGTAGGATTTGATGATGGGATCCTGAGAAAATAACTCTTCAAATTTTATTCCGAAATCACTGCAAATATTACAGCTACAAGTGCTGGATAATGGTTACGAATACTCTTACAATTAAGCACGAGTAGGTTTACCTATGTTCGCTGTCCATAAGTCACTAAAAAGTATGAAAAAAATAAAACGGACTTCAATATGGGTACTGACTCAAAAGTAAAATAATTACGTAATTTAATTACTTTAATTTACTTAACTATATCTATGAAGACGATGCCAGCCAAGGTTTCTACTTTAATGAAGTTGCCTAAAACCCACACAGCGCTTTTCTACTTCGTTAAATAAACTTTCCTTAAACTTGGATGTCATCGACTTTATTGAAAAAAGAGAGAAATAAAAATAAGAAAAAAAACCAAATTGTATTCTTGATCTTTATCTGGTTACAACATATATAACATTATAAGTCAGTGGCGTGCACAAGGTTTTTAACTACGGTAGGCATTGCAGGTACTACGTGAAATGGAAAATTCTTCCTCCAAATACTGATCCGCAATATGTCTTTAGGGTATACTGTGCGTTTCTGCATTTACGAAGTGCACGCCACTGGGCTACGTCTACGACACAGATCTCGTAGACAGCGTAGGGCCGTAGACACTGCGGCGGTGACCAAAGGGTGTACGTGCCTCGAGCGGCGTAACCACTGACGCGCGGTTAACTGGATAATCGACCAAATTGGCCTTTGATAACATTAACTAAACGTAAACAACTCTCCGGTAGGTCGCGTGCTTCTGTTTTTTTTGTTTAGTGACTTTGTCCTGTTTATGTCGCGATGACATGACAGTTTTTTAACCGACAAAAAAACGGAGGAGGTTAGATTAGGAGGTAGACGTATATATATTTTTTTTATGTATGACCACGCATAACTTTTTACAGATTTGTACGATTTTGATAATTGTTTTTTATTAGAAAGGGCATACTTCCAAGGTGGTCCCATTGTATCAGGTTTTTATTAAATATCCTGGGAAATTAATGGAACTTTCAAGTTTTGTAGTAATTTAAGCGATTTCGGTTTTTGTCTCAGTATTGGTAACTTTTGGCTACTAGTGCCGTATAATATACTATGACAGTATATAAAGACATAAAAATTTTTAACAAAAAATAGAACCTACTCAAAACGCACTAAAAAGTAAAAAATAACTGTGTCATTAAGTTACTTTAATTTACTTAAGCATATCTAGGAGTCGGTGCCAGCCAAAGTTTCTACTTTATTAGGCGTTACCTGAAACTTTACTACGTAAAATAAATGTACCTTAAACTTTATAGATATGCTTAAGTAAATTAAAGCAACTAAATGACACAGTTATTTATTACTTTTTAGTGCCTTCTGAGTCGGTTCTATTTTTTGTTAAAAATTTTTATACGTCTGCGATTAGAATTGCTTACAATTTCCCCGGAAATAGGTATTTTCCAAAAAGAAATAAACAAGTTACTTGATAAATATTTTATGGGAATAGATGATATATTTCTTGTTTTATTTAATTTCTCGTTTTTTGAAACTTACTCATTGTCGGAGCATGCCCGACTAGTTTGTTATGAAACTAGTCGGGCATACTCCAACAACATTAACGTGAGTTTCAGCCGTTTCTTTTTTTAATAAAAAATTAAACGGACTACAAAACGCACTGAAAAGTAAAAAATAATTGCGTCATTTAGTTACTTTAATTTAGGTAACTATGTCTATAAAGTCGGTGCCATCCAAGTTTAAGGAAAATTTCTTTGTGTGAATTAGACAACGTCTTTAAAGTAGGAAGCTTACAGGTGGTAAGTAAGGTAACTTTTTCGTCGTTTATGCTGTCCCTATTTATAATTTTTTTTTTTTAGTTTTTGGCCATTTCTGGCTTCTCCTAGTTCCTTCTTATTAATTTTAATCTTCTTTTTCTTATTAATATTAAAAAATGAATAAAATAATATTTCAAATTAATCTAGCCGTTCTTGTGACTTAGCCCTATAAACAGTCGTTACTAATGGCTATTAATTTCTATATTAGTAGAGATAAATCCATATATAAATGTAGGTATATAAATGTGAATAATAATGATCGTCTGAAACATTCCATCACGCGGTAGTGTCGTGCGTTGATTATTTTGTCAATTGTATCACGCGTGATAAGCCTGATAATGATAGTATTTGTTATTAACGTGATACGCTGATAGCGATAGCAGATGCACTACACCTGTCTGTGTTCATCAAATTGTATCTGTACTTATACCGGTGTTGGGTTATCCTTTGAAGTTGGAGTACGTGGGTTCCATTCCTGGATAGACCAAGAAAATTTGGTCATGCTGGTTTATGAAAATGCTTACTTTAGTCTATAATTATATAATTTTTTGTTTCTATTTTTTTAATACATATCTCCATTTTAAAAGAATGCTTTAACTAAAAAATCTGTCTTTTATATATTTTTCCCATCAAAATATAATCTGCCGTAAGCCATGAAAATGATCATTACATAATTCTGGAATATATAAAAAAAAAAATATGAAAGATAGATTGTTTATTCTTTCGAGATTTTTTTAGCAAAAACTAAAAATTATCACACTAAGTTCGTTAACTTGCGTTGGAGCATCGAGATGAATATAAACTACTGCTCTCTCATCTCTTTCCTTGTTGGCCCTGTCTACGAGTATTACTACAGCTAGATTATATCGGCCTCTTTTAACGATATAGTCTGATCATGATAACTTACATACCCACAGAGGGTTTTAACTCATGACTAAGAACATTCAAGTAACACGGTGTAAGCCAAATTCATCAAATCACGTGAGTCCTAGCTGATATTCCATTTCAGTATTATTCACAAGTATTTGACTGATAATGAATTACAGTCGAATTTATTCTTTTAACGGTGCACGGGCTTAGTTTTAAGTGTTATACAAAATGCTACATTTAAATGCGATAATAATAATCTCGAGTTTACAAAGTAAACGTTAACAATGCTCGTGTGACACTTTATCAATGATAAATAAATATTGTTATCAGGCCACCTTGGTAACGCCCGAAATGGTAATTTTCACAGTGTAACGGTATATGTGGTGGGTATTTTGTTACCCGACTGAGTCAGAAGGAGGGTTATGTTTTTGAACGTATGTATGTATGTATGTATGTCCATTTCTTCGGCACGCGCTACAGCCTTAACGTCTGAACAGATTTTGACATGTGAGGTGTCGTTGAATTTGTAAAAATTGTGTAAGTGACATAGCTAATAATTCAAAACGGCTACATGTGTGTATACCTTAGCAAATTTCAAATGAAAGGTTATAAATAGAACATTTCAAAAATATAAATATCATATCATGTTTATAATGCCGTTTTAACAAAAAATGGCATAAAGTGTACCGAGTCATTTCTATACCATAAACTATAACAAAAAAGTCTCAAATAAAATTATTATTATAAAAACCCGACCATAGAAGTTATGAACTGAAAAGAGAAAAACATGGATCACTATATCTTGAATTTTCAGGGCTGAGAAACAGTATATTTGATAGGTCTTGCAGAAAATTAAGTATTTTGTCCCCGCTTGCATCTCCATAAAGTATATATTTGGGCATGGTAGAGGAAACATTAACGTAAAATAAATGCAGTAGAACTGAGTGCATTGAGAAGTATGAGTGGCGTACTGAGTGACAATTTGGAATAGTGTGTTAAAAGAGCAGTGTGGTATAAAAGAAGATGTAGTGGCTAAAGTCGAGAAAGGTATGCTGAGATGGTTTGGTCATGTAAAGAGAATAAATGAAAGGAAGGGATTTACAAGGCGAGAGTGAATGGGAATCTTTGAAGGGGAAGACCAAGGCGAACGTTCCTGAATCAAATCCAGGTTCCAGGTCAAATCCTAAACCGACGTACTTGTATGAAAGATTTAATGAAATTGGATGAAGCGCGAGAGATTTGTAAGGATCGTGGCACGTGGAAGGACATTCTCCTACGGGAATGAGGCGTGATAGTAGATATGTATGTATTTTGTTATCAAACCCCGTTGTTACTATGTGCTTTTACTGTATATTGCATTAGGTTGACTATCTCAAATCGGTAAACTGTTAGAAGATAGTAGTTATCTTGAAAGAATTTTATCACAGACTATTTTGTGGTATGCTTTGGGTGTGGCATTGCCTTGATGTTTCATTTTTCTATAAAAGATATTTCGTAAATGTTTGGTAATATATTTATTAACTACTTTTAACTTGACGCCCGTTGATTCATCCTCATAATTCCTTTACCTGTGAAAATACAAGCTCCAAATATTGTCCTGCTCCTCGTAAGTCTGGTTCCTAATCCGACTAGTAGTTTCAGATAGTTTAGCATACAGGTAAATGGACAGACGGTGAAAGTGCCCCACTTCAAACCGTTTAGTTTTTAGTTTAGGGTTCGATACCCAATTTTCCACTTAGGGCTATTATAGTCATTCTTAGCATAAGCTATTACTCTTACTATTCTTATTATTCTTCTTTTCCTTGCTAAGATGCCTATGGGCCTATGCTATATAACATGGTTGATTTAAAAAAAAATATTCCTAGAGCAATACCATAGAGGTAATGCTCTAGATTATTGTTTCCCAACCTGTGGTCCGCAGACCCCTAGGGGTTCGCGTACATGTATGGGGGTCCGCGGTGTCATCTCTGGACCATACATAAATGCTAATAAGTCTCGTAATCGCTACGCTTGCTTAGCTCGGCGAACGTGAGACTATATGAATGATTTGAGTGAAATGTATTTGAGTCTGATATTTGAGATTACAAATTAGTAGCAACATCAACCCGAATATCACTGTACAAACCAAAAATGCAACACCAACCGTCACAATAATTTTTGAATTTTTTCATAATAAATAAGTACCTATTTTGAATCTAAAATAAATACCTAATCCGATTTTTTCCTTTTTATTTTATTAAACGGGTCCGTGAAAACTATGCTTGATTCCCTAAGGGTCCTTAGGTGAAAAAGCTTGGGGAACAATGCTCTAGATACGTGTTTACCCATGTAGTCTAGTCTATAGAGGTATTACTCTTGTAATTATAGAGAAACATTCCTTGTTGCTTACGTAGGTACCGAGAGTTGTAGAGATGTAAACAGAAAAATTAAACGGCCGAATGGCATCCCAGTCACCTAAATATAGCGGAGGGCGTTGGCCCTTTTTGTAAATATAACTTACCTCATCTCTTTATCAAATTACATAATCGTCTAGTGGAGAAACTTTGCTTTTATTTGCGTGCCTGCTCTGTAGGACTGTTGAGAAAAAGCAAAATAATATGGGATTATTTTTACAAAAATGTATAAGACTACCTACTGCGGATAAAATTATAGCTACACAGGCTAGACAAAATCATTGTCTCTAATATAATAGATAAATACAATGTGTTTTAAATATCTGTACATGGTTTACGTGGAAACTTTTCCGGAACTTTGGAAAATAGTAATTTTATAGATTTTGATTCTGTCGTCATCTCGACGCTGGTATGTTGATAGAAAAATGGCATAAAACAAAATTTTTGACGATATCTTTTCCGGCTCATATGACCATTCAAACTTTTAAATACAATAGTAAATTAAAAAAACCCTTTAATTTATGTCTTGTTTTATTTTATTCGTAATGGGTTTGGTATATGAATGCCGAAAAGGCTATCTGAATAATTATAGACTGAACTGAAAAAAAAAATTGTTTTTATATTTATTTACCAATCAATAAATAACAATAAGAACATAATACACTTATCAATAATTATAACTGCCAAAACAACCATCCGAGATGCCCAATAGTGTCCCAATTAAAACTTTTGAACAAATAAACACATAGGCATAATTTATTACATATTAACGCTATCAGCGACCACTTATGGCGTTGCAGAGTGGGCGAGGGGTCGTGTTCCGACCTCCGACCCCTGATAGCGGACCGGTTCCAGCCGGTTATTCGCACTCGCAACATACGACTACGAGTACCTAACTGATATTGCAATTTATTGTTTATGGTGCAATATACGGATTTTAGATGTATTTCAAACGACCATCTCCTTTTTTCTGCTGTTCATGCATACCAAAATTTTAAAATTTTTAAACTTACCAGACCGTTCTTTTTGTGAGGCGGATAGAAAATGGTTATATAGGACTCCTACCGACTAAAATTCCAATTAATAACAAAAAAGCATGGTGTTCCAGCTCATTGTCTGGTGACTGGGCCTCGGGAACAATTCGAAGACTACCGCGACCCAGCTCATGGCGCCCGCTAAGGCAAGCTCTCAGGGGTTCACAGAATCCTGCCTTTTTGATGACGAGAAAAGACACATCAGGAACACAAAATCTGTCTACCAACGCGAGGATTTATCTCTCGTAAGCGATAGATTCCCCGTATCTATCGCCCGGAAAAATTACCAAACCTAAGCTAGGACTTTTCTTGTCAGAAATTCTATTATGAAAATTGAAAACGCCGTTACATTTGGATAGGCATACTAAAGAATATATTTACGTTTTCTCGCTGCTTAAAATTTAGCGTTTATTTTTAAATGGCAAATAAAAAAAAAACTAGTAGGACCACTCTTATCATTTAGTTAGGAATGTAACAATAGTCTACGACTTATTCTCAGGTTTACTAAGTATATACAAAAAAATCGTAAAAATCGGTCCAGTCGTTTCAGAGTAGTTCAATAACAAAACCTGTGACATGAGTTCTTTATTAGTTAAAAAACGCGTTTATTTTTTTTTAATTTTACTGAATTGTGGATATTTTACGCTATCTGTGTGTCATTCAGATAAATTAGGAAAAATAAGTTTATCAAACTGATTAAAAATCTTATCTGTTTCACTATCTTTTGTACTTCTACCGTATTTAGCAGCTACCTGTTACGATGTTTTAGACGATTTTTTTTATCAATTTTGAATGATAAATGACGATATCAATAATATCTAAAATGATTATCAGTTGCAACTTATCATTTTCCACTAAATGAATTCTTTGTTTAAATGTCTATAATCTAATAAATTGGGTTGTACAAAAATATTGCCACAAATTTGATACTAAAAATAAAAAAAACTTAGTGGCCCATGAGGGGATCGAACCCGCGACCTTCGCGTTATTAGCACGACGCTCTAACCAACTGAGCTAATGGGCCAGATGAGCAGTGTGTCGAAAATAACGTACGTAAGCTATAAGCTTATGTAAAGAATATTCACATATTACTGTGTCTCTATGTTAGGTACAGAGTTTAAGGAAGGACATGCATTAGAGAGGAGTTGGGCTCAGTAGGTGCCCATTCTTCAGATACCTACCTAATTTAGTATTTAGTGTTAATTTGTGAAATACTAAAATAGATTAAATTTATTTAGGTGTTTTAAACGTCAAGTTTAGTTATTTGTTTTTAGGTGCTATTGTTCAAATACAATAATTATGTAAGTTATTTATTATTTCCTATCATCACCACCATCTTCACTATCATCACTATCAAGCGATGTTGTTGAACTTCCAAACATCATCGCCTCCAGCGGCTCTATGCAATCTGCTTGATGTCATCGGTCCTTTTAATGGAGGCTTTACTAATATTGTGCTCTTCGGTGCAGGGTCGCGATTCCGGCAATTAGGACGCTATCGTCTTTCTCCACTTGACGAACTATGTGCACCGCCTGTGCGACCCTTTGCTTTGCGCTAAAATTATTAAAATAGAGATGGCTGAAACAAACGTCACAGTTGTCGGAGCATGTCCGACTAGTTTCGAACCCATACCATAGTTTTTAGCTCGTTTGTTCATGCAACACGGCGTGAAGCAAACTAGTCGGGTATATACCGACAACAGTGACATGACTATCAGCAATTTCTATTTTAACAATATGGAAAATACTTGCAATAATTTAAATTTTAATATTTGCACTGAAAATTATCTAGAATTTGATCACTTAGATATATTGTATAAGAGCATGCTCACCCACATTTTTAAGTACTTAGTACTTATATTTAATATTTCATACATAATTATTGGAAAATAACCCCAACATTGTAGGTAATCTTATCAATTCGCTATTCTACATTATTACCAATACTTAGGTACATTGTGGGTACATACATGTATGTAATTGATACTTGTGAGTGCGTATGTACTCGACATACAGCTTATATACTAAGTAAGACACTTAATGAATAAGTAATGGTTGTTTTGAAGAGTTAAATGATAATTTTTCAAGTTTCAGCCATATTGCTCTTTCTAGTTTCTTCTCTAAGTTAAGGATGCCAGAATGCTAAATTTTAGAAAGATGTGTAGTTAAATAATATTGAATCCTAAATTGAATAAAACTGATAATTCAGACCCAAGACATACTTAAAGATTTAAAAAAGCATTCCTATAGTAAAGCCTAACTCGATTGAGAATGGTTGTCAACAAACAAGTTAAAAATGAAGGTAGAAATTACTATTCATTTTACATCTATTTTTTTTAAATAAATAGTTAATGACGAATTCATGACAATAAATTAGATTAGTAGGCTTAAAACTAATTAATATATTCAATATCTTTTAAATAAGTTTTTAACAATAACAAAACATAATTTTAAATTTATTAAGCATAAAATGTGTTGCATGTTCTACCTTCATTTTAAATTTGTTTGTTGGTAAGCATTCTCAATCGAGTTTGGCTTTAGTATAAGTACCTATGTACCATACCATAGAGACAAACGAATAGAGTATTTATGCAACTATGCAAAACGCTACAGTTACATGTTTAAACTCTTTTATAGAACTTTCTTCTCTTGTAAAACTTGTCTCTGCTGAACCTAGAGACTTAAATCTTAGCATTCCATGAATTCTCCGTGCGGGAGTCGGGTCCATCGCGAACATTCTAGACAGCATATATGTTAATCTTTTATGACAAGGTTTTATAACTTACGATAACAAAATGTTTTTGGATATACTACCGGACTAAATTCTAAGTACAGTGGATCAACCTTCAAAGAGTTATTTAATTCTAGATAATATTGCAAATACGAATATTTACACTTCACAAATACCAAACAAACAGGCCTGACCCTAGATTCAACACAGACATCTTATCTATTGTTGACATTTGCCAATCTTCGAGCCATGAGGCATTTGCGTAAGCGCACTAATCACGACCAGCTCACGATGACCCCCGTGTGAAGTACTTTTTTGTTGAGAAGCAATGACGCGATGGGTCAAACGTGACTGGCTGCTGTTATCGCATAGTAGTCATCGTGGGAGCTTCGTAGAGCTTGAGACATCAGTCGGCGACGGATCGTCGTCGGCTCAACACCTCTCTAGGGAGTGTTGCACTTTTTCTACAGAAATAATTTATTAAAAAAAAAACGAATAGTACCTATTGAAAATTATATTATGTAGTAATATTAGTTGTAATAAACACATCTAATGTAAATAATGAAGAAAACAATTGAAATTTTGTAATCTCGATCTACTGAACATAAAACAGATTTTGACTGTATGATGACAAATGACTAAATAAAGTAGTAACAGTATTAAAAGAACTAGATAGGTAACATAGATATAATAGAGAAGTTGTTAAAACAATTAACATACAATAACAAAGTTGTTATAGTTTATTTTCTCCTTATCGCTATATCAGTCAGTGCGAGTTTAATTAACGTATCAGATTTACTCTAATTAACGTAAGTATTTACACCAAAGATAAGTCTCCACAATATTTATATTACTTATACCTACCTAGTGACAGAAGGTACAGATAAGGAAATAATACAGAGAAAACATGTAGAGAGTTAAACAGTCACGCTTTATGCGTGTGCGTCTCTAGTACTTGCTTACTCTGTTTTCATTATGGCGTCGCAGCAAAACAAAGCCACGCGCGCTTCGCGTGGCTGCCGCACAGTTTAAAAATAGAACACACCGCGTTAAAATCAACGACCAGATTAACATTATCTCCTTCCCCTGCCTCGCCTCATACGAATCACAATGAATCGGGGGAGTGTGTATGAGCTAACGGGTGTCAAGGTGATGTGGTTCAGAAGTTAGTTCGCGTCTAAGGACCACGCCCTACTGTTTCCAATGCGTTGCTGCTTGTTTTGATTCGAGATCTTATCAACTGTTGCCAAGCCAGTATTTTTATGCGAATTAATTAACTTGTTTACAACATTTAATTTTGTAAATAATTAGAAATATCTAAAAAACGCAAGTTATAACGTCTTGAAGGAACACAGTTAATGAGTCAGATTTAATCAGGCTTACGAAATAGTTACTTATTGTGTATATAATAATGAAAAGAGTTAATTTGTTTCAATTGTAGCAACATAATTTCACAATACTTGCAAATATATTTAGGGACTAAAAAAGATTTCTAAGACATCTTTAAATCTTTCAATTAAATTTCATTTTAATAGATCCCGCATTTCCAATCGCCCATAGCAATTAGATTTCCTTTTACCAAATCTCGCTATAATTAAAAACAGCGTCACTCTACCCGCTTGCAGTTAAAAAGATTTGCACATGAAAAACTTAAGTCCAATTCTAATTTTAACTTTTAGGTTTTAAATTTAATCAACTTTAAATTTTGTATTAAAATGAAGCATATTTACATTCAAACAGACATTAGACCAAAATTAATCTAAATTTGCATCTGGTATTATCCGCGAAAACCCAACAATCTTAAAGAGGTTAGCTTATGCAATACTATTGAAGACACCAAAGAGTTAAAGAAAGAAAGAAAAATGTTTATTTAGGAAAAACACCACTAATACAAATAAAATACAACAAAACACAATAAAATGCAGGATGTGAAAGTGATGTTAGTACTATCTCAATCAATTTGTTTTAAATAATCAAAATTGTTGTTAACGCGAGAAACTCTATAAACTGAAAGAGTAGGTACACAGTACATAGTACATAAAAGTTTTCATTTTACAATTTTTCGTTGCAAGTTTGGCCCACACAAGGACACCAATTTATTCCATCGAGATCCATCCGTTCACAAAACCGCAGACTTATTTTCCAATTACAATAATTGATACGACACAACCGCAACATTTCGCCACGTAGCGCTGTACGCTGTGACACATACAAGTACGTGACTCAGTGCAGTGCCACATCATACAATAACCATAAATAAGACAAAGAATTAAAACCTTCTCATATAATCTCTGTATAAATCATGTATATATGGGAATTTCCTCAATGACACCTTTAGCCTACAATCAAAGTTGATATCTTTGTCTTCAGTTCAGATAATTTAGTCTAGCTTATAAAAGGCACCAATTTTTCCTGAAGATTGGACTTTATTGCTAACTATGCGCCCCATAGGAAGGCTCAAAATTACGCAGATGTCGATGGACATGTCGGCAAAAGAAGTAAAGTTATCGACATCGCTCAAAATGTCCCAAGGTTGAAGTGGCAATGGGAGGAACACATTAATTTTGAATTGCAGCTAGTTACAGATGGCTCAAGATCTTGGTGTTTGGTACGGGATAGAATTTTATTCTGCAGTGGATTTCATTGGACTCTAATGATGATGTATTTAGTTAAGAAGATCCGACGAACAAAGTGACTAAAATAGTCTTCTGTTTGTAGTAGAAACTATAAATTCAACTGTAGAAGCTTCAATGAAAGTAATAAGTAACATCGATTTCGCGTAAACATTAGAACAGGTCTTGACGCCCACGCCGAATCTGCAGTTCTTAATAAAGATTCCTAAACAAAAATTCCAAAAAACCTGCCGATTAAGACTGACTCTGCCAAAATTTCCCAGATTAATAACATTCAAAACAACACCCGTTGCCTCGTAAACGGTTATAGATACAGTCGTAAAACACGAAACTCTCCAAACAAATTACATAGTTACTAAGAAGTGAGCGGATGTATGAATAACACGGGCGGTGGGCGCGTCAGCCGATCACGCCGGCTGAGCGTGCTCGTGACGTCACCTCACGTCATACCTACTTCTCACGAACCGCGCTATTACGACTCTTATAGCACTTCGCAATACGACCAACGCCCCTGATTCACTGCAACGGACACTGTACTTTTCCACACGTTTTGCGTAAGTGCAACTCTTTTCTGATTGAGTATTTGCTTTGCGAAAAGTTTGGGAGAGTACAGGCTCTGTTTAGAGCACGAGCAGCTAGATAAAGAAGGGTGAAGGGAATAACTCTTTAAGGACGTTTTTCTCCTACGAGACTCGACCTTGGCTTACAGAGGTTTTTAGTAGCGCTAAGTGTGTTCAGTCCTGACGTCTTGTGCCCGCATTTAGAATCTAGTCTGTCCAATCTGTCCAGATAACTTCAATAACGATTACTTTTACGGTTATATGTAAGTGAATTTAAATTTCGACGTGACTTATTAAAATTTTTGGCATATACAATTATGTACAGGTTTGACAATCCGGAATATATCAGCGAAATTGGCTTTATAATTAGAACTTACATACTGTTTATCTGTCCGTACAGGAACACGAACAGTGCAAATGTCGGGGCATTATCATAATGTAAATACGGCGATGTACGCTCGGCCGAGGCTATAAAAGTGATCGTAACGGATCGTCCGCGCCCAGTGCGGATCGCACGGGCACACACTAAACAACTGATAAAAATAACATTCCACTGCCTTTGAATTACGATAAAACAATAATAATACTAATTGATAACGATAAGGTAGCTACAATTGAAATTGAACACAACTTGACGGTTATAAATCACATTGTTACCTTTAACAATGCAATCGAAACCTTTGTAAATGGTTTCGCAATGAATCATTTGCATAATATTGCTAAAGTGAAAATCGATAATGATTTTTAATGCTATCGACCGAGTGAATCATCTAAGTGCAGGAGTGTCCTCAACATTGCATTGATAAATTAAGAGGAACAGATAAGAAAGTAAATAAACAGTAAAATTGCATAACATCTGTACTTCCCGGGTTAATAGGATTAGGAACTTGAATTGAACTGAAGATAACTTTGAAATAATTTGCAGACAGACAATCAACACATGTACAAGATATAGTAAAACGATAAATACACAGACATGACAAGCAGGTAATAGTCTCTAGTATGTAGGTCGTGGATCGGCGATTCATTAATGATTGATACGTAAAACGTAGACTGAAATTAAAATTCACTTTCTTAAACAGGAATCAGAATCAAAACATTACAACTTAATAAAATGCGATTGTATGTAGTTCCTAGTTGTGATAAACGAAAACCAGCTAACATGGTTCGTACCAAACACGCGATAAACTTAAGTATTTCGTACCTTGAAAATGTATAATAATTTTACGAGACAAACAGCTATATGCGGTCAATGTCATACAGTATGTATAGATGTGAAGTTTTCCGCAAATATTCTATTTAATTACATGGTTTCTATTATGCTTTGGCCACGTACAGAGAATGAATGAAAGGAAACTTACGAAAGAGCGCGAATTAATGAATGAATGGAAGAACATTCTGATTAATAAAATTTTTTAACAAAAAATAGAATCAATTCAAAACGCACTAAAAAGTAAAAAATAATTGTGTCATTTAGTTGCTTTAATTTACTTAAGCATATCTCTGAAGTCTGTGCCAGCAAGTTTAAGGAACATTTATTTTACGTAGTAAAGCAGTTTGTGGTTTCTAGGTAACGCCCTTAAAGTAGAAACCTTGGTTGGCACCGACTCCTAGACATGCTTCAGTAAATTAAAGCAACTAAATGACACAGTTATTTTTGAGTCGGTTCTATTTTTTGTTAAAAAAACTTATTTCTTACTTTTTAGTGATTTATCGCCACGTAATGTACTCGTACTATACTGTCATAGTATATTATACGACACTAGTAGCCAAAAGATATAGGAGAGAAACCGAAATCGCTGAAAGCGTGCCTCCAGAAAAGAAAAGAAATCATCAGATCCTAACATGATACAATGGCACAACCTTGGATGTATCCCTTTCTGTAAAAAAAGTTATGCGTAAAAAATTGGTGGTCATACATAAAAAATAAAATATACGTGTCTCTAATCGGGAGAAACGAACGTAGTGTTTATGTGTACTAAGTATCATGCTGCTACAATGGAATTAGTGAGTTCAGGGGTATCGATTCATTCTTTTTTAATGCTATAGGCTTGCACTTGACTGAAATCACGCCTGATGGTGAGCGATGATACAGTGTACGGTGGTACGCGCTTGCCTAGAAGATGCCTATTCGGTATTCACTCTTGACTTAAAGATACCCACATTGTACCCACTCTTTAACGATCACTATTAAGAAAGAAAGAAAGAAGAAAGTTTATTCGTACAAGTGCCATGTATTACAATAGCTTAGCAAGAGTATAGTGGATTTAAAGGCAGATGTACTCCGCGGGCTGCTGAAGTTTTCTCGGAATAAAGTGAAGCCCTGTAATTTAGTCAATACTTGTTAATAAAGGCAACTTATTCGTATTTATTAACTGTTCTATATTACTATTATAGTTTTCTATAAATTAGTAAATTGAATTGCTAATTAGATACTCATTTGTTGTAATTGCTTAAGTAACCTTTAGGATCGACAGTTATTCGGGGCGTGTTAGTTGTGCACTTCGAACGAGTTTCAATTAATTACACATTTCATAATTTAACAAGTATTTATTATCCAGTTATATTTATGTACTGATTCAGTAATAATCGAGTATTGATGTAAATAAAGGCAATATTTACCAATTATTGTCGGTATTTCTAATTATACTTGTTATCTACATACATATATTTAGTCAACTTAACTTCTAATAAACATGTTCGTTGGTAAAGGCGAAATCTTACTAACTAAATGACGTCATTCAAAAACGTAAATTCCATATTGACTCCAAAAAATCGTGGATTTGTTACCAAGTAAAAAAATAAAGAAACACGTACGTTCATGGAAAGTAATATTTTTAACTTTCCCTCAAGAAATTGAGAAATTTACTGCGAATTTTTGAAAAAAAAATCAGCTGAAAATATCACAGAATATTTTCATATTACATCGACCTAGGATTTGAATGCAGGACCTCGTAATCTAAAGCCACATGGGCCAACGACCAATATAATTTATTGAAATGAACCACAAATGTACATAATCACGATGCCACTAAAAAGTATCTAGAAACCTGTCCCATGCCGCATGTCGGTCTCGTGATCGACTAGTGCTCGTTATTATTGTTATTATATCATTTCATCTGATCATCACATGCTCATGATACCCCTACGTACCTATAATCTTATGTAAGCTCTATAATTACGCCATGTTTGAAAATAAAGTTACTAATTGACTGTAATATCCACAACTCATATGGTTAATTTCTTCCAGGATTGAATTTTTTTAGTGTACTGTGCTTTTATTGACTTGGAAAAGGCCTATGACCGTGTGGTGAGGAATGAACTATGGTCAACATTGTCCACGTATGGGGTGAGCAGCAGTCTGGTCCGAGCACTGAAATCTCTTTATGACAATTCTAGTGCTTGTGTCAGAATAAATGGGGCATACACTGAGTGGTTCCCAGTGGAGAGGGGCGTGCGACAGGGATGTGTAGCGTCACCATGGCTGTTCAACTTGTTCATGGACAGTTGCTTGATAGATTTGAAAGAAAGTGTATGTGGTCTAAGAATGAACGAGTTACTCATAAATGTTGATGATCAAGTACTACTTGCATCGTCTGCTAATGAAAAGGAAAGGAATGAAAGTGAATGTCAGCAAAACGAAAGTAATGATTTTTGAAAGAGATGAACATGGGTAAAAGACTTTATATACCTGGGTAGTAAATTCAGAGTGTCTCAGAAGGCAAGACTGGCTGTGCATAGAGGTGTGCTGGTGCCCACACTCATGTATGGTAGTGAAAGTTGGGTATGGCAGAAGCAGTAGAGATGAGAGCGTTGAGGAGTATGAGCGGAATAAAACTGAGTGACAGAGTTAACAATAATAGAGAAAGGGATGCTTAGATGGTTTGGGCATGCAGAGAGAATGGATGAAAGAAGATTAACAAAAGAGATTTATGAGGCGAGAGTGAATGGAAGTGTTGGAAGTGGACCAAATTCAGGACATTTTAAAAAAAGAAGCTAAGGAAGTATGCAAGGACCGTGGCAAATGGAAGGATGTAGTCTCTGCCTACCCCTATGGGAACGAGGCGTGATGTTATGTATGTACGTATCTACTTGTGGACTGTGGTAATACTTTTTTTCTGCCTCGTTTGTAAAGTGGTTAGTGTTATTGACTTCGATTACGAAGTCCTGTGTTCAAACCGTGTGGTCATAGAATCCTTCTTTCTTCCAAGAAATTTTCAGTCGGGAAATTGGTGGTTTAACAACCCCATGTCTGGGAGAGCACATTAACACTTTGACAGGCAGTACCGCCTGTGGACGTCAATTAGTCAAATGTATTATGATTATGACAGTACGCCCCTCGACGTCTAAGTTTCTTTGCTCATAATGTCAGTACGCCTCAGGACATAATTATATTTTCTAGCCAATTGTAAGGAAGAGAATGTTGTACTGTCAATGTATTGCAAAAAGTATTGTCGCAGTACGCACAATCTGTGAGATAGTACTGTCCGTCAACGTAACACGTTGAAGCTTCTTTCAGATCCAGTGGTAGAGTCACTTCAAATAGATTAACTTGACGTTTCAAATAGATTAGCTTAGCTACATACCAAGTGCTTGTAAACGCCTAGATGAATTAAACGAATTAAGAACTTTAAATTCTATAACTTTTATATTTGTTCTAAGTATAGTATTTTACCATGTTAATTTAGTTTTTGTTGATGTATTCAAGGGGAATTTTGTTGATGTAGTCAGTGACCTTCTGGGAACAATAGCCAAAGTTTGACCTTCATTTGTACCTACCCACTGCCAAACAATATATAACGTAATGAATTTAATTTGTATCAGGCGGTTGCAAAAGGTGTGTTTTATCTGTTGATTTGGCGTTTTAAGTAGCTATGGAACATTCCATCAGGGCCCATTTATACCTATTGCACTCATTCTTTTGTCTGCTCAGATGGTATTTTATTTTCTTGGACATAAAAGCAATTTAACTTAGAAGGTACCTACTCAAGTAACAACTGGACTAGCTCGTTCGTCTAGTCTAGTTAGGGTTTGTTGAATAATGAATAATTTTGAGCTTTTTCTTTCTCCTAAGAAATTCTCAGTAAATTCTTAACCTGGAGTTGAGAAATTAGCAGAATTACACCCCAATGCATCGGAGAGCACGTTAATTCGTCGGTACCAGTCATTATCGTCTGTAAGGAGAGAGGCCTGTTCCTGTAGTGGCCCATTATTTAGGCTGATAGAGAAGTAGATGTTACTTATGAGTACTATAACAGTTACTCGTAAAGATATCTCTTGGACAAAGTCCTGTTAAATGTGGCCCAGTGAATGTCGGTGTGTGAATAAAGTAATAGGAGATGGCCCATCTAATGTGGGAAACCAGCGTCTATAACCGAGAGACGAGAGAGAGAGAGTACTTAGGGCACTTATTGTAAACTCTACCTGCCTCGTTTAACAGGTACCTATGCCTATAATTGTATAAGCAATCAGATCATAATACAGGTAGTTCAAGTAGGATTGGCAGTAAATGGGATTTATTCCACACAAGTAATGAGAATTTTAAACTCAAATAAGACAATAAACAAACGGGTTCCAAGAACCGCTATAGCATTGTAAATATTTGCCAAAATTATCAATATTTTATATGAAAAAACAAAGCATTTAATTCAACGCCGCATACCTTCGACCAAAAACCAGATTCACAAAGAGTTCGCGATGCCGAACGCTGTGAAAACTAACAAAGAGTTCACAACACCAGCTGTAATACTAACGACTTTATAACAATCATGACAACCTAAATTAATACTTAATTTCTTTAAATATAAAGTTTAATTTTGATTGGAGATGTAACACTGGGTATTTTTGACTTGAACACGTAATAATATTAAAACAACAAGCGATTTTGAATTTTATTTTTAAATGTTTTAAGGTTGGTTTTGATTTGTGTGTAGTGTTTGTTTGGAGTGGTGTGTAGGGTCCGGCGTTTGTGTGTCAATGCTGCACGGGCGCGGCAGTGACGTCACGATCACGCAGTCGCCCCGTGGCACACACCCACCGGCGCGTGCGCTGCGTGTCGTGCCAAAGTACGTACGGAATTGGCGCAACGTTGCTTTGGATGCGAATGTTGCTGTGAAAAGTTTCGTTAGATGGTTGGAAGACTCGTTTTGGTTTTATAGCCGTTACCTTGCCAATGTTTCGCAATGCAGTTAAAAAGGTAGATATGTGAATATTAAAGTCTCTAGTAAATGTCTTCTGCCTTTTTGATACAGTAATTATTTTGTAACTACGAATAATGAGGTCTTGGATGAGAGTTCTGGGTGGGGCCATGAAATATTGAGATTTTCTTTCTTCTAAAAAATTCTCAGAAAGCACTTCATCGGTCTTATTTAACGTCTGGGTTATTATCATTATTTAATAATGGCCGTTATAGAGACAAATATTGTGACCTTCATAAACCCGCATTAAGACTTTTAGTTGATGGTACGTAGTACATACTATTATAATTCAATAGTTGCTTACCGAAATTAGGAAGTGATCACAAACATCTGATAATAAATTAACAATCGAGGCAAATATCACAAAACTAAGCTCGCCAACTTGCTTTAGAGCATAGAGCTCAAAATGCTTTTCTCTCTGCAGTTGTTCATTCATTTCTGATGATGGTGGTAGGATCCCAACCTCGAAAGGGATCTCTGTTTTCGTCTAAAAGACCATCTTATAATTTTCCGTCAGTTGACCAGACTATCGTGTTGGAGAGCGGCTCCTCGGTCTTTTCCCATTAGAGTTAAGTACCAGTTATGATTAATTTTTCTAGGTTGCAGTCCGAAATAAATATCCAATATGCCCTAAATAAACTAGGAGAAAAGCCTAACCTTAACTACAAGCTGCGACAGAATAGACGAGTTTATACTTGGCTGTGTTTGCTTAGCATGCAAAAAGCTTTAAAAGCTATAAATACTAGTTTTGTGAAGCCTTGTTCGAGAGTAAAGACCTGTATCGTCTTTATCGCCGATAAAATAGAGTTTATGGTACAGGTAAAACTAAGGAATAATACAAAATTTCTTCGAAGGGTATTTTCCTCAGGAAACAGGTTAGGGTGACGCATCGGAGTATGATAGTTTGGTTTTTGTTTCACGCGCTCAATGAGTGACTTTCAAGGTTTTATTCTAGGAGACAATTTATACAGTATGACTTAAAATACAATTGACAATCAAAGTCTGGCGAAAAGTTCAATCCGGCTTGACCCTCTCCCCACGCCCCACTCCCATAGGGGTAGGAAATGGCATGTAGTCTGTTCTCTTCTATCTCCTTCTATTTGCCACGGGCCTTGCATACTTCCCCAGTTTCTTCCACTCTCTTTAATCCTTTCATACAAATTCGTCGGTTTAGGGTACACTCGACCTAGTCATTCTTTAAAATGCCCTGAATTTGGTCTAACAACATTCGCTAAGGCCTTCCCCTTGCAGCATTTTTATTCACTCTGGTCACATAGATCGCTTTTCTTCTTTCATTCATTCTCTGTATATGGCCAAACCGTCTAAGCGTCTACTACTTCTTCTTTAACTTCACACCGTTTTCTCTCTCTTTCTCTTGATGTTCTTATTAAAATTCAAAACTCGTTTATTCCAAGTAGTAGAAAACTTAGTTTACTAGCACTTTTGGAACGTAATATTAAGACTTTTTGTAGTGACTCTACCATCGGCTCGGAAGGCAGATTCTTCATCGTTTTTCCTTATTTTAAACTCTTTATAATTGAATGTAGAGTTCATAAAGAACTTCCGCAAAATACACTTGCTTGAATATTTAAAAATACAGATACCTTATTTTATTTAAAATCATTTGTTTATCTTCGGACTCGTTTGAGGAAGATTGTAACAACATCATTCGTGTGACCTCGGCTCTTCAAACGACGTCCGTATAGGAAGAGGCGTCGTGAATTATGCATCATTAAACGTTCTGACCAATCACACGTACCGACCACATAATCACAACAATGATACTTTAATGTTTATAGCACTAGTTTAATATTTTAATATCTCATTATATTCGTTATTAACATCCTTCTACAGGGTCAGGCTTCATTTTTAGAAAAGGGGGCATGGAGCTTAAGCCCATCACGCTGTTCCAATGTGGGCTGGCGGGCGGATTACTATCAGATAATGAAGACAATCACCGGGACTAACGGCTTAAGGTGTTCTCCTAGCGGCCTGAGGATAAGGCAGTAAACACCACCAACTTCCCAACTCCAGGCTTAGAATTTATTAAAAAAAATCTAAGAATAGTTAGTGAAGTGATTATAAGTGCGAATAGACCTGTGACACAAACTGCCGCTTACCATTTTGGTATGAAGTTAACCAAACGCTTGCCTTTAGACTTATCATTATCGGCCTAATCAATTCCCATTACAGGGACAGGCCTCGCTCCTTGTAGAAGAAAAGATAGGGTGCGTAGACACACCACGCCCCTCCAATGCCTTGCTTACAGCACTATCAGAGTGCCGAGTGTGAGTTTCTTACCGAGCGACCGCGTAAAAACGCAACGCAAATTTATATGGAATTTTAGTAGCGCCATCTAGTTATAGCGAGAGTAAACGCTTTTTTTGCTATATAATTTGACGTTATGAGTGACTACGTTTTTACGCAGTCGCTCGGTGAAAAACTCACACTTGCCCCACAGATGTTGATAACAGTAACCAGGACCGACAGCTTTAAATGCACTCCGAGGTAAGGATATTATATTAACTAATAGGAAGCAAATGCAATTTCAGAGAAGTTGGTAAGCAAAGATGACAACGATCACGTAGACAGGTGTAGATAAACACAATAATTGCGTAGGCACTTGTAGACAACATAGTCATTCTGTAATGATGCATTTAAAGCAACATTAAGATAATTAGAGTATTCTTCACACCAACATTTTCCTGCCAACAAAAATAGATGCACTACCTACCTACCTATAGATACTAGTACGTTATTACACCTAGTTGAAATGATGGAAAATAACTTTGTTTTCAGGAGAACTATTGCCGACAAGTATCAATGTACTCCACTTTGAAAGGCCCTATTATTGTAATCTCACTATTATTATAAGAGCGAAAGTTTGTGAGTGTGTATGTTTGTTACCCTTCACGCAAAAACTACTGAATTGATTTTGATGAAACTTTACACACAGCATATAACTCGTGGGCTCCTTTTTATCAAACGGGTAAAACCGCGGACGTCCTGTAGTTACTTATATACTTGACGGCCGAGTGGTGCAGTGGGTAGTGACCCTGCTTCTGCATCCTCAGTCGTGGGTTCGATTCCCACAACTGGAAAATATTTGTGAGCATGACCTTTTTCCAGTGTCTGGGTGTTTATCTATTTATTATAAGTATTTATGTACCTATAACATATATAAAAATATTCATCAGTTATCATATGAACACAAGCTACCTAAGCTTACTTTGGGGCTATATAGCGATGTAATTGTCCTATAATATTTATTTATTTATACTTCAATTTGACAGCAAAAGTTTATTGTTTTTTAGGATTTTGTGTACTTTAGGTGCCATCGTCATCCTCGAACTTGTCAGTACTATAAATTAAAAACAGTTTCAGAGTTTCGGAAAGTGCAATGCAGTACTTAATGTTAATGGTAGATATTTCCTTTGCATAAGCGTTCAAAAAGCTTAGCCAAAATATCCATGCCGAGCGTCTCTCTATGCGTCTATGCCGTGGTTCCAGTCTTACAGGAGATGTTCTCAAACCTTTTTTTATTTTCCTACCTTTCTCCCGTCGACGGCGCTGTAGTCCAGCACGGAGCCTAGGACACTCTCAATGAGCAAATAAAAATAAAAGCAGTTATCATAGAGATGACCTTTAAATTCCACCACCAACGCTCTGTAAACACCGTAACGAATATGAAGTTGAGCCAACACATGAAAACCCAGTCCGATGCATATTAACATGTTATTATGCATGCAAGGATACAGATTGTCACACACTTACGTACATTAAATTAAATGCACGTCATCTGCACGCATCCGACACGTGCTCACGTGTTATACGTAATGAGCTAGCAATTTGTGTATTATCATCTATTTGGAAATGTATGCAGTGAGAGATGCGGTATTGCATTGGCATTATGCAATCATCACCTTTAGCCTATATTAGGTAGCCCAGACCAAGCATCTCTTGGTAAGAAAAGAGCTTTTGGTGCTTCATCGAGACCCAGCCCCGGATCTATAGTTTTTTCAAGTGTTGGTTGCAGCGGGATTTTCAAATAATATGCTGATGTCTTCAAAATCGTTTTATTCTTTTATGATCTTTTATCTACCGCCGCATCGGAAAAGCAGTCCGTGACGAGAAAAGACGCGGCCAGAAAAACTCGACACATGCTCTTTTTAAATGAATTACAAAACCACTCAATTACAATAATTAATATTACACTCAAATATGCGTACTTTGTAATAACCAAAAGAACAGTAAAATACACCACTCGACTATTCTAACATATCCATTTTTACATTTTATTTTACGGCCTGGAATCTAGTCCTTTTGAAACATTGACATATTAATACTATGGACCTCGGGTCTAATGCAAAATTTACGTCAAAAGTGTCCCAAGATATTTTATACACACTAGGATGTATTTATGTTTTTATACACAAATTAACATTGTAATGTATGTCTTATCGTATTGTTATACAGTCTAATTTGCAACGGTCTAATTGCATGCAATAAGTAATCAGCTTCGATTGACGGTTACCATGGCAGCCTTTTTTTGACATGACAGCTTCTCGTGAAAATAGGACAACATAAATGGTGTGGAGTCGGTAGCTTTCAAATTTTTTTGGCATCTTATATTTATATATTATATTTACAGCAAATTTTAATTAATATTTACATATCCCTGACCTCTATATGCTGGGATAAATCTTGTACCAAATAATAATTGTTGTAATTATCTTGTATAAAATAATAATTAGTTATAATAATAATTAATTACAAACCAAATCCACTAATGTACAAAATGATATGCCAGTCGACATAGTTCTTTACTTTGAAATTTTAAGTTCTCGATATTTTCCTCTTTTTAATTAAACTGAAAATATACTTTTTTACTTCACGCTTACGTTAGATCACTTTTTTAAATAACTGTTCCTAATTTCATGTAGATAATTCTTATAGTTATCAAATGAATATACCATTATGGTAAAAGTTATTTGATTAATATTCATGACATAAAAAATAAAAAATTTTGAATTGAAAATAATCAAATTATTTTCATTCAAAAATTAAGTAATTAAATAATTCAAATGTTAAACAACAAAATAACTCTATGCAGTCGTTGTTATAAAACATTCTATTGCTCACGGCAGATCCGAACTAAATGTGGTTAATTAGATAAACATATTGCACTCCTTCTATCCTATACGCGGGTAGCGTATCGGAAAAGGACAGATAGATACTTTTGTTCATTTTGGTTGGTTATGCAATTCGTTTCTATAGTTTATTAAAATTTTAATAAAATAGCCTGTTTCTAAGCAAAATAATACTTTAAAATCATCAGTAAATATTTACTTACTGAAAATATGGTACACCGTCTTCTTTTCTCACCTTACTCGGGTAGTTCTTACAAGTTTTTTATAACACATTACGGCATTATTGACGTATTCTGTCAGTCAGCTAATATGAGACTGAATTGCGATTGGATCTCATTTCGCGTTTTGGCTTACTTTTGGTTCGGACACTTTTTATCGCTGACCCGAAGTCCATAGTATTAATATGTCAATGTTTTGAAATCATCTCACGGTCGACAGACACAAGCTTACGTTACCATAGACAATATCGCACAGTATTGTCTATGGTAACAAATTTATATATTTTAAATGCTAACACAAGATGAAGCAAAATCTACAAAATACCGTCAGCATCGTCTGATGAACATGAGCCTCTCAATGCCATAACGGTCGGTCTAGTGTTGTTATTTCTTTTCAAGCCAATTTTTTTTGTTCTGCAATTTCGAAGTTTTTGTTATTATTAACCCATGACTACAATCATACTTGATGGTAAGTAATAATGCAATCAAAGATGGAAGCGGGCTGACTTGTTAGTAGGACGGAATCCACATCCCTTTCGGTGTCTTCACAACATGGTACTGATACGTTTAAACGCTTGGCAGTACTTCTTTGTTGGTAGGATGGTAACTAGCCAGGGCTGACGTCTCCCACCAGCCAGACCTGGACTCATTTAGAAAACTTTCTATCCAACCCAGGTACTCCGTCTTAGACATGCTGGATGGCCATGATATCCTTCTCTGAGTCAGTCGTCAGTTTAAAAGAGGCTGAGGAAAGAATGAGGGAAGCGGAACCTGACGCTGCCCTCATACGCCGAGCAAGACAGGGTAGAAGGAGACGAAGATATGCGTATCTACTCTCGCTATAATTTGAGCTGCATTACTAAATCGTAAGGATCATGTGAAGGCAAACGTTGGGACGTCACTGAAGAATGCGAAAGCGATCCAGTGGCATCTTACTCATTGACGAGGTCGGGTCCGCTGGGTTTTAGTGGGTATTCCGTCCGGTGAGTCCCACATACCCTCCGAAGACAATGTTAATTATTATTGATAATGGCAATGGCATTGTGTTTAGAGTGATGCGTAAATGCATTTCCCAGCGAAAAAAAAAAGGTACTCCGTCTTATCTACCTACCTAAGTGCTTCAATGAAAGTTGACGAGCTTAATCGGCAATCGTTGGTAGCCCTAGAAAGGTAGAAATAAACATCTTTTGGTGGTTCTTCCAAGATGTTCTCTGTTACAGACAGTTTTTTACAACTAATACTTACGTTTTTCTGTCTAGACGGAGGAGTTCCCTCCCGATCGTAAAGGGGTTAATTATTACTTACGCAATCTCCAAAAGGCCTTTGACTCCGATATATTTAGTCTTAATTGTCTTTCGTGGGACTCAGTTAAGACTGCAATCCATTTAAAGCGTTTCTAGCACGAAACTGTTATTTCTTATGAGTTCCAAATTATTATTTTCCGCGACAGTGTTGAGTGCTGAACATGCAAATAATTATACGCAAAATAGAATACTTAAACAACTTTTTTACGACAACAATTCGAACTATCGACAATAAAGTAGAACTATTAGCGAAAATTTAGTCGTATGTCACATCTATAACTAAACCAAAATTTTGTGGATACAACACTATTCAACCAGCCTGTTGTTGAGATCGTTATAATGACAATCGGATAAAGTAACGATAAACAATCGCAGCGGTTCTGGAGTTTCAGTTCAAGTTGTCGGGGCGTTTGATCATGAATTCATGAGCTTGCGTAGGTCGGAGCGTGGATTTCACCAGACGGTACCATTCTAGTTGTATGTTGATACTTCATCGGTACGTACAGTCATACTTATCTACATAATAACAACAGCTTTTCGGAAACCTGTAGCTACACACTGACGCAATTGCAAAATCAGTTTTATATAGGTATTTAGTTTTGAACTGTAATCAAGTAATGAATTGATAACCTTCCTTCTAATTGAAGGTAATAAATCAGTTGCAAATTTAAATACCTAATATAACTATGAAAAAAATTACACACCTACCTATTTAAAAGGTAAGGATATTGCTCCGGAAATAGATTCCAATCTATTTCCGGTGCTATGTTAGGCACTTATAATATCTTTTAAATCATGGCCATGTGAATTCTGAATCATACACATACGTATGTTAAGCAAGCAATTATCATCAAAAATTTTAATAAAACAAATTACTGCCGTCTATGCCTACAATGATTATTATATACGATGCTCAGTCGAATCCTTAATTTAAATAATGGAATGCAATTGGTAGGCACATAGAACGAGTACTTTTAGCATGTCTGTTGACGAAAAATACCAAAAAATCGAGTGCAATATCATAGCATTCGTCCTGTAGAGCTAGCCTCCCACGTACATCAAAGCTGTCCGTCCATTACTGACAATGCCTAATTTAAATCAGAACAGAATAATAAGAGGTCATTACATTGATGACACCGAAAGGTGTGTCAATCAAAATGACTATCCACGACTTGGTGATTTTTTTATATTAAGTGAAGTGTTGATAACCACTTCACTTGTTCTTGTTCACTCAATGTTCAGATTATCCAGATGGTTTCTCCCGCGCACATGCAAACAATGGAATCAACTTCCTGCTGTGGTATTTGTTGCTAATTTTAACACGGGATATTTAAGAGGCGAAAATTTCTCAATTTCTCAAAGGCCGGCAATGAATTAGCAGTGCCTTTGGTGTTGCAAATGTACATGGCCGGCAGTAATCACTTAATGACCCGTATGCTCGTTTGCCTGCTTTAATAGCGATAAAAAAACAAGCAAATGGAGTGGTCAAGTGGAAGAACTTTGAACAGAACATCATATTGCAGCATCACGGTACCTAACTACACTGCTTGGTAAATACCTTAAGCTATTGAAGGCATAAACCTGAGGTGTTAATTTATATCAGATTGTTTTTCACAGCACCAACTCATTGTAGACCTTCATCTTCTTCAAGTACTATCTTCGGTAGCGACCATTACAGCTATCCTAATTTTAGTCGGCAGAGCGGAACAAGAATCTAGTTTTCATTGCGTACTACCTGCGGAGATTCTGCCAGGTCAGATTCCTTGGATCTTGTCTAATAGAATATGTTGCAAGATCCGATACTTGTCCAGACCTGCATATTTGGTATTAATTTCAATTTTAATACCTCCAAGCGTTCCTGAGAAAGAATAATTTAACAAAAAACGGCTAGTCAGTTATTTTAAGCCAGTTTCGCTAACGCTTTCTCCTTTTTTGAAGAAATTAAATAAACGCAATTTTTTAATATAAAAATATTTGCCAGCCCAGTCTCCAGTAAAGAGAATATTAGTAAACCTTACGATTAACTCTCTTATTAGGTATTAAAGATACAAGCTCGATATTCGATGGAGTGTCATGGAATTATAGAACAATGAAATACTGGAGTGAATTTATGGATACGGAAACAAACAAAAACAAACAGACCTGGTTTCCCAAAAGCGATTACCAACTCTTGTTTATAACGCGATCTCGAAAGACTCGGGAAAGCCCTTTGGTACGTACTACGATATAAATAGCGTTGGTGGGCGAGGCGCCGGACTTTGCCCCTCGCTCAATGCGAGCGTGTTTAGATCGGTATCGCAGTGCCAAAGTTGTTAGCACTCCTTCCTTTATGCTGTCTTATATCCACTGGTTTTATGGTACTCACGTCCGTAATCTCTAACGCTAATCAAATTGAAGTACGTCTCGAGTTGACTTATTTTGACAGTTAACAGCAACAAGAGCCGTACTTCGTTTAACACTAGAAAACCCTGATGAACCCTCACACAAACATTTTCCCAGTTGTGTGAATCCTACCGCTATTCATGTAGAAGACAATCAGGGTGATAATGTTTCATTTATTAACGATCACTAAGTATTAGATGTTGATGATAGTGACCGGGAGCGACGACTTAACCTGCTCTCCCAGGCACGGGGGTGTAGCACTACCAACTTCCCGTCTACAGGCTTGTAATGAACCACAGACAGACACTCGGAAAGTTTTTTTAAAGGCCTAAATAATATAATATGTATTACATATCTTCTTAGTGTACCTACATGTGTAGTGAGAGATATACGTTGAATTTGCACACATGTTTTTGCACAAGACAAAACAGCGTCGGCTGCCTTGACCGAGATGTGAACCCAGGAACTAAGATTGCGATGGAAAGGCAGACGCTATATTAATAAAATCCGGGGTCATGTTGTACACGATTTCATTTAAATTGTATTAACTACAGTACTACCTACTGCAAATAGGTTGGTATTAAGTACATTTAATTCGAGGGTCAAGTTAAATATCAAAAAAGTAACAAAACAAAGTAAGTAATACCAAACAGGCATATCATATTATAAAAACTTCATGGACCAACTTTATTTTTGAACTCGAAACTTTTGCTGGATGATTGTTCGAAGTAAAAAAAATACTTTTCGAAATATGTGAAATAAAAAACATTAAAAGCAAACCATCTATAGTTAATGAAGGTAATGTTGGTATGTTTGTAAATGAGTTTGTTGGAAGTAATTTTTGGAAATACTGATCCGATTTAACAAATTCCTTTTCAAGTAGAATGCTACGTTATCGAGGAGTATCATAGGCTATATTGTATTTGTTTTATATTAGCAGAGTTATCGTAGTTTTTTGGCCCGAGTTTGAACTAAAAATCGGTTTAATCGGAATCACATGCGCTGCCTTAAATATTGGGTATGATTGAAAGAAATGAATGGCAACTTTATGTATCTTTAAACTTTATGTATGATGGCCAGTCTCATGAAGAGTAACATAAACGTATTTGTTTCCTGATATTCCCACAGGAACGGGAATTACGCGGGTTAAATCGCGGGCGACCGCTTGTTACAATATGTAATACAAGTTTTGACTTTGTCCCTTGAAAGACAGGTGTTTTTCAGGGGTAGCGTTTAATCGTTAACTAACAACAAAATATTGCATCATTGAGTATTCAAGCCTTACAATAAATAAAAGAAAACGGTAAAGTATCTGTGAGGTATTGAAAGGTGTATACAATAATAGCACTTTAAGAATAGCCGCCAAATATCAATGCAACGTAAATAACAACAAACCAAGGCTGTTGTTGTTTACATCGGAAAAAATATCACCTGTTGTTGCGGGAAATTCGTCAGAAACTGACCTCGGAGTTGTTTCCACGGTGCGGCGGCTCCAAATTCCACGGAAAACTGCTCAGTATAGTGACCTTACACTTTAAACACATTAAAGGTACCTCTTTATAATAGATTTAGTCACATTATGCAAATAAAGCGCTCTTTGTAGGTGTATTTCTAGGCTTTATTACTCGATGTATAATCGGCTTCGCGGTTTGGTCGTGAAAACGTAATAAAAACATTTTGTATAGTTGATCAGACAGTAATTCATAGAGTGTTATACGCGTAGTTCTCGTTCCCGTGGGAATTCCGGGATAAAGTGTTATTCTGATATGTAAGCTATATTATTAAGTTTCATCAAAATCTATTCAGTAGTTTTTGCGTGAAAGAGTAACAAACATCCATACATACAAACTTTGATTTTATAAATGAATAAATAAATATTGTAGGACAATTACACACATCGTTATATAGCCCCAAAGTAAGCGTAGGTAGCTTGTGTTATGGGTGCTATGATAACTGATGAATATTTTTATATATATTATACATAAATACTTATAATAAATAGATAAACACCCAGACACAGAAACATCCATGCTCATCACACAAATATCTTTCAGACGTGGGAATCGAACCCGCAGCCTAGGACGCAGAAGCAGGGTCACTACCCACTGCGCCACTCGGCCGTCGATTTTATAATATTAATAATTAAGACTAATACGCGTGCTAATGATTGATGATTGAGGATTTAAGTCATTCGAATATAACATCATTTTAAGTGTAATAGTAACATTCAAACATTATTGATTTCAAGAAAATAAAAATTTGAAAGGCGGTTAAGTTAATAGATGTAATGGAATCGATATTTGAAGATCATTTTTGAAGTGATAACTTCTTATGGAAACACCGTTTCGCTTCGTAATACTGTACGGCGCTAGTCTGTCTGGCTTCCCTTTCTATCACGCATATGGCAGCGGTTTTCAGTTTAACCCACAATGTTATCGATAGTTCAGTTATCAATTCTAACATACACGTTTTATTAAAATTTCTCAAATAATTTTTCATTACAATCGATCATTTAACCGGTGGTAGAGTCACTACAAACAGGAAAACTTAATATTTCAATACTGCATCCAAAACTTATGCCTGTGTACTTAAATAAACACTAGACGACCTCCGTGGCGCAGTGGTATGCGCGGTGGATTTATAAGACGGAGGTCCTGGGTTCGATCCCTGGCAGGGCAGATTGAGATTTTTCTTAATTTGCCTTGGTCTGGCTGGTGGGAGGCTTTCGCCGTGGCTAGTTACCACCCTACCGACAAAGACGTACCGCCAAGTGATTTAGCGTTCCGGTACGATGTCGTGTAGAAACCGAAAGGGGTCACATACATATGTGGATTTCATCCAACTCCTAACAAGTTAGCCCGCTTCAATCTTAGATTGCATCATCACTTAACATCAGGTCTGATAGCAGTCAAGGGCTAACTTGTAGTCAATAAAAAAGTGTATTTGATTTTGTTACATGATGAATCTGTCAGTAGTTAGAGCCTGCATATAAATATCTGTTATTGATATAATAAGTGATACAATCGAGTAAAATCTAGATGTCCTAATTTGTTTGCCTCCATTCGTTAGCGCGTCCACAGCAAGTGGATCAAGAGGTGTGTTTGCTGAGCGGTTAGCGCATTCACTTGCGTAAAACCTCCCGCGAGCGGCAGACTCGCGGCTAGACTCGCTCACAAATATATAATAATTTTCACCATGTTATCCCCGGTCTTGCACCTTTTTACTATGCACACATCTAGATATGTTATGTTAGTATGTATGTATAATCTCACATAGGTAGACGTTCATTAACAACGAATTTCCTAATACACGCGTGGATACGGGTGAAATCGTTGGGCATAGGCTACAGTTAGTAGGTAATCTGCTGTAGTTTCTAGAGTTGCTAGTTTCTTTCTGCTATAATCATCACGATTGTATTGATCATTCGCTGAATCTAGTCGAATCTGTATCTCGACAGTTCGAGTCTCAACTTCGTCTAAGTATATATCTCTCTATCCACAGTAACTTGTTAGACAGAGAGATATAAAAATCGAACCTCGCACTGTTGACGATCGTTTCAAAATTGACACTACGATGCGTATATTTTTTTCACGCCGTAGTCATGCGAAAATACCTACTTTAGAAAAATTTCTTTCTTCAGCACGTTAAGTCGTTAGAACCTACTTATCAATAACAAATGATAGTGATCGTTTTTTGATTAGGCATCATAATGTAGTAGTGTGTTTGATCAAAGGTCTTATTCCTTCTCTCGGATTTCCAAGCCTTGAGATAGGTACTTTAGGATATTGGAACTATAAACAAGTGCAGAGACCTAACGATTTACTTTCAGCGCTGAAACTTTACATCAAAACTTGCATTTTGCTCATTTGCTCGCTATTATAGTAATAAAGTAAAAGAATTATAAGACAAGGTTCCTCCTGTCTGACGTCTGCATGTGACCAAACTGCACCAACGCAGCGTGGAGTGTGGACCACGCCTAACGGAAACTTTACATGTTTGTAGAAGCACCGAATCATTTGTCATACAAATGTTTGTCAAATAGATTATCTTCTTATACCTCAGAATAATGTGATCGTGACTTGGGATTATGGTATTTGCGTATGAACTGGTTTTTGGTAAATATAGGAATTATGGTGTGCGTCATACAGGTCGACTAACGCTCACGGCTATGTCATGTGTGCGCTGACCTTTATTCAGCATAATCATCATCAGCCCATTAACGGCCCATTACAGAACTAGGCCTCCCTCCTTATACGTGAGAGGATAATGGATCTTAGACACACAACGCCGAGAGAAAATCTCCTAACAGAGCCCGAGACTTGTGATTGTGACACGAGAATAAAAGGGATCCCATAGTGACACGCATCAACACTCGCCACCTCTGTTTATGTTATTCTCCCTCTCCAGTCAAAGGAGATGTCCCTAAACTGCGCTACGGTGTTTTTAAATGAAAAACACCTAAGAGACCTAACAAAATAAACGAAATAAAATAGCTTTATAATTATATTTTTTAAATATATAAATAGAAATATTAGAACTAGCGGGGTTTTAAAATAAACCTAAAAAAGGTATTATTTTTAATTCCTATTAAGTCGCAGTTGACATCGACAGTTGCATACAAAATGTATAAAGAAATGACTTTTCTTCATAACATTTTGTTTTCGGTAAGTTGAGATAACACTAAGTATGACATAATAAAACAATTATTTCACTTTGAGTTCGTTAAATAGCAATATTTTTTACTAAAATAACCTTTTAGGCAGGAATTAAGTAAGAGTGTATGATACTGCTTATGTAATAACCCCTCTATCAAAGGCAAAATATACTACTTATTATTAAATTAGATAGGATTACCAACCCAAAAGTAAAAGTTTCATTGAGACGCATAAACATTTAATTTTTCCTGGGGCTAACAATGTATGGGCGGTGGGCCATCTCCTTTGGAAAGATCCTACTAGAGCAGCTTTGGATACGTATTACAGCTGAGCTTGCTGCTTATTACGATTCTGAGTATTAAAGTCCCTGATCAAATGAAACAGTTTGTTTATTTATAACCCGAGCAAGTAAATATTATTCTAATATTATGTCAACTATCTAAGGCAGGTATGTGATAACAAAAACAATAGATAAGCGCCTAAATAACGTCAACGGTTGACGATTTTTTCAATGATTGACGTAAGCGCTATTTACCACCGAGCACCGACACGTCAGAACGACTCCGATTGTTTCTACAATAATTGAATTTGTCGAAAAATACTAAACGTGTTTTGTGAGATGGTGGTAAGAAAAAATCTGGCTGAGTTTGCTGTACCAAATGACTAAAATACTGATCTTCTTCATTTTATAAAAGGCATTTGTTTTTTCAGCGCATGCTGGTGGTTTTGAGAGGGTGAGGTTTCAAAGATGTAGGACATCTATCAATCATAAAGCGTAGTTTACTGACATTTTCTTCAAGACTAAGTATGAGATTGTCCCCAGTCGCTAGACTTCGCGTCGTGGAATAACAGAGAAGTTTATGAATTAAACTATAAGAGTCTCTGGATTTTAATAATTTGTACCTAATTGTACCTACATTTTAAGTATAGTTACATTGCTACAAAATACTTATATGGACAATGTTCACGAAATTGCCATCGAATGGAATGTAGAGTTATCAGCGAAAAGTTAGTATCAAAAAGCTTCGACAAACACTTCACCAACCACCAACAGTCTGTCCTGTCCGTGTCATTGTCCTGTATCATCTATTTCCATAATAAAATAAACTAGATGAACCATACCGATACACAAATTCGCGTTTTAACCACTTAAATCTATCCTTGCTAATATTATAAAGGCGAAATTTAGTATGGATGGATGGTTGTTTGTTACCCAGGCAAAAACTACTGAATGGATCTTGATGAAACTTTATAATAATATAGCTAACAAATCATAATAACACATAGGCTACATTTTATCCCGAAATTCCCACAACACAAGAACTACGCGAGTGAAACCGCGGGCGACCTCTACTTTTCTATAAAATTAAAAGTTTTTTAACAAAAAATAGAACCGACTCAAAACGCACTAAAAAGTAAAAAATAATTTAGTTGCTAATTTACTTAAGCATATGAATGCCAGCCAAGTTTAAGGAACATTTATTTTACGTAGTAACGCAGTTTGTGGGTTCTAAGTAACGTCCTTGAAAGTAGAAACCTTGGCTGGCACCGACTCCTAGATATGCTTAAGTAAATTAAAGCAACTAAATGACACAGTTATTTTTTACTTTTTAGTGCGTTTTGAGTCGGTTCTATTTTTTGTTAAAAAATTTTATTTCTTACTTTTTAGTGATTAATCGCCACGTAGCGTACTCGTACTATACTGTCATAGTATATTATACGGCACTAGTAGCCAAAAAGCTACCGATACCGAGTCAAAAACCGAAATCGCTATAAGCGTTCCTCCAAAATTTGAAGAGTTCCTTCAATTTCCCCAGGATATCATCAGCAGATCCTAACAAGCGGCCAATGGGACCACCTTGGATGTATGCCCTTTCTAATAAAAAAAGAATTATCAAAATCGGACAACACTGTAAAAAGTTATGCGTGGTCATACATATAAAAAAAAAAAAAAATATACGTGTCGAATTGAGAACCTCCTCCGTTTTTTTTCGTCGGTTAAAAAGGCTAACGCCCGCATACTCAAATGCCTATCAAATTTTAGTCAAATTACTTTAAAAATTCGCAATAGAAATCTGTCAAAATAAGTCGACTCGAGACCCATTTGCATTTGATTTACGTTTCTGTATTCGGGCGCCATTCATGATTAGGCACTTTTGTTTTGAAGATGCACATAGAGACGCGAAAAATAATAAATTGCGAAAATAAGCGCTATCAGTGTAAGGCCTTTCCTGGTGGTTATCAGTGACGTCACAGCGAGGTGCACGCCCCGCGGCCGTGGCGCGCGCGTGGGTACTGCGTGACATCTTGTTACAATGTTTACTATTCGCTTGCATCATATTTTTGACTAATTTTCAATCGAATATTACGAAAATATCAATATTGTTATGTTACAAATTAAATATACATACAAAAAAAATTGAACTAACTTCAAAACGCACTAAAAAGTAAAAAATAATTGAGTCATATAGTTGCTTTAATTTACTTACTTAAGCATATCTATGAAGTCAGTGCCAGCCAAGTTTAAGGAACGTTTATTTAACGAAGTATCCGAGTAGCAAAGCACTTTGTGGCTTTTAAGTTACGTCCTTATAGTAGAAAAGTTGGCTATCTATGTAGGTTACCGCTGGACCAAATAGTTAACTATTAAGTCAAAAATATTTTGTCTCCGATCTACAGGTCATATCTAATTTGCACATTCCTTTACGAAGTCTTCGAACAATGTGTATCGCTAGTTCCTAATATATTTTCGTGCTTGAATTTTCGGGCTTTTCTTTATTAGATATTTTGTTTTTCACTCCAGGGTTTTCGTTACTGCGATGACACCTGATCGTATGTGATGGTGCAATCTAAGATGGAAGCTGGCTAACTTATTAGGAGTAGAATGAAATCCACACTCCACATCGTACCGGAACACTGAATAGCTGACGGCACGTCTTTGTCAGTAGGGTGCTAAATAGCCACGGCCGAAACCTCCTAACAGAACCCAACCCAACCTTTACCAATTTAGAAAATCTTAATCGGCAGATCCGGGAATCGCACCTAGGACCTCAGTGTGCATACCATTGCACCACTAATGCCATCAAAAAGCAATTTTGGCATGATTTCTCGAGAATTTTGAAATAACTCCATGGTAGTCGACACGGTAGTATCACTGTGTCAGTATCACGCGGTGGATCCGTGTCGCTAATCAGTCACTCAGTCGGAAAGTGATCTGGCAGTGCTAATGATAAAATTATAAGTTTTTTATTTGTTCATTAAGTACTCGTACAATGAACTACAGATATATTTGCTATTTCCCGACTAACGACAATGATTCGGCGAAATATCCTCAACGAAAGTTGCTCCACGATTTTTACATATTTTTGTAGTTGTAGCTTTTGTGGGTTTTTATTTTTAGGACAACTTGAATCTTTCCTTTTCAGCGGTTTAAACTGGAGAACGTCGTTACCTACCTAATACCTAAGTTTTTCGCAGTTCAAATTCCAGATACACAGACTTTTCTAGAAATATACTTAATTATTTCTTTTAAGAAAAAGCATCCGAAAATTTTTCTGCCTTTGCTTATTCCGAATGAAATTTGTAATGAATATAATATCTATATTATATAATAATTTTGAGTGGACAAGTTATTGTTCCAATAATACTAATTTTAGTCAATGATCTTGCAGCGAAAAGCTTTGACTGACGTTTTAGGAAGCTTTCGCTAGGCGTAGGTGTTGGATAATAGTCGGATACCGATGGTGATAATCCTTGAAACGGAGCGTATTGTGAAGAGTTCCGAGTCAGTCTAGCTTTGCTAGGGCACAAGCAAGGCAGAATATTATTCCGGCGATGCTTCTGCGCTCGCCCAACCCCCTCGGGCAGGTGACCCCGCTGTGGTCCTGTATGGAGTCTACGGCAATAACACAATAAAAAAAAAGAGTATCATGAATTATAAAATAATAATTGAATAAAAATGTAGCGTTGATAGAATATTTGAAGGCGTGTATACTTGAGCATCTCACGCCTCTCAATCTTGTTGTTTACGTATGCAAAATTTTGCGGTTTTGCCTCGTTTCATTGGAAATGATAACTTGTATCGTTCCTACTACACTCGTAAGTTTTAGTTAATAAATAACTTTAGACTTTGTCTGTCTATTTAATGGTACGTTTTACCGCTACATGAAAAATTTAAAACAAAAAATTCTGAATATCTTATTTTTCCAACTACAGTGGTGCTGTTGAGCCATAGATAGGTTTCACATTTTCAGTAAAAACTTGTCGTTATTTTCGTTCATTTCAATGTCTTGCAGAATTAAATCGGACAAGATAGACTTCCGAATATTTTCTTTATACATAGTAATGTCGGCAAAAGATAAAGCGTCCTGATAACAGACGTCTGCGGTTATCGGGCGACGCGCGCTCGCCGGCAGTCGCGCCGCGCGCGGGCGCCGGCCGCTGGTCGCGCGCACTTGCTTCACGCGCGCCGGGTGGCGCCGGGCGAGTGCCGGGGGTGTAGGTGGTGCAGTGAAATACAAACGACGTGCATAGGATATTCATTTCTTATATTATCTCTTTGAAGCTTAGCGAATAACTTAGTCTTATAATATAGTAGTACGATAGGACAGTCTTAGTTTTACTAAAGCTAGGTAGTGGCGGTGAGATCAGTGTGCGGTCAGTGGCTGCGCGAGGGCCGGCGCGGCGGGCAGCAGGCGCAGCGCGGGCGCGGGCGCACGCTCCTTGGCGTGGCGCTTGACGTGCTTGGCCAGGTGGTCGGAGCGCATGAAGCGGCGCGCGCACACGCGGCAGCCGAACTTCTTCTCGCCCGTGTGCGTGCGCTTGTGCCGCGACAGCTCGTCGGAGCGCGAGAAGCGGCGCTCGCAGCCCTCCCACGCGCAGCGGAAGGGCCGCTCGCCCGTGTGAGTGCGCGCGTGCGCCTTCAGGTGCGACGACTTGAAGTAGTTCTTGCCGCAGCCGGGGTGCGCGCACTCGTAGAGGCGGCGGCGCGCGGCGGGCGCGGGCGCCACTAGCCACAGCGCGCCCGGCAGCAGCGCGCCCGGAAGCAGCACGGCGGGCGCGGGCCGCGGCGCCAGCGGCACCCAGCCAGGCGCGGGGGCCGCCGCGCGCTCCGACGCCGCTGGCCGCTCTTCGTGCGGCGCAGGCACGCGGCTCTCGGTAGGTGGCGACGGCGGCGACGGCGCGGGTGGGGACGCGGGCGGGCTCGGCTGGCTCGCCGCGTACGCCGCCCGAGCCTGCGAGTAGCTCTGGCTGCGGTTCATCTTGAACTTGAGCGTCTTGAGCATGTTCATGTCAGGCTGCGGCGGTGGCAGCGGCTCCGGGCTGCACGTGCCGTCCTTGTGCGCGCGCATGATGACGGAGGGGCGCGGCAGCTCCGGCGGCGGCGTGGCCAGCAGCAGGCGCGCCAGCTCGCAGCGAGCGCGCTTGCCGCCCTCGTCCTCGCCCTCCGAGTCGGAGGGCTGCGGCGTCACCAGGCCGGCGGGCGCGGCGGCGGGCGGGCTCTCGCGCGCACGCTTGGCGACCTTCCGCCCGGGCGACTCCACCTGCGAGACAAAGACGAGATCGTGAGTGAGCGCTCGGCGGCCGGGAGCACGCGCACGCGGCGTGTTCGTGCGCTGCGCTCTCGGCACACTTTCGATTGCACAGAGGGGGGCGGGTTATTCTCGAAAATGGGGCACAAATATTTTGAAAAAAAAAATTAATTGCAATTTTTTTTTAATTTACAGCGTTTATGAAAAACAACAACACTCACTTTAGCGTCCATCAACGGCGGCGTTGACGGCGGGGAGAGAGGTCCGCAAATATCCAGAACGGTGGACATCGTGACAATGTATCATTCAACGATGAGAAAGTTACTTTTTTAATTCACAAAAGTTGCGAGGGTTCGTCCGCTGCGCTATTCGCGGGAGCGTGTAGTGGCGCCGGCGGGCGGCAGACGAATAAACCTTGGTGCTCGCGCTCTCGGGACGAGGCACGGGAGCGCGCGGGCGCGGGGGGCGTGCGGCCAATGGCGGGCGGCGGCGCGGCCGTGCGGGCCAATGGCGGCGCGCTGATCACGCAGCGGGCGCGTGCGGGCGCGTGCTGTTCACGTGCACGGCGAGTGACGCGGGTGACGTCACCGGCGCGCCCCCGCGTGACGCGCGGCGCAAGGTCGCTCGCTGCTCGCGCCGTCACTCGCCACTCGCCGCTTCTGCACTCGCTGGCTGAGCTGCAATTTCGAGAGTCAACGACCCGCGCGCCGTCTAGTGAAATCGTCGTCAAACGCACATATAAAAAAACTTGACATTCCGAATTCATTACTCGGGAGAGGCTTTGTGCAATGACGCCGCTATCTTATCTCTCGTAGGCAGGTAGGTATTATGAATGTTCTAGATAATAAAAATAATATTGTATTATTATCAAAATATTGTAATCGGATAGGTGCGCGTGTTCCCTGTGTTGGGTGGAACAGATCAACATACCGCTGCTATCGGCGATTGTTTACTTGCGCTGTGTAAACATTATTAATATTAATTCAGGGAAGTAGTAAAACTGCAAAATGTGCCTAATTGTGTACACATAAGGAGCTCGTAATACAGCGAGCTGTTGTTCCCACGGCCTATCTTATCACGAGGTCGGAGCTTCTGATAACTTGAATGATAAAACACTTATTAAGTGCTCTCTTAAAAGAATTTAATACTTTGACATACGCCAACCCGGTTTAAAAAAATAAAAAGTCTTGAAACTTTATAGAATTATTAATGATTCCTTAGAAATAGATAATGAATTTATTTAATTAATTTAGATGTAATTTCTTGCACCAGCTTGCAGTGCGTTGATGTCTAATGTTTGGCCTTTTTCTTGTTGACATTTTGATATTATTTTTATTTATTCTTATTAATATTGATAATTAATTAAATAACATGTATAAATTAATAATATTTTCAAGTTCATTATGTCTTAAGTAGTATATTTTACAAATTGGTTTACATACTTGCAAAATTTTCTTTTAGGTAATTATTAAATGGAAAATGTTTGTCTATGTTTGTGTGAGACCAGCACCGCTAAATAAATTTTTTTGTATTTTGCTGCAGAGATAGACTGAATTCTGTCCTTTAAGCCTTTAATCTTAAACTTGAAGGGGGTAACATAAGTGAGTATACCCAAGTAATTAATTTTAAAACTAAAAAAAAAACATCAATTTTCAAATCAGGAATTTAAATGTTTATGCTTTTATTCTCCAAAAAAAACGAAGGTAAGTTATTGGATAATAAATTAGTAGTAACTGTCTACAATGATTGCAATAACTCTGCAATTCTTTCAGGTATTTAGTTTAGACACTAGGAAGAACCTTGTATCAAGTCGCAATCGAACACTTTCTACTAAGATTACCTTGTCAAATCGTATAATTAAACATTGATTTAAATACTTAAAAATGCTGTCAAACGAAATAAAAATTACTCTGAAACTGCCAAATTATTTTTCAATTAGAGGACGCCTGCGACTTGACCCGCGTAGTCTCTTACCCGTGGGAATTTCTGGATAAAATGTAGTCTATGTGTTATTCTGATATGTAAGCTATATTTTTGCGAAGTTTAATCAAAATCTATTGATCTGTTTTTGCGTGAAAGTATAAAACATCTATCGATACATGCAATCTTTCGCGTTTATAATATTAGTGAGGATAGTGATTTTCCATGGTCATATTTAGATTTAAAAGGAAAATTAAAGATTGTTTATAAATCCTAACTTCCTAAATATCCTAAATCCTAAATAATATTATAAATGCGAAAGTAACTCTGTCTGTCTGTCTGTCTTGCTTTCACTCTACAACTACAGGACCGATTTAAATGAAATTTGGTACACAGCAAGTCTAGAGCCTGAAAAAGGACATAGGCTACTTTTAATTGCGAAAAAAGGGTTGTAAGGGGTTAAAGGGGGGATGAAATGTTGTATGAAAGTATTGTCATTTTGAAAGCTTAAGACCTATTTCTTAGGCAGTTGATTAGATATTAATAAATATGACATTCGAAGCTTAGAAAAATTAGGCTGCCGTAATAACCAATTCCACGCGGACGAAGTCGCGGGCAAAAGCTAGTAGGCATATAAATAAATAAATAGCTAAATAATTGTTTTAAAGGTGAATGTTGATTTATGTTAAGTGTGAAAGCTACTTAACATATTAAATAAACTAACATTTCGCAGACCATTTGGAACACAACAATATATACAGTGACCGGGACCGACGGCTTAACATGCTCTCCGAGAAACAAGGTAACACCACCGACTTCCGATTTGCCAATTTACAATTGATTGCAAATTTCTAAGAAGAAAGAAAACTCAGAATTTTTAACGTCCTAGGATTCGAGTCCTGGATTTCGTGATCGAATATAGCTACTCACTAGACGAACGAGGCAGTTAGACCAATAAATCAGTCTTCAGCAACTAACGAAGTCTAATAATAATCATATTGAGTCGTATTTATAAACAATGTTAGTATCCAAATATTGTTGTGGTGCAGTTTTCCTCGTTGGCAAGGTAACGGTCGCGGCGCAAGCGGCGGGCGCGCGCGGGTGCGGGCGCGGGGAGTGGGTAGCGGGGAGTGCGCCCGCGCCGCGAGAAAGTGAGCACGCGGCCGGCGAGTGATCGCTGGCGTAAGTGTGGAGTAAGGTACAGACCACTGCGTCACTTATTTGTTTTTATTTATTTATGTACTTATCTTGATTATAGATAGTTTACTATCGGAAAGTAACACTAGCGTAGCGGCTGCGGGCTAGCAGAGCGGTCGGTCATTGCTAATTTGAAATGCTCACGAGCTCTATAGCTCGCGAGATAATTGGAATAAAGGAAAGCCACTGTTACGCCATGTGATTCCAACCCACGATTAAAACAATATATTTTCCAAGAATTTTCTTTAACATAGTTACGGCCATATAGAAAGAAAGGTGTACAGATAATTAATTTTTGATTAGCGCGTTAGTGTGTATTTAATTTACGTTATTTGAAGTAAGTTATTATCCAAATACTTTTACAAAGTTATGTCTACTAAACTCGTTCGGAAAGGAGATTCTGCCAGCAGAGCCACTCCTGCGATAATATAAATAAATAATATTTTGAAATTACAAATAGACACTTAAATTTTTGATTTGTATATATTTAATGATGACAACTGTTTTCGTGAAAATCCGGTTGGGTTCAGTTAGTGGAAATATTAGACAGACGATTATTTTTTTTGGTTGGTGATATTTACTGTACAATTGTTAATTGTGATTTGTTCAATTTTACTTTTCACTTGGGCACGTTTTTGTTTTAACACTAACTTATCTTTAGCTAAGTATTTTAAAGTTAAAAGATATAAAATAAACGAAATAAAGTACAAAAGTATTTTTTATTGATTACAAGTTAGTCCTTTACTGCAATGTCACTTGATGGTAAGTTATGATGCAATCTAAGATAGAAGTGGGCTAACTTACTAGAAGTATAATGCAATCCACACCGTTTTCAGTTTCTGCCAATAGCGTACCGAAACGCTGAATCGCTTAGTGTACATTTTTGCCGGTAAGGCGGTTATTAGCTACGGCCAAAGCCAAAGCTAGACCAATTAAGAAATTCTCTACAGGCCCTTACAGAAATCGAACATGAACAAAACATTATAAATCTACCAACCTTATCACTGCGCCACGAAGGCCTTTAATGTGATGATAATGCATCTTGACTTATAAGTACGATTGTTAATTTGATTGTAGAAATATTTCTGCTTTAGTTCGAACTAGCGGCCGCCTCAATAAGTCTGTCACTTGTACCACACACCGTTACGTATGTGTGTGCGTAGTGTCACACGTAGCGGCGTGATGTAGTGGTGGTGTGTGACACCAAGTCGTGACGATGACGTGATGACTCACTGCTACGGACCTGCGAATGACTGACCGGTGTAGAGAGCAATGTAGAGTTTATACCCACCATGCCACTTTATAGTAGAATGCAAACGCAAAGCGTTGAAGTGGTGAATGGTGGCATGGAAATATATTTTCAGCAATTGAATACATTGGAGTGGAATGGTGGATATAACTCTACAATAAAGTGCAATGATAGGTATAAATAGGATATATAGGTTCTTTAACCTCATAAACTCCATAGTGGATTATAATGGTGGGTATAAGATGTATAGATTGACACATCTTTGAATAAAACGACTCCGAAGCCAACCGCCGAAGCGTCACCAGCTACTTTCCCGAATTAAGCCGTTTGTTACCTCCTGTGGTTTTATTGGCTCAAGACCCCAACAATAGGTATAAATAGGATATAAGGTTCTTTAACCTCATAAACTCCACAGTGGATTATAATGGTGGGTATAAGATGTATAGATGCAAACATACCGAAACTTCACGGCAGAAATAAGTAGGGTAATTTCGCCTTTTGGCGTCCACCACCCAATTCGCGTCCATTTTAGGGATCTTCTTTAGAAATCTCTCGAAATTAGGTATACTAATACACAAATAAGTCGAAAAGTCGTTTTTGCCAATACCTAAATGTATAAGAGACACACACACATAAACAGAAGTTTCGTGCGCCCAACCAATCCTCTGTAGTAAAATAGTTAAGAGACGGGTGTTCAACCAAAAAGCGCGGACGCGCGGTATTGAGAGAAAAAAATAGTGAGCAACGGTGCATTTGAAGGTAAGTATTTTATTGTTTAATGTGTATTTTGTATAAGTAGCTGTTTTTAGACTTTGATAATAATACAAATAATTATATTAATTATAAATGTCGTTATTTTTCTTATAGTTAACAGTTAAAATAAAGTGGACGCGAATTACTACACCAAATTTATACAACTTTCACTTTGCGTCCGCAATGGACGCAAACTATACCTCCATGGAAAAACAGCACAAACAAATTGCGTCCATTTTTAAATTGACTCCAGGAAATCAATTGAAACTGAATGGGTGAAATGTTTTGTAAATGAAATAGGTATTTTGTTTAATTCTGATTTCTTTTTAGGATGAGTTCTTCAGAGATGAGAAAAAGGAAGGAAAAAAGAACTTATACAAAAGAAGATTTGAGTAAAGCACTGAATGAAATTCGAGAGAAGAAGAAATCGGTAAGGCAAATATGTAAAGAATATGCTATTCCCAAGACCACAATATTGGATAAAATCAGTGGACGCAGACCAGATGGAATGAAGAAACCGGGCCCAGAACCTGGGCTAGGAGTAGATGATGAAAAGAAGGTAGTGGAATGGCTTCTTAACATTTTCAAATGTCGATTTCTCTCTAACACACTCGTTAAAGTGCTCCAAAACGAAAAAAGAAAATACACAATCTTCAAGAAGTCTCGAATAATACGGTGGATGTGGAAATTAATGTAAAATGTCCCGAATGAAATGATGTACTCATTTCAGATGTATCATGATGATGAGAAAAACGTTGCCTGTGACTAGTGTATTAGATGGTAGGATTAAGTTATTTAGAGGTTAAAGATAAGTTTTTTGAATGGGACTTGTGTCATTAATTAAAATTCAAGAGCTAGAATGGGCTAGAATAATCATATTTTATCTCATAATTATTAAGATTTAACATTTATTTTAGTAGTAAGAATAAACCAAATTATTGTATCATGTTTTGCTATAATTTAACCAAAAACTTATAATTAATAAAGGCTGATCTTTAGCTTACTTACAATTCTTCTGATTTTCGGGTAAAAAGCAAATTATTGTTGATTTTGAATGGTTATTGCTTTATTTTTAATTATTACTATATAGGTGCTTAATTTGTTTCTATTTTTTAAGTTTTGTCAATGTTTAGAAGAATAAATCAGTGTTATTATTTTCTTTATAGTGGTTTATGTTATACTTAAGATGTTGAATTTGAAGTAACCATTATTATTTAATAAATTTAGTTATTAAAATCCAACTTATCTTTACATTATCATAAAATATCATCCCCTGAATTCGTTTTTAAAGCTAGTGGACGCGAAGTGGTCTAGAGGTGGACGCAAATTGAATTTTATGGACGCAAAGTGGGTAAAAGACCTATTTCGGATGTCTTTTATTTTAAAAAAAATATTATCTGATGTTTCCAAAAATAATAAAAGTGACCTTAAAATAGACTATTATTATAAACACATTACATAAACTTCTTATTGAAACGAGTCCTGGAACATTTTTATTTTCTCCGTCAAACTTGCCAACTGCACTAAGTGGACGCGAACAGGCGAAATTACCCTAGTAGTTCTTCGGACAAGCTGGCTTACAAAATGCTGTCTACCATTCTACAGGTTTCCTGGATTTTCCGGATAGACAAAATAACACAATAAATAAAAAATTAACTGTACTGTCGTCCTTAGGCAGATAATTTTATTTAAAACCTCCAATCAACACTACTGCCACACCCATCCAATTATAGGTTTGAGCTACTGTTGCTTACGTTGTTTACTAAAAATGTCTAGGTATACATTGTAAATTAAAGAATAGATTTAGGTAAGATGATAAGTGTTTAATAAAAATACAAATATTTAATATTTTCGGTCACAGAACATATTAAAATAAAAAGTAAAAAATAACTGTGTCATTTAGATGCTTTAATTTACTTAAGCATATTTATGAAATCGGTGCCAGCCAAGTTTAAGGAACATTTATTTTACGTAGTAGGTAAAGCAGTTTGTGGGTTCTAGGTAACGTCCTTAAAGTAGAAACCTTGGCTGGCACCGACTCCTAGATATGCTTAAGTAAATTAAAGCAACGAAATGACACAGTTATTTTTTACTTTTTAGTGCGTTTTGAGTCGGTTCTATTTTTGTCAAAAATTTTTATTTCTTACTTTTTAGTGATTTACCGCCACGTAACGTACTTATACCTACTATACTGTCATAGTATATTATACGACACTAGTAGCCAAATCGCTGTAAGCGTGCCTCCAAAATTTAAAAAGTTCCTTCAATTTCCCCAGGATATCATTATCAGATCCTAACATGATGACAATGAGACCACCTTGGAAGTGTGTCCTTTCTAATAAAAAAAGAATTATCAAAATCGGACAACTCTGTAAAAAGTTATGCGTGGTCATACATAAAAAAAATATATAGGTGTTGAATTGAGAACCTCCTCCGTTTTTTTTTCGTCGGTTAATAATGTCCAAGATCTTATTCGGAAGCTGAAACTACTGAACTACATTTTCTTTCAATGCCATCTATCGGCATTTTACAAAACTAGTTGACATGTGTATCAGCGCCATCTGTGTCAGCGCTTTTAAACGAACACGTAAATTTTCCGGCATAACAAATAAAAATACTCTAACCCTTGACGCTTACGTAGGTGTAGATGAACGAACGTCGCGTTGTTAAAGTTTTCTCATAGATGGCACTAGTATATAATTTTCCTTCTATCGGTTATGCTTCAAATTGATGAAACTTCGTTATATGAATCAGTACAATACAAAGTAATTTAAATGTGAGCTTTTTTTGAGTTTTTCATATACACTTTTTACGATTTCATTATATAAATACAAATTATTTTTGTTGAATTAATGTAGCCAGTTTTATTTAACTTGCTTGCAAATGTTACATTTGCTTGACCAAATAAGCAAGAAATTGACGATTTTGTTGCTTTGCCAGGCTGTGTTCATGTTCTATTATTTTTATTTAGTTTTTTGACACTATAATTCATTTCCATGTTATGAATAAATTGCGTTTTAAATTCTAAGCCCATAATAAGAATAAATAAGTACCTACCTACTTGTAGCAAAAAATTTAAAAAAAAATACTTACCAAGGCAGTAGGCATACCAAGTGATTTTTTAATATTAAAGTATATTAATTATTTAGTATTAAATTAGGTTACTCCATAAATTTAGTTCATTGACACTACCATTTGTTAGCGGATGCCAGCGACTTAGTTAGCGTGAAATTCAAATAAATAGACCATGAAAATAAAAATAGCCTAAGTTGCTCCTTTTAACTTTCTATATTTTATTTGCCCTCAAAGATAAATAATTTTCCCCGTTTTATACTTAAATAGCAAAGTCATCAAATCTTCAGGGAAATCCATGCTCTTAACTTTACATACCCTTACCTTGCAAATAAGCATACGGGTTACTTGACAACAAGTGATTACCGCAGCAATTATTGCAGCACTAGAGTCAAATGTCAGTTTATCACTGTCACTATGGCCCAAGAGCCTGCGACGGCCAGACCTTCATTATTTTATAAAAGTTGAAATTTTCTCTGTACATGTCTCCTATACAGGTAAGAACGACCAGCGACTATAGATTGGGTTGTGGTTACTTGGGCAGGTAACAGGTAGTAAACGTGTATAAAATAGTACTGAAAATTTGTTAGAGTATAAAGCTCAATTTTTTTTTTTATTTTCTTCGGGATAACTGTAGAAATCTCGTCATCCATTGCCGGACACTTGTGACAGTTGCTACCCCTTGCCAGACACCCCTAAACTTTGGGCCTATATGGCTGGCGAATATTGGTACTCATAGTTTAGAACGAGTACGTTTTACGTATGTTCGCTGTCGATAAACCACTAAAAATTATAAATAAATAAATAAAAAATTAAAAACTTTAATAAAAAAAGTCTGTTTAATTTTTTATTAAAATTTTTTATATATTTGTTTTGTTTATTTGTTTTTCTTTAGATATTTGTGGTGGACCACAAATACCACACCACCACAAATATCTAAAAAAAAATTTTATTATTTCTAGGTGTAACGAAATGTTGATTGTTCGTATCTGTACGTTCGTATCAAATATTAGTCTGAATTAGTACAGTATTTTAATAGTAGTTATAGTACTAATAAAACTTATCAGTAAAAAAATTGAACCGATTCAAAACGCACTAAAAAGTAAAAAATAACTGCGTCATTCAGTTGCTTTAATTAAGCATATCTATGAAGTCGGTGCCAGCAAGTTTAAGGAACATTTATTTAACGTAGTAAAAGAGTTTGTGGGTTCTAGGTAACGTCCTTAAAGTAGAAACTTTGGCTTGGCCACTGAGACTACTGAATGAATTTTCTTGCGGGTTTCGCCAATAGGTAGAGAGAGAGATTCATGAAGGAAGTTTCAGTATATAATTTATTAAGTTTTTGTATAAATTTAGTCAAATATGATGACAATTGTTGGAAGAGTCGCACCGCCTGGGCGCTTTAATTAAAAACGCTGCCCAATCGATTTGATCGATCGATCCTCTTTATTAGGTCTTTAAAAAATCTGCGACGACATAATATGGGTATGTATCTTTAATGATACTTCTTACCGACGTATCGCCCAGTGATGTGAGTGTTCCGGCACTATTCCGGTATGAATATTTATAGCCTGTTTCCATCTTAGATTGCATCATGTCTTACCATCAGATCTGATGGTCCTCCAGTACTGGTTCGTAATGTGACCTCAAGATAGGCAGTGACCTTAGGTATCCATTTATGAAGTGTTATCACGTATTATCACCCTAAGCTATAGCGTAGTAGGTTTATATCGGTGTTCCGCAGGAAATATTTTGGAAATTGTTTGATTTCATTCCTGCTTTAATTTTATCATGTAGGTTTGCCTCATTCAGCGCAAAAATCTAGATCACTACGAAGTCGATATCCTTTAGAATCATATGCGGTTTGGTTTTTCATTCCTAATACGCACTGCAAAGATAGTGAATGCCCTTCCTTCCGTATGCCCTACCTACAATGTGGGTAGATATACTCAAGAATTAATGAGCATCTTCTAGGGAATATGGGAAATTGGCACACTATTTGGTAGTCTCGCTTGTCTTTGTCCAACTTTACTCCAGAGATAAGAAATCTCTGGAGTAAAGTCGGGTAAGGCATGGACAAAGTAAACCCTTTATATGGATTACAGCTTTGCATTTTTTAGCTTTCTTCTAGGCGCACAGCTCGTAGACGAAATAATTCATTTTCACAAAAAAAATTAGCAACAGTCACTTTATATACCCATCACAAGTTTGGCTATTTTGTTTTGTTTCAGTACATTTAAATTTAGTGCAGTTTTTCATTTATTCGAAGGTATACTTTCACTTACTGTAAGTTTTCGCAAAATTATTATCCTACATTAAATAGCCCCCGTGCTGCGTAGCATACTCATTTTCAGCCACTACCGAGTACTCGTACCTTGTACTCGTCTATTCTGTGCTTGTAGCTAAATTTCATTTCTTTATTTTCCTTCGCTTCGCTTCGGAGCCTTCGCCAGATGTACTTTGGTACAACGCAAACTAAATTATAGGATACTTAGAGCCATTTTTTTGTAGATTATAGCTAACAAACTGTCATAGTATAGGAAGGTTTTGTGTAGAGGTTTAAAATACTATTGCCCTAAATATACAAACTTAGCAGAAGAAAAGTAAGATATATCTATCTATTGTTTTACGATTGCTAAAATAATGAAAGTTGTCTAGAAATTCCTACCTCGTTAGGTCAGTACTTTTGGTACAGATAAATTATCCCTACAGCTCTATTTTTAACCGACTAACAAAAACGGAGGAGGTTCTCAATTCGACACGTGTATATATATATATATATATATATATATATATATATATATATATATATATATATATTTATATGTATGACTACGCATAACTTTTACAGAGTTGTCCGATTTTGATAATTCTTTTTTTGTTAGAAAGGGCATACTTCCAAGGTGGTCCCATTGTCATCATGTTAGGATCTGATGATGATATCCTGGGGAAATCGAAGGGCTTCTTCAAATTTAGGAGGCACGCTCACAGCGATTTCGGTTTTTGTCTCGGTATCGGTAGCTTTTAGGCTATAAGTGCCGTATAATATACTATGACAGTATAGTACGAATACGTTACGTGGCGATAAATCACTAAAACGTAAGAAAAATTTTTTTTTAACAAAACATAGAACTGAGTCAAATTACTTAAGCATATCTATGAAGTCGGTGCCAGCCAAGTTTAAGGAACATTTATTTTACGTAGTAAAGCAGTTTGTGGGTTCTAGGTAACGTCCTTAAAGTAGAAACCTTGGCTGGCACCGACTCCTAGATATGCTTAAGTAAATTAAAGCAACTAAATGATACAGTTATTTTTTACTTTTTAGTGCGATTTGAGTTGGTTCTATTTTTTGTTAAAAAAATTTTTATATCGCAGTTGAATTAATGGACAATATAAAATAATATGAATGAATAAAGTTAATGACTTCACAAAACTGCTTAACTAATTTAATAAATATAAAATAAAATCAAAATATTCTCCTTGATGATCAATACACTTTTGCACGCTATTGAACCATTTTTCGTAGAACTTTTTCCACTCTGATTGAGGTATTAGACATAGGTACCTCCAAAACACAATTTAATGATGCAGCAACGGCTTCTTCGACGAAAAATGTTGGTCACGCAATTTATTTTTAATATGCGTGAATAAAAAGAAGTCATTGGGTGACAAGACACGGCTGTATGGAGGATAATCCATTAATTCGACGTTTGAGCCAGTCAAATAGGTGATCGTTTAATCACAAGTATGAGAGCTGGCCTTGGCGTGATGAAGGTTGATTCTTGTGGCAAACAAATGCCACTACGAGTTGACCGTTTTCCATCGCTCTAAGTCTTGGTCTGGCTGGTGGGAGGCTTTCGTCGTGGCTAGTTACCACCCTACTGACAAAGACGTACCGCCAAGCGATTTAGCGTTCCGATACGATGTCGTGTAGTAACCGTAAGGGGTGTGAATTTTAATTCTACTCCTAATAAGTTAGCCCACTTCCATATTAGATTGCATCATCACTTAACATCAGGTCTTATGCCAGTTAAGGGCCAACTTGTAGTAGGTGGATAAAAAAAACATGCAATAATTTTTTTGAAAGTTCTTTACGAGCGAATCACTAGTTCTAAGCATCGTTCGCTCTTAGTTCACTGTAAGCATAGTGAATGGTAGTGCTGTTCCAGGCGTCCAGGTCTTCTGTACCTATACCTAACCGACGATGTTTTCCTTGTCGCGCACGGCCGCTGCGTGAGCGGACTCCAGGAGATCGTCAATGCAGCGCTTAAGCAAATTCTTCGATGGAGCCTAAGTGTCAAGCTGAGCTTTGGTCAGGAAAAGACACAGATGATCGCTTTCACGCCAAAAGCCAAGGATGCAGTCATCACTATGTATGGCAATCAGCTTACATTCGTCAGAGAAATTAAACTTGCTTTTCAACAAACATGTGCAACAAACGATCGACAAAGCCACGCGAATTTTTAATAGGCTCTGCCTCTAATGCAGATCTACTTGGGGCATACACCCTGAGAATATTAAAACCATATATACACAGGTCATCGGGCCTACTGTCACATACGCTGCTTGTGTGTGGGGACAGGCGGCTCTTAAAAAAGGTATTCGAAAGAAATTGTTGGCAATGCAGCGCGGCTTTGCTATCAGAATCATCAAGGTCTTTAGGACCGTATCTACTATAGCAGCACTTACACTATCAGAACTCACCCCTCTAGATCTTAAAATTCGAGAAGTATACACCCTGGAATAATCTAAATTGACAGGCATCACTCATTTTCTTCCAGACGATATAGAACTTGAACGCCCAACACTTCCACAGAAATTACTACACCCTGCTAACAGAATTTTCATCATCTCTCCTCAATCCAGTGGACAAACTCTCTCAGATCCTGCTCAGACCACCATCAACATTTTCACCGATGGCAGCAAGCTGGAAGACTCCTCTGTTGGCGCGGCATTCGTCGCCTTATCTGGGCACCGACAGATTTTTGTTAAGAAATACAAACTGCATTATTCATGCTCGGTCTTTCAGGCCGAGCTCATCGCAATAGATAAAGCCTGCTCTTGGGCCAATACAAAGCATCCTCAGATGCCACTTACCCTATTCTCCGATTCCCACGTGGCTCTGGAGGCACTTCGGAATAGGAGTAGTACACACCCAATAGTCACACGAATACATGCACTCATTCACACACGCACATCAGGTTCCTCACGATTTGAATGGGTCAAGAGCCACGCGGGTATCACCAGCAACGAGGCAGCTGATGCAGCGGCCAAAAGTGCTGCTGCCATGCGTGCTAGATTTACATACTGCACCTTTCCGTTTAGTTTTGTAAAGCGCGAATTACGCTAGCTAAACCGGAGGACGTGGCAGTCTCGGTACGAAAGCGCTGCTACGGCTTAACGCACACGCCACCTGTTTCCAAATCTTACTGACATTACACCACTATTTAAACATACCAAACGTAACTTCTTTCTCACCCAAATCCTAACAGGCCATGGCTTTCACAAAGAATACTTAAGCAGATTTAAAAATTTGTCCGTGCGACGCCTCTGTCGTCCAAGCCCTGGACCATCTCTTGGAGAGCTGTCCAAGGTTTGGCACGAAGCGGTTCAATCACACAATGATCTGTGACAACCTTAGAGTTGCACCTTTCAAGCTGGACGAATTGATAAAAAAGAAATCTGCACTAGAGTCATTTGTCCAGTTTGCCAGCTACGTCCTAAACGAATTAAAATCTTTTAACAATTGTATCCCATGATCTGCGGCATCCATTAAATTAATTTTAGCTTGAATGCAAGTTAAAGCAATGTTAGCACTAGTTTTAAGTAGGTACTTACTAGTTTTAAGTATGTATTCGTTTTAATTAATTATTAGTCTTAAGCACCTAGCATAAGGTATCGTATCAAATAGCGAAACCTTAATGCTCGTGTCCTAATTAAGGTAGTATTATTCTTTATGTTTGTCAATCTTATTTCTTTATTTGGCGCTAAAGGGCTATTGTGAATAAACTAAAATTGAAAAAAAAAACATTAGTTGCTTTAGACGTCTGAGGTAATCTGCAACGACTGTGTTCTAGAGTCATTGTACCTAGATGATTTCAATGGCTCAACAAGTAGGTATAAGTAGGTACGTTTAATTTGTTTCGATAAAAGAAAAATGTCGAAATAGCTAAATCTTCTGGGATTAAATACCTATTTGGTGTTTTTTAAACGTAAGTATGTGTATTAATGGACTGAAATGGATTAATATAGTCCAGTGCTTAAGATTGAGTAGGTAGATACTAACTAGGGTTTTCTTGTGGAATTTATGCTTGAGCCGGCTTTTATCTTTTATTCGTAGTCAATCCTTTTACGGCTCTAGCTACTGAAAGGTTTACTATAGCTTTACGTAGGTATGATTTAAAGTAGGTACTCTATCATGGCGGCGTGAGTAAAGACCCCTGTCCAGGAACACCTAAAATTTAAAAAATTAAAAAATTCTCAAAGTTTGATCGAATGTTTGTAATAATAAGAGTCAATTAAAATCATAAATATGCATCATTTCATTTATTTAATTATTAAAAGAATATATTTATAATCGAAAAAGTTTCGATTAAAGCTTTCGTCATTAGAAACTTATACTTCTAAAAAAGCTCTAAAGATTTTTTTTTACTCCATGAAAAAAAGAGTCGCTATGCGATATAAATCATAACTTAAAAAAATCTGAAAAAAAATTAAAAATCCCGGTTTTCCATCAACCATTTTCCTAAAACCTTGCCTACGCCGCTACGCCTCTACGCGCTACGCGAGGGGGCGGAGGGGGTGCAAGGTGGGCGGGGCCAGCCGAACGCTCAGCCTTCGCGAATTTCACCACGCGACCGCCTCTACCCAGTCGCGACCCGACCGCCGTTCGAGTCGGACGTGTTAGTCGCAGTGTGAAGTTTGCCAGGATTTTATCGTGAAGTGTTGTGTGACATGTGGGGACGAGGTGCCCGCCGCTAGGACATGTCGCGAAGGAAACAGAGCAACCCCAAGCCTTTAAAACGTATGTCATCTTAGCATTAAGTTAACCCAACTTTCACTATTACTTTGGATAAATTTGTAATACTTGACATTTCTGAATTTTCATAAATTGTAAACTTATAAGAAAAAGTTTAAAACTATCCTTATTCCTTACTGCAGTCGGTTCAATATATAATAAGTAAATTAGTATTACTGTGATTTTAATACTAACGACTACTATGTCAAAGTACCGGTACGAAGAAAACTTTAGTATTAAATATTTCAATGTATTTACATAAACGTACTTTTCCTTTCATGTCACATTCGATATGATTTGTCCTAATTTTGGTATCATGGCATATTTTTGTTTGTCATATCCGCCATATTGAATTTTTCATTGTTTGAATGGTTTGTGACATGCAAATTTTTGAGATAAACTACATTCATAAGAGCAACGTTTTATTGGCACATGCATGTATTAATATAAACATATGCATAATAAACTAACCTCGAAGACATATATTGATGATATATTTTACAACCCCGGTGTACCTAACGAACTGCGGTACAATAAATAGACACATATATACATATAGATATGTAGATATATGTGTGTCTGTATGTGACATTGCAGTCTCTAAACATATAGATCGATTATGATGTTTTCTTAAAAATTATCCCAAACCGACAAACTTGTATGAAAGGATTAGTGAGAGTGGAAAATGCTGAAGATGAAGCTGAAAAGTTGAAGATGAAGTTAGAGACATTGGATCGGCTCCATCACACAAGTAGTTGAATAATTTATTTACAATACAATTGATATTGTAAAAATGAATGATTTAATAGGGGCAAGTGTTGAGTTTCTTTTCTATCAGCAGCAGAATCCTTCCAAGCCGGTGGTATAGTCACCACAAATAGTCTAACTTGACGTTTCAAAAGTGCTTATATAAGCCTACTTGAAATAAAAAAAAACATATTCTTTTGAATTTTTAGATCCGATGAACAAATCCAAAGTTGTTAACGTTTTCCTATGATAGAAAAAATAAGTCGGTAATTTATATAAATTTTATTTTTTCCTTGTAAATTTAGAACAGATTGATACTTTTATTAATTAGTGGGAGTCCTACAAGACCACTAAAATTAAGTCTGAAATGAAAAACTTAGATAGAACTTTGTACTTACTTAGTAGTTATGACAGAAGGGCTGGCTCGTTTTTGTGCAAACGATCAGGCTATTCAACGCGGCAGCCAGTAGGTATTCTTGCTACCATTCCACGTGGGCATGATTTGAAAAGATATTAGGATAAATTAGCTTAAGTTTCTTATTGTATTCTTTCTGTAATAAAAACATATTACCTATAGGTAGTTTGTATTTTGAAGATACCTGATATAGTATAAACTAAAACCTAAGAAACTAAAACAATGTTTAAAGATTTTAATGTTCGCAACCTCCGGAAGGGTAATAAAAAATTAAAAATATGAAAAAATAAGTTCGAAATAAAAATTGTAGAGCTCAAAAATTTTCTTAAGAAAGGTCTCTTGACTTTTTCTTCTATTAAAAATGTAATGAATTACAGAGGTTATTTAATTGTTAGTGATAAATGTGTAAAGGTTTTTTTACCTATGGGGGTTGACTAGCCGTCATTTTTATATTTTCATGCTGTGGCTTCGAAAGCCAATGGAACGTACTATAGGTAGGTCGCATTTCGAACATTCATCCCTGAACTTAAAACCCCGCTAATTCAGTTAATTTTACAACGAGGAATAAATCGAGAGAAATTTTTATGTAAATATTTTTTTAATTTCTTTTCTTCTCTTGCCGGAAGCATCATTTTGAGTTACTGATATTGAACAGTGTTAGTGCAGTTTTAAGTGTTGCCTTAAAAAAAATACGAACAAAGTGACTCAAAACAATAGAAAACTATTATATGCGTTGTTTGACGATTTCTTACTATTTAAGAATATGTTATAAATTTAGATTAAATATAAATGATTAATTATCTTCATACGTAGGCTAGATCGTAATAAAATTGGGTGCCTAGATGGGACTCTATTTCAAAGAAAAAAAAAAATTGCCTGAAGCATTAATTTGTACTTTTATATATTATTGTAATATTAAATATTTTTTTTTGTTTTTCTAATTTTGGAAGACAGTTGCTGTCATCTTACTACTAAGCAAGGTGACAGCAAATCTAAACACGTTTTTGTGTGTTTAAATATAAATTTTTTAATATTATTTAAAGTAGTACAAAGGGAGGCGTGTTACCAACAAATCGTTGCCAAGCTGTTGCTTCATAAAACATTTAAAAAAATTTAAATAAACATTTTTCGTCTCTGCTGATACTCCGTCAATTTTACACATAAACGGGTCTTTTAAACTACACCTTACCACTACAGTTTAAACTACACCTTACACTACTTTTGTAGGGACTTTTAAACACAACGATCTTGAGCCGCATGTGCCCAGCGGCTCCCTGCGGCACGTTGGACGCCGTCAGTTCATCTAGTCGACCAGCACTGCGCTTTCCGGTGCGGGGTCGCAATCATAGCACCCAATGACCATCAGCTGTTCGAAGCTTGGGAAAATATAATATTAACCTAATAATAACATTGCAAATAATATAAATATTACATTGACAATTGTTAATTTTTTACAAAGAATGAAACATTTGTACAACTGAACTTTAATTGTTGTCCACTAAACCTCAACTGTTGTTGTGAATGTTTTGAATTAGTTGGCCACCCATTTAATTTAATAAGAACCGTGATAACCGGGCATCGAACTTGTTAAACAATTTCCTTAACGCCGTGACTCAATCGCTTGGAAATCATAATATTCAAATAGGTATTCGGTTTGGGTATGACTTGTAAAATTTACAAGAACAACAAAATCCCCGACCGATTAGAAAAACGTCTTGTAACACTTATTTTGTGTTTTCAAAGATTTTCCTCGCGCACACAAATTCTCGAGTTCAAATAAATTAATGAATCAGTTAAAGGATTTTTCGTGTAATGTGTTTATTTATTATGTGGTTGCTCTAGCAGGATCCTATCAGATTTGGTTGGGAAGGAAGAATAGTTCGAGCAGAGAAGGCGAGCGTTGACTCGTCACAAAGGGGCGCCCTTAAGTTTGCATTCGTGCCGCAAGTCTCTGTTCGACTTCTGCGTCCTAGGCAGGATCGAAACATTCTCACATCTAAAATGTTTGTGTGATGAACAGTATATGTATAATATATGTGTATGAAAATATTCATCAGCTATGATAGTACACATAACACAAGCTACCTACGATTAAGTACTTTGTGTGTATTGTCTTATAATGTATATTTATTTCATTTATTTTACAAAACGAATTATTAATTTCTTTAAGGAGTACCTCGTCTAGTTTTAATTCTTCAATTGAACGTAAACTCAGCGGTGTTCTCTATGTGACTTTCAGACGGTTCCAAGTTTACGAACTAGACGAAAACAATTTTGTGTTTCCAATTGATATTACAATCATCTGCTGTTGTTATAAAGAGAAAGTTCACAGATAACTTATTTAACACTTTCACGGAATGTCAAGGTGATATAACCGTTTTATCATTGTTTGGGGTTCCGTAGATCAGATGAAATGCTTCGTTGTTAATTGCGGCAAGAGGTACGCATTGCGATTAAGGATTTAGAACCTTTAGAGCGTGTTGGGTTGGATCATGAAACATTAGTTATAATATTTTATAAACTTTTTGCTACGCACTTCCGTGCCTCATAGAACACGTAAAACTGTCGGTCCCGGTCATTATCACTGTTACACTTCAAAACTACATTTTAATTTTTTGTCTTTTCAAATATAGAATGCTTTTATTATATTAGAATCTCCGATAAAGTACCCGCAATTGCACATATTTTTAAATTTAATTATAATTAAAAATTGTATGGTCCAATAAACAGAATTGCAATGCCTCGTACAATGGGGCATGGGGCATGTAGATACACATGCCCGAAAAGCTTGTAACGGCCTCCAACAGGTACCTAATAAGTGTCATAATATCAACTAATTTATCCAGAATTTTGAGTTCAATTTTGTTTGAAATAAATTGAGTTTATAAATAAATAAGTAATTGGTAACTTTTAGAATTGAAACTCACATGACTATTAGTTTATAGTACTAAACTGGTAGTAGTAGGTATTGTCGGAGTATATTCAATTAATTTGTACAACAATCATGTAAGTAAATGTTGCCGTTTGTCTATTACAATATTTTAAATAATTTTTACTTAATTCGAAATGCGGAACCAACAGAGAGCGAGTCGTTCTCGCACCTGACCAGTTTTTATTTGTACTGAGCGCGAGTTCATTACTCCGTTATCAAGCATTAATGTTTTCTTTGATTGTCTGTTTATCAGCTGGCGATATAGCCACTAGCTATGTTGTATGGAATCCTACAGCTGCGGGATAACGGATCGATCTTTGATCTGGTCGTTAGCGTTACTTGCTGTTTGGTATATAAATGATTGTGCAACTTGGGGAGGAATTAGATTATTTTTTTATTCATTACTAGTTACTAGTTAGCCTTGACTGCAATGACACCTGAGGCTAAGTATTTTAATTTAAATACCACACTGAAGTCAGTCGTCAGGTAATCCTGTGGTAGCCAGATTTTTGTACTTTATACAAGCTGATTTGTCAACCTATGCTGCTCCTACCACAAAAAAGGTGCCAGTCACTTAGTTTGGAGGCAACTCTGCGAATAAAACCGATAAACAAATTTATTTCATTTCAAAACCTTTGAAGATAAAACATTAAACCATTACTATATAGTTTTGACAAAGATTCATGGAAACAATGGACTCGGATTTCTTCTGCACATAATACAAATCTGTTAAATGGCAATTAAAAAACTGTATTATAATATTATCATTATCTACGTTTTTACAAGAGTCGACTTTTCTCTAATTTAATCTGCATACCGAACTGATATATTTTAAATAATGGCCAAATCAAGAGTACCTACCTACTCTAAACTGCCGAACATGTATGAAAGGATTAATGAGAGTGGAAGAAGCTAAGGAAGTATGTAAGGACCGTGGCAAATGGAGGGACGTGGTCTCTGCCTACCCCTATGGGAATGAGGCCTGAATTTATGTGTGTATGTATGTACTGAACTGATACTATATGTAGAGGCAGTAGTCTGTGGTGGTGGAGAGTGGTAGAGTTAAGAATAGAATAGAAGCTTAAGCCTACGAGATGTAAATGTTTAATTTGATGTTGTATAAAGATTTAAAATAACAGTTCTACTTAGATGTACCTACTCGTATCTACCTGAGATTTGAGTCGTCCAAGTATCCAGCTAGCCGTTGTTATTAATAGACGATAAGCGAACAAATAAGATAACAGAGAGACAATTATAATTTAATTGTTTACGTATTGTTTGCCTGACACCAGCTACAGATGTCTCTAAATAAATATATTTCTTCTAGGTACTTCTTAAGTACATAATATAATAGTTTAATTATTAAAATTAATTAAAACTAAGGCTTTTTAACTTTAGTTGTTTCATAAACAATCAAGAAATCTCTGTGTTTCTTAAGAAAAATGACAACATTTTAGCCGACGTGTAACGGTTGTAAAGCGGGTGTAATAGAAATCGGAGTTCTCGAACTACAGGAGACGAGATGTTCGTACGATGCATTTTTTTTTTCAAGAATCGACATACTTACTTTTGGTAAAACTGAGAGATTGATTTCGTTCAGAGTACCTTTGATTATTCAGACATTTTGACGGCACCATGCATGTAACATATCAATGTAAGTAAAAATATTGCAGTATGTCTGTGGCGTCGTAGCTTTTAAACGAATTTATCGATTCAGATTTTAGGCAGATGTAATCGATATGGTTCTTACGTTAAAAACATCGTTAAAAATTGTATACTATCTGATTTTTAATGCTAATAGCAAGAAACTTCTTATATCAAATCGAAAAACAGAGTTTCACGCGAACAGAGTTACAAAAATAAATAAAACTGATATGTCTGTTTGTAATTACAAATTACCTACTCATCACTAAATGAATATGAAAAGATATAACTATGGCACTTGCAACAAAAATCAATTTTGATAATTGTCTGTCTATTTTTTTGGCTAATCTCTGAAACGTCTGAACTGATTTTGACAAGACTTTTACTGACAAGAATTCCACGCAGACGCAGTCGCAGGCGTCCGCTAACGTATTACAAAACGGCAATCTGTCGTCAATCTGGTATCCACAATAAATGAGCCGATAGAGGAGTCAATAAATCCGTTGTGCCCGCGTGTGGGAACCCTTATCTTCCATTACGAGTGGAGTGCCACTCCCACTATCTGCTCCCGCGACAATCTGTTACACAGACGCAAGTCACTTTGAGATTTGTAGCGTGTATAAAATATATATGCGTGGCTATGCAAGCGGCGTTAAAACGTTTACACAATTCTTACTGATCATCAAGTCCGTTGAATTGTAGTACATAATAGTGCAGTTCAGAGCGACTTTAGAGCGAATTTAATAATTCGGACGAACTATTGTTAACATTTTTATTGCAATCACGAAAACTTATAGCCCAGTGCAGATAGCCTCAAACATAATAAAAAGTAAAAGAAAATCACAGTAGGATGAAACCCATTTCAAAAGGAAGAGAATGCCATAAAAATGAAAGGAAAAATAAATTACGGGCGATTTGAGGTCGGGAAGGGGTAGGGGTTGAGGGTTTAGGGGTAAAACACGGATTTTCTCGATTTCCGGCAATACTAAAAGTCCTATGGAAAAGACTTGAATGGCAAAGTTGTAGATAATAAAAAGATATAAAACTTTTGTTTCTACACTTTTTTCACATAACCTCAAAATTTGTGTGAAAAACACAAAAACCAAGTTTTTGGTTTTATATTTTTATCTTTTACAAATAAAGTTTTATTTTCATAAAATTTGGTGAATCCTTGCCTTCTTATGTCCCAAACACGTTATAATTTATTTGATTAAAAATATTGCAGTAAAAACCGTTAGCCTAGTTTTTGCCTTTTCTGAGAAGGTTTACTATAGTAACATATACATATTTTTTCACTTTCGGAAAGTAGAGATTTCAACAAACAGAAACCGTACCAACTTTTTGAAAAAAGCTGATATTTTGACGGGTGAATTTTCGATTGAAAATTAGGTTATTTTTTCGATATTCATTCAAAATAAGGTGTAAAAATAAATATTTTTAATCAAATAAATTATAGCGTGTTTGGGACATAAGAAGGCAAGGTTTCACCAAATTTTATGAAAATAAAACTTTATTTGTAAAAGATAAAAATATAAAACCAAAAACTTGGTTTTTGTGTTTTTCACACAAATTTTGAGGTTATGTGAAAAAAGTGTAGAAACAAAAGTTTTAGATCTTTTTATTATCTACAACTTTGCCATTCAAGTCTTTTCCATAGGACTTTTAGTTTTGCCGAAAATCGAGAAAATCCGTGTTTTACCCCTAAACCCTCAACCCCTACCCCTTCCCGACCTCAAATCGCCCGTAATTTATTTTTCCTTTCATTTTTATGGCATTCTCTTCCTTTTGAAATGGGTTTCATCCTACTATGATTTTTTTTGGTTTTAAAAATTATCGACCCTGGACTATTAATGAACAAAGTGTCATTCCATTTTCGTGACGTAGAACGCCGTTTGCTTTGAGTGACAGCACGCGCGTCTCCGTAGGACAACACGCGTCCGCGAAAGCTTCCGCTCCCCCCGTCTTTCTGATTCGGGTCTTACGTAGCCACTAGTTACCTACTTTGGGTTTATTTTTATTCATTACTAGTTAGCAGTCTAGAGTAAGTGTAAGTAAATTAGTGATGAGTAGAATGAAATCCATGCGCCTTTCGGTTTATACACGACATTGTTCAGGAACGCTAAATCACTTGGCGGTACATCTTTGTTGGCGGTACTTCTGTTTGTCTCTTTTTTTATCTATAGTATCACTTTGGTCGGAGAGATAGACATGAATTCGTTAGTTACTGAATCGGGTGACAGAAATATCCTTACAGAATAGCCCCTTAGGAGAATGTTGAGGAGATTTGGAGCTAAGACTTGCCACGCTGCGATAAAATATGGCAAATTAAATAAAAATATGGCAAATTAAATAAAAAATTACAAAACTATACAATGCTATTGACACCTCAAAGGACAACAAATCAGACCGGCCCCTGCACATCGGGACAACCTGCGGGGAACGAACAGCTGGCGACTCTACTTGAGACATGATTAACATTATATGGTACCGCTGATTACAAATAATACAGTTCTAAATACATTTTACAATCGTCGTATTTGGGTCTTTGCTCACCTGATGAGATGCGGCAAAGACGGTAAATATTAACATTGCTGGTTTAGAAATACTATCGGAAATTAATTATCTCACCCATGTTCTTGGTGTCTTTCGACGATTATTTGCCTGTCCAGCAATGTCAATAATAAGTGTAAATTGATAAACGCAGCCTTAACCTGCGTCTTTAAATGGTTATAGATACGTAAAAAAACTATCGTTTTTTAAATTAATTACTTTTTATTATTATTATTTAAAAAACCATGTCGTTAAATAACCAGTATATAATTATCGCTGCGGTCGATTTTTAATGAACTTTTAGCGAATTACGATTTATGGGAGCGATTAACCATGAAGCACAGAATAGTAGAGGTTAGATATTCCGAACTATACAGTAGTTAACCCACGACACGGCGCGGCGAGATCAAAGACGTATTGTGCGCAGGCGCAGTTTACCGCCGGCGCATCTGACGGGTGCGCTATTGTGCGGAAAGTTATGCTTTCCATGTGGATTGTGTTCGACTCATCCCGCTTCAGTGTTTCCTTAAACAGTATTAATTATTGGATGGGATCGCCCTTTGTGGAGCTGCTTTATGATCTGATGATGGGTCATGCAAACAGCAGGCTGTATAATATTGAGAGATGGTGATAAATCAAATTGAAACAAATTCGCTTGATTCTAGTAAACTTAGTTTAATAGAGCAACTGCTAATACTTACCAGATTTTCTTGGCAGAATCTGCTTTATTACGGCTTTCTTTTTGCTTTTCTTTTTCCCTAACTGGTGGTAGAGTTACTGTATAGTATACCAAATAACCTATTTCAAATATGTAAATGAATATTATGAATTTGAACTACTGAAACTTTTACCGGTGATTAGTAGAATCACTGGTTTAAAAGACAGATATCAATTGAGAAAGGATTTTACCTATTTATTTATGGTATATAATAATTATAACGTACCCTCAGTTTTATTCCCACAATAATGTGACACCCAAATTACTGAGCATCTTTTTAACTAAAATATCAAACTAAACATTATATTAATAATACTTTGTGAATAGAAAAGTTGTATTTGAAAATTATGTCGGCCTATTTTCTGTAATCTCCAATATCGCTCCATACTTTTTATATGATTTTCATAGGTAGATTAAGTGAAGTCTAGAGAGCCATAATGACATTGGTTCATCAAAATCATATTTGCAAAATTTGAAGAATTTCAGTTTTCAGAATTATTAATTTAAACTATAATTTGCTACTGTTTTATTAATTACAAGTAAATATAAAGTCTGTATTATTTACTGTTTAGGTTGATAATAATTAACTTTTAAAAGTACCCTAAACTAACTTACATGTATGAAAGGTTTAATAAGATTGGAAGAATTGTGAGAGAAAGATAAGGATGGCAAGTGGAAATATGTGTTCGCTACCTACCCCTTCGGGAATGAAACGTGATGGTATGTATGTATGTATATTTATTTATATCGGAGTAATTAAAATTATAATCTAACTTAACAGTCATTGCTTGTAACATCTGATAGCTTATCAGTACCACAGTGGTGCTGTTCTCTTAATTGTTGCTAAACTCACTTTATTTACCAACTCTTATCAGTTATCAGTCAGTTTCTTAATAGTTTACTAATTTAAAAGATGATGACATCATACTTATTGTAAAAATGAAATGATTTTTGTTATCTAACATAATCTGTGAATTTTTGGGATTCAGCAAAAAGGAATTCCCAATTGTACAGTTAGATCTGATGATTGTGTCGGCCTAGAAAGGAATGCAATTTAATTTAATTTATTTTCGTTAAATGATTTTAATATTTATTTAATTTATATTTTTACGATATCCTAATAACAGTCTTTTCAGGCATTTCAACAGGCAAGTTAATATTTTTTATTAAAAATTTTTCATATTTCAATAAAAAAAGTTTCATAGTTGTTTCCATACCTTCATACAAACGAGTCAACTTTCATAATAACCCCAGTCTTTAACGCTAAACTTGGAAGCTGAATCTGATAATCCCACGTATCTGCGAACGGTTAACGCCGAGGGTCACTGCAACCATATTGTTGGGGTGTCAACCCTCTCACGGACCGTTCCCACGGGGTCGCGCGTGCCACGTTTTGACTGCGTTAAAATGTGGCGCCCATTTAGGGTGTCGATTGACTTTATTTTTTGAAGTTCTTTTGATTAGTGATTTTAAACGCATTTCGAGGTTGTTTATTTATTATATTTTATTTATTTGAATAGTTACATATTTGAAAATATAGGTGGGTACGTACCATGATTAAACGTTGAGATATTTATTTAAATAGGTTCCAAATTTGAATTTTTAATTTTTTTTTTAAATTAGTCCGTAATATATAAAGGTGTGCAAAATTTTAATTTAATCTGAATGTCGATTCTAGAAAATATACATCTCGCTTACACCTCGTTGACCGCTTTCAGTCCGACTGTCCGTCCAACAAGGCAAATGATCTTTGCAGAGTACCGATTTCTGTTACATTTGCTTTGTAACCGTTGTATCGATGTACAAAAAATACGTTAAAAACGTATATTTATTTAAATATAAATAGATTTTTCAAAGTGAGATCAAATATTCTTTGACAAAGATATATATTCATACATAGAAGTGAAGCTAATGAATGCTCGTTAAAAATGCCTGCGTCTACTGAATAACCTTTATTAAAATATTTATCCTTATTCAACTACAAGACAGTCAGTTAGTCACAGATGTATTGATTAATAGTATAATTAGTCACGATTTAGTTAGAAGTGTTACTGTATTGCGTAGAGGTCAAAGTGGGCTTACTGCTTTGTTAGTGTACTACTATAGATTCAATACTACGATTCGAATAGTACAGTTATTGCGTATTTAAGATTATTAGTAATGAGGAAAAAAGGATGCCTTAATATAATATTGAATTAAGATTTTGCTAGATGTATTGTGAGCTACAAATTTACTCTACTGTATATATATATATATATATGTATATATATATATATATATATATATATATATATATATATATATATATATATATATATATATATAAGAGTATATTTGTACGCCCATCCATGGCTCAATGTTATGCGCGGTCAATATTAATAATCTTAAAACGCAAAATGTCCTGGGTTCTATAGTGCAACAGCGTAAGGGCAGTTTGACTATTTATATATATATATATATATATATATATATATATATATATATATATATATATATATATATATATACACATATATACTCTATAAGGATACGTTTGTGACGTCCTCCTGGCGCAGTGGTATACGCGGTGGACTTACCAACAAAGGCGTAACGCCAAGCGATTGAGGGGCCCGTTACGATGTCGTGTAGAAAGCGAAAGAGGTGTGGATTTCATCGTACTCCTAACAAGTTAGCCCGCTTCCATCTTAGATTGCATCATCACTTAACATCAGGAGTCATAGCAGTCAAGGGCCAACTTATAGTAGATAAAAAAAATTACACTGGATTCAATAATCATCTCTTTTCTAATTGTACATTTGCTGTAGACTGTACCATAATACAAACGCAACATCACCAGTGCAGAAAGTTTAGCTTAAGAGTTAGAAGTACGAGCACGTCTGGTAGAGGCCGATTATGCTAAAACCAAACGGCACGTATGGTGCAGTGATTAAACCAAGAAAAAATAAATGACATAAAAAAGTTACGAAATGAAAACTTCAACTCCTAGTAGGAGTTGTCATTTCTTTTCGTTTCTAGCACACATTTAGGAGAAGGAACAATTATAGTAGCGCTCAGAGCGGGAGAGAGCATGCAGCTGATGCTCACCCGCTTCGCAGGAGAAGAACGCCCGTATGCGTCCTACCACCCCTGCGAGTGACACCATTGAGTGCACCAATGGGCGCGCCGGGCGTCAGAGTGAATGATTCCGCAATTCTTTGACATCCCAACTAGGGCTCCGCTTCTGGGTTTTAGTCGGTATTCCGGCTGTTTCATAGCAAGTGAATCCTACATACCTGGGCGGAGACTGCGTAGTTCTGTTATGTGTAAATGCATTTCCCATTAAAAAATAAATAAACAACTAAATTACTAGTTAAAATTCAAAGGTACTTTGGGAGCTATTTCATAATCAATGATAAAGTTGAACTCACTCAAATAAAGAAAAGTCAACTTAAAAACTATAATTTTTTGTCTAATATGTAGGTTGGTATACTAATACTAATTTAGGTAAAACGAAAAAAACTAATACCTCAATAAATAATGCTTATTGTTTTAATCCCCGTTTTAATCGTTGTTAAATCATTGAATAATAATTAAAAAATAATACAACGCAAGGTCTCGTCTAAGATACAGCATTCCAAAAGGGAAAAACAAACATGTAAAGAATTACACGATTATTACCCATATTGCTTGGACAATAAAGCATAAATTTCCGTGGCGTAAATGATGTTTATATTTTATTTGATTATGTAAAGATAGATAAGTGTACGTATCCCATCTAGATAAAGGTTTAGCGAAAAGATACGGTTATCAGGTGGATTAAAATCGCTCGGATATTCCTGTGATAACGATCAGGGAGATAAGCTAACACTGATACCGGATTTAAAATTAAAACTCAAGTACAGCTACAGGGTATACTGGAAAACTTAACAAGAAACTAATACCAGACCATTAATTTGTTTTCTACATATAAATCCTATTGTACTGAAGGGCTCCAAGTAAAATAAAGATTTTTGAAAGAAAGAGGCATTATTTTTCGTGACCTAATACTGGTATTGACATAGTAAATAGCAACATAACAATTTTTTATGTATACGTATTACATGTAATTATCATGTCTTCAAAAGATTACACGTGTAATCTGTGTACATCAATTATATATTTCTGAACGACTGCTATTATATTGTAATCCTTTCTGTTTTTCAGAATAACTTTTTATTACTTGTAATTTCATTTCATCATATTATAATCAATCAATTACGATATAATATTTTTTATAAAATTAATTCAGTTTTAAAAATAATTGGTGTAGGTGTAGTTATTTGTATTACTGACAGTGCAGTAGAAATATAATGTTATTTCTAGTTTAATTTGTTTCCGCTGAGTAGTTTAAATTTCAAAATATTTAATTTTTATAATTATTAGATTTTAGAGAAAATTTATTATTTACTGGGTGTACGAATAGAAAATATGCGCTCTTTAATAGACTATTAAAATAGACTACTCATAGGGATAAAGATCATCATAATTGGCTCACTTTAACGGGTCACTAAAGGGCCTGTTTTCTTTCTAATAGGAAAAGAGATTTTTAAGCTTAGACCCACCATGCTGTTCAATGCTTCATTGCGAGAAGATAAAAACAAAACAAAAAAACTTAGCCTATACCAGAAAGGAGGCGTTTTCATGCGTTTTGAAAATAGGTCGATGATATAATGATGAAATGATAAAGAATACAAAACCTCCTGTGTCTGTACTGTTTGTAATCTCAGAAAGTACACACGTAACACGGTTGTAATTTGATCAATATCCACTCCTAAACTTGCGCCAGAAGGGATTTTGTGATAGCCAGCGTGATCGATGTTTTTTGATATCTATTTAGATAAGGAAACTTTATCAGTTTCTTAGATTACGTTTTGGCTAACGACATTGATATATAGAACCCTAGATGTACCTACTTTTTACAGAAAAAAAAAACTATAAGCTTGGGCGCTTGTAATAAATATAACTTTGTAGAATACTCTTAAAAATTAAAATACCCGTTCTAAAAAAAATTTTTTTTTAATATTTTACAGAAAATTTAAACATATCAATCCTTAAATATATCATATTTATTTACAGTTTATTGCTTTCAGGAAACGTAGCCACGTATTTAAGACGATGTTTTTTCTCATTTTTTATTTTACGATAAATAAATATTGATTAAAATACACACGTAATAAAGATTTGCTTAATGGTTTGTATAAAAATCTAAAAAAAAAATTGTTTTTTGTCAAGTTTTAGTGACTAAAATACGAAACCTCTTACACATCCATCATGTAAAATGTATGTACATTTTTTTTAATTTTTATTAATTTCAATTTAACCCTTGACTGCTATTGCACCAGATGGTAAGAGCAGCAATGATGCAGTCTAAGATGGAAACGGGCTAATTTGTTAGAAGTAGAATGAAAATCCACACTCATTTCGATTTCTACACGACATCGTACCGGAATGCTAAATCGCTTGGCGGTACGTCTCTGTCGGTAGGGTGGTAACTACCCACGGCCGAAGCCTCCCAATTTAGAAACTCTATATCGGCCCTAACGGGAGTCAACCCAGGACCTCCGTCTTATAAATCCACTGCGCACACCATTGCACCACGTAGGCCCCAAAAAACACACAGTACATTCAAAAGTTTATGGGGTTTAAACATTTTAATCTATATCAATGTTTCACGGATTCCTAAATTCCGGAATCAGGGATTTGTGTGACGTCGGGTGAATGATTATTCTTCGGTTTGATAATATCTATATCTTAGTTGCGGATTAAAATGTTATTAGATCAGAATTATTGATAAGCTACAAAAATATGGCTCCTTAGGCCTACTGTACCCCTGGTACGTGACAGCTCTGTTCTGTATTTGAATCCATGTGAATGTTGCCAGTTTATTTTGTTTAGTTTATTTCACAAGCAGTTAACATAAGTTTCTTGCAAAGTTTTTCACATAATAATTTAATGAACTGTGTCTTATTAATGCCAACTCGGATTACATAAACTCGGGTTAAAAGTATACCATTTGTAAATCAAGGATTGTCGTTTTTCGTTCCTCTAGTATTTATTCAATTATGTGAATAATCTGTGCCTAGGAGTTGGTACGGAATTAATGTACCGGACGGGGACATGAACAGCTTTGCTAGAAGAGTGGTAGGTCACCAGACCAGGTAGTTTTAGTGGGTAGTAGCGAGTTCCACATACCGCCCGGGAGATCTCTCAGTTGCGTTAATGCATTTCCCAACGATAAAAGGTCATCAGAGTTACACAGAGTCGAAATACATAATTTAGAAAATGGTTACGAAACATTTTTATAAGTCTATTTTTGACTAGCCGTCAAATATAGAAGGGCAACATTAACTTTTGGTCCATAATTTAAAAAGTAACATCGAAGATTGAACCTATTAAAAATATAGGTATTTAATGTGTTTATTAAATATCCTTTACAACTCTGCCAATTAAAACATCAACCCGATCTCGATTATGTTTCATTTATTTTGTAACGGTGTGATAGGCGGCCTGGTTTTATCAGATTAAGGTTGGTACTGAATTTAAGTGTAACCTAAAGATTTATTTTGGGTATTTTTTATGTATAATTTATTTAGGGATGTGTTATTTTAGTTTGTTGTTTAGTTTAGTGATTGAGTCGATTTATCGATATCCAAATTATTTTTAATAGAAAGCGTAATTATAGGTATATTCTATTTTTTACATGTGTCTGATTTAAAGTCTTAACCTTAGTTTTAGTTTTGAGTTTATCTGAAGTCTAATTGTGAAATTTTTTTGAGAAAAATTCCACTTAGTGACTCGCAGTAGACGATATAGATTTTGATATGCCATGAATTTAACTAATATTAGCAAAATTTGGTATTAAGATGGGCATTATCCTACAGATTTAAAAAGTATCCTAATCAAATAAAATAATCCTCCGCGCGGACGAAGACGCTGATATCGACTATCATCATTATCAGCCTATTAACGGCCCTCTACAGGGCCAGGCGTCGCTCCTTGTAGTAGAGGGTAGACGTAGCTTAGACTAACCACGCCGCTCCAATGCGGTCACTACCAAATGTGTGACTGGGACCGATTTCTTAACGTGCTGTCCGAGGCACAAAGGTGTAACACCGCCAACGTCCAGACTCCGAGTAAGAATGTACGAAAAACTTCATAGAAGAATGAAATACTGAATACATTTCTCGATTATAGAATTGTATTTTTCAACTTATTTCCAAAAATTTTAGTAATAATTTATTTTCACACTGATGTTAGTACGCTTATGTTGATTTTGGAAAATTTTGAAAAGGATTTATTTTCATATTTAGGTTATGTTATCGGTATTTATTATCTATGTATCAGTGATTGATGTGATTTAGTGATACGATTATTATTGATAAGCTATTTGCGCTTTTGCGATTTATTGTGTTTTGTATTTAATAATTATCAAACGTTGTGCCCTCTAGTGAGAGATTTGCGAACTAAAATTGAATAACTTTTAGTACCGTTATAAGTCTGGTATGCTCTTGGGTTCCAATCCTATTTGATTTCTCATTATCATCAGGTGCCTTCTCCAAAACGAAGTTTGGCAGTCGGGTGGAGTTTCTTTCGGTCCTTTCTATAGGTACTTTTCAAAGTGCTGATTCAAATTGATTTGAATTTATGACAATTAATATGGTTAGGTGTGGTTTCTATTATGACCTGTCTCTTAGGTTAGGTTGTGGTTAGCTTATATAGCTATGGATTCTGAAGTCATGGGTTGGCATCTTTGGACAGACTATAAAACAATAAACTTTCTCTGATTTAAGAATTTCTGAGTTACCGTCCAGCCCAGAATTAGAGTTCATAACTACCCCAATGCTACCAAAAGTATGTTAAGCCGTCGGTCCTGTCATGGACATGTTGGTCATTGTCGTTAACATCTAATAGTAATTCACACGTTGATTCACCGCTTTGGAGCAGCGTGGTGAGTGTTAGCTCCAACTCCCTCCACTATAAAAAACTTTAACAAAAAATAAAAACGCCTTCAAAACGCACTAAAAAGTAAAAAATAATTACGTCATTTACTTACTTTAATTTACTTAATCACATCTATGAAGTCGGTGCCATCCAAGTTTAGGTAAAGACTTTTAAGTAGAAGTCTCGGGTGGCACCGACTTCATAGATGTGATTTGTGTTTTTTGAAGTCTTTTAATAAAAAGAAATGTATAGCTTAGTGAATATGATCGGATTTAAAATAAGTAAACACTAACTTCTGATGATAAGTTTTGGAGGTATTTTATCAAGTGGACAAACACACAGTAGCTCATACATGTAATGGCTATTGATGACACGGTGCGATGTGTATCAGGTATATCTAACTTTGATAAACATTTACATGATTGATAACGCTCTTATCATTATCAGATAACAGTATCAACCAAAATAAAGATCATACGTATGGGATTCCTTACTCGTGATTTATATTAAACTACAGAAACCCTAAAACAGGACAATTTTGACGGCCTCTGTCCCGTAGTGGTATGCGCGGTGGACTGATAAGACGGAGGCCCTGGGTTCGATTCCCGGCATTTCTTTGAGATTTTCTTGATTCGTCTTAGTCTAGCGTGGGAGGTGGGAGGCTTTCACCGTGCTTAGTTACCAGCCTACCGACAAAGACGTACCGCCAAGTGATTTAGCGTTCCGGTATAGAAACCGTAGGGGTTTGGATTTTATCCTACTCCTAACCCGCTTCTATCTTAGATTGCATCATCACTTAACATCAGGTGTCATAACAGTCAAAGCTATCTTGCTATGAATAAAAAAAACACTATTAAAGACGAAAGATGCTACTTCTGTGATGAAGATGATATTCCGAGGCATGCACTTTTTGAATGCTCAGGTTGTAGAGACCTAAGAGCAGCTGTCGAAGGAAGAAACGATGGGGTAAACGCGAGAAACCTTATTGCGAGTATTTAGTCGAGTGAAGACGAGCGGCAGAAGTATGCCTATATGCTCCGAGCCATAATAAAAAGAAGGGAAGACAAAGAGGCAGATGAAAAGAAGAATAACACAAAGTAGGTCAAATAACACAGGTAAATAGCACGAAGAAATGCTCAGCGATTCCCTGCTCATCAAAAAGTTGTTGGAGGTTATTTTTAGTCCGCGCGAGAAGGAAATAAGATGCCAAATGGCAGTAGGGATTTTTTTCTCCCTGCACAATTAAAAAAAACGCTTTTATTGCCCGATCCAGAACTGGAACCTAGCATCTCATGGTTCGTAGCTACATATTTCAGACAAACTAACAATACGAAATTACAATAATGTGCTCATATTAAGTTGTACTCTTGTAGCCGTACTTAGAAACACAGTTAATGAAAGACAATTTAAAATGCGATAATTATATTTATTATTATAACAAGTATAAATAATTTTCACTCGTAAATAACAATATGATAACGGCAAACGATAAGCAGACTTTCATTAGATCAATGATCTTACACCAAATCTCCTCTCGATCAAAGGTTGTGTACACAAAACTCCAATTAAGCAAATAATTCGAATCGACCGTTGACAGATTTCCATTTATCGCACGCGATAAGTTAGCGGATGCTGTGCGATATGCCGGCGAGTGATAACGAGATATCGCTCATTAGTTTATTTTTTTATTCGTAGAACTAGAAAGAGAGAGATGCTAATTGTGGTACGACAGAGGGAGACGGGGATAGCGTGATGGGCGCATGGTGTTATCGGGTGAGCGATTGTCGATAAAACTGTGCAGTGTTTGTTGAATTTCTGTTTGGATTCATTTGTTGCTTTTTGTTTGTACCACGTTTGCGAACAACAAGTTGAACTACGTTTACTTATGATTGTATTTTTTTCTGCTTCAATATTGCCATTTAATAAATAAATTCAGCAGAAACCAATAGCAGTTACTAAAAACAATCATTTATTTCAAGTAGGTTTTACAAGAACTTTTGAAACGTCAATTCTATTAGAACGTAGTGACTCTACCACCAGTTCGGAAGGCAAATCCTGCCAAGAAGAGCCGGCAAGAGACTCAGCAGTTGCTCTTTTAAAAATTAATGTTATAATTTGTATTTTATAAGTTTTGGTCCCGCTACTGTTAGATTAGCTCCACGATTTAGTTTCGTTGAGTGAGGACTGTGACGTATCGGATAACGGGAGTACTTGGGACAGTGCCATCAATTTACTATGATTATTAATAACATAATACAGGATGTGTATCTCTAAAACTTGTAATGGTATAAAATTGGACAATATTCATCAAATTCATCATTATTAGCCTACGGCCCACTATAGTGCCAGGCCCCCCTCCTTGTAGGAGAGGGGATATGGAGCGTAGACCCACCACGCTGCTCCAATGCGGATTGGCTGGCTTAGGATTATATTTTATTCATTAACGATCACTACCAGAAATAGAATCCACGGAAAAATTTTCTAACTATTTATTGATTTAGCGGTGTCATATTTTAGTATTATATTTAATATATATGATTTATATTTATTGAAAACTCAGAAATAAGTTGCTTCAAAATAACACTCACTGTTTCTAGAATATAAAAATTATTTTTTAAACAGAATTATTCCACGACCCGTCAATATATTACTAATATCAAAAGACCTCGTGGTTGAAATAGAGTTTGATAAAACTTCACAATAATTTAGCTAACATATCAGAACAGATAGGCCACAATTTAACCCGAAATTCCTACGAAGACGAGAACTAGCGAATAAAACCGTGGAGTCCTCATATCACTAGTCAAGGCTTTTAAGATTTTTTTACCAAATATAAGTTACTCGTAATGCGCTAAGAGAAATTTTGAACCACAATATATTATTTACTTGTAGTATCTACAAATAGTTTGATTATGTTAGTTTTACCTTTTATCTTCAGCAACTTATGATGTCTCATTTGTTACACAAATACCTACTAAGTAACATCACATTAGCGATAATTCCATACGCAGATAAGCTTGCAGTCCAACAGTTCTTTGTCTCAGACGCAGATAAGACACGTTTGCCCATTAGCTTGTTCCGATTAGCTGTATATGAGTACTGTTATTTTTTCTGTCTGTATTCGAATTTAATGGTGTATATTATATTTGCTAACAGTTTTTGATATTTCTAAATAAAATCTAACCATCACAAGTTCTAAGTAGTTCATTGGCTCTATAAGTGGCGAGACTTCTCATAGAGTTTGATGAAATAAGGCTATAGCAAGGAACAATCCCGGTATTGCGCTGTCCCCCTTTTTTCGTGGGGAAATCGCTCTGACTGGGAGGCGAGGAGGTAATGGACTCTTACAAACTAAAACCATTCGGTATTCCTACTTGTCACCTGATAATTGGACCACGGGAACGAAAAGCCGCTTCCGAGATCATCAGCAGCGCCTGACGATGCAGATCGTTCTTAGTTTTGCTATGCGTCTTACAGACACATCTGGAACATATTTTCAGCGGCAATTACATCCGGTGGTGGCATTACTTTCATGGACGATCATAAAGAGCTCTACCATCTCTTACTCCGATATATTTCCTGGCGATTTAGAGACTATTCCGGTCCCCGGTGAAATTAAATCTGAGCCGTTTATAATTTTGAAATAGGTGAGGCCTGACCGGCCTTGGTAATGCTACGCTTTCTATCTGAGAGGTTTTGTTTTGATTCGAATAGCTGGTCATATTCAAGTTCCAATAGTACACAGGGGTCGGGTCCAAATGCGAGAGTTCTGTGGTTCCATTTTCAGCTTTTGGAAAATTGTCATTCCCTCTTCCACAGCCTATATATCGAGGAAGGTGGATAACTAATCATACTTGAAAAATAATTTTGTTTTTAAGTAAAAAGACACGGCTATTTTTTTTAATTCGTCAAACGGTTACGCAGCGGGTATTTTCAATATTCGATAAGGGATAACCTCTTGAACCGTGATACGGTTGCTGATAACCATCTGATACGCGCTCCGATGTGGAAACGTTGATAGAGCTGCCTCAGACTATTGGTAATAATGCTGTTTATTCAATTCAATTCAATCCAATTCCAAAAAAATGTCTTTTTGGCTTTCATTAGTGGAATTCTCTAGCGATGTTTGAAACTCGATTATCTTTGTGTTATTGCTGTTTATTGAATTGGATTTTAGCTCCATATTACAGCGAGTATCCAACGCTGCCCTAGTAGGGTCTTCCCAAATTTGTCTGGGCAGGGAATATAACATGAACAGAGGAGGTGAGTGGTAACGCGCGTGACTAAGGGATCTCTTTTAAACCAACATTCCTGTCGCAAGTTTCGGGCTCTGTTCGGGGCTTTTCTCTCTGCCACGCGATGGTCCCGGCACCCGCACGGTGAATACATGGAATGCTAAGATATTTGTCTCTCAGTATCTTTTTACACAGAGAGACGAATTCGAGACTGATGACGACGAGACGAGATCAAGTCTATTATTCTAATGTAATGGTGATAATACCTATAAGGTTGGAAATTTAAAATTAAAGTTACAAGTGTTAGCATTTTAAAATATTAGAATTTGTTACCATAGACAATGCTATACGATATTGTCTATGGTAACGTCAGGTAATTGTCTGTCGACTGTCAGATGATTTGAAAGGACTTGATTCCAGACCGTAAAATATTATGTTGGAATAGTGGAGTAGTGTATTTTACTGTTTTTTTTATTGTTACATAGTATGCGTATTTTGAGTGAAATATTAATTATCGTAATTGAGTGGTTTTGCAATTCATTTAAAAAGAGCATGTGTCGAGTTTTCCTGGCCGCGTCTTTACTCGTTACGGACTGCATTTCCGACGCGGCGGTAGTTTATAAAAGAATAAACAATTTTGAAGACATCGGAATATTATTTCAACGCCCATCTATACTAATATTATAAAGAGGAAAACTTTGTTTGTTTGTAATGAATAGGCTCAAAAACTACTGGACCGTTTTCAAAAATTCTTTCACCATTCGAAAGCTACATCATCCACGAGTAACATAGGCTAAATTTTATTTTGGAAAAAAATAGGGTTCCGTAAAATATTTGGGTTTTTCGGACACAAGGTGTAAAAAATCAAACAGAAAAGTTACTTATTTTGCGTACGCTGTCTAAACTATAAAAGATAGAACCATAAAATGTTCTAATTAATTGGAGATCTTATAAATATCTACAAAAAAGTCCGCGACACAATATACCTATCTATGTCGAGTGAGGCACAACTATTTTTTTATTTAAAAATCTTAATTTTTTGGACTACATTTAAACGAATTTATTTTACTCATGCTAATTAATCCTTATCAAAATAAATTATTTCATCACTAAGTACAGTTTATGTAGATAATATTTGGTATTTAAAAGATTAAAATTGGACTTTTGGTTTTGAAGTTATGGCGAAATTATATTACTATTTCTGCGTTGCGAAGTGAGCGTCACCAAGGCGGGGGTGCGCGTGCGGGAGGGTTTTAGATCTATGTTATATATACGATGATGAATTAAGAATTCCATCTTTGTTCAAATATCTATTTAGTACATGGAAGAGTTTGTTCGTTTGTTTAAACGGGCTAATCTCTATCTGCGTGTCAGATTGTAAAATTATTTTTGTTTATTCTGAAGGCTAGACTCAAGAGTGAAATATACTATTTAATAATATCATTTTATACCCATCAGCTTTCCATAAATATATATTTTTAATGTTAATGTACTGAAATGTCATACAATGTTTAACAAAAATGTAGACCTTTAGTACACAGGACGGGACGGAGAATATTGCTTCACGGGAAACTATAAAAAAATTAAATTGAGAGGGAGCGGGGAATGAGCACACTATATGTGCCTTTATACATTTTGTATGAAAGTCTGTCTTTAAAATTAGAAGGGTACCCAAGAGGTTTTCACGCGGACGAAGTCGCGGGCGACTGCTAGTATTTAATACAATGGTTCCAATCGCGCCTTGGTCCGAGAAGAGCCCACAACCTACTCAGCCAGGGTTTTATTTATTTTTATCATTAGTACCTGAATTTTGAAGTGATCGCTTACTATGAACGATTTTTTTTATTCTCCACAAGTTTGCTCTTGACTGCAATCACACTTGTTTGTAGGATGAAAATCCACCTCCCTTTTGGTTTTGACATGGCATCGTACCTAAACGCTAAATCGCCTGGCGATTCGCCTTTGTCAGCAGGGTAGTAGCTAGCCACGGCCGAAGCCTCCCACCAATCAAAATTTAAATTCCTATTTTGAATATCATCACCAGCCTATAGTGCCTATTGCAGATTTTTTCTTCTAAAAAAGGGATTTAGTAGCTCTGACCCACCACGCTACCCCAATGCGGGCTGGCGAGATATTTTTAACATTCACCAGATAATATTGGTAAGCAACATTCCCCACATCGATCCGAGTACTCGAGCGCGCCAGATAGCTCTATTTATCAATAGTTGGATAATTTTAAAACAGAGATTCATTAGCTGTTATCTTATCTGTCAAAACGGAGTCCATTAAGCGTGCTATCTCGTGTTTATCGCTCTGTTATCACACTGAGATGAGAGGGACAGCGAAATCGGTCCACCATTTTGAAATGTGACGTCTAAATTCATATTTAATTTATTGGAAAAAAATATTGTTTATAAATGTTTCCACGTTAATTTTCCTGTTTATTGACACCTTTTAGAGATAATAGTTGTTGATTTATTATGTTTATGTTGCTATAATATCTTTGGTTTGGAGTTAGTGTTTTTATTACTATTTATGAAATGTCCGCATTCTTTCAAAGGACCTCTACATTATAGATCTAGATTCTTTATGGGTAGGGCTTCACAGGGAACAGATGGCGGATAATTTTTTATAAAAAAAAATATTAACATAGTGTACGTGGAATTGGTTATGGTTATCTTCCATTATTTAATTATTAACTTACAGAAAATATGTTCAACACAAAATTCATCTACTACAGAATTAAATATCACTACCACTATATACCATTACCATTTGTTAGCATTTAAGAATATTAGATTTTGTTGCCATAGACAATACGATATGATATTGTAATATTATATATTGACCGTGACAAGTGAAGAGATGTGGTCTCTGCCTAACAATATGGGAATAAAGCGTGATGTTATGTATGTATGTATATTGTCTATGGTTACATAAATTAATGTCTGTCGATCGTCAGATGTTATCTATACACATATTATAAAGAGGTAAAGTTTGTAAGTTTGTAAATAAAGTTCTGTCGGGGCTAATCCTCGGAACTACTGATCCGATTTAAAAAATTCTTTCACCAGTAGAATGCTACATTATCAGTAAGTGTCATAGGCTATATATCATATTTGTATTGTGTATATTAACCGAGTTATCACAGTTTTTGTCGCGCAAGTCGGATCGCAAAAATCTGTTAAATCGGCTTTAAGCGCGTACGCTGCCTTAACTATTGAGAATAATTGAAAGTAATGTATGGGAACTTCATGTATCTTTAAAAGTTCTACAAAAAAGTCCGCGACAGTATATATCTATCTTTTATATTTTATAGATATATAACTTTTTGTGTTTAAAAACATCATTTAAGTCATATGCTTACGTTTACGTCATCATTTATACAACTAAAATTAAATCCTTATCAAAACAAATTTTTTAGTAATCGCAAGGATATTATTAGCCTTTTACAGTATGTTAATTAGTTGTATAGTTTCGAAAATATTACAAAATTTCTAAAAATCAGGAAAATGCCGCTATGGCGTCTAAATTTAGTTGACCTCCTTCGTGTTATATTATACGTACTGAATAGAGATCACCATTTTCATCATCATCGAAACGTTAATACGGTGATGGATTTAGAATTCGATCATTGTTCAAATATCTATATAGTACACGGAAGAGTTTGTTCGTTTGTTTAAACGGGCTAATCTCTATATCTGCGTGCCGGATTGTAAAATTATTTTTGTTTATTCTGAAGGCTAGACTCAAGAGTGAAATATACTATTTAATATCAATTTATACCCATCAGCTTGCCATAAATACATATTGTTAATGTTAATGTACTAAAATGTCGTACAATGATTAACAATAATGTAGATCTTTAGTACACGGAACGGGACGGAGGATATAGCTTCACGAGAAACTATAAAAAAATTAAATTGAGAGGGGGAGCGGGGAATGTTTGGGCACTTTGTATGAAAGTCTGTCTTTAAAATTAGAAGGGTACCTAAGAGGTTTTCACGCGGGCGACTGCTAGTACCTAATAATTGTCATATCAGATTAGTCGCTATTAGTGTTCTTTTCATTGTTACAAAGTATGCATGTTTTAGTGAAATATTAATAGTGTTTATTGTGTAACAGTGTGGTGTTGTAATTAATAATTTAAAAGAGCATACGTCGAGTTTTTCTTTTGCTTTTCCGATGCGGCAGTAGTAATCAAAATAATAAACGATATTGAAGACATCGGAATATTATTTCAAAACGCAAGTCTGACACATTTTAGCCTAACCTTCTGTTGTCACCTAACGTTGTACTCGTACCTAACTGCGCTTTCTAGCGTTTTTTTGGACTCTGGCTGTACCTAAGTAGTAAAACCTAAGAATAGCCTGACCAGAAGTATAAAAAACCCCGCTTTGTTGTAGAGAAAATAGGACCTAATTTCTTCTACTAACATACTATGGATTTATTACACGAAGGTCCTGGGTTTTATTCCCGGCAGGGCCGATTTAGATTTTCAAAATTGGTCCCAGGTCTGGCTGCTGGTTACCACCCTACCGACAAAGACAAGTGCCGCCAAGCGATTTAGCGTTCCGTAGAAACCGAAGGGGTGTGGATATCATCCTACTCCTAAGAAATTAGCCCGCTTCCATATAACATTGCGTTATCACTTACCATCAGGTGTGATTGCAGTCAAGCGCCACTTTGTATTTCACTTGTATTTCTTCGTCGTCGTCTGTCATCGCTCTTACACACTGTAGAAGAATGATATACTCAAACACAGTGTAACAACAAACAGTACAATATGAGTGGTATCGCCAGACGATGCAATATAAAACGGTTAATTTAATTTTCAATGTATAATGGGATGGCGGGCGATACGCGCTTATCTGTTTCACTTGTAATAGCCGCGATGCGATCGGTGGACACTATCCGATCGATTCAATTACCGACCAGCGCCATCTGTTGCTTGATACTCTAACTACAGGATCTTACTAATATTATTAATATACTAGCAGACGACTTCGCCTACGAGCTAAATAGTGTTATGTAATTTTCCAAGAACAGAAAAAAATTGTAGAAGATTTTTTTTTTCTAGAAAAAGTGAGTAAGTGGTAAAGTTTGTCTTAGATAATATATGTAAAGATAGATATATGTCGTCGCGGCACTAAAACGATACTTTTTTGTAGTCATAAAAAAACGGTACAATCCTTATGTAATTTGTTGTGTTATATCTCAAAAGGTTTAGGCAGCGGGATTCGCAATACAAGCTCTGAGTCGGACATTTTCAACGATTATTATCATATTTGAGCTAATTTGCACAAAACCTCATCAAATTGCATCTGGACCAGCAGAACATTTAGGTTTTAGTTTTTTATTATTATAGAATAAAAGCTTTTCGATTTTTGAGAGAATTTCTAGAATAAAAGCTTTTTAAGTTGACTTTTGAAAAAGTATCGAGTAATGTATGTCGGGAAAGGCTGTGATTCTGACACTTATGTAAACACTATCTCTTACAAATAGCATGTTTAAGACGAACACATTTCAATGTAGAGCTAGTTTCCGCTGGCCCACGCACAAACATATTGGTGGGTTGATACCGCGATACTATCTCTCGTATTAGCGCCGAGATTAAACAATGGGCTATAATCGAAAAAATAATGCGTTCAACACGTCTTGCTACTGTACAGTGCTACGCAGCAACGTGTTCGTTTTGTTTAAAGTTTTACAGTTCCACACAAGTTTATCACATAGAACAATATGTTCATACAAAGAAGTCCGTACTTTTTTTTTAGTTCATTACAAGTTAGCCCTTGACTGTATTTACACCTGATGGTAAGTGATGATGCAATTTAAGATGGAAGCAGGCTAACTTGTTGGGGGTAAGATGAAAATCCACACCCCTTGTCGGTTTCTACACGACATGGTACGAGAACGCTAAATCGCTTGGCGGTACGTCTTTTCCGGCAGGGTGATAACTAGCCACGGCCAAAGCCTCCCGCCAGCCAGACCAAGATCAATTAAGAAAATCTCAATTTCTCCAGCCGGAAATCGAACTCGGGACCTCCGTCTCATGAATCCAATGGACATACCACTGCGCAATTTATTTTAAAGGCAATATGTATTTATTTCAAAAACAATTTATTTGATACTTCTTAATAGGACCAGAGTGCCTAGTGTGAGTTTGTTACTGAGCGACTGCGTAAAAACGTAACGCAAATTTAGCCACGGCCAAAGCCTCCCGCCAGCCAGACCAAGATCAATTAAGAAAATCTCAATTTCTCCCGCCGGAAATCGAACTCGGGACCTCCGTCTCATAAATCCAATGGACATACCACTGCGCAATTCATTTTAAAGGCAATATGTATTTATTTCAAAAACAATTTATTTGATACTTCTTAATAGGACCAGAGTGCCTAGTGTGAGTTTGTTACTGAGCGACTGCGTAAAAACGTAACGCAAATTTATATTGAATTGAAGTAGCGCCATCTAGTTATAGCGAAAATAAACGCTTTTTTTATATATAATTTGACGTTACGAGTGACAACATTTTTTCGCTGTCGCTCGGTGAAAAACTCGCACTTGCCCCACAGTTCTATATATATTGTGGGTATCAAATGATAGGATTTTCTGTGAAGACTGCGAAAAATTATTTCACCTAAAAGCTTGTTTTAAATATTTAATAAAAATGTAGTTTTATCTACATCATGTTTCTTTTTACTTTCTCAAGTCCAGAGTCAATTATTTTTTTTGTTCCCAAAACAGTTTGGGATTACTGTACAATCAATTTGTCTTTTGCCCGCGGTCCGTTAATGCGCGTGTGCAGTAATTAGAGCTATTTGTTGTAGTCGTTATCGCGCCCGCATCGCCGCAACAATGGGGCATGGCGGGCGGAGGTAATGATTCGATTAAGACGGCTTGATTTGTTCCTGCCATCGAGGATTGAGTTGGTGGGCCGAGCATTCAAATATACAGGAAATAATAAGTATCAATTACATCAAAATGTTACTACATTCCATACTACTTATTGCACTGCCCCCTTCAGCCTGGTGGTTAGCCTATGAATCAAGGTCCTGAACGAACACAAAATGTAAATATACTAAAAATATCCTATTATGATATAAATTTTTTCAATTGGTTACTGTTGGACTTCGAATAAAATTTTGTTAAAACGTAAAGAAAATTTCCTTTTAATTTAAACGCTTTTAAAAGTCGGGAAATCCCAGAATATAGGTGGCTTTGTCGCTTGTGTTCGTCGGCTTATAATGAAAATAGCTACATATTTAATTTATTTGTATTTAAAATGTTTGTATACTTAAGAATAGTTAAAGCAATTTCTTATTGGATATGGGCATTACTTTAACTTAACCCTTCTCAAACCATAACATTTTATTAGGATTTTTAATTTCCTTCGTGAATATTTAGTTGCCTCATCCTATATATATATCTATATATATATATTATAACCTGCATTAAGTTTACATGTTTTCAAGAGAACGTTGTGGTGTGTAAGAGATGATTAGTGACTAAAATTGAGCAAGGGATGTTTAGATGGTTCGGGCATGTAGAGAGAATGGATGAGAAACGAGTAACAAAAGAGATTTATGAGGGAATGGAAAAGTTGGAAGTAGAAGACCTGGGCGAATACTTCTGAACCAAATTCATGACATTTTAAAATATGGGCAGGCCAAGAATACCTTAAATCGACGAACTTGATCTGATTGATCTTTGATCTGTATGAAAGGATTAATGAGAGTGAAAGAATCTAAGAAAGTATGCAAGGACTGTGGCTTACGGAAGGATGTAGTCTTTGCTTACGCCTATGAGAATGAGGCGTATTATGTATAAATATGTAATGAGGCATGAATACATGTATCTATGTATGTAAGTATTGCAAAAATATTTGTATGAATTTGATCTTTATGTTTTATGAAAATGCTATTGAAAGTTGTAAAATTTAAATTTACAATAAAATCTATCGAAGTGCAAATAAAATTTATTAGTTTGCGTTCAGCAAATTCTTATTAGAACCGTGGAAGTAAGACATTCGTTCAATATAACAAATGATTCACACCTAACGAACATAAAATACATTGCTTCCCTGCCATTATCTAAACGAAAATCGCCCTGAAGAGAGTCCACAATGTACGCCCAACTTTATTAAAGTACGCTTTTGATTTAATGCAGCACTACCCTGTCTAAGGTACGATGTACGTAACCTAATCACTTGTCCCATCGTACTTAGTGCATTGTTGGCTGTGGTCAAGGTAAATTCAACTCTGAGGCATCGTTATTAAGAATTGATTTTCCGTTGAGACGAAATTTCGTCCCGACCTACGGCCTCGCGATCCATTTCATCTCAAACATAAACTACAGAACAGGCGTCAATTGTTAACAAGTTTAACAACTCTCGATTCTCGTGAATCGATACCAATCGATTTCGTTTATTTTCTCGCACTAAACTCGATTGTTCCACTCGATACATTACGCCCGCGGCGCGTATAGTATGTCAAATCCCGACTGACATTGCATTCGATTTTACTCTCTAATTGTCGATAGTTTGAGATCAGTTTTGTGGTTATGATTTTGACACTTCAATTGATTCATCTACGCGTTTTATCGCAACCAATAAAACGCTCTATTAGTCAACGTTTACGGTTGAAATTTGATTGGACGCGCGAGATATATGTTGTTTTTTGTATGGGCATTGTGTAGGGACAGTCATTTGTTTTGACAGACCGTGTATGGCCACGGTGACTAAGATCGTACGATTGTAGAGCGTTTTAGATCGGGAGATAACAGGAACTGACACACGGACATACGGCCGCGGCGGAACGGTAGCCGAATACATCTCCGTGCCTTTTGTTCGGTGATGGAAGGCTGGTGCGATTGTTTCTTTGATTCGGTTTCGTGATGCGACCTTTTGTTTTCGTTCACACGTCGTGGGACAGTGTTTTAAAGTGTACGGCGAGATAAAGTGGTGTAGTTAACTCGAGTAATGTGTAGCATATCAATTACTGTAGATAAGTTGGACATTATCGTTAGTAATTATAGTAATACGTATAACTAATGCATCAATATTATAAGTTCGTCTTGTAAGAGAGAATCAGTTTAGTAACAAATTTAACATTTGGAGCAGTACAAGTAATCACTTAACCGTACAGTGATACTTATAGGAAAGTGCAACTTTACAACTGTCGACTAAATAAAGTAGAATAAGTTTCGTTCCACGTGAAAATTAATAAAATTTTCTTTGATTTTTCTTAGTAGAAATATGCGCTTCCGTTACCACACATAAACTGTACCTAGCCTACGTGTTATTTAATAGTTACATCAACAGTCGTTGGTGAAAGGACATATTCCACCTGACTTTTTACAATATTATAATATGAAAGATCAGTCTAGAATTTAAGAAAATCGGTAAACATACATAACAAACATACAATCAAACATAGATTTTTTTAAATGGTGCTGTTCTATGCTCGATACTCTGTTTAGCCGTGTGTGGCTAGATTTACATAACGCTGTTTTATTCGGCTTATAATGTGTGTTTGTGTGTTTTTTGTGTGGCTCCGTTAATGGTCCGATGGAGAGATTAGATAGCCCGTACACGCTGTTTCAGTTTAATTATACGTGTGTAATATACACTCTCTACTCGTGTCTAACTGTTGTTGGCTGCTCTCTGGCCCATAATACTTATTATAAATAATTATAACAATTGGAGAGTTTACAAACTAATGGTATGATTGACAGGATTGTTTCTTTTGTCCCAAGCTGAACTTAAAGGGAGTTGACAAAATTTCGATTTATCAAACCTACAGTTTTTTGTGGGGAAGTTGAGGAAATATTTCATTTGTGACTCTACTAAATAATTTTACTTATTTTACGTAGAGTAATGGAAGTAATTATTTTAAAATGGCGTTATTGAGGTTGTGAAACTATCTCTATGTTTTAGTTATTACAATTATATCAAAGTTTTGTCAAGTTATGCAGGGATATGTTTCAAAGTGCCTTGAAGGGACTAATTGTTTATTTTGAGGCTTTTGGGTTTAAAGAGAAGGGAATGTACATTTTTCCAGTTGTGTGTGTGTTTCCAGTGCTGATGCGAGTTTACTCTGTTCCTTGATCTCTGAACCACTGGTTCTTAGACCTGCGCAACGCGTAGATACCTACTTTTAAAAGCGCGTTTCAGAGTGTCTTTTCGACGTATAAATATAATCCACTGAGTTGATTACATTTCTACCTTAACTCGCTGCTGTACGAACGTATCCATAACGACTTGTAGCCGACAGTCGCTTCACAATATATCTATAGTAATGTAGTCTTTGTTAAACAAAATATCTGTTATTATAAACAGAAAATTGATACTTTCAAAGGAATCTCTAGTAATAGGCATAAATTAGTTTCCCAGCTACTTACTGCGCTTGCGCAGAGTGCAAAAATCATTTGTATGACCGAGTATACGATTTTATAATCTCATCCCAAAGGAAGTACTGGACTTGCCTTTAGAAAAGTTTAAATAATGTGTTAAAAACCATTTAATAAGTAAAGGTTACTATAAAATTAATGACTTTATTAACGACAAAGATACTTGAAAGCAATCAGCTGTTATTTCTACACATACGATGGGATAACCTAAATTGTAATTTTTAGAATACAAATTGTAACATTGATTTTTAAAAAGAGCAACTGTTTCTTTCTGGCTCTTCTCTGCAGTACTGCGTTCCAAACCGGTGGTAGAATCACTACGTACTGACAGACTTCAACTTTCGTTTCAAAAGTGCTTGTAAAACAACCTAATTGAAATAAATGATTTTGAATTTTTTTTTATAGCCCCGCATGCCAGAAGCGTTGTCGCGAGTTATAATCTAAAATGACACTGATGGCTTTTTCCTAAAGTGTAGAACCTTACCAAGCAGTGGGGTTCAGCGTACGACGTCGCCTGTCATCAACAACGGATAACAATCGGCTGGTTCACGCTCGATAGGTTGCGGGGGTCAGATGGCTATCACGGTTAAATAAAATGTGTGCCATCATAATAACTGAGCGCAGTTATGCTTCAATGAGAACATTGTTTTGACAGTGCTTTTAATATGTTATCGCAACGAATCATGCAAAATCACGCATTGCGTATGTGGCTTTGATTACGAGGTCCTGAGTTCGAATCATGGGTAGGGTCACGGAATTTTCTATGAATTTATCAGTACATTCCAAGCCCGCAGTCGGGAAGTTGGTGGTATTACAGCCCCGTGCCTCGAAGAGCACGTTTAGCCGTCGCCCCCAGTCACCCGCATTGGAGCGGCGTGGTGGGTCAATGCTCCGTATCTCCTCTCCAACATGGAGAAAGGCGTGGCTCTGTAGTGAGCTTTATAGGCTGATGATGATGATGATGATGTAACCTATTTCCTATATGACAGAGGCGTTTGGACTCAACCAATACGAAAATCATATTCATACATCGTTTACTGCAAAACTAATGCAAGAGTAACTGCTTTGTCACCAGCCCAAAGCCTGGACGGGTCGCTAGTTGTCTAGCAACATTATACATATAGGTATACCATACACTACAGATCACAGATAACACCAGATCACCAAAGAGCATCACGTAGCCGAACCATAATTCACGAAACTCACTCCGACCATAGACTAAAATTGTCTGTTGTCTAGACCTTATAAAGACAACTGCCTACCGCTGCTTGTCGCTAGATGCTATCTGGAATGCAAAATGAGCATACCGTTCGGAACAATAGTGCGTAGGATTAGCGCAGACGTCGAGGATCTTGTTAGGGAATGCAGAATCTACCGTGGAGATATGACCTACCCAAACGGAACTCACAATTGACTGGGTGCCTACGAGTACTCGCTGTTTTTAACAGTCTTAGCAGTCTGATATTAATGCCAATGACCTTGAGTTGCAATTGTGACAGTAATCTTTGACTGAATTATTTAAAAGCGCAAATGGTTAGTAGATATTTTATAAAAGCTCAGTTAGTCAGCCCTACCCCTCCAGGTTAGTGGAACAGATGGCAACTACGCAGTTTAGGCATTAAAAGTATCTAATATTTCAAAGAGGGTCTAAAACCCTCAATAGTCCAAGGGTAAAGCGTATTTCCTTCTGGATAATTTGAGAAATCACGTTTTGAGTCGCTAGATACTTTTCTCGTAGCAAGCATCTTAAAATACCGTCAAATATTAATATTTAAGTTCTTGCAATTTATTCAAAACCTGGTGAGTTAAACATTTAAAAGAAAAGCGGAATATTGCTTTTAAAAGCAACAGCAGCCTATCCAGCCAGCTAAATAATCTATGCTATATTTTTATTGGGCTTTTACGGATTGGCTAAGTAACAAACATCTATACATTCTAACTTTCCCTTAAAACTAAACATAGATAAATAGTGGACAATGCAATCAGCATACATCTTAACTTCATAAAATCTTGTTGCCTTGTAACATACTTGCGTGTCCCACTTCAGACAACCTCAATAGGAACTTAATTGCGAGTTTCTAGACGATCATCTATGAGATGCTATCATATTTCGACATAGCTTTTTTACAAACATTTTGAAACTCATTATGCGTGAGCTAGTGTTGTCAAAATGCGATACTATCTCGGGAAATTATCGAGTAATCGACGTTACGGTGCGCGCGCGCCGGATGTCAAACTAATGTTTTAAATGTACCGTTGATGCAAGTGGTGTTTTCAAAATAAACTCTATGATTATGGTAATAACATATGGTGTTTTGAATGTGGATGTTTGTTTAAATTTGTGATTATGTGTGTTTATAATAACAGTAGCCTGTCATAGTGTCACAATTTTAGGGATCCGTTCAATAATTTACAACAATTTCCCTACAATGCCCAATTTAAATAACTATTTGTTGAGTTTGAATTTAATATCTTATTCTTCGTAACTTTTAAACACTTCTGTGTAAAACAATTATTTAAAATATTTCACTACTAGGGGACGTAGTTTTCGTCCCCGTAGGAATTTCGGGATAAAATGTTGCCTATGTGTTATTCTGATATGTAAGCTATATTATTGTGAAGTTTCGTCATTCAGTAGTTTTTGCATGAAAAAGTAACAAAGCCAAACTCGATGGAGAATGCTTATCAACAATCAAATTAAAAATGAAGGTAGAAATCACTAGTCATTTTTAGCCGATGAAAAAAAACGGAGGAGGTTTTCAATTCGTCAGGTATATATATATATATATATATATATATATATATATATATATATTTTTTTTTTTTTTTGAATGTATGACCACGCATAACATTTTAAAGAGTTGCCCGATTTTAACTCCTAATTTTTCATCGAGTTTGGCTTTACTATAGATACAAACTTTCACCTTTACATGCATTACTTTTATGGATTTTGATAAAACTTTTCAAAAATACAGACTGGATATCAAAATTTTACAGGAACGAGAACTATGCGAATGTAACCGCAGGCGTCCTCTAGTTGGTTATAATTTAAGGTGTACGGAACCACATACAGAAAGCGCCACTCATAGACCGATTCCTATAGATTTCCGAGATCTATAAGCGAACGTCCATTTGGACTGGCGATGGTACATACGATAGTGAGATTTATGTTATTTTAATAACACATTATTTTTTACCTACAATCGGACAGGCGAGAATTTTTAGCTTATCTCGCTTTAATATCTATGTCGTTAGTGCTGCCATCTCGCTTATCTACATCTGAGTGGGTAGCTGGAAATAAAAATTTGGAATGCTAAACAATGAGTGTGTTTAACATGTGCTTTTAGTGTAACGTCGTCTTATTACTTTATTAGCTGACGCTTTAGCTTTGACGGCCTCTGAAGCGCAGTGGTATGCGCAGTGGATTCATAAGACGGTAGTCCTAGGTTCGATTCGTGGCTGGGCTGATTAAGGTTTTCTAAATAGGTCCAGGTTTTGCTGGTGGGAGGCTTCCGCCGTGACGTACTGCCATGCGATTTAGCGTTCTAGTACGAGGTCGGGTAGAAACCAAAAGGAGAGTGGATTTTATTCTCCTCGTAACATGATGATAATGAAGATGACGTCATCTTTCATCATCATCGTGATGGTCGTTTGATAGTTCAGACGGAATCAATCCCCGAGTACGGCGAAGGGATCGTGCGATGAGCACGCGCAGATAATGCGGTGATGTAATTAATTTCGCTCTATCCGTTCGGCTGTTTGTTTTGCAGTCGTGATCTCTTCGAGAAATACACGTACCTAAGGTATTATACACTTAGAAGATGCATTAAATATACCTTGTTACCACTTTAAAAGAATCATCTTTTATTGTAAATAATAAAAGTATTGGGGATTCTACTTGTGCTAAAAGAATGAGTTTTATCTTAAAATTAATCTTTTGAACATTATCATCAACATAATGAAGTAGAGTAGAATAGACCTTTAGTAGCAATGCGGCTTTGAGCTGGCTTTAATTGAATACGTAGGTACGCCTGCTTGATGTGACCACATCAAAGTTGCACTTAGTAGGGGAGCCAACACAAAACTCAATTGTACAAGTAGGTGATTCTATGCTTTCTTAAGATCTATAGTTACTTGGTGACTTTTCGCTAATTAATATATTTCTATCGGCGTTCCATATTCTTACCATATAGGTGCCCTTTCAAACTCTCAAGCCAAAAGGCCAATGAACACGTAAAACAAATAAGAGGCGAAATTAAGTTTCGCACGGACCCGGGCCTCACGCAAAAGTGTTGGAATTTTCGAACGGAACAAAATAAGACAATTACCTGTTGGCAAATGTTACCGATACGAAACGCACAATCGCCTCCGCCGCAATCTCGCGATCGGTAATTTGGTAATAAAATGAAAATACGCTCGCCTCTTATCTATAATCCTCTATACATATCCTCCACTATATAAACACAGCAACGAAACGCCTCAACATCGTAACGTCTTAAGAGCATTTAAAATTCCAAGCTAGTATACCGATACAAGTTTAAACCTAAACTTAAGACAACAAACAATTGAAACTGAGTGCAAGACATTAAGGGTTAATTTTGTGCAGCCGGCGCATCCAATGCTCCTCTACGTTCGCGGTTTCGTGTCGATTTCGCGTGGCTGCAAATTTAATTTTCTTTAATAAGCTGCTTACGGCTGTGATAATTCAATTTGAACTTTATTGAGAGCGCTATTGAGTGGGTTATCGAACGCAGTCGTCTCGTCTTGTTGGAGGCATGTATCTCGATAGGGAGCTTGTTTCATCGGGAGAGATGCAAGCCGAGATACGAGCCCCGCCCATGCTTTTTTCGTGGCTCTCCTAAGTAACAATGGGGTGATCTGTTAACTAAATAACGAGTGCGATGTATCAGTGGGAACGATGTCGATGAGTCGTGGTTTTGTTTTGTCGATGTGTCGGCGATGCAGAATGTGTGATGGAAAACAGGGATGTATCTTTGGTGTGCAAAGCGATGCATGTGGAAAGGTTTGGTTTCCGATTTGGGTCAGTCCTAAGCTTCGTAGTTCATGTACAGCTAGAGCTGGTTTTTCTCTAATATATTCGTTACGTAGAAGTTAAGTTAACGTTTTGCAGTCACAGGACACTCACTTTGTTGAGGTTTCAACCCATAATAACAAACTGTATTTTTACGTACATACATACATACCATCACCACATCATCACGCCTCATTTTCCACTTGCATATATTTCTCGCTTCTTCCAATTTCATTAAACCTCATCAAGTCTCATTCAAACACTCATGCGAATGCGTCGGTTTAGGGTATCTTTGACCTGGTCTTTAATTAGGATGTCCTAGATATGATCCAGAAACGTTCGCCTTGGCTTGTCCCTTCCAAGGTTCCCATTCACTCTCGCCTTATATATCCTTTTTAAATATCCATTTTCGGTCACCATACTCAAGAATGTGCTCGAAATTCGAGACAGACAAACTTCCGTGTTTATATTAAATGCATGTGCCTTTATTTGCAAAAGTTTTCCAGTCAAGACCGTGTGGGCCAGCTGCTTCTATCTCCAACGGTTACAAAAAAGCTTAGTTAGCTGTAAAGAGGTAATGCATTGCACTACGTAGATTTTATTTCATTAAAAAAGCCTCACACACTTGCGTTATCCGATTTATATGGAGTTCCTTAAAAACCAATAATTTCAAATTTGGGTCATTCAAGTAGGCTTTGTTAAACTTGCACTTTTGAAACGGCAAGTTTGACTTTGTGCCTCTATCAAACGGTTCAGAAGGCAGTTTCGTATTGAGGAGGACCTTGTAATAGTGTTTGGAAATCCCCACGTTATTTTATGCGGATTCGTAGATGGATAACTTTGGCTTGAAGGTGCTTCTATAACGGCCTCAAAATCTCTTCTTTAACGTTTACATTGTTAACACCTTATAAAGATTCGGCTTTAAGTAATTTTCAACGCATAGGGGTGCAATACCTTTTACCTTTTAAAGCCGCGACTGCGCGCTTCTATAGATGTGTATTTTGGCACAAGAAAGAACCCTCCATCGTCATCAATATTAGTAGCCGGACTTAGGCCTTTTTAGGGACTTCCAAATAACGATCCTGAGCTGCCTGTGGCTAGCGGATCCCTGCGATACGTTTGATATCGCCATTCCTCCTAGTGGGGTTTCGACCAACACTGCAGATCGACATTTTAACACCTTGGGCTCCCGAATTTCATCAGCTCTTGGAACTACATGCAGATCGAAGCAGTTAACTGCATAAATAACAATCAAATAATTAAAGTAATTGTACCCATGAGCTTGTACGTGATTGCGTCCAAGTTTTCAGGGCTAATAATATCGTTTTATGTCTTCGGGTTAATCCCGTGGACTGATCCATGTTCGTTTTCCTGCTCATATCTCCACAACACAACAAATAATGATTCTTCTGAATCCAATATCTGTAGGATTCCCACAACATTTCCTTGTTTCGAAACTATCGATATTGTTTTAACGGTACGTTTAACTGTTACAGATATAAACTTTATATTTTTATATATAATTTATAGATGGGATAAAGTTCTATAGATAATTAGCCAATTTCTGTTTTTTATACTCTTCCAGTCGAATTCGTTTATTTTAAAATAACCTTAACCCTAAACATAATAGAATCGTCGACAAAAAGAACACTTAAATAATTTATGTTGTTTTTGTTGCCGATTAAAGATTAGTTCTGACTGACTGACTTTGTTACGTTTAAACGAATGAATAAAGCTGGTGACCCGTTACAAGTTATCTTCTTTATTATTCTGCTGTATTTTTAATTACAAGCCCAAAAGCGACAGATATAATATTACAATAAGGAAATCAATAGAACAATTAAACCAAAAAGTGGCCGAGTTTTCTTTCATTAAGGTGCAATTGAAATTTAATGTTTAAGAGTCATGATTTATCATATAACAATGTAAACGAAATTCAAAGCTTTCATAGGTATTGTTCTCACTGAATAAACTTAATCCGCCAATACAAAGGACAAGATTGACGAGCAAAAACTTGAAATATAAGGTAGCCCACTCGTCAAGAGCAATTAACAAGTTCCTCGTGTTGTGGTTTCAGTCCAGTCTACACGTGACCAAAGAGCTGGTAGCTACTTTGGCCAACAAATTAGTTTTGCCATCCAAAGAAGAAATGCTGTCAGTATCTTCAACATCGTTGCAGTAGAGTCGAGGAGGTTTTAGATATATTTTAGTAATTAAGAGTACGTTGTATTATAGACTATGTATCTATATTAATAATTTCGTCAAGGGGTACGGTAGACTCGATTGAAACCTTAGATGAATAACAAAACATAAAAAAAAATTGATTTCGATTCAACAACATAATATATTCGTAAAATTTGGATTAAGGAGAATTTCATTAAATTCTAATGATACTAACAAACAAACCGTAGTTGCTACCCAAAAAAATTGCAGTCGCCATCTTAGATAAGATCATGTGTCGAACGAAAGGTCATGCCGGAAACATTGAGTGAATCCAATGTTGTCGGAAGCAGACACAGAGAGAGTCATAGGTAAGAAAATTTGTTTGAAAGTCTGTCATAGGTAAATAGAAGGGCAAGTGGTTTTCACGCGGACGAAGTCGCGGACGACTGCTAGTTTTTCAAAAATTGTATACATAGCCGCTCTTAAAGTGATATCGAATATCTATGGTACTGTTGAATTATTTTCCGGGACCCCAACTGTGATATTGGCTTAATTATACGCTTAAAATTGTCCAGTTTTCCTGTCAGATATCAACGTTGTGTTGCAAGTTGTTTGCTGATGATTGTGGTTTTTTGATTTCAGTAACGAGAATAATAACCGTTTGACTTCATTAGAACCCACGATTAAAACTGCGTTTGATAGCGTACAGTCATATGGCTAAAGAAACGATAATATTTTGCGTCATTTGTTAGCTTGGAAGATTGTTAAGGTAAAAGGTTTGAATAAAGCTTTATAAATATATGACGTTTTTAGGACAACATTCTGAGTTAAAGTATGAAATTGCCGATTTGTACTGAAAAATAAAAATTTGTTTTTTTTTTTAAATTTAACATTTAATTTAATCAAAATAATTACCATTATTATCTATACGTTGCTGCCATCTAATAGTAAGCTCATTTATGCCTTTGCGATGGATGTGGATCTAGATTCGACAAACTGTGTGAAGGATTTTGCACTGCCTCCTGAGAAGAAAACTTTTTATCACGTAGAAATTTGTCCAAATCACAAAAAAAGGGTAGTCCGTTGGAGCAAGGTCTGGCGAATATGGAGGGTGACGAATGGTTTCTAATTGCAGTTCCTGTAGAGTTAAAACGGTTTCTCGTGCTGTATATGGTCCCGCGTTATCATGGAGCAATAATGGTGAAGATCGATTCATAAGTCGGGGCTTTTTCACTGCTAGTTTCGCTACAATTGTTCGGAGTTGGGCGCAGTAGACATCTACCGTTATTGCTTGACCAGATAAGAGAAAGCTATAGTGAATAACAACACGCTGAGACCACCAAACAGTTACCATTACCTTTTAATTGGTAAGCTTTGCTTTAGGACACTGTTGTGGCGTTTGACCTGGGGTCAACCATTGTATTTTCCGCTTACGATTATCGTAAAGAATCCATTTTTCATCACATGTCACAATTCGATCCAAAATTCCTTCATTTCTGTATCGATTCAATCGACTCCACCATCTCTTTCAAATCAAATCATTGTTATTCACCTGTGTCTGGGCGGTCTTCCACGTGGTTCGTTCTTCAAATCGAAGTTTCCATCACGAAAGCGTTTTAATCCAAATCGCGCAGTGCGTTCATTAGCAAACGCAACATATTATTAATAATATTGCGAGCTGTTTCTGCCGCGTTAGTTCCGCGTCGGAACTCGTATTCAAAAATCACACGAATTTTCGAAGTATCCATCTTTATTTTCTAAGCTGAATAAAAAAAACAACTGAAAGTTGATAATCGAATGTTGCACATTTTTTGAAAGAAGAACTACCCAGGTACCGTATGAAAAAAGTTTCACTTTAAAATCTTAAACCCTGAAGGTTCTATTTCAATTCGAAGTACCTATTACAATAAAACGGCGATTTCATTCTTTAACCTCCATTTTTTGCAGTTACATACATACATAACATCACGCCTTATTGCCATAGGAGTAGACAGAGACTGCATCCTTCCATTTGCCACGGTCCTTGCATACTTCCTTAGCTCCACTCTCATTAATTCTTCCACACAAGTTCGTCGTTCGTCGGATTAATTTATTACTTATGTACTAACCTTAAAGTTGGTTGGTTTGCAGAACAAACAAAAAAAAATAAAAGCTTTTATGAGTAGAATTCATGACTTTACAACAATAGAAAGTCATGTCATGATGATTTGAATGAAATCAGCAGATGTTGTGTTTTTGGCGGCTGTTCGCCGTAGTTTTGACCTGTAGTAAATAAAAAAATACCTGTAGTAAGTAAATAATAAATATATTTCACATTTCAAAAGTTCTTATAAACAAAGCCTACTTGAAAATAACTACTTACGATCGAACTAACCACGGCTGAAACTGCACCTGCCGAGTTTCTTGCCGACTCTTCTTAGTAAATTGTGCGTTGCAAATTAGTAGAGCACGATAGACAGAACACTCTTGTAGAATAGGTAAATTGTAAACGGATTTGAAATCGTCAGTAGAGTTGTAACAAACCACGGTCAGTGCTTACCTGTTTACTGTCGTAACGGCTAAGGTTACCTTTGCTGTTAGAAATATGTGAACTTTTCTATCTTAGCTCAACCATGGCTCAAAACAATGGTGCAAGCAATATGGATGCCGCGATAGATCTCCGATTCGTGACGTCAGAGGAGGAGGGGCCGGCCCGCCTCTCGCCTACTTCTACACTATTCTTGTATCTAGTAGTAGTAGAAACTACTTTTACTTTTAAAAAATGAGTGCGTAGACATATGATTCATAAATACATTTTTACCCATGTAAGTGAGTGTAGCTCACTGAATTCTTCTTAAACACTTGGACAGGTTGTGAAGAAAGTTCGTATAAATGTATTTATCCTAAATGTTATCATCCCACCACCTCCTGATATTATTCAATCAACTCACTACCAGCTACGGCTGTACCTACTGTTAAAAATCTTTATATTTATTTTGGATAAAACGTATAGTCACATGAATAAAAGTATTGAGAAGCAAAGGAAAGTTTATCAATATAAACATTAAATACTACTCATTTGTGCCGCGTAGTCGGTTAAAAAAGAAAAACTGCTGATATGTTGTTTAGAAATCACGGATTTGCTTTAAGTACATAAATAGAATTATGACTTGGATTATAAAAAAAATATTAAAATATTTCTTTTTTAAAATATCCAGGCTGGTGAAATGCCTCGACCGACTAGTTGCCAAGCGTTCCGGTACGATATCGTGTAGAAACCGAAGCAGTGTGGATATTATCCTACTCCTAACAAGTTAGTCCGCTTCTATCTTAGATCGCATCATGATATACCATCAGGTGTGATTACAGTCAAGGGTCAACTTTTTTTTATCTTTATTGAAGGAGCTTGGTCCAATTGGACTATGTGGCTCCGTAAGGAAATATCTGTTATACATAAAGAATTCACATTCAACGCTAAAGGGCTAACTTGTAATGCTGCTATGGTGCTCTGAATCCAAGGAATTATTTATAGTACATAAATATAATTATAAGTACGATTATAATAAAATCTTTACTAATATTATAAAGGAAATTTTGTTAGTCGTTAATGCAAAAACTACGGTGGTGAGTGTTGACGCGCGTCACTAAGGGTATCCTTAAACCTACACCCGTGTCACAAGTCTCGGGCTCTGGTCGGAGTTTTTCTCTCAGCCACGCGATGGACCCGGCACCCGCACGGTGAATCCATGGAATGCTAAGATATTCGTCTCTCTCTGCATTTTGATGAAACTTTACAATAATATAGCTTACATATTAAAACATCACAAAGGCCTCATTTTATCTCGAAATTTCCAGGAGAACGAGAACAAAATGGGTGAAACCGCGGGCGTCCTCTAGTGTTACTAATATTTCTTATTTAAAATATCCAGGTAAGAAGTGTGGGTACCACATAAACCTCATACAAACTACAAATCAACAGGATCGATAAGTACAGACTCACTTAAAACTCTAAATAATATTAAGTTCTTAATAAAATAGCCTTTTCGTTAATCTATAAAACTTTACGATCCAATTTTTGTAAGCCGAGCGCACCGCATCGACCACCCCTGTTTATTTCTTAATAGCTTTGTGCTCCAGCTAATTTGTTTACTCTACTAAACGACAGCTTTTCAATAAGGATCAATCTCTAACTTTAAGAATTCGCACCATAAAAAAAACAAGCGTGAGAAATAATAAAGGGAGCGGAACACGTACCGCCAAGCGATTTAGCGTTCCGGTACGATGTCGTGTAGAAACCGAAAGGGTGTGGATATATAACCCAAACAAGTTAGCCCGATTTTATCATAGATTGCATCATCACTTACCACCTGATGTGATTGCTGTCAAGGGCTAACTTGTAAAAAATAAAAAACAAAAATATCAAACTCGACTATCGTTTTGGACTACGATGGACTATGATTGTAAGTGGAAATCTTTGTGCTATAGAACTGAACAGAGTCTCATCATCCGGTGTTCTTATTACAAATCACCGAACTCCAGCCGGTAACAATATACTGTATGTCGGTTCTTGAAATAAACGCCAGTTATGAAGTCGATGTACAACGGTTGCGAAGCGGATGTAGCAGAAATCGGTATTCTTCAATGACATTTTGCCATATTGGACTGACAATCGAATTGAAGGTAGGATGATCGAAAAATTATGACAGACTTTGTCTTCGCCTGACAATTTATGACAGGTGATAAATCTAATATCGCAAGCTTTTAAAACATACTAAATACTTGACGGCATAAATACTGTGTAGTACTATCTCTAGTAGTTATTGTCACAATGAACTACTACGATATTAAACGAGTAATAGATTAAAAGAACAACACCAAAATGGCGGTCGATCTGTTTATCAATGGCAGTGTTCGATTTGTTGAGCAAACAAATTAACGGCCGACGAGACGAGCACGGGGGCTGCTATTAAGAAATAAATTAGGCGCAATTTGATAGGGTTGTCACCATAACTCCTTTACCATAAGCGAACAGAGATTGTGTCTATGGTCTTCTTTACCATAGCCTCCGAGTGGACAGAGACCATGAAACCGATTAATACCAAGTTTACGACTGATACTAAGACCATGCAAAATTTCAAATACTTTGTTTACTTACAGGCAAAACCTGAGAAAAACAATACTATTTTTCTCACGTTTAACTATAAGGTCAACATGGATTAAGGTGTTAATATAGGTGTTAACTATATAGTTAATCTGGTTTGAGTTCAGCTTGAACTTTCTTCTTCTTTTGGAGGTAGAACGTCAACCTTTTATAATAAGGATTACTCACAGACGAATTTGTAATTATTTAAGTCAGAAGATCGTATGGTACAGTAAATTGTACTACTCCTAAGATACACGTCACAAGAAATTATTTGATGAATAAAATAGGTAGGTATATAGTTATCAGATTCACCGATTCTTCGTGTCAAACAGCTGGCTATTGGCGAAGTGTATAATGCTACTTTGGTGCCACGAATAGTCAAAAACAAAGGTGGAAAACAGTTAAAATTCAGCGTCGACAGCCCTACGCGGTCGCCGAGGCGTGGGTTCGCGGCCCGCGGCAACGCATATAAATTACAGATTTACACATAATCTTTCATTTTTCACTCTTTTACAGTCTAGCCGATTGACGGGTAATGACAGTTCATGCAACATTGAATATTTAAATTGAGTACACGACGCCTAATGAAATATCTACAGCTTTTGTTATTATGTTATTTTCATAGGATGAAGTATGATTAAGTTTTGGATCAGCATTCTCAGGATGAGAATATACTACTATGTATAAAGGGTTCGATTCCCGACGGGGTCGATTGAGATTTCCTTAAGTAGTCGTTGTCTGGCTTCTGGAAGCCTTCAGTGATTTGTGGCTAGTTACCATACTGCCGGCAAAGACATACCGCCAAGCGATTTAGCGTTCTGGTACGATGTCGTGAAGAAACCGAAAGGGGTCTGGATTTTAATCCTAATATAAATTAGCCCGCTTCCATCTTAGATTGGGTCATCACTTACCATTAGGTGTGATTGCAGTCAAGTGCTAATTGTAATGACTGAAAAAAATTTAGATACTTCACAATTAGCTAACATTCTAAAGTCAACATTTCTTGAGGATGCTCCGGTTCCGTAAGTATAGGGTTTTAAGATGCTTTGATTTTTCGAAAAATAATTAAATAAATAAATTATTATAAACCATTTAATATTGAACAAAATAACGTCTTTTTCAATTCAAATCATGACGAGTTTAATTAAATAAATAAATTATTATTAAGCATTTTATAATTAACATAATAACGTCCACTTCAATGACCAGTTTTAAAAAAATTCGTTTGCTCTTTTCTTTGCATTTTCTCTACAGAGGTACAAAGAACAACTTAATTTCAGATATACCTACCTAAGTATTTCCAATCTTTCACCAAACGCTACACTGATTCCAAACTAGATATTTTAAATAATATTTGGTCGTGATCGTTTGTTGTGAAATCCCATCAAACAAGTTGTTGTTTTCCCATCGTATATAATCTCGGCGCCCTCCAAAAGACGGGCATCGAATTTCCGCCGTGGCCTCACCGGAAGTGCCGCCATGTTTACAAATCGCGCGGGAAACGGTAGCGCGAATTTTAAGTAGTTCGCCTTCAACGGTGTCACTAGAAAAAGGTGCGAAGATGGGGGTAGAAGTGTTAAATATTTATGAAAATAAATAGAATATGAAAAATTATTTTCTCTTTGGTACATTAGACGCTTATAATGCTTTGCATAGATGGTTAGGGATTCAAATCCGGCCGATGTAATTTGTCAATTTATACTAAAGCCAAACTTGATTGAGAATGCTTGTCAACAAACAAATTAAAAATAAGGGTAGAAATCACTATTCATTTTACACCTATTTTTTTTAATTAACTAGGTAATGACAAATTCATGACAATAAATTATATTACTAAGCTTAAAACTAATTTATATATTCAATATATTTTAAATAAGATTTTATAAAAAAACAAATATAATTTTAAATTTATTAGGCTTAAAATGTGTTGCATTATGTACCTTCGTTTTAAATTTGGTTGTTGACAAGCATTCTCAGTCGAGTTTGGCTTTAGTATAGAATATTGCATTGTAGAACACGTTAAGCCATCGGTCTCGGATCATTAATATCTGATGATGATCGATACATATTCAAACATTATTACCGTATGGTACTGCTATCCCCATTGGATCAACGTGCTAGGCCTTAACTCCATATCTTTCTTCTCCTACAAGAAAGAAGTACTAACAATGTCAACAAAAACCATAACAATTACTTCATACTAATAAAGTTTGTGAGTGTATGTTTATTACTTCTTCACGACGAAAAGCTGAAGCAATTTTAATAAAATTCGGTATGAAGTTAGCTGACACCCTGGTTTAACATATGTCACATTTTATTCCACAATTCCCACGGAAATGAGAACTAAGCGGGTGAAACCGCGGGCGTCCTCTAGTATGTGAATATAATGTATGTAAACACTCTTCGTCAATAAAACCTACTGAAGAAATGACCATAGTTCCTTTCGTACTTTAGGACATATATACTACTTTATACGTATAACTGGTATAAAACGCTAATTGAATTTTTAATTTACACGAAATTTCAATGGACCGTAATGAGTAAAGAAAACCCACTAAATGAACAGCTATGGCGCCATAAATATTGTAAATGTGGCGAACAGGTAAGTAGGCGGGCGGACAAAACTTCGCGCTGCGGAAAAAATATAATTAAGCTAATTGAAAAAATGGCCGGAGAATCCGCGTAACTCATGCCTTAATGTCTGCGTTTTAGTTAATGATACAACCTGAGGTGTATAAAAACATTGTAATTCTTGTTTTATTTGCAAATGAAAAATATTTCTTATTGAAGTACTAGCTGCGCCCAGGGTTCTCCTGTGAAGTTCCCGTACCCGTGAAAATATCAGAAAAAAATAATTTTTTGGTTACAATTCAGGGTACAATCTACCTCGATTAAAAGTTCAGTCAAATCGGTTCAATAGATACTTGAAGAAAGAAGAGACACATACACACATACATTCACACACACACACATATACTTTTATGATGTTTTAAAGGTGCTAATTTAAAGGGGCATTTCTCTGATTACTGTGGTATGATTACAAATTGAATTGAAATTGGAAATACGATAAAGCAATCCTTTCATCTTGTGTTATTTCCTAAGGTTTTTATACCGCTTAAATACAGAACCACCTGATTGCAAGTCGGTCACAAAATTACGGAATATTTGTATGAAAAGAATTATTTTTTTTCCTAATTTATTTTTTATTTCTCTTTGCAGGTAAGTGCACGAGACCAAACAGAGGAAGGAATAGGTATTAAAAGTCAGGATTTATCGATCCTAGATGATTTTCTGGATTTTTAAGTAAAAGAAAAACAAATAATTTGACATGTATACGTTGTATATTTTGAAGATTGCAATTATTATAATAATCAGTTAATAAAATTATATTAAAATGGTAATCTGTGGACGATTCAGAGGTAAAAATAATAATTAAGTAGAGTATTAGTCTTAATTGCTCTAGCTCTAAGTTTATCAACCGGACTGGTATGCAGTATGATTTCAATTATTGGTCCAATTGGAGGAAATATTCGTAATTTTATAAAAAAATACCCAACAATACCTATATAGGTACCATGACAAAACTGTAAATATAACCGACTCTACTGGAACATTATAGAATTTACCATAGTGCGAGCTTGAACAGTAACATATACTGAAATAGGAACACAAACACACGGCATTGTCTTACTAAATCAATAAGCAGCCAGTAAAGACCGACACACACGGAAGCGGTAACTTTTTAATCTGCGGGTACAAATGAAATGCGCGCATTATGCGAGCTGAAAGTTGCGACAATGGCGGCTGAGTTAAACACAAGTGCATAAGTGTATCTCGGCCTTTCAGAAACGTTGGACAACGTTGGTTTTTATTAACCATTCTCATTGTTTCGTGTTGGATCTGTATTTATAATGTGTGTTGGTTATTTGGCGAGCGTTGAATAATCGGCTTATTGTCTAGTAGAGTAACTTTTACTGATCCAATTGATTTATTTGTTGTACTGTTATATACTAAAAGTTGCAACAATGTCGGCTTAGTTTAACACAAGTGCAGTGTATATCTACGGGTATAGTGTTGTGGGTTCTTTTTTTTTAATAATTTTACGTTTCTGACCTTAATTATTGCCATTACTTTTACATAATCTAAAAATTTTATATTGACTATTCAAAATAATCACAAAGATTTCACTAAATAAAGATATTTTGCCTTTGACTTTAACTCAGGCTTTCAGCTGGGTTGAAAAAAATTTGTTTTTTTAATGACCACGGTGTCATCATTGTTTCGTGTTGGTTCTGTATTTATAAGGTGTTAGTTGAGTTTGTTGTGCCTTTGTGCAAGGGCGTGTGTAGTCCGCATAAGTTATTTAACTACAATAGAGCTTAAAACCGGCTTTAATTAGTAACTTAATTTCCATATTAGTGTAGTTTATTAGTGTCGAGAGCTCCGAAGACGTGAAAAAAGAGCGGTTTTTTGACTGTGTTAATCTGTGGCATTGTAGTTTTCAACGGAATGGATTGAAAACTGACATTTTCGAAATGGTTCGTAGCTATAATTTTTATGTTGATCTGTCTAACATGCAATAAATTACAACTTATGTTTGTTTATGTTATTAACAGCTGTGGTAAAAAATTTGCAGTCATAAAAGATTTTGCAAGATTCCGAACTCAATATTCCAAGAAATAAATGTTTTGAAAACTGTTATTTTTCTCAGAAGTATTTCCTTAATAACTGCGTTTGCATAATTCACTCTCAAATAATGTTACGTCTGAATTACTTGCGTTGACACATTGGCTCCGTGTCATATCAGCGAAACAGAATCAATACCGGGAGCCGCAGCAGAAAAGGCTGAAACCGATAAGTGGCACAAGTATGCCTCTCTGACAGAGAGTTACATATTTGTTCTTTTGCCATGGAGACCCTTGGGCAATGGAGTCGCAGTGCCAATAAATTATTTCCTAATATTTCAGCGCGCCTAATTGCCTCAACTGGTGACCTAAGGACTGGCTCGTTTTTTATATCCAACGCGGAAATGCAGCCAGTATTCTTGCCACCATTCCACGTGGACATGATTTGTATAGTTATTAGGATAAGTTTGCTTAAGTTCGTGTGAATTTGTAAAATAATCCACTCCTGTTTATAATATTATACCTTATTGACTGACAACGCAGAGTCAAAATTAGGTGGTTACTAGAGCAAGGGCCGTTTTGAATCTTGCTTAAAATTGTAGCATACTTAAAAGTAACTTGAATTGATATTTTGAGTTTGTTGATTGTTCATATACAAACCCAGGCAAAATAAGTAATTTATGCTTGAATACCCAAACGTGAATCAAATTTAAGTGCCTACGTCTCGACTCTTACTTTGACAGTTTGCCTTAGAAATCTGTCAAAATTATTCGAATTGAGACGTATTTCAATTTGATTTGTGTTTCAAAATTCCGACGTTAGATAAGTTATATTATCCATTAAAATTATTACGTAAAGATAATTTTTTTTGGTATGGTCTACCGTATCAAATGCACATGTTTGATATGCGGCTCACGAGGGGTCTTAATTTCCGAAACATGCGCTCACGCTTGGCCGATCGCAGGATAAATGGTGTTTTTAAGATGTTTACAAACATTTAATATTTCTATATAATTTGAGTATCTTATGTCTACATTTAATATATCAAAGTTATTATTTGTGTCATAATAGTTATGCATTATAGAGACACCTCAAGAATACTTTTTTTCATCCATTTTTATTCAAGTAAAATTTTCATGCGGTATAGATAGACAAAAAGACAAATAGGTCGTAAGATCAAACCGATTTCCACATGGATAAAGTCGCATTCATTTGCTAGTGCATAAATGTATAGGAGTCTGATGTTAACAAGCACTTCTGTTCAGAACCATTCACACACAAATATTCAACCGGGAACAGTAGTACGTAATTGACTTGTACACGTCACTTACTATTAGATAATATATCATAATTAAGTAACGCATGCATTGACATATTAATACTATGGACTTCGGGTCTAATGCAAAATTTACGTCAAAAGTGTCCCAAGATATTTTATACACACTAGGATGTATTTATGTTTTTATAAACAAAATAATATTGTGATGTATGTCTTATCGTATTGTTATACAGTCTAATTTGCAACGGTCTAATTGCATGCAATAAGTAATCAGTTTCGATTGACGGTTACCATGGCAGCCTTTTTTTGACATGACAGCTTCTCGTGAAAATAGGACAACATAAATGGTGTGGAGTCGGTAGCTTTCAAATTTTTTTGGCATCTTATATTTATATGTTATATTTACAGCAAATTCTAATTTATATTTACATATCCCTCCTCTATATGCTGGGATATATCTTGTACCAAATAATAATTGTTGTAATTATCTTGTATAAAATAATAATTACTTATAATAATAATTAATTACAAACCAAATCCACTAATGTACAAAATGATATGCCACTCGACATAGTTCTTTACTTTGAAATTTTAAGTTCTCGATATTTTCCTCTTTTTAATTAAACTGAAAATATATTTTTTACTTCAATGACGTTAGATCACTTTTTTAAATAACTGTTCCTAATTTCATGTAGATAATTCTTATAGTTATCAAATTAATATACCATTATGGTAAAAGTTATTTGATTAATATTCATGACATAAAAAATAAAAGTTGACATAAAAAAAAAAATTTTTGAATTGAAAATAATCAAATTATTTTCATTCAAAAATTAAGTAATTAAATAATTCAAATGTTAAACAACAAAATAACTCTATGCAGTCGTTGTTCTAAAACATTCTATTGCTCACGGCAGATCCGAACTAAATGTGTTTAATTAGATAAACATATTGCACTCCTTCTATCCTATACGCGGGTAACGTATGGGAAAAGGACAGATAGATACTTTTGTTCATTTTGGTTGGTTATGCAATTCGTTTCTATAGTTTATTAAAATTTTAATAAAATAGCCTGTTTCTAAGCAAAATAATACTTTAAAATCATCAGTAAATATTTACTTACTGAAAATATGGTACACCGTCTTCTTTTCTCACCTTACTCAGGTAGTTCTTACAAGTTTTTTATAACACATTACGGCATTATTGACGTGTATTCTGTCAGTCAGCTAATATGAGACTGAATTGCGATTGGATCTCATTTCGCGTTTTGGCTTACTTTTGGTTCGGACACTTTTTATCGCTGACCCGAAGTCCATAGTATTAATATGTCAATGAACGCATGCAACCGATAGCGTTACCGAATTGAAGGTGGTGATAATAGGGCCCTTTGAAAAGAAACGCATGCGATAAACAGCGTACAGAAATATCGAAACGATGACATTTCGATAGCTGCGCGTCGCCCCAGTCATCGGTATCGCTAATTAGCTTGAGGGTATTTACAAATAACTGATAGTGACTTTCTCTTTATCGGCAAATAACAAGTTTATCACGGACAATGCTCTATCGGGGTGTAACTTGCGGCGTCTGCTGCTCAGGGCTGCTAAGGGGTGCTTTTTAAGAAGTAATCGTTACAATAATTATGAAGGCGTAAGATTGTATTGGTGTACGGGTGTTTGTTATGCTATCTGAATAGAGCTGTACTTACCGAATATATTTTAATAAAACTTTACAATAATGAAGTGTATACCTACATCAGAATAACACAAATACTTCTTTTTATCCCGAAATTCTCAGTAGAACGGGACTCGCGTAGGTGAACCCGTTCTTAGTTAATGTATAGGTAAGTAAATTATAATAAATTAAATACCTAAAAATTTGGTTTTAAATAGAAATTTTAATACCTATGCTAATTTCCTACAGTTTAATATCCTTTAACCAGCCTTTAAAATTTTATTTTGTATTGCAAAATTGGCCTGGAAAATAACTACAGGAAATTAGCAGAGTTTTACGTTCGAAATATTACAATCAGCCGCTAGTCTTTAATAAAGTATACACAAATATTTACACAACTACCAACATTTTTTATCATGATAGAATTTACAGTACCATAGCCGGTAGAGCCACACAGCAACTTTGTCTTGTACTTAGTCAGTAATCAATTTTAATAACTCAAATGTAATCAAGTCAGCTAAAAGATCGATTTATCGATAGATCAATTCCTAAATCGACGTGACAAATAAGGGCACGCGCATGACTGATTCGATTCATAAGAAATTGGCTGTTAAAGGTGATCGCACATTAAATGTGGGAGTGAGTTAAGTATATTCATATAATGTGTGTAGGAATATACCTCGAAAATGTAAAATTTGCAATACAACATTCGTACCAAATTGCGAAAATTCTCTGATGCTCAATTAAACTGTTATTATAAATGGAAATGTGACGTTTTTATTAAGCTATTGCACAGCTTTTATCGCGGGCCTTGAGCGTGGAGACCGAATACAGAAATTCCGTAACGAAAAAACCTAACACCCCCTAAGTATTAAAAACATAATATCAAAAGCAACGAACAAATAAATGGAAATGTAATGTTTTTATTTCTTTTGGCAATTCGGGCACTCAGAGCGCCTAGGCCATGGTCAGAAGGTAAACATAAGTTGATAAAAAATGCTATGCAATAGCTTTACCGCGGCTGCCTTTAAATCGTTTATTCTATTTAAAAATTAAATAGAAATATGAAATTTTCAAATTGCCTCGACGACATACTATGTTATATATCCACTCAAACACTTAAATGAGTTCAATTCATATACAATTACACATATTTTGACTTTTCTCATAAATTCTTTACAAGATTGACAGCTTCAAGAAAGGCTTTTAACTGAGATACATAAAGGGGGAAATAATATCATGGATAAAGAGTATACATTAAAAATATGGCATGAATACTTTGTAGACTTATAAAACGCTGATAATATAACCTCAATGGGGGACTCCCCAAATGATGTAGCTTGACGAAGTAAAAAATTGAAAATTAAAAATTGGAGTCTCTGCACTAGAAGAAATTTTCTTACTAATTAGTCGTGAATGGAAAGGACGACCAAACACCGGGACAAAACGGAAAAAAGGGGCAACATAGAAATATCACATATAAAGAGGACAGGATACCAGGACACAAAGGAAGACCAAAAACGAGATGGATAGCTTGTGCGGAAGAAGATCTACAATAAGTTCAGAAAAGACCAAAATTGAGAAAAGTGGTAAGGAAGGCCAACCTACAAAGGGTTTTAGCGCCGAAGGAAGACACACCCAGTGACTGATATGCGATAAGCTTTATAGCTTATTGCATAGTTGGTCGGCGTCGGTTGACAATGCCGCCGTGTCTCAATGAGTTATATCAGGAGACACGAATTACGTCGCGCAAGTTGTTGGGCGAGAAACACACAGCTCAATCTGTAGCAGAGAAATGTTGTTGATAGCAAAAAATATTACTGGAAAGCTGCTTTATACATTACCAAGTAATCATTTTAATTTAATAAAAATGATAATTAAGTGAACTAGAGTCAACTGTAGCGATCTCCGATATTGCAATATCGGGTATTGCTGTTTTTGATTCGACATCTGCGATTCAAAAATCTGTAAACATGGCTTTTACACGGAATGAAACGGAATAAGCATAATTTTATACACATATTTGGGTTTCTAAATGTTTTGCCGAAAATTAGGTCCAAAATATGTGATATGTCCATAAACATTTAAGGGTCCCAAAAACCTGTGTTTAAAATCTCTCTTCTAGTTCCTCAAATTCTTTTACAGTTATCTTTGGTGTGTTGTATTGTTTATGACGTAGATATATATTATAATAATAAAATATGAAAAATTATGAAGATTCTATTAAGGGTGTTACTATTAAAGCTAAGTAGGTAAGTAGCAACCCTGCTTATCAAGCGAAAGTGCACGTCTCGATATCGAACAATGTGACACAGACGATAACGTGCCGTGATCGCCGCGCATCGGCGCCGCAGCACGACACGGCCACGACACGACACCGCCCTCGCTTTGTGAAGACTCAATAACTTGTACCACTTTATTAGACCAACTTCCATTCTTTTAAAACAATATTGTTGATTAAACCAACTTGGAAATTACTTGAATGTGTTTCTTGCGGGTGGCAAAGCGTAATCTCCAATATTTCACGCCATTTCAAGGACTACTGAATTGTGTATCTCAACCTTCATCCAACGGCCAAGCGAAAGCCTCTAAAGATGTTGGTCGAAGCTTTTTGCAATAAGACAAACAAGAGACAACAAGAACAATAATAGTTGATTCAACATTCCACATGGTGATAATCTCGTATGTTTCTTGTTATTTATATTATTATCTAAACTTTACTTATTACATGGATTAAACGATATTTTAAAAAGTATTAACATATTTTACAGTGTATTTATCTTTATCATCAGCTAGGATATAAGAATCTTCAGCGCAGCAATAAAGGTCTCGTGTATTGTATAGGTATCGCAAAATTTGTCGCGCCCGGAATCGAACGGATAACAAAGGCTCTATCGCTGACACCTCGGCCTTATATTTATTGCAAATTATGGGCGCTATCACCCCATCTGCAGCTCTCGATAATGGACTTCATATGGAAGTAAGGCTAACGTGGAATGGACGCTGTGAGACCATTGTTTACTTTTAAATTTTATCTTGCTATTAAAGGGAATCAAGTTCTAGTTCTCCAATCTAGAATTTTTTATATGAAAAAAATTGTATCGCGCTAGACCACAATTTCACCTGATGGTAAATTGGGATGTGATCTAAAGTGGGATGCGTTGGCTTAGATGCCTATTCACTCTTGTTTTACAGATACCCAACTTTTAGGGATAAGAAAGAACTGACCTCGGAAGGGCATTCCAGACCTATCCATCTATCTTTCATTATACTTACGCATAGCTAATGCGTGTTATAAAAGATAACGCAAAAAGCTTTCTACAAGTAATCGTGCTTTATGTGGGAAAACTTGTTCGGGGATATATGCATACTTATTTCTGCCACCAAGCAGCATTGTTGTGTTCGAGTCTGAGGTAGGCTTACCTACACCACACTGCAATGGACACTGGGCAGCGCTTTGAAGGACGTGTTTCGTGTGTTTTGCACTGTTAATAGACGATGGTCTCCGCCAGCTGATGGGACATCTGATTGATCTGTCAATGCACATTAAATGCGCCTTTCTGACTCTTAACTATTGAGTATTGAGTAATCACTCAATAGTTAAAACTCAATTGACATAGAAATGGATATGGTTGAATATACCTACAGATCAAACAAATCCCACGGTTTGGTTGGTTAAAGATCTTTTTCAAAGCTGGCAAAAAGTGATGCGGGTCACCTGATGTTTAGTGATTTCCTCCATGGTAGTAAAAACTAACAGACAATTGCATTGCTTTACATTCTTGCTCTTAATCGGCTGTCCCTATGAGTGATTACCAATTAATACCAGTTTAGTGTATTTAAGTATGCCCTTACACTCACACGCGCTCTGACACACACACACACACACACACACGCACGCACGCACGCACGCACAGAGGCGGTACACATGTACGGCTGATTAACGCCATACACATACTCCCGCACGAACGTTTCAAAACGTATATAGATTTAAATTGTTTCAATCGTACTAGTGTTATGAACTAAGTACCTATAGAATTACTATTTACTTGTTTGGATTCATCTTTAATTTGTTTAAACAATCATATATATTAGAGAGCACTGTTGCCTAAAACACAGGTTTATACCTACTTAGATAGTTGACTTCTGTATACTCATACATTTCGAATAACTTAAATTAAGTAATTCTTAAGAAGCAGTAATATTACTTGTACTTATGTTTTTGGACAATAAACAATTTATTTATTTAATTTATTTAATAGAACTGGGCTTGAACAAACTACAAGTTGCTACTAAATGGGAGTAGAAATAAGGCATTTTCCGTGCAGAATATCCACAGTATTCCCGCTCGCTCGCAGCTATTGACAGAGGCGGTATAACATTGATACGGCTGATTTATACGCCATTACACTTATTCCCGCTCTTAACTGATCGCAGCGATATTAAAAATTTAAATCTCTCCCGAAACGACTAAGCGCTGTTATGAACTGCGCCCGTTTAGATAGCGTTATGATTAACTTTAGTAAATTAATATTTAAAATATGTTTTAAAAAATATATAATATGTGCCTAAGTGTTTGTTGAATATGCCGAAGAGATGTAATTAGATATTCATTCCTGCCAATTTTAACATGGGGGCGAGTAAACCAATTCCTCAAAGGCCTGCCTGGGCGGCGGTAATCACTTAACATCAGGTGACCCGCATGACCTTTTGCCAGTCGTTTCTTCAGCTTTGAGGATCGTGGCACACCAGCGATATGACTTTTTTAACGGTGGTACGCCATTTTTCTATACTACTATACAACGACTTTATAACACTCGAGAATTAACACTTGTGTCGTCAGTCAATCCATCGTTTTTTGTAACACGAGTTGTACGTAGATAACTTAAGAACCTAACCATAGAGACATAAATGAAAAGGTAATAGACATGGCATGTACTCGTAATCAAGTGACATTTACACTTTATAATAGAATGTATTGTACATCAACATTGAGTGTAATGATGGTTAACGTCTGGAGTGAAGTCAGTATCATAATTATCTGCCCAATTAAAAGGAGCAGCTTCTCTTATGGGAGACGGGATTTGGAGTTAAAACCCACCACGCTACTCCAATGCGTGTTTGCTAGATATAGTGTTTAGTTGACGAAACAAGACTTTGAGCACATCACGCCATTTCTATTAGTTCATTCTTAGAGCTATGTTAAGATTTTCGTGAAACACTATCCGTTACGCAAAGCGCAGGTGTGGCGGCACCACTAGCTCAGCGCGATAGCAGATGGTGTCGCGATAGAGCACGCGCGACACTCTGCAACAAATTGTTTAAACAACACACGTCGCTTATCGCTCTCGAGACACTGATAACGTCCACTCTTTCAATTTATAACACTGTAATGGAAGTATGAGTGCAATGCTGCTTATGGTGTTCTTACTAACCTGATCTATAGGCTCTCACACTTTTTTAAATTTATCATCATTATTTATCATTTATTTATCATTATCAACCTATTAACATCACAGGTCCACTTAATGGCATACCAATGCCATGCCAACAGCACATAATTTAAACAAGATTAAAAAACCCTCGTTGTTTGTAAATAACAAAGTTGTAATTCACTACTTTTTCCTGGCGGCCATCTTGGATTTTTTACTTTGGTTTTAGTGTGTATTATAGCAGCGGCTATTTTTGGTTGATTTTCATAAAACATTTCTAGGAATCACCGCCTGGAAACTAGCTTTCAAATCACAAAAACCGCATCAAAATCCATCCTTTCTAACTGAGCGCTACGATGCCACAGACAGACACGCACAGCGCACAACTTCTTACCTACGGCATATGCGTTGACTCAAATCTCCCATTTTCTTATAATTTCACCTACTACCTAGTGCTACAAGAAGTATCAAATCATTTAAATAGGCTAATCAGATCAAGAAAAAGTAATATTGATATCAGTTAGCCGATTGACTTTCATTAAATATTAATGTATGATATACGATACGACGGCGGAACGGGTTTGACCAAAGCCAGTCATAAAACCTCAAATTGTAGTATTATTTTACGTATTTGTAAGATTAATTGCTTCTGTCGCAATCAAATTGGATCGATAGACGTTCCGATTTTGTTAACATTGATTTTGTCGGATGGATTTTGTGTGATCTCGTGTGCTTTGATTGCTTCAATCTGTTATTATTACATAACTAGCGGATGCCAGCGACTTCAGCCGCGTGGAATTAAAATCAATAAGATTTCGAAAATAAAAATAGTCTAATTTAATCCTTAAAACTTATTATATTATATTAGCCCTCAAAGAAGAATAATTTTCCCCGTTTTTTCCACATTTTACATTGATTTTTCGCTGCTATGAATTGCATGTTTTATAACATAAAGCCTTTCTTTTATAAATGGACTACCCAACTACATATTAGTAATTATTATAAAAGTCAATCGATTGATAACTAATTGTGAATTGGTCAGGTCAGGCCAACAAATATATTATATTGATAGTCCTTCCTATGCCTTCAAAAAATTGTAGCATTTTACGTGCACACGAAAGTCGAAAAAAAAATAGAAATGGAGGAGATTAGGTGGCAATTTTGTGTCCATAAAGAAAAGCAGTTGAGATGGTCGAGAGCAACTAAAATCGGCTAGTGTACTAGCGGCGTAGCACGTGGGCGGAGTGGAGGGCGTCCACTGATCGGCTTATTAGCATTTCTCAATATCATTCGTCAGCAAGCGATGCTTGATAGATAACGAGCTTTTCGTAACGCGTGACACCGCTGCTAATGTTGTGCTAAAGGCGTAGATTCATATGATTAAGTGTATTTTATGTTTAACTGTACTTATGATCACTGTACACATATTTTGCCCTGCAAAATCTGTCGTCACTATCACTAGATATTATAATATAAAGTCTGTCTATCTGTTCGCGATAAACTCGAATACAACTGAACGGATTTTCGTGTAGTTTACACCAATAGATTCCGAAGGAAGGTCATTGTTATGATTTTTTGTAAATTAGCTCAAATATGACGATAGTTTGTATTGATAATGCTGCTGAAAGCTTTGAAGATATAACAATACAATGTATTGAAGGATTGTTCCTTTTTATTAGGTCTACAAAAATGTCGTCGATCTTCCTTTTAACAATAATTTTAATCTATTTTTTCTTTAAAAAAAGGGGCTCGTAAATTTATTTATGTGTTCTTGGCAGGTTTTTTATTAATTTATTATAAAATTAATGTATTGCACATCATTTTTCTCGCAGGCGAAGTTGTGGGCGTGTGCTAGTTTATTAACATATTTGTTTTACTATAAAAAATGAAATGTTCTCACTAAAAATTTGAAATTTGGATGTAAGGAAACCTTAAAATAACTAGAACGCGTTAAGTTTCTTGCCCGGTTTTCTCTGTGGCTTTATAATGCATAGTAAGTGTGTTAAATACAAACTGGTAGAGTTTATCTTAAAAAAATGTTTATAAACTCAACCTTAATTAAATTACTTATACAGTACAAATATAAACAGCGTTAAGAGAAAGTAATTTGGAGTAAACTATCATGTGTGGGTGCAACGAAAATATTCTCAAAAACGTCACACCTCCAATAAACGAAACCCACAAAGAAAACAAAGTGAAAATTATTATCTATTACCACACAATTACCCCGATGGGATCTGCAAGTTTCTGATATAGTAGCGGGTGGGTCCGGGGGTCGGAGCCGGGGGGTCGACGGGGGGTTCGTTATCAGTTCTCGCGCCATTAACCCCGATACAGCCGACACTCGTGTAGAGTACGCACGTAATTGAAACAGGTGAGTTGACATAATCGCGACACTATGAGCGCGACACTGAAATGCCGCTACTATTTGCGTTAATAAATTCATATTTTAAAGCATACTTTGACCTCTTCACTACCACCTGTCGGTTATGTATTGTGACCATTTATTTGACCTTTAAGTATTTTAATTTTAATTTCAATTAACTGTGTTTGTTGTGGGTTCTCGGACTTTATAGCTTTAATTTTTGACCCTAAATTATCACCGTTACTTATACACACGTTATTATGTATAAATTAATAATTTAACAATGACGATTGAACGATGAAGGGTTCTCAATAAGAGAATCCTTACTAATATTATGAACGCGAAAGTTTGTGTTTGTTCATCTTTCACAAAAAATCTAATACATGGATTTTAATGAAACTTTACAATAATACAGTTTGTACATCCGAATAAAAGATAGGCTATTTTTTATACCGAAATTCCCACGGGTACGGAAATAACGCGAGTGTAACCGCAGGCGTCTTCTAGTACAAAATAATCCTATCGATTTCACTGAATAAAAAATTGTAATGTCTACCAATCGTTAGTACCGCGTGTACTTTGCATCTTATTTTGCTTAATAATAATTATTTTATTTTAACATTATTTATGAAAGTTTAAATGTTCATTAACCCCAATACAGCCGACACTCGCCTAGAGTACGCACATAATTGAAACAGACGAGTTGACATAATCGCGACACTATGAGCACAATGAAATGCCGCCACTATTTTGCTAAATTATTTTAAAATTCAATTTGACTGTACACTGTTATTAACGTAGTATTTTTTTATTACTTTTTGGGCCTAAATATTAGTAATTTAATTTTAATATACTTGTTATTGTAATGTCGAGACGATATCTTAGGTTTCACGAGGGTTGCAAGATTAATCTCTCACAGCCTACCTAATGTCCCGTGAGCGGGCTGAATACATTGGTTCTTGTTATTCAACGGCTGGATCTCGCTAAATATGCTTTTTTTATTGACTGCAAGTTGGCCCTTGACTGCTATCATACCTGATGTTAAGAGATGATGTAATCTTAGATGGAAGCGGGCTAACTTGTTAGGAGAAGGATGAAATCCACACACCTTTCGGTATCCACACGACATCGTACCGGAACGCTAAATCGTTTGACGGTACGTTTTTCTCGGTAGGGTGGTAACTAGCCACGGCGAAAAGCCTCCCACCAGCCAGACCAAGACAAATTAAGAAAAATCGCAATCTGCCCCGCAGGGAATCGAAACCAGGACCTCCGTCTTATAAATCCACCGCGCATGTCACTGCGCCACGGTGGCCGTCAGGAGCTTACATAGACATCCTACCCCTTCCTGGCACTTCTTCCGCAAACTGCTTTTGACGGCCTCCGTGGCGCAGTGGTATGCACACTGGATTTATAAGACAAAGTACCTCGGTTCGATTACTGGCAGAGCCGTTTGAGATTTTCTGAATTGGTTCAGGTCTGGCTGGTGAGAAGCTTCTGCCGTAGCTAAAGCGATTTGAAGCGAAGTCATATAGAAACCAAAACGGGTGTTGATTTTATCGTACTCCCAAGAAGTTAGCCTGATTCCTTCATAGATTGCATCGTCTCTTAGCATTATACCGTGTGGTTCCAGTAAAGGACATACTTGTACCTAATGAATAATTAGTTATTGATGGAATGAAAGAAAAAATCATAGGGATTTATAAGAAGTAAGAACTTGTATCCAGGTTTTCATGATCCGAATCTACTTAAGCTAACCAGTACACCAACGTGGTGTTTTCAAGTTTTTTTATATCTATTTTTTTTTATTGAGATAAAATACAATAAGGAACTTATGCTAACATATCCTAATAACTATACAAATCATGCCCACGTGGAATGGTGGAAAGTCGAGGCAATTAGGCGCGGTGAAATATTACGGTCTTATAAATCTTTTCAAGTTTAATATTTATAAGGCCTAAATTTTACTATCAATATTCACTTTTCACTAGCTCAAATGGTTTTGTTCGTTTAAATATTTCTTATTTATTCTTTATTTGTATACCACAACAAAGAAAACGTAGAACAGAGACATAAAAATATAATTATTAGAGCTGGTGCAAAAGACAGCCTTATCGCTTAACAGGTTCCAGGCAACCTTAGATTAAGGAAAACATTGGCTACGCTGCACGTTATTGTATCGTAACTTTTCAAAAGAAATTATATTAAGTGCAATGCATAAATATTAATCCGTTATCATTTTCTTAATACCAGCATTCACTACTGGGTGTTAGCAGATAGCGGCCGGTGATTCATCAACCGACGAACAGCAGATGATTATCGATATACATTTTCATAATTGATTCATTAGGTAGGTGCGCGGTTTGTTGTGTGCCTGTGTCCACTGTCATGTACCGTCATTACAATACTAAGGGTTCGCCCCCGCGTAAGCTGCCAACGCGACGAACGCGATCAAAACAACGGCATTCCCTACTTGCGTCCTATGTGGCAGTCCGCGGCGGAATGCGACTTAATTCGCAACTGTATCACGTCTCGTAGCATCAAGTCGCGGTTGTAGCTTACGCAGGACCCATAATCGACGGAACGTTAGGCGCTCACTTGCATTTCAACAAATTATTTATAAAACTTAGGTATAAAAAAATTTGTATAACGATAACGAACGATAACTATTGAAATGTCGTGTTTGAATATTTGTTGTTGTGACTCTATCACCGGCTCGCAAGGCAGGTTTTGTTGAGAAGATCCGACAAGGAACTCATCAGTTGCTCTTTTTTAAATAAATATTCTTTACAATATATATTATAATTATATTATTATTTATTAATAAAAAATATTAAAAAATTAAGTATTTTATTAATAAATTAAATATTTTAAAATTATTTACTTTACTTTTTACTTCTGGTATAAAGTTAAATGCTAATTCAATTGCCTCGTATTGTTATTTGAAAATTCATAAATCGTATAATAAGCTTGACTCAGTGAGTTTTAACACATTATTTAATTTCTTCGGCAACTACACACTTTGAACATCCTACTTGACTTAGTTTTTAACATAAAGGTTTATAATTACTAAAATAATTAAAATGAAAGAGCCGTGCCGTCGGTTACAATGGAAGCAGTAAAGAAGCAGGCTTGTTGCTGCGAGTAAAGATAACTAGGGCTTTTGTCCTGAGATCATTTATCGTTTCGCCGTCGGATCATCTTTAATTATTTGTTTAAAAATTACAAATAAATTAAAAATACTATTTATTTTTACAATAATAATATGTTCAATTATTATTGAATTATTGAATCAGGCTTATTATTTCTATTAATAATTATAACATATTCATAATAATAAATGACAATAATAAGGTGACAATACAATAATATTATGGTACCAAGAAATTAGTCTAATAAATTCTTGGTATAACAGCTGATGATAGAATTGAATGAATGCTTTATTAGGTATATAGGTATCTACTTTGAAATAAGCCCTACTTTAGCTTCCGAAATTTAACCCGCAAATACTAGTCAATTTCAAATAAAGCTAATATAATGAAATTTTGTAAACATGCGCTACCGGCCTTATTGCTGTTAGCAATCATTAAAAGAAATCTATCATAAAACGATAAATATTCATGCTGATATATCAGATGGGTTCTGTTGAACAAAATACGCACTTTCAATCAAACGGAGCGGGCGGACACGAGCCGCTACTGCGATAACGTCCCCCACGTGATCAATCTGAGCCAAACAGCCAGCAGCCAGCAGCCAGCGGCCCTGAGTCATCTCATATCGGATATATCGCCTCCATCTGCGGGACTGTTACGACAATCAATCGCTATCGTCATCAAGAGGGTAAGTTGTTAAGGATAGTTTATTCAGTGATTAATATTTTTTTATATTTTCTGCGATATTCCGATGACTCCCTAAAGATTATCCTGAGGAGATGTTGACACTGCAATGTTTAATTGAGAAGTGACGCTCGCGGTTCTTACTTCGCTTTTCACCTTAATCAGTTTCACCAAGGGGTCAAAAAGCACGTTTCTTATTTTATTTAAGTTATAAAAAGTACGTCCAGGATATTTTGTATTTGCGATATAGCGATTTCACAGAAGCTATTAAACACATTGTGTAAATCAGATACTGCATCCTTATCGTAACTGCTAAACTTGCCACCAAATAAAAAAAGTGAGTTTAAAGCAGTAGCCCCGCTCGTCAGGCTATCAGTAACACTTCATAAGGCAGCGCGGCTATCGGCGATGTGGATGTCGTTAGTTCGATCGCTCGAAGCGCCAAATTGCGCGTGACGATAACCTTATCAGTTCTCCTGAATGGAGCATTTTTAAAACCATCGGACTGAGCTACAATGGCTGAAGAATTATAGATGCTATCGCGCTTCCTTTTTATATAATGGTGGTAGAATATCTAGGATTTGTTATGTTGGACACCGTTATAATTCAAAATTAATAACATAATTGTGGTTTAACAACAACAAATAAACCTTTATAATTTCTATAATCTTTTCAGATTATTGACAATATTTTCTAACGGCTTAAACTCACGTTATTTTTGTTGGAGTATACCCGACTAGTTTACGTAGGTAGTTCGTTTAAATTTTTTGAACTTACTACTGAAGAGTGCGAGTAGTCTTCATGAGTTTGTTCATTCGTGTAATCGTGTTATTCTGATATGTAAGTAATATTATTGTAAAGTTTCAACAAAATCCATTCAGTACTTTTTGCGTGAAAGAGTAACAAACATCCATTCATACATACAAACTTTCGCCAGGATATTACAAACAAAAATGAACTTTATATTCCCGTACGTTTCGTTAGAATTGCAATAAGTATAGTTGCTTTTCTGAAATAGTCCTCTAATGTCTTTGTGCCATTAAAATATGTTTAATTTCGTTTGTTTTAAGGTTGAAATTCAATTGTCTGTCTTTTCGGGCTGTTGCCTGTTGCGCCGGAAATTACCGCTTTCCAACGCCCTCTGTCTGATTACTCCTACCTCTTATAATTCGCAGAATCACTACGCCAGACTTTCAGTAATTAAATATTTCGAACACATAATAATTTTTATTGGTTGAAACCTTTTAAATAGTATTTTTATAGTATGACTTCATCATCACGTAAATTAATGAGCCGCAAACATCAATGCAATTATGTATTTACAGGTTAAATATTAACAGAATTAAATAAAAATTAGGTAGATCATATATGTTTATGTTTTTAAATATAAAATGAAAAAATAAAACGTGTTTATGTCGGATCACCAGAAGTTATAACTTAAATACGGCTAGGACTGTGGGTTACAGCGAGAGAGGAGGACCTTGCCTACCACTGGTTGTCAAAATATGTGATATGACAGACAGACAGACAGACACGGAAATACGTATACAAATACATAGATGCACAGATTAAACTTATACACCCCTCTTTTGCCTCGGGGATTAAAAATATCTTTCGATACGTAAATATATTAGAGATTTTCAGTAAGGCGAGGCATCAACCCCCGTCATATTTGTGTGTACATTAGCACACGGTGGTTTATTAATTAGAATTACCCTGGGCGTGTGACAAGGGAAGGACATTTTTACTGAAATTAATTAAAAAGATGATATCGTGCAAGGTGCGCCTGCGAGCGGCCGATAGCGCGCCCGATAGCGCTGTACTACGTCATGGGTAATTGTTAGTAGATAGCAGCTCACAGTGAGAATACAGGCGGTTGTTTGTGTATACCTAATAGCTTAATGTTTCAAGGAGAGGCAATGACTTTGTGACTTTCTTTCGAAAATTTTGTGAGAGAGTGTAAAAACTCTTTGGACGGTTTTCTCAGACCAAATTTTATAATGGCTTCTTTACTTATCATTACATTTTTTTATAAATATAAACTGACATTACAAACAGTCAAACTTGGCATTTTAAATGTGCTTGTAAACAAAGCCAAACAAAATAGAAATAAATTAAGTTCAAAATTCATCTATTTAAATAAGCGAAATTAGAAATGTGTGTAGACATATATAGTACTACCATCCGCTATACTAGGAATTTTCTGCCTCGCACCTGTAAGACTTGGAATGAGCTTCCATCCTCGGTGTTCCCACAATCTTATAATTTGGGTATTTTCAAGGGGAGAGTAAATAACCACCTCAAAGGCCGGCAACGCATCAGTGGCGCCTCTGGTGTCGCAGTTGTTCATGGGCGGCGGTAATCACTTAACATCAGGTGATCCGCTTGCTCGTTTGCTCGCTATTTTTATAAAAAAAAAGACAGCTCGTTCGGGTGCAGCCGATAACGATGAAAAACTTCATTACCATTTTTGAATCGAATGTCTTTTTCAGTGCTCGATGGTTTTTGATTAACCTTTTAGTATTTAAAAGTTATATTTCAGGGTCGGTCACATCATCATGATTTCATATCCTGGGTCAAGTCATGGAATAAGAGAGACGAATATCTTAGCATTCCATGGATTCACCGTGCGGGTGCCGGGTCCATCGCGTGGCTGAGAGAAAAACTCCGAACAGAGCCCGAGACTTGTGACTCGGGTGTAGGTTTAAGGGTACCCTTTGTGACGCGCGTCAACACTCACCTCCTCTGTTCAAGTTATTCTCCCTGCCCAACCATATTCGGAAGGACCCTACTAGTGCAGCTTTGGACACTCGTTCCAATATGGAGCTTACTGCGCTTCTAGTAAGGCCAAGGTCTTTTAGCAGGTTGTAGAGAGACTTCGCTGGTATACCCCTCGCACCCACTTCTACCGCGTATAAACTAACCACATAGCCATTTTTGGTTAGTTCATTAGTAAGGTCATAGTATTTATTCACTTTGAATACATGGTCTTTAGGGATGTTTGTTTCCCACGGCACTGTAAGCTCGACAAGTACTATACGTTTAATTTGTTTGGAAAAAAGAAATATGTCCGGTCTAGATGTCGTAATAGCTAAGTCTTCCGGGATTTTATAGTGCTTATCATACGTGTCCATTAATATAGTCCAATCAGGAGCAGAGCCCAGAATTGAATAAGGCTTGCTGGTGGAATTTGTACTTGAGCCTGCTTTAACGAAGTTAGTTTGTCTTTTATTCGTCGTCAACCCTTTTTGAGCCCTAGCTACTGAAAGGCTTATAGCTTCACGTATGATTTCTAGTACTCTGTCGTGGCGGCGTGAGTAGAGACCCCTGTCCAGGAGCACCTTGCATCCTACCAATAAGTGCCTTGCAGTGCCCACTGCCTCACCACAGGTATAGCAAGATTTTTCCGAGGCTTTTCCCCATCTTACTAGGTTACTCTGATCTGGGAGAGTCAGTTGAAAGGCATTAAGATAAAATTTCAATAAGGCAGGAGACCAATCGTACAGCAAGGCGCGCCACTTCAGAGCCAGAGGGATGCAGAACTCGCCTAAGTTTAACCACTCGTTTTGCATTTCTAGGTTCATGGCATGCACTTTGTAGTTGTCGTCCTCATCTTGTTTAAGAAAAGATTTTATTATGTCTTGGTCTTCCTTTTTACGTCTTGCACCCAACCCGGTTCTATTTACCTGAGCCCCTGCCATAAATTGTTTGTAAAATTGAAGCCTAGAGTCAAGTTTTCCGGCACCCTCGTCTTTAGGAAGTGATGCAACTAGTTCGTCCTGGGACTTAACTAGAATGTGCGTTCTGGTAACCCTGAGGTGTTTATAGAGTTCCGATGGCCTTTTTAGTTTTAACCCAAAATTATTGTAATCTCTGAATAGAGTTGAAGGGTCAGCCGAGAGTGCTAGACCAAACCAAGACTTCAATGTTTTTATGACATTTGCATCTAGTTTTGCCAGATGGGTTCTGCCAATATCATAAACGAGGAATGGCCAAGTCAGACGTGAAATGAGATAGTTGTCATAGACCCACGCTTTTTTTATATTGTTAATGGGCTGTTGGTCTACCTTATTGAGGTCATTTATGAAGTTATCGACGACTATCTCAAGGGATGGTGTGCGTCCTTTGTAATCAATCTTTCTACCGAGGAACTTAAAAGGCAATGCTTCAGCAATGGTGGTTACACTTTGGCCACTAATAGAGAGACCCGGATCGTAAGATGTAAATTTAGTATTTCGTCTCCCCAGACATAGACAGTGACATTTGCTTGGCTTTACCCTCAGCCCACCAGTCCATGAGCAGAACTCATCCACTACATTCAATAGCTCCTGACAGTGTTTTGAGTTTTTCTTTCTACTACGAAATTTTCAGGAATATTCTATACTTTGAGTCAGAAAGTCAATGGTGTTACACTGTCCGCTTTTGATCGTTATCATTATAGTAGGAGAGTCAAAAACCACAATTGAACTACTAAAACAAATTGGAGCAGGTTGCTCTATAGCCTCCTCTTTAATGAGTGTTAGACTCCCGTCTCATTGAAAATAACCCCGTGTATGTTTAAACCATAATATCTATGCAAATAAAAAAACATAAAATATTAAAAAAAATATTATGCAAGACTGTAGTCTCTAGACTTTAATTCGTTATCATGAGCAGCCGATGGACGTCCACTGCTGGACATAAGCCTTTTGACGTGACAACGTCTTATAATTCGATAGCCGGCTGCACGCACGAAAAAACATGACGTCATGCGTCGTTACCTCGCTTTGAGGCGTTCCATGTAAGGCTTGAAGTGCAAGCGAGAGCGCGGAACGAGCGACAAAGAAGCACAATCGGCCTTTGCGTTCGGCAGCGTTCGACATCCGTCTATTAAATATAATTATTAAATATATTAATTTTAAATTAAAAATTAATATATTTAAAAATTAATATATTTATTATAAATTTAAAATATAAATTTATAAAATTTATATTTTAAATTTATCAATTATTTTATTAATTTAAATTAATATTTATAAAAATATACTTAAATTAAAATTTTTAATAAACAATTAAATGGTACCATTCCATCAGTATTTTCTTAAGACATTGTCACGTTCAACTATCGTCAGTAAACCGACTTTACAGACAACCAATTTTTTTAGAGACTTCCATACACAACGATCCTGAGCCGCCCGTGGCTAGCGCCTCACATTCCGCGGCGAACTTGACTTGGCTTTCTACTTTTTATGCAAATATAGTAAGATATCATGTAAAGAGTGCGTAAAGCTTTCGGTAATCAAACCTTTATCCGATCGTTGACAACTGATGACAGTCGAATATAAAAATCAATTCCAACCGGCTGATTCCAACATGATTCCAATTTCACTCCGACACGATTCCCATTTGATTCGTACAGAAAACAAACGTCATGAAAACGTCATAATTCGATAACTGGAGGAGTTAATCCGACCCCCGATTGACACGTGCTACACACGAGCTTCTTTTAAGTGAGTTAAGTGTACATACCATTACGTATTCCGTGGTTAAGTTGAACCCAGTTAAACCTGATTGCGACTTAGAGTAATATTCGATATTACGATTGAAATGTTAGTTGATTGCCGCAACTTCGTATGTCTATAATTTTTGTTAAACATTTGAAATGTTCTGTTAATTAATTTTGTGGGTTTAATCCTGAAAATTTAATTAAGTTACTTCCGGCCGTGAGATTGTACTTTTGGTAAACGTGCATATATTTAGTGACAAAGTATAGACTTGTACTTTGTACAATGAGCCTTTTCAGTTCAGTTCAGACCCTGGGTCGGGTCACGGAATCATTCTGAGATTTTCATCCTTCTATGAAATTTTTAGTACATTCTAATCCCAGGGTCGGGAAATTGGTGGTGTTACATCCCCTAGCCTCGGAGAGGCGTGCTTAACGTGCCGTCTGTCCCGGTCACTATCAGTAACATCTGATCGTAATTGTTATTAGGTCTAGCCCCGTTGTGGGGTAAGGAAAAAGAAGAAGAATAAATACTTTATTGCACATAAAAATAGATATAACAGATATACATGAAAAAAAGGGATTAAAATAAACATGCAAAGGCGGCCTTATTGCTAGAAGCAATCTCTTACAGGCAACCTATTGAAAGGACATTTGAGTATCGTAGGCGGGGTGGTGCAATAAGAAGAAATTACTTAAATTTATTATAAATATAATAATATTTAAAAAAAAATAAACTGCATAAAAATGTAAACATAATATATAAATGTATATAAACAATATCAATATACATAAAAAAATACATGTAATTATTTTCTATTTATTTTAAGGATTTACCTCTTTACGAAAAAAAAATAGTGAAATTTAGCAGGTATTCAGTTCATCGCGTACATACAGACCGATGAACGTAGCACAAGGATTTTGTTCCACCTTAGTAACATTGAATAAATAGGTGCACAGCTAACAGTAATTCTAATAAAAAAAATAGTGAAATTTGGCAGCTATTCAGTTCATCGCGTACATACAGACCGATGAACGTAGCACAAGGATTTTGTTCCACCTTAGTAACATTGAATAAATAGGTGCACAGCTAACAGTAATTCTAATAAAAAAAATAGTGAAATTTAGCAGCTATTCAGTTCATCGCGTACATACAGACAGATGAACGTAGCACAGGGATTTTGTTCCACCTTAGTAACATTGAATAAATAGGTGCACAGCTAACAGTAATTCTAATAAAAAAAATAGTGAAATTTAGTAGCTATTCAGTTCATCGCGTACATACAGACAGACGAACGTGGCACATCCAGACGAACGTGGATTTTGTTCCACATTAGTAACATTGAATAAATGGTGCACAGCTAACAGTAATTCTAGTGTCACAGTTAATTAGTCCGTCCCAATCGTTTATCTTACTCCCATCTCCGAATAACCGGAGCGTTTAATACTCAAATTGAATAACCATGTTGAGTTTCATAACCGCCAATTTAATTATATACCAGTCGCTCAATCCGTAGGTGTGATCGAGTTATGACTTGAATACCTACATTTGAATATTCACTTTTGAGCAGAGTACATAGCACGTGTTCAATACAAATTGCCTATAAAAAATTGACATGGAAACTTTCTATACGTTAGACTACAAGTATTTTAAGTTGTGAGGTGTTGAAAAATGGCTACTTAGATTTATTTTTGTTCACTTAACTGGTAGTTAAGTAAAAAAATATGTATTTTTTAATTGAAAGAACACAAAAGAAGAAGAAAGCAACGTTAATTCATATCATTTTTTAACCGACGAAAAAAAACGGAGGAGGTTCTCAATTCGACACGTATATATGTATGACCACGCATAACTTTTTACAGTGTTGTCCGATTTTGATAATTCTTTTTTTATTAGAAAGGGCAATACATCCAAGGTAGTCCCATTGTCCGCTTGTTAGGATCTGCTGATGATATCCTGGGGAAATTGAAGGAACTCTTCAAATTTTGGAGGCACGCTTACAGCGATTTCGGTTTTTGACTCGGTATCGGTAGCTTTTTGGCTACTAGTGCTATATAATATACTATGACAGTATAGTACGAGTACGCTACGTGGCGATAAATCACTAAAAAGTAAGAAATAAAAATTTTTAACAAAAAATAGAACCGAACGCACTAAAAAGTAAAAAATAACTGTGTAATTTAGTTGCTTTAATTTACTTAAGCATATCTAGGAGTCGGTGCCAGCCAAGGTTTCTACTTTCAAGGACGTTACCTAGAACCCACAAACTGCTTTACTACGTAAAATAAATGTTCCTTAAACTTGGCTGGCACCGACTTCATAGATATGCTTCAGTAAATTAAAGCAACTAAATGACACAGTTATTTTTTACTTTTTAGTGCGTTTGGAGTCGGTTCTATTTTTTGTTAAAAATTTTTTTAAAGAATACGAATATTGATAAGATTTGAGAAATTACAGATTAGCTTACACAATGAACCCCTGGCCCCTAAACTAGGTAAGCCCGTATCTTAGGTGCCTGTGTTTTACACAAAAATAAAAGAAAAGTTTTACACAGTAGTAGGGTACTTTTAAGAGGATCGCATAAAAAAAAACTTCGTCTTTCGTACTCATGCGTGGATTCGTCCTGGGCTACATGCCATTATGTTTTTATTTTATCATTACAGTATTTCCCCTAAAATATCCTAGAATATATATACAATATTGCTTTTACGTTTTTATTCTTTATTCTAATATTATTTTTAGTTTTAAACGAAATATATTTTTAGTAAAAAAATATTTTAATTAATTAAATAAGCCACACATCTCAACATCTTCTAGTTGAGCTAGTACCCGTATATTTGTCTCGTTGTTCCATTGGTAAGCTTATGTCACTTAAGATCAGAAAGTCCTGGGTTGCGCTAAGACTTGGGTCGCGCTATCGAGCTTTCCTGTCTTCCAAGAAATTTTCAGCAATAATTCTCAGATCGGAGCTTATATAAAAATAAAACCGTCATGTTGTTTTTCACTCGCGTCCGGTAGTTATAAAAATAAAAATGTATCAAGGAAGTGGTGCAGCCATGTTAGAGCGTAAATCCTGTCTAGAACAGCAGGAACTTCATGTCGGTTGTTATTAGATTTTATAGACTATTTGTCTGCAAAATGCATTTCATTTATTGGAATTTCATTTGAATATTCGTTTAAGAGCCTGTGATTGACAGATCTTTGTCATTTGATACGTGAATTTTTAATGCAGGAGCGTGGGATATTAAAAATTCGCACGCGTACTTACAATCGTAGGAACCATTGGTGATGAGTTCGGGCCATAGTGACTTTGGGAGTTAGCGGCATTTAAGAGTCCAGGAACTCAATCGCCAAGTTCAAAGTTTAATTTTTGATTCGTTAAACCTAAAAGCTTTCAAAGCCAACTAACACTACATGGGTACTGCATTGCACTATTATATAATTAAGTAAATAAATAAATATATAATATAGGACAAATACACACATCGCTATATAGCCCCAAAGTAAGCGTACTCGTAAGTACTGATAGTTCAATTCATTAAGACGCGCCCCACTATTTCTCGCGAGGGGAAACCGAAGGGTGCGGGGAGTACAGTTCGAACATCAGTCTCGAGTCGACCATGGCTCGGTGTACACGGGCTATTGTAGGTTGTATCACTGCGTGTCATGACCGAACGGAATGATGCTCTACTTAATTTTTTTACCAATATTATATTTATAATGTCAAAAAAACGTATCGTATGATGATAAACTACACATTTAAATGTGACTTAGCCAGAAGAATCGTTCCGTTGCCCATTCCTTCAGGTTGACCGACTCGACTTTAATTTTTCTACAAAGGTCACTTGATTGGTTTGTTACTGCCAATATAGATTTTCCAAATTAGCTTAGCAAAATAGCTTTGGTATTTGTACTATATATACATTGGTACTATCCTACTAAAAAGACGTACCGTCAAGCGATTTAGCGTTCCGGTACGGTATCGTGTAGAAACTAAAGGAATGTAGATTTCATGCTACTCCTAACAAGTTAGCCCGCTTCCATCTTAGTTTACATAAACTAACTTGTAATGAATCAAAATAATAATAGATATCATGGGTTCGCTTTACAAAAACATTAGGGGTATGGTAGACAAGACAGCGTGGAGTTGAGCTCAATCATTAAACTGTTTAAACAAAAGAAAAATAGATATACTAGGTACCTGTCTGAGATGATTGTGGGTATGTGTGTTTTTAATATATTTTTAAATGGGTTAATATATATGTCGAAGGAATTGGACTATAGACTTAGAATAGATTGTTGTATTATTGTAATAGACGTCATTGTTTATGGAAATGTTACTGTCTGTGGATGTAATTATTTTTGGTATGTCACGAGTTTTTTTATGAAAGTAATCGAAATAGAACTAATTGTTAATCATTTAATGAGAGATATGAGATAGGTGCTTACTTAAAACTTTAATACAAAGTTAGATTCAATTTGATTTGATAAATGAATGAATGATTAATTTGTTTTAATACTCCAACCAATATAAGAGTCGGGCGCCAAAGTCCTAGTAGAGTATTCACACCATCTTGAGGGGAATAAAGGAGTTGGGTAGTAAGTTTGTGTCTGGAGTGCGGTGAGGATATTTGGTCGAGTTGGACCAGTGTAAAAGTGTTCTTAAGAAGTAAATTAAATTAGGGAGTAAAGTAAGATGGGTGTAAATAAACTACTGTTCTGAATCTTTATAATACGTCAGGAATTATAAAAATCTATTTCATGTATCAAAACATTGTGAACTTGCAATATATCTGTTCGTGAAGACAAAGTCTTTGTAACCCTAGAAAACGCCCAAGAGATTAAGAACCACTAAAGATGGTGTCAAGGAGAATGGTGATACTCCGATATATATATTAACCTATATCACAATATAATTTTGCTGTGCATTACCAACACGACATATTCATTTTTTAAAAATGAGTTAAAATGAAGTAGAGCATACTGCTAGTTATACATGACATTCTTGTTGACATAATTAACTTGACACTTTGTGTGAGTGTGCACACATTGCTACTCTTTACGTAGTAATAGAACTCACATTCTTGCAGTTTTTATTGCACACTTGCACTGTAAGCGTTTGAAAAACAAAACACTACGAGCCATCGTGGATTGACCAAGCCATAGTTTGTGTTATGGGTACTATGACAACTGATGAATATTTTTTATATGTTATACATAAATACTTATAATATATAGATAAACACCCCGACACTGGAAAATATCCATGCTCATCACATAAATATTTTCCAGATGTAGGAAGGAAATAAATAAACAAACAAACTTATCACCTTTAGAATATTAGTATAGATTTAGTAATTACTACTATTATTTAAATAGGATCGAAATGTGGTGTAAAAATGTGAAACTTTACTTTGTTTAAAAGTAATTTTTATTCAAATCTCGATTTCTATTCTATAAATGTCTTCTCGCCTTAGCTTAATTACGCCTTAGATTTTACTTACCGACAGACTTGACTTAAAAAGCAAATTAAAAAATCTAACCAGCTTACTTCAAAGAAACTTTGAATTAGAACACATAAATACCTACACAACCATTGAGAATCGAATCCGGGAATTTCTACTTCAAATATCACACATACAATACAATATCACAAGGAAGCGGTCAAGCGAGTTTGCTCTGCGTTGACGCAGTGAGCATAAATATTAACGACTTGTGCAATAAAAAGTAGTTTGAGATAAAATGCGTGTCGACTGTCACTTTCTGCGAGATCGCTGAGCAGCGATTGGCTGCAGCATTGAGGAGGCGGTATGCATGCTTTTAATTTGTACCCCCAGTTTAAGAATGGTTGATCAATTTGTTAAGGAAAAGAGATGTCATATTTTTACTCGACTATTTCTTTTTTGACAAGTAATCAAAATATAAATAACTAGTGATTCCCGCGATTTTTGACGACTTCCGTGGCGCAGTGGTATTCGCGGTGGATTTATAAAACGGGGACAAAATATTTTAACCTGCGGGGAAAGAAAGATCTACCAAAACTACGTTTGTCCCCGCCTGCAGCACCATAAAGTATTTAGAATTTTATACAGATATAGTGATCCTTGTTTTTCTCTTTTTAGTTCATAACTTCTAAGCAGTCGGGTTTTTGTTTTTATAATAATATTTTTTTAGTTTTAGTTTATGGTCTATACCATATGTACTATACCAATGAGTGTACCGTACACTTAGTACACTTTTTGCCATTTTTTGTTAAAAAAGTAATATGAACATGATATGATATTTATATTTTTGAAATGGTCTTTTTACGACCAGAGAAAAAAATACACACATCCCCCCTTTTTTCCCCCATTTACAGCCGCCATTTTGAAAATTTATATAGCCTATGTCACTACCACAATTTTGACAAATTCAACGACACCTCACATGTCAAAATCCGTTCAGCCGTTTAGGCTGTAGCGCGTGCCGAAGAAATGGACATACATACATACATACATACGCTCGAAAAACATAACCCTTCTTCTGACGCAGTCGGGTAAAAACAATGGCCTAAGTTCCTCTTAATTACTTATTATATTAAATTAGCCCTCAAAGGTCAATAATTTTGGATGGAAGCTTAAAAATCAGGTATATGGTTGCGGAGCAGTGCATAATATGACCATCCTTGTAATGCTTGCTTATTATTACTCTGTTATAATAGGCAATGGATTTCCACTTAACAGCAAATAATGATGGATCTATTGTGTAACGATGTTTTTACAATTCGACAGTGTGAACCTCGAAGTCGTCTTTATCTATCATATAGGACAGTAGACAGCGAAAGTTTCACGTGAACTGAGTTGTAATAACGTCGTTACATAATATCGCTACAGGTAAATCGTCTTTACATCTACGAGAATGACAGAAATGACGGTAGTGTCTCCGGACGAGTTCTTCCACGAAGAGCTTCAATTACATTACCAATGAATGTACTAAAATAAAAGTAGTTGTTGTCGAAGTGTGCCCAACGAGTTTACAACCAGTCCCGGTCCTCTTCATGAGTTCAATATATGAATGTAACATTCGATGCACTGATAGCTTGTCAGCTGTTGCTTATAGCTGATTAATCATATTAATTATTCCAATCATACCGACTATTAGAAAGTAAGTATTTCATATTTAAATGCGCGCCCACTCCTAACTTACTTGTCGAATAAACTAGTTTAAAAAAGTACAATCGCTAATATGCCATTTTAAATTGAAAAATATAAAAAATAGTGTTAGATTTTAGTGACGCGAATAGAAATTAATGCAAATCAAACTGTTCAGACAGTTCGTTCACTTGCATGTCAATATTATAATTAGTATGTTCGTTTTTTAAAACTTGAGTTAATTCTGTATAAAATCTGAAAAAGCTTAAAACTTATTAAATAATGTATTATTACAGTTATAATTTTAATAATACATTAAATTTTAATAGTTTAGACAGAGACGGTCTTTTAATGGCGTGAGCTCAGTACAAATTTTGATTGTGCGCGAAAGGGGCGGAAATTCCCCAAAATTTAAGCGCCCATAACTTAGTAAATCGGATCTTTGAATTTTTTTTATCGTACATCATTATTTTTAGTCTAGTTTGTAATAATAAAATTAATATTACATTTTGAGGCACCTACCTTATTGTCAAAATTAATTAATGGAATGAAAACCAACATTTTCAGTAGGTAGGCAAGCCAGGATAGTGGCATAGTTTCTCGTTTTTTGAAAAGCACTTTAAACTGACCCCAGTTAAGATCTACATCTGATAGTGGTACTTACTCATTCAAACATTGATATTACGAGCTTACCATGCTCTGGAGCAGCGAGGTAGGTAGTCTCTAAAACAAAATTTCCACTTTTATGAGAAACGTTCAGTAGGTAATGTGTTATTCAAAATATAAAAAGTAAAAAATAACTGTGTCATTTAGTTGCTTTAATTTACTTAAGCATATCTATGAAGTCGGTGCCAGCAATTTTAAGGAACATTTATTTTACGTAGTAAAGAAGTTTGTGGGTTCTAGGTTACGTCCTTGAAAGTAGAAACCTTGGCTGGTACCGACTCCTAGATATGCTTAAGTAAATTAAAGCAACTAAATGACACAGTTATTTTTTACTTTTTAGTGCGCTTTGAGTCGGTTCTATTTTTTGTTAAAAAAATTTATTTCTTACTTTTTAGTGATTTATCGCCACGTAACGTACTCGTGCTATACTGTCATAGTATATTATACGGCACTAGTAGCCAAAAAGCTACTGATACCGAGACAAAAACCGAAATCGCTGTAAGCGTGCCTCCAAAATTTGAAGAGTTCCTTCAATTTCCCCAGGATATCGTCATCAGATCCTAACATGCGGACAATGGGACCACCTTGGATGTATGCCCTTTCTAATAAAAAAAGAATTATCAAAATCGGACAACACTATAAAAAGTTATGCGTGGTCATACATATAAAAAAAAAAAAAAAATATACGTGTCGAATTGAGAACCTCCTCCGTTTTTTTTCGTCGGTTAAAAATATGCTTGCTTTTTTTTCTCCGATCTCTTCGGGCATGTATCTCATTATTTTAGATCCTCTAGAATGGAATTTGTTTACACAGATGGTCATTTATTATGACCTTAGATTCATTTTAGTTATAAGGAATCAATTATAACTCTAAGACAACTGAAGGGATTTGTGTAAAATACTTTTCAGAGATAAATGATGCAATCTAAGATGGAAGCGGGCTAAATAGTAGGATGAAATCCACACCCCTGTCGGTTTCTACGCAACATCGTACCGAAACGCTAAATCGCTTGGCGGTTTTTCTTTGCCGGTAACTGCCAATGCTGGACAGATTAAGAAAATCTCTATCGGCAATTAAGGTGAATTCACTTTATTTGTCTGATTCATTAATTAATCTAATGGTGTTCGATGAGGAATATTTTTTTAATGTAAATTTATTTTTCATTTCGCAACCGGGAATCAAACTCCGTCTTATAAATCCACCACGCACACAACTGCGCTACAAGGGCCGTCAAAATTTTCCAAGGGAATGTAGGGCTTATGATTTTTTTTAATTAATTTTATTTCCGTTGTGGGCGGCAACTTGTCACCGGATATACATCATATGTACTTATAAACAATTAAAGTTGAACAAAGTAACCGGTGTCAGTTATCAAGGCTCTATCGTATCAGAGGACACCTGAGGCACTATCGCGGTGTTAATTATCACGAAGTGAACCTCAAGGAAGCGGCCTTGTGCCCCTTGATAACGCGTTTCCGCATGTACATTAATAAAAGTAAAAACGTTTCATTTAAAAAAATATTCAAAATTTAAAGTACCACTAAGCGATTTAGCGTTCCGGTACGATGTCGTGCAGAAACTGAGAAGGGTGTTGATTTTCATTCCTTCCATATTTGATTGTTTTATCATTTACCATCGTGTGGTTGCAGTCAAGGGTGAACTTGTAATAAATAAAATAATGTAATATTTAATTTAATTTAATTACAAACGACAACAAATTAAAATAAAAAAATCGTCAAAAACGAAAATGAATGTATTTTTCAAAATTCAATAACTCTCCAAATTTCATTAGATACATGTTTTGGAAACTGAACCGAGGCTCTCCAAGTTAAAAACCTACGTCTTCTCTGTTTCCACCTCCAAATACAAATTATATGATTTACTCGTTTTAGGAATCGAACCTAGATCTCCCAAAAAAAATTACACATAATCGCACCAGAAAGACGCGATTATGTGTACGGTATTCAAAAGAAAGACAATAAAGGCAATTTAACTTAAAACGATCCAAAATTTTCGTTCAAAGGTGTTGTTTTCAAAATTGTCCTGGGGGATTTCCCAGTTAAAACTTACCCATACTTACTGTGCTTCGGAAATCAAAAGTTATATCTATCTTATTATTTACCTGTTCTGGGAATCAAACCCAGGACCTCCCAATTCATAAGCCACACACAGCTACATAAAGCTATCCAAACATACCAAAAGCTCGTATAGTATTCAAAAGAAAGAATGCAATTCGATTTAAAAAGCATCACAGTTAAAAAAGTAGCCGATAAACTTCAATATCCATTCTGTTCTTTAAAAAAAATCCATTTGATAAATGTTAGCGAACCTCCGGAGATCCACAGTGTAATGAGTAGTGATGGCGTGCGAGTGTGTGCGGCGATAAGGACGTATTAGAACATTCCGCCCAACGCCACTGTATTTATTCTTATCCGGAGCAAGCCAGGTTACACCCCTAGTGACACGCCGATATCGATGGAAACGCGTATCGATTTGTTTCACATCGAACATTTTCTAATCGCGGCAACTTGACACTCCCGATGCCGTGTTTGTATAATTAGAACGACGATAACGACCGAGTAAGAGTAATGTCGATATCGTAAATGTCGAATGGAAGGCATAAATTATAGTTAAATATTTATCAATAAGTTATACCTTGTGACGTGCTATTTATAAGCCGGTTTTATTTGAATGACTCGCTGCGAGTATTAAAAGTATCGATAAGTGTCATAAAGATATTCTGTTAATACATATAACATTGACGCATTACTTCTAATTAACAATGCGATCGATTCATTAGTGGGTACTTAATTTTAACAGGAAGCCAATAACTTTTTCATGTAGATAATACGAGTAAGAACTAGTCCAAATGAGATAAAATAATTAATAACGGATGTAGCTGATATAGGTTCTTTTTTTTTCAAAAAATGTATAAAAATCGTTTGTTTCAATCATTTTCCAGTATGCAGTAAGCACCGAATACAAGCTCCATGTAAAATACGAAGTTAAGAAATTTCAATGTAATTTCAACGATCTCATTTGTGCCTAAACTGCAGAAAAAATTACAAATAACTTTAGAGAAGAAAATCTAAAAGAACCAGCCTAATTTGTCATTAGCCTTGTATAATTGTTTAATGTTAATTCAAAATTATAATAATTAAAAAACGTATTAATTTTACAGTCGCTACAATATTACGCATGCTAATGCTTTAATATTTTGCATTGCATGTCTCTAATTCCTGCAATTTTCTTTGTGTTTTACCTACTTTAACAACATTAATTAATTATAACATTAATATTTCATTCATTCAACCTCCTTCACTTTTAATAATATACCACACCACATACTATACGTATATTAGCTTTGTCCCGCAGTTTCACCCGCATCGATTCATGACCTGTTTTTATGAAAGTAGTCCTTGAAATATTATAAGTATGTCCCATGTGTCGGGAGAGGATAATTTATTTCTGCATTAAATTTCATCTAGATCCACGACCATCCAGATACATCCACCGATCATAATTTCGAACTTATTTACTTAATTTGAGTTTTCTTAGTTTAATTTCGAAGTGTAAAACATCGACTCTGGCCATGCCTAGGGCCCACCGAAGGGGGTGAAGCGACGCTTGGCGCGGCGAGATAGCGCGATAGCATCGCCGAGTGGCAGCCCTGATAGTACGAATAATAATAATTTTATTATCGCGATCTAGGGTTCGCAACGCTCTGTTTTGTAAACTTGGGCTATAATGTGGCTGAAGTTTTTACGTCACTCTGTGTGTGTGATGTTTGTTGGTAATAAACAGATTCTATGGTTAATGTGTTTTATGTTGGCCGGTCATATTTATTTATAAATGTATTCTTATTAAAAGGCTCAGAATCACTCAGATGGAAAGAGCAATAGTAAGAATACATCTGCGTGGCCGGTTCAGAAATGAGGATATCCGCGGAATAACTAAATTAACCGTCATAACTCAGCAAGTCGTAGAACTAAAAAGGCCTATGTCGGGCACTAGACGTCCTCTGCTGATTAATGATTCAATGATTGATATGATAATTGATGATTATGGTATTCTCCTTTGAATACTGTCCAAGAAAATTACCGGTCAGATTCGTGTACCTATCTACTCACTTATCGTGAGGTGAAATAAATCTAGGTACACAATAATATTTCAATTATTGACCATCACGCTCTCCGATGAATGGGGACGTAACACCATCAACTACAGATTAAAATGTTAACGAATTAATAGTTAATTAGTTAAGTTATTTTATTGTTAAATAAACTAATGTCTCATACTAGAGCAACAACCATGGGTTGCTTAGGCATACAAAAATCCCATTGCATTTTAAAAAAATGGAAACAAATATTTTTAATTAGTATATTTTTTAAATATTTTTGTCGTTTGACCACGATCTCATTGGATGGTGAGTATAGATGTGGCCTAAGATGAACACGCTTGCATAAAAAATGCCTGTCCACTATAAAGATGCCTACGAAGTTTCATCACGCTGAACGAATTTTGGTGATCAATGTGCAAAAAGTTTTCCTATGTTTGACAGTTATCTTTAATTGTGGGTAATTTAGTCCGGTCTACTCTCTTATGTCATCCAACCATTTCCGCCTTTGGCGACCAGGTGTTTTCCTTCCAAGATTAACCTTGGAAACGAAAACTGAGCTCCCATTCGTTGTAGGTGTCCAAACGCATAACACTTTATGAACATAAAAAAATGTCATTTAATAAATGACACAATTGTTACCCATATAGTTTACCATTTCACTGTTGGTAAAATTTAAATAAAGCATTTAAGAGGCAAACGTTATCCGTACAAAATCAGGCGGCTTAGCTTAGTGCGCCTCCGGGGGTGTGCGGGGGTGTGCGCGGGTGTAGGGGGTGGGTTTATCTCTCGCTTGCAGATTGAATATATTTCGTATGTGAGTTTACTCGCCTGGGGTTTTTTCTGGACACAATATAGCCTGCTGGAGTGTGGCGTTTGCTTTGGTTAACTGGCTTTTGCTTTCATTTGCTTTATTACTCTTCTGGCGAAGATGGGATAGCTTTTTAACGTTGGTATGTAAAAGTTAGTTTTATTTAATGGTCCACTACAATTTATATTTTTTTGGAGAGAAAATTTAAATATTATATCCACCACGTTGCTGAAATATGGGTTGGCGGCCAGCTCAATCATATGTACACGATAATAATTATGATTATTTTTTTTATTCATTACAAGTTAGCCCTTGACTGCAATCACATCTAATAGTAAGTGACGATGCAATCTAAGATGAAAGCAAGCTAGCTTGTTAGGAATAGGATGAAAGTCACACCCCTTCGGTTTCTACACAACATCTTACCAGATTACTAAATCGCTTTAGAAGTTTCAACAACCTCTAGAAAACCCCTGGGTTACGTCGGAAGCTAAAAATAAAACTGACTGGATTAGTTTAGTATCTTTTGTCTTGTATTTTAAAATCTCAAATCTTAACTGTAAGTACGACTTTACTTATAACCATGGTTTGATATAAAGAGAAAATATGAAAATAACGAAATTTGACTCCAAGTTTGACTGCCTAACTCTCACAGCGTTCGTCTAGTCAATCTCCTACAGTCAATATCGCATAATCTAAATCTAAACCTCGCAATACAGCACATAAAGAACGTGCAAAGCCGGCCGAGTGTAGTCACATATGAAATATATTCAATGTGCGCGGCTGAGATAAGCGCGCCCCTCGCAGGCGCTAACTCGACCGATTTTTGACCGCCTGTGTTTCTCCCGACGATGTATTCCGTCGATTTTGTGACACGGCCATGCAATATGTATGCACTTAAATTAAAAGTATAATAAAAACTTGTTACGTTGCATTGTTGTAGTTTACATGTTAGTAATTTGTGAATTATTAAAAACATTGTTTATCGTTTAATCCGGTAAAGAATTTACCGGAATTTTGCCCACCTATGTTTCTCCCGACGATGTATTCCGTCGATTTTATGATACGACTTGGCAAATCTATGCACATATATACAAATTAAATTGGACTGTGTGTTATTTCAAAATAATAGCTTTACAAAAAATGCCTATAGAATATGTACGGTAGTTACATCTATAAAACAGTTTTTTTTAATTTTTGTCTGTTGTTTTGGATAATATCTGAATCTACCAGTCAGATTGTAAAAACTCTTTTTGTATGCCAGACTCATGAGGAGTAACACGGGCTAATTTCTTTCTTGATATTTTCACGGAAACGGAAACAATGCAGATGAACCGGTATCCGATAGTGTATTAAGATAAATAATATTTTAAGCAATACTTTTTGGGTGTAGTTCATCTAATTAAAGTACTACCGTCAAAGTATAAGATAGTCTTTCACTTAGCATTTAGGAAAGTATGATTTTCATCGTGCTATCAATTATCTACAAGGAATTAATTAAAAATTTTTAAAACAAAAGCACAAGTATTTATGGCTACCAATTTTCCAACTCCAGACTACAATAAATAAATGATTTGGAAGAAAAAAATCACCCGACCAACCGAACTCTGCACATCATGATCCGAAGCCACAGCCTAACTGTTAAACTAACGAGGTTTTATTTATTTTAATGTTAATAGCCTTTAAATAGTTTAGCCATTTAAATCTCTAAATCTTAAAGTTGGGTTGGTGTTATCTCTCCGTTTGCAGTAAAAGTAAAAATCTATGGACTAATGAGCGATCGGGCCTGTTCCTAGCCGATACGGGCTATCTGCACCTGCCGAGTGACCTTTCGTGACCGCGTGTGGAGCTGTGTACTATAGCTAAAGACTATGCTCCTGGCGTAAATGACATTTGAGGTATCGTGCCAACAAGCAGTGGAGCAGCGTTGTTGGTCTAAGCTCTATATAAGAAGGGAGGTTTGGTTTTGTAGTGAGTTGTTAAAATAATGATATCGTTGATATTTTGCTCATCTGAGGTCAAAATAGTGCGTTAAATAACGTACATTTAAGGAGATTTCTAAAGTTAGATCGCGGAAATTAATTAATTTTTAAATATACTATTGTTGTTTATATTTTTGAAACAAATATTTTGATATAAAGATGACAATAAATTTAAGCTGAAGGGAATAATTATAAATTTTTATTCTTTTATGCAATTAAAAATTGCTGTTCTAATCAATGACATAAAAACATCTTAGGTCCTATTCAGGTTTTGATAGTTTGCTCCGAAATGGCATATTTGTTTGACGAAAAACTTTGTTTTCATAAAATTATATTATTTTGTCTTTTCAAAAAATTATATTATGTTTTGATACAAAAAGTCGTTAGTTTTTAATAAATAATTTGAATTAACCTATTAATATTATAAACGCTAAAGTTTGTGGGTACAGATGGTCAATATTTACGGGAACGGGAACTTTTCAAATAGTAATTTAAAGTTGTTTTACAATAATTATAATAATTTGAATGTTATCATGAAGATAAACAAATATACAAACGGCCTGTAACACAATGCCACTTGTGCATTGTGGTAGTTGTATTGGGAGACTTTTTAAAATCTGGAGTAAATTCTGCGGAGTCAGCAAACTGTGTCATCTTATCGCGCAGTTGCCCATTTATAACGCTCAATAAACCCCGTATCAGAGCATCACTGGCCGCCGTCCTATTCTGTGCCCCTACTCTTGTGAGAATAGCTCTACTCTGTACATTAATATAATAAAATAATATTAAAATTTTTTAACAAAAAATAGAAACGACTTAAAACGCACTAAAAAGTAAAAAATAACTGTGTCATTTAGTTGCTTTAATTTACTTAAGCATATCTATTAAGTCGGTGCCAGCAAGTTTAAGGAACATTTATTTTACGTAGTAAAGCAGTTTGTGGGCTCTAGGTAACGTCCTTAAAGTAGAAACCTTGGCTGGCACGGACTCCTAGATATTTTTTACTTTTTAGTGCGTTTTGAGCCGGTTCTATTTTTTGTTAAAATTTTTTATTTCTTACTTTTTAGTGATTTATCACCACGTAACGTACTCGTACTATACTGTCATTGTATATTTATTATACGGCACTAGTAGCCAAAAAGCTACCGATACCGAGGCAAAAACCGAAATCGCTGTAAACGTGCCTCCAAAATTTGAAGAGTTCCTTCAATTTCCCCAGGATATCATCATCAGATCCTAGCATGATGTCAATGGCACCACCTTGAATGTATGCCCTTTCTAATAAAAAAAGAATTATCAAAATCGGACAACTCTGTAAAAAGTTATGCGTGGTCATACATAAAAAAATATATATACGTGTCGAATTGAGAACCTCCTCCGTTTTTTTTCGTCAGTTAAAAACAGGCTTCTACGCAAATGCTCCAATATGTAGACCATTTACCTTCAACTCTCTGTAGACAAATGAACCTGGTTTGGTTTGATAAGAATCTATTATCACTTTCTGTCTACATCATTAAACCTCTGGGATACCATATTATTGGATTGTAACAGTTAGTAATAATTAAATATCTCAGACCTGTACAGACTCGTCTCTAAGTCTGAATAAACTAACTAATACTCTTGAACAAGTCTAAAAATATGGCTTTCTGATATCCATAACAACTCACTTCTTCATATTGCGTCTTATTTAATCTTAGATAGATGCTTTCATAGTATAGGAGTAACTGATATTGAGAGTATCACATGCTATAAAATGCCAAAGACTTTTATCTACAAACCTACCTATATTGAATACACACATCAGAATAAAAAAAATTAAAAAGCTTTCGCAACCCCGTAGTACGGGCCACGTATCGGTGAAAAACGTGAAAAGTATCGTAGATAGCGCGCGGCGGGCGATACGCGGCGGTGCCAGCGACCGCGGCCTTTTGTGGCTCACTTGCGACCCGCCTATTGCGCGTACTAAAGGTGTTTCTATCATTTTTAACCGCCTCTACACTTCCTACGAAAAAGCAGACTCATTTCAGACGCCTGCGATTACATTCGCGCGAAATTCGGCTGTTTCGTATTACGTTTTTCTTTTTAATTCAAATTCAAATATTTCAAGTAGGCTGTTTTACAAGCTCTTTGGAAACGTCAAGTCAGTCAGTACATAGTGACTCTAATTTAAACGAAACAATATGTTCTTATTATGCGGCGGTAATTTCAACAATGTTTTAAACCCCTTTCTTTTTATTGTGATCATGGGACTGCTAACCAGATTAGATCTCACACTAATGCTAAAATTGTTAAAACGTATTTAGATACTCAAACTCTCAAAAGATAAATCAAGTTGATCTTTTCAATTGCCATTTATAAAAAGGCGGTGTAACACTTACACAGGAAACTACTCAGACTTATTCTAGTTTTTATACTCACACGAGGAATACCTAAAGAAGAAACCGGAAATTAGGTACATTTCCGACAAGATTAGAGGAGTTATATTAAAAGTTTTAAAATAATAATTACGTAATTATTTCAGTGGTTGACTTATTCGACTACGGGTCCTAGGATGCTGGCTTGAGGTGCGAAAATAAGGAAAAGAGCATTCAAGCAATTCTCAGTAGGAGCCCGAAATTGAAGTGTAGAGCAACTTTAAGCCGTCGTTCCCAAAAAAATTATTAACATCTGATCGTGACTGTTATCATTACCCTAAGCCAAACCCTTATTAGAGCGGTGAGGTGGGTGGAATTCCCCTCCTTTGAATAAAGATAAAAATTAAATTAAAAATACCAAATATAGTGAAATACGCCTTTTTGAAAACTTAATGCCAGTGCAACTCTACCAAAGTTTCGGAAGGCAGTAATAATGTAAATTACAATTTATCCAACATAATAATAAAACATCGATCGTTTTGCAAAAAGCACTTATGTAATCAACCCCCTTCCCCCCTCCAATAAACAGAACATGCCACAGAGCGTGTGTCGGCTCTAGATCTAGCGATACCATCTAATTTGCATATTACTGCAGATTTTTTCAAGAAATAATATATACTCACCTAATATACTAATGTAGATATGTGGTTGGTACAAGTTAAAAGCGTCCTGCGGAAAATAAAAATGAAAAAATGATCTAGTTCGGTTATTGGCAAAAATAGCCAGAATAATTAAATCCACGTTATCAGGCAGGATTTAAATTTGAAATTTTTTGGTTCTATCGCCGCCTTGTGGAGTACCTAGATTTACGCTTGTCATCAACTTTTAGTATCTATTTTTAAAACCTGCTGCCTAACCAAATAACTGACAATCATTCAGTTTTTATAAATCGACAAAAACAAAGCGGATGCTCGATTTTAGCTCTATTATCGGTTTCACTCGAATTTCCGCGTCTAAGTACAAACTTTAGAGTGGACAATTTTACGTATGTCTAGCTGTTCGCTCTATTAAGCGCCACTAATACTTGTGTAACAATTCTTGCTAATATTATAAAAGCGATAGTTTGTATGTATGAATGTTTGTTACTCTTTCAGTTGGTGATAAAACTTCACAGTAAAATAGCTTACATAACAGAATAACATATAGGCTACATTTTATCCCGAATTCCTCACGGAAACGCGGCTGAAACCGCAGGCATCTTCTAGTTTACTTATATTCTGGACTCATATTAAATAAATCTATCTACGTATGTAGGTCCTATAGATCCACATACAGATAAAATGATAACACCTCGCTTTTGAATCGGGTTGTAAAACAAAACCCCCACGCCTTCGCTTATGATTTGCAACACTGAATTTATAGGTCAATTGCAGTCATTCGAGGTCGTGACTCCTTGCGGGTAATGATATTTTAATGTTATTTAATTTCACCTTTTTTTCTGCTTTCTTGCAGGTAAGTAGGTTGCTGTAAAGCGCCGCGTGCCGGGACGGCGCTACAACTGTACTGCTGATGTGAAACTTTACTTGTAAGTTGTGTAACTTAGTGACCTTTCTACTTCCGGCTGCTTTTTTTGGTAGAATTTTTAATTATTTCATGACAAGTTACAAACTTTCTGTTTTTTTTATGACAAAACAGCCTAAATGCGTATTTACCAGACCCTGATGCAGCTTAGAAGTCAATGCAAATTTATTAAAACGTGCCATACTTTCTTTTACTGCAAGATCAATTGAGATCACGTTAGATTGTAAATGACTGCTGATTGAGAATGCAAATTTATAATGTTTTGGTAAGTAAGTACTTATCTTATCCACTCAGGTCTCTTATGTTACAGAAAGAGATTAAGAGCTTAATCCTATATGTACTTTATTTTGTCTTGTAATTTCCGTTCGTCGGTGAAATTGAAGCTGCCGGTGTTAAATGTGCGCCATTTAAGGCGTGGCTCTTTTTACTGTCAAACTAATCATGACTAATAAAGTCGCAAATAAATTGACATCTATGCTTTCGTCATCTCTCGGTGGCACATTTACCGCGCCTCGCTAGAGGAGCGCCGGCTTTTACTCGTTAAACAAAACCGCCGAGATATATCGCTTTGTACTAGTAGTCGGAATACGGCTTATAAACTTTATCTTTAATATCTTTCTACGAAAAAAGCTAAATCTTATCTAAAACTCGGCGGGTTGAGAGGGGGTAGGCAGGGTAGGTGAGGGTAGGTCGGGACAGGCGGGGTGGGTGGGGGTGTGTGGTTACCGGGTAGAGCACAAACAGCAAAAGTTCACGTCCTTATCTCATCTGTTTGACGGATTCCTACAACGCTGCGTATTCATATTCGTTACAGACTAGCTGTACTCCGAGGCATGCTTTTTAAGGCATAAAAAAGAGTTTTCACTTGCCGGTATAAAAGACTCACGAACGAAGGACCGGATGTTTCTCTAAGCTAGTCTGAGTCTCGCAGGAGTAGTTTTAGTTAGTCGTTCTGCCCTCTTTCCTAATAAGAAAAACAACAAACAATAATTCGCTCTGTAGCCAAAAGAAAAGCGTGTTACAATGTCTCGTATGTTAATTATACTTTTAATTGTAAGAGACTGTAATTCAATAAATTTAACAAAAAAAATGATAAAAATTTAGTTGCAATATGGTTTGATTCTAATTATTATAAGTTTGCCGTTTAAAATTCAATTTATAAAACAAATAAATTATGATAATTAACAAGTAATTCGTATTTATTAGTTTTGAATTTATTGTACATCAGATTCATCAATAACATTTGATAATGATCATTGAAGTAATTGCCATGAAACTACAATTGATTTTTGTTATTAATTTCGGTTAAACTATATTTAAATTCATAGGTTATATTTTTAAATGAAAACGTTGGTAGTTTCTTTGTTTAATTATTTTACTTTAGCCTTGATTTAGCATAAAAATTAATTTTAATTTCAATTATTCTGCTAAGGGAAGTTTGCTTTATCGAGTTTTTGTGTTGTTATCGCGATTTAATTAATTTAATCTTATCTCTCGTAATGGCCGTTTATAAATGCATTAAATGCTATTAATAAAGATTTAAAAATACTGATATCGTAAATTTTCCGCTTCGTTGAAAATTAACATTACTTTAAGAAATATTATTTGTAATAATTGTAGCGTTTTTCGACAAATATATTAGCATTTATTACCATCTCAAGCAATGTGTGAACTGGGAAGCTCCATTCACATTATTCCGGTTCAACATCATATAAAAAGAAATTTTGCCTTTCACTTTATATCCTCTCTTCTGTAAGGAATCCTTGTCCTTTAGTGGGCTTTTAATAAGGACGAAGATGAGCGATACATCAAATAAAATTGTCTCTGACATACGAGTATACTTACACTGTACTCCTGGTAGAAACCCAAGGCTTGCGATAAGGCTGTGCATAATCAGATCGCATCTCGACGTGGGCGGATCTTATCACGACAGTCATATTTGGTAAAAAATGTTGAAAGTTTTTGTTAGTCATATTTTTGTTGGCTCAATCCAAGGCCAGGCCAGCCTTATTATCAGATATTCCACCGTACCTAAGCACTGCCTTCCTTATTGGAAGTAGGAATTAGCATCTTGCTACAGCGCGGGGTGGCAGGCTTAGGATGATAATGGTTGACTATGTAACGATCGCTACGGGGTGTCAATAATGATCTAATCATTATGATTTAGCAAAATTTTCAATACACCTCAACTAAGTTAAAAGATAGTCTTGTGGATCAGAAACTCCCAGATTTGTGTTTCGCGTACGTATCAATGCAAGTTAAACAAAGTAGTAGGCCTTTTTTGTAACAGACTTCGTAGAGCGATCATATGAGTAGATTTGTAAGATGGAGAGGCTGGGCAGATTGAGATCTTCATTGGTCCAGATCTGGTTAATGGGAGGCTATGGTCGCTGCTAGTTACCACCCTACCTTCAAAGACGTTCCATTATGATGAAGGTAGAAATCAAAAGGAGAATTTCATGTTGTTCCTACCAAGTTAGTTCACTTCCATCTTAGATTGCATCATCTCTTACACACGTGTGATTGCAGTAAAGACTTGTTATTGAATAAAAAAGAAAGTATTTCATAAAAGTCATCTCTATTTTCTCTTATTACTCTGTGCATCAGAACCTCGGGGCTGGTGATAAGGCGCTATTTAATCAGATCGCATCTCGGGGGGAGGGAGGACGTTATCAGCACTTATCAGACGGGAATAAATTCAGAAGAGATTATAATCTTACGCTATTTATACTCGTATAAGGGTGGTAATCAACTTTTTTTTTAATATTTTGCGTTTTTCGTAAGGGGAAAATTTTATACAGTAATTTTATTTAGTTTAGTTTCTTTTTTTGTATCTCATAAATTACTTTACAGCTATGTTTAATCTCGCGAGATGCCAATGAGTAAATAAAAAACAATTTCTTGAATTATAAGACATTTATGAATTCGTGGTTACTTACTATTACAATTAGTTAATCAACATAATATGACAATAAGCAATATTTTGCACTGGACTCAATAATGTAATTTAATTTCAATATGTAGAATTAAAAGAGCAACATCTGAGTTTCTTGTCGACTCTTTTACGATCTGCCTTCGAAAACCTGTGTGAAAGTCTTTCAAAATCTCTATTAACATCTGTCTTGAAAGTAGCTGCAGAGTCTTTAGAACCAGACATAAGTATTTTTAATGTGATTTATTTTTAAAAAGACTTACGTACGTAATATACATAGTCGTAAGTGTATAGAAAGTTTCAGTTTACAGCAAAGTGTGCAGAAAGTTACATTTTGTGAAACAAAGTATGCATCGAGTAACACACTGGCGCGGACCCCGTATCTCTCCCCCCCTTATCGGCCCCGTATTTTACGGTAGATGCTATCGGGCCACAGCGCGACTCTCAAGGCTCCGCGATAAGGCATTAATAGGGTAGATAGTGAGCGTTGCATATAAATGTTATTTTACATTCAAACACTTCTTTTGAGCACTTTCTACAATGAATACAGGCAACAATAAATATTCAATAGTGAAATATATTATTATATTTTACCTTTAACTTCTTTCTTTTTATGTTATGTTATTTTTGTTACCTTTAACACGTCTTAAAACTTCTATAGTTTCTTGATTTACTTGTGGTCTTCTTCGTTTATTTCAAGTAGGTAGGTAGTATTGTAACGGCATCCTTCGCGCAGTGGTATGTGCGGTGGATTTATAAGACGGAGGTCTTGGGTTCGATTCCCGACAGGACCAATTGAAATTTTCTGAATTAGTCCAAGTCGTAGACGTAGATTAGTACCTATTAAACGTGGCAATGAAAAGCATAACTTTCAAAGGAGTCGGTGCCAGCCAAGGTTTCTACTTTAAGGACGTTACCTGCTGGCTGGCACCGACTTCATAGATATGCTTAAGTAAATTAAAGCAACTAAATGACACAGTTATTTTTTTACTTTTTAGTGCGTTTTGAGTCGGTTCTTTTTTTTGTTAACAATTTTTATTCTTTAACATTGACTTTACTATTCAATACTGAGTAAAGTTATCCTACCTACGTTATACCTACCAATCATAATACTAAGTAACTTTACCTATTCTGTAAGAATAATGAGTATTTTTCACTGCGTATTTTTCAAAATAATCTCCGTACAGGTTGTTAATGATCAGATAGTGTTTGTTTACAGCCGCTATCTATCTGTTTGTCCGCCCCGACGTAGCTATAAAACTCAATCCCGTATCTCAGCTGCGGATAGCGTACAAATACTTTTTATCTGCGCTGCAACTTGCACACCGAGGATCGTGCTTTATATTGGCTTTTTAAATGTGTAATAGATTTTCAAAACAAAAGCTTGTTACGTCATGATGTAATAAAGATCGTTGGCACTGTGGTTAACCGAAGTTGCTTCAGTACGTCATGATTTCTGAGTTCGAGTTCTAAATCGGGCTATGATAAATTTAGGTTTTCTTTCTTCCAAGTAATTTTCAGTAGTAGCCCAACAGTGGGAAGTTGGTGGTGACACTAAGGGCTAACTTACAATGAATAAAAAAAATTCCTACGCCTCGAAAAGCACATTAAGCCGTCATCAGTTCCTAACTTTATTGTACACTAAGTACAATTATGTGAAATTTGGTTTAACTTAAGAATTTGATCAATTTTTTTTCGCTAAAGTTTGAGAGCAGCTAGATTGATAACTTTTTTGTTCTCACGGTGTATCGAAATTGCGTCCACGCCAAAGTTCTAGTCCGCTTAGAACTGTGCAGGTATAATAACTTAGTTGACAAACATTTCTATATTTGCCTCTTCATAGCGGACTAGGTAGTGTGGCGAAATTTGTATATTACCTTATTACCAAAGGTCTAGTAGGCCTAAGATGCGTTTGGAAAAGAGAAGTAAAAGAGAGTGAGAAATCGAGTAAAGATAACAATAAACGTCACCCAACGTTTGGAAATATATTTCCCTTTAGCCCCAACGCAACGGAAGGTCAAGATATATTTATGAAGACGTTCGTTTTGTCTACTTGTAATAGTTATATCCTACTATAACACAAGCAAGCACAAACAATGCGTACTAACAAACGTACACACGTGTGGCAGGAACAGCGAGCTTCGTTAAAAATTAATTACATGCATTATCGTCATCCTGGCGTGAGATACGGGCGATCACACCGTGCTAATTAGGCTTATCGTAGACCAATTATTTATAAGCGAGCCTTATCGGCGCACCAGCCATTGTTCTGTGGAGGACTACACACGGGTAGCAAGGATGGCCAACGTGATAACGAACATTATGTTTTTTTTTTCATTTATTTATTTGTAGCAAAGCGGGTTGGATTAGCCGTGGACCGCTTTTCGCCTCTATAAAGAACAAGACTTGATGGATCGCGAATCTCATCGCCGCCATTTACGTTTCGGGATTTTTGATTAAACATTGCGTGTTCACGAGCAGCATGGGAGCAATTGAGACCATTTCGGCAGAGCTCCGCATGCCAGCCTGAGACTGGGCGAACCCAGAACAAGGCTAACCTTAAGCCTTGTTCTGGGTTCGGCCAGATCATCGATCTTCTTGGTGTTGACATCTCGGCCAATATTAACTTCGGCCGTTCTATAGAAACTAAAGCCAATACTGCTGCAAAAAAGCTTGGTATCCTCAGTAAGGTGAAGCAGCACGCCACACCAATTGCTTACCTTATATAAAGCCCAAGTCCGGTCGTGCATGGAGTATTGCAGTCACCTTTTTGATGGATCTGCTAAATATCAACTGGTCGCTCTGGACGCTGTGGACCGCCGAGCCAGGAGACTTAGGTATTGGCTCTGATCCACTAGTTGCAAATCTCCACAGCCTTGAGCATCGTCGGTTGGTTGCAAGTTTGTCAGTGTTTTACAGGATATATTTCGGTGAGTGCTCTCAGGAGCAATTTGACCTCGTACCTCCTTTATATTTTTTATCATCGCACTGCAAGACACCGGGTGTTGTTTTACCCCTACGTCGTTAATGTTTCCAGAACTCGTACAAAGCGTTTTGTGCTTTCAACATACGCATAGCTAAGGTCTGAAATGCCCTTCCGAGGTCAGTTTTTCCTTGTTCTTACAACTTGGGTATCTTTAAAACAAGAGTGAATAGGCATCTTCTAAGCAAGCGCCAACCATCAGTTGAGATAGTGGTCAAGCGCGAGCTTACTTCTTATTAAAAAAATTGGTTGTCTGTAAAGTCGGTTTACTGACGATAGTTGAACGTGTTGAGTGTTGATACTTCTAGTGTATATTTTTATAAATATTAATTTAAATTTATAAAATAATTGATTTTGATTTTACAAATTTATATTTTAAATTTATAATAAATATATTAATTTTTAATTTTAAATTAATATATTTAATAATTATAATTAATAGACGGATAACGCTGCCGAACGCAAAGGCCGATTGTGCTTCTTTGTCGCTCGTTCCGCGCTCTCGCTTGCACTTCAAGCCTTACATGGAACGCCTCAAAGCAAGGTAATGACGCATGACGTCATGTTTTTTCGTGCGTGCAGCCGGCTCTATCGAATTATAAGACGTTGTCACGTCAAAAAAATCAAAAGTACCTTAAACCGACGAACTTGTACAAAATGATTAAGGAGAATGGAAGAAGCTAAGGAAGTATGCAAGGACCGTAGCAAATGGAAGCATGTAGTATGTGCCTACCCCTATGGGATTGAGCTGTGATGCTATCATTGTATGTATGTATATTGTGGAAGAATTTGGTTTAGTTTTTCTAACTTTTTGGATTAAGTGTATTTGGATATAAGATCTTAACATATAATACTTATTGTTCGTCGTATTATATTGCGGTGTTTAACGAACCGTATGTGATCTAGTCAGCGAGTTAACATTTACTAGTTAAATATAAATATATTCGTTATATTACTTACTTCACTGATAATGCTGTATTTAAATTTTCCTTGAATACATTTTACATATTTGATTAGATTTCAAAAACTGCACACGGCCATTACTGATAAAGTTTACTTTATTTATAACTCAACTAAATATTTAAATGGCAGACACGTGAATAACAAACTATATAAGTTTTTATTTATTGAGCAATAAAACTATTGATTTTTTAATTATTTTAAGAGATTTATTGAACAGGTTACAGGATGTGTTCCCTAGTGAGGAGACCACCGGTAAAATTACTGTAAATGGTTTTCATGGCAATAAAGATTATTTTATTTGTTTTAACGTGTAAGTTAGTTATTGTAATTGTTTAATAATAAATTATAATATTTAAGACCCACTAACCTGTGCTCCACGAGGAATATCTTAATATTGCCCAGGGTATAATCTATTTCCATTCCCAATTTCCATCAAATGGGATAGGTGCTGCGACGTGAACAAGTTACTAACACACACACAAAAACATTTGTCTTTACCTGTAATATTAATGTGATGCAATGTGTGTGACAACAGGTTAGTCTTAGGTTCAAGTTGAATTCCGTCAGCTGTATTAGGTCTATGAAACATCACGATTAGTTGTATAAGGATTGAGAGTATTGAATAGAATACATAATACTACAAGTGATTAATCATTTTTACAAGACACCATTGATAATAAAATGACAACAGGTTACCAATGAACATTAGACGGACTATCTGCAATATTTTTTTTATAAAAATAATGTTTTATACGACCAATTCATTAACATTTAATTTTGTTTTTCGCCAATAGATATAGAAGTATGTAATATATAACGAAAGATACAATAGTACAAGAGGCAGGGATTGAACCCATGGCCGTCAACCAACAAACTTATATTATACTAGACGATCACCGTCCCATTTCGCGGGATGAAATGGGACGGTGAAACCTATGTGTTAATCCTGGATGTCAGCTAACTCAATATCTAATTTTATTAAAATCACTCCAGCCGTTTAGTCGCTGAAAAAGTAACAAACATACAGACTCACAAACTTTCGCCTATATAAAAGTAGTATGACAATATTCCGCCGATATGAGAACTACCTTCTTCTTGAACTCAGAGTGCCTAGTGTGAGCTTTCACCAAAACAAATCGAAAACTTCACATTCGCGTAAAGGCAAATTTTATATGGAATCGAAACAGCGCCCCTGGCAGTATCGAGAGAAAACTCAAATGGGTGAGTGTCAGTGTCATATGAAATTTGCGTTTACTGTTCTCGATATCGACGCGGTAAAATCTTACACTAGCCACACTGGTAATAAAACTATTATTATGAAAAGTGGGAAAAAATTTACTTTGTCTATTGCCAATAATTCTCTTCTGATATTGCAATGCAAGTGATGTTGAAGTGGGAACTCGTTGATATCGCAATATTTTCGCGTGCTCCGCCAATGCCTTCATTTCCATGTCCTATTTCCCAAACGGCCGTATTATAAGAATACTGCATTGACTGGACACTTACACGCGTGGCGTAAAATACAACCGACGCGGGAGACGAACAATTAAAAAAAAACTTTTTAAAATATTTTAAAAAAAACCTTTGTTCAGTCTCACTTTTAAGAGGTCTAATATATGTCTTTATCAATACAAATGACCTAAACTGGATGAGTTTGTCTTGCTTAGTTTAGGAGTCAATATTGCTCTCTTCCGACATCATAAGTCCAGCTCTTTAACCTATCTGTTTATTACATTACAGTACAGTATATTAGGTTCTTATTAAACTTAATCAAAAGTTTAGCAAAAACTTGTAATGTAGAGTCAACATCTTTTGAACATACTTCGGTTTCCAAGTAACGTACCTTGATAATTTCTTGTTGAATGATTTCTTGCTAAGCACTTGGCCTAGCACATACCTTGATCTATTGGGGTTGCACTAGATTTGTTGCGCCAACCACAATAAGTGAGTGCTTTTTTCTATGTGCTATTGGTGTAAATTAGAGAGTAGGATGGTCAAATAAATAAATAATTATAAACTAAAAAATCTGGAAGTATAACAACAAATGAAATAGTTAGGATGCAAATAAAATAAGAAAGAACTATTGATCTATTAATCACATTTTCTTATTAGCTAGCCAAAAAGAGCATAAAAAATGAAAGAAATAAATCGCCACCGCCTATAACTTAAACGGGCGTAATAGTACATTTTTCGTTTTTAAAAGTGGCAAATTACACACATAAGGAATGTGCAGTTACATTAGAGTATTAACATTTTTATGGGCGATATTTTCGGCGGGACGTAGCTTTGCGAAATTGATGGCCGTTCTCAAAGCGATTTAATGTATTTTTTTTTCTTTGTATAAAGCAATAAATGGATAATTGCAGGCATTTTTTAGTATAGATTTATATGTACGTTTACAGTGTACAATGTATACCTTTTTAGTTTTATATGCCAACGAATTCAGTAATGATGTTATTAGGTATTTACAAAGTTTTGGATATGAATTTGCGTGGCGATAATTTCTGTCATAATATAGTTGTTTGTCTGTCTCACCTCTATTTTTTTTTTATTTTTGCAATCTGTTCTAAACATTCAGTAAACGGTTAAAAATGAAATATTTGATTTGGAGGACAAGTAGACCACACAATTGAGCTCTAATTATATTTAATTACGTTTATTTTATCAGCAGGGATTTTTTTGTCGTTCTAATTTGCAATTACTTTTAAACAAACGTGTTTCCCTGAAGATAATATTATGAAGAATCATATTTTTCGTAACGTAAAGAAAAATTCTTTATTTGAGTGACCTTTGAAACATGCTTCCTCTCGATATCACCATATACTTATTAGTTGCTTAGGTAGGGGCACAGGCAGACAAGCGTTTAGCTTTTATAAGGTAACGAAGGTCTGCACATCGCAGATTCTTCTTCCTATTATTTTACTTGCATCAATAATGAAACATAGATGCTTGGCGCCAGAAATAACTGCGGCGGTTTGACTGTCCCGGATAGGCCCTGTCATAATAACTTGTAGTACTCTTAATTTATTTAACGGAACTTGTTTTTTAGTTTATTTCAATACTAGCGACCCACCTCAGGTTCGCATGTGTAAAAAAAGTATTTACGCATATTCATGGTCAAATTTAATTTGTATAAATGGGTACGTAATAGTTGTATTACTTTACGCGGTGCAAAGTAAAGCTCCAGATATTAGTAACACTATATCGAAAAATTTATTTATATAAAACTAAATTCAAATTCAATTTTTTTAAGTAGGCCTTATTTACAAGCACTTTTGAAAAGTCAAGTTGTACTACCTACTACTACTTTGTAGTGACTCTACCAACGAATCGGAAGGAAGAGTCTGCTGAAAAGAGCCGGCAAAAACTATACAATTGTTGTTTATAAATGATTATTTTTCACAATATTAATTATGTTACTACACAAAATTATTTAGATAATCTATTATAAAGAAAGCAAGAAAGAAAAATATTTATTTAGGAAAAACACCACTAATACAAATAATATACAACAAAATTATATTATCTATTCAACGAAGCAGTGCTTTAATAAATATTCAGTTGGGAAAAAATATATTTAAGAATATTATAAATCGCACAAAAGCATAGTTTTACTGTAGGCTCGAAACCAGTACCTCTCATTATCGAAAGTTACTCAGGCTTTTCCAAATAACGATGTAGTTCAGCAAATACTCCATCAGACAAAAGTCTGTAGACAGACAGTCAATCAGACTTTGTTTCATAATATATGTAATGGTTTGAATATGTTAGTATTGGCATGTAAATAGACGTAAACACTGTACTCCATCATGTATCCCGCCCACATGTTTATATGCAAATAAGCGATCAAGATGAATGATTATCTTAACTATCAATAATGTTATTCATACAGACGAAACGGTTATAGTATAAAAATGTTAATCAGTTATGATGAGATTCTGTTGAGATAAATCGGCCCTCATGAATAGACCTCAGCAGCTCTGTGGTTAAGTGGTTTGGCTGTAGTTTAGGGCGTCAGGTTTGATTCTCACCCGTTGGACTATTGAGTCTACCGCATAGGTATATAGGTTACACACTCCCTACACTGGTTTTTTAAAAAGTAAACGATATTTTTGGTTGACTGCCTTGTTGGTCTAGTGGTTAGCCTATGTGACTTCGATCACGAGGAACTGGGTTCGAATCCTGGGTCGGATCACTGAATAATTCTGAGTTTTTCATTCTTCTTGAAAATTTTCAGTGCATTCCAAGCAAGTGAGTAAGGATGTTGGTGGTGTTACACCCCCGTACCTCGGAAAGCATGTTAAGTCCCGGTTACTATTATCAACATCTGATAATTTTTTTTTTTCGAGTACAAATTGGCCCTTGACTTCTATCACACCTGATGATAAGTGACAATGCAATCTAAGATGGAAGCGGGCTAAATTTTTAGGAGTAGTAAAATCTTGGCGGTACGTCTTTGTCGGTAGGGTGGTATCTAGTCACGGCGAGAGCCTCCCATCAGCCAGACCAAGACAAATTAAGAACAATCTCAGTCTGCCCCGCCGGGAATCGAACCCAGGACCTCCGTGTTATAAATGCACCGCGCATACCTGTGTGTTACGGAGGCCGTCAAATAATGATCTTTAATAAATGAAATATTATCACCTTGAGCTCGCCAACCTTGCGTGGTGGGTCTACGCTCCATATTGCCTCTCCTATGGGGATTTGAGTGAAATTTTAGTCTGACGCGGGGCGCAGCCAAGTATTTTATAATTGTGAAGCTAGTTTCAGTTCAACCACACGACTTTTCCGTGCCTATATTCTAAAACCCCTTGGGCGGGATTCAGTCATATATTTCTAAGCTCAGTTACGCGTACTAAATATCGCGGTGCAATCGGATCGGCTAACTTACGTGCCACGATCGCGCGCCAAAATGTGCCACAATGTGCCAAAACTGGACGCAACGTGCCAATTCCGCGATGAAAACCCACCGCGTGTTATTGGCACGCTCTGGCCTATTCGCGAACGGCGCTCAAGGATTTAAATCCGTGTAAATTGTGCATGCGCTTTGATGATATGGGATGCTGAAAAATTTTGGTGATTCTCCTGCGTAGTTTTTTGTTTAAGTACTTGCCTTACTTATATTGAGATTTAGATCTTTGTAATACGAAGACAGCCTCGTTGGTCTAGTGGTTAGCCTAACTGGCTTCGACCTCGAGGTCCTGGGTTCGAATCCTAGGTCGGGTCACGGAATAATTCTGAGTTTTTCATTCTTCTATGAAATTCTCAGTACATTTCAAGCTCGGAGTCGGGAAGTTGGTGGTGTTACACCCCCGTGCCTCGCAGAGCACGTTAAGCCATCGGTCCCGGTCACTGTCATCAACATCTGATAGTGATGGTTAATAAATGAAACATTATCACCCTAAGCCCGCCAACCCGCATTGGAGCAGCATGGTGGGTATACGCTCCATATCCCCTCTCCTATAAGGAGGGAGGCCTGGCCCTGTTGTGGGCCGTTAATAAATGATGATGATGAATACGAAGAGCCTCGCTATATTTTTAGGCAATAGGTTTTAAAACAATGTCTATTTGTCTGATTTAGAACTTTTGTAAAATGTAAAAACTTTTAGTACATGTACATCAAATCATATGGTCACCAATAGATAGAGCGATTCCTGAGGAAGGTTCCAGTATATAATTCGTTAAGGTTTTTGTGAATTGGCTGAAAAGTAACGATATTTGTTGAAAGAGGCGGGCCGCCTTAGAGCTTAATATTCAAAACGCTGCTCAAATCCTTTGAGATGCAACAAACAATGTATGGTAATTTCAAATTACAAATTTTCAAATTCATTTATTCAGCGTTCATGTCAAATTATTGTACAAACATGCTTTACATGACATGGACCCTGGGGGTGCATCCCTGTAGTACCCCATACCATAGTTCTATAGAACTGTTGGGATATTTCCCGTGTTGTCAAATTATATCCCAATAGTTCTATATAGTACTGTAGTATAGTTTTGGCTCTTGACTTTACTTATACCATATAAGTTATAAACTTTATATTATTTTAATTGATATTTCATTTTGTTTTTAACAAAAAAATGTCCCTTGCGACAAAAGCTAAGTTATTAAAACTAAGTAGTAGTTGTGTAAAAAAATATTCTCTCATTTTAGAAGTTACAGGTGGACACATATTTTACCACTTTGGAAGTATCATTCGCGCAAACTATTCAGTTTAGAAATTTTTTTTTTTAAAAACCTCAATACCATAGACGTTTTGTGCAATTTAAGCAAACCTGTATTCGATAAAGTATGTTTATAGATACTCTCAAATTTAAGTGGACATTTATTATTGCAATCAAAAGAGATTCCATATTATACTTATAGATATTTTATATGTAACGTACAAACAAGATGTTGATATCGACATTTCTTTAATTTTGTCCCATTAGTACTATATAGAACTAAGCACTAATATGGTGTATCAACAGTTCTATAGAACTAAAATTAGGGGGTACTACTGGGATGCACCCGACCCTGGCAGGGCGTTGCTAACATAATATAAACTTACGTAATTAATATTAATTCTATAAATGGTAAAATTACAAAATAAATTAGAATTATAATTAAAAATAATTTCAAACTTTAAATAAATAATAATAATAATTTACAGTCTTAGTCAATTCTTTTAAGTCAAATATTCTTTTAGGTCATAACAGCATTTTTCTAGAAGCCATTTATTTAATTTTATTTTAAAGTTAAGTAAATCTAATCGTTCGATATCTTCTGGCAATTTGTTAAATAATTTTACAGCCATACAGTATGCGCTTTTCATGTAAGAACAAGAACTAAGCTTCGCTATAACTAATCTGTTAGGATGTTTGACTTGCTTATTGGCATTTATTTCACATCTTCGCTGAAAATATTTTGGATTACGCTTAACGAAAATACATATGTCTCGTATGTAAGAATGTGTAATTGTTTGAATAATGGTTTACAACTTTCTAATGGCCCAATATTACAAATAGCTCTAATGCATTTCTTCTGTAGTCGGAACGCTCTTATGAATTCCACAGAGTTACTCCAAAGTATCAAATCATATGATAGCACTGAAGACACATGACCGTGGTAAGCGCTTAACGCTGCATTTATTGCGATTGTCTGTCTGAGTCGTCTTAATGCATAAACGAATTTGTCTAATTTTGTACAAACATAGTCAATGTGAAATCTCCAATTACCTGTTTTGTCATAAATTAATCCTAAAAATTTTACTGTGTCACATTCTTCAATTTTAATATCATTATATTTAAGGCTAATTGGAACTGTTTTTGAATTATAGTAACTAAATTGCATCATACAATTCACTCCGTAAAAAGTTATCCGTGGTCATACATAAAAAAAAATATATACGAATTGAAAACCTCCTCTGTTTTTTTCGACGGTTCAAAAGGGTCACCAGCAATTTTGTTTTCGGTGTACTTGGACGGTTGCAAATTCTTGTGCAGGCAAAGTCGCGGGCGTCAGTAAGTTATAAAATAGACGGTTTCCAAAATAAAGTTATTAAAGTTGGTCAAGTAAACAAGATCTAGGTTTCGCAATTGACCTTTCACGTACAAATAAACTCGAAGGAGTATTTAGTCACGAAGCAGTGTACCTAACACAGGCTGTGCCTAATGATATACAACATTATCCTTGGTTCTATCTCAGCATCTTATCTCTCAGATCTTAACGACTAGCGGTTATCAGTTCGCGTCGACTTTAGTTTTTGCCTCAGAAACAACTCGGCTAGAAAACACTGCACTTGTGTTGGTACTTATTTAAACTTGTTTTTTTGTTGTGTGTCATTATTTGATGCTATCGTGGTACTACTCGCTGAAATAATAAATGTTTCTAGATTATTCGGTTGTTTTAGTCGATGGATTGTTTTTGAGAAATATTCGCTTTGTTTATCTTGATGCCCTTGCCGAGCTAGTATAGGCTTAGCGAATATTTTGAACATTTCCTCATATACTATTAATGCTGTTTGACATCGAAATGTAAGTAATATAAAAAATAATAAACATACAAAATTAATAACTTTAAAATGTTTCGTTTGAGATGTGGGCGGACAGGTGCATGCTCAAAATATCACGGACGAACAGGGTGCAAAACGAGACCGTACTGCATAGAATATCCAAAAAATCTAGAAGTTGTAACTGAAATTAAATGTAGAAAACTTCAATATCTGGGCCACATTATGTGTCATGACAAGTATCTGATCTTGCAGCGTATCATTCAAGGCAAGATCTAAGGAAACCGAAGTCCTGGCAGACGACGCACCTTCTAGCTCAAAAATCTCCGCGAGTGGTACGAAATGAGCACAAGATCGTTGTTCCGAGCAGCCGCCTCTAAAGTCAAGATAGCCTTAATGATCGCCAAGCTCCGTAGAGGACAGGACACTTGAAGAAAGAAAAAGAAAATGGTTCTATTATTGGGAAAAAAACTGCAGTAACCGACCAATCTACCAAAAAAACCAGTAAAACCAACGTTCAACCGCTAACAAGCACCAAAATAAGAAAAAAAAAGCCAACAACATAACAAGCATCGATACAACAAGGCAGCGAAATTGCTTATAAACTGTACAAACGCCCACCACAGATAACATATTAAAAATTCGTTACACTTACAGAGATGACGCGACATTCTTTACAAGAACACGCCATACTTGGATCACGTCGATATACCATGCCAAAGATGTACACTTCAGGAGTTGACTGAAATCTTAACATATCTTATCTGCCTCGTTGATCTAATAGTTATAGCCTATGTGGCTTTAATCATGAGAATTTCGATTCAAATCTTGGGTAGTGTTGTGAAATAATTCCGAATTTTTCTTTCTTTTAAGATATTTTCAGTAATATTCTAATTTCGGGGTAGGGAAGTTGTGAACACGCCTGAGCTTCAGAGAGCACGTAACCCGCGGTCCCGAATACTATCATCAACATCTGGTAGTGATCGTTAATGAACGAAACATTATCACTCTAAGCCCGCGAACCCGCATTAGAGCCTGGGCCGATAGTGGGCTGGTTAATAGGCTGGTAATGATAACATAATTATGTTATTTTTTTAAAGTATCAGAAACCATTTAGGTATTTTGACCAATCGGAACGAAAATGTATTGGGATTTATCTAATTTTAATAAATATCAAAAAAATAGTATCGCGGAACGCTTGGGTAACGCTTCATATATAATAATTATGTTATGTATAAAAATGAATCTTCTTTCATTCTTTGGGATCTTATTAATATATTTCTAAGAAAACGACCCCCGTGGCTGGGCTTATTTCTTAATAGGTCCTAGGCTGACAGAAACACTGTTAATAACAAAATATCTTCGTCTGTCCTTATATCATTGTTAACAACATTTGTACCGGCCATCAGATCCCAATCTCTGATCCGAGAACAATATTATCGGCTGAAACAAAAAATAAATCTAACAAAAACCAGCGACGGCTCCACAATGGGTAAACAAATGGGTGTGACAGAGATAAAAAATGTACAAAAAGGAGCTACCGATGTGTTACCGGCCACCTATGCTACAGATTACAATCGCATTTTTATTATACATTGCCCCTTTAATACGTGTTAAGTTTTGAGTGTTTTGTGGTTAACAGGCAATGGGGAGCGATATTTTTTTTCTAGTAAGTAGTGTTGTAGTGAGCTTGTGTTGTTGTCTTGTTTTATTACATAGTTTAAAGAGCTATTCAGTTTGGGTGTTTTCTACAATGCGTCTTTTTGAGAGCCTATTGTGGTTGTTGATTTGTTAACCAATGATTTTATCTCAGTTATTCCGTTATATATCAAGATGTTTGAGATTCTTGAATGAAGTATCAAATATTTAAAAAAAATATTTTTTTCGAAATTTTTCATACTTAACACATCCGTGCCTTGGAAAGCACATTAAAGCCAATTTTAGACCATATTTGTAACATCTCATAGTGATCACTAGGTACTCAATTAGACAGTAGGTGCCCTAAGCCCGCAAACCGCACTAAAGTAGCACTACGAGCTTACACTGAAAACTACAAATACTCTCCTATGATATGCCTGGACTAGGAACTACAACTAACTCGTATAATTAATTAACTTGTGACAATGGGCGGGGCAAGTGGTTCGAACAACTGATGGACGTTGGGGGCCGAAGGTGCTAGAATGGCGACCCCGCACCGGAAAGCGCAGTGTTAACCGACCCCCCACCAGGTGGACTGATGACATCAAACGGGTCGCAGGGAGCTGCTGGCTACATGCAGCTCAGGATCGTTGTGTTTGGAAGTCCCTAAAAAAGGCTTATGTCCCACAGTGGACGTCCATCGGCTGATAATGATGATGATGATGATGAACTCGTATAAGGTAATTATTTTAATCAACACACGGCAACATGGAAATTAAGTTCTTAAACATAAGAATGATAGAAAGAGTGACAAATAAACAAATAAGGATCTAAAGTATAATATAGGAAAAATAATAAAAACATTAAAATATAACAAGAAGATCAAATTATTACTGCAGTACGACAATCACATCCTGGTATCCTAGGGCCCCTAAACGAAAAAGTGGCAGGCGAATCACTAGGTGGAAGAACGATTTAACTGCCTTCGAAGACACAAAGTGGACATGATTTACCTTGGATAGAATACATTAGAAGAGGAAGGGGAGGACTTTGCTCAGCTGTGGGATGCAATTTGACCAATATTTATGTCTATGTTAAATACTTGACTTAAATAAAGAAATTATTTTAATTGTTGTCAACCATCATCGGTGTAGTAAAAAGATCCAAAGCAGATCCCAGCAGAACCACAAAAACAAGGATATAGTCACATCATAGAGTAACAGCTTCCCCCACATTTGATATCTGATTTGATCTGGTAACAAGACACCCGGGTTTCGTGCAGGATGAGGTGGCTGGACGCGAGCGGTGTCTTACAGTAATGCTGAATAGGTAAACCACTAAACCATCAAGACATTCATGAAATGTAATAGCATCTCCCACTCAGATCCGATCAGCCGCTGGTAACGCGACACCCGAGTATCGTACAGGACGCAGTGTCTGGGCGCGAGCGGTATTTTTATACACCTCGTGTGGAATAGGTTAACTACAGATCGAAATAACTAATAATAATAAATAATAATATTATTAATATATATTTTTTTAATAATAATTATTATTATAAATGTAAAAAGTAACTATTGGTGGAGGAATGTTAGTATGTAGTTAGTTCAATAATGGAGGTGACGCGGCTGCGCCCGCGTCGTTGTATGGCAGTCCAAAATAGAAGCTATACTTGACTATAGTTTCATTTGTATCTACATTTAATTATCAAAATAACAGTTGGCGACGAGGATGGGATAGGAACACACGCGTGCAATGAGACAGTCACAATAAGTAACAGCATCCCCCAATCAGATCTGATCTGCCGCTGGTAACGCGGCACCCGGGTGTCGTGCAGGGCGCGGTGGCTTATTACTCCAGAGTAGGTTAACCACTGAACCAACGAGACAGTCACAATATGTAACAGCATCCCCCGCAACAGATCAGATCTTTTGATAACGCGGCACCCGGGAGTCGTGCAGGGCACGGTGGCTAACTACTGCAGAGTAGGTGAACCACTGAACCAACGAGACAGTCACAATATGTAACAGCATCCCCCGCATCAGATCAGATCTGTTGATAACGCGGCACCCGGGTGTCGTGCAGGGCACGGTGGCTAACTACTGCAGAGTAGGTGAACCACTGAACCAACGAGACAGTCACAATATGTAACAGCATCCCCCGCATCAGATCAGATCTGTTGGTAACGCGACACCCGGGTGTCGTGCAGGGCGCGGTGGCTAACTACTGCAGAGTAGGTGAACCACTGAACCGACGAGATAGTCACAATATGTAACAGCATCCCCACATCAGATCTGATCTGTCGTTGGTAACGCGACACCCGGGTGTCGTGCAGGGCGCGGTGGCTAACTACTGCAGAGTAGGTGAACCACTGAACCAACGAGACAGTCACAATATGTAACAGCATCCCCCGCATCAGATCAGATCTGTTGGTAACGCGACACCCGGGTGTCGTGCAGGGCGCGGTGGCTACTACTGCAGAGTAGGCGAACCACTGAACCAACGAGACAGTCACAATATGTAACAGCATCCCCCGCATCAGATCAGATCTGTTGGTAACGCGACACCCGGGTGTCGTGCAGGGCGCGCTGGGTGGGCGCGCGCGGCTCATTTGTCTCCGCGCCGCTACCACGATACGCCACCCTTTGTGTGGCGAGATCGCTATCGAACAATGCCTTACGCCTGTTTGTACGTTTAAACTGGTTAACACATTTGTTACTGGGCGAGTCGGGCTGTGAGGTCACGGCTTAAGACTTCATTCAAGGCGGGACTTAACCAGATGGTAAAAAGGAAGTTCGACATTTAGACATTTTCATATATCTCAAAATAAAAGGTTATAAAAAACTCTTAAGTTAATTTTGGGATATCACGAAATAAGCCTCATATACATTTAACAAAATGATACAAAAGTGTTAAGACAATATCCTTAGAGCTTTTATTTATCGTGGGGAAATCCTTATGAATTCCTTCCCGCCATGGGGAAGCAAGAAGGTTATGTCGGACTTCTACCTACTAAACCCCATGGTGCTTCTACTTATCGCCTGGTGACTGGACCATGGAAACATTTTGGAAACTACCGCAACTCAACCAGTGAGCTTAATTTAACCTAAAACTGAGACGAAGTCGGTTAAGTCATCATCATTATCAGCCTATAAACAGTCTACAACATGGTCAGGCCTATCTCCTCGAAGGAGAAATAGCCTAAACAAGTGCCAATTTAGCATAGTGCACTTTAGAGGACATCCGTAAATCCCCTCTCCGTTAATAAAGAAGACCTGACAGAGGGCTTAACTCCGACAGACAGGTGGTAAGTGTAGGTACATGGAAATATATTTTTAAAACAAATTTTTGACTGAAACAGGTTAATTACAATTTTAGTCGACAGTGAACGAGAGAGGTATGTATGTTAAAGTCAACAGTCACAGTTTGCGGTTTTCCTGTAAAATTGCAGAGTATTTTGTAGATTTCACGTTTATCCGTTAGCATTTAAGAGGCACCATGATGTCATTCAACCGGCCATACGGAATTTCAGGAAAAATAATGTCCCTTGCTTTTATGCGTTACTTCATTTGTAGGGAGTATGGAAAGTGACTCAATGAGCACTCAGAGCTTATGACATATGTCGAGCAACATACTCGTACCACAATTTATATACGTATTATAAAATAAAGTCCTCTCGGCGTTTGTTTGTCTGTTCGATATAAACTTAAAGACTACTAAATGGATTTTCATCAATATTTCATTATTAGTTTATTCTTTATCGGTACACCACAAAGAAGAAAAACATAGAACAGAGACAAAATGTAATAAGTACTTAGAGCTAAAATAAAAGGCGGCTTTATTAGATAACAGCGATTTCTTGCAGGCAACTTCTTAGGTTTTCCTTTTTAGGTTTGGAAAACATTAGGACACTAAAATGCAATAATAAGTATAAAATAAATACATACACAGTAGTTCATAAAAAATTATTGAGCGATTCTGAGGATGTTTTATATCAGTATATAATTTGTAAAAGTTTTGCATAAATTGGGCCAAGAAATTCGAACCTAGAATCTCGTAATCTGATGTCACACTAACCACTGCACCAACGAGACATGGTGATGGTTGTATTAGCAATGAAAAGCGTAACACCGGCGCAACGTGGCTGTACGCTACGCTACGTCAGGTGTCCAACAGGTTTAGTCAGTTGTCCAAGTTATTATAATAACTGCGCAGTTAGATGCGTATCAGACATCGCGATATCAATAGTTTTATTAACGCATAGTAATTACTCGATAACGCCATGTTATATGACGTAGACTATAAAATATCAGCAGTGGATATTGGCCTAACTGAGACTTTACAAAAATTGCTTGTGTTGTATGTAAACGGTTATGTTATATCTGGAAGGCAAAGTGGCCTATAGCTATCTATGTCTTTGTGTTTCGACAACCCCTGCAACCTAAAGAACTTAAAGTATGTATACATACAAACTTTATAATATAAGTAAAGATTTAGGACAGCCTATGATGTAAAAAAGAAATTTAGATTATCAAAAATATGTTACTTTAACATGAACAAAAAGCAGAGATTAAGAAAAATATATAGAGATAAAGCAAAGATCTTCACGATCGGTACTTACTATTGAAAGATGACAGAAAGTTTAAGGGATTTTATGGGGATAGAAATGTTATATTAAAATCAATCACTTAATTAAGTTAGGTTCATGAAAATGTGAAAAAAATTATGTTGAACGCGTGTCCAGCTATTTTTTGATTTTTGAGTTAGGACAGTTTATGTTCGCGTCAAACATGCCATTTATTATGGCGCGTTTACACCTGCCTGTGATGTACTATTTATGAAGTGGAGATAATTGTTGATAGCTCTTTTTAAATTGCTCCTTGATTTATCACGTATGGACATCCAAATTAACATTATAATTAGACTAATATAAAAACTAATTTATGTTGTCAGTTTTGACTATGTGAATTTCTACAAATAAGGTAAATTTTGACGGCCCCCATGGCGCAGCGGTTTGCGGGTCTGTAAGACTGTTGTCCTAGGTTCCAATCCTAACTCCAATCCAGGTCTAGCTGGTGGGGTAGCCATCGGTCTAGGTCAGTTAATTTACCACCCTACGTGCAAATGACTTAGCGTTCCGATACTATATCTTGTAGAAACCAAAAGAGGTGTAAAGTGCGTCCTACTTCTTACAAGTTAGCTTGTTATCAGCTTAGATTGCATCATCACTTACCATGAGGAGTGATTGCAATAAAACTAACTTGTTAATAAAACAACCCTATTGCGTAAAAACAACTAAAAACGAAAAAACAAGTTTAGTCCAGAAGTGTAGAAAGTATTGTAATGCAAGAGTTTTGCAGACTTAGGCATCAAAGCCTCAAAGATCAACCAATAGAACAATGAGGCAAATGAGGCAAATGAGGCTGGAGCAATATCTAGCTATCTTTGTCCGTTTCATAAAAAATATTTACACTGACTTCAGTTCGCTAGTGTAAGATTTTACTGCGTCGATATCGAAAACGGTAAACGCAAATTTTATATGACACTGACACTCACCCATTTGAGTTTTCTCTCGATACTGTCAGGGGCGCTGCTTCAATTCCATATAAAATTTGCCTTTACGCGAATGTGAAGTTTTCGATTTGTTTTGGTGAAAGCTCACACTAGGCACACAGTTTACAATCCGAAGCGGTGGTAGAGTTGCTACTATTAGGTACCTGGGTTGACGTTTCAAACGTTAAAAATTGGAGTAAATTTCCTACATATCTATTGTATGATGTTTAACCTACAAGTTTAACGTAATAATTTTACCAGTTACTTGTGTAAAGTAAAGACAATATTGCCTCCATGACTCCATGTTGAATCGGCGTCAAGACTCAAGAGTATCAGATCAGGGTTCAAGGAATCCCCTCCGCCAGACTCGATCGGGACCAATTTCGCAAAAACTACACAACGCGATACGTTGTACCGATCGCTGATAGGCTGCGGGTAGCGACAACAAAAACATACAACTCGTTCGATTCCAAAATCTTGGAAATGGAAAACAAAAAACTTTTGTAGTTAGTTTTAATGTACATTGAAGTTTTTCATTTAGATTTATTTTATTTTTAGCAGCATTTTTTTATTTATGTACGATAATATGTGCTTGAACTGAAGTTTTGTACTCATTGATTTTTTATCATCTCTATAATTGCATCACAACATTACTTCTTCAATGAATTGTACAAATCGGCGAATTTATTAAATGCTATTAGCTTATAATAGAATTATGTTGCTGAACTTTATCAAATAGGGATTTGATTTTATTGTTTCATTTTACGTTTTTAGGAATACCCAAAAAAAACATTTTTGCAATTAATAATTATTGTTTTACTACTCGAGTCAATTTAGGAAATTATATTTCGTTAAATGGTAGATTTCAGCAATAAATAATTCCTGTAACATACACAGAAATTACTCCTACTATATCCTGTAACATTATGGATTATGGGTTTAATAACCCCAAACTTTACGGTATATAATCATACGATAAGATCACAGACAATCGTTAAGATTTGGTCAAGTAAAAAAAAAGTAAAACTGTGTGAAACTTTAGATACAGAATGACGAGTGCACTTTTTTGCTGACCGTCCACACACGGGCGTATCGTACCATCTAATATTATTCTGAGAACGACCTTAATAAGTCACTACAGAATGTTATCTATTCCATTTTATCGGGCCACGATAAGCATCTCTATCCAATTAGCCCCACAATGCAATATGGGCCGTCGCTATTATGACGGAACATACGCTGGATGTTGTGATCCGACCGCTCAGTGCGCTGTTGTTGGAAAAAATCTAGTTTGAACTAGATTGAAGCGGATCATCATCATATCATATCGTCTATGCTCAATGATGGAAGTGGATAAAGAAAATTATGTACCAATGTTGAGTAGAACATAGAAACAAAGGAAAGCAAAGTTTCAGCGAAAAAATGGACAATACCCACATATTTCACTGACTTATTTGTATAAGTCTGTATTGTCAAACGTCACATCACCTTATGGGATTTACGGAAGACCAGCCATGGTGTCCTGATGGATACATCATAATGCTGGGTGAGGACCTTTTTGGGATCACATCACTATTTACAGCCTTCATACCAAACCTTATGATTTTTAACTAATTTCGTAGTTGTTCGACATAATATTTCAAAAGGAAATACATACCACAATAAACGACGGTTTTTTATTTTGTTGATATTTCGATCCAGTTTCATGGACCGTGGTCACGACGAGATTGAAGGACGCGAGGTGTGAAGCTAAAGACGTTATGGGCAGAGTCGATCTACCCTCTTTCTTGTCCTTTACCATTGACTTCACGCGTCGATTCGCACTGCGAAGTAAGGAATGTCCCTTTGGATTGAGTGTTCATCCCAACACCGCAGCCAGGTACTGGCCTATACAGAGTTATTATAGAGAAAACAATCTAATCTGATTTGGATTTCAAAGGATCATTATCATATAGGCAATATCTGATTCATTCTTCATGGTTTCGTTCGTATATTGCGGATCATCTTCGTTATGGTAAATAACAAGCTAACAGTGCGGAACATGTTGTGTAATTATTTAGCGTTTTATGTTTGATTCTTCTGTTATTTAAAAATATTAAGTTTCAACTGGGTTGAACCGAAGCATGATTAATAAAGTCGACGACTTCTTGAAAGAAAAGTAAAGTTTAAAGAGTGATGTAAAATAAAATTGTTTCTATTCATGTAGTTCGTGATGATGCTCTTACTTAAAATATTAGATTGAAGCAGATTTCCATTTATTTCATGCATGAATCTGATTGGAAAGTACCTATTGGACTTCATTGTAGAGTAAACATCTCCTGAGAATGCTCATGTTTCTGAGTAAAACGTTGACGGATTTCGAATCGGATCTTGGCTACTTTGTCGCTGGGATTTGTCAGTGTCGAAGAGAATAAAAAAATATTAACTGCTTAACTTTCTCTCCCTGTAGTCGTTTCATAATTTCTAAAGCTCGTGGTCCTGGTAGGATGCCAACCTCGAACGGGTCAATTTTTTCTACCGGCTTCTATTGGTGGCCATCTACGCTATCGTGTGGAAGTCCATCTTAGTATTTTCCTTCAGCTGGTCAGCCCGTTGTGTTCGAGAGCGGTCTTATGGTCTGTTACCGCGAGTTATGGTTAATTTAAAAAAATGCCAAAATTGATCTTAATTATTTCACCTTCAAATGAAAATAATTTTGTCATTCACTTAGGTACCGATACTAAATATTGTAATCTGAACTGCGGTAAACTGGACGAGACCTTTATCGATGTATGAAGACAATTTCTATTTTCATTAATATATCTTTGAATCAAACAGTTAGTTGTGGAATTAACAAATAACATACTTGTCTTCGAGCGTAATTTTGAAAATAAAATTATATTGTGAAAAATGTAGACGCTTGTCGTAAACAGACAAAACCACAGTCAGAAACTAACGTCCAGCCAGCAAGATAAAAGCACGGGAGCCGGCATCCATACCTCAAATTCATAAGGAAGATATTGTTGGCGCCACCTACATCTCTGGCGATAAGGCTACATAAATCAAGGGTACTCAGCTGATAAGACGGCCCTCTGATAACGAATTAATAAGATTTCCACTCTTTCTAATGGACTCTTAATGCGGGACTGTTTTGTTGCGTTTTTATTGCCCTTTTAAAACTATCATTTTGGTTGTATGTTTATATGTTTTCGTCAATACTGCCCACCCTATAGCATCAAGAGAGTAATGTGTGGAGAATATAAATAGGGTAAAGTCGCCAAATATCGTCCCCTTTTTGTAAAACGGATGTAGAAAATAAAAAAGGACAAGGTATAAATGAAACGTCAAATAGAGGTAGAATATCCCTATTATTATTATCAAACATATTCAAAAACTCGCTAATTATGTCATCTTTTTTGCAAAATAAACTTTAACAAAAGATGGGAATTTCTAGAAATGTATTTTTGAGTTCCTTATTTCGTCCCAGGGACGATATTGAGGTCATGAAAATCAGTAAATACTAAAACATGTTTTTAAAAATAATTACTACTAATACTATTCAGATTTGTAATCATTAATTCTATAGGTTATTCTAGTAAATTTTAACTATTCGGACAGATGGCACAGATGAAATTAGGCTCTGGATTTTTTCTGTTTCGTATAAGGGATACGTATATCTTTTTCCTTGCTACAGAGTCCCTCCAAAACTTGCATTTTGGCATCTGAAAGATAAAATAAGTATAATTGACAAATAGTTTGTGTATTTATTAAAGCACACAAACTGTTAAGGCAATTATCCTCAGTGTAAAAGTAAGTTACCTCAATATCGTCCCGGGGATGATATTATTATCCTGTAGGGGGCCGATATTAAGAATTTGCTACTTTTTGACATAACGTCAATTTAACATCAAAACATACTTTATTAAAACTTTTTTCTAATCTGTTTGAATCGTAGCACTAATCATTCAATTTAACAAGGATATTACTTTATGCAGTCACATATATCATTCTGATAATATTTCAATCAAAAATTAATCTTGAACAGTTTTTTATCTTTTTAAATATCTTGACATAGGAGTATCTTGCATTGGCCTACTGACGTAAGTAACTTTAATTTGTTTAAGTTGAAATTAGGAGGTGCTAGTTGGAAACAAAAGAAACCGACGGGGACGATATTTGGCGACTATACCCTACCTAGTCAACCGAGTTTGTCATTAGTATGTTTTTCATTGCAGCTTCATTATTGATACAAAAAAAATATTTCATAGCACATTCATATTTCATAGCATATTTGTGTGTAAAATATAAAAGTGGATGCGTACGAGACGGTAAGTGATGGTGCAATCTAAGATGAATGCGGGCTAACTTGTTAGGAGTAGTATAATATCCACACCCCCTCGGTTTCTCTACGACATATTTCTGGAACTCTAAATCATTTATACATCTTTGTCTGTAGGGTGGCTAGCCACGGCCGAAACCTCCCATCGGCCAAAAATTGCTTTACAGAATACGCCAGCCTCAAGCCATTGACATAAATATTAAACAGTTCCTTACAAAGTCAAAAATTATTACCTAAAGCTTTCCACACTTTTGCTGATGGGGCGATGTCTGCTCTAAATAATAATAATAAATAATGCAATAATAATATTTAGATCATGCAAAATAGACTGATGGTGATAATAGTTACGCTGTTTACATATTACTACTAATGCAGACAGAAGTTTCATTTCTATTACACTATGAAACAAAAGTTAATATCGATGCAGCGCGTCTCATTGGCAATCGGCGAGCTACGGTCGATGTCTATCAGCCTATCCGCTATCTATTCACCCCCGATATGGTACGGGAATTCCGTGATGCAAAAAATTCGATTCCGTTACTTGACCTACTAATATCATGAATGCGGAAATGAGTTCGTTTGTATCTTTTTGGTCCTATTTATTTTCAGCTTGTACACCGAGCTGATTTTGACGAAATTTGACTCAAGGATAGAGTGCACTCTGGCAGTGGACATTGAATCTTTATTAAGCTATGTTACAATCCACTCTCGGGATGCTGCCATTATCAGACTCAGGCCTGTGTGCACCAAGATTTCGGTTATCAGAACCAACGGTTAACATAACTTTACTATAAATTAACTGTTCACGACAACCCGTACGCCGGTTAGAACGTAAGCTCGGTTAAGATAACCGCCTGGTTTACGTCCTTAACCGGCGTACGGGTTGTCGTGAACAGTAAATTTTACGCTTAGCTTATGTTAACCTTTGGTTATGATTAACCTCCCAACACCACTCTAAGAGTTTGTGGTGCAGGCACAGGAATCTTCTGAGTGGATAGGCTCAGGAGATACTTGACGTCACATTCACACAAAATGTGTTATGTCCAGTGGCGAATACCATGCACGAGCTTAGACCTGGTGCATAACTAGGGTAGGCAGAGCGTTTTGGCATATATGAAGTGCCGTGAAATAGGTAATCAAACATGCTGACAACTGGGCTAACGAGACAATTATATAAGTAAATTAAAGTAAGTAAAGTAAAAGTAAAAACAAGACAAAAAAGACACTAAAAATAAATGACATCTTAAATATAAATAAATAAATAACGTCCTTCATATTTTACAGTAAACCAAGCTGAAATTAAAAATATTTTAATTTAATATTTCCATTGTAATTAAATTAAAACTTGGGTTTTAGCCCCCAGGTCTTCCCATAGCTACTACGACACAGGCAAAAATAAGAAACTGGTTGATTAAAACAAAAACACTATTATAATAAAATTTTAATATGATTAAAATATAAATACAATATCACCACTTTAATTGTGGGAAGGTGAAAGGACCCCACCTTGTGGACATCCTCGGGTAGTCATTGCAGACAATTGGTCTCCCAGTAAGTCCGACTGTATCCGCCGGCCCTTAAGCATGCACTCTATCCATCTACAGATAGTGAGTGGTACTCCGTGTTGCTCACAAGCCGTCCTCATAGAAACAAAGGTGGTGCGATCGAACGCACCCTCAATGTCTAGAAACGCTCCTAGACATACTTCCTTGGTTTCAAGCGCACTTTCAGCTCGGGTTACCACATGATGCAAGGTAGTTTCTGTGGATTTTCCTGGCTGATAAGCGCATTGCAGGGGAAACTATGTTAACCGTTGGTTATGATAACCAAAATCTTGGTGCACACAGGCCTCAATACTCAAACTTGGGTTCTCATGACCAGTGGCGTGCACGAGGTTATTAACTAGGGTAGGCAGAGCATTTTGGCATATATGAAGTTCCGTGAAGTAGGTAATCAAACATGCTGACAACTGGGCTAACGAGACAATTATATAAGTAAATTAAAGTAAGTAAAGTAAAAGTAAAAACAAGACAAAAAAGACTAAAAATAAATGACAACTTATATATAAATAAATAAATAACGTCCTTCATATTTTACAGTAAACCAAGCGAAAATTAAAAATATTTTAATTTAATATTTCCATTGTAATTAAATTAATAAAAATAAGAAACTGGTTGATTAAAACAAAAACACTATTATAATAAAATTTTAATATGATTAAAATATAAATACTATATCACAACTTTAAATGTGATTAGAAATAGTTTAAAAATACAGAGTAAGGAAATCATTTTGCATTTTTACCTACGTACGTACGGTAAAGTACGGTCAGGTGTGATTGCAGGCAAGGACTAACTTGTAGTGACCAAAAAAAAGAAAGAAGTCGTTTAAAAAGTAACATATTTTAGTTTTAACGAATGTAACAAACAAATCTTAAGTGGATCTAATAAGGAGGAGTTATTTTTGGCGATATAATACATCAAAATGATACATCATACATAACATCAATCCTCAGTTCCATAGGGGTAGGCAGGAGACTATATACTTCTACTTGCCACGGTCCTTGCATATTTCCTTAGCTTATTTTACGCTCATTAATCCTTTCACACATGTTCGTCGGTTTAGACCTGGCGATTCTTTAAAATGTCCTGAATTTAGTCTAGAAACATTCGCCTAGGTCTTCCCCTTCCAACATTTCCATTCACCCTCGTAAATTTCTTTTGTTAATCTTCTTTCATCCATTCTCTCTATGATACATTATTTTTATTTATTAATTACAAGTTAGCCTTTGACTGAAATCACAATTGATGATAGGTGGAGATGCAATCTAAGATGGAAGCGGGGAACTTGTTAGGAGTAAGATGAAATCCATTCGCCTTCGGTTCGGAAACGCTAAAACGCTTGGCGATACGTCATTGTCGGAATAATGAGAGTACTTAACTATGGTTGAAAAACATAACCTCCTTCGTAAGTCGGCTAAGAAATAATAAACGTCTGTAATTAAATAAAATAATATGTTTATTCTGTGGTAATCAGATAGTAGATAGGTATATTTATAAAAGTTATGCAGCTGTCTGAAACTGATTTCGATTCTAGATAAAATTATGTTTGTAATTACTTATTTATTTTCATATCGTTAGAAGGAATCTAACGTGCGATGGAACTATTAGATAGAATAAATTAGAAAATGTGTTTCAAACATTTGCATTTTTCTGCTTGTTTTTATATTGTCCTGGTTTTGTATATTTGTTCCATTCCCCTCTTTTATCTTTAAATTCTTAATCGTTTATTCTATCTAGACTTATTATAATCACTTTTAAACGTCAAGTTAGACTTTTTGTGTTGACTCTACCACCGGCTCGTAAGGCAGGTTTAGTTGAAAAGTGCCAGCAAGAAACTTAACAGTTGCTCAAATCTACATAAGGCAAGCCGCAAGATACAAATAAACAAAATTCTCCATGTATAGAACGGCTGCTTCTAGGATAAGAATACTTCAGCCAATTTTAATTTTCCTGGTTTTTTATTTATTGCAATTACACAGCTCTGTTGCTGCTTTGGATAGAGAGCTTAGGTTACTATAGCTCGACCAGAAACAAAAACCTTGGAAGAGGGTGTCACAAGTTCTTTCTAGTAGTCGGTGCATGCTAATAATTGAAAAACCAGTTTCTTTTTCTTCCAAAACATAGCGAAGGTGTTATTTTTCTGGCCAAGCTATAATGCTGTAACGATCCCTATCAAATGTTAATAATCGTATCCAGACAAATTCTTTTTAAATAATAACCAAACAAACCCAGTACTCGATTCTTCTCCAATGAATCACATTTTTTTTTATTAAATAATTTTAATTTCATTTTAACTTAAAAAATTTAATTGAGACCCTACCGACAAAGACGTATCGCCAAGCGATTTTAGGGAAACCGATTCGTCCCTTTCCTAACAAGTTAGCCCGCTTCCATCTTAGACTGCATCATCACTTAACATCAGGTGTGATAGTAGTCAAGGGCCAACTTGTAGTCGATATAAAAAAAATTTTAATTAAACGTTTATGAAATATAGGACCTTGCGGTTTAACATACATATATACATACATACGTAAAACCACGCCTTATTCTCGAAGGGGTAGGCAGACACCACATCCCTCCACTTACCACGGTCCTTACATACTTCCTTAACTCCTTCCACTCTCATTAATCCTTTTATACAAGTTCGTTGGTTTAGGGTACTCTTGACCTGGCTATTATTTAAAATGTCCTGAATTTGGTCCAGGAACATTCACCTAGGTCTTCCCCTTCCAACATTTCCATCCACGGTTCAACATTACGGTTTAAGTCCAGCTTTATATCCATAGAGCTATTGAGGTAAGACATATTCTTTGTCTATGCCTTCACATAAGTCCAAATATAAAACTCGCCAGCATAACGTAATAAGTTAGATTGGGCCGGCAGATGCCGCGATATGAGACGTTATGATCTCCAGATATGGGGCAGGTGCGCTCGCTCCATCTCAGATTGTCTATCTCATGCCAGACTCATTTACTGTTTACTGCTCTTTGTTCTAACGTGTTTTGCTATTTACATTTTTTTTTGAGATTTCCTAAAAAATAACTCTAAAAATTGCATATTGACGATTTAAAATAATCATAAAGATTTCACTCAATAAAGATATTATGACTTTGTCTTTGAATTGAGCCCTGGAATCGAAAGAAATTTAGTGAGAAGGACATAGATAATACTTGTCCGCTTTCACATATCGGTTCTTTGTTAACGTTTATTCTGTCATTTTCTGGACCGCACTTTATATCTCTAAAACTATGCACTCGATTAACTTGGAATACATCTTAGATACTCATTTCTCGATGAATACGGTAAGAATTAATTTTTCGATACTTCTTTCGTGGGGCCGATTAAGGGTTTCTAAATTGGTTTAGATCTGGCTGGTGAGAGGCTTCGGGCGGGGCTAGTTACCACCCTACCGACAAACGCGTACCACCAAGCGATTTAGCGTTCTTGTACAATGTTCGTATAGAAACCATGAGGTGCGATGACAGTAAAGAGTTAATTTGTAATAAAAAAGAACTCCACCCTATCTACCTAACTACCTGTGTTCCAAATTAGCGTTCGATTATCAGATTGATAGATTGCATTGTTATTTAATATCAGCCAATCCCTAACTTGCAGTTCAAAAGTTGCATCTTGCTTAGTTTCTATATAGAGCAGGTGTTTGCTATACTTGCAATGTATCTTATCTTTCGCATTCCACAAACCTTTTTCTTTATCAATTCCACCCTTGATTACAGCAACAGCAGCTGGAAACTAAAATATATCGATGTGTCAGCTAGAATCGATTAGATAGATGTTGTCCGAACGATTGCGAGTTTCCCGCGGCTCAATCGATTCAGAATCGAGTATTTGTCGATCGCTCATCGAGATTAAACCGAGAAGTGGCTCAGAGTGTGCTAGATGCTTATCTGTGCAGGAATTTCATACAGAATTATCTTTACTGTTGTTACATTGACAATAATATGCTTGTTTGGAATTTAGTGAAATGATTCTTACTGTACAACGTATGTACTTTTCCTTATATTTAGTACTTTTTGATTAGGTTAGCTTTTATAAAACCGTTAATTAATATTTTATGCACTGAAACTTTTGCACAATAATTAAATATTTATTATTATTTTAAATTATGTTAAGCTAATAAGTGAATATTTGGGTGTATTTTTTTTGCAGATTTTGCACTTTTATTTTTATGAGTCTAATTAGAAAATATTTACTAGTATACTTTTAATTTAATTTAGTAAACATTTTATTATTTTCAAAATACGTGAATAATTACTACTTTCATGTCCTTTAGGTTTGCTATTTAAAAAAAAATTAAGCTTTAGATTATTCATTACAAAAAATTTAAAGATAAACGCTTAGAAAAACGGTTTTACTTTCATGATTATTATTTTAAAAATGGTCAGTTGTACCTTGTACATCTAGAATCTGGCATCTATTGTTACAGCTGATTGTTACTTAAAAGAAACGTCATATAAGTCATAACCGACATCACAAGCGGACTAACTTTTTCCCCGCAAATTCCGCGTCCATATCGAAATATCGCCCGTAGATACGACTTTTATGGCGGGCAGCTTTTTTATTTGACATTTTATACAAGTTTATTCAAACAGGCCCGCGATAGGATCGGCGACGTTATCTTTCAATGCAACGTTACCGCGAGCTGGTGCTCGATAGGATCTGGGGCCATTGCTAGTTAAACCAACCTGATAAGGGATCGCGCGGCGCTGTGTGCGTGGCGTACGTACGCGGCGCGCGCGTGTGCGGGGAGGGGAGCGCGAACGCCAGCCAGTCACTAAAATTACGCGGCAAAAGAATGACGCCGCGGACGAAAAGTTGTGCTCTGCGTTGAGTTGTGTGTGCCCTGTGTTCCCTGACGCTGTGATGTTATTGTGGTTGAGTTACTTGAGGCAGTTGGAGCAGGCGTGCGCCGGGGTCGCCGCGCCGCCGCCAGACGGCGCTGTCGGCGGGAAAACAATGTGTACGTCAAACTTCTTGTTTACGTTTTACAACCCCAAAGACTAAGTGATATTATTCTGTGTTCCGATCTGAAGATTATCGTTGATAATTAGATGCACCGTAAGCGCAACATCTGTGAATCAGCCGACGAATTTACCGATTGTTTCCAGGTGAACCATCTGTTTATCGGTCTAATTACTACAAGAATTATATTTCTTCTTGAAAGTTTCTTAACGTAATGGTACTTAACTTCAACCCGAAGTACGTATCTAATGCCTTTTTTAAGGATTAATTATAGATTAAATACATCGCAATATCTACTTGAATTGCAGCATTATTTCATGATTACAATCGCTTACATGGATTTTATATTTAAATGTCAACTGCCTACCATCTTACCTACCACCTATTTTCGGAATTTTGCACATAGGTAGGCAGTTTAATTTTCTCCTGTTTCTCTTTTTTCCTCTTTATTCACGTATTATTCATCCACAATGCAGGAAAATGCATTTTTGTTTTTACCTACGCAACGTATTTATAGAAAGAAAAAAATGAATTTTACATTATATTTGAGGATGCTCACAGTTTCACTCTAGTTTTGTTCCCGTGGGAATTTTTGGATATAATGTGGCCTATGTGTTATTCTGATAAATAAGCTATATTATTGTGAAGTTTCATCAAAATCCATCCAGTAGTTTTTGCTTAAAAGACTAACAAACATCCATCAATCAACACATAATACTTTCGCCTACTTACCTACCTATATACTTAAGTAGAAATTGTTAATGAAATTGCAAAAATAAAAATTCCATTTTGAAATTCCTATTTCAATTTTATTGCACCTACTATTTTTTCCTAATTTAAAAATGTCATTTGGCTATAATTTTTGGAAAACCAAGCAGTTATAACGTAATTCTTAAGTAGTAAAGCGTAACACAATATTAAACAATGTTATTTATGTTAACGACAGGACATTCGGGGGATCTCGATAAGAGTAATGATTCAAAGTTTTTTATCTTGTTTGTGTTCCTGATACTGGCACCTACTCGTACATATCCACTTACTGACTACTTGGAAGAGTAAACATTATGCTCTACAACTGTAGCACTGTTCTGTAACGATGTTTTTATAACTTAACAGTAAGTTTTGATTTTTTTTTAATTACAAGTGACTCCTAATCAAACCTAAGTAAGTAAGTGATGATGCAATCTAAGATGGAATCGGGCTAATGGGTAGGAGGAGGTATTGTACCAAATGCTAAATCGCTTGGCGGTATGGTTTGCCTAGCCACGGCCGAAGCCTTCTACCAGACAAATTAACAAAATTATAACTTGAAAAAAAAATAACACGATTGTGTAAGTTTATAATTTGTTTTTATATAACTCACGAAATTCTAAATCTATTTTATAGTATCTTGTTAGAAAGAGAGAAATAATTATCAATTATATATGAATTCGAGTCTTAGGGCGAATAGCAATGCTGGTCTTTTTTTGTTCATTACAAGTTAGCCCTTGTCTACAATCATACCTGATGGTAAGTGATAATGCAATCAATCAAAGATTGAAGCAGGCTAATTTGTTCGAAGTAAGATTGAAGCAGGCTAATTTGTTCGAAGTAAGATTGAAGCAGGCTAATTTGTTCGAAGTAAGATTGAAGCAGGCTAATTTGTTCGAAGTAAGATTGAAGCAGGCTAATTTGTTCGAAGTAGGATGAAATCCATACCCATTCCGGTTTGTACAAGACATCGTACCAGAACACTAAATCACTTGACGGTATGGTGGTAACTAGCCACGACAGAAGCCTCCCTCCAGCCTGATCATCGACTAAAAATCCTCTAAATGATAACAAACCTTGCTACCTATCTGGCTAAGTACGTAGATATACGTACTTATTTATCGTCTGCTGTCTGTACTGATAAAAATGACGTGTGCGTTGTGAATGGGGACTCGAGATGGGCCGATAGGGCGCCGGCGGGGGGCAGCGGGGTGCGCGGCGCGGCGCGGGGGCAGGGGGGACGTTATCTCTCGGCGAGATTTCACGTTCATTATCAGCGGCGTCGCAGATCGAGGGTGCTGCATTGTTGTGCTTGCGTAGGTATTGAGACGTGTGTAAGAGAATGGGATACCCATCTATGTGCCAGCATGGATGCCGGACTAGGTGGTAGTAGTAGAGCTGTTTGTGAGTAGGCTCGTGTGGGAAGTACTTCCATCATTGGAATTAGTATTCCAATTCTAACTAATATTATAAAGGCTACATTTTGTAAGTATGTATGAATGGATGTTTGGCACTGTTTCACAAACAAACTACTTAATGTATTTTAATGAAACTTCACAATAATATTTTTTTTATCGACTACAAGTTGGCCTTTGACTGCTATCACACCTGATGTTATGTGATGATGGCGTCTAAGATGGAAGCGGGCTAATTTGTTGGAGTAGGATGAAATCCACACCCTTTTCGGTTTCTACACGACATCGTACCGGAACGCTAAATCGCTTGGAGATACGTCTTTGTCGGTAGGGTGGTAACTAGTCACGGCGAAAGCCTCCCACCAGCCAGACCAAGACAAATTAAGAAAAATTTCAATCTGCCCCACCGGGAATCGAACCCAGGACCTCCGTCTTATAATCAGAATAACACATATGCCACATTTTATCCCGAAATTCCCACAGGAACGTGAACTGCGCGGGTGAAACCGTATTACCTCTAGTAGTAGAATTATTCCAAAGAACAGCAAAGAATTAACGCAGCACTAAATCTTTGATTGCCAGAACCCAAAGTCGTGACATTTGTTAAAAATATTGAATTTGACAAATGCTTATCTATTTACTTTCCAAAATCAGTAGGCTTCGGTCGTGGCTAACTAGTAACTCTATCGTACACCTTGGTATCGCCGAACGATTTAGAATTGTAAATTATCTTTTCTAAAGCATGCCTTTTTCATGTTATTGCGAACTAAAATCTTATCTTGCATCGTCACTTAACATCAAATGAAATTGTAATCAAGCACTTGTTGAAATAAAAATGTTATTTCTCCACGACATACATTAAAAAACTTATTAAACTATAAAAAACCTCTAAAACAAACATAAAGCCAAGAGTCGGCCCCGGCGTTTAACGGTTACACTCCAAATTCTATTGTTCGAGTTAATGTAGAATTTTCCCAAAACACGTGGTTATCAGGAGGCAACATCGCGGCGGGAATCGAACCCGTTATCTTCAGTTTGCATCGCCAGCGCCATGCTTTAGCGTTATCGCTGACATCTCGCCGGATTTTTTGTGCGGTATAAAAGATGACTAGGTACCAGATATGTTGTTTCGAGTTCCCTTAGTAGTGGTGTTTCGTGGTTAGGGTAACTCACCCCTTTATTAATACTGAGTGAGTTTTAGTAGTAGTCGACCTTTCGATCGAGAAAATACTGTTACTATACTGATTTCAGTCGTCAAGCAATGTTAAGTTCCGGTAAAATAATTGGTACTTTAATACCTTTGTCTCAGACGGACTCTTTTGACAGCCAGGTGGGTTTGTAAGACTACCACCCTACTCACCAAGACGTACCGTCAAGCGATTTAACGTTCCGGTACGATATAGTGTAGAAACTGAAAGGGATGTGGATTTAATTCTACTCCAAAACGTGGACCAACTTGCGGGAAATAAAAAAAACGGGTAAAGAATAGCGTAGGTATCTGGTAGAACTGAAACCAGCCAAGGCGCAAGGGGCAGCGGGATGCGCCTTGAGTGGTCAATTTAGTGTGTCAAGTGCAATAGGCACTGTACACACTAAAGTGTCTTTGTTGCTAAATACTAAAATGACCGAACATTGACGTATCTCGGAGCCTTTTCCTCACAAAATGTAATGAAAAATCCCCCTTCGATTCATGTGAATTGATTAAATTCTAACTCTACAATACAAAACAACTCTACAAGATAGTGTAACTATATATGATGAATATATATATTCCATGTATACAATATGATTGTTTGCCTGCAATTTAGATATACTAGCAGTCGCCCACGACTTCGTCCGCGTGTAAACCAATTGCCCTTCTATTTTTCTATGACAGACTTTCATACAAATGTTCTTACCTAATGCTCTCTTTATGTCTGCTTCTGACAACACTGGATTCGCACAATGTTTCCGGAAAGACGTTTCGTTTGATACATGATGTTTGATATGTTGACTGGCGAGGCGTATCTAAGATGGCGACTGCAATTTCTTTGGATAGCAATTACGGCTTATTTGTAATTATCATTAGAATTTAAGGAAATTCTCCTTAATCCGAATTTTACGGATATATGTTGTGGATTCGAAATCGATATTTTATTATGTTTTGTTATTCATCTAAGGTTTCGATCGAGTCTACCGTACCCCTTGACGAAATTTTTAATATAGAAGAATATGTTCATTTTGAATCTGTAAATAATATTAATTACTCGATTTAATTTTAATGTAAAACAAACAGCCATTTGACGCCGTGGCTGTAAAACCGATGGCCATTTTTTTTCATGTTAGCAGGTTTACTTAAAATATTCTTATTCATATAATCATGTATGTCTATCGAAGCATGTGGTCTAAGATAAATGGCTTGCACAGATAGACGTTTCCTCTCGTAGTATAACAAAGTGGCGCGGTGATGTCGATAGCAGATTCGTTTGCAGGAAGAGTTATCTTGACGAAACTGCGCACTCGGTGCGACTGTTCGCTAACTGACTGTGCGAGATGTCTGTATGTTTGTATGTATGTTACATGTGGTCTAAGATAAATGGCTTGCACAGATAGACATTTCCTCTCGTAGTATAACAAAGTGGCGCGGTGATGTCGATAGCAGATTCGTTTGCAGGAAGAGTTATCTTGACGAAACTGCGCACTCGGCGCGACTGTTCGCTGACTGACTGTGCGAGATGTATGTATGTTTGTATGTATGTTACATGTGGTCTAAGATAAATGGCTTGCACAGATAGACGTTTCCTCTCGTAGTATAACAGAGTGGCGCGGTGATGTCGATAGCAGATTCGTTTGCAGGAAGAGTTATCTTGACGAAACTGCGCACTCGGCGCGACTGTTCGCTAACTGACTGTGCGAGATGTATGTATGTATGTTTGTATGTATGTTACATGTGGTCTAAGATAAATGGCTTGCACAGATAGACGTTTCCTCTCGTGGTATAACAAAGTGGCGCGGTGATGTCGATAGCAGATTCGTTTGCAGGAAGAGTTATCTTGACGAAACTGCGCACTCGCCGCGACTGTTCGCTGACTGACTGTGCGAGATGTATGTATGTATGTTTGTATTTATGTTACATGTGGTCTAACATAAATGGCTTGCACAGATAGACGTTTCCTCTCGTGGTATAACAAAGTGGCGCGGTGATGTCGATAGCAGATTCGTTTGCAGGAAGAGTTAACTTGACGAAACTGCGCACTCGGCGCGACTGTTCGCTGACTGACTGTGCGAGATGTATGTGTGTTTGTATGTATGTTACATGTGGTCTAAGATAAATGGCTTGCACAGATAGACGTTTCCTCTCGTGGTATAACAGAGTGGCGCGGTGATGTCGATAGCAGATTCGTTTGCAATCTTGATGAAACTGCGCACTCGGCGCGACTGTTCGCTGACTGACTGTGCGAGATGTATGTGTGTTTGTATGTATGTTACATGTGGTCTAAGATAAATGGCTTGCACAGATAGACGTTTCCTCTCGTGGTATAACAGAGTGGCGCGGTGATGTCGATAGCAGATTCGTTTGCAGGAAGAGTTATCTTGACGAAACTGCGCACTCGGCGCGACTGTTCGCTGACTGACTGTGCGAGATGTATGTGTGTTTGTATGTATGTTACATGTGGTCTAAGATAAATGGCTTGCACAGATAGACGTTTCCTCTCGTGGTATAACAGAGTGGCGCGGTGATGTCGATAGCAGATTCGTTTGCAGGAAGAGTTATCTTGACGAAACTGCGCACTCGGCGCGACTGTTCGCTGACTGACTGTGCGAGATGTATGTGTGTTTGTATGTATGTTACATGTGGTCTAAGATAAATGGCTTGCACAGATAGACGTTTCCTCTCGTGGTATAACAGAGTGGCGCGGTGATGTCGATAGCAGATTCGTTTGCAGGAAGAGTTATCTTGACGAAACTGCGCACTCGGCGCGACTGTTCGCTGACTGACTGTGCGAGATGTATGTGTGTTTGTATGTATGTTACATGTGGTCTAAGATAAATGGCTTGCACAGATAGACGTTTCCTCTCGTGGTATAACAAAGTGGCGCGGTGATGTCGATAGCAGATTTCGCCTAATTAATGAAACGAGAAGAAAATCATATTTAATAAATATGACACAAATATTACATAAAAAAATCAAATATTCTGCTTCTAATATGAGTTTTTATTTATATCTATAATTAATTATATCTAAAATTTAATTAGACTGACCAATTGCCTCATAAGAAAATCTCAAGAAGTATTCACTTGATTGTGTTGTTTAGCGTAGCTTTCCTCATTTCACAATGCAGATGCTTACTAAAAATGGATTGTTGGGGACTAAACGCGGGTAAACCCGCTGCGCAAAGCTAGTTCAGTATGATAGAGAGCGCACCGTAGTCGGTGGTACGCGCAGCATCCTGCTCGTCAAACTGCGAGTGGGCCGGGCAGATCATGCGCCGTCTAATTGATTCGGTGTCGAGGCGCGGAAAGGTCGCCGGTTCAGTGCCTGGCGACGGCAACCATCCGTTACCTTCACTACGATTGCATTGCTATATCATTTCATATTACTTGTAGACGTTTCTAGCATCAAATCTTTGCTCTTATTTATTACTTTTTGTCGCTTTCGTATAATATAAAAAATATCGTTAAAAAAAGTTAGTTTCGTTACAGAATTTTGCTTTTAATTTTTAATCAAAATTTATTTCGTCCGCGCTATTATCGCACTGAAGATGCAACATCAATTGACCCGCTGAAAACTAATATTGTACCAAAAATTCAATTTGTACAGTACGCAGTCACAAGCCTCGTCTTCATAGCAAGCCTTAAGTCGTACAATACCTAGGTAGAACACTGATATATACTACTACATATCACCATACCTATTGTGCTTCAACAATAAGAAAACAGATTGATATGCAAGTTAAACTTGATGGAAATGTTGATCCGGAAAACCAAGGCGAACGTTCCTGTACCAAATCCTTGTAAAAGGCTAGGTAACGAGTACTCTATAATCCAAACGATTGTATGAAAGCTGATTGTGGCAAGTGGCAGTCTCTGCCTACCTCTTACAAGGCTTGATGATGTATTTATGTTAAATTTGTAGCAACGGTCTTTTTATGAGAAGTTGAAAAAGGCAATACCCTTACCCCGATTCGTCAATGTACCGATTTGTATTAATGTTATTTAAATACCTACATTTTCGTAAAGTTTTTTACGGTGCAGTGCTATGTGTGCAGTTATTTACATAGCTATTTGGAAAAGGAATGCTATCGCAGTGCGGGCGACTGATGAAACTACTTTGTTACAAGTTTTTTATACTTTTTACTCGAAATCGCTATTTAAATAATAGTAGGTATCCTACAAATATAAAGGTTAAATTGTTGTACCTACACTGAAAATAGGTTATAAAAACAGTACAATGAGCCATTTGTTTACAGTTCATGACAAATATATTCCCATAGCGGTAGGTAGAGACCACGTCCTTACACTTGCTTCGATCCTTGCATCTCTCTCACATTCTTCCAATTTCATTAAGTCCCTGATACAAGTGCGTTGTTTTAGGGTACTTTCGATTAAAGGCCAGGCTTTAATCAAAATGTCCTGGATCAGAATTTGATTCAGAACATTCTGATTAAAGGTTCGCCTTGGTTTTCTCCTTCCAACATTATCATTTATTCTCGCCTTATAAAGGGATTTATCCTTTCATTTATTCTCTTTACATGACTAAAACATTTTAAGAAAACCTTTCACACACAGTATTACACAGTATTTTTTATTTTTTTTTATGACTACAAGTTGGCCCTTGACTGCTATCACACCTGATGTTAAGTGATGATGCAGTCTAAGATGAAAGCGAGCTAACTTGTTAGGAGTGGGACGAAAATCCACACCCCTTTCGGTTTCTACACGACATCGTACCCGAACGCTAAATCGCAAATTATGTTAAATAAATTGAGATGCTATTCCATTCATTCATACATCATACACAAGCACAATATGTAGGTACAGTTGTTGAGAAGCCATTAAAATATGAAGTATCTAATAAGAAGTAAAATATTCAATGATTAGCTAGATACACGTACTTATGAAAAATAACAAAAATAAATAACGAAATATAAATCTGCTCCAAAACTACGCGGAGGTGTAAACTAAAATTATAATATGAAGTTAATAAATAATATTGCGATATTATTTATTCAGTGTTTAAATTTTATATCCACTAAAATATTAATAAGCCAGAGATAAATTACTGTTGATAGGTGTCTAGTCATAAATTAACATCACATTAAAATCTTATATTTTTTTATATTTATTCAACTCCAAAAAAGGCTAAGTTTCTTCATTCAGCTATTTATTTTATGCGCGTGCGCTGGTTATGCATATGATAAAAATAAGTTCTTAACCAAATCCGCTAGTTATAAATATAGAAAAGTAATATCGGTTAGTTGAAAAGAACCCAAAAAATTATTACCTTTACCTATGTTATGAAGCCCGCCAACCCGCAGTTGAGCAGCGTGGTGGTACACGCCATGTCCCCTCTTCTATAAGGACAGGGAAGGAGGCCTGGCTCTGTAGTGGGCCGTTAATAGACTGATAATGATGATGTCATTGTGAAGAAAGGTCACTTGATTAACAACAGTGTACGTATAAAATAAATTTAAATATTTGGAAAATAGACACTAATATTTTTCAAATTTAGTAAAATGCAGTCGTTACAACTCCCAAATTCAGATGCCTTTTATAATATTAAGCGTTTTAAACGAACTATTTAATTATTTTTTTGCTTTTAGGAGAAAAAAAGCTTAAAGTTAAGCGCGTTTTTAATATATTTTTTCTGTTCCGCTGAAAGTTTAGCTGTTAGTAAAGTATAACAATTTCGTTCGTTTAGGTATATGTAACGAGTAGAAGGCGTGGGAGGGATTTCGTGGGGGGTTTTATCGCCAAAACTCCCGATAGCGAGCGATCCGTCCGCCGATAGGAGATCGACCGATAGTAGATAGGAGGGTGCGATAGGCCCGCGTCTATACAAAATGGTTCCCTCCGTATCGCAGCTCAAATCTTTTTATGTTGATCGGATTTTTAGATTGAGCCGGATTAATTTTTTAAGTTTCGTTTTATTTTTTTTATATTTATAAAGGAGGTTGAGGTTATTATGTTTTTGTAATATTATTTTTTTAATTTTCATGTGAATGCTTATCTGCCAAGACATGCGTCGTCATGATATAATGATGATGATGGTGATGATATCTGGGAATCCTGACACAGCGGAATTTTAATTTAAATACCTTTCGTTCTGCGTATCCAACTCCTCCGGGAAGCACTACCGTCTGCCGTCCAGCAATATTTCTGTGGCTGTAGTTGCAAGGTCGTTAAACCTAATAGCCAGACATACCAGCCAGTTTAGCCAGGCGTTTGTATGAAAAGGCAGGACACCTTAGAGATACAACAAATGTATATCTATCTATCTATCTATATATATATATAAGAGATTACCACCTATATATTGACTCATCACAATATTTCTGGAACCATAAGGCGTAGCGACTTGAAATTTGGTAGGAATATTCCTTTCGCCGAGTAGAGGTCAGCTAAGAACGGATTTTACGAATTTCCACCCACAAGGGGGGTTTCGGGGTCTGCTAGTATAATATAAAATCAAGCTTTTTTTTATTATTACTAAAAATCTTCTTGAATTCTAATGAAATATTAAAAGGCTAGTGGAAGCTGGGCAAGCCGGACACCATTTATTTTGGCCGGACACGCAAATAAGAAACCCGGACTATGTCCGACTTTATCCGGACGCTTTCGGCTGCCGGGCATAGAATAAGTGCAATGTACTGTGTTCTCCGCATATCAATAATACGATAATTATGAAAAATTATAACAGGTATAGATAAGATTATATTATGATTAGTGATGTGATGCAAGATATCGTAAAGGTCTTAGATTATAATAAGATATGACATCTAATAGTCTAAGAGCTTGTGATGACCAGATCTTCGTCATTTAATAAAAAATGAAACTTTGACCAAGTCAGATACTATAAAGAGTACCTTAAGTGATAAGGCGTGGCAAAGATTCACCAAGATAAAAGTGTCTGGTGACAACGACTTGTCACGATGAAAATATAAAAAAAACATACGTTCACATTTTAATGTCACATTTTTTGGTAAGTATTCTCTTTAAAGTCTCTATGATTTAAATTTCATAATAGCCTACCTACGTGGTGGGAGCGTTTATAAAGTGACGAGGAGCAAACCGCCACATGCTCTTGCTCTTTAAAAAATGCATTTTTTGCGTTTGTTTATTATGCAAAATTATCAAACAGGATATTGAAATTTGACTTTTTATGTTAATCGTATATTACGTATCCGCTGCATTCCGCAATCGCTATAATTATCAGTTTTGAATAGTTTATTAAGTTAATGACCTGTATGGCGCGACGACGAGATGTATTTATTTAACAAACACTAGGTTGTGGGTTCAATTAATAGCTCAGGCTAATTAACAATCCAACATCTTAGATATCTTCAGCCATCACTTAATATTTAGTTTTTTCCTATTTAAGATTAAATGTCTTTTTTGGCTAGAACAATAAGTTCTCCATAAAACTTTTAATGTACCTTTTTTCTTGTCATCATCTCATTGCACCAATTTTCATCAAACATAGTTTCAAAGTAGAACCACCACAGAAGGCTTTCAAATTAAAAAAAATTGCTTCGAAAGCGGCCCATCCGTTTGATCGCTACGATGCGAGAGACATCGACGTTAAACTTAGATATTCCCGCTCTTTTTGCGTCGCATGCGGCTGCGGTTTGCGTCTAGATATGCATTCATCTGGTTTAGGTCACATTTAGCGTGGGTTCGACACGCGCAACTTGATGGAAATGTACTGAGGTCGAAACCCAAAAAAACCGTCATGCCTTGTTTGACTAATTTAACCACGACTGCATCTGTAGCAGAATAATTGCAAATTATGCTGCATACTGTGTGCCCTGTGGTTTTAATTGCTGAGAGAAAATCATCATCATCATCATCATTATTAGCCTATGAAAGGCCCACTACAGGGCCAGGCCTCCCTCCTTATGGGAGAAGAGATATGGAGCGTACACCCACCACGCTGCTTCAATCAGTATCAGATGTTGATGATAGTGACCGGGATCGACGGGTTAACGTGCTCTCGAAGACACGGGGGTGTAAGGACCAGGACCTCGTGATCGAAGCCACATAGGCTAACCACTAAACCAACGAGGCTGTCAACGAGAGAAAATATCGACATAAAAAGAAGTAAAAGCTTTGATGTATTCCATACTAGATATCTTTGTGCCAAACATATACAGATCGGTTCAGCGACATTCTTGAGTTATGAGTCCAACTTATAAATGACGTGATGGGGTTTGACACTAATTGTTTTTTTTTATATGAAATACGCCCTTGACCATGATCTCGCCTGATATTTAAGCGTAGATGAAGTCTAAAGTAGGATGCGCTTACTTAGAAAATGCCTATTGACTCTTGTTTTAAAGATACCCAAGTTGTAGGAATAAGGTAAAACTCACTTCGGAAGGGCATTAAAATATCTTAGCAGTACGTATAATAAAAAGCTTTAAATACTTGAAATAATAACCGCTTTGGAAAGTCGCTAAAACGGCACAAGTTATTGGTAAAACGTGTAGGGGGTTAGAGGGGGGTTATTATATGGCGATAGGACCCGTATGCGGCGCGCTGATAACAAGTGAGTTAGTTATCCGTGTTATGTAGGTTACTTGAAATTTTATGTATCACTTCATTTGCGACTGATAACTGACGTGTGACGTCACGTTGATAATAATAGAGCCTGTCACTATAGAACCTTCTACTATTGAATTGCCTTGAAACTAGGCTAGGCTCCAAACTATCTCTATACCAAATTTCATTTTATTCGGTTCAGTAGGTAGTTAATGCGTGATTGAGTAACAAACTTACTTTCGTATTTATAATATTAGTATAGATAAATGTTAAAAGTAATTTTAATTTCATAATCTCTACTAGTTACATTGCAAAATAAGAGTCTGTCAAAATAGGGAGGATCATCATTATCAGCCTATTTACCACTTACTACAAGGCCAGGCCTCCCTTATAGGGGATATGGAGAGTAGACCCACCATGCTACTCCAATGTGAGTTAGGGGGCTTTGGGTCATAATGTTTCATTTATTAAAGATTACTATCATGTTGATGATAGGTACCGGGAGCAACGGCTTAACATGCTCTCTGAGGCAAGGGGGTTTAACACCACAAACTTCGCGACTCGGGGCATTTCATAGAAGAATGAAAAACTTAGAATCATTCCGTGACCCCACCCAGGAGTCGAACCAAGGACCTTGTGATTGAAGCCACACACGCTAATTACTAGACAAACGAGGCTGTCTTGTGTAATCTGCTTCTATTTAATAGACAGACACACACACACATGACACATTTATCAATATTGTTTACTAATTAATATATACAGTGCAAACATTTATTACAAGCATTTAATAAAATTTAAATTATTTTGACATTTTCAACGTGATATTTATTTAATTGTTTATAGTCTAGGAGCCTGTGATCTTCAGATCTTAGTCATTTTATAAAAGTTGAAAATTTGTTACTTTATCAGTTCATACTGCACAGCAGGCATTATGAAGATTCAGTCGAACAAACTTTCAGTCGTCGAAGTGAAATTGTGTGTTTTGTATTCAAATTCAATTTCAAGTATCATCTTGTTCCCACTACTACTTATCTACGCAGGTGAAACCGCGGGCGTCCTCTTATAATTTACTTAATTTAAATTAACATAACTTCTAACGCTGTTGTTGTCAACGTAATCTTAAATGTTATAATTAAATAGATTTTAAATGAATGAAATTAGATAAAAATAGATTGTTCTGACGTAATTCATTTGCAATTTGAATAATCTAATAATATAGAGGTGTCAGTCGTTTTGACGAACGATTTTAACGTTTGTGGTGCTTGGACTAAAAGTGACTGTCACTTCAATTATCTCTGATTTTTTTTAACTATAGCTCCTAAACTAATGTTAAATTAAAAACTGGATTTATATATGATAACATTTTATATTAAAAGCGTAGAAAAAATTATAAATAGATCAGATTAAGGCAAAACACTTTTGTTATTAAAAAAAAGAATTTCTTTTTAATTATGAGGTATAATCTGCAATAACCGTATTTAAAATAAAATTTGAAATGTGACCAACGCGTCTATGCTTTTAGAAACTTCTTAGTAAAGTTATAAAATATATTAAAAGCTGGTTGCAATCAAATCTAGACATTCAGCAGTGTGTCACAGTTCGAGCCAAGTTCGAAGGATAACAGCGCAATGTATTTGACTGACATGATTTCTTTGTTGATTGATTTGATGATACCTCTACATTCCTAATAGTAGCTATGTATTAGTAAAAATTTATTTATTTATAAAATTGTTTTTATAAAATATAGAAGATTATCTGTGTCTGTGTAACAGTTGTGCTTTAAGGTTAAATTTATTTTTAATAGTAATAATGTTACTTGTATTCGTTACATCTCACCTCACTTAACCTCTCAATTGTTAAAAAAGTAAGTAGGCACATTAATTCGATCAAAAATTCTTAAACCGATTGCGGTGTCAGCGATAGTCAGAAAAGATTGCATTTTTTTAACCGATAAATCTATTTTTCTTATTTCTTAGATTTACCAATAGTTCTTAGATTTATAAATTATTCTTCATTGTTAGATAAATATATCTTAGTGAATCGGTTACGCCGACTACCCCGACCTTGTACACAACTTGGCTATTTTTCCGTTTTTGTTAGGATAATATACCAGTTGGAGGTGCTAACCATATCTCTAAGAGATAACATCTAGCATTATAATATAGCATATTTATACAGATAGACATCTAAATTACCTGTTAGGTACTTTATTTTGATGCGAATTTAGCGTAAAGGTCAAGTTGTGGCTCGACAAAAAGTTGCGGAACCCCATTTTGAATTTTAAACATGAAGTAACTAAAAATTTTACATTTTCACAATATAGTACTATTTTCGTATATAACATACATACATACATAAAATATCAGATTTTTTAGAAAAAAGCAATTGATACAGACATTCAAAATTTTATCATTTCTTTCTAGGTTAGCTTTCATCCCTTTCTATTATTTATTATTTAGGTAAACGTCCCAATAGTCGTCAGTTTCTGAACTTCGCTACCTTTGCAGCCTTGCCAGATTACTACTAGTCATAGTAGAGAAAAACTAATTACATGACAAGAGAGCAAATTTAATTAATTTTTTAGAAATATAATTTTGGTATTAATTAGTTAATATAATGTAACTAAATATTTAAAAAATTTTCAAAATGAGCGATTTGTACCAGTATCCGCCAGGTTTGTCCTAATTATCGTCAAAATGTCCCAGAACTCGTCAATTTTGAAAAAGAATTTGAACTTTATTGACTTAGACATAAAGTTCATTTTATTAATTATTTTTTTTAGTTCAATACATATGATATGATTGTTTTGATACTCCAGCTTTGAAAATCTGTAGTCATAATGGGGGAATAGTATTCAGTCGATCTGGTGGTACTTGTTAATGGTAAATTTCCGAGCACCGTGTCTTGCCAATCGATCGAACTATAACCAAATCCTACAGAGATTTTGCAATGTGACGTACTAGTTATGGGAAGAGACAAAATCAAACATAATATGATTGACTGTGAGTTGTTATGTTTCATCGAGTTCGATGCTAATTTGTTTGTGAAGCATTTGTTATAGGCAACATTATTTGGTCTCGTTCCCATCCGTTCAGAACGCACAATAAGAAACTGCCCTCCGAAACAAAGTTATTAAACTAAAATCAGCGACCGACTCGAACCTAAACGTGAACATGTGTGACCAAGCGTGGAACACGGCATGTAACAAAAAGATCCAAATGCAGGACACTTGAAGAAAACCTTTAACTCTGCCTCCAAATCCTACAAAAGTACTATTGCCAGGGCAAAGTGCAAGTTCATCAACGAATTGGTCAGAGGTTTCTTAAAATGCCACCTGGATCTCGTGCTTTTTGGTCTCTTTCCAAAGCCATTCAAGGCAACTTCTGCCGTTCTTCTTTTCCATCACTCTGCAAATTAGACGATACACTGGCCTATTCTGCTAAAGAGAAAGCAGAAATTCTTGGTACTCTCTTTGACAATAATTCTACGCTTGATGATCGGGGAAATACACCGCCTACCATCCCGCGGTGTAATAGCTCTTTGCGTGACATACTTTTCACCCAGCGTGAAGTGCACAAAGCGCTTTTGTCCCTAGACATCAACAAGGCAAGTGGGCCGGATGGTATCCCAGCGGTTGTGTTGAGAACTTGTGCACCAGAGCAGACTTCAGTCCTGATACGTTTGTTTCAACTATCCTACTCCTCCAGTACTGTTTCGACTACTTAGAAGACTGCCTTGGTACACCCAGTACCCAAAAAAGGCGATAAGTCAATTCCATCCAACTATAGGCCTATTTCTATAAACTCCCTGCACTCCAAAGTGATGGAACAAATTATCAACTTCTTGGGTACCTAGAAGAACGTCAACTCCTCAGCGATTCTCAATATGGCTTTCGCCATGGCCGATCAGCTGGCGACGTCCTAGTTTACCTCACTCACCGTTGGGCACAAGCTTTAGAGAGTAAAGGAGAAGAAGCACGCGCGGCGAGCTTAGATATTGCGAAGAAGTTTGATCGAGTATGGCATAAGGCACTTCTGCCCAAACTAACTTCTTATGGACCCCTGGAGAAGCTATGCGATTGGATCGCCAGCTTTCTAAATGAACGGAGCATTAAATTCGTAGTCGACGGTTTGTGCTCCCTTCCCAAATCAATTAACACTGGTGTTCCACAAGGTTCAGTGCTGTCGCCCACGTTATTCATACTGCACATAAATGACATGATTTCCAGCAACAACATGCGTTACTATACGAATGATATCACGGGCGACGCCCTTTACAATGATCGCGTACAGCTTTCTCTTAAACAGCTGGAGGAGTGTAGGTCCAGACTTGTGTCTGAAATTGAGACTTCCCTGAATCATCGTTACTTCCAGCCTCAACATAGGCTCTTGCCGTATAAAGCCCAAGTACGTCCGCACATGGAGTACTGCTCACATCTATGGGCTGGAGCACCTTAATACCAACTTCTTCCACTTGATCGCATTCAAAGGCGGGCAGTTCGCTTTGTTGACAATTCCAAACTCACCAGCAAGTTGGAGACCTTAGAACACCGTAGGGACGTTAGCTCTCTCTGTGTGTTCTATCGTCTTTATTATGGCGAGTGCTCTGAAGAGCTGTTTGAAATTATACTACCCTCTGTCTTCTCTCAGCGGAACTTGCGGCGTAGAAACCAGTTTCACTTACACCATCTGGATGGCTGGCTATCTACAACCTCTAGATTTTCTAGATCATTTCTGCCGCGCATATGCAGACTCTGGAACCAACTTCCTGCTGCGGAATTTTCTGACAATTATATCATAGGGGTATTTAAGGGGCAATCCAATCAATCAATTCCTCAAAGGCTGGCAACGCATTACCAGTACCTCTAGTGTTGCAAATGTACATAGGCGGTGGTAATCACTAATCAGGTGACCCGCAGGTGAGCTGGTTTGCCCGCTTTAATAGCGATGAAAAAATACATATCTCACGATATGTTTAAACAAAGCAGCATAACGAGCTAGTAAAGCTGATATTTATATATAACACGTTAACCTAAAATCATATTTAACTTCAATTTTGACTTATGTTAAAAATGAAGGCATTGTAACTATCAAGCGGATATATTATCATCTTAACATTTAAAGCTAAGTTAAAGACTTAACACTACCAGGCCGTGCCTAATGCAACTTTCACCCTTATCCCCACGCAATAAAGCTGAAACTAGAAACGGTGTCAGATTTACGTTCATTTGCTGTGTATGTCCCAGTGGTCGTCAAAATTTTGACGAGTTCTGGTTCAAGTTGGGAATTCAAAGTACGAGTAGACGTCACACGCTCAAAATAAAAATAAAAAGAAATATAACATGGTTTTTTTAATTATTTCGGTAGAAAATTAAATTGACTCTTCTATAAAAGAATTGGATATATCAAAAGTTCACAACAAATGTTACAAAAGTTACATCGTATACAAGCATGGCGAGCTGCGATTCAGTGCCTAAACTTGTAAAAAAATACAAATATTCAAAAACGCAAACTTTCGTTTATTGTTTCTCAAACACCAATAAAGTGCTGATTAAAATTTTGCATACAAATTATCGTGTATAATACCACAAATATGTTAGCATAAATAAATTTTACTTAGTTATTATAAGAAATAAATAACAGGCCTTTTTCCATATTATGACGGCTATTGGGACACTGTCGACTTTACCAGCGTTTACCTTAGTTGGTAAATTTTTATAGACAAATAATTTTGTAAGTACTTACCTAAGTATGTAGATATTTAGACCTTTTGAATTTCAATGAACCTCTTTTAACAATTAAGTCAGATGCTCTGAGCCTTATTTTTTCGATTACTTAGAACAGAGACTTAGTCTTTTAAAATCCGTGCCCCAATACTGCATAATATGAATTAAGAAAGAACTTCATCTAATAAGGCAAGCATACCTTTTTCGAAAGTGATTGATAAAATCAATCCGGAGTCACAAAAGGTATCAACGTGCAAACTTGATACTGGACCTGAAGTAGGGCGGGCACGTCATTGCGACATGTCGCACGACAAATTGCTGTTATTATCATAATAATTATATGTAAATAGTAGACGAATTTAAAACAGGCGTCTGTCGATGTAATATATGAACAGACTGTGTATTACCAAGTCTAAACCGGAAGAAGCGTATCCTATCAAACATTTTACTGGTAATTGTTAGGAGTAACAATGTTATAAAGGCAAAAGTTTGTATGTATGGAGGGATGTTTGTTACTCTTTCACGCAAAAATACAAAATGGATTTTGCTGAAACGTCACAATAATATAGCTTACATATCAGAATAATACATAAGCCACATTTAATCCCGGAATCCCTGCAGGAACGAAAACTACTCATTTTTATATGCATATTGAATGACTAATTTTCCCGGATAATAATTCCAAGTCAATAAAAACACTAAGTTTAGTTTGTAAGATATTAATAGACATTTTAAGGTATGCTGTAGTATGAAGCAATGTGGCAGAGTATGACAAGACAAAAAGTTTTAAAACAAAAAGTCGTGACTAGTTTACTCATACGATTAGGTACTTCATCAAGCCGTCGTCTGTACAACGTCTAGCCCTTCCAATGCTATCTGCGTATACGCACTGCACACAGACGCAACCTCACATATATCAACCAAAATTGAACTCTATGCCAATGCGATAAGATTAAATTACAATACACACAAATACTTTTCGGAGAATGTGCATGGAAATTTTATTCTAATAAACCTTCATATCGAATGCACTTCGGCTGTGGTGCGCCGAAAATTGAACTCTATTATGGAATTATAGAGTTGAATTTAGTTTGGGAACAAATTAAGCGTTGCAGAAATGTATTGCAAAAGGCCAGGGCTCGTGATATGACTAGGTAATTGATTGATCGAATCGATTTCAGATTGCTAACGGAATGGCGAACGTGTCGTCCTCTTTAAGTCAAAAATGCCGATATTTTAATGTTTAAACACTAGATGACTCACCTTTACTTGTAAACTAAACTTAGAAAATATACTTTAAATTAAAACAGCCCTTGACTGCAAGTACATCTAATACAAAGTGATGATGCAATTTAAGATGGAAGCGGGGAAACTTGTTAGGAGTTGGATGAAATCCATACTCCTTTTGGTTTCAACGCGACATCGTGCCGGAACGCTAAATCGCTTTGCGGTACGTCTTTGCACCAGCTGGACAAGTCAAGCCTTTTTCCATACAGGAGACTAGGAGTCGCTAAAATTTTCGGGATAAAAAGTAGCCTAAATAAATAGTACGAATCATATTATTGTAAAGATTTATCAAAATCCATTTAGTTTTATTTTATTACTTTCGCGTTTATTTTTTTTTATCGACTACAAGTTGGCCCTTGACTGCTATCACACCCGATGTTAAGTGATAATGCAGTCTAAGATGGAAGCGGGCTAACTTGTTAGGAGTGGGACTAAAATCCACACCCGTTTCGGTTTCCACACGACATCGTACCGAAACGCTGAATCACTTGGCGATACGTCTTTGTCGGTAGGTAACTAGCCACGGCGAAAACCTCCCACCAGCCAGACCAAGACAAATTAAGAAAAATCTCAATCTGCCCCGCCAGGAATCAAACCCAGGACCTCCGTCTTATAAATCCACCGCGCATACCACTGCGCCACGAAGGTCGTCAAAATATTATTATGATTGGATTTGGTGTTCAGGCACATCATGCTGCTAAATTGCGGGATGGCGCTCACTACCACTAATACTTATCTACTATCAGGTCTATCATCTTATTTGGTCAAGTATTACAAATAATATTAAACTTAATGTTGTTTATTTTTACCATAGAATACTGAGTGGCATAGAAAACAAAATAATTAGGTACTATCACCATAATGTTAATGTAGTAGTGCTATCGCTCACTATCGCTGGCTATCGCCCGTTATCACTTATCGCGCAGTCATTAGTGGTGCACTGGTGTGAAATGACGACTGGGACGACATTACAAATATGTATATTTTATATTTATTTTTTCTATACATACAAATATAATTGAGGTGTCTGTTTGTTTTTAATCGACGACAAAAACGGAGGAGATTCTCATTTCGACGCGTATAATTTTTTATGTATGTTCATACTGACTATAGAATTATGTGGTTGTGTAAATTAAAGTAACTGAATGAATCAATTAATTTTTACTTTTTAGTGCCCTTTGAAGTAGGTACGTTTTATTTGTTTTTTAATTCTTTTAAATGACATACAGTTTTTTTTTAATTTTTGTTTAGTAAAAAGCTGTATGTTATTTAAAAAAAAACAATGACATATGAAAAACACAGATTATTTTAACCCTGATATTTATAATCTTTTATTTCATTTTCTTATTATTTCTAAAGTAAACCCTTGGGTCACAGCTAAGTATTAAATTATGAATATTATATGAACGAGTTGATAAATTTAAATTTTAAGTCTTTTTGTATTATATCTATTCTAATGGCAATAAATTGCATAGATTGTGATATGAAAATTTAAAAAAAAAACATGGTATTTATGTACAAAAATAGTATAAAACGGTCGTTATTTCTATATTGGCACATTTTATCTGTGCAGTATATTATTGTCGTAAATAAAACTAAAGTGTTTTGATAAAAACGCTGTCATGATGTGTGTTTGTTAGATCTTTATCTGTTTAAAGTGTGTCCATAAAATAGATTTTATAGATTGTCATAAAAGTTATGGCTTTATGATATCACCTCATCAAATTAAAAATTAAATCTGCACAGTTATATCTATTTAAAACCCAATAGGCTAAGAGCCTGTGATGTCTAAATCTTCGTCATCTTAGAAAAGCTATTAGTTGTCAGCTCATACTCATGCCGTATTACAGTGGGCAATTAGGTATATTTTTGTTCACTCATTTATTTATTTACAATTATTTTTTAAAATTTTTAACAATGTTTATAAAATTATAAAAAAAACACTATTAAAAATTTATAAAAAAATCCATTCCGCCTGCTGCAGGGCCTGGGGGACCAAGCAACCGGTGGTCAGGGCTCCAGAGTGACGAACCTCCTCACAATACGCGCCGTTTCAAGAATTACTGCCTTCTGTATCCGACCCTTGTTCCAACAACTAAGCGAAAGCTTTTTAAGATGTTCGTCAAAGCTTTTCGCTATAGGACCGTTGACTGAAACGACTATAGGAACAATCATCGTTGAATCAACATTCCACATGGCGGTAATCTCATGAGCAAGGTCCAAGTATTTTGATACTTTTTCCTTTTCAGCTTTCACCAGATTATCGTCATGTGTAACAGTAATATCAACAACAGTGGGCAATTAGGTATATTTATTGTTACATTATATCATTTATACTTCTTCGATTAGTTGAGTAAATATTTATGCACTTATTAGCTATTGTATTGTGATTTTTCCCTCTCATATAATTTAATGGATATTTTAGTAGTAGGTAGTACCTCTAGTCTGCAAGAAATCACTACATTAGTGAAAATACGCTTATGGCCTATCGTTTACTTTTAGGTTCTTGGTATTTTTTTTTATTATCGGCGAATGTGCCTGGATCTAATTCAGGACATTTTAAGGAGTAGCCAGGTCAAAGTACTCTTAACCGACGAACTTGTATAAAAGGTTTAATGAAATTGGAAGAAGCGAGACATATGCAAAGATCGTGAAAAGTGAAGGGCGTGGTCTCTGCCTACTGCTATGGGAATGAGGCATGACACATCCGTATGTAACAAACAATGATACTGATAATAAAGATTTATGTTACAAGGTACCATCAAAAACTTTCAAGTCAGAATTTTTTTTCAAAAAAATACCATGGTAATCCATTCGTTTGCAACATGTTTGGAAGCTACAATGTCACAGAAAAATCCACAGATATTCAAACCTCAAGCTTAAAACGTCGAGAGTTAAATAAGCCAAGTAAAATCGCTGGTATAGAACAATTTAGAGAATAATGTAAAGGCAGGATACGCCAGACGACAACTTAATCATAATAAGTTTATTTGTTCCAAGTTTCGCACATAGACAAGGAAGGAATATTTTAATTGGCACACAATAAAATGTATGTCCGTCCGTGCTCGGGCCGTATCGATTGCACTGGAATAGGGAAGCGCCGAGTCGATACCTTTCTATTAAAAAAAAACTCTATGGTTGCTGGTTGTTAAGACAGAAAACGCCAGCCAAATAAAATAATCGGCGGGCATTTTAAAAATTATAGCGCAAATATTTTAATAACTCAGTTTGATACTTGCAGTATTTTTTAATAATAGGTAGTAATCGCTTTCAAACAAATGCGATTGGTTTTTTATGCGGAAAATGCAATAATTTTTTTTACAATTTGCTAGACAATTTTTAGTCATACTAAAAGATTATATTTTAAAAAATTTTTAACAAAAGATGGAGCCGACTCAAAACGCACTAAAAAGTAAAAAATAACTGTGTCATTTAGTTACTTTAATTTACTTAACCATATCTATGAAGTCGGTCCCAGCAAATTTAAGGAACATTTGTTTAACGTAGTAAAGTAGTTTGTGGGTTCTAGGTAATGTCTTTAAAGTAGAAACCTTGGCGGGAACGACTCCTAGATATGCTTAAGTAAATTAAAGCAACTAAATGACACAGTTATATTTTACTTTTTGTGTGTGATACTAGTGTGATTTTGGTTGCCTTACGAATATTGTTGAAGATGTAATTGATTGATTTGCATAGTATTTGTTACAACCGCTAGTTCTCCAATTTAAAATGGAAATATTCTTTTTAATAAATAAACGAAATTTTAATTTGATTACGTATTGATATGACTATTTTGTCCTGACATCAAATATATTACACGATATCCAACTGCATTATTAATTGATTTGTTAGTGAGATTACAATCGCATTCAGATCCTTATAAATCAACAGGAAATTTTATAACTTACCCCTTAAGTGGTTCTAAATAATTATAGGGAGGTGCATAATAAATCGATATTCAAATTGAAGGAGCGATTAACGGGATATCGATGGCTATAAAAGGCAGCCCTGTTGGGTTGGCGTGCGCGCGCGCAGATCGGTCCGCCGATTGCCCCTCGCAGGTGCGACAGAACCCACCTTCGTGACAATATAATTGTCCCGCATTCATTCCCAAGTCCCTTAATTTATACCTAATAGTGAGATAATCGCATACTTTTTCGCAAGTCTCATTTACATTTTAAACTCTTATCTCTCTCCAGTGGGATACAATAATGATATTCGCGATCGGGACTGACGATAGTTTTGCTTTAGTGACGTGCGTTTATTGATATCGAGTTTTATGCTTTTTGGAAATGAAATATGTAAAAGATTCGTCAATAATATATTTATTTAATGGTTGAATCAGAGAACGTGTCATTTGTGTTTCAAATTCTAGGGATGGGCTAACGGAGGAAGATTCTAAATTATTCTAAATCTGGAAGTGTCTGGATTTAAAAACTACTTCAATTACTGTCATCGTATACCATGGTTTATCGATAAGTAAAAGAAAAAAGGGTATTACATAATTTGTAAAAATTTTAAAAAAGAAGCTTTAAAGTATTATAATATAAATATTTTTTTTATATAAAAAGTAAATACACCAACAACAATTAGAAGACAACTAAAAAATTGTTGAAAGCAAACTAACTAAATATCGATATTATACCTACTTGAATTGAATCCCTAAACTAAAACTCAAGCTTAGAAAGTCAACGGCAAAATAAATAAATATAAAAGTCGTTAAAAGTGAAATATCGATAGATACGATCACAGTAGCCGCGCATCCCTGCGCCGGAGCGTGCAGTATCGAAGATTCCCTAACGTTTATATTTTCTAAGCGTGAGCGTTTAATTGGCGAATGAGAAATGGCGACTCGTAATCTGTTCTCATATTTTATAAGGCAACATATTGCTCGCTCTTGTGTAACAATTTAATAATTTAACTTTTTTTAGGAAGTCCTAATTTTTCGCAATACAGTTTATTGTTTACATTATTTTATCTCTTATGCTGCTGCTCTTTTAACTAGTGTAAGTTTGGAGAGATGGGGCGCTCATGATTTGGACAAACTCATTATGTTATGTCCTCTGTCGTTATAAAATAAACATTTTTTTTTTAAATTTACATTAGGTGACTAAATGTATGTAATGTAGTAACATTTCTTTTTTTCTCTGCGTGATTAAATTAAAATCAAAATATCCAGCCGGTGCACAACTGCATATAGTTCAAACGATGGGTCGAGGGTCCCAAGGTGCTGAAATGGTGACCGCACATTGGAAAGCGCATTATTGGTCAACTCCTCCTAGGTGGATCGAAGACATCAAATGGGTCATAGTGCGCTCGTGGATGCAGGCGGCCAATCAAGTCTGTAGTATTCTGTACTAGAGGCCTATAGTGTGTAACGTCTTTGAGTGGCTGATAATGACGGTGATTTTGTTCGTCTGTGTTGACTGTATTTCTCTGAAATGCAATTATTGTGGTAAGGCATAATATTAATTATGATATACTACAGGAAGCCCGCGGATGTCCCTGCGTAGTTCTCGTTCCCGTGCGAATTTCGGAATGTGGCCTATATTTTATTCTGGTATGTGACCTATATTATTGTGAAGTTTCTGTTCACTAGTTATTGCGTTAAAGAGTAACAAACCTACCCATCCATACAAACTTTCGCCTTTATAATAAGGATTTCCTAGTTGGAGGCAGATTATAATGTTGCCCAGTAAAATAGTACCTGTTGCAGGTTTTGCGTAGGAATATAATGATTTGTTTAAAATGTGGATATAGTCGTAGTCACGACTTGATGCGACAATGTTGCAACTTTAGGTGTATGCATACACACACATACACTAGACTTGTAGAGTGGTCAGTGGACTTTCATTTAGATTCTAGATTGAATCGCTGTATACACTATTGTCAATCCTATATAGTTCTGCATTTTTTAACACTTAGTCCGCAAATGCTTTGTTGTAAAAAGAAATATTTTGGTCCAGGTTAGTAGGGTTTCCGAATTCTGGGTCCTAAATTCGAACCCTGAGTTGGGCTTTTCTTCCAACTCATTCAGAATTTGGAAACTTCGTGGTTTTACACCAGAAGTTTGACTCAGAGATCACGTTAAGGTCCCGATCATTATCACCTACGCCTAATATTAATTAATAAATAATCAAACATTATTAACCTTAATCGGCTTACACGCATTGGAGTAGCGTGGTGGGTTTAAGCCCTAGGCATATAGTGGTATTAATGGGCCAATACCGCTAAGGTCAAAATCGGTTAAACGGTTCATCCTGAAATACCTGCAAGTAACAGACAAATCTATTTTCACACTTGATAGGTATTAGTAGGATATGTCGTACGGTTTTATCATCATCATCATTATCACCATTATCACCTTGAGCGCAAACCTGCATTGGAGCAGTGTGGTGTCTATATCTCTTTTCCTATATATGGGATGTTTAACTTATTAACTACCCCTTATAGTAGACTGATAGTGCCGAATATTACTATTATACATATCTAGTGTATAGTGTGGACGTTGCCTAATATAGATCAGGCGTTAACAAGCGAGCGGGGTTGTCTGCGCGCTTGTCGCGATGCGATCGCGCCAATTTGTACGCGTGTCCGAGCGATTTATTGACCACGCGAGCGACGCCCATAGGTGGCCTTGCAGTGTTGCCAGCCTGCGCTAGGTGCTAGCATGATGGGGCGAACGATTATTATTATCATTGATATGCAAAAAATATCATCATCATAACCGTCCTCGTAATTATCATGATCATCGACATTTTTATTATTAGCCTTTAGGGACCCCACGTTGGACGTTATGAGGTACGGGGTGTCTTATGCCACCACAGCCTACTCTTGAGTTCACTACAGGCTTATCTTTATTTCAGAGGGGATTAGGTGTTTTGATAAACTGCTCCAATGCGAATTTTAAAAAAATATCATATTTTATTTTCTGTCTATCTTCAAGCATACTCAAATTTTTTTTTATTTTTAGCGCAAAATCTGGAACAGTCCGTCAAATCTGACAGAAAACCCTCTACGTACCTACATTTCATTCCGGAGCCGCATCCTCAGGAGACATTCAAATAAAATGTTCATTTGCAAAGTGTAGGCTTAAGTTGCTTTAGTATTTTACGACTCCAAGCAGCAACTGTCTGACTTGACAAAAGTTGACATGTACTAACTTTGAGTTACATGAACATACTATAACACAATAAAGCTTGTTGTTTATATTCAAAATAATTATCATCATCATCATCATTGAGAGCCTATTGACGGCTTCCTACAGAACCAGTCATTCTTCCTTATAGGAGCGGATATAGAGTGTTGACCCACCACGCTGCTCCAATGCGGGTTAGCGGGTTTGGGGTGTTAATGTTTCATTTATTAACGATCACTGTCAGATGTTGACGATAATGACAGGGACCGACGGCTTAAGGTGCTCGCCGAGACGCGGGATTGTAACATTACCAACTTGCCGACTTCGGGCTTGGAATGTATTGAAAATTTCATAGGAGAGTGTAAAACTTTGAATTATTTCGTGACCTGACCCAGCACTACCATAACCTATGACCACGAGATCGAAGCCACATAGACTAACCACTAGATCAACGAGGTAGTCATTCAAAATATATATTCAATAAATAAGGTAATATAAAAATGTTTGTACAAACATCATACAAGGAAAACACATCATAAATGTGGCGGTAGGTACACTACATAGTATCAGAGCTATCCTCGCCCGGCCGCCATAAGTCTTGCATACATAAGATTTTAATATTGCGATAAGGCGAGGATCTCAGACGTATGCGACGTCACGGCCGCGCCAATATCCGATCTTAAATTGAAATATCTGACCTCATCCCTCCCCTGACCTCTGCCGCTTCCGTAGTTTTCCTATTGGAATGTTACACTGTTGTAACTGCTTCGTAGGACTGGTCTAGTGTTTTTAGTCAGGTCAGGTTAAATTATTTGCTCAATAAAGTCTGAAGATTGTGTGATTCGTCAATGAGTAGTTTTTATTTTGCATTATTCAAAAGTTATGTGATTGTGTGTCGTAAACTTAAAATTTTTCTAGTATCTAAGCCAATGTATTAAATAATAAGCTGTCTTCAGTGATCGCTGGTAATCAACTTCGAATTGCATTTGTATGTCAACGAACTAAATATATTTTTCAATTTATTTATGTATCTTATGTAACCTGTTTTGATATGCAAGTACCTCAAAAAAAATTGGATTGGATTGGAGATTACTTGATCGTCTCTCTGTCTGTTTGTCTATGAACGCATTTTTAGAAATGCGTTTTGCCATAAAATTTCAACTCTACTATGTTTAACTGTAAAGTACACTTGGCAAAGAGAAGTAAAATCAATCACAGATTGGACGAGCTACTCTAAACATTTGTTTTTTTTGCTTTTTGAAATAGGAACAAATATTGAATGTCTTAATACAGAAGTGTTTTTGCCTTGAGACCATATTAAATAAATAACAACGACAGACATTTTCAAATTACTATTATTTTAGTGAACATCTTCTATAGGTATGTCGTCGTCGTCAGTGTCGATATTTAATTCGAAAGAAATAACTTTGCATTCGAATATTGTCGCATTAATATTTCCTGATTCCTGAACATGCTCCAGTCTTGGTGTGAAACAAAATTCTATTGCAAAAAATGAAACTTTGCAACTGAATTTTGTCATCTTTGGAAGTTCGTTAAATGTGCTTAATAGTTACTAGATAGTAATATATTTTGGTAACAGTGAGATTTTATTGGACTGCCTTATTGGTCTAGTGATTAGCCTATGTGGCTTCGATAACATGAGGTCCTGGGTTCGATCCCTGGGTCGGGACATGGAATAATTTTGAGCTTTTTCATTCTTCTATGAAATGTTCAGTACAATCCAAGCCCGAAGTCTGGAAGTTGGTGGTGTTACACCCCCGTGCCTCGGAGAGCACGTTAGGCCGCCAGTCCCGGTCACTATCATCGACATCTGATAGTGATCGTTAATAAATGAAACATTATCACCCTAAGCCCGCCAACCCGCAATGGAGCAGCGTGATGGGTGTACGCTCCATATCCCCTCTCCTGTAAGGAGGAAGGCCTGGCCCTGTAGTGGACCGTTAATAGGCTGATAATGATAAGATTCTATTTTTCAAGATATTTCCTCCACGTTGCAATTAGTTATAATTAGATTTCATAATTACAATCACGTTATAAAATCTATAAGATAACAGTCTATTGCATATTGATTGTATACTTATTATATTTGCTTGCATAATTTTTATTATACACAAAGAGTTGGCGTGAGTCAAACACGTGAATCAGCGATGGGCCGATAGCCGTCTTCCTACACAGACACATACCTACTGATAATAATTGTTTTAAATACTAACAATGAATAATAATCCAATAAATCTTGTGTCGAAATATATAAAGTTCAAGGAGATTGGCAACTTTCATCCCATTGCACTTTGTGTGTCAACTCTTCAATGGTTTTGGAGTTTGTATACTTAAAGAGAATTGTTGTTGAGTTGCTTTGTCTGTTTATTTGATTTCCCTAAAAAAATAATGAATTTATTTTCATGCCTTTGAAAAGATCAAGTCATTGATCAAGATCAATCAATTATAAAAAAATAATTTACTATTTATTGATGGAAGCTGCAACACAGTTTATACTAGTGCAATTTCCATCATAGAATATGTTTAGAATGAAAGCACACAATTTACTACTTATTTAGGATAAAATCTAAATAACATAAGATGGATTTTGGTAACTTAGCTATAAGTATTTATATGTGCCCTTCTTTGAAATAAAAGATATTATTATTATTATTTATTTATTTTAATACAAAATCTCAATATGCATGAATAATAAGGTCTTAATGACCTGAAACTTATTCTAATTACAATAGATCCCTCTTATTTAAATCACAATAGAGTGTACTACAAACTAAATAAATACCATAATAACTACAAAACATGCAAAATAAAAAAGGTATTTGAGCCAGTGGGGAGGGAACATAGTTTGATGACCCTTTGGGTGTTGCTTTCAAAGGTGCGGGAATGGCGAACCAGCGTCGGAAAGCATTGTGCTAGTCGTCTGAAACCAGGGACATTAAATGGATGAAACCGCGGGATGCAAGCGCGTGGTTATTGCTGATGGGATATCCTATATCCAACAGTCACATTATTCTGTAGTTAGGCTGTGTCATCTTTCCCAAGGTCCTGGCTTCAAGTCCTGGGTTAGGCTGAAATATAGTGGATCGTAAAAATAGTCCGATAGTGATGATGTCAAAAAGTGGATCATTTGATAATGAAAAAAACGATGTTAATTTATAAAATTCTTAAGTAACAGGAAGAAGCACGTGTACATCGAAATCAAAATGGCGGTCATGAAAGGCAATCAGCGTGGAAATATATTCAATATCTCCGTGACAGCGTGACACGGTCCCGGCCGCAATTTCCTACTGCGTCACTCACTGTGTCACGCGCGCGGCGGACATTTTTCATTTGCAAAATATGTTTATCTGTTGAACTGTACCACCTCCTTGGTCCAGTCAAAAGCGATGGGATCATAAGGACTGGAGTTCCAGGCTTGTACGTATAGGATGCGTCTCTTACTGAAATGTAAATAAACGAGATAAAATATAATTATCAACAATTACGACCCAGCGACAGTTCTTGCGACTCGTTGGTCTAGTGGTTAGCCTATGTGGCTTCGATCCTGGGTTCGATTCCTAGGTCGGGTCGTGGATTAAGCCTGAGCTTTTTCATTCTTCTATGAAATGTTCAGTACATTCCAAGCTCGAAGTTTGGAAGTTTGTGATGTTACACCCCATTGCCTCGGAGAGCACGTTAAGCCGTTGGTCCCGGTCACTAACATCAACATATGATAGTGATCGTTAATAAATGAAACATTATCACCCTAAGCCCGCCAACTCGCATTGGAGCAGCGTGGTGGGTGTACGCTCCATATCCCCTCTCCTATAAGGAGGGAGGCCTGGCCCTGAAGTGGGCCGTTAATAGGCTGATAATGATAATGATGATGATGACAGTTCTTGGAAATTGTAGTGCGTTGCTATACTAGGATCGAACGATTGTCGCTGACAGGATAAAAGCCGAAAAGGAAAAAGTATCAAAATACTGGGACCTTTCTCACGAGATTACCGCCATGTGGAATGCTTAGGCAACTGTCATTGTTCTGATAGACGTTTCTCTTTCAATGGTGTTATTGCTAAAAGCTTTGACCAACATCTTAAGAAGCTTTCGCATGGCTGTTGGATCAAAGGTCGGGTACAAAAGGCCGTAGTCCTTTAAACGGTGCATATTGAAAACAGTTTCCTCACTCTGGATTCCTGACCGCTGATTGCTTGAGTAATCAAAAGCCCCTCAAGTGGAGAGGCAGAGTTTTTATAAATTTTTAATATTTTTATATATATTTATTTATCATATAACATTGATAAAAATGTAAAGAATAATATATAAGAAATATTAATACCTACATAATGCTTACTTTACCGGTTCATACCCTCAAGTTAAAATAAACCTTTATTCAGATTAGTATTTCATTCAGCGAGCAACTATCGCGTACATCCGCACCCGATAAATAAGTCCCCGAAACAATCGCGCGAGTGAAATCAATCGGGAATTCAATAAGTAGTAATGTTGTCTCAACTTGTTCCACCGACTCTGTTTCCAATTTTATTCAAATGTTGTTCGCCAACTATGGAAGGGGACTTTATGTTTTCGTTATAAGCAACTTTCATAAATTATGAGATTTAAATTGCCGCTTTTTAAAAGAGAGCAATTGCTGAGTTTCTTGCTGGCTCTTGTACCGGTGGTAGAGTCACTACGTACTGACAGACTTGACGTTTCAAAAGTGCTTGTGTAACAGCTTACTTGAAATAAATGAATTTGAATTTGAATATTATGTACTGAATTTGAATATTTGAATATTATTGAACTGATTTTACTAATATGGATTTTTTTCTAAATTGTATTGCTGACTTGCTGATTGGTGTATCTATTTACCCAATAGAGCTTTACTTACTTAATCAATTAATTTTATATTACGAAAAATAAATAAAAATAAAAAATAATTTTATAATACGAAAAATAGTTTTGCACTTCATATATTTCGAAGTAGAAGTACAAAATATCCAAATACTCCATATATTTGGATATTTTGTATTTCTACTTCGAAATATACCATTATTCAAAAAAATACATGTGATAAGAATTAGAACTAAAATTATACAGCACGACTGCATTTTTTTCTGTCAAATGCGTGTAAAACAACACTATTAACATTGAACTCAGAAGGGTAGCAATCTCGCAAAACTTATATAGCAGTAACGTAGATATTTATTGAATTTATTAGTGGAGGCACCTCAAAACTCTACCAGTTGCGTTCATAATAACTTAAGAATGTCAGTTTTATGAACTAGAAATATAATCACATTTACACAGATATTAAATATAGCAAGTCTCCTTCCAACGTTATTTAGCACCATAGAGCATAAAGCAAAGTTTAAAATGGCGAACGGTAAACGGCTCACCCGATCTCTTTCAGGAAATTAGCAGAGCTTCCTACGCGGGATTATTGCAAAATAAGATATTGTTTACCCCCATCTATTTCATTCGTTCGCTCACTCGTTCATTTGTTCACTCCGTTTGAATGATGCGCCTTTGTCTCTGGATTACTTGGAGCGAGAGTGTCGATGTCGATGTTTTGATTAACACTTCCTGTTTATTTTAAATACGTTTATCTGCCTTCGGTTCTAACTCATCCTCTCTTAGTATGCGTTATTGTATTTGAGTATTGTTTATGGACGATTTTTGGGTACCTTTTCCGGCAGTTCGGTGGAAAAGCATTTAATAAACTAATGCCATGGATATCTTTTCCTCTGTAATACTGGTTTTCTAGATAGCTTTAGAAGTTTGATATCGTTGTTTGTAAAATGATATTTAAGTTTGTCTTTCTCATACATATTGTTTTCATGGCTTATCTAGAAAAATTCATTGGTGTATTTCATTAATTAATTAATTCTGTATTTCAATTTATTCATTTATAATATTTTGCATTTTGAAAGGATTAAGTCTCCGTTCGTCGATGTTGGTCACAGTCTTGTCATTTTCTTCTTCTTTCAGTGCCTCTCCGACTAGCGAAGGTTGGCAGTCAGTTTCGCAAATTCCTCTCTATTTTTCGCGAGGCGAAATAATTGTGCGGCACTCGCGATTCCGGTCCACTCTTGTCTTGTCATGACCATTAAAATATCGCAAAAACAATCTTGAGATTTTTGTTTTTGTTTTTCAAAATATGCAACGAAGAATCCGTCAAACGAAACCTGAGTTTAAACATTTAACTTGGGACTTTCCAGGCATTCCTTAGAAAAACATTTAATTTTCGTTTTATGTTTATGTACAAAGATAAATTAAAAAAATATCGCAACAAATAACAAAAAATGGAATACTTAAAACTATTTTACTTGTAAGATACTTGTACTTCTTGTATACGATCGTCAAAAAATTTGCTGTATCATGAAACTCCAGAAAAAAGCTACCTATCAATCAAAGTGGCAGAAGTTTCGCAGTTAATTTGTCAGCTGCTAATAAAGCGGCAAGAAGGCGCTCTTTGTGAGGCGCAGTTATCGCGCGCCTCCGCCGGGCGCCGCTTCATTTCCGGCGCTTGCCTCTCGTCGAACTCTTTGCCTGGCGCGACTCATGGGCTATGGCGTGTTGTGGCTAATGCCGCTACTGCTACTAACAACTGTTAACTACTACTACTCCCACTGCAACTACTAACGTTTGACATTAATTGCTAATAAACCGGCAAGAATCTCGCCAATCCGCCATCGTATAATTTACCTGGTTCGAATCTTACCGTATGCAAACTCATCCAATCTCTTCTATTTTAGGCTGGTCCTCATTTGTGGTCTTGCGGTCCCACGCTCGCCTTTCTGAAACGTTCGTCTAACACGAATCTGTTTAACAAGCTACATGTCCTACTCACTGCCATTTTTAACCGACAAAAAAAACGGAGGAGGTTCTCAATTCGACACGTATATTTTTTTTATATGTATGACCACGCACAACTTTTTACAGAATTGTCCGATTTTGATAATTTTTTATTATTAGAAAGGGCATACTTCCAAGGTGGTCCCATTGTCATCATGTTAGGATCTGATGATGATATCCTGGAGAAATTGAAGGAACTCTTCAAATTTTGGAGGCACGCTTACAGCGATTTCGGTTTTTATCTCGGTATCGGTAGCTTTTTGGCTACTAGTGCCGTATAATATACGATGACAGTATAGTACGAGTACGTTACGTGTCGATAAATCACTAAAAAGTAAGAAATAAAAATTTTTAACAAAAAATAGAACCGACTAAATGTTCCTTAAACTTGGCTGGCACCGACTTCATAGATATGCTTAAGTCAATAAAAGCGACTAAATGACACAGTTGTTTTTTACTTTTTAGTGTGTTTTGAGTCTGTTCTATTTTTTGTTAAAATTTTTTATAGATTTGCTAATTGCTACACAACAACAGATACATTGTTGCATTTTCTGAGCTACTTATTTGTCTTTTTGTCTCCGAGTGTAACTCCCACCAGTTTGTGGAGAATATCTTTAGTAGTCTTCCAAGCCATCTAAACTATCGTCTTTTGCCACTTTTTAAAGATCTCACCCGGAAAATTTCTGTTAGTATGTGTCATTACCTGTATGAAAGGGATACTAGTTTAGGCACCATCTTTTATGTGATTGGAATGACATTTATAAATAAATGTTATATTGACTATAAACGAAGAACATTTCTGCTTATAAGAAGGAAAAAGCACCGTTACAATAGATTACAAGACATCGCGGAACATTTTTAAATAAAAAAAAACAAGATTTCCAGAACCTTCGACAACCGATCATTAAAGTGACGATAAGAGACGTGTTTCTGTCGATAACGACGCGATATTTGTAAAACCATTTTCTTAAGACCTAATCTAGATAGATAACGAATGCTTTTAAGGTTTATCTAATTTATAGTAAATAAATTATAATGAGCCAGTTCGGGGGACCATTAAAATTAAATCGGAATCGCAAAACCGATCTGATATCTTGAGTGTGATACATTAAATAATTTTATTGATTTTCGGTACTGTATATTCTATACGGCATATTTTTTTATACGACGCTTGAGTCGTGAAGCCTGTTATTAAAAATGTTTTAACAAAAAATAGAACCGACTCAAAGCGCACTAAAAAGTAAAAAATAACTGTGTCATTTAGTTGCTTTAATTTACTTAAGTATATCAAGGAGTCGGTGCCAGCCAAGGTTTCTACATTAAGGACGTTACCTAGAACCCACAAGTTTTACTACATAAAATAAATGTTCCTTAAACTTGGCTGGCACAGACTTCATAGATATGCTTAAGTGAATTAAAGTAACTAAATGACTCAGTTATTTTTTACTTTTTAGTGCGTTTTGAGTCGGTTCTATTTTTTGTTAAAAATTTTTATTTCTTACTTTTTAGTGATTAATCGCCACGTAACGTACTCGTACTATACTGTCATAGTATATTATACGATACTAGTAGTCAAAAAGCTACCGATACCGAGACAAGGACCCAAATCGCTGTAAGCGTGCCTCCAAAATTTGAAGATCCTAACATGATGACAATGGGACCACCTTGGAAGTATGCACATTTTAATAAAAAAAGGAATGATCAACATCGGACAACTTTGTAAAAAGTTATGCGTGGTCATATCTACAGATAAAAAAAATATACATGTCGAATTGAGAACCTCCTCCGTTTTTTTTCGTCGGTTAAAAAATACTTACTATTGAGTCATTTCTTATATTTAATCAGATTAAGTGAAAAGCCTACTAATAAAATATCATTATTTTATTAGTAGATGCGTTATAAACCTAAATAAATAAAAATATTTTATTAGTAGATACGCTAACTGTGGGCCTCGTAAGAAGGATCAGAGTCACTCAGCGGACGATGGAAAGAGCAATGCTCGGAGTATCTCTGCGTGATGGAATCAGAAATTAGTAGATCCGCTGATGAAGTAACCGATATAACTCAGCGAGTCGCAGAACTGAAGTGACAATGGGCGGGGCACGTAATTCGAACAGCTGACGGACGTTGGGGGCCCAAGGCATCCCTTTCTCAATTTTTACACCACACCGTTATTTAAAAGTAGAGCCTTTTTGGAACGAAGGTCCTTATCGCGCGTTGCACGCTCTGAGCGGGACGGAAAAAAGTGTAATGAGTTTCCTTTCTATAGTTATGGCTGTGTATAATATGACGGCCTCCGTGGCGCAGTGGTATGCGCGGTGGATTTATAAGACGGAGATCCTGGGTTCGATTCCCGGCAGGGCAGATTGAGATTTTTCTGAATTTGTCTTGGTCTGGCTGGTGAGAGGCTTTCGCCGTGGCTAGTTACCACTCTACTAACAAAGGCGTACCGCCAAGCGATTTAGCGTTCCGGTACGATGTCGTGTAGAAACCGAAAGGCGTGTGGATTTCATCCTACTCCTAACAAGTTAGTCCGCTTAGATTGCATCATTACTTAACATCAGGTGTGATAGCAGTCAAGGGCCAACTTGTAGTAGATAAAAAAAGATATGACTGGGAGTGTGACTCCTCACACTCCCAGTCATATCTTATTGTAGTCGGTTAGCTCAGCTTCATCCTATGACTTGGGCCGTGGAAGCAATAGCAGAATACGCGCGGATAATCGCATTGTTTTGTTTTTGATTCATTGCCGCCGGTATTCGGAAAGTTTCGTATTTATAATATTTCTTGGTGTTCGCTTCGCATCGCAATACTCTATCGTTTAATGTTATTTTGCGGTTTCGACTTGGCTCAAAACTATTTTGAAATGAACGTTATGCAACTAAATGGGTTACATTATGTACATTAATATTGTATAGTTGTTTTACTTTTGGAAGACGGTTTGGTTATGACGTAGCAGTTAGTTGACACGCCTGGCCCCATATAAGGATAGGCCGTTAAAAAAACTCATAATTAAACAAATTAGATTTTGGCCCGTGAATCCTTATTCGAGTAGTATAGTCTACCACCCTACCGACAAAGACGTACCGCAAGGCGATTTAGCGTTCCGGTACGATGTCGTGTAGATAACGAAGGGGTGTGGATATTATCCTATTCCTAACAAGTAAGCCCGCTTCCATCTTAGATTGCGTCATCACTTACCATCAGGTTTGATTGCAGTCAAGGGGTAACTTGTAATGAATAAAAAAAGTCTTTGATTGTTTATAATATAATCAAAACGTATAGTAGGTATATGAAAATTGCAAATTTTTATCGCTCCAAGATGGTGACTAAAATTGTGTTAAATATTTGAATTAATTTTCCTTTTCTTTTCCAGGTAAGTATCGTGTTGGCGATACATAGTTTTTATTTCGTTGATCAACAGCGCTGTAAGTACCCTACTAGTATTTTTAGGTAGCTAATAGACATCGTTCATTTGTATATCATATGATATCAAACTACTATTAGGTATGAAAGCGAAGTTTTACGAATGTGTTACTTCTTGACCACTAAACGGCAGAAGCGATTTTAATAAAATTCAATAATCATTGACTACGTTTTATCCCGAAATTCCCACGGGAATGGGTTTTCCGTGAACCATCAAACAGATGTCAGACGGACCATCTGTCATATCCTCTACATAATAGAGAAAATTACTGTCTGTTAAGCATCGTAGAGGTCTGCTACGTAGACCGTTCTCATATGCTCTGCAAAGTTTTCGTTCTACCACCACTTTTGTAGGCGTAGTGGATTCAACTGTATATCAAGGCATCGCATACCATAGGTTGCATTAAAACTTATCGATATTATAATGAAAACTATTATAGGGTTGCTACCCCATGAACTGCAAATCAAATAATCGTCACAACAGTCGGTGTAACGCGTCGTGTCAAACGTGTGAGGCTCACAAAGGGCGCTGAGTAGGAAGCGAGGGCTAATCTATCATCGCGGCCTTTTCGCGACCCGCTCCGAAGCTGCCTTTGATTTATCTTGAGAGCGCTTGCTGTGAGGTGCCTTAACGCGTAAATTCTGCGTGTTTCACGGTTTTCAACTGCCTCGTTAGTTCAGTGGTTAGAGTATGTCGCTTTGGATTACAGTCCTAAGTTCGAAAAATATTGAATTTTTCTTTCTTACAAGAAACTTTCATTAAAATTCTCAGCCCGAATTTCATGGTGTTTCACTGTTATACCTGTTATCGACAATTGTTAGGGATCGTTATAAAGGCAAATAATATCCTGTCAACTCGCGTCGGAGCAACATGACAAGACTGAGCTCCATTGCCCCTCCTACTGGGAGGGAGGTCTGACCCTATAATGGGCCGTTTAAATAGGCTGAAATGAAGATTTTAGTCTCTGCTGGCACGGAATAAGGATGTTCGGGGTACCCCAAAAAGTTAAGTTTTGCAACGACCACTAACAGATGTTTCTGATAATGACCGAATTGATTGTTTAACACCACTAATGTCCCGGCTGAAAATTTTAGCCGAGTGGTTATCGGAAAAAAGAAAAGCTCAGTTTTTTATAGCTTGATCGAACTTAAACCCAGCACTTTGTAATCCCAAGTCACATAGACTAATCATTCAACCAACTAGGCACAAGGCTGTGAATAAATCACAAAAAAATTAATTAAAGAACCATAACTAAGTAGCTCTATAAGATCAACCAGTCCGTAGGTCGACTATTTGATCTCATAGGGCTGCATAGTAGTTAGTTGTCAAAAATTATTATGTCCTTTAATTGGCGTGTTGTACCTACTGGCCACTGATCTTAAATATCTCCTATTTGGTTAGGAGTTCCCATTTCAAAATACAACTATTTACTCATGCTTTTATGTTTTGAAAACTCTAATTGATTTTTTTTCCTCTTTTTGTTTTTACTTTGCATCATTCAGTTTACAAATTGGAGAACTTAAAATACCTGATTATTTACAAGTTCCATCGTGGAAAAACACCAAAACGCCAATTTTATATGTAAGGACCTAATATTAATTGATCTTTCTTAACTACCGCCTTTTGTACGTAGCAGCCCTAAGATCAGTGAACACGTGTGAAGTACATTTTGCTCTTATTTACGCGTAGAGGCGGGGCTGCGACGTGCTAACATCGTCCGCTCGATTTATGCGCCCTTCGCTACACTTGTATGAAAGTGTTCGCGTTCACTACGGTTATTAGTTAGTAAGAGAGATTGAAGGAATTTTGACTGGTTTGTGAGACGCAACTAACGACAAAAGTATATTTTACTTTTAGAGTTAATATGGTAGACCATAAATCCCGCGTAAAGTCAACTTAAAAATAATAGCCGTAAAGTCGACATTATTAGGCATAATAACCTAATAATGTCGAGCTTTGAAAAGTGTGTACTTTTAAATAAAATAAGTTGCTTTATATGATTCTTCTCAGTCGAGCACTCTTGTCAGAGTGGTCGTGGCTGCTACGAATCTTCTCCACTTCTGATTAGTTGCGTTGCGTGAACACTCAGCTTTAGTATTTTGAGTTGCCGCCTTTACTAGGTCAATCCAACAAGGTGGACATCTCTCGCTGGACCTTTATCCTTTATATTATAACATACACCAAATACCACTAGGGTTATGTAAAAAATGATCATGGTTATAAAAACTAACTCAAATCAGGATTAGTTATAAATTCATTTGGCCCAAAGCATAATCTTTATATTAGCCGATGGAATCCTTTTGCTGGAATTTCCTAAGAAAACGGTCTCACACCACCCTTAACCTGCGTAATCCGTAAGCTGTGTAAGTGAGGCAATCACTGCGACTGCGATTTTCGATGTTAAGTTGCCATTTCAACACTTCAAGATGGTCTTTTCCTGCAATTTCCAAGTTAATAAACCAAGACGTGTTACAATGTGCTCACAAATTAGAGCACGAATAAGTAAATTGTAGATTTATCCCTCTCGAGCCGTATCAACAGCCCTCGAGAGGCTCGGTGGCGTAGAAAGAGCGACGAGAGATTGGAATCTCGAGAGGCATCGCGCGCGAAGAGCTTGCGCGCGGCCAATCTCCCTTCGGAAAACGATCGCAGCTTATTCGACAATTACAGTGAGGGAACTCGATATTCTTTATTCCTTTAACTTTTGTGTGACAGGTTAACGCATAACTGCCATCTCGTGTGCTCTTCTAGTATGTCCCTGTCTACTTACGAGTAGCACGTTAACACCTGAGTACCTACCAAGGGAGCTTTTTACTGAGTAGCTCCGTAAAAATTAAATGTCAATTTATATGGAATTGAAATGGTTTTTTCACGGTAAAACTAGATAAATTATTAGTATCATAAAATGAAAAATTAACTCTGTCTATGTTTTTAGGGTGACCAAATGGCAATAAAGGAACCATCATTAAACCTATTTGTGTGGAATATCTGTCGTGTCTTTAAACACGATTTTGTGGATTCTAATACAATTTTACTACCGAAGTGGTAAAATTGGTCCCCCTCCTGTAACTTCTAATATAAAAGAATGATAAAAGTATAAATAACATATGATGTACATTATAACTCACTCATGAACACGTCGTAGAGATATCCAGTAAGAAATACTTACTCATATCCAAAACTTTTACCTACCCTCGCACTTGATCGGTTTTCATACAGCCACTGGCCCTTAAGATATGGGCTTACCTATTTTAAGGGTCTGCATCCTAAGCACTGTCAAAGCAACAGAGAATCTATTCATAAATGTTTCCTATTTCTTTCTTCCGTAATCACGCCTGAACTGTTGAACTAATTTAAATAAAATTTGATACAGAGAGATAATCTATAACCTGAGAAATGACGTGGACTAAAATTAAAAAGGCCTTCTCCTTTTTAATTTAACTCTTTTTAACATTATAAAAAATCGTACATATATTAGTAAAATTCATTAAATAAATATTATCAAACTTTTTATTTGTCGAAATCGAACCCACGGCCTTCAACTCTTAGTGCGTCTGAATGATTTCTCCCGCTTGCCTCTGAGGGCCTGAGAGCCGCGGCGTGGAAGGGCGCGCTATGATGATATGATCTGTTGGAGGGCCGGCGCGCGGACAATCTTCCTTCCAGCCGCCATCGACGCTCGAGCCGCAATTATTGCGATTTGTAAGCAAAAGAATGCCAATATCACTTTATTATGTAGCTTTGTTTACGCTGCGGGTTCAGTGGTTATAGCTTATGTGGCTTGGATCACGACATCCTGGGATTCAGTCTTGGATCGGCCTATTTATTATCCAGCTGTTTTTTTATGAAGTCTGCGGTAAAACGATGTTATAAGATGTTAATGATAGTGATAGTGGTTGACTACAGGACCTGGGCTCCCTCCTTATAGAAGAGGAGATAAAAAAGACACATTTAATTAATATTATTTTAGAAAGTATCTAACTGCCTAGAAGGAGGGTTATGTTTTTTATGTGTATGTAGATATATCTTATTCTTTGGAACGCTCTACAGACTCATCATTATCTACCTATTTGTTGATTGAAACTGCAGTGCACAGCTATTAAATCAAAAAACAGTAAAATTATTATTGTTTATTATGTAATATAATTAAATAGATGTATAAAGACACAATACAGAAATTCCTAAGATATCAAATACGGATATACTAAAATGTGTATCACAGATCAGCATAAACATTCAACTAATAAGCACACAGAGATACTATACACGAATAATTCACTTCGGGACCAAAATAACATTAATTTTACGTAAGAACTCCCGCCTCGATTCCGAACTATCTTCGTTGGATGCTGCAATCTCTGTATTATCTATGCGACTGCAAGGCTACAACCAGTTGACAAAGTGCACTACGTGATATTGCAGCCATTACTCCCGGTGATTCATATCGGCCCCCCCAATCCTCCCTGGGCCACCCCTCCTTCTCACAGATAACGGTCCGCACGTTGTCCAGATATACCTATTAAGGATGCAACACTGAACGCCGAACACACATAAATAACCCAACTTGTAGACTCCGGCGTTAGCACTCAGTGCGATGAACTTTGACACGAAACGAACCTTCTTATTAAGCTCAAACAGCCTCTTCTTAATTAAATATATCGTGGTATCAAAGACAATAACATCGTAAGAATTCTTCGACCTAAATTTCAATCAAATAAACTAGAGCTTGAAACAGGGTTAACTTGACAACTCCGTCTCCGTCCGTTCATCAGTTTAGTAAAGCTACATCCTTCATTAAACTGAGCTGAAAATACATCGCTTGGTGTATGTTGCTGCATCCAAGGCAATATTAATACATCAGCGGAACTTATCGACTGAATTACATAAATTGAATATACTAATACCGTCATCTCTTTTCAGAAAATCATCCCTTAGACTCCAACGCTTAGAAATAATTAACAGATACCTATCATTCATAAGTACCTGTTTATTATTGAAGGTACTGGAAAGCATAGCTGCGAATACAAGGCTAATTGCATTTCTTGAAATAATTTAACTTGAAAAATTTTCACAAAAACACGCTGTTTAGCCTGTGTAGTCACCGTTCTTTGTATTACAAAAGTTTGAAAAAACTTTTTATAAACAACACAACACAAGAGACGGTACCTTAACATAATCGTAACTTTAACTAAAAATAGGCGATGTAATAAATACTTACTATAGATACCTACAGACTTAAACAAAATAAAAAAAAATTGTTGAGACCATAAAGCGTCAAAACTATGACGATCGAACAAATCAACAGATTAAAAAAACAACAAATCGGACGTTTATTGTCCGCTATCACGGCGTTCCACCTCCGTTGTTCGCAACAGAGACGGCCAATTTGCTCCGGAGAATTTTTATCTGTTCCTTTTTTCTAGACGAGAAACAAAGAGTCGATATGACAGGTCGCTAGGTGCTATCTGTGGCGGGCCAAACGAAAAACGAATATCGAGTAATCGAGCAATCGAGTAAAAACAAGGAGTGCGCCCATCCGTCCGTGACAATTGCATCTGCACTCGGCAGCCATGTTGGATTATTGCTCCGTTTCGATTAAAGGTTTAGAATATTTTACTACTGCCTTGCTTCTATTACTGCCTATGTATTCTGTGCTACTTCTTGAAAGTACCTATATAAAAATTACATGTTTAGGTATCCCCTTCGCGCTTCTACAAAGAGGCAGATAATATAGTTCCTATAAGACATTATTTCTTGCCAAACTTTATGCTGTAGATTTCGACTTCCTTACAAGTGTCGAAAATGCTCATGTCTTTAGCTTCGTTGACATGAGATTTTTTCACAACTACATAGCATTGAACACCTAAATATAAAAGAAAGAAAGAAAGTCAATTTATTTGATACAAACACACTAAATAAAAATATACACAAACACTAGGACAAACAAGAATAGATGTGTGTGGTGTCTGACTCCACTGAGCATGTGCTACGCCAGTGGGAAAACCACCGGCGCAGCGCTGGTCTTCCGTGGGGCCAAGTGATGATGCAAAAATAAATACTTAGAATAATATAAAAACAACACGGTCACTTTAAAACTCAATACGTTTTGTAGTAAGTACCTACCTACATACAACATATAACAAAATATATAACATATTAAAAAAGTATCAAAATTAGAAACTAGTTAATACAATCATTAAAAACTCAAAAAAAAATAAAGCACCTCAAAAACAACCAAAAACACATGTAACCGTTCACACGTCCGTAACCACGATATCGCAAACAAAACTTTCTCGGAAGCCCACCGGCCACACAATAGTGTTGTGCGCGAAATATTCTTATTTTTATCGACAGGCGGCGAGTATCGAGCTCTCTCGTGCGGAATGTAGATAGTGACGGACGTCGGGTCTGACTTGAGCGATACGCCCACTCAAAAGTTGCCATTTTAAAATGACGTTTGGAAATAGATTTGAACGTTTCAAATGTATTTTTAGGTTGTTGGTTTAATATTTAGTCATATATATCTGCGAGTATCTATTTATTATTGATAAATGTCTTCGATCGTGTACATTTAGGCTTTCTAGGGTTTCGTTTTTTGCTATATGGCTATATAGCAAAAAAACGGAACCCTTACAGACTACAGATTCGTCATGTCTGTCTGTCTGTCCGTCTGTATGTCACAGCCACTTTTTTCCGAAACTATAAAAACTTTACTGTTGAAACTCAGTAAGTAGATGTATTGTGTGAACCGCATTAACATTTTAACACAACATTTGAAACAGTAGCAATAAATTTTGTGGTTCCCAATACATAAAACTGAAACTCGAAAATTTTTTTTCATCAAACCCATCATACCCTATCTTCGACAGGTCTTCAAAAATGTCATCTTTCTAATATAAAAGGGTTTTCTTTCTAATATAAGAGGTTTATTATAATTTTTTTAACCGGATAGTTGGCGCGAGAGACTCTTCCAAAATGGTAAGATGTGTTCCCCCATAACTTCATAATCAATCAAAAACATTGATCAAATATACAACGAACTACAAGAACTTTTATATTATGTTACTTACCTTTGATGGGTGAGTCCGATTCGCACTTGGCCGCTTATTTTGAGATTATTATTTACTTTATTTATATCTGTATAAAGTCTTAGGATGAGTGTTCCAACTTTAACTAAATTTACTTTTAAATTCAGATTTCTTCAGAATAAAAGTAAACTAAGTCGATCTCATCGTTATTATTAAATGTAAAAATATTACACATATCTGCGTTGGCAGTAACCAAACTCAAGAAAAGACAATTATTTTTATATAAAAAATATTGACACTTCAGTGTAAGAAGTTTTTCTGTGTCAATCATAACAAAAACTCTTATAAAACTTGAGAAGGTGTTATTGGAATCAATCATGCCCCAGCAGCCGACAAGCAATTGGAACTCACGTCATTCAACGTCCAACTTTGGCGGTTTCAAAAAATAAGAGGAGGAAGCAATCAGGTTTCCGTTTTGACGTTTGCAACAAAAAGCGCGGGAAGCGACGCGTCAACCGCGGGATGGATTCGAAAATTAAAATCCCGTTCGGTTGGCAGCCATGACGGCTGTCGGCGCGCGGTGTTGCCAACGTTGCCGCTCGGTTTCAGGCTTGTTCTAAATATGTCAACACTTCTTTGTCAGCGGGCGACGTGCGCGCGGAAATGAAAGCGCATACAGTTGACGTTGTAATCAACGCATAGATCGTGTATTATTTACCAAATGCGTTTTAAAAAATATAACAAGACATTTAAAATAAGAGTCACAGTTTAATCTACAAGAATCTTTGCCTTTTCCCAGCGGGAAAGATTAATAAAACAGTACAAGAAAATGTTTACATTTACCAATCATCTAATTTATTTTTATTTACATTCTTTTTTAAATTCTTAACAATTATTGAAAGATAAACGGTTCAAACTGACGTCACTGTGTCGGAGTATGCACTAAGCAACCAGATTGCTTAACGTTGCATGAACAAGCAAGTTCATGACTAAGGACCCCGTATGGGTTTGAAACTAATGAGGCGTACTCCGACAACAGTGACATGAGTTTCAGCCGTTTCTACTTTTAATAATATGGAAAATGCTCGCGATAGTTTTAAATTGTAATAAATCTGAAAAAAATAACTATATATAAATATAACTACATTTCTATAATTTTTAACATAAAAAACCTTGTATATTCACTAATACCATGAACCTTTCAGATAAGCGAGATTAAAGTCCCGCGTTGGCAATGGTGCGCGAACTTATCTATGCGGACAAAAGAATTTTCGACGATTAAACAAACATAATGTCGCCCGATCGAGTCCAATCTATCCGCGGACAGGTGACACGGCGGCGATACATTGAGAAAAAAACGCGTCAATATTTTTGTTATAATATAATATTTTAGTGGTGTCTTTTATATATTATACCGGAGATTAGAAAGAGTGACGTGTGTTATGTGCCACTGAAAATGTTGCATGAAGTCAGTTGTAATAACATAACGTAATTAAAATAAAGAAATGCTGTGACAGCTCTTCCGGGGAACTACCTATTGGTATCAGGTTTATTTTTAGCACTAATTTGTAGGGTTGCTAGTGAAGTAAAAGGTAGATCCTTAATAATATTATAAAAGCGAATGTTTGTTTGTGTGTGTGGATGGATGTTTGTATCACATTAAAAGATTGGATTACAGATGGATTTTAAAGAAACTTAACAATAATATAACTTCACAATAAAGTGGTCTATGTGTTGTATCTTGATATAAATCGCGGGTGTAAGAAATAACATATATGCCACTTTCTAGGACGTTTTCTTTGCGTAGTAATTCGTTGGGATGTGATGACTTTCATCTTAAAATCAGCTCTTGTATAATTAACTGCAAACTTTTTATTTATGAAAAACTAAGTAAAATGTACTAATATCAAATATCTGCCATATTTGAATGTGAAAAGCCTCTCTGGTTAAAATAGGTATCAAAAACTCTAAAGAAAAGATTTGCTATAAAGTTCCAATAGCTCCAAGATTATGGGAACGTACTAAAATGCTTTTTAAGTTTGATACCCGATTGAAATAGATTAGTTAGAAGGTTTAACTTTAAGTTGAGCGATTTCCTAGTCAAATTTGAACAGTATAAATCAAACGGGAGTATAAATGACGGATATAAAACCGCTTCACTCACATAAATCTCAGGGAAAACGAATATTCGGCTTGCATAAACTCCACCGAGTTCACACAGCACTGCTATCAGGCGACGCAGTCGAAAACTTTTTCAAGTACGCAGCGCGGGGCGGATGAATAGAGCGAACGGCTTAGCAGTGACGAGTGAGCGACAGTCAGGTGAATGCGTATGTATCTGCGCCTGCCGCCGCCTGATACGTCACTCATAGCCGCCATAAGTTTTCTTGCCGAGAGGAATAACGCGTGAAGAGTTCAATTTGATTTTTTTTCGAACTCTTGTCAGTATGATTTTTAAATTGACGCTCTAGCTCGTTGAGCATTAGAGAATTGTCTTTATACCTAACGTAAAGTCGTCCGTTAACTAAAGATTTACTTACTGTTTATCTTAGCGCGTTTGTAGAAAGAAACTTGAAACACTTTAGCAATTTAAACACTATTTTATATTTTAATTTGACTCTCCGAATAATATCTGAAGTATTGAGGCCGAAATATTTACTAATAAATAGCTATGACGTTAGTTTATATGCTGTACAAGTGAGTGCGAGAGGTAAACCAGCAAAATCTTTCTACAACCTGCTTAAAGACCTTGGCCTGATAAGAACTGCAGTAAGTTCTATTCTAGAACGAGTGACAAAACTGCTCTAGCGGGGTCCTACCAGACTTGGACGGGCAGGGAGAAAAATTCGACCAGAGTAGGCGAGCGTTGACAGGGACCGGGACAAAAAGTACCCTTTAACCTACATTTGTGCCGCAAGTCTCGGACTCTGTTCAGCGTTTTTCTCTCTGCCACACGATGGACCCAGTACCCGCACGGTGAATCCATGGAATGCTAAGAAATTCGTATTACTTAATTAATGACCAAAATAAGCCCTATGACTTTCTTTTGTATTTTAAACATTGTTTTAGTGAATAAAATTCGAAATTAGGGTTTTTAAAAATCACCCTATACACACTTATCAGTGCCACTTAAAAACATACCAAACAAAATCAGATATAACATAGTACAGATAAAATACCGTACACTTATCTCCACAGAATAAATAACTCCTGTAAAATCAGTAACGGAGTTGTGTGTCAAGATAAACTGATATTACAATAAACAGTTGTATGCAATGTTCTCGATCGCTATCGGGTGTAATCCGCCGTGTCGATTGATAACGACTTGATCGTAAAAATCGCGCCTGATTACACGTTATCGCCTACTGATAAGCGCTTGGCTAGAGCTAGTAGAGTCGGTTGGAGCGCGCACCGCGGTCGTATGGTGTGAACGGTGCAGTTTATAATTGCGTGTAATCGAATATCTGTTAATAAAATGGGATTTCTTTAATAATTTGTAAACATATTGATGATAAAGTCGGTTGGCTGTGTTTCGGACAGTCGTGTAGTGTGTACAGTGTGTTTTAAAATCGTGTCAAAATATTTATATTTAGTTAAAGTACACATCTTTGATGCTTGTAGACATTTTAATAGTAGATTCGATTGGTGATTGACCAAATGGGCATTTAGAGCAAAACAAAGCAAAGCAGGACATTTAGAGCCAAAATATTAATTAATTAGAGTAAGACACCTTTGATATTTGCAAACAACTTGTTATAGTTTAGGTGTGTGTGTACCAAGTATCTGTGTTATGTTTAGGATATATTTTAAAATTATTAAGTGGAAATATTTATGATTATGATAAAATGGGTCTTAATGCGTGCTAATATCTTAATAGTTGATTCGGTCGTGTTGTGTGTTCGGTGCTTTAAAAAATCAAAGTGTTAATAAATAGGATATTGCATACTTGTAAACATTTTAAAAGTAAGTGTGATTGGTACTTTTTTTTTTATACTTTAGGACTTAATAGTGGTAACGGTTGGTGCGTGATTCGCTGTCGTGTCGTCTCGTGTGTATGGTACATTTTGACATCGTATGAACAGTTAAAATTAATGTTAACAAACTTTGAACTCCGATATGAAGGTAGGTAATATTAATTATAAATATGTTATAAAGTAAGTGTAGCTTGTGTTATAGTACAAAAATAACTTATGAATATTTAAATGTATGTGTATTACACACATACGGGCAAATAATATACACCCAGAGAATAATATACTGGAAAACATCAGACAAAAATTTTCCAGATATGGGATTCGGACCCACAGCACACGGCTTCATAGTCACTATACATTGACGACCTTCGTGGCGCAGTGGTATGCGCGGTGGATTTATAAGAAGGAGGTCCTGGGTTCGATTCCCGGCGGGGCAGATTAAGATTTTTCTTAATTTGTCTTGATCTGGCTGGTGGGAGGCTTTTGCCGTGGCTAGTTACCACCCTACCGACAAAGACGTACCGCCAAGCGATTTAGCGTTCCGGTGCGATGTCGTGTAGAAACCGATAGGGATGTGGATTTTCATCCTACCCCTAACAAGTTAGTCCGCTTCCATCTTAGATTGCATCATCACTTAACATCAGGTGTGATAGCAGTCAAGGGCCAAAAAAAACATTGCGTCACTCGGCCGTCAAAGTAGTAGCACAGAATAGATACATCAAAGTAAGAGGACTCTACCATGGCCTACCTATGTAGTACAGGTTGTAGCAGCGTCACTGAAAACAGACAAATTGAAGCTTTTAAGATTGCGACTGTCTCGTTGATCTAGTGGTTAGCCTATGTGGCTTCGATCACGAGGTCCTGGGTTCGATTCCTGGGTCGGTTCACGGAATATTTCTGAGCTTCTTCATACTTCTATGAAATGTTCAGTACATTCCAAGCTCGGTAGGAAGTTGGTGGTGTGACACACCCGTGCCTCGGAGAGCACGTTAAGCCGTCGGTCCCGGTTATTATCATCAATATCTGATAGTGATCGTTAGTAAATGAAGCATTATCACCCTAAGCCCGCCAACCCGCATTGGAGCAGCGTGGTGGGTGTACGCTCCATATCCCCTCTCCTATAAGGAGGGAGGCCTGGCCCTGTAGTGGGCCGTTAATAGGCTGATAATGATAATGAAGAAACCTTTATTAAAAGTAATAATAGAATTGAAATTCTTATCGCCGAGGTACAGCAATCAGTATCTACGTATTTTCTTTTTCCATAAATCATACGGTGGCGCGTTTTCCGATTTTCACATTAGTGATAAGAGCTGTTATCGGTCTTATCGCTGCACGGTTTGTTTTCAATCGCGCTGTGCCGTAACGTTGCGTGACGCGCTATCGCTTCTGTGTGACTACATACTTGGGTTACAGTTCTGTGTGACCACACACCTACTTGTTATCCAAGTATTTTGAAAAAATTACGATATTTGCGTTGCGTATTGACGATGTGCAATGGTTAGGTTAGGGTACCCTATCTTTTTCGTCCCGCGGCGCAGTTACAAATGCAAGTGGTGGCAAGTGATGATACAATCTAAGTTGAAAGCAAGCGAACTTGTTAGGAGAAGGATAATGTCCACACCCCTGTCGAGTTCTACACAGAGTACCGGAACGCTATATTACTTGGATAGTAACGGCCGAATCTTCCTACCTGCCACTTTAGCCAGAAAATCTCAATCGGCCCTGCTGGGAATCGAACCCAGGACATTCGTCTTTTAAATCCGTGCATACATCTGCGCTACGGAAGCCGTCATGACAGTTTCAACTAGAAAATTGAAAACCTTGATATATCAACAAATAAAAATAACTGAAAGTATAAGAGTACTAGAGGGCGCCCGCGGTTTCACTCGAGGGAATATGGAGATAAAATGGAACATGTGATTATTGTGAAGTTTTATTAAAATCCATTCATTAGTTTTTGCGTGAAAGAGTAAGAAACATCAATCCATACACAAAAACTTTCGCCTTCATAATATGAGAAAGGATCTGTTTTCTATCGTAATACAAAATCCTACTAATATTGAATTTTGAAAGTAACTAAACCTTACGTAACACTATTAATATTCATGTTTAAAACAAAAAAAAACGATCGCAATTCAATAAATAAATTGAATTAGCTTAAGTAATTCCATTAGTATATACTATAATGTCCTCACATATCGACAAATACAAGTATATCAAAATATCAATCGCTTGTTAACTATATTTTTACGACTAGCGCTATCTTTATTAGATTCCGACTAATTGCAAAGAGCTAAGATAACATATACTGTACTAGAAAACGCCCGCGACTTTGCAAAGAAAATAATATATTGCAACCAACACGAAAAAACTATTGTATATGATTCTTTTTTTTAAAGAAAAATTTGTTATAGCAAGCTATAGTTAAAAGATATGTAGAAGTGATAGCCGTGAGCTCGGAGGATTAAAGATCTGTGTTTTGGCCGGTGGTGTAAGCTATCAATGATTTAAGAATTTTATGGTTGTCAATGAATACTCAAATGTATGTTGATAATGCAATCCTACCAAGTTAGTCTGGGCAGGGAAAACTACGCGCACATTGAAGTGGACGTTGATATCGTACAGGATCCTTAAACCTGCATCCATGTCGTAAGCCTGTGACTCTGTTCGAGTCTCCCTGCCATCCTGGTACAGTTGGCCCATAGATATAACCCCTTCTGTGACATGTATATGCCGTCGCGGACTTTATTGTTAAATAAGAACAATCCTTCCATACATTATTTTGGTATATCTCAAAGAGCTTGAGCAGCGTTTTCGTGGCTCGAAACTTTCAACAACTGGAGCGATATTTGAGTGATGTATTTACACAAGTAACTGCCTCGTTGGTCTAGTGGTTAGCCTATGTGGCTTCGATCACGAGGTCCTGGGTTCGATTCCTGGGACGGGTCACGGAATATTTCTGGGCTTTTTCATTATTCTATGAAATGTTCAGTACATTCCAAGCTCGGAGTTTGGAAGTTGGTGGTGTAACACCCCCGTGCCTCGGAGAGCACGTTAAGCCGCCGCCCCGGTCACTATCATCAACATCTGATAGTGAACGTTAATAAATGAAACATCATGACCCTAAGCCCGCCAACCCGCATTGGAGCAGCGTGGTGGGTGTACGCTCCATACCCCCTCTCCTATAGGGAGGGAGGCCTGGCCCTGTAGTGGGCCGATAATAGGCTGATAATGATGATGGTGACTTACACAAAAGTTTAACAAATAATATAACAAAACCTTACTAACTCGTTCAGGCTTTGAGTTTATCGCAAACTGACAGACAGACGCCGCGGGGGACGTTTTTATGATATGTGGTAATTCTACGTATTATCTAATGGCGATATTGTATAATTCACGATAGCTATATAGATAAAGGTAATCAAAGTCGACGATTTTAGATTTCTTTTATGAAAACTCGCAAGTCTGCTTTAGATAAGCGGATTTTATACAGGAAGTTTAAATATACTTTAATTTAAGATAAAACCTTTACAAATAAATATATACAGTTTGTGATGTTTGTAAATGGCAATGGTTACTTATTGCTTGTGTAAATGTGATGGACTGGCTAGAATGCGAATGGATCTCCTGGAGGAGGCATATTCACTACCAGAAGATTTATGTCTCCAACTTGAAAGCCACCATCCAACTCTTAGAGTGGATGTTTGAATTGATAGTGAAGGTAAGAGGGAGGGGCGAGTACAAAATATTCAAAAGAATCGAAGTGGATCCGATATGGCGGGCCTCAACATACTAATAATAATAATATAATAAATGACGATAATCTGGTGAAAGCAGAAAAGGAAAAAGTATCAAAATACTTGGACCTTGCTCATGAGATTACCGTCATGTGGAATGTTGATTCAACAATGATTGTTCCTATAGTCGTTTCAGTCAACTTAAAAAGCTTTCGCTTAATTGTTGGATCAAGGGTCGGATACAGAAGGCAGTAATTCTTGAAACGACGCGTATTGTGAGGAGGTTCCTCACTCTGGAGCCCTGACCACCGGTTGCTTGGACCCCCGGGCCCCGCAGCAGGCGGAATGAATTTTTTTATAAATTTTTAATAGTGTTTTTTTTATAATTTTAGAAGCATTGTTAAAAAATTTTAAAATAATTGTAAATAAATAAATGAGTGTAAATTATAATATAAGTAGGTTATAAGATTGATCATGATCATGTCAGCCGATGGACTTACACTGCTGGACATAGCCCTTTTGTAGAGACTTCCAAACACGACGATTTTTAAGCCTGGGGCCAGCGACTCTGTACGACATGTTTTATGTAGTTAGACCACCTACATGGGACGGGACAGGACGGGACAATATCGTTGCCAACCGTAATAATAAGCACCGTAATATATAGTGTTGTACTATATTTTCAATCTGCGTACTATATATTATTGAAGAAGTATCATCATAATAGTTATCGGCCTATTAATGGCCCACTACAGCGCCAGCTTCGTATGGGGGAGAGGATATAGGTCTTACACCCAATACTTACGACACGGTACGTTTCCGCACCGTCCCGTCTCGTCGCCACTTGTGTAAATACCTCCTCCCTTTCTCCTCAGAATCCTTTTCATGTTTTTTCCACTTTTGTTCCACTTACATTGTATGGAATTGTGTTTAAAATGTAAGTTTGGTCCACTTACATTCAAACACGAAAACAAACGGATATTTTTCTTAAAACCCCACCCCTACCCCCCTCAAACTACAACCTGACTACGCCCGTACTCCTACTATATATACCTAATCGGTTACACAAATTTTTTTAGTATTTATTCCACCTCCGAACATATAAATAACATGTTAGACAAAGTTTATGGATGTTAATACATATCAGATAGCTCAGATAACATCTGACTTCTTGTTTTATTGGATTTCGATTGATAACGACGTCTGTGCATTCTCGTTGATTCTCGTTAGAGTATCGCGTTACTGCCACGAGATTCAGAAATAAAAATATTACGTATCATGTGTCAGTAGATGTATAAAATAATAAAGTTTTTGAAAGAATGCATAAAATTTTATGTTCGTCGAATATTTGTTTGGTGACCATTGTTTACAAGAGTTAGTGATGGGACACACGAGTTGATTTTTCGTCTAACCGATTTTTTTATATGTGTATGATCAACCAAGGAGAGATCACTAAAATTTGTTCTTATCGAGCAGTAGGTAATGAACTCTACGAAGATTAAAAAAACGAAAATATTACGTTTGTATCCCAACTGACAAAGATTTATAGAAAGCGATGGGGTAGAATTTTAAACCTGTCAAATTCCGTCTGTAATTAAATTTAGGTTCTTTTTAGGTTATAAAAAAATCCAAATATATCAAAAAAATATTTTGCAAATCACAAGGTGAAAGAATACAATAAGGAACTTAAGCTAACTTACCCTAATAACTAAGTATACAAATCATGCCCACGTGCAATGGCAAGAATACTGGCTGCATTTCCGTGTTGAATAGCCAGGTTAATCTTTTGCTCAAAAAACGGGCCAGCCTATTATATCGAACAATCATAATATATATAATCAAAATCATTAAATTAGCAGTACAACATTGATGCTTGGCAAAAACAAGCACAGCGACTGGGCTCCATCACAGAAGGGTCTATACTAATATAAGGTACCTACAAACTTCAGGAAAACAAAACCTTTGGGCACCTTTAACACAAAAATGAAGATCCTAGACCAGGCATAACTGTTATCTAGCTGTTTATAAAAATAAACATAGTTTTAATCAACTGATATGCTTAGTTTTTTATTTAGGCGTGTCCATAATTTGATAAGTGTGTCATTACGGCACGTGTCATCAATATGGTCTCGTGCAGAGGCAGGAAGTGTTCCATCTATGGCACTAGTTGAACATAAGAGGCGATGCACACGTTCGCTCTCACAGCTTCCGTTATTTGGACCACCGTGACGAGAGCAGCGCCATAAACGCATTCGGTTGTCTTATTTTTTTTCCTTTTTAAAAAAGAGGTGTTCTTAGTTTGACGTGTATCTGTGTTTGTATGTATCTGTACGAGTCAAGATATCAACAAAGGGATGTAAAATAGTGTAGGGGAAACTGAAAGTCGACTGAGAAAAACGAAAATAAAATACAACATTAGGCTTCGGGCAGTTCTTAAGAATAAATTATTAATTATAAATTATAACTGTCAGTTATAATTTATAATTAATAATTGTAAGTGTCAACTTACTTAAACGATAATTAAAAAAATATTTTTTTATTATTTAATACAAAAATTAAAATAATTAATAAAAAATCACAAAATGTGAAAAGTAGGGTTGTATTTGGAAATTTCTAACTAACAAATAAGTCAGATACGAGCGCTTATATAAAGTCATGAAGAAACAAATAAATCTGTGTAAAGAACATGGAATATTTTAGTTGATTTAATAATATATAAGAAACCGACGACCAGAACTCGTAAACAAATGTCAATCCCTACCAAGAAACCTTTTATTATTAGCCATACCTACTAATGACATAAATTAACATAATGTATTTAGCATACGCCTACCTATTAGGCAACATTATTTCCATAATGAATAACTCAACTCAACGAAGGTCTTAAATCATAGACTACGTCTGTGCTGTAGTCGAAGCTATAAAAAAGTTTAGTGCCTATCAGCAAGATATTTTTTATTCTCAGTTATATTGATTACTATACTTGAAATAAAAATGATCACATCATATAAAAACATATACTTAGGTATTAAATTCAGACAACTAATGTTTAAACTCGGAATGCCAAAAGGAGTTATATAGGAGGAGAACTAGATGGTTCAAATATATGGACGTGAGCCCATTATTACTATTTACTAATAATCACTAGTAACAGAAAAATTTAATTCAAAAATTGGTTTATTTCAAGCACGATTAGTTAACAAGCACTTTAGAAACTTCATGTTAGACTATTTGTAGCGTCTCTACTATCGGCTCAGGTAGGCAGGGTCTGCTGAAAAGAGCCGGCAAGAAACTCAACAGTTGCTCTTTTAAAGTCATTCATTTTTACGATATTAATTATATCACTACATATTATTAAAGCTGAAAGTCATCTGAACGAATTTTCATACAGTTTTCCGCAACAGATAGAGGTTTTCCTAGAGAAGGTTTTAATATATAAATGATTAGGTTTCGTGTAAATTGGATATGACGATAAATGTAGAATCTATTTTTTAAAGACAGCTTGCCATGGACAATTTTTTTCTTTTGAAAAAAGGTACATATAGTACAGTTATTTTTGATGTTCTTGTATTTTTGCAATACCTATTTTCCTTGCGGGTGAAATCGCTAGTTATAAGTATATTATACTACAACTTTATTCAACTAGTCAATTCTCGCGACATGACTCAGGAATGACGATTCCGAATCATCGATCTCGTATTGACATTTGACTACGCGAGATTTATTCATTCAAAGTTTAATCTGATAACGGTAATTTATTACAAACACAATTATAATACCCATTCTTAAGGCCACTATCGATATAATATGTTATTCGATCGGAAAATTAGAGTCTTCATAAGTTACGAATAAGCGTCGTGAACCGAAAAGCGATTCATTATTTTTATCGATTTACATTAAATCAAGTCGGTCGCTTTAGTATCGATTAGAATAATTAAAGAGAGTAGATTTGTCGGATAAGTGAAATATTTATAAATGCACCGAATAGAAATCGATTTTTTAGATCGATTACGATTGAAATATTCGGGTGGGCTTTTAATGGCTTCAACAAGATGGCTACAAATGAGTTGTGTACTCTGTGGAAAGCGTAAATGCATACCGGTTGCATTCCATTGATTTAAATGATTAATTCGTCTTTTTCTAAATAACTTTGTTTAAGTAAATATTTAATGAATGCCTTTATTTAATTAACATTAAATAATTTTCTAGCATAACTTACTTCTGTCCCAAATTTTACCCAGTTTCATTAAAACAACATAAACGACTAAAAAATTGATAAATACCATTATATAGGTTTGAGTATAACTCAAACCAAGTCTCCTCAAACTGCCTCGTTGACCCTGTGATTATACTATGTGGCTTCGGATTATATTGCGAGTTCTGTTAGGCTATGAAATTTAAAGCTTTCTCTCTTTCAAGAAATTCTTAGCAATATTTCGATGCCTTGAGTTAAAAAATTGAAGGTATAACTAACTAACGTAAAACTAATTTTATATTACTATTAATAAGATGATTAGTTATAAATTTAAACTAACTCATCCTAACAACTATACTTATCTTGCCCACGTGGGATGGTGGCTAGAACACTGACTGCATGTCCGCATTAGACAGCCAGGTTGATCCTTTATGTAATTAACAAAAAATAGAACCGACTCAAAACGCACTAAAAAGTAAAAAATAACTGTGTCATTTAGTTGCTTTAATTTACTTAAGCATATCTAGGAGTCGGTGCTAGCCAAGGTTTCTACCCACAAACCCACAAACTGCTTTACTACGTAAAATAAATGTTCCTTAAACTTGGCTGGCACCGACTTCATAGATATGCTTAAGTAAATTAAAGCAACTAAATGACACAGTTATTTTATACTTTTTAGTGCGTTTTGAGTCGGTTCTATTTTTTGTTAAAAATTTTTGTTTCTTACTTTTTAGTGATTTATCGCCACGTAACGTACTCGTACTATACTGTCATAGTATATTATACGACACTAGTAGCCAAAGACCGAAATCGCTGTAAGCGTGCCTCCAAAATTTGAAGATTTCCTTCAATTTCCCCAGGATATTATCATCAGATCCTAACATGATGACAATGGGACCACCTTGAAAGTATGCCCTTTCTAATAAAAAAAGAATTATCAAAATCGAACAACCCTGTAAAAAGTTATGCGTGGTCATACATAAAAAAAAATATATATATACGTGTCGAATTGAGAACCTCCTCCGTTTTTTCCGTCGGTTAAAAAATAATAAACCAATTAGCCTCCGGTGAAATATTTCGGGAAAATACTTTTGCACTGCGACTTATGTTAATGTTACTTTAAACGTATCTTTACGTTTACTTCAAATACTTTTTGCAGCTTCGAAACATGAGGTTCGAGCTTTAAGATTTTTTTACAAAATAAGCTTTTCTTTCTTCTAAGAAATTCTGAGCAAAATTTTTTAACCTATTTAATCGAGCTATAAAATATACCAATTTCCAGTTCTTTCCTCCAAGAACTTCTCATTTTTGCAACACAGAGTTGAGAAGTTTGTGATATAATTAATTGATATCGTAATCATAATGTCTAATAACATTTATTTATTTGCAGGTAAGTGAGCATACATCACGGCTATCTGCTTGAGCAAGGGTGCGAGTAAGTAATGTGTTACGTCATTAGTACAAATCGACGTAACGATGAATTAGGGTGACATTAGCACAATTTTTTACACATATGTTATTCACAAACGATAGGGTGAAATACGGGTGTTATTTAAAATACGTGAAAATAAAATTCCACCTTTCTTGAATAGGGAGTTTCTCGTATATGTAAATGTTTTGCGCTATTAGAGCTGTCGACATCAAATAAGATGAATTAAGGATGTATTAAGTTACTTCGTGTTTCTGTTAGATGTTTTAAATATCTATAAATATAAATTTACTATTTTAAATTTAGAGTTGTTGTGTTTTTTGGTACGTTTTATTCAAATCTAGCGGTGTTCCGTAGTTTCACACGCTTGTATGTCAAGTCTGTCAATCTGTACTTTCAGTGTTTTTTTTATTATTCATTACAAGTTAGCCCTTCACTTGCAATCACACCTGATGGTAAATGATGATACAATTTAAGATGGAAACAAGCTAACTTGTTAGGAGGACGATGAAATCCACACCCTTTTCGGTTTTTGCACGGCATCGTATCCGCAAGCTAAGCCTATTTTAAAAAATCTCAATCGGTCCAGCCGGGATCCAACCCTAGACTTCCGTTTTATAAATCTATTGCGCACACCACTGCGCCACATAGACCGTCAAAAAATTGTTAGCCTGTGTTGGATAGCACACAATTATACTATATTTCTATTATATGTTTATTAGTCTAAGGTACAAAAGTAAATTGTTGTCTGTGGTTTGTTTTTAATGACTTTGCAATGGCGTTGGTTAAGGATTAAAATTGCGTGTTGTGATGTTAAATTAAATAAAATAAAAGTATAAAAATGTAATTTAAGTTTATTTAAAGTTGTGTACTAGCTCCCAGGCAATATTAAGACCAAGCTATGTGAAATTAAATTTGGTCACTTCGCTGCTACAATGTAGCTGACATATTTGCATACCACAGAATAAAAAAATACAATAGTCTGTGGTTCTTCTCACAGCTTATCCGTAGCGGATAAAAGCACCAACCGGCACCCAACACGGCTAACTAACGTTTTACGAAGATTAATGCGGCGCGATATATCATTCGCGTCGGGCTAGGTGTGCGAACTTTCGCGATAAACTTTTTAAAGACTCAAGTTGCTCTGTATATCGGGCTGAAAAATTGTGTACGAAGGGTCGACCGCCCTGAGGCGTCCCGATAAGCGGCGGGCGAAAAAATCGCGGTATTTGTTAAAGTTGACTAGGTATTTGTCAGCCGTGATGCCGCAACTTCGGTAATTGCTCCGGGATCATTCCGCGCAAGTTCATTCGTGATAGCGAACTTTGGAGGCAACTTTTAATGCGCTCGTGTGATAATGTTATTCATTTTCGCGTCTATCTGTGTTCATATTTTTTAGCTTTAAGCAAGTTTGTGTTTGTGTTGTTTAGATTAGCATCATATTCTTAAGCGCCCGCCAGGCCGTAAGGTAACAGCGTGATGGTTTCAAGCGCCATATCGCAACTCGTATAAAAGCAAGGCCTGGTCTTGTAGCTGATAAGTATGATGATCCCTAGTGGTAGACCAAGCCTCTCTTCTTGTAGATTGTAATTCGGAGCTTTATCCTATCAGGCTGCTCAAGTGTGGGTTGGCATACTTGAAGTGATTCCTACTGTTTAAATTTGTAATTATAACTATTTTATGTGAGTTGTTAACTATACCTAAATAACATATAACTCATATAGATAACTCGAATTAGAGCAGCCTGTTGGGATCTAGCTACATATACCCTCTCTTGTAAAGGCAGTGGTCCGTTAAAATAGTCGGATAATAATGACAAACAGTTACTTGGACAAAAATAAAAACGCGCGTTCTGATATACTGCCGAAAATTTCCTTGAAAAAAAAAATACTCGGTGTATCATTTCGACCGGGAACCGAACCCAGGACTTGATTCAAAGCTTAAGAATTAGACTTAACAAAATTTTTGGTAACCCAATTTCGCCTAATTATGCGGTTAATATAACAAAAAACTTAGTCAAATGTAGGTTAGAGGGGCTAGAGGTGTCCCTTGCTCAGCCCCTAATCTGCGCGCCGTATGTCCCGCCGGAGGGATGTTATTAAACTTTTTACATCATCTTTTCTCGGGACAGTCGCTTTAACGCCGCACCATAAGTCAACGTTAACTGAGAATAATATATTAACTGGGGTTTAACTTTAAGGTTTGAACCGAGTTGAAAATGCTTTTAATATGAGTGTATACTTAAGTTATTATTAAGTTGATTAGATTGCTATTTAAGTAAAAAGAAAGGGTTTAAGACCTCCTAGCGGTTTTCCGCGACTTCCCAAAAATGTGTGTATTTATGTACGTTCCAACAACAGCAAAAAAGGAAAATGGCATGTGACCAATTTTTTTCAAGATTAAATAACTATAGTAATAAGCTATTCTTAAAATATCTATAGATGCCATTGCGGCCATTTGTACTATAAATAAATAGGAGCAATGATACTGTTTTTGTTATTACATAATTATGTCAAATAGATTAGGCGACGTATCAATGAAAGCTGCCATGCGGCTTTTGTTTTTCCAAAACTTCCCTTATTATCAATTTCAGGCAATTTACATAAAAGTTCACAAATTATATACCTAAACATTTCTCATAAATCACTCTTACTAATTAGCGAAAAGCCGCATGAAAATCTGTACAGTAAATTTTCGAATTAATTAATTTATTTATATATGTAAACATACTTACATACTATCATGCCTTAATCTCATAGGGGTAGGCAGAGACCACATCTCTCCACTTGCCACGGTCCTTGCATATTTCATTATCTTCTACTCTCATGATTCTTCCATACAAGTTCATCGGTTTAGGCTACTCTTGACCTGGCCATTATGAATTTCACCCTGGAACATTCGCTTAGGCCTTCCCCTTTCAACATTTCCATTCACTCTCGCCTCCTCAATAATTATTATTTATGTAAAGATATAATGTAGAAATCGGCAAGTGGTAGTCATAACCGTAAAACAAACTGGCGATTCATCACAATACTTCAAGCTATCCTATAATATAAAGTCAGTTATGTAGTGATCGATTCAGGTGATTCCTCGATGATAATTTAACAATATCCGTTGCTCTCTAAAGGCGCTTATCGGTGGATCTTTTATTACTTTTTATTGGCTTTATAAAGCGTTCGCGACAGATGCGTGGAAAACCTAAAAACTGGCTGCCGCAAAAAGTTGTTGGGCCATTTAGGAACGTATAAATAACTGCTTCCAAATAACAAACGTTTTCTATCTATTGCTCGTATCTCTGTAATAAATAAATTGCCTCGTTGGTCTAAATGTTTGCCTATGTGGCTTTAGAACGCATGGGCCTTGGTTTGAGTCCGGGTAACTTTAATTTTTTTTTTAATTCTTGACTCGAAATTGGGAGGTTGGTGTTGTTACATCCCTGTGCCTCGGATTCATATCATCTTCATATTAGATTTATCAAAACGAAAAAGAGTCAAATAATATCGTTTGGTATTTAAGGCAGATATTTTCTTGCATAAATCCTGTTTTAATTTTCACCATAAGTAATTTGTATATGGAACTACTAATACCTAAAGGTATCATCCACGTAGGTATATCCCATTATTTTGGGATATACCTACGTGGTTGAGTATTGCATAAAATAAAAAAAATCTATAAAAATTTTATAGAAGTCTTCCCTCAGAGATGTCCAGAGATTACATCAATGTTATTAAACAGTAAGTTTTTCTATTAAAACAATAACAAAGCTACATATAGGTAGTTATGCAGTCGCTAAAAAACTTGTATGAAAATTGAAAAAAGTTGATTTTTTAACTTCGTCAACGATCATGTGATTTAGAACGATAATAATAGATTGAAGTTTTTATTTTTTCGATATTTGTTTCATAGACTGCTATGAAACAGTTTTTTAATTCACTGTGTTAAATTCTGTAATTAAATAAATTTAATTACTATTGGACAGCTTGAGACAAATTTTGGTAATGTTCTTCTAGTCAATGATGTGTATGGTCTTAGAGATCTCGTGATGAGTCAGTGATATTTCGGTTTACAGATATTTTTTTATATTTTTATATTTATTTTTATTTATTTTTCTATTATATTTATTTATTTAATATTATATTTCGCTTATGTATATATAGATTGTATACAATATAGTTTAAGTAATTAAAATCATATACTTTCAAGCCAAGTAAATATAAAAGGATGCCTCTTCATCCAGTACGAACATGTATCGAGACCATCCAATTTCGGTTCAGATAACGATCTCAATCCGACTTTTTATTTATGGCCAAGATATATTCTAGCGCGCTATAAATTAGGCGAATCTATAGATATCGCCCCTATCTTGTGATGCTACGATACGCGATTTATTAACATACGCCCACGTATCGCATGCGATACCGGCACGTTGAAGTATTGGGGGCTGCGGAGATATTTGTCAGTGATATCATAATTCACTCCGCCTTTGAGGTGGCAGGGCCTGGTGATAATGATTATTTATCAGTGACTGGGCTTGTTTCTGATTCGTTAGATAGATAGATATTAATAAAAATAATATACGTGTATGAAAATATTAAAAGATTCAGTTAGTTTTAAATTTTAAAAAAATATGAGGAGCACAAGAAATGTTACAATATGGAACTATTTGAAGCATGTGAAACAAAATATAGTTTTATGACCCACCACTCCGCATAATGAGTGAGCGATGCCGCGGCGAATTCCTCCCATCCGACAAGAAAGTATCAAATATTAGCCATCGAACACACCTGAAGTCAGACGGGCTGGCATGCGAGTGAAAAGGACGGACCACACAACACTACACACGCAAAACACACTGAACACCAACGCATTCCGTATTCCGAGTGCGTAAGATCACAGATCGCGCAATTTGTAATTCATAACCGCATAACTAAATTTGCAACGGTGCGCGAGATAACATCGATACGTACGTTAGCAAGAAACACATTTCAAGAGAAACATGCTCGATGTTGGGCCCCGAATCGAAAACAAAGCGTTGTGACATCGAGATAAGGATCGATTGGCTCGCGAAACGTCGCACCAAAACGGGCCGAACAAATTATCGATTCATAAAAACATCGATTTTAAAATATCACCCGGGCAGCTCAAGCGTCATTGTTGCATTTCTGATAGGGTGGCCAAGTGTGTTAGAAAAAGGTTTTATCGGCTAGCGAAATGGTGGCGCGAGTTCTTGGCTTTTTGTTTTTTTTATTTAAATCGCGCTATGGGAAAAGGGAGACCTTTTGTAGCCAACCTGTTTTGTTATACCTTACATCTTTACTAATATTATTAATACGAAAGTTCGTTCGTTTGTTTGTCACATTTATTATCCTAATTAATGCACATTGCACGGTGTACAGAATAACAAAGTAAAAGATAAGAACAAAATTATACATTTTTCAAGAAAAGGTAAGTTAAAATTTAGGATCCCGAGGGACTGAAAATCTTTAAGCAAAGCAGTGACCTAGCTAGTATGGTATATTTGCGTCAGAAAAAGAAAATCCCCCACCAGACCAAACCAATTAAGAAAATCTCTAATGACCCCACCGGGAATCGATCCCAGGACCTCCGTTTCCACCTTCTATACCACTGCGCCATAGAGGCCGTCTATAATAATCTTCTTACCACCTATAACGTATTCTTAACGTCAGAAAGAATAGGAAAAATTATTTCAGGCAAGCGCTTTTCACCACAGGTTGTGTATTTTTTTTTTTTTTTTGTTGACTACAAGTTGGCCCTCGACTGCTATCACACCTGATGTTAAGTGATAATGCAATCTAAGATGGAAGCGGACTAACTTGTTAGGACTAGGATGGAAATCTAAACCCCTTACGTTTTCTACACGACATCGTACCGGAACGCTAAATCGCTTGGCGGTACGTCTTTGCCGGTAGGGTGGTAACTAGCCACGGCGAAAAGCCTCCTACTAGCCAGACAAATTAAGAAAAATCTCAATCTGCCCCGCTGGGAACCGAACCCGGGGCCTCCATCTTATACATCCACCACGCATACCACTGCGCTACAGAGGTCGTTAATTCTCCTAAAAATAAACGCAGTAGTAGTGACAGCATTGGGAAGTATGAGTGGAGTAAAACTAAGTGTCAGAATTAATAGGAATTTTGGAAGGGGAAAACCAAGGCGAATGTTCCTGGATCAAATCCAGGACATTCTGATTAAAGGCCAGATTAAAAGTACCCTAAACTCACGTACTTGAATGAAAGGTTTAATAAAATTGGAAGAAGTGAGAGAGTTATGCAAGAATCATGGCAAGTGGAACAAGTGGCCTACCCCTATGGGATGGTGTATGTAAATATCTCCATGCATTGCTTGCATTAACTCTATAATCTTTTTTTCTACAAAGGATCTGCTTTCCCAACTAATTCATGTCGCGATCGCTGATTATTTTTAGGTCTAAATCAGTTATCTCTATTTCTTGACATAAAATGTCGATACAAATCGGAGCGCTAATACAAAGATATCACATCTAATATCTAATTAACAAGTACCTCAAGCATCCTTATTAGATTTGTGAGGCCTCACGTGGTCATTTAAGATTTGCTTAATACAATTTAAACCTTATTTCATAGATAATAAAAAAGTTCGCAAACAGTGAAATAATTCAAGCAGAGTAGGCCTAAGTGACGTTTGCTAGCCGGCCATGAATCGCCAAGACCGTTAAGATACATAATAATTTGATATTATAAATATTTATACGTCCAATGGCCATTTTTATTGACTTATATTAAGATAAAGCGCACTTTATACGTGAAATCTGACTGATAACAGTCAAATTCCACGCGGGAAAGATTCTACTGATATTTCGGACGTAGAAAGTGGAGGCCTTTAAATTATCTTTAAATTATCTAACGCGGTAAAATAGTGAAGTTAACGTTGATAACTGCATGGCTGTGGGACCGAAGTTATACCCGATGTCTCATTTATGTTCCCAGTTCTGAGGAATATTAGGTCTCAGTTCTAATTCTAACACAGTTTATTCACGATTGGAGGAGGGAGAAATCTTTCATTCTTTCTTGATTTCTTCTTGAAAATGAGACCCTTCGTCGCCCTTTAAACCCAATATCGTAGTAAGAATTAAGGAAAGATTAAACGCTTTATATGTTCTAACTGCTACTGAGTTCTGCGACGGCCGAGTGGCGCAGTGTGTAGTGGGCCTGCTTCTGCGACCTAGGCCGTGAGTTCGATTTCCACATCTGGAAAAACGTTTGTGTTTATCTATATATTATAAGTATTTGTGTATAATATATATAAAAATATTGATCAGTTATCATAGTACCCATAACACAAGCTACCTACGCTTACTTTGGGGCTATATAGTGAAGTGTAATTGTCCTATAATATTTATTTATTATTATTTATGTCGGTAATTTTGGTTCTTCTGAGGATCTCCTCATTTCTGATTCGATCAAACAGAGATAGTTAGATGATAATGAAAGTGACTCTGAAACCTTTGCATGAGTACATAGGCGGTGTTGACTCTACAATGTTCGCAATTATTAACACAATAATTATAATATTAGCAGGTACTAATGACACTTACCATAACATATCGAAAATTTGACTAAGAAATAGGCTCTGTAGAGAACTTAAGGTTTCACGTAGAACAATATAAACTGATAGAGTTAAAACTGATAGGTTAAGAAGAGAGTTAGGAACTTTGCTCCGAACTGATAACTCTACAGCGCAAGCAACATGCATTCTTCTTACATGAAAATATTTTTGGTGGGATATATATCTATAGTCGGTGATGCGGTCATAAACAATAAGCATATTTTCTTTTTTTCTTATGTAAATATACGATACGAAAGTATAGACATAAATTACTCGTAGGCCGCAGGGACAACATGGCCACCCTGCGTCGTATCTGCGTATCACCCCCATACGTCATCGCGTATCGCGCGATCGTCGCGTCGTCGCAGCGGCGAGATTTCGCCGCGATTTCGCGTCGTGTAGTCATTCATTTAGCGGATCCATATCGCATAATTGTCGTGTGTTTAAACACCGGGACATTCATCAATCTTGTTTTGCAATACTATTTCCTCTATTCGTTTGTATTCTTTGTGTCAACTTTTAAACTGTCGATGCACAGTCAAATTTATATAATTAACTCAGGTTAATTATATAAATTTGACTTAAATACTCAGGTAAGCCCGCGGTGTCACCCGCGTTGTTATCGTTCCCGTGGAAATTTTGGTATAAAATGTATTATTCTGATATGTAAGCTATACTAGTCTGAAATTTTAATCAAAATCCATTCAGTAGTTTTTGCGATAAGAGTAACAAACATCCTTTCAATCCTCCAAACTTTCGCCTTTATAATATTAGTAACGATTTTAGAAAGTTAACTATTTTGAAATTTTCAAGTAATAAAACTATAAGCCTTAAGCAATAAAATAATAATAAATAGTGTTAGGAGATTTTGTATAAAATATATTTAATATTTAAGGCAATTTAATATACAAGACAATTACTAACACATATCGCTATATAGCCCCAAAGTAAGCGTACTCGTAAGTAGCTCGGTTATGGGTGCTATGATAACTGATGAATATTTATATATATATTATACATAAATACTTATAATATATAGATAAGCACCCAGACACTGGAAAACATCCATGCTTATCACACAAACATTTTCCAGATGTGGGAATCGAACCCACAGCCAAGGACGCAGAAGCAGGGTCACTACCCATCATCAATTAATAAATTACGTTAAGTTTCTTCCGACGTTGTAATAGTTATTTACAGTAGATATAGGATATATCTAACTGTAGGAAGGGTTTAGTCAACTTGTTCAATACTTCATTACATTACAACGTAAGTACAATTACTTCATTCCAACTTTTACAACGTCGGAAGAAACTTAACGTAATTTATTAATTGATGGCGTGACCCTGCTTCTGCGTCCTTGGCTGTGGGTTCGATCCCCACATCTGGAAAATGTTTGTGTTATAAGCATGGATGTTTTCCAGTGTCTGGGTGTTTATCTATATATTATAAGTATTTATGTATAATATATATGAAAATATTCATCAGTTATCATAGTCCCATAACACAAGATACCTAAGAGTACGCTTACTTTGGGGCTATATAGCGATATGTGTGTAATTGTCTTGTAATATTTATTTATTTAATATTTATACGGAAGTAACGTGATTTGGTAATCGCTTAATTCTAGGATTTCATTTTATCATTATTTATTACTTAACCGACTTAATGACAATAAAAGAAAGCAAATAAATTCTAAATATAATTTATCTAACCATTTATCGAGCATTACTTCTAAGTTAGCCGGCTGCAGTGTACAAACTAAGCGAGATGATATTTGTTCGTGGGTCGCGAGGGCGGGCGGCGATAGGCGGCTGCGGCACTGTGATAAGAGCCTGCACTGTGATACACTGCTATATTGACACACTGTACCGCAGTTTTAGTATTTTTAAAGGACTTCGTAGCCTTTAATAAGCTGATACTGATACCTGATTTATTAAACGACCACTTTTTTTTTATTGGCTACAAGTTGGCCCTTGACTGGTATCACACCTGATGTTAAGTGATAATGCAATCTACGATGGAAGCGGACAAACTTAGGATGGAAGTCCACACCCCTTGCGGTTTCTACACAACATCGTACCGGAACGCTAAGTCGCTTGACGGTACGTCTTTGTCGGTAGGGTGGTAACTAGCCACGGCGAAAAACCTCCCACCAGCCAGACCAAGACAAATTAAGAAAAATCTCAATCTGCCCCGCCGGGAATCGAACCCGGGACCTCCGTCTTATAAATCCACAGCGCATACCACTGCGCCACGGAGGCCATCAAGTTGTCACTTGACAACAACTTGTTGTCGTATTAGAAGACGACCGCAGTTTCACCCGCGTAGTATGCGTTCTCGTGGGAGTTTTAATGTTAATCTACATTATTGTGAAGTCTTTCAAAAATCCATTCAGTAGTTTTTGCGTGAAAGAGTAACAAACATCCATCCATACATAACTATCGTCTTTGTAGCCCGCTGGGCTGTTGTCACGTCCAAGCAAGTACTTCGTTTGATTAGAGAGGAGAATATTGGTCTTGTATAAAAAGACAGAGTTAAAGCGAGATATTTGTTCGTTCGCGCGGTAGGGCGGGCGGCGATAGGCGGCTGCGGCGAAGTGATAAGAGCCTGCACTGCTATATTGACGCACTGTTTTAAAGTTTTTACTGTTTGCAGTGCCTTTTTAAAAGATCAAATGACCTTTAGCACTACCTAATGCTACAGACATCCCGCGCGAATACTAGGTAAAAATAGTTATTTTCAAAGGATTGTAATGAAACGACGCTTGCTGGCTCAAGAGTGATTTGTTGTCAGAATACTCTCACATTTAATCACAATACACTACAAGGATCTTTACTATTTAAGGATAGAACTTAAAGCCACATATAGTTTTTTTTTAATTTTTGAACTGTGTTCTGTCAGAGACATTAAAATATATAGGAGTTTATTTATAATAAAGTTATAAATAAACTCATTAACTCTAGTAGGTAGACATTCTTGTCAGCTGGAATATTGTCTGATTCACTTTTACTTACCGTCGCCTAATTATAACGAAATAATATTGGTCTTGTTTAAAAACACAGACAGACAGATAGTACTTTTTTAGATTGAAATATCTAAATTTACTTACATATTATTCGAAACATTCAGAAGGGGTTAAAGCCAGGAAAACAACATTAATCAAAATATTTAACATTTTAATTACAAATTTCTGAAATCAAATCAAAAGAAACATAAACTAATACCTTTACTTAACGAGCATTTACATTTGTTCCACTTTAATTTTTAACACAAAGTGGATATTCCGAACTGGAATATATGTCCGGTGTATGTACAAAAATAGAGAACAGTCTTACGGTCGTAATTAGCTGTTTGAAGCGCAGTATTCAATGTGGCTAACAATATTTATCATTTTTATTTTTTCAACAACGTAAAGATCGAGCCGTTCTTGTCCTATTAAAGTGCATTTCTTCCAACACAATTTAGTTTTATTGCGCTATGCAAATGACATTGTGGATATATTTTTATTGCGTTGCATTTCGCGATCCTTGGCGGACGTGCGAGCTGTACGCTTCGGAAGAGGATATTAAACGCTTTATTAGTATTCGCTGACGTGTTATTATACGCTACGGACGTTTGCCAGACGCCAGTATACCAGCTATGTACGATGCATGCAGCCAAACGAAATTTATGTACCTGCTAGAGGACGCCTGCAGTTCCACCCGCGTAGTTCTCGTTCCCGTGGGAATTTTGGTATAAATTGTAATTTATGTGTTATTCTGATATGTAAGCTATATGATTGTAAAGTTTCATCAAAATCCATTCAGTAGTTTTTGCGTGAATGAGTTACAAACATCCATCGGTACTGTACCCCCTCCCGTTCCTCTGTAACACCGACGACTTGACGACTTCCGTGGCGCAGTGGTATGCGCGGTTGATTTATAAAGCGGAGGTCCTGGGTTCGATTCCCGGCGGGGCAGATTGAGATTTTTCTTAATTTGTCTTGGTCTGGCTGCCACCGTCCACCCTACTGACAAAGACGTACCGCCAAGCGATTTAGCGTTCCGATACGATGTCGTGTAGAAACCGTTAGGGGTGTGGATTTCATCCGACTCTTAACAAATTAGCCCGCTTCCATCTTAAATTGCATCATCACTTAACATCAGATGTATAAGCAGTCAAGGGCCAACTTGTAGTCATAAAAAAAACTCCTACTTTCCCTGCACCACCACGTTTGAGTATTGTGTACCTTTTAGTGTAACCGCTTAAAAATGTACGCTACAAATTTAAACAAAAATAATTCATATGCCAATAATTTTCGTCATAATGTTAAGATTCAAGATTGCCCTAGGGACGTTGCGGTGTCTAGGAAAAGTTCACAGCCCGTCCCGCAGGAGTCTGGTGTGAAATATACGAGAGCGCCTTATCAGCGAGCCGCACGCTTCTATCGGACCGCGATAACGTGTTGACTGTTCCCCCTCCCGCTCCTCTAGCGTCCTGCACCACTTATAGCACTTGGACATTATGACTGACTTCTGAACGATTTTTGTTGCCACTGACAATATATTTCGATTTTTTTAAATAATTCAGAAGCATGTGTGTAAAGTTGACACCCGACTAAATAATAACCTTTAAATTAAAAGCTTAAAATTTATTGCCAAAGTAATTTTTATTGCTATTAAAGCAGGTAAACGAGCATGCGGTTCACCTGATGTTAAATGATTACCGCCGTCGATGTTCATTTGAAACACCAGAGGCACTGCTAATGCGTTGTCGATCTTTTAAGAATTAGTTTATTCGCCTCTTAAATACCCCATGTTAAAATTGCAGAATATACCGCAGGAGGATGTTGATTCCATAGTTTACATCTGCGCTTTGAAAATATAGGGATAGGGATTAGTTTAACCCAGCAGGCACCAGGTAGCAGTTCTGTGATAGGGTATAGGGTATTCTAGAAAAGTTATAGGACATCTCAAATACCTACTCAAAATCCCTACCAGTTATCAAGCTATAATTTATTCTTTCTTCGTTAATATATCTTTACCAACCAACATACCCATAGTATATTATACTGCAAGTGTTATCTTGCTGGTGCCGACTCCCCGAGCTAACGTTACTTTGACGTAAACTTCATAAACACTTGTACGAGTCGTGAAGAGCTGTAGCTTAGATTAAGCTGCCTAGATTAAGCTGTACTCAATTACTAAGCAGTTAAAATCTGACAGATTAAATTTCTTATAACCAACTGAGATAGTATTCTGTCAGATCATACAAGAACGGATTATACAGTTGACGTTACCCTTTGCACGTACTTTCCTTTGTGAGGTAGCTATTCTAGCATCTTAAAACACCAACGTCCGTCGATCCTTCGAAGTATGTGCCTGTCTTTGCCACTTCAACTCTGCGAATCGCTGAGCTCTATCGGTAATTTTAGTTTGTCTACGGATTTTCTGACTTATTATTCGATTACTTATGTAAAAGCCATCCATCCACCCTCGCATACTAAAGTGACACTGTATCTTTTATGAGGCCCATAGAATATATGGAATCTGAATCTTGGAAACGATTTCATGAAAAATGTTGGAAATTTTCATGAAATTCATCAGTGAAGTTTTGTACATGAGTGATTATACATCTCCTTTTTATAAAGAGATTAATGGGTAATATCAACATTAATATAATATTTTAACCCCTGTTGCCTGTGCACCGCTGGCACTAGTTACGGCATTTACCATATTAATGTTCATATTCATAATAGAAAACAATGTTTATATATAAACAACAAAATGATTTTATATAAACATTTAAAGGCACAGTTGTTGCATACAGTAAATAGTATTTTTAGCGAAGTATCAGCGATATCGCGCAGCCCACGCGTCTTTGTGTGCGCTATCGCGCGTTGTTTTGTCTAGTCTGTTGCTTGTTGTTGCTTGTTGTTGCTTGCTGTTGCTTGTTGCTGAATATCTTTATTTTCCCGCGAACCTGCGGTTTGTTGCCGGTTTATCTCTCGCATCTTGTTGCGATGTGGTGTTTTAAGCGGTGACGATTCTAAATTTTCATTCTACGAAATTAAAGTAACATGTTTTGTATCGGAATATTCAATGACAAAAACTGTATTGTTATATTGAAACAGAAATACAAATTCAATTTTTTTACTTAGTACAAGTTAGCCCTTGACTGCGCCTCATCTCTCGGTAAATGATGATGTAATGTAATATGGAAGCAGGATAACTTAGGAGTACATCCTACTCCTAACAAGTTAGCCCATTTTTGTTTTCTACGCGACATCAAACCGTAACGCTAAATCGTTTGGCAGTACGTTTTTGCCGGTAGAGTGTACCAATTCCACGGCCGAAGCCTCTTACCAGCCAAATGTTAGAGTTTATAATTTATTATCATCATTAAATATTTTTGTTTGGAAGAAGCTAAGGAAGTATGCAAGGATTGTGGCAAATTAAAGGCTGTCTCTACCTATCCCTATGTTCTGTCTGCTCTACCAAACACTACGGACCTGATCAGCTACTAAACAAATAAATGAACGTAAATCGAGCTGTTCATATATATCATCACAAGCTCACTGTATTTCGCTCGCATTCAATAAACTCCCAAGACTATCGCTCACAACACGTTCCTCGAGCGCTGATGTAAAAGACGCTTATCACGGCGCGCGGCAGATTCGGCGCGGGACGATAGACGAGTGTTCGCGGGAGATAACGTCCCGGCTGTCCCGCTGCAGCGAGCTAGGGCTGCCACCGCCTGTCAGGGAAACAACAAAATACTAACAATACAACTTTATCTTAATACTAGACGCCGCAGCCTTGGTCGGGCTTAGAGTGTTTAAGAAGAATTTGTCAATCGATTCACTGCTAGGCGACCGATTTAATGTTCTATTCTGTATTCGTGGCTACTTGTTACAATAATTTCTGTTGATTGTAATTTATTGACAAACGGAACAAACAAAATTACATTCCCAAACATAACACTAGTTGAAATATTCTGTGACTACTGAATTGACCCATATGTTTCTTCTATAATATAAGAATTAATTATTTAATGTGTTGCTAAGAGCAAATCTCGAGAAAAGCTGAACAGATTTCGCTAATTTTTTTTTGTATTTGTTATTGTCAGGAGAAGGATCTTATAAAAGAAAAGTTCTGTCAAGCTGAGTACGTTATTTATGAATTTATATTACTCTTTTTCCCAATTCTACAATAAAGTCAATGATGTCCATATTTTTACGACGGAAGGAACAGCCCTAGCTATCACACAGCTGCAGTTATCACGGACGCGCAGCTATCACGCTGCCGCATCACGCCCGGCCACTCATATCACAACTTCTATCACGCTGAGAATGTGATTTATGCATTTTTATGCGACTTTGGTGCTCGGGATCTTTTTAAACGGCGTTGTTGTTCCGTTTCTATTCCTTTGATACGAGTATATACGCGAGAGCGATGAAACCGAGTCACCAGCGTCTTCCATTTTAAGTAAATAACAGCCTTTATTTAACAACCATACTTTAATTTAACAATAATTACAAGTTTGATTATTTGACAGCGTTTCGCACAATATTGTTGTCAGGTTATATGAGGTGTTGGCTTGGCTTGTCTAAGATGGAAGCTAACTTGTTGATGTAATCCACAAGCCTTAGGTTAAGAATTTTACAAGTTAGCCCTTGACTGCAATCTCACTTGGTGGTAGTGATGATGCTATCTAAGACGGAAGCGGGCTAACTTGTTAGGAGTAGGATCAAATCCACACCGATATCGGTTTCTACGTAACATTATACCGAAACGCTTAATCGCTTGGCGATACGTCTTTGTCGCTTTGTCGACAGCGTGGTAACTAGCCACGGCCGAAGCTTACCAGCCAGACCTGGAAAAATTAAAAAATCTCAATCAGCCCAGCCGGGAATCGAACCCAGGACCTCCGTTTTATAAATCCACTGCGCAATAGACGCCGTCAAAATATCTAGTCCATATCTAGGCTTATGAATGTAAAACATTAAGCCGTACCCAGATCTCCGTTCGGACCTCATGAGGTCATAATAAGCGCTTATTATAGCCCCCAACAATCAACGCTTACATCTCAATTGTAAAACAATGTTATCAAACCGAATAACTGCTCTCAATACTCCCAGTTCAATGTCAACTCTAAAACCATTTGCATATGGTTCAAAGTTTATTGCACACCTAATTTGCGTCAGCCTTATTTCACAGACTTGATGACGATAGACGGAGCAATGTAGAATCTTACAAATTCGTTACATATAATTAAAAGGAGCCTCCGATTCCTATTATTGATGAAGAGAGGCAAAAGAAAAGAAGCAAGTCTTTCTTTCCGTTTCTATACGACATCGTACCGAAATGCTAAATCGCTTGGCGGTACGTTCGTTTTTTAATTACTCATGACTAAAGCCATCGACCAGCTCAGACCTGGACCAATTCAGAAAATCTTAATCGGCCTAGCCGGGAATCTAAACCAGGACTTCCGTCAAAAAATCCACTGCGCATACCTCTGCGCTATGAGGGCCGTCAAAATCAGAATGTATAGGCTATAACTTTCTTAGCGGTGGATGTTGTATACTTCGCGTTCTTATAAATATAAGTAAATACTTATTTATTTTATCATTTGAAACATTTTATTTCAAATTTTAGGCAAAAAAAGGCATGACACACGTTTTGACGTGACAACGTCTTGTAATTCGATAGAGCCGGCTGCACGCACGAAAAACATGACGTCATGCGTCGTTACCTCGCTTTGAGGCGTTCCATGTAAGCCTTGAAGTGCAAGCGAGAGCGCGGAACGAGCAACAAAGAAGCACAATCGTCCTTTGCGTTCGGCAGCGTTCGACATCCGTCTATTAAATATAATTATTAAACAGAGATGTACAAAATGGTTCCATGAAAGCATTTAAATACAAAATGCAAAATACTTTTCAGATTTACTATTTCGAATGCAAAATACCAAATACTTTTGCGTTTTGTATTTCAAATGCAAAATGCAAAATAGGCATTTTCAAAATGCTTTTTCAAAATAAAATACCTTTTGACCAAATCGTATGATATTTATATTTATTTTAGAATAGCCAAAAGCCTCGTCTAAATAGGTCCAGCTGTTTCAGAGATTAGCCGGAACAAACAGATTCATAAAAAATTGATTGTATAATCAGTAGTTCTATAAAGATAATTTGATTTGATTATTTAAATTAAGAACATTTAAAAGGAATTTTAAATTTTATAACCCTGTAGGGATGAAATTTTGAAAAATCCTTGAGTAACATATTTATTCAGTAGTTCGTATACAAATTATCATTAACGTAACTTCAAAAATAAAAGACTTTCCATAGAAAGTTGAAACTTTTCCCTTCTACCTTAACTTTCGCGACAAAAAGTATCCTATGTAATACCTAAAAAAATATGAACTACAAACGTGCCAAGTTTCATTTTAATACATTCAGTGTTTTAGCGTGAATCGCGGCCGAAAAAAATCCGTACAGACAGACAGTCAGACGAACAGTATTGATTCAATGATGGGTTCTGTATTGATTATATAGTGCCCTCTAATAAAAATTTCAAAAATATCTTCAATGTACAGAATTGGACCTGATACAGTTGTATTATAAGTATAGATTATTACAATTCTCTTTTATTACTAATAATTGTACTGGTAATCTTGGCTAAACTTAATCACAAAGTATTTTGCATTTAGAAATTAATTTTAAAAATGCAAAATACATCGCGAAAGGTATTTCAAATAAAATACAAAATGTTTTTGTTAAAAAGCATTTAAATGCAAAATACAAAATAGGTATTTTGCATTTTGTATTTGCATTTTAAATAGAAGTATTTCAAATAAATCACATCTCTGTTATTAAATATATTAATTTTAAATTAAAAATTAATATATTTATTATATATTTAAAATATAAATTTATAATATCAAAATCAATTATTTTATTAATTTAAATTAATATTTATAACAATATACTTAAATTAAAAATTTTAATAACCAATTAAATGCTACCATTCCATCAGTATTTTCTTAAGACATTGTCACGTTCAACTATCGTCAGTAAACCGACTTTACAGACAACCAATTTTTTTTTCTAATGATAATTATTTTTATTAAGTACCGATCTAGCACATATTCATTGTTACATTTCGTGTTCCACAAGTCGAGCTTACCATGAAAGTTCCAAGTGGATCAAGTTGTATACTTGTCGAGATAATTGTCAATTCCGCGCACGCGCGGCGCGGACACGGAGCTATCTGCGGTAGGCTATAGACGTCACTTGATGACATCGTGCTGTGATGTCTCCTGTCTGAATGGAAGTTTGCACAAAGAGTTAAGCACGCAATGTTACTACTAGTTGCTCTTTATTATAAAATAGTTCCAATTGTGATATCCAGTTCTTTTTTAAGATGTTTTATCAGAAATCCGAAAAAAGTTAGTTTTAGTTTAAACTTGTATAATTTTTGTATTAATTTTTACGATTGTTTCTTTAAGATGAGGATACTTAGAGGGAGTTATCAACTTCATACGGGAATTAAGTTTATTTAATCAATTGGTTCTGTGAATTTGTGTTTTTATAATTTAGATTAAATTAACATTGTAAATGATCATTGGTTAAAAAGAGCAACGGTTGAGTTTCTTGGCGACTTTTGTTTGTTGTTTTGTTATTTATGATTACCGAATCTAATGTAGGTGACATATTATTTATACACTAGTGAGTGCCAGCGACTTCGCGTGGAATTAAAAAAAATGAGATTATAATAATTAGAAAATAAAAATAGCCTAAGTTATTTTTCCGCGTATTTTTCACATTTTTCACTGATTCTTCACTCCTACTGGTTGCAGCTTGATGTTATATAGCCTGAAGCCTTTCTTGATAAATGGACTATCCAATACAAAAGATTTTTTCGACTAGAACCAGTAGTTTCTAAGATGAGCGCGTTTAAACTAACAAACAAATTCTTCAGCTTTATAATATTAGTATATATAGTAAGGCCCTACCTATGTATGTCCTACTAAGAGTTCTCATTTAGAAATGAAATCAACAAAACTTAATATAATAAATAAAAAGTTTTAAGTTATTGCTTACCTGTCTATCTATCCATTTATCTGTGACGTGTTCGAATAAAAATTTACAAATAGTAATCTCTGTGCAACTTAAATTGAACTTTATATTATTGTAAATAGAATAAATAAATAAATAAATAAATAAATATTAAAGGACAATTACACACATCGCTATATAGCCCCAAAGTAAGCTTAGGTAGCTTGTGTTATGGGTACTATGATAACTGATAAATATTTTTATATATATGTTATATATAAATACTTATAATATATAGATAAACACCCAGACACTGGAAAACATCCATGCTCATCACACAAATATTCTCCAGATGTGGGAATCGAACCCACGGCCTAGGACGCAGAAGCAGGGTCACTACCCACTGCGCCACTCGGCCGTCAAGAAATAGAGATTTGAAATGAAAGAATAGAGATTTGAAATGCGAGTACGTAAAGGTTATTTATTAGGTTAAGGGTGGTATAACGCCTCCATAGCCGTGGGTCTGAAAGGCTTCGATAGCATCGACGCGGAGTTAACTAAATACGTGCAAACTCGCTTCCCAGCGCTGATATTGTGTGGTCGGGCTCCGCTTATGATCGATGGTAGGTAGAGCAAATATTTTCGTTTTTAATCGTGCGATTTCCTGAGAAACTGAGGGAAGGGAAGGGGATTTAATGCGTCTATTCAATTTTAATTTGCTCACTTGGTTCTTACTAATATTATAAAAGCGAACGTAAGGATGGATGGATATTTGTTACTGTTTCACACAAAAACTTCTGAATGGATTTTAATGAAACTTTTTTTTTTATCAACTACAAGTTGGCCCTTGACTGCTATCACACCTGATGTTAAGTGATGATGCAATCTAAGATGGAAGCGGGCTAACTTGTTAGAAGTGGGATGAAATCCACACTCTTTTCGGTTTTTACACGACATCGTACCGGAACGCTAAATCGCTTGGCAGTACGTCTTTATCGGTAGGGTGTTAACTAGCCACGGCGAAAGCCTCCCACCAGCCAGACCAAGACAAATTAAGAAAAATCTCAATCTGCCCCGCCGGGAATCGAACCCAGGACCTCCGTCGTATAAATCCACCGCGCATACCACTGCGCCACGGAGGTCGTCAAAAACTTCACAATAATATAGGTTACATATAATACTAGGCCACATTTTATCCTAAAATTCCTACGGGAACGGGAACTACGCGGGTATCTTTTATATACTGTAACTATAACTGGCGTCCTTTAGTGTATAAAAAATACAAATATCTAGTTGTAGTAAAGGTATATATAAAATTATTTGTTACTCAATCAATGTTTCTGTTTGTACCACCATTGTAACATTGCAATGGTGTTTGTTTCTGTACTACCCTCACCGCAAAAACCGAGCCAAGATGAGACCATAATTGGCACTTACAAAACCGTAGAGGTTTCAAAACACTTTTGAAAGCATCTAGCAGTTAACGATTGTATTATCTAGGTATTATCTTACACTATTATGTATTCTATAGTACTATCACACTGTAGCGTATCTGGCTGACAATGCCCCACTATCAGCGCCCGCGGGACACAGCTGCGCTTGCTACTCATGTAGAAGATTAAGAAAATTTCTTACTTTAATGTTACACTAACTACTGGTGGTATCTACCCAGTAGTTTTTGTTTTCTTGTCTGAGAAATTTTTATGTGGAAATAAAATGATTAATACTCAATAGTTCAGTGGTTCCAAGATTAAAAATAAATCTAATAAAAATTTTAAAAGTAAAAAATAACTGTGTCATTTAGTTGCTTTAATTTACTTAAGCATATCTATGAAGTCGGTGCCAGTCAAGTTTAAGGAACATTTATTTTACGTCGTAAAGCAGTTTGTGGGTTCTAGGTAACATCCTTGAAAGTAGAAACCTTGGCTGGCACCGACTCCTAGATATGCTTAAGTAAATTAAAGCAACTAAATGACACAGTTATTTTTTACTTTTTAGTGCGTTTTGAGTCGGTTCTATTTTTTGTTAAAAATTTTTATTTCTTACTTTTTAGTGATTTATCACCACGTAGCGTACTAGTACTATACTGTCATAGTATATTATACGGCACTAGTAGCCAAAAAGCTACCGATACCGAGTCAAAAACCGAAATCGCTCCAAAATTTAAAGAATTTCCCCAGGATATCATCATCAGATCCTAACATGACCACCTTGGATGTATGCCCTTTCTAATAAAAAAAGAATTATCAAAATCGGACATCACTGTAAAAAGTTATGCGTGGTCATACATAAAAAAAAAAATATATATATACGTGTCGAATTGAGAACCTCCTCCGTTTTTTTTCGTCGGTTAAAAATTTGCTTTACATTTTATTAATTTCCAAATTAATCTAAACTGTTACATACATACTTAAATAAACAGTAGGTACCTGGTAGTCCGAACGTTGCGTTATTATTTTTTAAATCATATATTTTCTGTACATGAATCCTTGCTGGATCGATCAATCGTCTCCTAAGCCCACTGCCTACAAAATTTCATAAAAACCGTTTGAGCTTTTTCCGAGATTCAGATTAATTGTTCTTTTAAAAGTATTCGATTGGAAACATCCATGTTCATCCCACAAACATTTTCTTGGTGTGGGAATTCGATTCCCATATCTGGGCGCCCACGCCGTTCCCACGCCATTGGGCGAAAAGAAGTGACCATGTTTTTCATATGAAAGTTCCACAGTGCAGAATAACATTATCACACCATCACATGTAACACACATACACACACACAACTGTCCTCTTATCTCAATGGGCACACTCTCATTGCGCATGACGAAAATCACTAATAATTCTTTGTATTAGTTTGTTTGGGCGATATGGTTCAGCCGGAGCAGAGATGTAGAGCGTTACTCTAGAAGCGTCTTCATTGATTCTTTACTGTCATTTGCCCATAACTTAGTAGGACAATGGTTGTTGATTGGTATACAGTTGTGAAAATGTTATATATTTATTTAAAGTTTTACCAATCACTTGCGCATGATTTGAGGCAGAGGCAGTTTGCATTCCTAAACTTCTACCACTCGTTCATCTTCCTTTGTCGCCTCAGAAAGCGACAGTCAATCTTTTGACCTTGTACTCAAGTTTAGATTATGTCTAGACTTCGTGAATACTAACCATCAATATAGCTTACGTATTATAAAACAACCTTTTATTTATTTCTCAAACTTAAAAATACACACTTTCGGGCGATCATTTGTGGTCAAATGTGTGTTACTCCTTCACACCACTTTTACTTAACAGGTTTGACTGAAATTTCCAGCAGATATAGATTAATTATACCTTGAATTATGTACCCCATAGGCTTAATTAATTAAACCTGAAAAAGTATTAAAAATTATTTTACCTGGAAAGCTAAAGAGTATCCGCGTAATTTTAAAAACTCTAAATGCATGCAGACGAAGTCACTAGCTTGCTAGTAGAAAGTAGAAATTTATAAACGAGACCATTGTTCTCTGACAGAAATGATATTACAAATGCTTTGCTATATACATATAAAGCCGGGCTGCTCGGCTAGTACACGGCAATACATCCGCAAGCCCCATCCAGCGGCTATATACGCGTTCGTTACGTGCCGTATCTCGGGCGGCGTAACGCGGCGGGCGCTAACGATTTATTTAGCGACGTATAACGACGTTTACTCGCCCGCGTCACATCGCACTAGTTGCGCGCTTTTTGTGCAACTGATAACCGGCTAGATGGCGCGATACTTTGTTGTTTTGTTGCTGTTGCTAAAAAAGCATTTTATCTCCATAACTGAAGAGAACATAGCTATACAAATATTCTAGCGTAGATGTATAATGGTTACAATAGTTTTATGTTATTTAGTATGTACTAAGCTCGGATTTTACTATACATTTTTTGCCGCTACCTTTATTGTTGGTGACAGAAATGTACTAGGTACCTAGAGCAGTTGGCTGCAGTCTTAAATATTTTTGGTTTATTTTAAACTTAATGTATATAATGTAAAATAGTGTTCATCACTATACATTAAGCTTAAAGATTTGATTTTATTGATTAAGAAATTAAGAATTGACTTTTACGTAAACAAACGGTGTTAAATGTACTTAAATACAAATCTCCTTTTCCTTCTAAGAAGGTTGCCAGGTAGGATGGCAAGATGATGCAAGATAAAATTAATATTTAAATTCGTATATTACTAGAAATGTCGAACTAAAAGACATAACCATAATTTGCACCAAGCTGTCCAAACTTATGCTCATATTTAACTATTTTTAAACGGTTTTATTTATTTAAATACACAATGAATTTTAAACAACTACCCATGTTTCATAGCAATCACTTGAAAATATTTCAAAAATGTAAGAATTTCAATCGATTTTTTGTGTTCGAATCACGTGACGGTCGTTGTAGTATGAAAAATTAACTTTTATCAGCGACTGCTTAGCTACAAGTAACTTTATTATATATATATATATATATAAATAGAAGATCTGTACTATTTAATGACATATATATCATCTCTGGGCGTCTCTGGGGCAGACTTCCATACATTTTTTACCTATGTCCTTTACACGATGTGTGATAATTGAAGTGGAGGGATTCAGACTCAGCCACTGCCGGCAGTCGATCGTATTAATGTTATTGTATTAATAATTTTATTGTTTTATTACATCTCTATTTACCGTTAATGTACAGGTATATTATTTGGCTCAAACATCTAAAGACTAACAAAGTAGTAGCAACGCCTAACACAGATAATACTTTTTAACAATAGATTCGTTGGTATAGAGACATGTAGATACGTTTATTTAAACAAAGTATAATTATTATCGTATAGTTATTGTAAATGTGGGTCTGTTCTTAGGTGTTAAATACACGGCGCGCCCCAACTATCACCGATGCTATCGGTTGTAATTGAATACAGGGACGCATCGAGTGAGCCCGCTAATGGACCGTGATACCGCTCTGTTATCGGCCAAATTTATAATTTTACACCCCGGGAAATATTGCTACCTACGAATGAAATCGCTATAATATTCCCTATTAGGGCTGCTTCTAGTGCCAATGACCTTAAACAATAATATTAGCCTATATTATAACGGGAATCAGTGTTTGCGATATTCGTTATTTTGTCGGACTTGTAAGTAACTTAACTTTTTAAAACTAAACAGATTTTTGATTAAACTGATTTTTAATAAAACATCAAAGGAATAAATTTTTTGAAGCTAAATATAATATCAAAACGTTACAGTGAATACAGATATTTTAAAATTAAATTTTAGAAAAGAATATAATTTATAGAAATAGAAAACTGTCACCTGTCTGTCTTTTGTCCCTCAGCAATGTTTTTATAGTACCTTTTTGTTATAAAATTAAAAAATCGATAAATGCGAATTGCATTTTTATCAGTTTATACCGTTGTTTTAAAAAAATTAATAAGTCTTAAATATTTTCACAATTAGGGCTAGCAGAAAAAAGAGTTCTAAAATCTGTTAAATCGTTTTTATGTCTAGAAACAAACATACATACGAATATTTTCCATAAAAGTATAGTTTAAAAAATACGTTTAATAACTCAGTTTAAAAGCAACACGTATCAATCACAGCGCGTCGCCAGCGCAAGCTATCGCCTCTCTCACATATTTACGATCCGCCGCCGATACGCGCTATCACAAAAGCCGTCGGAAGCGGCCGCCTCTAACGGCGTCGTTACGGCCGCTAACGCCGGCTAACGGCTCTTAACGCCGACTAACGCCAGTTAACGCGCGTTATCAGCGATCCAGGGCCGGCGGAAGGCCACCTGCGGCTGAACGGTGAACCCCGCCTTTAATGCATCCGCACTTATTTATTCTCGAGTTATAGCCCGATATGTTTCCTGCTGCTCTAGTGAGGAATCTAGTGAGCTCGATCATCTATGGTCTTTGTTGTGAACGAAATGCAATTGGTAACATCGTAAAGCCAAAACTACGTTAAATATGTAACTAGAACTGTATTTTTTTTAAAGAAAACCATTTAAATTTACTTCAACAATTTAGTTATTCAGTACTACCTTATAATATTAATAATTAAAATTATTTTATTAAATGAATACATAATCAAGCTTACAGATCTTATAATTATGTCTAAAAGTTATCAATTACCTAGTATACAATGAACGTTCTTGAGTGTACAAGAATTTTTATACATTTTAAAACTTTATGATTTTTTTTTTAATTTCCCGATGGTTTACTAGTTTTTACTGTCTATCTTATGTCAGAGTAAACATTACATTCAGTTAACTCTGACATTTTTCGATAAACGAAAACCAATTCGGTTGCTAATACGAATTCGTACTAAGGGTGCTGATCGCTATCGACTGAACATGTTTGACACAGAAACACCCTTTTCAAAAGGCTTTTATTTTTGTTTACAATGGTTATGGGTGAAAATTATTTTTAATTATTTTAAACAGTGCTGGTTATGTTCAAATTAAATTGCTACTTAAATACTTTTAGCATCGTAAAAATGTATGTTTTGAGCTTGCCGTGGTTTTATTAAGCCTCGAAATAAAAAAGGTAGGTACTTAAATTTATCATTTGAAAAAAATTGCATCCACGTTTTAAAATTATACACACATTATATGTAAACTGTCGACTTTTTTAAAGTAGTTAATATTTGACGGTCCAAGCTGATAGTCCACCTGAGGGTAAGTGAAAACCCATCACCTATAAACGGGCTAAATTTTATAAGACATGCAAGGAACACATCCTGAATACCATCTCTATCCATCAATTTAAGGTGTAGGTGTTAAACCTTGTGCCTCTAATTATACTCACAACCATTCTGAATAGAAAACTATGTTGTATAGCCATGGCACTTATTTGCCTGGCGGTAATACTTCGTTAATTGAGATCTGCAGTAGGTGCAAAAGCTCTACTACTACTGGATTTAAGTATCCATATTGTTTTTCATTTCCTGCAGTTCTTGGCGCTGTAATTGGCCGTTCGTAGGCTGGTAATGATGAAATCTTGTCTATGTATATCGATCCAAACAAAGAGTCGAAGGTGGGTTAGCACCATCTTCGAATCTTTGTTTGGACGGATAATAATCGTACTATACACCGATAGTTTATTTAGACCGACTTTTTGTAATGCTGCATCCTACATTGCTATAATGCTATTAAAAGATACAGATATTACGAAAGACCAGCGCGGTGTCCTGAGTGCCTAGTGTGAACTTTCACCAAAACAAATTGAAAACTTCACAATCGCGTAAAGGCAAATTTTATATGGAATTGAAGCAGCGCCTCTGGCAGTATCGAGAGAAAACTCAAATGGGTGAGTGTTGTGTCATATAAAATTTGCGTTTTCCGTTCTCGATATCGACGCGGTAAAATCTTACACTAGCCACACTGACGGCACAGCAAAATGCGGAGGACCTTTATGTGACCACATCACTTTTTTTACAACCTGCATAGTAAGCAATTTTATTAAAAAAAAAATTATGTGATTTGTTTCCTAAATAAACATTTCTCTTTCTTCTCTCTTTCTTATATTTTTCACCTACAAATATTCGATCACCGATTGAAGGACGTGGGCGGGCAACCTTTAACATTTTCTTTTCTTGTAATAACATGATACAGACCGATCAATCCCAAGATAAAAGATTGTATTAAGATAAACACAAAAGAACAAATTAAATTAAAGTAATAAATAGTGAAAAAATGACAGTATCTCTTAAGTTCGCATCTCCAGAACAAATTCGCCCATAACCCATTAACTGTGATATGTGGGCTCGTTTGTTACCAGTGACGGTTCAGCCTAGCTTATAATATATCTTAACTAAGTAATGTCTGCCAAGAAAATAGTCTCGATACTTTAAACGAATTATTATTAATCATCATCATAATAATTAAATAAATCATTATTTTAATGCAAATCTCAGACCTACTGTTCTGCACTAAAAAGTAAAAATGACTGTGTTATTTAGTTGCTTTAATTTACTTAAGCATATCTATGAAGTCGGTGCCAGCAAATTAAACGAACATTTATTAAACGTAGTAAAGCAGTTTATGAGTTCTAAGTAATGTCCTTAAAGTAGGAACCTTAGCTGGCACCGACTCTAGATTGATGACTATGATCCTAACATGACAATGGAACCCTCTTGGAAGTGTGCCCTTTCTAATAAAAAAAGAATTATCAAAATCGGACAACTCTGTAAAAAGTTATGTGTGGTCATACATAAAAAAATATATACGTGTCGAATTGAGAACCTTCTCCGTTTTTTTTTCGTCGATTAAAAAATAAGCCTTTAATTACAATCACACCTGTATTCTTACTAAAGGCGAAAGTTTGTGAGTGTATGTTTGTTACTTCTTCACGACTAAACGGCTGGAGCAATTTTAACAAAATTTGGTAAGGAGTTTGCTGACACCCTGGATTAACATGTAGGCCATATTTTATCCTGGAATTCCCACGGGAACGTGAATTACGCGGGTGAAACCGCGGGTGTCCTGTGATAGATTATTTACTCTACAATTAATAGTTATTTTTTTTTTTTTTTTTTTTTTTTTTTTTTTCTCTGCGGGTAGGCAATAAAGTAACACATATAAATTGTCATCTGTGATTCTTTTATTGTTTTAAATTAATTACAAGTGATTTAATTATATATTTATGTTTCTGTAAATAGCCTAGGCCTGCCAGCTTATTTTACTTATATTTACATAGAATTTACAGTGCTGTTGTGACCGTGTGCTGATTCACTCAATTTAACCTCACTTTTTATTGTTGATCACTTCACTTTTGCAATATGGAATCCTTAAAAAGTAGCATTATGGAGATTAGTGAGCACTTCAATAAGAGAATGGAGGAATTCCAAAAGGAACTGAGAGGTGCAATCCCAGCCACAAGTCCAACATCAAACTTAAATGCACAGTTTTCAGCCTTTCGTGCATTTGTTTTAACTGCGCTTGAGAATCTGCAGCTGCAAATGGAAATCCTTGCGAGACAACAGGACGAGCTGGAGATGAGATCCCGGAGGAAGATTCTTCTTGTTCACGGTGTTCCAGAAACGGATAAGGAAAGTCCTGGAGTTGCAGTTTCGCAGCTACTATCAAACCACCTTAAACTACCTGAGCTTCAACCCGGTTCACTTAGTCGCAGCCATCGCTTGGGCCGACCTGGTGGTGACAAGCCCCGGGCTATACTAATTAAGTTTGAGGATTTGTCATTGAGAAATACGGTTTGGTCTGCAAAGACAAAGTTGAAAGGCTCAGGAGTGACCTTATCAGAGTTTTTAATAAAAAGTCGCCATTCAACTTTTCTAGCGGCTCGGCAGCGATTTGGAGTGGCGAAGTGCTGGACCAGAGATGGTAATATTATGGTGCTTGACTCCAATGGCAAGCGGCACCGCATCAATTCGTTGAAAGAGTTGAACGCGATCCCGTCGCCCTCGCAGAGTGTGTCAGTGCCTGCTGCTCCTTCCATTGCAACAGCCGAAGCTTCTAGGGACACCAAAGGCGACAAACCCAGAGTGAAGAGAGTTGTCAGGCGATAACCCCCTCATCGTCTTTCGGTTTTGTCTTCGCTGTGATTGTGTACACTCAATAGGACGTCTATCTATGTGTATTTATCGTTTAAATTATCATATGGTATGTTTACTAACTTTCTACTACTTTTTTAGTTTGCAAATTGTAGGTAATCTTTAATAGTTTGTTTGGTTTTCTTTTTTTTAAACATTACTTACAAATTAACAATGACTGTAAACTGTACCTATCATATTGCTTGCAACTGACAGATGACACTGTCAAAATCTGACAACTGTTGCGTTCAACTTACCAACTTCTTACCATTTTAAATCGTAACTTAAAATCCTCCGAGATGTGTGAATCGTATTATTTTTTATTATTTTTTTTTTTAATTTATTTTCTGATATTTGTATTTAGTCTTCCTTTTTATAGTTTTATTAGTGGTATTTTGTGTATTTTCTTTTATCATTGGTTTTTATTTTTTTTTTGGAGTTTTGTGTAAATGTATTTTTAAATATTATTTTTTTTTTTTAACATAGCAGCTGGCGGCTTAGGTTGAAAATGTACGTATTATTAAGTTAGTTCTTATAGCATATTTTTGTATTGAATATTATATATATATATTTTAATTATTTTTATATTATAATATAAGTATTTGTATTGTAATCTTTTATTAATATGTCAAATATCAGTATAGATAGCGATATATTTTTGTCGTTGTCATCTAGTGATGATAGTTTCCACAGTACAGATTTCCTTTCTCTTGATGAAACCCTTGATTCTCATTTCTCAGACTGTGTGAAAAATTTTAATGTTATTCATATAAATGCGCAAAGTATCCCGGCCCATTACTCCGATATGCTTGCGTCCTTCAATTCCCGCAATATTCATGCCATTCTTGTGTCTGAATCCTGGCTTAAATCTTCTTTGCCCTCAACCTCTTTTTCGTTACCAGGATTTAGATTGATACGTAATGACCGGATGGGTAAGGGGGGCGGTGGAGTGGCGATCTACTTACGATCCTATATTCCTTTTTCTATTATTAGTTCGTCTCCACAGCCCCCTTCAACCGACGCAGCTGAGCACTTGCTGTTGGAAGTTATTCTATCCCAAACTAAAATTCTTCTTGGCGTATTTTACTGTCCTCCATCTATATCTAATTATTTTCACTCTTTTGAAACTTTGTTGGAACAAGTAGTCCCTATGTACAGCCATTCCATTATCTTAGGTGATTTTAATACATGTTTACTCAAAGACGACTATCGTAGCAAGAAGTTGGTGTCTGCAGTTGAATCGTGTAACCTGTCTATCCTGCCTCTTGCTGCTACTCATTACTCTCCTGGCTGTACCCCTTCTCTTCTTGACCTTATAATCGTGTCTTCTCCTGAATTCGTCTTTAAGCACGGTCAATGTCCGGCTGATGCATTTTCTTATCACGATTTAATTTATCTCTCCTACAAATTGCGTCCTCCTAAAGCGAAAACTAGTATACTTCTGAAGCGTAACTTTGCGGGGATTGATAACAGTCGCCTCTGTGAGGACGCCTTGAACTTAGACTGGGGTGTTATACTAAATGTTGATAAAGTCGATCGGAAAGTAGAGATTTTTAATACCCTAGTAACTCAACTCTATGATGTGCATGCCCCGATAAGACCAATCAAATTAAAACACCTTCCTGCTCCATGGCTGTCAGAGGAAATAAAAAAATCCATGAATAAAAAGAATGCTGCGAAGCATAAATTTAAAAAATCTGACTCTGATGCAAATCGAACGAAATATCATAAGGCTCGGAATCGCTGCAATACATTGTGTAGAGATGCTCAACGACGCCACATTTACAAATCAGTTGAAAATGGCAATTCCGCTAAAACCTGGAAATTTCTAGAATCACTTGGAGTTGGTAGATCTTCCCCTAACAATCCTATTAATATTGATATTGAACTTCTCAATAATCACTTCTCTACTTGTGATACAATAGATAGTGTCGAAAAAGAACATACACTTAACATTCTTTCTAATGCATCTACTCCTGATTATCTTCCCTTTACTTTTGAGTCATTCACAGAATGCGATGTTAAGAAGAGCATATTGTCAGTCGCCTCGAATGCTGTCGGTTCTGATAACATTAGCCGTAATATGATCATTCCTATTCTTGATATTGTTATTCCTGTCTTAACCCATATCTTAAACTATTCCATCTTCTCTAGTGAATTTCCTGAAGCATGGAAGAGTGCTCAAATTATTCCTCTTCCCAAAAAATTTAGTCCTACATCCCTCTCTGACTTTAGACCTATTTCGATTCTACCATTCCTATCAAAAGTCCTCGAAAAATTGGTTTTCCGTCAGTTAAGTTTATTCCTTAATAAGCACTCTATCCTAAGTCCTTTACAATCCGGCTTTCGTCCCGGTCATAGTACGGCCACAGCATTAGTGAAAGTCACTGATGAGTTACGTTGGGCGATGGATAATAGGCAACTCACAGTCGTAGTTTTGCTTGACTTCAGTAATGCCTTTAACACTGTTGACTATGATATTATGCTGGGTTCGCTTCGCTCTATTAACATTTCTCCATCTGTGATTGACTGGTTTCGGAGTTACCTCAATGGCCGTCAACAACGCATTCGAGTTGATGAATCCTTTTCGTCATGGTGCGTGGTTTCTGCCGGGGTACCTCAGGGTGGCGTGTTATCTCCCTTACTCTTTGCAATTTTCATCAATTCTATAACTCAAATTATCTCTTCTCTCTATCACATGTATGCAGACGATATTCAAATATATCGCTCTTCTACTCTCGAGAACCTTAGCTCTGCTGTGTCTGCAATTAATTATGATCTTGACGCAGTTTCACTTTGGAGCAAACAGTATGGGCTTAGAGTTAACCCGTCTAAATCAAAGGCAATAATTATTGGCAGTCCTAGTTTAATCTCGAGAGTAGATTGGGCTAATTTACCGCCTATTGTATATAACGGTGTCACCATCCCTTATTTTGAAACGGTAAAAAACCTAGGAATACATTTGGACAAGGAATTATCGTGGTGTGTGCATATCAAGGAACTGAGTAAAAAGACGTTTATGTCGTTGAGTTCATTGCAGCGACTGCGTTCTGTTCTCCCAATTCCTACCAAAATTATGCTTGCACAATCCCTTCTTCTATCTGTTCTCGATTATGCCGACGCAAGCTATCTTGATTTGACCGAGGACCAACTTAATAAACTTGAGCGACTTCAAAATCTAGCAATTCGGTTTATATTTGGCTTGCGCAAATATGACCATATATCTGAATTTCGTCAGAAACTCAAGTGGCTTCCTATTAGACGTCGCCGGGATCTACATATTCTTTCTCTTCTGTACTGTGTGCTATTTCATAAAAATTCTCCTTCATATCTTAAGGATAAATTTTCATTCCTGGGAGTGCAATCTGAGCTTAGACCTTGTCGGGCCCTAACTCTGTGCATGCCTTACCATCGAAGTAAGTTTTATAAAAACTCATTTGCAGTGCGTGCAGTAGAGCTGTGGAATGCACTCCCTGTTGGCATTCGTGAATCGAAATCAATTTTCATTTTTAAAAAGGCCGTTAAATCCTATTATTTTACAAACTAAAGATGACTATCAGTTTATGTTCTTCCTATGATGTATTAATGTAGGTATATATATTAGTTTATTTTATGATATATATTTTAGTTAATATTGGTGCTATTTGTGTAGTCTGGTTTATGTATTAGTGTGTAATTATTTGAATTTATGTATATTTTATAAGTATACCACCTGCAGTCTCTTTCTTTATACTTTCCTAAGCCTAAGGTTGCCTGGCAGAGATCGCTGCTAAGCGATAAGGCCGCCTTTTGTATCCTACATATATATTTTTTAAGTTATCTCTGTACTGTTTTTTTTTTTTTTTATTATTGTGTGTGTGGAATACAAATAAAGAATAATAATAATAATAATAATAATAGTTGGCGCAGTGGTATGCGCGGTGGATTTATAAGGCGGAGGTCCTGGGTTCGATTCCCGGCGGGGCAGATTGAGATTTTTCTTAATTTGTCTTGGTCTGGCCGGTGGGAGGCTTTCGCCGTGGATAGTTACCACCCTACCGACAAAGACGTACCGCCAAGCGATTTAGCGTTCCGGTACGATGTCGTGTACAAACCGTTAGGAGTGTGGATTTTCATCCTACTCCTAACAAGTTAGCCCGCTTCCATCTTAGATTGCATCATCACTTAACATCAGGTGTGATAGCAGTCAAGGGCCAACTTATAGTCATTAAAAAAAAGTATACGTCTTGTCATTTGACGCATCTTAAGTATAAAGAAAACATGATTAACTTTTTTTGAGATATTGAGTTATTGAAAGTCCCAGCATTTAAGTTAAGGAAAGTATCCATTATATTTATTTAAAAACGTTCAAAACAATCGCACACCGATAGCGCGCTCTAAGTTCGGAACTAGCTATCTCTGCCGAATATATCACGCGCTATCTTCGGCAGCCGGGCACAAAGTAAAACTTTGCTGCATCCAGATACCGTATCGCTTCGCTGAAATTTTAAACTAAAACCCAACTATAAACTGCTGGTGTGCATTTTTCGGTACAGATAACGTGTAACGGTGGGAGCGGGAGGTAGGCGCGGGCACGTTCCGTTTTAGATTATGTTTATGCTAAATTATGAGTGACATCTAGTTTTTTTTAACTACCATTTTACTGCTTTTTCCTTTAAGGGAAGCTAACATATTTTTTTTTTATTTATCACAAGTTAGCCCGTAACTGCAATGGCACCTGATGGTAAATGATGATGCAATTTGAGATGGAAGCGGGCTAGCGTGATAGGAATAGGATAATATCCACACGACATCGAACTGAAAAGCTAAATCGCTTGGCGGTACGTCTTTGTCAGTAGGTGCGGTAACTAGCCACGACCGACTCCTCCCACGAACCAGCCCCGGACCAATTCAGAAAATCTCAATCAGCCCTGTCAGGAATAAAGTATTACTACAAATTTTAAAAGAAAGAAAGCTCGATATTACTTTGTCCGACTCAAGACTCGAACCCTAGATCTCGTGATCTAGATTGGAATTGATGTAACCTCTGCATGCGACATATAAAACTTCCACAGTTAAAAGTAGTGGTAAAACCATAGATAGGTTTGTTTAAGAGAAATTGACTACAAAAGCGATTATGATATCTTAATGTCTACTTAACGAGTAAACACTGCGATGATTATTACCCAGCAAGTGTGCTAGCAATACTCAAAGACAGCGAGTATAGCGATACGTGAGGTGATACCAGAAACTTTGTAAGATCCAATACAAGCACCAAACGAACTTATTCTGTCCTGTGTGGTACAAGGTAGGAGAGAAGGACGTTTTGAATTGCCACGTTAGGTTTTAGAAGTTCCTTGTTTTTTATTTGTATAGAATCTTAAAATGATATAGTCTTTTAATTTAATAACATCGTATTGTTAGCGGACTGTAGAACGGTAAAATCTGATACAATTTGTATATTATAATGCAATCTGCATAGAATTAAATTGAAAATTATAAAACGTGTTTGATAAATACACTATCAAGCCGTCAAGAATAAATGCCTAGGTAAATACGTATTATGATTTAGCGCTCCGGTATGATGCCGCGTAATACTGACAATAATCTTCAAATCAATTACGATTAATTTGAACCTTTGTTAATTCTAACTTAGTACCTAGTAGTATTCAAAATATTTAAATTGATTTGAGTCCATGGCTCAAATCTTTCACGCTGAATTAGGGAAACATATTGACTTAACTCAATGAAATTGCATTTATTTGGTAGCTTCAACCCTTGACTTAAGGCACACCGCAGACGCTGCAACTAATACGCTTTAGATGTTCTTCTAATTAAACTGTTATGTTAGTTGCACGTCTAATGTCGCGGCAACGTCGCGCGAATGTTGCACATGCGATAAGATTGTGCTTCGGCGTTCGCGTAACTACGTGGATGGCTGTTCAACGTTGTTTCTGATACAACGTTGAAATATTGGCACTTAAGCTGTTTGTTTAAGGATCGAGGATGCGATGGTTTTAAACATTATGTGATTTATGTAATGTTATAGTGTTATTCTATTATGTTATGAAACTTGTTTTATTTAAATGCTTAGGTTCGAATCTTTAGTCGGGCTATGAAATACTGAGCTTTTGTTTATTCCAATTCTTAATATCAAATACAAAATCTAAGCATCGAGTCGTTGATAGTGTAACACGCACGTGTTTGGTTCTTTATCAATAAATAAAATGTTGCTTATTAACCACTTACTGACAGATTATATAAATTCAATCAATCAATCTTTATTTATTTCAAGTAGGCTGTTACGAGTTTTGAAACAACCACTTTTGAAAAGTCAAGTATATCAGTGCGTAGTGACCATACCACCGGTTCAGAAGACAGTTTTTTCTTCGATCTTCTGAACCGGTGAAATGCAGACAAGGCACTCAGCAGTTGTATTTTTTAACATCTTCTTCTTAATATTCTATCTACTGTGGAGTAGAATACATAGCCATTACCTCCATGAATCATTGTTGTTAAGAAATTCGTCAATTGTATGTTAATTTATAACTATTCTTTCTTGATATCCTTCGATACAAGGTATTTGGTCGAGATATTATGTATAGAAGACAACGTACAGATTTATTTAGTTACGTTAACATAAAACTAAATCCAGTAACCGCACACTGCATGCGTTTATAATAACGATTGTTATCTCTACTCATGCACGGAGCGCGGCACGTAATGGCCGCTCACTTGGCGCTATCGAGGGCAGCTGAAATATTCGGATAACGGGAGACAAATGAATCACTTTGCCATTATAAGATAAGGGCGGGTTTACGCGCATCAATCTATTTGTTGCGCTTTTCGTTTTCTGACCTGACAATAGTTACATTTAGTATTTAGGTACATTGTAGTACTACTATTATAAAGGTGAAACTTTTTGAGTGTATATGTTTGTTACTTCCACACGATTTCAGTGATTTTAATAAAATTTGGTGTGGATTTAGCTGACACCCTGGATTAACACGTAGGCTACGTTTGATCCCAAAATTCTTACGGGAACCAGAACTACACGGGTAACACCGTGGGCGTACTCTAGTTACCAATGTTGTTCAAAACTGCTGAGTTGGTCTAGTGGTTAGTGTATATTTAGATGACGAGATTTGGTTTCGGGATATGATACACCAAGTTTTTCTTTTCTTCTCAGTATTTCAATTTTACAGTATTAATCTCAGCACGAGGTTAGGAGTTTTGTAGTATCACATCTCAGTGCCTGAGAGATCGTTGAGCCATGAATTTGTTATCAACATGTGAAAGTTAAAGCTAGAAATTACACGTTACAGTACATTATCACTAACCCGCATTGGGCTGCGTTGTGAGTCTTTACTCCATTTATATCATCCTATAAAAAAATAATCTTGGCTCTAGCCTGATAATTATCCCAATCTCGAAAATAAAGTTGTAATAAATTGAAAACAGACATATTATATCAAAAGTACCGTAAAGTCTTGGGTCCCATATTTCCCGTAGATAAATAACGATATGCAAACATTTGAGTTTTATGTTGAGGCATCAATTAGTTTCATTAAAGCTATCGCAGTCACTCCGTATGCGGACAGCCTTAGAGATAGCAGCGCGGCAGATAGGTGGGAGTGCTTTCGGTGATAAGCACGGGACGAAATCGCTGTATGATTCGTAGCGATGCGTTGCTATCAGCGCTGGCCATGTTTGAGTTTAATTTCCTATTCCGACCGAGACATCGCTGTTTACAATACACTACATTGTGCTAACTGATTCAATATCGGTTTACATGTTTATTATAATATAATTACAAACCTATATAAAAATTAAATTTTAATTTTAATTATGTTGTTTTCTTTTACATAACAAATGTGTGAGTGGTTTTGCCAAGCTTTACTCTGTTTACGTTGTAGTACCTGAGTTTTTTTTTTATCGACTACAAGTTAGCCCTTGACTGCTATCACACCTGATGTTAAGTGGTGATGCAGTCTAAGATGAAAGCGGGTTAACTTGTTAGGAGTAGGATGAAATCCACACCCCTTACGGTTTCTACACGACATCGTACGGGAACGCTAAATCGCTTGGCGATACGTCTATGTCGGTAGGGTGGTGACTAGCCACGGCAAAAGCCTCCCACCAGCCAGACCAAGACAATTTCAGAAAAAATTACAAATCCACCGCGTATACCACTGCGCCACGGAGGTCGTCAAATTACCAATTAAGTCATTGTAAAAAGATTTTAATTTGATTTTTATTGAAAATTTTTATAATTATCTCTCAGATATTATTACTTCTGTTTACAAGAATACTTATCAGTTAATTCTTATTTCATGACTTAATTATATAGCTATTCATCCATCAATATCAGTGCCAATTGGGAGTTTGAAGGAGTTCGTAAAAAGTTAACAACAATTTATATGGAATTGAATTCCTTACGATATAACTAGATGTTTCTGCTTTAGTTACATGTAAGTTTAAGTTTTTTTAAGGATCACCGAAGTAAACGGCACTGATCTACCCTAGAATCCCAGGACTTTTCCCATATACATGCAAAAAGTATATCAAGACCCCCGCGCTGCAACTAGTTTATCACGCTGTCCCTACCAAACTAACATGGATTTGCAGGATATGCAAAATTTGGAGACACCAATTAGTTTCACTACAATCGCATAGTCTGTGGGGGGCCTAAAGATTACGTCGCAGCAGATAAGGGGGAGTGCATTCGGCGATAAGAGTGCGACAGAATCGGCTTATGATTCGTTGCAGAGAGCTATCTGTTTTAGTAAGGTCCTGCGTTAACTGAAGGTTAGGCTGAAACGTGACTTGTTACAAACGTGTGCAAATGTGTTACAAATAATAGAGATAGGGTTCACGACCTCCGTGGCGCAGTGGATTGCGTGGTGGATTTATAAGATGGATGTCCCGGGTTGAATTCCTAGCTGGGCCGATTGAGATTTTCAAAATTGGTTCGGGTTTACCTGATAAAAATGGTCTACATGAAAATCGGTTGCGTAGTTTTAAAGATTTAAGCATACATAGGGACAGACAGAAGAAATCGACTTTGTTTTATACTATATAATGATAATAGATCACAGACAAACAATATTAATACAGTAAGTTTAATGGTGGCTCTACTTTTCATACCAATGATATTTATTAACTAAAACCCAAATCTTCAAAGACACCAAACGGCTATACACGCGTATCGGCCAGCACAAAATCAATCTCTCTTGTAGAACATCACGAGAGCTGCTCAAAGCGGTATCACAGTACACATCGCCCTATCTGCACTCTACCGCTCAGTGTATTCCCAACACTCCACTCAACTTTACTCCTATCCTATTCTGCATACATACCACTACCATGATTAAAATGATGATGATAATAGTTACTTTAAACGGTCTCTGTATGCGCAGTGGATTTATAAGACGGAGTTCCTGGGTTCGATTCCTGGATAGGTCGATTAAGATTTTCTACATTAGTCCAGGTCTAGCTTTGCCCGTGGCTAGTTACCATCCTACGTCAAAGACGTAACTCCAAGCGATATAGCGTTCCGGTACGAAGTCTTGAAGAAAGCAAAAGGAATCATAAATTCCATCATCACTTACCATCATGTGTGATTGCAGTCAAGCGCTAACTTGTCATGAATAAATGTGAATATTAGTTGTGTCATATTAGTCATTTATATTTGTTTCGGAACAAAAATATCATGTCCTCCAAAAATCCCCATGACAAATGGACAAGCGTAACGTATAACGTAGGTATTTACATAAACATTCCGGTCCGAAGCATTAAATAAAAGATAACGATTTATTGATACCGCGTGTAAGGCCAACCGCACATTTTCTATCTGTAAGTAGTTTGATTTAATAGTGTAGTCTGCGTCCACTCAATCATTACTAATATTATAAAGGCGAAAATTTGTATAAACATCCTGTGTAACTATATCACAAAAACTACTGAATGGATTTTGATAAAACTTTACAATAATATAGCTTTATATATTGGAATAACACAAGCTAACTTTTATACCAAAATTCCCACGGGAACAAAAACTACGCGGGTGAAACCGCGGGCGTCCTCTACTAATAAATAATTAGAATTTAATAGTTCATTACTTCAAGATTAAAAATGTCACTTAACAATACACCTGTAAAAATGCTTAAATTCTTAGTTTTCGTCTGTAGTTTATCAGGTATTTCTTAAACATATCTCTCCATGAGATTTGAAAACATTTTTACAGTGCATTGGCACTATTTACATGAAAATCTTTTTAATGGGATTCTATCCTGCTAAAAAATGTAATTTTTTGGTGTGGTTTAAAGAGTGAAATACACTGGTTTTCTCGCAAATAAAGTCGCGGGCGTTTGCTAATTTAATGACTTTGTACTTTTTCTTTTTCGTTTATGATACCTAATCCAGTATAGGTAAACTAGTAGTACAATATCATACGATACTGGCCACAGAAAATCGATGTGCGCTGAGCCTAAAGGACATCATTTGAATCATCTGCTATTACCGATAATAGGAACTTTATCTGTCCAGTATAAGGTCGGCCACATTTATAAATAAATAATAAATGACTGACAATAAGATCTGGTAATTAGGATATAAATTTCTGACGGAGATATGAAAGATATAAGGTAAAAACAAACTCGATTCGCTCGCGAGACTGGCGGGAAGCGTTTCCATTACACCACTCAGTAAATGTGAGCTTTCACGCCACGACATTAAATATTTGCCGTTTTATGCTTAAGATAGGAAAAGTTACATTGTGTTTAGAATGTTATATGACATACACTATAATTCGTAGTTATATAGTCTAATTAGTCATAACTTGTATGTAAATAATTTAATGAAATTGGAGGAAGCGAGGCAGATATGCAAAGATCGTGTCAAGTGAAAGGAAATGGTTTCTACCTATCCCTATAGGAACGAGGCGTAATTGTATGTATGTATGTAAGTATTAATCATCATCATAAAAATTCTACAAAAATAAATTATATACGTCACTTCTTGTAAGTAGATTGGAATCTCAATTTTAACCAATACATTTATATTTTACTAAGTAAAATTAATAAACATTTTCTTAAATTTATTCTCAGTAAAAAAATAAAATATTTTAGTTAATAAGGTTCAGTTAAGTCCGTTGCCACAAAGCTGCCTAAGGTTTCTGTCGAACAAAATAAAATATAAAAATTAGCTTAGAACTTCGTAGATCTGATCCGATAAGAAATTACATACTTGCCTTATGCATGAATTGATAAACTTACATTTCTTATAAAATTACGAGGATTTAACCATCCCAGCTCTAAATAAAAAGCCGTGTCGTATAAACAACGCACACGCGCGCTCTCAAAAGTCGCGATAAGATGCTTTCAGTTTTATATTTGACCGCGATAAGCCGCCGCGAATCGATTAGCCCCACATTAGCGATAAAGGCAGCTTTATCTACAAGTGGTCTGCGCTGGCCTCATCGTAGCTTTGATGTGGGTTGGAGACGCGGCGTATGTAAGTATGGCTAGCCGCTTTAGTAGCTCCTTTGTAACATCCTGTATAAATGTAGAGCTTTCACCTGCCAACGCATACTCGTAAGTTAGCAATGTGTTAAAACTATTGGATTTTGTGACGCTGTTTTTGAAGCGCTTACTGAATCTATTACTAATTATGCATGTTTATTTATAACCGTTAAAACACATTTACTAAATCGAGATTTCTATTATGATTTATATTATTGACAGTTGTGTATGTATGAAATTTTTGCAAAGTGGAATACATCCTGTATATAAATGTAGGGTTTTGATAGTTAATGTAAAGCGATGTATTTTTACGCACAATTATTCAGTCAATATTTCTATGCTTAACTTCTAAATGACTCTCGTCGCCATGTGGTAACGAAATAAGACTTAATCCTACTTATCACGGCACTTCTCACACTCTTTCACTTCCAAATCTATCAAGCTGTGGAATAATCTGCCATCCGAGGTCCGCGCGAGTAATTACAAAGCTACTATTTGTCGTTAAATAGAAAATAATTATATGTATTTTTTATGTATATTGATATTGTTTATATACATTTATATATTAGGTTTACATTTTTATGTAGTTTTTTTTTAATATTATTATATTTATAATAAATTTAAGTAATTTCTTCTCATTGCACCACTCCGCTTACGTTACTCAAATGTCCTTTCAATAGGTTGCCTGTAAGAGATTGCTTCTAGCAATAAGGCCGCCTTTGCATGTTTATTTTAATCCTTTTTTTCCATGTTTATCTGTTATATCTATTTTTATGTGCAATAAAGTATTTCTTCAAATCGGTTAACACTTTGGTATTGTGTTATTTATCGTTTTTAGTGCAACACATCTTCGAAGTCAGTATTTTTTTTCAAAGTTTTTATTAGCGCTTGAACTTCGCATTTAGACAGAAAAGATACCAGAGATAAAACATTATTGCTTTTGAGATTTATTTGCGATCATCAAAATCTAATAAGTGACCGTTAATGGATAAGTCACTCATTATCACCCTAAGCCCGCCAAATCGCATTAAAGCCACCTGGTGGATGTACTCTCCATGTTCCCTCCTGCAAAGAGAGAGGTCCTGTAATGAGCCATTAAAAGGCTGATCATAATGATTATGATTTATTTACTGTACAGTTAGAAAAATATCCGAATTTGCAAAAATTTAAAGAATTTGCGACCACCTGCTCTTTACATCTATCTACAACACTATCGCGAATATATCTCCGTGTCAGGTTAGCAAATCTGCACGCAATTTCTATCCAACCCCGGCTCCCTTCAATCATGCATCGAGATACTGATGTAAGGCCGCCTAAACGCGTCACCGATACATGATGTTTACCGTACATACTTAAACGCATACTTATGGTCATAGTTTGCCATAAATAATAGCTAATTTGTTATATATATGAATCACTTACATAAAACAAAGTGGTGAAGAAGCTCGAATTCAAAAGGGACTAACGAATAAGTTTAACTATTAAACCGGTGGTTAATAAATATTACAAATTAATCTCTATTTCCCTTGGTCAAAGCATAATTAGAGAAAGACTCAATTAGTTTTATTCACCCATTTTTTTAAGAATTAAAAGTTAATAAAATCGTACTGTTTCCGAGGAAAAGGAAAGGTTGCGACCACAGTCACAAGGCAGGTTTGCAAATCTTCACGCACTTTCAATTCTCAGAGAACCCGAACTGACCCTCAATCATACATCGCGATAGTGCGGTAAAGCCGCCCACCCACGTCACTGATAGCACGACTAAAGATATCGTACTGTCGACGATCGCTAGTCGCCAGTCGCGAGTCGCAAGTCGCTAGTCGCTAAGGTGATGCCGCGATAAATCCGCGTTTGAACAGTTTTAATTTGTGCTAGTAAAATAGTTTACATACATCATTTAGTACAACTGTTTTATTATAAGTTAAGTAAGCCCTTGACTGCAATCTCTCACTTGATACTAAGTGTTAATGCAATCTATTGGAGTAGGATGAACTGTCAAAAGTTGGAGGTCTCCAAAATACGGACTATGAAATTTCTTACAAAACTCAGTAGTAAAGGTTAATACAAGAAGTCCAATGCGATGCTCTGTTACAGGCAATGGTTATATAAAAACGAATACTTTATCTGCTTACGCAACTAATCATTGGTGTAAAAAATAATTGATTGTTATTCATAATATAGATCATAACGAAGACGAAGTGACGCCTGTTTGTATTTATTGTTTCTTCACCTGCGATGTCGCGAGGTCGCAAGGTCGTCAAACGTTGGCACGTCAAGCTGATCTGCCGTCTGCAATAAATCCAGGCGCGACACGCGACAAGCTACGAGACCCGATATGAGAATCTATTAACTGACCCCCGCAGGGCTGCCACAGACTATACGTCGCGTACACGGGACAAAGATTGGAATGGGATAACATCATCATAATCAGCCTATCATGAGATTACTACAGAGCCAGGCCTCCGTTATTAACCGACGAAAAAAAACGGAGGAGGTTCTCAATTCGACACGTATATATTTTTTTTTATGTATGACCACGCATAACTTTTTATAGTGTTGTGATAATGAATATTTTGATAATTCTTTTTTTATTAGTAAGGGCATACTTCCAAGGTGGTCCCATTGTTATCATGTTAGGATCTGATGATGATATCCTGGGGAAATTGAAGGAACTCTTCAAATTTTGGAGGCACGCGTGCAGCGATTTCGGTTTTTGTGTAAGTATCGGTAGCTTTTTGGCTACAAGTGCCGTATAATAGAAACCAGCCAAGGTTTCTACTTTAAGGACATTACCTAGAACCCACAAACTGCTTTACTACTTTAAATAGATGTTCCTTAAACTTGCTACCACCGACTTCATAGATATGCTCAAGTAAATTAAAGCAACTAAATGACACAGTTATTTTTTACTTTTTAGTGCGTTTTGAGTCGGTTCTATTTTTTATGTTAAAAAATTTTTAGGAGAGTATATATGAAGCTTAGACATACAACTGCGCGTTGCCGGGTTTAAGATAGTAAATTTTAGTTTAGTTTCATCATGGTTATTGTCAGCCTATTACCGGCTTACTACAGGGCGAGGCCTCCTTCCATGTATGAGAGGAGATATGGAGCGTAGACCCACCATGCGGGGGTTGGCGAGCTTATGGTAATAATGTTTAATACATTAATGGTAACTATCAGATGTTGATGATAGTGACCGAGATCGACTCCTCAACGTACTCTCCGAGGCACGGTAACACAAAAAATTTTCCGTCTCCGGGTTTGGAATGTACATAGAAGAATGAAAAACTCAGAATTATTCCGGCAACTCGACCCAGGATTCGAACACAGGACCTCGTGATCGAAGCCACATTAGATAACCAATAGACCAACAAGGCAGTTAGTTTAGTTTAATGTAAGGTATATAATATGTAATACTTAATAACAACCAGGATGAACGTAATAAAAATCAGGGTAAATGAATAATCCAATTTCAAGTTTGAATTTTTTTTTAATTACTAAGAAGAAAGAGAAACTTAGTATTCGAGATAAATCACTGTACCAACGAGGCAGATTTGTATATTGTAATAAATACTAATAGTTATTTGAAATATGTCATGTTCTAACCCTACGTCTGAAGGATGGCAGCGCGTCGACAATGCCTAGATGGTTATCTGTGGCACCCACGTCGCAGCCGCCACACGAACTGTATCATATCGTAATAACTCCAATGTAAGAAAACTAACTTTTTAACAACCTTTTTTGTATACTTTCCTACTCGTACCTACCTGTTAAAATATATTATCATAAAAATTATAAATCATAAATTTAAATATTCTAAATTTATCATAAATTTAACAAAATTTTAAAATTATGTACCTACTCCTACCCCTTAGATCTTTGAGCTAAGGTAAAAAGAAATAAAGAAACCATTATGTGATTAGGTTTTCTGTCTGTTAGACTGTCAAAACTATTTTGGACAGTCTAATAATCGATGTACAATCGTTGTAAAACGGATGTAACAGAAATCGGTATTCTCCAATGACATTGTGTCATATTGGACTGACAGTCGAAAACTGTAGCTGGCATGATCGATGAGATGCTCGTACAAATATATGTTTCAAGAATCCTGGTTTCCAGACTCCATGTAGTATCCAAAAGCACAGCATTTTATGGAGTATATTTTGATTCTTGCAAGGAAATAAAGAGGTTCGGACACTTGTCTTTAAACTTTAAATTTTGAAATTAATATATGACAATATTTCTTCTTCTTCAATTGCTTTCACTATTTCTTCACAATCCTTAACACTATGTCGTCACGACTTAATGGGAACTCGGCCTTACGTAGCTACATAGTACCATGATATACGTACGAGTACACAGTACTAGCGAACCGCGTTATCAGTACACACGGCCAGATGGCCAGATAGTGAGATAAGAGCTTTTAGCTCCACTGGCCAGTCTCGAGATAATCGCACGGTGGTGAACAAACAACGAGCACATTATATTTTATAAATAGATAATTGGATCCACTTACATTTTGACGCAATACAACGCTCGGGTAATAGATATAGTGTGTAGATTGTTGTGTTACAAGTAAATACATGAATTTATACCACTTGAGTATTTTTTATTACTTTAATGATTCACGAATTGAGTGCGTTTGGTACGTTTAATGCTGACACGTATTGGTAAATTAGAGTTGAAATGAAAGACCTTGACTGACTATAAAATCAATTTGTTTGTAATACTTTTCAGCGCCGTTATACCCTGACATGCTGCTACTTCAAAGGGGACTCGAATTTTGGCATGAACGGCATGAAAATTAACCGCGACCGAAACCTTGTTAAAATTAGTGTCATAGTAGCTATAACCCATGCTGTAGTTAGAGATCAGTATCTAGCTATCTGGCAACAAAGCGATGTGGAGCGGATCGATGGGCTATTGAGCGATATGGCGGATTTATGTGCGCTATCTCGCAAGACTTAATTTACCGCTAAGGCCGCGGCCACACTGCTGGCACTGCGCCGACGTGCTTTTTTAGCTATACTTAGTTGATGGAACAAGATGACTCAACAATTGATGATAAGTTAAAAGCCACACTTCGCGGACAATGCGCTGACCCGTTCCTGTTAATCTGAGTCATAGTTGTTAAGCCTCACTTGCAACTCTTTAAGCCGAAATGTAGCATAGCTGTTTGGCAGCTAACGTGTTTCAGACATAGATGCAAATGTCCTACCTTGTATTACGATGCGGACAGTGACATACTTACAGCCAGCTCCCTTAGCAATACAACCACAACCTGTGCAACATTTTCAACGCCTATGACAGCATCCCCTATTTCCTACGTCACTTGTACGTGAATTCACCAGTCACGGGGGCGTCCGAACTCACTTAAAAATCTGCTACCTCTGAAACCACTATCGTCCAAACTCCTAGATTCTTATGTAGCATGGGTTGACAGCTTCTACAAAATGTCAAAGTCTGATTATCACAATCCTTTAGACCATAAAAATGATTTCATTTTAAAATAACAGAGATAGCAATCAATGACGTAGAGTGCGTAACATCTAGTGGGTGAGGTGTATCTGAGCACGCCCAGGCCTCACCCACTAATGTCGTGCCAGATATAATGATTATACTCAGATACTGTTTGTTATTATGTACAGTTGTTTAATGATACGCAACTAATGAAATATTACGTATTTTAACATTAATAATAGTAATTACATACGCCCGTGCCCGTGCTTCAAAATGCGTGTACCTACATGGTTCCATAAACTTTCGTCTAATTTGTTCAATCCTTTATCCTTCATTCTGATATATAAAATAAGGCACCGTTTTACCATACCCATCTTACTTTCATACACAGCATGTGAGGTAAGTTCCCCAATCAAGCCGTCAAATAGGAGGAGAATAAATGCCTCGAAAAAAGTCTTTCTACGCAGAATTCTGAGGGCGCTATATGGACAAGAATTTACTTAATTCTCCATTCTCCAATCTCTCTAGCTCCAATTTCTTTACCACTGTGGATACTACCTTCAAGTTAAGAGTGAATACATCTTCTATTCAAGAGAGTTCTGAAGTCAACATCTTCTCTTACCATTAGGATTAATTGCAACCTCGTTTACTTCTAATCAAACGCGTTTCACATTTCCATTCCACTGTAGACAGGATCATCGTTACCATCAACTTTGGTTACAGCCAAGCGCAAACCTATTTCATTCCTTCTTCTAGTTTTAAAAGACACAGTAAAGCCTTCTTGTTACTCTCCTACCCTTATCCGCACATTCATATTTCACTGCAACAAAAACTACAGGAACTATACGTGAAACGAGCGTGACGGCGTGTTATCTGTGATCAGCAGCACACGCGATGTGTGGTGACGGTGGCGTGTCAGTACGCACTTTATGCGCCACCTTTGACAAACATTTTTGGATAAGCATTCGATAAACATCGCCATATCTTAACGTTGGTACCGTGGAAATATTTTAAATGCTTAATGTTTGGCTATAAACATAATACGTCTGCGCTACGCTGTGCGATTTGCTCGTAGCATGGCATACACATATATAGTTTTTAGTACTCTTACTAAAAACGCTGACTTTTTGACTGGTGAAAGTCTTCAGCCGTGGCTAGTTGTGGCGGGGAACATAGTACTAAACGTACAGGTTGCAGGAAGCCACTGGATACAGGCGCTTTAAGATTGTGGTGTTCAGAACTTCCATGATCAGCTGAATGGTGAAAATCCTCCTTGTTTTTAAGACTCAAAACTCATTTCTGAAAGCCTTTTTTATTTTTATCTTTGCAACAAAACTAGCTTGAAAGGTCTCATGGTATACCAAAATTCATCAAATTTGGTTAAGCAACTATACCGAGGAAACGTAACAAACAGACTTACTTTCGCATTTATAAGAACAGTATAGACTAAGGATAAATTAAACCGAAACCCAGATTAATACAACGCTGTCAAAACATTCGGGAAATACGGAAATAAACAGCGATATAGCGTGATCAGAACTAAAAGTATGTGCCTGATTATCATAAGTAGAGCATTCGACCTCTGGCGGATATACGATGTTTGGTTGCTTAGAGCTGGTGACGTCACGATAACACCTAAGTATTTGCCATTGTCAAATTACTCACGAGTTTGACTTTTCTTTATTATTATTAATTACAAGTGATGACCTATGCAACGCAAAACGATCTGAGACTTGGTCGCAAACTGCGGGCTTCACAAGAAGGCTCAGAGTCACTCAGCGGGCGATGGAAAGAGCAATGCTCAGAGTATTTCTGCGTGATCGAATCGGAAATGAGGAGATCCGCAGAAGAACCAACGTACCCGACATAGCTCACCGAGTCGCAGAACTAAGTGGCGATGGGCGGGGAACGTGGTTTGAACATCTGATGGATGGGTGCCCAAGGTGCTAGAATGACAACCCCGCACCGGAAAGCGCAGTGCTGGATTGACGACATCAGACGTGCTGCAGGGAGTCGCTGGCTGTGAGATAAAAGAGGGTTGTTAGGAGTAGTCCCTACCCCTTTCGAAAACGTTTTGATCGTAGTTCCAGTGGCAGAGCATTTTGTGTGAAGCTATTCACACTTGTCGGAAGCCGACTTTGTGTTGGTGCCGAAAAGAAAATGTTCCGCCAATGGACATCCGATTAAAATCCGACACCCGGCAATAGGGGATGAGCTCTAACACCTGTTTTAGCCCCTAATAGCACGGGAATTAAGGCTAAGCTTGTAATTCAACTATACATTTATTTCGCGATCAAATAAATACTACATACGAGTAGGTATATGGTATTTAAATCGGTCACTCATATTTTATATTCGTTGACAAATTCTCGAACAGTATTTCATAACAATTTTTCTAGTGTGACCGTGATAAAGCGCTGACAAAATTTCTGAACTAAAATATGTTTGAAATTCAGTGCAATTTTTTTTTGTAAATTAAAATACGGCGGTTCAAGTCATTCAGTCATAAAAATCTTTATAATCTATATCTATATACAAATAGATTAATAAATGTGAACGGCTAGACCAGTTTCGCTGATCCTTTCTTTGTTGTGTTTTTATTGTCAGGAAAAGGAAAGAAAAAATTTAGGAAATAAAAAAATACTTATTGACTTTTTTATAGATATTTTTTTATTTATTACATGTTAGCCCTTGAGTCAATCACACCTGATAGTAAGTGATGATGCAATCTAAGATAAAAACGAGCTGACCAACCTTCGGTTTCTACACGACATCGTACCGGAACTCTATCGCTCGTCTTTGTCGCTATGTGGTAATTAGCCACGGCCGAGGTCTCCCACCAGCCAGACCAATTCAAAAAATTTCCAGGATATATATTAAACCTAGTCAGCAGCTACCTTGAAGACAGGCATATTAAGGTTAAAGACAATAAGGGTAGAGAGGACGTCATAAAAGTCAGCAGCGGCGTGCCCCAAGGATCGATTCTGGGTCCAACTCTATGGAACATCTTGTATGGTACTCAGGCTGAAACATGAAGAGGGGATTCAGTTGGTGGGTTTCGCTGACGACCTGGCACTAGTTGTCGTCGCCAAAACAGAGAAATCTCTTATGACCAAGGCAAACACAGCCCTCCAACGAATTAATAAATGGATGCAGAAGAAGAAACTCTACCTAGCGCCGGAGAAGACAGAAGCCATTGTCTTTAGCGGAAGACGAAAACTGGAGAGCATTAAATTTGCAGTTGAAAATACGTCAGTAACTCCAAAGGATCACGTTAAATACCTTGGGGTCTGGCTCGACAAAAGCCTCAACTACAAAAAACACCTTAAAGAGGTCGCTAAAAAAGCCCAAAACCTGGCAGAGGCACTGTACAGACTGATGCCAACAAAAGGATCTGTTATCCTCTACGGGGCACCAATTTCGAAAAAGCCATGAAAAAAAACTCGAGGCAGTACAGAGGCGAATGGCTATAGGCATATGCGGAGCATACAGGACGATATCAACTGACGCGGTTCTCGTTATTGCAGGCCTTGTCCCTATAGCGAAACTTGTAACTGAACGCGCCCAATCTTTCGCAAATAAGACTCTGACTTGTCATGAACTGCGGGAGAAAAGTCTGACAGAATGGGAAGTTGAATGGTCGGGGGCTGGAAAGGGAACATGGACGAGAGAATTGATAAGGAATGTTAAAAGCTGGCACAAAAGGAACCACGGGGAGGTGGATCGCTGGATTACTCAGGCGCTAAGTGGTCACGGAGTGTTCAACACCTACCTCTTCACAATAGGGAAAGCGCCTACTCAATACTGCTACTTTTGCGGAGAGGAGGACACTCCGCGACACGCTATATTTGAGTGTCCGGCCTTTAATGACCTGAGATCAACGGCACAAAAAAAAAAAAAAAAGACCAATTCAAAAAAACTCAATCGGCTCTGCCGGGAATCGAACCCGTCACCTCCGTCTTTTAAATCCACCCACTGTGCCACGGAGGCCGGATCGGCGCGGAAGAAACCGCGGGGCTGAGCTAGCTATACATAATAAAATCTTTACATTAGTTTCAATATAAATATGCATCGATAATATTATAAAAGTGCACTTAACGATCTCCTTGGAGATATCTAATGGTGGCAGCCTTATCGCAAACATGTTTAAAAACATTAGCGCGGCTGCTATCTTGTCTTAGAGACATTTTTCTTGAAAATGTACTGTGTACTAGATCTACGTTGACTCATTAAAAAATAATTTATATTAAAACAAAAACGATTTAATATATAAAAATCTTATGCCCGTCTGTCTGTCTTTTAGTTTAGCGGATATTACGAGTAATTATTATTTACTAGAGGTATAAAATGTGACCTACATGTTGTTCTCGTCGTAGCTCTACGATAGTGACCCTGTTAATCATTTTTTTTAAATTCTGAAACGATTCAAAACTAATTCGATTTTTACAGTTTTTGTAACTAAAATCTGTCATTGGGAAATTTTTTGTGCATAATTTGGCTTGTTTTTACCCAACTGCGACAGAAGGAGGTAATGTTTTTCGAGCGTATGTATGTTCTGTGGGCAAAGAAAGATGTAACGAAACTACGTTTGTCCCCGCCTGCAGCACCATAAAGTATTTAGAATTTTATATGGATATAGTGACACTTGTTTTTCTCTTGTCAGTTCATTACTTGTAAGCAGTCAGTTTTTTTGTTTTTTTAATAATGATTTTATTCCTACAAATTGTCGTTTGAGCGTAGAAAAAGTGTTACGTTCTTAAACATGAAGTATGTTAGGTAGTAGACATAAATAAACAAGCATAGAGCCTTAGGCGGGGTCATGTGAGTAGATCTGTATCGCACGCACGCCGCGCCCGCCACACTCGACAGTTCAGTGTTTGTGGGTCATCATTATTAGTATTTTTGAGCCCAGGAGGCTTGGCTCTATGGTGTGACTCTATGGTATAATTATAAAAGTTATGCAAAGCTAATATCCACCACGATAGTCCAATGCGGTTCGATTCCTAGTGTTGCTAATCGCAAATCTCGAGAACAGTTGAATCGATTTCGCTAACTCTTTTTTTGTTGTGTTTTCTATTGTCAGAAGGTTCTTATGAAAGAAAATTGTGCGGAAGAATAGACAATTTAATGACTATTTTATTGATATTTGTTACTCAACCAAAGCTTAACAGATGAGAGAAAATATGGCACAAATTAATTATCGTCTGGTATAGCACATAGGCCATTTTTAATCCGAATGCTAGCACCTAAACGGATGACACCGCGGGTCACTCCTAGTAAAATAACTGTTACAATTTGAAATTTATAATAGTTCACATTCGCCTGTCTTGTATGCAGAAGATATATATGCATATTAATCAAATTTTATTTTCTCTTTTCCAGGTAAGTGTCGCCAACCATCTGATGCAGTACGGAATATATTACACAGGTTAGCCAAACGCCCAGACGTCCGGGCCGCACATCCCTAACGACCGCAAAACGCGTTTTAAATTCCCCAATAGCCTTAAACTCCTTTAAGAAGCGCGCCATTAATCCACAAAGCGGTGCCGGCCCCGATATTAACCATAACACATGAAAATGCGAACAAAAACACGTTTTACAAGACAACCGAAATAAATATCGATTCATAACTCGTTTGGCCAAACGATGAGCTTTGTGCGGGACTGTCTCGTTTGCGTTTTTAACTACAAGTTAGCACTTGACTGCAATCACACCTGATGGTAAGTGATGCAATTTAAGATTGAAGCGGGTTAACTTGTTTTGAAGCATATCTATAAACTCGTTGCCATCAAAGTTTAAAGAACGTATATTTAACGAAGTAAGAAAAGTCTCCTAAAGGCCCACTACACAGCCACTGCTTATAGGAGAGGCCAATGCGGATTGGCGGGTTTAGCGTGATAATGTTTCATTTATTAACGATCAATATCAGTTTCATGTTGTGATATTGATGGAAGCCACATAGGCTAACCACTAGACCCACGAGGCAATCTACGTAGTAGTACTAGTATTAGTCATTAAAAAATATTTTGATTGTCTATTTAAAACCATAGAGCATAGCGTGTAAACTTAATTTAATACCCTATTGTCTGTATCACAAGATATAAATAACATAACATATTTTTAAATCAATTATTATTAAAATAATAATTTTTATAACTCACCCAAAACCATTGCTCATATTACGCCACAGTGGCGGTAACCGGGATCACACTACTGAAAATTGTCCCTAACTTGTCAAAACCATGGCCACATTATTCATAACACAATACAATCTATAATCGAATGAATCGAGTAAAAAGTAAGGGTGGCCACACATCGATATCAGCGGCGACATCGGTGGCCTGTCCGGTTATTGTCATTCGCGTGGTATCGCGCGAGCGATCGAGTCGCGAATCGAATGCGCGGACAGCTCGCGTAGTGCGGCCCGAAGCCCGGAGCGCGGTAATGCCATCTGTCACATTTTATCTGTGCCCGCCGCGCACAGATGACGTGTGCTTGTACATTTTTCTTTTACTTTCTTACTGTATCTGACAGTTTCTTAATTTTTTTACATACCATCATCATCATCATCAGCCTGTTAACGGCTCAATATAGGACTGGTCTTTATTGGGAAGGGAATATCGAACTTATACCCCCCCACGTTGTACCAACGCGAGTTGCCCGGCTTACGGTTATAAGGTTTGATTTTGTAACGATCACTATCAGATATTAATTATAATTTGCTCTTCGAAGCGCGGGGAAGTACTGCCAACACTATTTTTCCAACTACAAGAATTTTTATTGAATATTTTGTGGAAAAAAGAAAATCTTGAAATTTTATATCCCAAACAACCAACAATGACCTTGTGATTCGGAGCCACAGGCTAACCAACGAGGCAGTCAATATGATATTATACTCAACAATAATTTCATTGAACCATTATTTTCTCGGAGTTAGTGAAATAGGGGTAGGATCACTCGTCTCCAGTCACTATCATAAACATTTATTATGCTTGCGCGTATATAGACTTATGACATGCGTAATTAATGTAACCTCCAAATCTAACACTTATATCTGAAGTCAATAGTCATTTTAATTGACTGATAGTATTGATAATCAAAATCTTCACAATCGCAGACAAAGTCGCAAACAAAAGTTTTCATTACCTTACATTTGATTAAACTTGGACACCTTCATAAGCTCAGCTTCAAAATTTTATGCTTAAAGTTTAGCTCAAATCAACAAAATTGATTGTTTTGAGATGGTAGTTTTAACATGTCACGAAAAAACTGAAGACAGAATTCCGCACAGTTTGACTATAATCTTAATTGCTTTAATTAAACATAAATTCTACCAAATGAATATAACTGACTGAGACTACACACTCATTAACTTTCGCCTTTATAATATTAGTATGATTAACCAATTAATCTGTCAACAAATCGTCCCGACACAGTGTAAACGGTCCCCGAGACGCGCGGAGAGTGTTCAAGCGTATTTATTTGCAAGATGTCGTCGACGCGTGCTGAGATATTTACGTGAAAGCCTAGCCGTGTAGAGATTTGTAGCCGATTTGTAAACGCGGCCCAACGCGCCCTGTTACTGTTAAGGAACAACTTGTTAAGTGGCTTTACTTTAAAGATTACCTGTTTTATGTCGATAGCCGTGGAGTTAAACGGACTGACTACGGAATACTTACGAGTATTTGAATTTGATGAAGGTATTTCATTAAGATAGCTTGGGATTCGAGTTGGTTTACTGACGTTGAATAGACTGTGGTTCAACAAAATATCTTCTTTCTTGATTGTGCTAGTGAAGTTACGTTTACTAAAGTTGGTATTTCGATAGATGATCGCAAGTTATTAGAAGAATTAATGTTTAAATCTAAATAATTATTAAGATAAATAAAAATTAATAATTAAGGTTTATGACAACGGTCTTATAGCGAAAAGCTTTTAGATCAACATTTTAGAAGCTATGCTTTCGCTTTAAGCTAAAGCTTTCGCTTAGTTGTTCGATCAAGGATACGAATTCGGAAGATTCAGAAAGTGTGGTAGGTAGTTCTTGAAACGGAGCGAATTGTGAGGTTTCTCTGACCACCGGTTGCTTGGGCCCCCGAGCCCCGCTGCAGGTGAACTGTATTTTTATAAGTATTGTTGAATATTAAAAAATAATAAATAAATGATAAATTTTTAATAGTATTTTTATAACTAAAAATATTTTTCAAAGGTATTCGCAAGAACTGACAAACTTCCAACTTTATAAAATGACGAGGGTCTGGCCACCACAGTTTCCCGCTCTATATGCACCTCCAAAAACTTGTGACACTGAAGTAAGTAGGCTGTGTCGTGTCGGCGGTCCGGCTAATGAGAGCGTGTCCATTGTTTGCGGACACGTTATCTGCGCGTATGTACGACTTATCTCGCGAATAGCCCAATTGTTTCGCTTTTCGTCATCTTGTTATTGTTTCGCGATCGATGTCGGATCGTATCGCGATAATCGCGGTGCGATTGTTTTGCGTGCTCTGTGGTTAAGGCTGCGACCGCACTGTGATTCGCGGAGCGGTATTTAAATTTGGACTAACAAGCTTTTTGTTATTGGATATAAGTTCGTTATGAATAGTAAATAATTTTATAGTTAATAGAATTTGCATGAAAAGAATGACGCGCGATCTTATGTATGTATCATCATTATCAGAATATTAATGGCCCATTACAGGGCCAGGCCTCCCTCCTTATAAGAGAGGGGACATGGAGCCTAGGCCCTCCACTCTGCTCTAATGCGGGTTAGCGGGCTTAAGGTGATAGAGTTTCATTTATTAACGATGACTATTAGATGTTGATGATAGTGACCGCGAACGGCTTAATGTGCTCTCCGCACGCAGACAGAGGGATGTAATAACACCAGTTTCCCGACTCCGAATTTGGAATGAATTAAAAATTTCATAGAAGAATGATAAAATCATAGCTATTCCGGGACTCGACCCAGGATGCAAACCCAGTAGCTCGTGATCGAGGACGCACAGGCTAACCACTAGACCATCGAGGTAGTGAAATAAACAAAATATACTCTAGGAAAATTCACTTTAAAATGATCCTTTAGAAGTAAAATGAAACATAAGTATCAGTGATAGTCCTGGGGTCCACCGCGTCCCCACTCATATTATTCAGCGCGTTTGCATACAATGCGCTTCGTTACGCTGACGCGACGCGACGCGACGCTTGACGCGATACGCGATACAAATCTCTGACTCGCCTATCTTGTATTACGAATACGCCCTTCGCCTCAAATTCGACAATAGTCATTATTGAAAAAAATTAAAATAACACTGAAAAAAAATTATTTTTTTTTAATGCCTACAAATTGGCCCTTGACTGCTATCACACCTGATGTTAAGTGATGATGTAATCTAAGATGGAAACGGGCAAACTTGTTAGGAGTAGGATGAAAATCCACACCCCTATCGGTTTCTACGCGACATCGTACCGGAACGCTAAATCGCTTGGCGGTACGTCTTTGTCGGTAGGGTGGTAACTAGCCACGGCGAAAGCCTCCCACCAGCCAGACCAAGACAAATTAAGAAAAATCTCAATCTGCCCCGCCGGGAATCGAACCCAGGACCTCCGCCTTATAAATCCATCGCGCGTACCACTGCGCCACCGAGGTCGTCAAAATTGCATAAATTCAATTTACTAGATGTTCTCTTATGAGGGGGTGAAAGAATAATATGCCGTTGCTTTTTTTACCTCTTGCCTCATCATTATCATCATTAACAGACGTCGAATGCTAGACATAGGCCTTTTTAAGGAATTCCAAAACACAACAATCCTGAGCCTTTGATGTCGTCAGTCCACCAAGTGGGGGGTCGACCAACATTGCGCATTCCAGTGCGGGGTCTCCATTCTAGCAGCTTGGATCCTCAACCTCCATCACCTAAACCTATTAAAATAAATCCCTGTTTATTAGCTGGACTAATTTAAGTAGAATATTTATTTTGTTTTGTATGCCTCGAATGCTTTAAATTCTTGAAGTGCTTTAGATACAGAAAGAAAATAAGACATATTTTCTTTCTGTTTGTATGGAGTTTAGAAAACTGATAATCTATAATATAAAAATGAATCACATTGTTGCCGGCTCTCTTCAACAGGACCTGCCTTCCGAGCCGGTGGTAGAGTCACTACAAATAGTCTAATTTGACGTTCCAAAAGTGCTTGTAATTAGCCTACTTGAAATAAATTAATTTGAATTTGAATTTGATAAGCGCAAATCTCGATAATCGATTTCGCTAATTCTTTTTTGTTGTGTTTGCTATTGTCAGAAGAAGGTTCTTATAAAAAAAAATATCAAGAAAATTTCACAGAAAATTAGAAAATTCAAGAAGACTTTTTTATTTACATTTACTCAAACAAAGCTTAACGGGTGAGCGTATCTGAATGAAATATGGCACAGAGATGGATTATCGTCTGGTATAACACATAGGCTATCGTCTGGTATAGCACATTTTTATCGAAATACTTTTACATAAACGGGAACTAAACGGATGAAACCGCGGAGCACCGCTAGTTAACTATGACATTCGATTATTTATGTAATTTTATAATGCAATTGTTTGTTTTATTCTAGTTTTTAGGCTTCACCGAACAAAACCGTAACCACCAATATTTTCCTTACAAACTTCTAGAATTGCCTCTTATAAGTTCCAAGTCCCATTGCGGTCCTTTCCCAAACTAACAAACCCTGCATTGTATTCTGAACTCCACGTACACAATTATAAAGTATACTATCGATTGCATTTGGATGACTTATATGACGTTCTGTCATGAAAATTAAACTATATTTCTCATAGTAAGTCACAATACAAATTTATTGAAATGTATACTTTATGTCATTAGTTTTAGGGTCGAAAATCGATTGTGTTCGCGCGGCAGTTTGGTCGGTTCGCTTTGATAAAGGCAGCGGCGCTATCGGAATCACCTTAATGATGCCTCGATGGCGGATAGCCATTGTGTTGGATGTAAATTTGTAGCCGGCGGCGCGGGTAATGATGTGAGAACAGGAGATGCCGATAGGATGCTGCGGGCTCGTGCTCTGGGCGAGGGATCTTTTTGGGATGTTTTGCGGAGCATTGTCTTCTCATGTCATGTCATAAGTTTGCGAGACTTGTTGATTTCTTCGATTGGTAGTTTAAACGCCATATTCGTGTGTCAAAGGGAACTGAAAACGTCAGTCGGCTGCCGCTCGGGATTTGATTAACTATAGCGAAAGATTTTTCCATCGCCTCGAATTATTTCTTTCATCTATCGCATGTCACATTACAGCCAGCCGCTGAGTAGGTAGAAATGAAAGATGCTCAGCACATACCAGAACAGGCAGCAGGCTTACAAGGTATCGATGCCATCAAAAGTGACATCAACCTAGGTATAAGTGTTAAACCTACTGATGATTTTAATAAAACTTCACAAACTCAGCAAAGTATGAGACTTTAACAGACCTCAAAATAACACATAGCAGCCACATTTTACTCTCTCCCGCAAAAACTACTGAATTTATTTTCATAAAACTTTACAATAATATAGCTTCCCGATACCCCCAGAACTAGAACTACGCGGGTGAAAACGCGGGAGTCTTCTAGTGTCAAAAAAACCTATTCAGTTACATCTTAGAGCATTTTATCATTTAAATACATGTCTAACATCCACCATCACCCGGAATAGACACAAAATGGCCGCCTAATTTCCCGCCAAAATAATGACTAGCCCGCATCGTGTATTGAGCCAGGCTTTATTTATCATGTTTCAACATTTTCTTTACACAGCATTCATTATGAGAGTGAAAGACTGAAAATTTTGTCTCTTCGACAAAATAGTGCGATAACTGCCGCTAATGAACGCCGCCATTTTGTTAATGCCATTTTGAATTTGTAACGTTTTGTTTATGCTTAGTTGCTTAGTTAGCGATTATAATGGGTTAGGTTAGGACGGAAGGGTTATGTGTGCTCTTTTTCTTTGTAAGGTTGTTTAGTTTAAAATAAATAGATGGACGTGTTAAATGAGTGGTAACAAGATAGGGTAGGCATAGCCTATTGTATAATTAGATAGCTATTATATAATCTTAGGGGATAGTTCACTTTTTCATTTGTGACTGGAAATTTTCATGATATCCCATAGTAAATTTATTTAAAACATAACGCTTTACGCTTGGACAGTTCTGCGTCTAGACACTTAAAATCTAAAATATCCCATAATTTTGATCGACTCATTTTAAACTGAGTCGATTATAGCTATAAACAATAGACAATAAATGTCACTGACAGTATATAGTTTACTAGAGGACGCTCGTGATTTCGTGCTTACGTTCTAACCGTAGGAATTTCAGGATAAAATGTGGCCTATGTGTTATTCTGACATGTAAGCTAGGTATATTATGTGAAAAAATCGATTCAGCAGTTTTGGCTTGAAAGAGTAACAAACATCCATCCATATATACATACAAACTTTCTCTTTTATAATATTAGTAAGGTTATTATGTCACCTCGTTAAACGTAGATAAAAAAAGTACGAATAAACAATTCAAACTAAATTGCCGAGAAAATGTCAAAATTAGAATAACAAGTAATGTAAACAAACGCAGCACTAGCGACTACAACGTTTACACACACGCATCAGATAACACCGAATCAATAACAAATCGAACAAATACTTAAAGCCCCTTATCACCGCGCGTACATTACATAGGAATCCACAATTAAGACACTTAACCGCATCGCGGCATGACATCACTATCGCGGGGGAATCGATTCTTTTTCTTTTATATCGAGTAATCGAAATCGAGCGTGGCGCCGGCCGATCAGCTTTATCGTTGTATTATCGAGGACTAATGCACTCTCGATGATAACGCGCCATAAGAGCGGGGGCAGATAAACCCGGTGTGGCCATGTTGGAAATAGTTTACACGCATACTTTATTGTCTATTTAGGGTTGTACCTTTAATAACGTGTCTGTAAGATTCACACTTCAATCAGTTTGCAATTATACGGTGAATAACTGTTTGATATAATTAATTTATTATTTATTTTTAATTATCCTATTTTAGTTGGTTTTGTCGTCTATACAAAATTAATAACATTAGTTATTCAACTCTAAAGTATATTCTCTAAAAATGTAAATCTTAAAATAAATTTTCTTTTATTGAGAATAAAAGAAATAGAATATATATTTCATAACATAAACCCTATAAAAATAATTGCAAACTTACGTTAATATCGATCACAATCCATTTTTCTCTAGAAAAGTAAATATTTAAGTAAAGTAAAAAGGGGTAAGATTTATCTATGTAAATTAAAATTCATCGCATGATTTAAAAGAAAATTAAGTTCTGAAATGTCACTTTAATCTCTGTGGGTAAAAAAACCGATATAGCCAGCTAACTAATAAATTACTAAGCGCAACCCTAGTCCCATTTTTAAAATTCGAATTCCACGCCACAAATTCTTTCCAATTTTATCGACAGCCGAAAGGAATACGTCTTCCTTATTTAAATCGTCATTACGAACTCTTTCCTCGGCGGTTATCGTCCGCGGCCAACGCCGGAGAGATGGCAATAATAAAAATTATCTATACAAATGGGCTCGGATTACTCGACGACATAAATTCGGCTCTGGTCCAATGAGCGAGCTGCCACAGGAGATAAAGGGTCAACGGATTTTAGAGCTGGTGATGTTTTTTTGCTAGATTTTGATCCTCAGTCAATTAGGTGAGCGATAATGTAGTGGAGAGTCTAATCTTTTATGTCAAATTCCAGTCTTTATTGTCGTCAGTCATAGACAAGATTGGTTTGTTGTGTCTTATTTATGTTGTTGGGAGACTATTAAAGGCACTGGTAGATGAGATATTTTGTTGCACAGGTTTCAGGCGACATTTCAGGCACAGGCGAAAAGCTTAATGCGCTGTTTAGGCGTTTGATGAAACCTTTCTTGCGATGTATTAATGCTCGAAATAGAGGTGAAAGTTTGTTTGTTTGATGTTTATTACTCTTCCACGCAAAAACTACTGAAAGGATTTGATAAAACTTCACAATAATATAGCTTATTTCGAAATTCCCACGGGAATTACGCGGGTGAAACCGCGGGCGATCGCTTTTTTTTCTTCTATTCGATAAAATCTACTGTACTAATTTGTAAATTAGCTAATAAAAATACAACCATTTTCTTATTAATAATTCTATTGTAGGTACACATCGGTATCATGAATAGGTAAAAAAATTTTAAACTGTAAACGTTATCGTATGGGCCTTATACAAACAAGCATTTACAATCAAATAAAATAACTAAAACGCAATTAGGTACGGAAATACAAAGTTAATGGCCACCAATAAAATTAAAAGCTCATATTTCAGTGTTCTTTTACCGCACACTAAAAGACTTTGGCAGCGGATAGAGAAATATTTTAAAGTCCAATCCGGTTAAAAAACGGCAAAAAAACCCGGTCCCGGCCGCCCCGGTATCGGGCGCTTACCGAGACACCGCGGCAGAGTTATACGACAAAAATGCTAATTTTCAAATCTCGAACTTTGCTCACCCGCCACAATCGGTACTCGACAAGTTTTTTACGATTCGATGTTTATCCCCACATCACTATGTCTAATGCCATAAATATTTTTTAAATTTAAAAATTAGACTATTATTGGAAAATTGTTATAACCTAGTCTATACACATATTGACACATTGCGCTCGTGTTTTGTTAATGAAAGACCATAAAGGACTTGATTTCAAGCCGTTAAATAAATTAAAAAACAATTATGCTTGTGTTGTCTATGAAACATGTGAAATGTGACTTCATGACTTGGGTGTATTAATAGACACTACACAACAAGTATGTTAATGTGTCACGCGCCAAATTAATATAAAAACGTATATTATAATATGCTAAATTATTTAAAGCTATACATAAGTATTTTTTTATCGCCGATATAATGTAAAAAATATTTTTTATTACTTGTCCAAAAATGTATCAAAATAAAAAGCTTGTTACATTTTTTAAGCCCAGATTAAAATAGTCTATAATTTTTTGTAAGAGTCGATAAGTCGTAGATTTTTCAACAAGAAATCGGTTAGTTTTTTGTGACATAAAACTTTTCACATATTAATTATTTCATTGTGAAAATTATGTAACTGTCATATGATTGCTATATTTTTCACATTATAAAAAAAAGGTTTTAATAAATAAAAATTGTTTCCTTTAACAAGCAAATAGAAAACTTCCGTCTTAAGATTTTACGTCAAGAATAAAATGATTCACTTTTTGTAAATGGATCGTTTAAATAAAATTTTGTAAAATGGTTAGTTTTAAAAGTGCTTCTTTCATTAAGTTCTTAGCCTCCCGCTGCGCTATTAATTTTTACCGTCAAAATGAATACATGTATCGCGTCATCTCGATTAAATCGGCTAAATCGCATTCGATTGCGATCGCTCGACTGCGATTTTCTTTAATTATACAAATTACAATGTGAAGCCGTCGTCGATATCAGCGCCATCTCTCGAGCGCTAGCAATTTGGCGCGATAACGGCGGACGATTAAATTCGAATTTATTAAATATAAATAGGTACTTGCCAACGTTGATATACTAAAGCGAGATTCTTTTGTTCTTTATATATTCTTATTCTTCTTTCAATCAAAACTGCAAATGTTGAATAGTGCTCAATAAGAAACTCAAATTTTTTTTACTAAGTATGTTGTTTTACACTAGTACACAAAAACACTTATTATGTACACTCACTGGTTTTAATGCTGAGTACCTAAAGAGAAAATAAATCTTGATTTTTATTTTCAATTCTTATCTTCATTGGTGATAATTGAAAAATTATTTTTCTGTTGGATACTCCATATATCATTGAAGGCTTTAGGCTATATATTATCACGCTGCAACCAATAGGAGCGAATCTTCAAAGGAAAATGTGGAAAAAGGGGAAAATTATTCATCTTTGAGGACTAATATAATATAATAATTTATAAGAAGTTACTTAGGATATTTTTATTTTCGTATTCTTATTTATTTTAATCCAACGCGGACGAAGCCGTTGGAATTTCTAGTTTTATATAATTGTGTATCTTTACATTATCCTATATCATCAAGATCGAACGATTAAATTCGAATTTTAAATATAAATAGGTATGTTCTTACCCACTGCACAAAAAACTCGATATCGATAAATGTCAGACAAGTTGGTGATTTATTCGCGGAGGCAACAGTTCTTTAGCTGTTTATCAGTTGGATCGGTTATTGTCGTATGTTCCGTCGCGTTATGAAGGGTGTCGGGTAATAAAGTTCAATAAAAAACTATTCGACTCGCAATATATCGACTTTGAGAATCGCTTAAACCATAAGATGGATGCACTTCACGTTGGTAGCGTGTGATCCTTACAACTCATTAAATGGTTAATTAAGCACTTTTTTATCTGTAACTGTCTTATATGTATAACATACTTAAGTAATTACATAAAGATAAATAGGAGAGATTTAAGTGCTTACTTAAAAATAAATTGTACGTAATACAAGTTTTTTCTAATCAAATTGTAATGTATTTTTTTATTGGAGAATAAAGTTTAAAGCAAATACAAACTAATAAAGATGAAAGACGAGTTACAGGTAAATCGATTACTCAAAATACAATATCTACATCAGAAATTGCATACGTATAATTATGACAATACAGTGTACAGATTGACTCATTATTGTAACTGGAATTTTGCCTGCAAAAATTACGTAAAATTATTTACTTCAATATAATATGTATAATACATTGTAAAATTTTCCTTTCTCTATATTCGCACTTGATATATTTTAATTAATACAAATACGTTTAATACTTTTAGAGGTTACTAAGAGACAATGTGAAAGAGTGCAACATTCTATTTAAATTTAATTATGTAACTGCTTTTGATATTATAAAAACATTTAAACTACTTAAATCAAAGAGGACTGGCGATCTGTGGGGGATGTCAGTAAAAGTAATATCTAATATTATAAATATCATTGCTCCACACTTAGCTGTTATTTTTAATGAATGTGTGGACTCAGGTACTTTTCCAAACCTAATGAAACATGGAAAACTTATTCCACTTTTTAAATCAGGCGACCAAGCAGATCTCAATAATTACAGACCGGTTTCAATATTGCCAACACTAAGTAAGGTCTTTGAAAAAATAGTTTTAAATCAACTGCTTAGTCATTTTAACTTAAATAACTTACTTCATCCTGACCAATATGGTTTCACTAAAGGTCGCAATACTACTGATGCAGGTGCTAAACTATTAAAACACATCTTTGATGCCTGGGAAAGGTCTAAGAATGCTATTGGCGTATTCTGTGACTTGTCCAAGGCTTTCGATTGTGTTGACCATAAAACTCTTTTGCTTAAGTTAAGCCACTATGGCATTAAAAATGTTGCACTTAATCTCATTGCCTCTTATCTTAGTGATAGAACTCAAACGGTATGCATTAATGATATAAAGTCACGTGGCTCATCTCCTAAAATGGGCGTTCCACAGGGTTCAATTTTGGGTCCTTTTCTATTTTTAGTGTATATCAATGATTTACCATACCATGTTAGCGACATTTGTGAAATTGTACTGTTTGCTGATGACACATCTTTAATTTTTAAAACTGATAGAAATAAAAGTGACTTTGACGATGTAAACCGTGCTGTATCGCATGTGTCGCATTGGTTTACTGCTAATAATTTACTATTAAATGCAAAGAAAACTAAATGTGTTGAGTTTTCTTTACCGAATGTAAAAAAAATAAATAAGTCTTTAATGATAAATGGTGAAACGCTAAGAATGGAGAGTTCTACAGTCTTTCTAGGAGTGACCTTGGACTGTAAACTTCAGTGGAGCGCTCATATAGAGTCACTGACAGCTAAACTTAGCTCAGCAGCATTTGCAGTGAGAAAAATAAGACAGTTTACCGATGTAGAAACAGCTAGACTGGTTTATTTTGCTTACTTCCACAGTGTGATGTCTTATGGCATCTTGTTGTGGGGAAATGCTGCTGACATAAATTCTGTCTTTATACTTCAGAAACGAGCAATTCGGTCGATTTATAAACTTAAACCACGCGAGTCCCTTCGAGTCAAATTTAAAGAAATAGGAATTCTTACAGTAGCCTGTCAATACATATTCAATAACCTAGTTTATGTTAAACAAAATATAAATATGTATAAACAGAAAAAGGATTTAAACGACCGTCTTCCTAGAAACGGACATAAGTTAGTCATATCAGCTTATCGCCTCCGAAAAGTACAAAAATCTTTCGTAGGATTGGGTGTACTCTTCTACAACAAGATGCCCAATTCAGTTTTAGATCTGACATTGCATAAGTTTAAACAATGTATTAAAACTCACTTACTGAGTCAGGGTTATTATACTATCGATGAATTTTTAAATGACAAAGATGTTCAAATCCAATTGGATAGGCTTTCAACTTCACACAGGAAATAAAATAAATAACTTTATGTAACAACACACTTAATATTGTAAAATTGATAATATTATAAAAAGAGCAACTGTTGAGTTTCTTGCCGGCTCTTCTCAACAGGGCCTGCCTTCCGAGCCGGTGGTAGAGTCACTACAAATAGTCCAATTTGACGTTTCAAAAGTGCTTGTAATAAGCCTACTTGAAATAAATGATTTTGATTTTGATTTTAATGTTACCGTTAATCATAACTAATTATAATCCGATCGATATTATAAATATCGAGATCGAGACATCGATTTTCAAATATGGAATGTGAACTCAGAAGTGACATTGAACAATACCAATATAAACACAACTCGCAACCACAGAGCATAAGCTCGACGCAACTATGTGCATTGGTGTTTATAGTTGGTATTAGATCGTGCCCCGATCCATCAAGCCTCGTTAACACGTTCACATGCTTTGTTCTTTTTTCAAACCGGCCGGGAATAGTGTTGGGCCGTTTTTTTCTTAACAGATCGATTGTCGGTAGTAATTGGTATGGGAGTAGCCGATGTCGAACACGATGTTTGACGGTGAACCTCTAGTTAATTATTTTCGTGTCGTAGGCGTGCGCTGGAGATGGTATCCTTTATCGAGATAGTGTTGTAACAAAGATCATTTGACGTAACCGTTCTGATGCAGCGGTTTTTTAAAGATCGCTACATTGATTCGTTTGCGACTCTGTAGATAGATACCTGTGTATCGGAATTTAATAATTGACTATTGTGCTTATCATTATACGGCGTAATAATAATATTAAATGTTGTGATGGAATTTTAGTATTTTATTAATTATTATGCACAACTGAAAGCAACCATTAATTCTTCTTCTTCTCTAGATCTTAACGGATCACTTAAAGGATTTAGTTTATAAAATCAATATCTACCTAATTACTATTAATAAAATACTAATTAGGTAAATATTTGATTTTATTAAAATAATAAAGATGCAATTATTATTTCAAGTAGGTATTGTTATACCTAATTCCTACACCATAAAAATAATGCGACAGGCAACCACACTATTTAATTTTTTATTTAAAAAGTTTAATCTCCAATAAAAATTAAATAAACTAGTCTTTCCTTAAGTGTAATTTGCAAGGAATTTAATTGAAATACCTAAGTTAAACAGATAAACAGTCTTCGATCCGAAGCCACGAAACGGAAACTGTGAATTAGTCCCCGCTCCGTCACGACTCACGAATTGGTAATGTCTTGTTTCATTTTTCCCAGCTCACTATCTCGCATCTTTTGCGGAACGTTATCGCCGATCTTGTTCGTGGAATGTCGCGACCGTCGGTCGCATTACGCATTTTACGCACGCGAATTTCGTACAAACCGAGAACGAATCAAAGAACAACGCTATCGCAGAGTTCGCGATCGACATATTAATATTCGATAGACCCGACTCGATGTTCTCGATTCATATAATTAAAATCGAGATCCGATCGCGATTGGACGCGGGATTCCGTCACGTCGTACGTCACAAGCGCCGCCCACTTTTGACGCCTCCAACGTTGCGCGTACGCAACTTTTACCGTTTATCGAATCGATATGTGCGTATCGTCCCATCATTAATTTTGTACTTTTTTAAATTGTTACAAATTGTTCTTTTAGTTCAGATATCTTGCAGTAAATTCTCTATTATTCTTATCGACACAAACAAGAACTGAATGAAATATTATTTTTGTAGCCTCTCAGCCGTTTGACTAGTCTGGAAATCGCTTTTCAATACAAGCTTTTAATAAAATGTTGTTTTTTTTAAAGGGGACGTTTGAAATTAGAACACAATAATCCCGTTTATTATGTATGACCTTTTATTCTGGTCATTCTGAATTTGGCAACACTGCATAATATGTTACTTTTTTACGTTACTTTTTTCTTTATTTTTTCATAAAACGCGTTACATTACTTAGTTCCAACTGTTAATTGACTTATCTGCTCTACTTTTGATCTTTTTTTTTATTTCTCTTCATAGTTATCGTTCTTATATCCTTTTACGAGATCCTGGGTTTGAGTCCTGAAAATTCATTTTATTCAGGTTTCACCAATACATATCCATATCTTCGCTCCTATAAGATATAAGACCCTAGTGGGGCTAAAGAAGGGTAAGCAGTGACAACATTCTCCAATTTGCCACGGTGCTTGGATACTTTCTTAGCTTCTTCAACTCTCATTAATACAAGTACAAGTTCTTCCAACATTTCCGTTCACCCTCATAAATCTTTTTTGTCAATCTTCTTTCATTCATTCTCTCTACCTGTCGGCTTTTAAATAATGATGTTAATAAATGAATAATAGTATTCCACTTGTATCAGAAGTGGCACAGTGTTATAATGGAATCGCATGTGTTATTTTTTTTGTTGAAACGGAGGGTAGGTCGCGCGCTGGGCGCTGGCGTATCGTCGCGTTTTGCATAGATTTAAAAAGTCGATAGTTATGCAAATGCTGTGGTGCCGTGTTTGCTTGTTTCTGAGTTACGAGTAGACGCGCCTATCGGACCCGCGCACCAGAGGGCGTAGGTGCAGAGCTAGCGGAACATTTTCTATACGTGCTTGAACTCACCAAATCTGTACAATTTGTCCTAAGTTGTGCATAAGATTGAGAAAGTTTGGTTCCTCTAAAGAGTCGATAGTTATGTCAATGCTTCGGTGCCGTGCTTGTTTTCTGGTTTTTGTGGTTACGAAAAGGCGCGCTTATAGGACCAGCGCACCAGAGAGCGTAGGCGCGGAGGTAGCGTAATGTTATCAATACGTGCTTGAAATTGTCAGGTTTTCTTTTCAAGCAAATAATTCAAAGAAAACTCCGTTCCTCTGTTTTGAGAATATGAAACTTTGGAGACTGCTTAGTTGATGAAGTGGCCTCTTAGACTCAGTTTATATAACCTCATCTCATTTTTCGTACTAAATTATTACTCAAAAAAATTTTAAATATTTTTCCATTATTTGCTATACACAGGGAGAAACTATACCTAAACTTTGCATATGAATGTCGTCAAAGCTTTGCACTAACTCTCTGACCAATACGTGAATACAAAAGTTTTAGGATTACTACTTAGCTATACAAACCAGACTAAACGATAATGTAGTTTTAATAATTTCTTTTAGTACTTTCTAAAATGCTTTATAAAAGTAACGCTTCAACTCTGCCTTGTTAAAAAATACCGATACGATTCGGTCGATACCGTATTTTCTCGATCCGGAATCGTACCTTTTGGGCTAGGTAATTTGATATTACCTGAAAATGAAGAGACACAGACTCATCGCTGCTCAAGCACCTCGCGAAAGCTCCGCACCAGCTCTCGTCCCAATACGAGAATATGAACGTTTGCGATTGTGTGATTGTCGATCGCATGACCGGCGCATGTGAGGCGCTTTTTTCATGGAATTTATTTTTGCATACAAATTGTGAGGCTTAGAGTTTATTTCCGCAAATTGCCGGCTGGCGGCCGCTGGCGCTGCGGCTAAGTGACACTAATATTATAACGTTCATTTTCACGCAATGCTATGCTTAGCCATTAAGTTGATTGTTCTTAATTTAAAAAAAAAGTTACCTCGCATTAATTTAAAAAAATGGAGGAACGTGAAAAGAAAATTGTAATGAGAAAATTATAGTTTTCTTTACGTTACCTATCAACTTTGCTTTCTGCACACAAGACAGGATAACATGATAAAAAGTAGTTAAAAAAAATAAATTCCAAAAACATCTTGCCGGCACTTCGCAGTAGAATCTGCTTTCCGAAGCGGTGGTAGCGTACACACTGACGGACTTGACTTTTCCAAAGTGCTTGTATAAAAATTTCATCATCATCATTATCAGCCGATAGACGTCCACTGACCTCTTGATGTCGTCAGTCCGTCTATTGGGAGATCGACCAACATTGCGTTTTCCTGTGCAAGGTCAGCACCTTGCGACTCTAACGTCCTTTAGCTCTTCTATGTGCCCCGCCCATTGCCTCTATTATATATAGCAGTTTTTACTTAAAATCAAGTGGTCAACTAAATTCTTAATTATTTTACATAACCAAATCAATTCTCTTTAACCTCCCTCTATGCGTTAACCTTATACTAGAAGTAGGTCCGATAATTGTCTAAACAATTGTTATAAGGATCGGATCATAAACCTCCCGAATTTAAGTTCGAATTTCTCAGGGGAGAAAATGATTTAAGTACCGACGCTAAGCAGGTAACGTTCCCTAAGTACCTACTTTCCGTATTCTCGTTTCGTCAGTGGAAAGCAAAAAGCAACCCTTTAATAGGCGACGCAATCTCGCGCGAGATCTCTCGCTATGATTGATGTAGAATGCAACTTAATATTCATAAGACGCGTTGCCACATGGTACTGACGGATCACGGAAATATGAGTCGAACGGATACGGCATATGTATAAAAAAAATTCATAGTGATAAGCGTAGTTGATGGTAAAGTAGATTGTTTACAGGATGTTATATGGGAAAGGCTAAGATCACGTCGTACAAAAACCTGGCAAAAATAATAAGGCCTCTTGTGCATGCTATTTTTTCCGAAACTGTTGTTAGAGACTGGACTACAGCATTATTTTTGCAGAAATAAGAATAAAAACTTCTCCGTTCCGCTACAAGCTATAAAAAAACAACTATACTAAAGCCAAACTCAATTGAGAATGCTTGTCAACAAACAAATTTAAAATGAAGGTAGAAAATGCAATACATTTTATGCCTAATAAATTTAAAATTATGTTTTGGTTTTTCATAAAATCTTATTTTAAAGATATTGAATATTTTAATTAGTTTTAAGCTTCTAATCTAATTTATTGTCATGATATATTACTAGTAACAAAATATAGGCTTTAGTATAGGTATAACATTATATACACATGCATGCCACAGCATAGAATTACTGTTAAAAACGAAAAATTATCAATTTTTTATGTGGTCTTAATTAAACACATACATTTAAAATACCGAAAACTTACACAACACAGATAAAAAAAGCAATTTTTTTGTTCTGAAATAAAATTACACCTTTTCTTCCTTAGTCAAGTCGAACGAGCGATGTAATTTAATACTCACTCAGAATATATATCTAGTGCACAACACGCCTACAGACGTTATGACTTCAAAAATGAGCAACAACCGCATCCATTCAGCTCCACTTAACAGTTCCCACATCTATGTGAAGTTGAACTATTCGGTTGTAATTAAAAAGCAAAAGTCCTTATAACGCACATGTGAGATCGGGCGATAAGACGGAAATTAAAGTTTCCCGCGAGCGAGCCGACCGACCGAATGCCGGCACGGTATTACTTTGGCGTTATGCTAAATAACTTAAATGATTAATTTTATTATCTGCTAACGACCTAGCATTCTTTGCGGGAAATATTAATAGCAAAAACTTAATTCATGTGTTCGTAATTTATTTAATGAAATTTCAAGGAAGCAAAATCTATACAGCTACGTCAAATGGTTTTTCAAATTTCGTAAAACACAGATGTAGTAAATAAACAATAAGTATAATAATAATAATTATTTTTAGACATTATTTGAATATATTATCTATTACTCTATTTATTATTCTTTTTCAAAATTATAATTCGTTTATTTCAAGAAGGCTTTGTTTGCAAACACTTTCGAAACATCAAGTTGTAATGACTCTACCAACGACACAACCTACAGATTCTTTGTCTTATCCTTTGTGACCGTCGATACATGTATCAACTGAAAAACTAACGGACTGAAATCCATAAAAATATGGCAGTCGTTCTAATTAATGCGTTACTTCCTCGTGGTGGTGAACTAAGTTGACTATGGAGCGTAAGGTCATGGATTCGAGTACTGGGTTACTTGTAGGTCCGAGAAGTTTTCAGTGTAATTCCAGATAGATAATTATCGTTATAGAAAATATTATCTTCAACCCGCAAACCAATATTAGACCAGCACAACGTTTCAAGGCTCAAAACCCCTTTCAAAAAAAGAGACAGGGTGGTAAAAATGAGTAAAAAAAACTTGTAAGAAAGAAAAGGAAAGGAATTTAGGATTACCAAGTTTACCTAATAAAAACATATTTACCTATTACAGTAAATATGCGAGTGTTATCGTGTGACGTCACATCTAGATTTATACTATGGAGGCGAGGAAATGTTTATCTACCTTCGTGAGGCTAGTTTTTGCTCCACACTCCGCCTGCTGCACCCGCATACAACACTGATAAGCTGCTTATGTCCCGACTATAACTTATATCAAGGATCTAATACATCCTTACTAATATTTGTAAAGACGAAAGTTTGTATGTATGGATTAGATGGATGTTTGTTACTCTTGTTGGTTGCAGCGGGATTTTAAAATAATATTCTGATGTCTTCAAAATCTTTTTATTCTTTCATAATCTTTAAAATATCAATAACATTTGTACTAGTAACGTCCTGTATACACGAGCACAAAATATCACGCTGATTTTGTCTGATGATATTTTATTTTAATTTTTTGTTGCATACCCTCAATTTGTTATTTTTTTTTCTCTCTTTATTAGTAAGTAAGTTAAGTAAGTTAGTTAATAGAATGTTAGTTTTTAGTGAATTCTCTTAATATTAGATTTATTTTCATAAAAGTTTAATAATATATTACTGTCGACGGCGCAGGGTGCGCGGAAAAACTTAATTAAGTTTATGTTCGCACCTTTCATGTGATTGTTTTGTTTTATCTTGTTTAAACAAATAAATAAATAAATAATCTACCGCCGCATCGGAAAAGCAGTCCGTGACGAGAAAAGACGCGGCCAGAAAAACTAGACACATGCTCTTTTTAAATGAATTACAAAACCACTCAATTACAATAATTAATATTACACTCAAATATGCGTACTTTGTAACAACCAAAAGTAGTGTCATACACTATTCGACTACTCTAATATGTAAATCCTTATCTTTTATTTTATGGCCTGGAATCAAGTCCTTTCGAATCATTTGTCAGTCGAAAGAAGATTACATTACGTTACCATAGACGATATCGTATAGTATTGTCTATGGTAACATATTCCAATATTTTAAAATGTTAACACTCTTTCACGCAAAAACTATTGAATGGATTTTGATAAAACTTCACAATGAATATAAGAAAAATACATAGGCCACATTTTATACTGAAATTCCCAGGGGAATTATGCTGATCTAACCGCGGGTGTCTTTTAGTAATATTATAAATGCATAAATAACTCTATTTGTTTGGTATCACTAACTCAATCAAAAGTACTGAACTGATTTAAATGATATTTGGTACAAAGATAGTTTAGAGCCTGAGAATGGACATAGTTTACTTTTTGAACTATTTTAAAAATGGAAAAGTCATGACTACGAACTTCTTTTAGGTTGTAAACTATTTGGGTATACCAACAGTTGCACGCAATTGCCGTTTTCCTATATCGCCATTAGCTACTTTGTAGGATGTATTCCTTGCATACCCTGCAAAGTGTAGCTCTGTTTTAGGCAATATTTTTCACTTACTATCAGGAGAGTATTCTGCTTGGCTTGCATAAGTAAAAGTAAATAAAAGTACCGAGGAGTCTAATTAAATTTCTCTATTCATGGCCACACTATCCGCTATCCACTAGCCAGCGTTGGAGTGCGCAGGCAAAGAGCTAAACCATTAAAATATACAGCTTACAAATAGCGGCGTAACCCGATAGCGGAATCGAACCCGCGATATGTAAATGCCGTCCGATCGTGACGCACGACGTCCGTCCTTTAGCAGACACTTGCACAGATCACTGCCACTGATAGACAAGCGGTTTTTTTTTATCTGCAGCCACAATGCATGGTGACATTTCGCTTACAAAATGTTGGAGATTGTCTATGGATGAACGTTCTATGTGGTCATTTTTAAACGGTTTATATAAGGAAGGTAAATTTAATGGCCTAAACAGTCACTACAAGTACACAAAGTAGTCTAACAGGGTGTTTTAAAAGTGCTTGTAAATTAAGTCAGCAATTGAAAATTTTAATTCTTTGAAAGGAAAGGTGGTCCTTACCAAAGGCCAGACCTCCTCTTTACGGAATAGGGGAATTGGAGCTTACACTCAACTAGCCGCTCCAATGCAGATAGGCGGACTAAGGGTGATAATGTTTGACTCTATAACAATCACTATCACCAGATGTTAGTGATGATAGTCGTGACGGACTGCTTAACATACTGTTCGAGACATCATTTTGACCCGCGGCTCTCTGCGACACATTTGATATCGTCTGCCCACCAAGTAGGGAGTCGACCGACACTGCGCTTTCTGGTGGGGAGTCGCCATTCTAGCACCTTGGGCCCCCAACATCCATCAACTGTTCGAACCACGTGCCCGTCCATTACCACGTTCTGCGACTTACTAAGCTATGTCGGTTACTTTTAAAAATCGGACCTCGACCTCAAAATCCGAAGCGCAGAACTTGAAAGAAAAAAATCTCAACATTTCATAGCCTGACTTAGGAATCGAACCCAAGACTCTCTCCTGCTTCGACGCGCATAACCTAAACACTGGACCAAAGAGGATTTAAAAGCCACTGCAAGTTGATGGCGGTAACCGATAGTAATGGCTTTAAATGCCAGCGCAGATGCGATGTCGGACAGATTGTGCTAATGTTAGTGCAAGACGCTAATTTTATTAACGGGAAACATGGCGTTTGGTGACCTTTGGCTCAGGCTTAAATCGAGAGGTCCCAGGATCGAATCACAACTCGGGCCAATATTTTACAATTTTTAAATTGTCTCAGGTTAACCGAATTCCGGGTCGCTCTCCTGACGATTCGGCCTGCATAACCGCGAGGTTGATAGGGCCGTGGGTAGGTGGTGGGTTGGCTCAGATTAACTTTTTGTTTTTAAGTACGAGTATATATGGATGGATGTTTGTTCACGGAAAAACTACTATATAAGAATAACAAATAGACCACATTTTATCCCGAAACGCGAACAAGCGCGGGTGAAACCGCGGGCGTCCTCTAGTGATACATAACATTTTAGTAGGTCCTTAACCGATATGGGATATTTTTTTGTTAAAAAAATAAAGATATATCTACCTACGTATCTAAGTGCGTGTTTACCCGGTCAAAGCAAGGGCGGTCAAGTAGATCATTCCGTACAGAACTGATCTATATCAGTTCACGTCAAAAGATTTCTTATCGGTTCAAAATTAATTGAATGAATTTTAATGACATTTGTCTTTGTATTTAATATATCGATACAATAATTATACTTGCATTTTTATTAACTAGCTTATGCCCGCGGTTTCACCCGTTAAGTTTCCGTTCCCGTGTGTCAGGATGTCAGCTAACTCTGTGTCAAATTTTATTAAAATCGCTTCAACGTTTATTCGTGTGGAAACACATACCACTCAGAAACTTACGGTTTTATAATATTAGTGTGATTATAACTAGCTATGTCCTGCGGTTTCCTCTAAATTGAGATAAAGGCCTACCTATAAATACCACTACCTATGCGAAAACTCATTTTCTTCCAGCTGTTAACAAAATATGCCCATAAATTGGTCATTAAATTTTCTGGGATTTTTAATTTTTTAAATGTGAATATCGTTATTTTTCGTTCATTAAAACCTTTTACAAAGTATTAGAAATAGAATAGGTACCTACATAAAAAGATATATTAAATAAATATTCTTTCAATGACCAGTAGAGTAAAATAACATTTAGTTAATATCTACACGTAAGACTATTCGAGTAGATATCATATTAACTCATAAATCACCAAAATTACTTCCTAGGTTTTCATGCACTTTTCACAGATGACAATATTATTATTGTCAAAAAGGCTTTGTCTTGAATTTTGGCATTGAAAAGAAATTAATTTAGCTAAAAAATTTATCAAGATTCATGAGATGACCAGTTTGTCTGGGAATAAAATCCCTCAGATATACGTAAAACAAATTCAGTTTTAATTTAAAAATCTCCAACTTCAGGAATCGGTCCAACATCAAGTTGGACCGATTCGGAAAATATTCAAATCGATCACGCCTTTTTTAAATTTTGGCGAGCCTAACTTCCAGTGATTGATTTTTACAGAAGATAATATTTTCGAAATCACAGGTATTGAGTGAATGATACAAGATATCGTTCGCTAGGTGATCGGTCACTGTGACGCAGTACGCGATCGTTATCAACGCGATTGTGACTGCCTCGATGCACGACTATTTTAATTGGAGCCCGATCTCCGATCTGATAAATGTCAGGACAAGATGGCGGCTTTGTTTTTTTTTTTAACATGTATAGGCACGTGTTCGATGTTAGTGCTGCTTACGGATTTTTGAACGGATGTTTAATGGGTCTTCTGTTGGTGAACGAGTTTAATGTATTTTTGTTTTTTTTTTAAATATTGTCAATGTGGCGTTGAAACACGTTTACAAAACGTCTTTTTGTATTCGTCAGTAATGTAATTGGATTTTTTGTGTTTTAAGGTGTTCATGCATTCTTTTTTACATTTTTTATTAAATAACAGAGTTGAAATGTATTCTTTTGTGGTTAAAGTATCCTTAATTTTTTACAGTATTTTGTAAATTATCTCATTGTGACAGTAATACCTATTGTAAATGTAAGCGATGTTTGTTTTAATCTATTAAAACAAACATCGTTTGTTTTAATAGATTAAAACGTCGAGAAGAGCTGCAGTTGCTCTAGCAACTGCAGCTCTTCTCTGTACAACCAGCCTTGCGAACCGATGGTAGAGTTGCTACAAATATACTTCACATTTCAAAAATACTAGTTAACTAAGCCTAGATAGTACTAATTTATTGATTTTAATTGATTTGCATTTTGTTTGCAATGATTAAAGATTATGCAACTAAAGTCTTTTTAAATATTGCAAACCTGGTACAACCTTTAGAAGGCTCAAGAGAAGAGCACCACAAGATGTCTTGTTATAGACAGTACAAAATATTATTTGGGCAAGTCAATGGATCTTGCTCCAAACACGCCCTAAAATAAATACATAACATCCAGCCATACAGAGTCAAGAAAAATATATTGCAAAAATATGACTTGATTAGTACATAAAACTAGTAGAGTATTTACAAGTCAAGTAAGTTAAAACAAACAATATTTAGGATCACTTAAATTCAGGGCGTAGATGCAGGCACAACAAAACAAGCTTTGTAACGTTCCGCCCGTTTGCCGCACGATATCGTAAGTCTCTAAGCTTTATACGAGCAATGCGGGCCCTAAGTAGACATTTCAAACAAAATAGTTATGTCAATTGCATGCCCGCCTCATACAGAAGCCGTTCGAGCGCATTTGACGTGTTTATAAAGACAAAAGGACGCAGATGAATATCATTTAACGAATCGACATTCGGTTGCGCGAACGTTGCTCAAACGACGCCCAGTCACGCCATCTATCTGATTGAACATTCAACCTTTCTTAACAATCACAACTTATAACTTACTTAAGGTAAAACGGGAGCTCGAACGCAACTAACGAAGCGCGATAACTCGGTCGGTATGACGACGACATTAAGCGGCGGATAAATCGCGCGCTGACAGAGCCAATCGCGCGTCAGCGCGGAATCGCGGCGGCCAATCGCGCCGCGCCGCGACTAGGATAGCGTGACCCGAACGCAATCCGATGCAATTGGCATTCGTTACCGCGAGATGGCGGTCGCTGCGCGCACCAATCGTCGCGTCCATCTCGCTGTCGTGCCCATATAATGATCTTCACAGGGGCAGGAGAATGAAGTTGAGCCTCTCATTAATTGGCGTTTTGAGCTGAGATCGCTGCGCGAAAGATAGGTTAATTCCTCGCCCGCTCGAGATCGTTGTCGTTCCAAAAGGAAGGTGAGCGAACGTTTTCTGGAAATCTGATCCAATTACAACGAGGCCCGTTAACTTTTTATTCTGTTTGCCAATGGTCGAAACGATCTCGTGCAATGTTGACGGACGGGGCAGCGCGACCGGTCTGCGTCACCGCAGCAGCGTTCCGTTCCCCCGATGCGCGGAAACGCGCCAGAACATCGGTGGCATAACTCAAAACACTGCGCCCCACCCACGCAGACACATTTACATACCGCGAGCACGTCTCAATTAGGAGCGCTAATGTATGCCTCGACCGAAGACCTGATCTGTCTGACGTCGACAGATAGCGCTGAAACGTGACGAGTGTTGACTATCGCGGGAAAGCATTGCCAGCCTTCCATCGCTCTACTATTAACAGCACTAATAAGATATTGTCGATTCTTTTTGCTCGAGTACTTACGAATTCCATTTGCGTATCGTTAATGGTGAGTTGTTTATACTAACGAGTCTATTTTCGTTTCCAGGTGAGGACGAGGAATGGGGAAACGAGAGCGAGGCGATGTCAGGAGAACCTCGCACACCGAGCTCTGCCGGGGAGCGGGTCGCATCGAGTGGAGGGGCATCGCCGGTCTCTGAAGGCTCTACCGCCGCTTCTCCGCCGCGGCTGCGTCTCAACACGAGTCTGGCGACGGACCCGGCGCTCGCCCCGCAGGCGACGCCTCTGAAGCACGAGCCACCGTCTCCGTCGCCACCGCCGCCGCCGGTGCAGACCCCGAGAGATTATTTGGCTCTCACGGCCGCAAACTTCCCGGCGCTCTTTCCTACGACGCCCCCAGGATACATGTGCCAACCTTGCGGAATACGCTACTCTTCTCTGAGTACTCTCCAAGCACACCAAGAGCATTACTGCTCTAAACGAAGAACGAAGCCCGATGGCACAGAGACTGCTTCCGATGCCGCAGCCGACGAGTCTAGCGGGGACTCTAAAACTCCGCGACCTCCAGGCAAGCAGTACGCCTGCACTTATTGCTCTTATAGCGCTGATAAAAAAGTTAGTTTAAATCGACACATGCGAATGCATTCCTCGTCTCCCGTCAGCAGCAGCACTCCCGTACCGCCTCCGACCTCTAACGGAGAATCCGTCGAAGGTCAGCCATCGCAGGATCGATACTGTACGGACTGCGACATACATTTCACTTCAATCAAAACTTATCGAGCCCACAAAGCACATTACTGCAACACGCGGCAAGTAGTGAAACAGGCTTTAGCTGCAGCTCGAGCGGGCTCGGGTACTTCAGGGTCCGCGCCGCCGTCTCCGGGGGCTACACCTCCTGCGCAAAATCAATACGCCTTGGCCCTCCCGACGAACCCTATTCTCATCGTCCCATATTCGATATTAAGAAGCGCCAGCACGCTCCCGGGCACCACTCTACCCGATCCCGAGACGCCGTGCTTTTTACTACCGAACGGGACATTTCAGCCTATCAGCAGAGCGTTACCAAATTTAAATACAGAATTGAAGGAGCCCGAAGTTTTAAAATCGGCGAACAGGCCGCGGGAACCATCTCGAGATGTCACCACACCGTTAGATCTGAGCGTGCGACGGACTCCGGAATCTGTTACGCCGGATGAACACGAAAAGGAGAACAGAATGCGTTCGACGACTCCCGAGCAAATAGTTTGCGCGCCCTCGCTACCGGGCTCACCGGGAACCCCGTCACCATCAAGGCGGTCTTCCTCGCCGAGCGGGGAGAGTTCACCCAAACGGAGTCGAAGAAGTTCGAGAGGTCCGACGACACCGAAACCGCCGAGCATACCTTCGCCACCAGAGGAAAAGAATCCCCCGGTAGCGCCTCCACCGATCTTACCTCCCGGTTTAGCGTTAAGGCTAGCCACAGACCTCCCCGTAGCCACGGTGCCTCCGCAAGTTTTGGTCAAGCAAGGAGTCTCGAGGTGTAAAGAGTGCAACATAGTTTTCTGCAAATTCGAGAACTACCGCATACACAAGCGCCACTACTGTTCGGCGGGAGGCGGGGAGGAGCGAGCGAGTCCGGCGCCCCCGGAGGCGGGTCCACCGCCGCTGTACCGGCAGCTCATCTGTCTGGCGTGCGGGATACACTTCAGCTCGCTGGACAACCTGACGACGCACCAGCTGTACTACTGCACGAAGCGGGAGACGCGGTCGCCTCGCAGCGCTCCCGAGGCGCCGCGGCCCTCGTCGGGGTCGGACGGCGGGTGGAAGTGCCCGTGCTGCGACGTGGTGTCGCCCACGGCGGCGGCGGCGCAGCGCCACATGGAGGCGCATGCGGGCGTCAAGGCGTTCCGCTGCACCATCTGCCGGTACCGCGGGAACACGCTGCGGGGCATGCGCACTCACATCCGCATGCACTTTCGAGAAAAGCCTGCCGACCTACAGGTTAGTATTTATGACTCTTGTTATAGTAACGATCACTATCAGGTGTTTATGATGATGACTGAGACTGAGCTTAAAGTGTTCTCCGAGGAATGGAGGTGTAATTACCACCAGCTTTCCAAATACGAAAGGGTGAAATTTGTTTTATTAAAAATTACTGAGAAAAAAGAAAAACTCATTATTTCATAGCCCGAGAAGAGACGAGCAGACGAGCAGACAACTCGCACCCAGGAGGTCCAAAGGTACATAAATTAACCGCTATGTGCCAACGAGACAGTCTCATTAGATATTACAAATTCCTTAATTAATCATATTAATGTCGACACTCAACATTGTTAAACTAACTTATAACTATTATTTTTTTAGGAGGAGAACTACATCTCATGCGTAGTCGAGGAAGAGAGCAGAGAGACCACATCCCCAGCGCCAGCAGTGGGCGAGAGAGTCCACCAATGCGGCTCCTGCGCCTACACGTCCACGTACCGGGGCAACGTGGTCCGACACTCTCGCCTGGTCCACGCGACTGGTGACGAACCTGAAGAGCAGACCTCCCCCATCCCTACCGTCGATATTAAGAAGGAACCGGACGCAGAGGAGGAGTCCCCGAACTTCTGCAAGTTCTGCAACATCCCCTTCAAGTACGGCAACTCGTACAAGGCTCACAAGCAGTACTACTGCAAGGCGAACCAGGAGGCTGCGGCCAACAACAACGTGCCGGCGCGAGTCAATGACGCCTCCGTTGTATGAAACGGTCACCGACAAATGTCAGCGATTTTGCTGTGAAATTCGTTCATAATTATTTTGATGTCGCTCAAAAGAATCAACGTTCGAATAAGACACCAGGATACAATTCTTATTGATCCACGATATAAATCTTGAGATTTCTTCGCACTGCATCTCCAAATCTGTGATAACTCAGATTTTAAAAAATCAGATGTCAATTTCACACTGAATCCGAATCAAGAAATACTTTCCGAATTTAATTGACGCTCGGTTAAAATTTTTCAGTGCCAATTTTTTGCTTCCGAAATGAGATTGAAATGTAGCAATTTTATTCTTTATCTATTGAAAAAGATGATCGCTTTTGTAAACTATGTTGATCCTTAAAACTTATTGCCTCGATTTGTTAAACAATAACAGTTCATTATATTGTATCCATAAAAGTATATCTTCACAGCATTAATGATGTCAAACTTGAAGAATTTTCACAACAAAATGGCTGATCTTTTGAACTAGTAGATTTTAAATCCACAAACGTACTCGTAGCTTCCTTTGCTTCCGATTTCCAAACGTATCTCTAATAAATTTATATAACATTAAACAAGTAATCGGAACTATTCGTATTATGTGCAATAATTTAAACAAGTTAAATATAAAATATATCGATATAAGGACATTAACTGTACTGCATATCAAAGCCAAACCGATGTTTTGACATTCAAGTGATACAACTAGTGATGTAACTAGCTCACTGAGTGAACTGAACGAATGAAATCTCGGCTAATGTAAATACAGCCCTATCTAGTTTTTGTTACATTATGTAATTGTTATTGTAAATCATTAATTAATTATAATAGTTAAAAAAATAAAAAAGTTAACCCTTTTCGTCATTGTATTAGTATACGTTAAAATACCAAATTGTAAATATATTTGTGTAAAGATATTATTGTCGCATATTACCTATTATTATTAATTATAAAAAAACTAAATTTTATTACCATTTGTTCTAAGTGATTGTTCTTAATTTGTTGTTATTTGTAATTTTTTGTTTATTATTATTGATGTAATTAGGAACGTACTCGTAGATGAACTTTATCCGACTTTGCTAAAAGAATGCTCATTTCGTATTATTTCACAGCATCGCAATTTTATCAGTTAATGACATAATGGATGACACTACATAATGGTCTAAGTGTTATAGTCGACGCATTTTAAACAGAGTCGTCTATCGGTTATATTGACAGTGATATGTAAGTAGTCTTATCGACCGTATGGACCCCGCGTGCGTCAAGTGGCATATGAATGGGGTCACGACGTGATAAGACTGCCTCCATATCATTGTCTATCGACGACAACTCAGTTTAAAATGCGTCGACTATAGTACCAGCCAGGCTTCGATTTTATAAAAGCTGTAAGTTTCTCAGCGTTTTATAAAATCACGAAGGTCTGACTATAACAGGATTTCGCTCTATAATAAGAGTTCATATTAAGCTAATTAGAAAAATCAAAATATATATCGGCCACAGTTTTCAGGATCTAGAGTACTCTAGAGTTAATAAAATCTCACTTGGCTTCCTATGTGTCATTAGATGGTGATTTTATATTTTTTATAATCTTATTTCACCACTGATATTATAAAATTGTTATTTTTTGTTTTTACAAAGATTTTTAGCCACTTTAGAGGCGCCCCTCTTAATTACCTTACAGTAGGAAGTACTGAATTTTATGAAAATTCAGACTTCATAACTAGATGTTTTTATAAAATTTAATAAATCGATCTAAGAATATATATTTTTTGGATCAATTTAATTTTTAAAATTTTTCTTTTTGATTGGGCCCCATTATTTTGACGTATCAAGTACATTAACATATTATAATTATTATAATATTTTTCTAAAACTAAAATTTTCGGGACTTAATTTTTTGTAATTACTTCCAATAAGTGGTGAAATAGATTTGTTATAAATTTCCAATTATTAATTTTGCATAAACGGAATTTTTTGATAAATAATGAAGTTGAAAGATATTTAGAGAGTTAAGAATTTCAGCACTACAATACAATACAATACTATACAATAAATAAAGCGTTTAAGTAGTAATATATTGTAAAGACTTTTCTATACATAACTAGGAGAAAGTTCTTAAAATACATAGACGTAAGGAAATAGATAGACGGAGCTTTGACAATAGAAAAATGAAGACAGTTTTATGGTTACACGTTGGTACCAACCACTACTTAGTACAAACTTGGTTTTGCTGGTGGAAGGCTTCGGCCGTGGCTAGTTACCACCCTAACGACAAAGACGTACCGCCAAGCTAGCTTTAGTGCTACGATACGATGTCGTGTAGAAACTGAAGGGGTGTGGATATTATCCTACCCCTAACAAGTTAGCTATTCATCATAGTTAGTTATTCATCTTAGATTGCATCATCACTTACCATCGGGTGTGATTGCAGTTAACGACTAACTCGTATTAAATAAATTTTAAAAAAACACAAGTCACGAAGACGCTACTACCCAGTAGTGGCTTTATGAAAAACTGGATTTTATCAAGAGTCTTTCTTTTCTTTCTATAACTCATTTTCGTAATTTAAAATATTAGATTAACAAAACAAAACATAACAGTGCATATTTGTGGACGAATTTATTAAATATTCGTTCTATATTTTTCAGGTTTTTTTTAGATGTCTATCATTTTCCTTAAGTCTGTGTCGAAATATAGAAAGTTGACGCAAAATACCATGTTTTGTCAATGCCAAAGCATCGCTAGATTATTGTAATTTGCATTTATAGGTATCTCACTAATTATAATTGTAGTATTAAGTGAATACAAGACTTATTCCGTAGCTGTAAACCTACCTACATTATTGATATAATAAAAACCAAGATACGCAGCTCCCATAATAATTGTTTTTAAAAGTAGAAGTTTAAACATCTTTGTATGTGTCAATGTAAATTTGACATCGAGTTTATTGTAATATCGTTTTGTCTCTTAAAACATCCAATAAATATATAAAAATACGAGAGCTCCAAGCATTTTTATCAAAGGAATTTATTATAATTTTTAATTTGAAGTAAAAAATAAAAGTGTTTAAAATTTTTACTTTACAAGTTGTTGAATAAATCTTTCGATTTAATTTGCTCACTTATAAACATTTGTACACTCCACTACGTACGTATCTTGGTTATTATAGTAAATATAAAATGTGTGTATTCATATTGTGTTTGTAAAACTTTGGAATAAGTCTCGAATCGTAAACTTTCGGGTGATAATGGCCGTAACTGTTGTTTATATTCGTGCTAATTCGGTTGTACAAAGTGACATACTAACGTATACCATATATGTGAAATATTCTAGAGAGAACAGTTGGGGAAAAGATAGAACTACTTTTAGATACAACCGAATTAACACTTAAACCGAATGTGAAAATTATAGATGAATCATAAAGTCGTGGACAAATTGTAACTTTAAATTACTTAGTTCATCCAGAACCAGGTGTGTAAACTTAATATCTAATAATACATTTTAAGATGTAAAAATTGACAGTTCTTCATGAAATTGACAAAAAGCAGGACATGTGTAAATAGTTTAATGTGAAACACTGAATATTTGACCACACAGCAGCAGTACACAAAATAAATTAAGTTATTTGTTATAATTATTCTCGAACTTGTGTGAATATAAATCGAATTTTGTCTACGACTTTAACAATTTTAAATAAAACGTATCATGACATTATTTGTATATCTTCAACAAGCATCTGATGTGACGTGCCATAATCAGTGTTTAATTAAAAAGAAAACATCTAGTTATATTAAGGTGATATTCTCGAATAAAATTATTGCTAAATTATATCAGAATGTTGGTACGATCTTCAATAGACAATTGTGCGTGTCTAGGTACTTCTACATCTATGAATGATCCGTTTTCATAATTCTGTCACAATTAGCTCACATAGTGTTCAAGCAGTTCATTGATAGATGTAAACGCGCCCTTTGCATCGGTAAAAAGGAGACGACTCGTGTGACTAGTGACGATCCAGTAGTAAATCAATAGTATGTATCGTACATACCTACTGTATCTGTGGGTAAAGTCGCATAATTATATACAACTACACCTCAAATACAGTTTTTTATCACCTACCGTCAAATACATTTTTTTTATTATTGATTTTTTAGCTTTTCTCACTAGGACAGATTGAAAAATCTTTAAATTGTCTATGAAAGTATAAAATGCATATGAATACGGATTATATGTTTAAATTTTAATAAAATTAAGAACGAGTCGTTTCCACCTATTTAAAATGTTATATGTAAAATTGAGAGGGGCATACCATTTTGACAAAGATGAAAACTAAATCAAATTTTTACGTCATTTTATAAATCGGGAAGATTCATGATCAATTGCAAATAAGAGATATATGATATATGTCAGTGTACAGAGTTCTGAAATTTGGGGAACTTTCCGTTTCTCGAACTGGCTGCCAACTTTTAGAGATCCCCTAAAAAATATGCGCAGTACGTCTGTCAGTTTCTAGGAAAACTGATTTCTACGTATACTTCACCCCTCGCTAATAAAAATATGTAGTAATCATCGTCAATTTAAACGATTTTGATGATTTTTCCACCCCTCTCGATTATACAAAATTTTACATTTATGTAAAAGGTAAAAGAATGTCGTTAGTGTAAAAATTGTACGCCACGTAAAATAGATCGTAACCATAGAGATGTTATAAAGTGATACACAACTGAACGTGATGTACGCATTACATGATATTGTATAATACGCAAGACAATAAATTATTATTTATCACATATTAAAACCTTGTTATTATTTCAACCCCAAACAATTGATAACTGACTAATGTATGTCCTTAACTAGAGCCTGCAACTGCAATTTAATGTGCAAATATTAACTGAGATAAATTAAAATAAAAAAAGCAATCAAACTTTCTATCATTTGCCTACCTGTCTACTCAAGGCACAGTTCTTCGATCTTGAACCCAGTGCCGTAACGAGGGCAGTGCCGCGGGACCCAGGCCCTGGCACAGACCCTGGAGCGGAGCAGAAATTATCAGATCATATACAAAAAATACCTTATTTAGAGTTCGTTACAAGTCTGTAGGGCGTAGTTATCACGCTGCCAGAGGGCGCAAAAGTGCTAGTTACGCTACTGCTTGGACCCACCTTGTTGTCAACTATTGACGGTCTCCGTGGCGCAGTAGATTTATAAGACAAAGGGCCTGGGTTCGATTTCTTGCTGGGCCGATTAAGATTTTCCAAATTAGTCCAGATCTGGCTGGTGGAAGGCTGCGACCGTGGTTACTTAGCACCTCACCGACAAAAACGTACCGCCAAGCGATTTAGCGTTCCGGAACCACAATTCGGTTGTGTGGTATTCATTTTACACCTTTTTAATCTACAACAAGTTGGACTGCTACACTTGTAATCTTCTTGTGATCAAAAAATAATCTAAAAAATAATAATAATAATAATAAATAATCAATAAAAAATCTAAACTTCTAATCAATAAAAAAACATCATGTTGTGTTGATTACAAGTTGGCTCTTGGTTGCTACCACACCTGATGTTAGTGATGATGCAATCTAAGAAGTAGGCGAACTTGTCACACTAGCCGATAAATACAATCCTTACAACTATTATAAAGTCAAAAGTTTGTGTGTGTTTGCGAGTTTAATAAAATATGGTATTGAGTTAGCTGACACCCTGAATCAACACATAGGCCACATTGTCTTGAAATTCCTACAGGTGAACTGCGGGCGTCCTCTAGTTGAAACTAGTAATAGGATGAAGGAGCATAATTGATATAAAACTACATAATATTCATTTACAGAAATATATTTAAAATTAACACTTAAATCATTATACCCTAAACAGATTATATCGACACTCAATCAGGTTCCTGTTCATCAGACGACTCGCTGACGTCAGCGTACTGCTCCTTGAAATGCTCGGAATCCTCATCCTGACCGTAATAGAAACCGTCGTCACTATCGTCTTTGTAACCGTCGCTATCCATTCTGTGGCAATGTACTAAGCTTCTGACAGCCAAGTTGGCAGCATTGCTTTGGTTAGCCAAGTTGGCAGTGATGCTTCGGTCAGCTAAATCTGGTTGTTCTGACAGTACACGAGCTTTGTACTTGGCATATGCTTCACCGTATCGTTTCACGTCCTCGTTGTACAGGTCTGCAGGCTCATCATATATTTTGTCTTCGCCTGTGTCGCTTGATAGATCGTCTTCTATAAGAATTAACAAATTTATTATTTTTAGTTCTTTTTTAATTACACCAGATGGCAAGTAAGTAACTATTATAAGGTATAAATAACAAACTTCTGTGGGCCCAAAGGCATTGTACTTGGGAAACAAGTGAAGACATATAAAAGTGATATATACATACATACATCATGCCTATATTCTAATAGGGCTAACCCTATGGGCAGAGACAACATCCTTCCATTTGACACGGTCCTTGTTGGTATAGGCTGGACCATATCATTATTTAAAATATCCTGGATTTGGTCCAGGAAAATTCGCCTAGGACTTCCCCTTCCAAAATTTCTATTCACACAATCTCTCTTGTCTCACAAAAGTAATTTTGTTAATATTCCTTCATCAATCAAAGTCATACAAACAAATAATACTCGACTTGACAGTAACCATTATCATATGGTAAACTTAATGACAAGGACTGATGCTCTCCAAGGTATGTGACCTTATGGATAATGTGACCTGCAGGGCTAGCATGGTGAAGGATGGGGGTATATAAATTGTTTGTCCACTTATCACAACGTGGCTACAAGGGAAACAAAAATTTCTCCCCAATTGACATTACATATGGAGATCTTTCTATCCTATCCTTTCCCCCGACTATAGTATGACTATATCCACTAGGGATATTATTTCCAACTGTGTGCCTATGCTCGGAGGGTGGATAAAAATGAGCATGACGATAAACATTTTTCTCTATTCCCATGAATATGTCATCCCTTACTCATGCTAGCCCTGCAGGGGTGTAACACCAATCAAGACTAACAATAATTAAAAGAATCCCAGCATTCAAAATAATTTGACCGGTATAGGAACAGAAACATACCTAAATTACAATTCTGGACACATCTAATCATGTCCTCTTCATCAATAGTGCTGGGATCAGAGTCCGGGTACTCGTTCCTCCAGTCATTTTCAGCGTTGGAGTCCTCGCTGTCTTCTTCAGAGGAGGGTAGCCCATTATCTCTGTATGTGCCAAATATCAGGTCTGTTTCGTAGTTTTCTATACTGAAAATATAAATACTCATTCAGTACTCAGTTGATATTGTTAATGGCTTACATTTGCTTCTACTTATGGTCATATAGGCGTAGACTGACTAGATTGATCCAATGCAGGTTAGCAGGCTGAGGATGATAATGTTTCATTTATTAACAATCAATATCAGATGTTGATAAATGACTGGGACTAATGGCTTAACATGCTCTCTGGGGCACAAGGGTGTAACCATACCTACTTGCCGACTCTGGGCTTGCAATGAACTGAAAATTTCATAGAAGACTCAGAATTAATCCGTGATTTGATCAAGGATTTAAACCCAGGACCTCAAGATCGATAAATATGTTTAAGTGTTCCGGTACTATGTTGAGTAGAAATTGAATGTGTGTATATTATAGCCCTCTTCCATCTTAGATTGCATCATCACTTACATCAATCAGGTGTGATGCAGTCAAGGGATAACTTGTAATGAATAAAAAAAAAACAAAATAAATTAGGATGCTACCTTGGAAGAGTTTAGATATACCTACCTAAAACATTATTTACTCTCACCTTACTAGATGATCTAACATGGATATATCAAAATCCTCCTTGGCTGGTGTGTACAGATCATAAATATACTCCACATCTTTAGTTTCATCCTCTTTCTTTTGCAAATCCACCAAATCAAAATCTTTTTCATCTTTCAGTCCACGGCTACAATTTACAATTTCATAGCGATTTTCTGTAGAGTACTGTTTCCTTTCTTTGCGAATTTTTTGTATTATATCATTAACATTTGTTACTTGTTTTAGTGTGGTATTATTTGGAGCGGTGATCTTTGAATGTGTTGAGTCCTGAAACAATAAACATTTGGTATTTTGATAATGATAAGACTTTTTACGTTTTCCAATATCTTGTTTTAGAGACAACTGCCTCAACTATTGTTGCTCTGATATTTTTTTAAATGGTATAGCCTTGACTGCAATCATGCCTGATGGTAAGCGATGAAGACTACACTATCCGAAATGTATTAGTGCAACAGCTTATAATTTGCTTTTTGATATAGGTTATTCCAATTTTACTAATTCTTATTGTGTGAGGTTAAAGTTAATCCATAGAAAAGTATAAAAAAATAATTATAATGTGAAGTAAAAACACACTAAAGTAAGTCACCTGGTTTTCCACACTGCCTCTAAACACAAACAGAGCTGGGGAAACTTCTTCAGAGTCAGTTTTCATCCGTTTACAAACGAGCACCAAGGCATCTTGCGGATTATCCTCTAACCTACGTTTAACGCGTAAAACAGTAGAGCTAGCCATTTTTGTGTGATCCTAGATCATTTTCGTTTTCACTGTTACAACATAAGGATTTATCTTTGATTCATCGCCAAATTAATTTGTAATAATTTTGTCGTTTGAACAAAACACAACACACACACCACCAAGTAAAACATAAAATAACTCTTCTCTTTCTCTATGGATTCACAGACGACTACAGGAAAAGAAATAAATGCATTTTTTATAGCACTCGGTTCTAGTATTTTTTGTCCTACCGTCTTTAATCTTACCATTACTATTGGAAAACTAAAAATATTAATTTTGAAATCTTGAATTATCTTAGATGAGTTATTTAGGTGGTCAATTATTGTGCAAAATAAAATACTTTTATAGGAGAACACGTTTTATTAGATCATTCAAAAGGTACCAAAATTTCAAAGTGCCGGCCAAAGAAAAAAAGTAGTAATTTCGATTGAGGGTATTATTTTGAACATTTTTCACTAAGCCAGAAATGTAGTAAACCTTTCTTTCTATGATATTGAAGTTTAAAAATAGAGAATTTTTACAAGAATAATTTTGTTTTTAAGACAGCAACCTATGTTCGTTGATAATAATAACTTTTAACAAAAATTTTATTTATGAATCGATAGTAACTTTAACAGCAATGCTGTGAAACCATTACTTCCATTGATATTGAAGTTTAAAATATGGATTTTTATCACATTGTAAATCTTATTACTAAATATATAGCTATTATTACTAGCTAATAATTATTCCAAACATTTTGAGCCCATAACGTGTCCACTCGTGAGACAGCAAATCAGCCTTATTGACATGACATATCAACATTTAGAGTACATCATACAACGTTATGTTTTCAAATATCGTAAAATACGAAATATTACATTATATAAGATAGTTTAGTAAACGCATAATACATGAAATTTGCTAAAAAAATAACATATCTAAGCTTTAAATCATCAATCAATGAAGTTTATGCCTACTTTCGTATGAAATGTAATTCTTGATTTTCTTTCTCTGCGAATGTTGCACAAAAATAACCACAATAGCACGATAACGTTTAAATTAATATCGTAACCGCAAAGTTATATTGTTTATCAGCAAATTTAATAAAAAGCTAATAATTGCAATATGTCCCTTGTTTGTCACAAACACCACTCTTGACAAACATTGATACTGAAAGGGATAAAAATAACTTGTGTCACTTTTTATCACAATGTAAATCTTATTACGCTCTTAAACCTACAGCCGTTATTACTAGCTAATAATAGCTATAAAAAATAGTTATCTTGCTTGGCACAGGAAACCAGCTGTGCTTGTCTTTGGATAATATTGACATTTGATAGTGAATTTGACAGTGACATTTGAGAGTTACTCCGCGTCGTTCGATACTCAGTTCTCGCAGTTTTGCATTGTGATTTTTATAAATAAATATTACAATACCGACATTAATTTGTTTTGATATTTCGATAATAAAAGCTACTGCAGTTAAACTTTGCTCTTGTGACAACTACAAGTTATCAAGATGGACAACTTAAAGCAGTTCAATACAATGGGTTCAGATGATAACTGGAGGACCCAAAGCTTCAGGCAGACTGTTATATCGAAAATGTAAGTTATAAATTAATATTAACCATTTATAATAATATAGATATCAAAGTCTAAAAGTACCAGAAAGTATTTTTAGTGAAATAACGAAATTCCTAGCATTATTGGAAAAGCACAGCTTATTCTGTAATTAACATCTAATTGCCAGACATAGAAAGGAGTCTGCAAAATCTCGCGCTGATGAATCTCGTGTCCGAATTGAAGAATAGTATTAGAAGTGTTAATAAGGCACGCCAGTTAAAGTTCGCGCTTGTAAGCCGCTCACAAAACGCGCGAACGATTTTGCAAAACTCTCTTTTTGACAGGAAGTTACTAACGTAACTCCTCAGAACAAAATAAAATTATAAATTTTTACAAAAGTAAAGGAGACCATTTTATTTTGGCCCTTTTCTGACAGGGCAGGTCCACAAAAAAAGAATGGTACATATTGTTAGCCATTTGCAGCTATAGTTAATATAGCAGTAAAGTTGTAGGAGTGCACCAAAACAAGTCCTGCAGGTTTAAAGATTCATAATTTTCATACATTTTATTGATTTTCAAAATTACATGCCAACAATAATTGAACAGTCCTATTTGAATCAATAGTTAATATGGCACAAACATCCTAATATAACTGAGCCAAATTATAGGCAAAAGTTTGATTTTTCGTTATTTTTAGGTGACAAAATGAAACAAAACGGAGGAGGTTCTCAATTCGACATGTATATATTTTTTTTTCATGTATGACCACATATAACTTTTTAAAGAGTTGTCTGATTTTGATAATTTTTTTTTTATTAGAAAGGGCATACTTCAAAGGTGGTCCCATTGACATCATCTTAGGATCTGATGATGACATCCTAGGGAAATTGAAGGAACTCTTCAAATTTTGGAAGCACGCTTACAGCAATTTCGGTCTTTGTCTCGGTATCTGTAGCTTTTTGGTTACTAGTGCTGTAGTATATACTATGACAGTATAGTACGAGTACAATATGTGGTGATAAATCACTAAAAAGTAAGAAAGCATATCTAGGAGTCGGTGCCAGCCAAGGTTTCCACTTTAAGGATATTACGTAGAACCCACAAACTGCTTTACTACTTTAAATAAATGTTCTTTAAAATTGCTAGCACCGACTTCATAGATATGCATAAGTAAATTAAAGCAGCTAAATGACACAGTTATTATTTACTTTTTAGTGCATTTTGAGTCGGTTCTATTTTTTGTTAAAAATTTTCATATATCTTTTTGATGATTAGTACAAACAAATGGTATGTATAGTTAGAGCCAGCTATTTGGAGTAATAGCTAATATGGCACAAATGTGGCCAAGGCCCAAAAATATATAAAGCTGGAATGTTCTCCTTTAAAACATAATTTGTTTTTACTATAAAATTGCGAAGAAAATATTAATTGTCAACATAATATTATGCAATTAGGTAGTTGATTCATACCAAAAGTTATTTTGCGTCAAACCAATCTTGCAAGCTGTGACCTTAATAATCAGTTTATGACCTCAATAGTATTAGATAGAGAAACTAATTATTCATTAGTTTACTTGAGTGTATACTTATTTAAAAGCTCATTCCATCCCACTTGACAGGCTCAGATTTTAGTTGGATGGTTCTGAGGTTGAGCAGTTTGAATAAATTCTTGTTGATGTTGACACAAAATTGGTTTCCAATAAGTATGTATGGCTTCATATACAAATTTCTGACACTGAAATCTGACATCTGAAAAATCTGATTAAAATTGCGGCCCACCAGCCAACAAGTGGGAATGAGAGTTACCAAGTATAAACTGCCAGGTCCAAAATGTGGCAGAGAGAAACTTTCCAAACAGTCAGTCTCTGACTTGCGACAACAATGTAGCCTACATTGTTAGGGTACTTTTCTCCAGTTATTAGCCAAACCAAACTTGCTAGATGCCTAACCAAATCTGGATATGCTCTTTTATTTTTCAGTGACGAAGTAATACAGAGGTCAGGGATGCAGGTGGCACGTAACAGCAGCGAGATGGAGAACCATGTGTTCTTGAAGGCTAAGAACAGAGATGAATACATGAACATGGTTGCTAAGCTCATATTGCATGTGCGTGAGATGTGTAAGTATCACTAAACAATGGATATGACTGCCAAGTGGTGCAGTGGATAGTATCTCTGCTTTCTTCATGTATTTGTGTGATTAGCCTGCATGTTTCTCATATTAATTAAAGTCACATTAAGGGGTGGCAGGGGTCCTACATTTTGTGACATCACAGAACACCTAGTGCAATTCAGTAGTTAATGTATGCGTCAACCTCTGACATAACTTCTTATTAAATCTTAAAAATCATTCCTGAAGTTCGAGCCTTAGTCCTTTGAAAACTATAATTCATTTGTTTTTTTTGTCTTTAGGGCTTTTCTTTGCGTCACTCAGCTTACAAAATGGAAAACTTATATATCGCATTATCTATGTATGATTTCCATTGTGGCACTAGTGCTGTCGAAATATCTCAAAGGATTAATAACAAAAAAATTAAGGATGTATTTTTATGTATCTATCTACAATCTTAGTATTGATAATGCTTCAGTTATAAGACATTCATTGCTTTTCCATCTAATCCATAATCTTCGTGTAGGAAAAGCGTAGCATTTATTGCTTATGAAAATCTTATCGTCTTATGATGATAATGTTGCAATGTGCGTGCTACTACATACTATAAAATAAGTCTGTCTGTCAGCTCGCGATAAACTCGAACACTACTAAACTGATTCTCATGCGGTTTTCACCTATAGGTAGTCATTTCTGAAGAGTTAGTACGTAAAGGCACTTTTGTCAAAGGCCGGTAACGCATTATATTAGCAATGCCTTTTGGTGTTGTAATTGTTTTGGACTTTAATCGCTTAAAATCTTGCGACCCATGCATGCTCGTTTACTCGCTTTTAAATCGAAAAAAATACATGAATTATTATGAAATAGCATATATATTGGTTCAAAGGACATTGGCATAATTTGTCCAAACATATACTCATATTTAACTATTTTATTTAAATACACAATGAATTTTAAACAACTACCCATTTTTCACAGCAACCACTTGAAAATATACCAAGAATTTCAATCGATTTTTTGTGTTCTGAATCACGTGACCGTCATCGTAGTATGAAAAGTCAACTTTCATAACTTTTATCAACTGTTGTCAACCTTTATAACTTTTATCAGCCACTGCTTAAGTAACTTTATTACTATTTAAATAGAAGATCTGTAATATTTAATGACATATATATCATCTCTGAGCATCTCTGAGGCAGACTTCCATACATTTTTTACCTATGTCCTTTGAATAATAACGATAATTGTTGAAAGTCGCGGGCAACCTGGCAACTGTAATTGAAACCATGCCTAAACCTTTTGAGATATACCAAAACAGTCTATGGAAGGACTGTTCCTCTTCATTAGGACTACAAAAAAGTCCGGATGGCATATATCTATCTTTTAAGGGCAGACAGGTATTATATGTTTAAAAAAAAGGGATCATGTATCATTTTTTTTTTTCGGGTTTTTGAAAGGTAATTTTGCAATCCATTACTTTCCTCGCGAGCGAAGTCGCTGGCGTTTCCTAGTCTATAATAAATGCATCTATGTTCTATATTTGTAGATTCATTTTCTTATCTTATGCAGCCCGCACACGTCAAACTTTCATGATAACCAGCGGCTTCCGCGTGGAATTCAGTTTTGGGTTTTGATTCAGATGACGAAACCGAAACAGCATAACTCTAAAGTCAGCAATCTGCAGCTCCAATATAAATCGTTTTGTGACGTGTGAAATATCCTTATGAATAACACTGCACTGTAAAGTGCAATTAGACTACGATGTTATAACTTTTAATCAAGCTGGAATTCTGTAGAGAAACTCCTGGTGGAGACACGGGAATTATTTCACACAGGATCAGAGATTCTAAAACAGACCTCTTTAATTTTCATCGAATTGTTTTCATTTTTATTACGGAAAGAAACAACTATTTCGTTTTTTTTTTTATTGACTACAAGTTCGCCCTTGACTGCTATCACACCTGATGTTAAGTGATGATGAAGTGTAAGATGGAAGCGAGCTAACTTGTTAGGAGTGGGACGAAAATCCACACCCCTATCAGTTTCTACACGACATCGTACCGGAACGCTAAATCGCTTGGCAATACGTCTTTGTCGGCAGGGTGGTAACTAGCCACGGCGAAAGCCTCCCACCAGCCAGTCCAAGACAAATTAAGAAAAATGGAACCGGGAATGGAACCCGGGACCTCTGTCTTAAAATTCCAACGCGCATACCACTGCGCCACGGAGGTCGTCAAAAAGCTGTACTGTCCAAAAAGCTGATCACTATTTAATAAGGTCGTAACTTATAGAAGAATCGTCATTATTACCAACCGGTGGACGTCCACTGCTAGCCATAGGCCTTTTTAGGGACTTCCAAGCACAACGATCCTAAGCCATCTGTGATGTGTCTTTCTGCGGCACGTTTGACGTCATCAAGAGCCTCGAATAGCGGAGCTGCTGGGGCTATTGGCTGTTGTGTTTTACTTTCTCAAAAGTGCTTATAAAACAGCCTACTTGAAATATACGATATTGAATTTTTTTCGAACTTGATTGGACCAAATAAACACGTTTTCCCATAAAAATTGTACTGGAAATTATAAATACACCAAACTTTGGGGTGGAATTTTCAGAAATCCATTCTAATCGGAGGCTTACGTCGTATTAGTATTATTAGTCGCCAAATTTTAAGTCCGAGCAGTAATTTAGAGTATGTTGATAAATCACTCTGGACAAAGATTTTTACATATTAAGATAACAATCTTATTCATTAATCCAATCGTTGATAAAGGTTTTTGATATAAGGAGTCACAATTTATGAGATGACTCAAAAGTAAAAAACCATTTGAGCTAGTCAGTAGTGAAATTTGTAGCAAATATTACTTAAAATTCCAGAAAAGGTTCTCAAAATATAGTATGTTTTCAGCACAATCCAAAGCTAACCCAGGTGCACCAAACATGCAGAACCCCAACCAAAGCCAGCCAGGGCCCAGTCCTCAAGTGCAGAGCCAGCAGCAGCCGACGCAGGGTCCACCCAGCCAGCCAGGCATGGCTACAGACCCCATAAACGCCCTGCAGAATATGGCCTCCCAGGGCACAAGAAACCAGATGATGAACATGGCGCAAGGACAGATGCAGCAAGGTATGTTTTTATTCAAAGGAGAATGTCGATTTTGCATGGTCCGTTTAAAGCTAAACCTATAAATACGTATAGCAACTAAATATTTGACGGCCTTCGTGGTGCAATGGTGTACGCAGTGACATCCTTGCGTCAACAGTTTTATCTTTCTCCACTTCCTAAAAAAAATTATTTAAAAACTCAGCCAATTAACGACTTAAAAACAATCTCAAAGAGGGCACATTAGCCAAAGTTTAGTGTAATGTGCCCTGCTCGAAAACTACTAAAAATCTTTTTCAGAACGGAACGTATTTATAACTACACAAAAGTTTAAAGAGGTCAGTTTTAAAATAAAACTTTAAATAAACTAAATTTTACAAACATTTGCTTTAACAAACCTTTTATTTATCTTTTTCACCAAAACCAACCAAAAACCGGCACTTTGTTTTTAAAAAATTCTCTCTTAGCATTTAAAGTTCAATATCAGCGAAAATAAAGGTTTCACAGCATTGCTGTGATAGTAAAAAATGTTCAAAATAATACCCTCAAACCAAGTAACTACTTTTTTTTCTTTGGCCGGCACTTTGACATTTTGGTACGTTTTGAATGATCTCTTTTATAAAATTTTTTAACAAAAAATAGAACCGACTCAAATCGCACTAAAAAGTAAAAAATAACTGTGTCATTTAGTTGCTTTAATTTACTTAAGCATATCTATGAAGTCGGTGCCAGCAAGTTTAAAGAACATTTATTTTACGTAGTAAAGTAGTTTCTAGGTAACGTCCTTAAAGTAGAAACCTTGGCTGGCACCGACTCCTAGATATGCTTAAGTAAATTAAAGCAACTAAATGACACAGTTATTTTTTACTTTTTAGTGCGATTTGAGTCGGTTCTATTTTATGTTAAAAAATTTTATTTCTTATTTTTTAGTGATTTATCGATACGTAACGTACTCGTACTATACTGTGATAGTATATTCTACGGCACTAGTAGCCAAAAGCTACCGATACCGAGACAAAAACCGAAATCGCTGTAAGCGTGCCTCCAAAATTTGAAGAGTTCCTTCAATTTCCCCAGGATATCAGCATCAGATCCTAACATGGTGACAATGGGACCACCTTGGAAGTATGCCCTTTCTAATAAAAAAATAATTATCAAAATCGGACAACTCTGTAAAAAGTAATGCGCGGTCATACATATATAAAAAAAATATATATATATATATATATATGTGAATTGAGAACCTCCTCCGTTTTTTTTCGTCGGTTAAAAACGTATCTCTGGGTATCGCAAGTGGGGCACATTTGCCTGGTTTACCCTGGAGGTGACTTGTTTATTCTTTCTTGCGTGCTATTTCCCGTTGTAATTGTTTTATCTCAGAATGTCTTTTCTATTGGCACTTTTAGATTTGGTGGGTTTGTAGTTTATCAGTGTAGTCGGTCTTAAATATGACTGTAATCCAAATGGGCTAGTTGACTCATATCGAAGTTTATATAACCAGTATTATTTTCGTGTATATGTGTATGTGGAATAAGGTTCCAAAATATATCGATTTTAACAAATGAAAGTTAAGGTTTACTTCAATAATTGTATTTAAAAATTGTGTACTTCTTCAATATAAAAAGAAATTCAGTATTTGCTTTTACTTAAATTTTACTGAAGTTTAAGTATCATTTTACAATGTGTTATCTAAATACCCTATCAAACCGTAAACCAGGAGTTGGGGAGACAGAATACATGCTTAGAAAAAAATGAGCTGCCTAGGCAGAATCCTGAGGGAGATATGAAGACTTCAAGAACTTGCCTAAAACTGAGGTGGTAACCTTAGCTAGACTTACACGAAAGTTACCTACCGGGCCAACACCCTCGTAGTCATGATTGTTTCTATGTAAGCGGTTAGGGTCATCATTATTTTTATAATAATATTTTTATTTTTTGGCATGATTTTTATTTTTTTTTCAAATTTAAAATAATTATTTTAGAGTTATGTTAATAAGATCGAAATATATCAGTATGTGCGGGATTTTATATCATATAACTAACACGTTGTGTAAAATGAATTTGTATTTGACTATGATATTTTTAACCAATTTCAAAAAAAAAGATGAAGTTTACAATATGTCGGAATGTGCTTATGCCTACTATACATTACTTCTTTGGTCAACCTTTAGTTTTTGGTAATTATTATTAAAGGATAAAATTTAATTAAAGGCCATTAAACAGTAAATAAGAACAAGTGATAATTAATTTATATTTTTTTTGTTTAAGGGGTCATGGGCCCTAATCCAGGAATGGGAGGAATGCAGGGCCAAATGGGTCAACAAGGCCCAATAGTATCGCAAGGCCAACCTCAAACAGCTACTAATCTGCTTCAAACTTTGAACCAACGTCCACAATTAAACATGCAATTGCAGAACAAACTCGGTGGTTCAATCGGAATGGTTCCAAACCAGGGTCAAATGGGTTCAAACATGGTCGGCGGTATGGGCATGGGGAACCCCATGGGTAGTCAACTTCAGAGCCAGTTGGCAGGGCCCGGAATGCAAGGCCAGATGATGCCCAATATATCCATGTCGAATAACATGCAAGTGCCTATGTCCCAGGCTAACACCATGGTGGGGCAGATGCAGTGTAACCAAGTGGTAGGAGGAATGGGGGGGCAGATGGCACCGAATAATATGCAAGGACAGATGCCTAATCAAATGGGTAAGTAATGTGTTTTATGACAATAAGTTTTAGCACTCCCTAAGCATTATTCAATGTCCACAATGAAAATGAAATTCACTTTGATATGTTCAATTTTAGTGGGCGGCATGGGCAACAACCAGCTGGTGAACCTCAATATGCTGCAAATGCACCGTGGGCAAGGCAAGGAGGTGGTGATGGGCGCGGGGTAGCGCCAGCATGCCCGGCCCGAGCCCCGTGTCCATGGGTACGTAGATAGCATACAGCTAGTTCAACGCCCACGCGGCAAGGAGATGGTGATGGGCCGGGGTGGGGCACAACCAGTTCCTGCGCCAGAGCCCCTCGCCCTCGCCTCGTCGCCCAGCATGCCCGGCCCGAGCCCCGTGTCCATGGGTACGTAGATAGCATACAGCTAGTTCACCCCCGCGGCAAGGAGATGGTGATGGGCGCTAGCACTCCGCTAAGCATTATTCAACGCCCACAGAAAATGATATTCACTTGATAGCCAGGGGTACGCGCAGCGGGCGCCGCCGCACAACCACCAGCTGCCCGGCCCGAGCCCCGTGTCCATGGGTACGTGAACATACAGCTAGTTCAACGCCCACGGGGCAAGGAGGTGGTGATGGGCGCGGGGTACGCGCAGCGGGCGCCGCCGCACAACCAGTTCCTGCGCCAGAGCCCCTCGCCCTCGGCCTCGTCGCCCAGCATGCCCGGCCCGAGCCCCGTGTCCATGGGTACGTAGATAGCATGCAGCAAGTGCACCGCCCACGGGGCAAGGAGATGGTGATGGGCGTGGGGGCAGAGCCCCTCGCCCTCGGCCTCGTCGCCCAGCATGCCCGGCCCGAGCCCCGTGTCCATGGGTACGTAGATAGCATACAGCTAGTTCAACGCCCACGGGGCAAGGAGATGGTGATGGGCGCGGGGTACGCGCAGCGGGCGCCGCCGCACAACCAGTTCCTGCGCCAGAGCCCCTCGCCCTCGGCCTCGTCGCCCAGCATGCCCGGCCCGAGCCCCGTGTCCATGGGTACGTAGATAGCATACAGCTAGTTCAACGCCCACGGGGCAAGGAGATGGTGATGGGCGCGGGGTACGCGCAGCGGGCGCCGCCGCACAACCAGTTCCTGCGCCAGAGCCCCTCGCCCTCGGCCTCGTCGCCCAGCATGCCCGGCCCGAGCCCCGTGTCCATGGGTACGTAGATAGCATACAGCTAGTTCAACGCCCACGGGGCAAGGAGATGGTGATGGGCGCGGGGTACGCGCAGCGGGCGCCGCCGCACAACCAGTTCCTGCGCCAGAGCCCCTCGCCCTCGGCCTCGTCGCCCAGCATGCCTGGCCCGAGCCCCGTGTCCATGGGTACGTAGATAGCATACAGCTAGTTCAACGCCCACGGCGCAAGGAGATGGTGAAAAGGAATTCATGAAGCCCCCTAAAAAGTTAGAAAAATTGCTGATTTTGTCTGGTTAACTACGAAAGACAATACTAATACTATTTAATAAATTTTAGATAACCCTAGTGATGTCCCATAAATTCTTTCAGGAATGGCTGCTGACAGCAAATCCTTATCAATCGATACGTTCAAACTGAATTGTTTGCAGGTGGTGGTGTGTTGAGTGGGGCGCTCTCGTCCCCGATGTCAGGGCTAGGTGGTCTGGGTCCGTGCACCGGCGGCAGTCCATCGCCTTCCACCAGCCACCATCTCGGTCATCATCCGCCGCAGCAACGGTGAGTATATCAGTGATCCTATCAAGCCGTCAACCAGAAGGAGCGAGAATATATGTATGGAAGAAAAAAATAGCTTCTTAGGCAAAATCTTGAGGGAGAAACGAGGACTTCGAGTGGAACCTTTTGTCTTCTTTACACGAAAGTTATTTACTGAGCTTAAATCATCTTAGTCTAAGGCAGTTAGGGTAATGCAATTCATTTTTAAAATTTCCAGGATATCTCGACTCCGTAGGAACTCTTAATGTAAAATTCATTGGCTTTCTGTTTTATAGCATGTTCTACATCTTCTTTTTTGACTGCTATCTAAACCTTTTATTATGACGTCAGCAGATTCTTTTGCCCATATAGAAAAACACACAAAACAGACAAGGCTGCCTGCAGGGTCGATTAATTTTTAGGGTAAACATGTAAACTATTGTAGGGTGAATATGGGCATGGTGGCGTTCCCATGGATATTACTGAATGGCTTAGTAGACACCAACGCGGCAACCCAGAAGGGTAATGGTGGACCCATTACTTTGCGCAATTGAGTCTATGAATGTTGTAGGGTGAACATGGGTATGGTGGCGTCTCCGTCGTCGTCCCTGAACACCCCCGTGGGTACGAACGTGGCATCCCCGGGGGGTGAGGAGGCGGCCTACAGGGAGAAGGTGCGCCAGCTCTCCAAGTACATCGAGCCGCTGCGACGGATGATCATGAGGATGGTCAGCGAGGGGGAGAGTGAGTTACAGTTTCTAAATTCCAAAATATTACATGCTTCATTTAGTTAATACTGGATATTTTAAGCATTTTTTATTGTAACATTGTACCGAGTGCAAGGGATAAGTTAACAAAAACTTATCCAAGTGAACAAAAACTTCGTGAAACTATGTAATGAATACCACTAAAGTCAGAAATGACAAGTTCTTGAACTATTATTTTTTGCTTGGAATTATTACTTTTTGAAATAATTTCGTGCTGCAATTTAAACTTTGCGTTTTGAAATTTGATCAAAATCCTAAATTGTTGGTTTTGAATTTAAAATCATAACGAGATGGACGACTTAAGCCATTCCACGTTGTAAAAAACCATACGAAAATCGTTATTTTTATGAAAACTGCAATAACAAAGAATCCAACACTGACATACTCAGACATGTACAGAACCAATGGTTAAAGTATCATGACTTTTGATTTGGCTGAGTGGGCATTTCTCAAATCAAAGCGCGTTTGGAACCCTCGCTATCTCCTCCTTCACCATTACTTTAACATAATCGAAAAATTACATATTGATGATATAAAGTAATCATAAACATTTCACTAAACAAAAATATTTTGACCTTGACTTTGACCATGTCCTTTGACTCTATATTCTAAATGATTTCAGATGTGGAGAAACTGACGAAAATGAAGAACTTACTTGATATCTTATCAAACCCAAACAAGAGGATGGCTCTGGAGACCCTCATCAAGTGCGAGGTGGTGTTGGAGAAGCTGGACTTCAAGAGGAGTGAGGGCGTAGGCCTGGGCCTGCCTCCCTCCACTGGAAAGGTATGGACTTGCTTAACACATATACGAATAATAAAAACAAAACAGATTATTTCTATTCATATTCAGGTTTTGGTTGATTAGGTACAGGTTTATTTTAAATGCCCGATGCAAAAAGAGGGATGTTATAAGTTTGTGCGTCTGTGGCATTATATATTCAAAACGGATGAAGCGATTTGATTGTGATTTAATCAAGTTTTTTGTATTATTCGTAACTTATGTATTTTATGTTTGTGTGATGAGCATGGATGTTTTCCAGTGTCTGGGTGTTTATCTATATATTATAAGTATTTATGTATAACATATATTAAAATATTCATCAGTTATCATAGTACGAACACAAGCTACCTAAGCTTACTTTGGAGCTATATAGCGATGTGTGTAATTGTCCTATAATATTTATTTTTTTATTTTATTTTAGACATGTTTGAGAAAATCGGCTAAGCCGTTTAAAAGTTGTAGGGGGTAAAAGAGGGAAAGAATAAGTAAATGTCTGCAAATATATTCGAGTGGGAAGTATTCGTAATCATGCCCTTTACACTCTGTATAACTGTCTCCTACTTTATCTGAATTTATCATCATTATGGACAACAAAGTAATATTGGAGTGACCATTTCAGGAGCAAATCTTCAACCCTCTGCTGGAAGTGGTCAACAACTGCCTGCAGTCGCCGCTGGCCAACCACACACTCAAGCGAACATTCGGCTCCACGCTCGACGCGCTCAACGGACCCGAGATCAAGTCAGTCGTTCATATCATTACACTTTTTTATTCATCCACATTCATCCACATCTCACAAACGTACTTCCATCCATATTAACTTGTCATTAACTCATTATTCATGAGTTGTAGATATCCAAGCAACTCGTACCAAACGTTTTGTATCAACGTTCCTAATACGCACAGTATAAGTGTACCACCTACTCGTACAATCTGAACATCTTTAACGCAAGAGGGTGTGGGCAACTTCCAGGTAAGCGCGTTTCAACTTAGACCTCACCACAGCTTTCCATGAGATGTGATCTTAGACAAATGCAAGCCTATCTACCATAAAAAAGAATGTTCTCTTAATCTTCCATCCGTAGCAACTTGTCATTATCGCACCAGTGTTTTCAAGCTTCTATCCACATCAACCAATCATCGGCTCACTACTCACAGTTCTTCCTTCAAATTTCCATCCATATTGACCCATCACCCACTAACTCACGGCATCATTAGCATCCATTCGCATCGACCTATCCATCGGCTTACTAGTCACAAGTCTTCTCACAAGATATCATCCAATCACCCCATTTTTAACTTGCGAGTGTTCTCCGAAACTTTCACCCACATCAACCCACTAGTTGTAGTAGTTCACACTCAATTTCACATTATTGGCTTACTATTTACATGTCTTTCCTTATCCTCATCATCCCATCAACGATTCACTTCTCACGAGTCTTCTGTTCTTTAATTACTACGTATAAAACTCGGTAGTTTATTTAAATGTTCTTCATCAGGAATCTTCCCGCACCGCCTCAAAAGATAGCGAAGTTGGATGAACCAACGATGGAAATTCCGGATGTGCTTCAGGGGGAAATAGCCAGACTGGATTCCAGATTTAAGGTCAGAAAAGTATTAATAGTTATAATAATACAATTTATTTATTTTTGTTAGCGACTAATTAATTATAAGGTTCAGCTTGCAATGACAATAACTAAGTAGTACTGAATGTTGTAACTGCAATGACACTCACGATGAATGTTTCTTCCACATGCAAATTATGGTATCAACTTCCCGCTCGGCTATTTCTTTAAAATTTTATTATGAGGGTATTTAAGGGGCGTACTTTCGGGTATTTAGGGGGTTACTTTCCTCAAATGCCGGCAACGGATTAGCAGTGCCTCTGATACTACAAACGTTTATGGGCGGTAATCGCTTTTTTTTCGAGGGGGAAATCTCCTCCAGAGATACCCGATTTAGCAGAGGTGAAATCGGGTTATGTGGTACTTCTCCACTAAAACCCCCTCGGTGGCCATCCTCAGCGCATTTGCGAAGCACCGGGCTCTAATGAACTGCTATACCAGTGTCTCTGTCGTGCTTTGCCTCTTGGGTTCATCGACAGTGTTAGTAGCAGCTTGTGCCACAACAAGTTGCTATCTGCCCGGAATCGCATAAGCAGTCAGAGCCCCCACTCTGCCTGCTTGCGACTCCGATGTCCCTACTGTGTTCATAGAAGGAACTCGGCTCTTTCCCCGTCTCCTGCTTGGATCTTTGTCGCAGCGTTGTAAACAAAGCATGGCAGGCAGCAGTCTCTTTCAGCGAATCAGTTATGAAGAAGGAGACTGCGGAAAGGGTTAATCGCTTAACATCACATGACGTGACTGGGTTGTATTAACTAATTGGTGTGATTGATGTGAGCAGGTGTCGCTGGAGACGATGCAGCTGTCGGGCGGCGCGGGCGCCATCTCGCTCATCGCGCAGCTGGATGACGTGCGGCTGCCGTGCGTGCCCGCCGTGCACGTGTCCGTGCCGCGCGACTACCCCGCCGCCGCGCCGGCGCGCCTGCGTCCGCGCCCCGCGCCCGTACGCGCCGGCGCCGCCGACTGCTTCCTCGCGCGCGTCGAGAAGGCCATGGACGCGCGCTGTGCGAGGTAACACACTAACACATGCACTATATTTTATAACAATACATTTCATTTCAAAATTTCGTTCAATTTTTCTAAAGTTAAGACAGTAAAGTTAAAATAACCAATAAATTCCATTCCAGGTTGCCCAAGAGCTGCTCGGTGGGGCAACTGCTGGACGCGTGGGAGATGAGCGTGCGGCAAGCGTGCGCGCCCACGCCCGTCGCCTACACGCCCGTGCCGGCGCTCGGCCTGTAAATGCACGCAAAATAGTACTCGAGGTCACGGCTTGTCCGTTGCTCCTGAAAGACGAGGTCGCGGTTTGTCCATAGCTCCTACAAGACGAGGTCGCGGTTTGTCTATAGCTCCTACAAGACGAGATCGCGGTTTGTCTATAGCTCCTACAAGACGAGATCGCGGTTTGTCTATAGCTCCTAAAAGACGAGGTCGCGGTTTGTTCGTAGCTCCAGAAAGACGAGTTCGCGGTTTATCTATAGCTTCTGGAGGAGCTCAGACGTTCTGAGTTCTGATTACTATGTTCTACAGATAGAACTCTCTACTTGCTAGCTGTATATAGTTACTATATATTACAAGGAACGCAGAATACAAATCTAAACAGCGTAATTATTTTTGTCTACGCGGGCTCTTAAACTAAACGTCGTTTATCTTAATTTTAAATTTATGAAGAATAATCTAATGTAGATCTTAAATGTTAGATGATAAAGTTGAATTCCCAATGTCTCATAATTCAAAACTGTTTGAATTTATGTTGTATTTATTTCCAAATTTATTATTGTAAAGTTTGTTAGTTCGATTATTATCTATTACCTTGCGTAAATGTGATTATTAATAAAAAAAATACGGTTTCGGTTCGTGTTTGTTTTAATTAAAGTAAATATTCTCAAAAAAGGATACTGTATTATAATGTATTATGTAAATACGATGAATTAAAATAAACTAAATAAAAAAAATTAATTTAAATAAATAAATATTTTGGAAGGAAACTATGTAATGTAAATACGAGGAATTAAAATTAATAAGTAATAGAATGATTTATGTTATGATTTTTTGTAGTATATTTCCAATTAGTTATTTGATATTTTAATTTTATTAAATAATATGTTGCGTATTTCGATACGTTATCTTTTTTTAAATTTTTATATAATTAAATCTTAAATACAAAATTAATAAAATCGTTAATTTTATGGTACAATTTGATAATGTATTAAAAAAATTGTGTTAGTGTACGGTTTTAAATACTATTTAATTATTGTTATTTTTTATAGAGTCAACGAAAAGAATGTAAGATACATAGATTGACCAGCAAAATAAAAACCTGTAGACACTACGCACTTCATAGATATGCTTAAGTAAATTAAAGCAACTATATGACGCAATTATTTTTTACTTTTTACTTTTTAGTCAATCTTATGTAACGCCATACTAGCTCAGTACAAACTTTCATTTAACGAAAATGCGAAAATTAAAGTGTTAAGTAATAAAAATTATCGAGTCATTAACCCTTCGTTGTGTGAAAGAGTGCGCTATATTTCGGATTTCGCCGCAAAGACGTCCTTTTCTCGATTTATCTCTGGGCATTTATCTATTTATAGCATCTTATGCTAGTACAAACATTTAGTTCCTCTTTATTTTTTGGATCTTTTATTTTCCTGGTCAAACTATACTAGTAATCAGTAATTTTATAATAGTATAACTAGGATAAACTAAGAAAGCAATATTATTCAAGTTTTTAGATATTTATATTTTTTACAATTGGTTTTTGACAGTTGAGCTGTCATGACGTCAGTGACAGTTTTTATGTATGAAGAGCTGTCATAATAATATGCTCTCTTAAGATTTATCTAATTCGATAAAATATTAGAACATACAGTAATTATTTGAATGGCTCTACGAAAATAAATGGCAAATGAAAAATTCTAAATTAAACAAAATCGACTTAATGATAGTAAAATTATACAAAATATCCGAAAAAAAGTTTCTTTGTGATATTAATCTGTGATAATTTAATAAAAATTAAAATCACAAAATTCAACAGATTATCATGTAAATAGTTATAATTATTTATGTACGGAATAAACGAACGATTTATATTTATTAGATAGTTATGTAAGGTATAGTAAGTAATGAGATGATTTTCGTAATGATTTCTTCTTGTAAATTAATGATTTTTTTCTAATAGTTGTCCACGTGAAACTGTTGGCAATAGCGAAAAACCAGATAGTAGTAGAAACAATAGTTCCTTTTTTATCCGCAGCATGGCAACACTTTTTATCTTTCTGATCAAGCTGTCTGTACATTCCATTTGAGATAATATACTAGTGAGTAAAATATGATTATTTGTATATAATAGGCTGGAGTCTTGTCTACAACATAAATATCTAATAGTAATAATCCTTTTACATAATATTTGTTATATTTATAAATCAACTTGTAAAATTTTCATCTTAGCCATAAATGACTTGCATCTTGCGTTAAATAAATTCAAAAAAAAAATTGTCTTGGCGAATTATAGTCTTGACTGTTTTTTTTCTTATCATAGCAGGGTTTTCTGGTAAGTAAATCCTTTTTCGGTAAAAAAAATGAAATCAAATTCAACTCTGACAGTCCTAATAATTTTTCGCTTTTGTCCATAGTTTAAAAACTCTAAAAAATGGAAGGTTTTAAGAAATAAAACGTAGATGTTAAATTATTGAAATTCTTTATATTTAGGAAAAATTGACGAAAAAGGAAGCAATAAAATTTGTACATAATTAATTTTTACAACGATTCTTTTACACTTTTAAGACATATTGTAATATAAAATCTTTGTAATAAAAATTATTGTAAGTGTATTATTTTTTTATTTCTTACTGAGTACTTATCCAATTATAGTGTGGTCTGGCAACATTCAAAGTTATTTATTAAGGCCGGGCGCCCACTGTGACTTTTTGTCGCCGTGACTTTAAGTCACCTAATCGAGTGCAATGAAGATATTAGAGTGCGCTCACTAAGGTGACGTGACAATAAGGTGACAAATAGTTTCGTCTGCTGGCGACGTGACTGTCACTCGACTTATGCATCGCTATGCGAGTGCGCTCACTGATCATTCATATTTTTAAGCAGACTAAAAGTAATTTGTATAGATAAAGGAAACAAATTATTGTATGGAAATTTATAATTTTCAGTTTTTTTGGGTGCCCCATTAATTAGTTAAATTTTTTTTTCGCTTATGTAATCCCTTGCCTATAAACCATATATAATTTAAAAAATATATGCATAAATTTAAAGTGTTCAGTTTAATTCAGAATAAAAAAATCTTTCAGTGTACATATAGGATGTACCCTTTAGCGTCTTTTTTGTTTAATTTATTTTCGTGTATTCTAAAAGAACATATTACAGCAACCTAATTGAAATCGATCTAGAACTCAAATAAGCTTACTTTGTCACCCGGTGACAATTACCTACAGTGGGCGCCTTGATGGTGACAGAGGGCGACGGCAACAAAATGTTACCGTGACAAAAAATCACAATGGGCGCGCGGCCTAAGCAAACCTAGGCTCAAAAGTAATCCGGACCCGTCAATTTATTTTAATTTAAAAGTCTGCTTAGGAAGTCTCATAGTCTAAGTCTCAGTTTAAAGAATTCATTGCTCGTCGATTAAGGGGCCCGACTAGACAACTAGGTCATGAGTTCGAATCGCAGCAGTTAGTGCCCAGTCCAAAGTCTACGGGCTAATTTGAGGAGCTGGGTATTGCTTAAAATAAAAATTTGAGTAAAACAACAATTGGCATAACAATAGTGTTTATTTGTATAGAGATGCGGTTTATAATGAGAACTGGTAGAGCTGGTGGTTGGGTCTGGTGCAGGTGGAGTGTCTGCGCGTGCTGCCGCAGCACGACCAGTGGCGCGCGCCCGGCCAGCCGGAGTGCCCGTGACCGCAACCTGGACAAAACGAAATATTCCTATGTAAAATACCAATCAAGTTTAGTAATACTTAGAGGAAGTACCCTATAGAGATGCTACTAGAACTCTTCCCGTAGAGGACTGCAATAGTTTGGTGTGCATAAGTAATTATGTACACCAGTGGCCATCTTGAATCATTTAACATCCATTCTTAATTTTGATGGTTAATACCGCAAATGTAAGGTTATGTTTTCACCTGCCTAAAATACCGCAAGCAGTACCAAGTCTACAACTGCAAAAAATACTATAATATGTTTACTGTCTGTCATACAACATAGTTTATCGCCATAATGACAAACATGTTACGTTTAAGTGACTTGCGTCCTAGCCCTAAAAATACCTCGTATATAATGCGTCTTTTCAACCCCTTGTTAAATAATGTCCTCACCTTTGTACCCCCCTCCCATGGTGGAGCCGCAGCCGCAGGTGGCGCTCTTCTTGCCCCCCGACGAGCAGAACGCGCAGCAGTGGAACTGCCCCGTGTGCGCCTTCGACATGCGAGCCGCGCACGAGAATGGACTGCCCTGGAGTAAGAAAATTTAAGTCACAAGAGTAACTAGGTTATCTCAAGTTTGAGAACCTTGCTGCGGTGTTGTGTGCGAAAGTGTTTTGAACTGCTCTTGCAACCTAATGACAGGCGAAGAGTTTTACATCGTGGAGTTTTAGTCAACAAGAGAAGACAAGTTTCATCTTAAACTTCTCATCTTTAATTGGCTAGAAATAAATATTGTGCAAGTTGAAGCACTCCGGTGCAGATGAGATGCTTTGGCTAACAAACATGGGACTCTGGGTCGATTCGTAGCTGGAATCAAGTGGTTTTACATTTTCTAAATTAGTTACGTAGGTGACAAAGCGTTAGCGGACGGTAGTAGCACTAGTCGCCTCTCATACCGCGCAGTGTTCTTTGTTCCTTCCGCAATAGTGTGCTAAGTGCTCAGGGGTAAGGTTACCTTGATAGGAGTGTTATTGACGGTGACAGCGAGCAGGTAGTGTCCGGGGCTGGTGGGCGAGAAGTGCAGCGCGTATGAACCGTCGCCTCTCTCGCGCACCTTGGCCACAGCGGGCCGAGCGCTCGAGTCGCGCCGCCTGAAGTAGCCGGCCACCTGTCAACCACAACTCTAAGGAATAGAACCTTGAATTTTGCAGGATGCTGATAAAAAGTAGCGCAGCCACTTAGTTTTCAATTCCCTGATTTCTTGAATATTCCGGTCTTAACTTCCAACCACTATTACAGAAGCACCACGACTTAGGACCCAAATGTCCCACTAAGTCTTTCCTTCTGCTATCCATCCGTGTCAGTCTTTTCTACTCTTCTTTGGTCTAAATTTTCTGCATAAACAAAAACAATGACAATTAACAACTTACATTTTCTCCACCACACCAAATCCGTTCTCCGCTGCTATCCCTTAGTTCTAGGATAGCTGTATGTTGAACGTCCACTTGAAGGTCTTGAAAACCTGGCAAAATAATATTAATTAGCATGAATTCAGTCATAATAAATACCTAACTAATTTTAGATAAATATTTGTAGTAGACTCATTTTGTAGCCAATTTCGAACGGGAAGAGTCATGTCATAATATTAGTAACACTGGAGACCAATCTTACCATCAGTATCCAGAATGCATTGGTCCGGATCTGGTGCCAGGGTGAACAGCCTTCCCACCAGGGTCGGGCGATGGGTGGCGGGCGCGGCGGGGGCGAAGCGCAGCTCACATCGAGGCGGCTCGGAGATAGGCTGCAGCTCTGTCAGCCTCTCCAAGCGCCGGAGCACCGGACCGCTCAGTGATAGCACCTCATCCTCCTTACCTTCCGTTATTAGCTGGACGGAGGATGTAAAATGAGAATTCTTTATGCATTATTTATGTAATAATTATCATTGTCATCATTGGAGCTACCTAAGCCTTTTTGTAGGAGAATAATAGAAGAGAAAACATGGAGCTTAAACTGGCAATAGTTCTTCACAGCAAGTCGGCGGGTTAGGGTCGTGTTTATGTTTGTCTCTGTAACGGTCATTATCAGAGTATGCTTCGCTCTAAAAAGTATGGTAGCTGATGAAATTGCAGGTACCTACAGATATAACTCCTAGGCATGCTCATGGTTGCCAAACGAAGAGACGTGTTCCAAGCACAGCACTCGCCCACAATAGTCTCACTCACCTCCTCAGCGAACTTCACAGCCTCCAGCGCATGTGCGGCCCTCTCCTCCAGCTGTCGCGTCTTGTCTTGCACTCGTTGGCGGTATGCGGCGCGGGCCCGCACGGCCGCACTGCACAGCGCTCGCCCTCAGTACAGTCTCACTCACCTCCTCAGCGAACTTCACAGCCTCCAGCGCATGTGCGGCCCTCTCCTCCAGCTGTCGGTATGCGGCGCGGGCCCGCACGGCCGCACTGCACAGCGCTCGCCCTCAGTACAGTCTCACTCACCTCCTCAGCGAACTTCACAGCCTCCAGCGCATGTGCGGCCCTCTCCTCCAGCTGTCGCGTCTTGTCCGCACTGCACAGCGCTCGCCCTCAGTACAGTCTATCTCCTCAGCGAACTTCACAGCCTCCAGCGCATGTGCGGCCTCCTCCAGCTGTCGCGTCTTGTCTTGCACTCGTTGGCGGTATGCGGCGCGGGCCCGCACGGCCGCACTGCACAGCGCTCGCCCTCAGTACAGTCTCACTCACCTCCTCAGCGAACTTCACAGCCTCCAGCGCATGTGCGGCCCGCTCCTCCAGCTGTCGCGTCTTGTCTTGCACTCGTTGGCGGTAGGCGGCGCGGGCCCGCACGGCCGCACTGCACAGCGCTCGCCCTCAGTACAGTCTCACTCACCTCCTCAGCGAACTTCACAGCCTCCAGCGCATGTGCGGTCTTGCACTCGTTGGCGGTATGCGGCGCGGGCCCGCACGGCCGCACTGCACAGCGCTCGCCCTCAGTACAGTCTCACTCACCTCCTCAGCGAACTTCACAGCCTCCAGCGCATGTGCAGCCCTCTCCTCCAGCTGTCGCGTCTTGTCTTGCACTCGTTGGCGGTAGGCGGCGCGGGCCCGCACGGCCGCACTGCCAGCTGTCGCGTCTTGTCTTGCACTCGTTGGCGGTAGGCGGCGCGGGCCCGCACGGCCGCACTGCACAGCGCTCGCCCATGAGCCTCTACAGCCAGTCGGTATTCTTCCGACCACACGCGGATTTCGCTTTCTACTCGTGAAGCTTGGGCCTGTTGTTGAAGACATTGCCTAATGTTTGTTTATTCATTCTAATATAATAGTCGAGATCTCAATTAAGTATTTATGGGAGGTGCAGAGGTAAATTGAGTGCGAGATTTTTTTATGTTTAATTAATATATTATAAACATTCATTTATGTACCTGCCTTCTTTATTTATTCAATAATTAAGGCAGAAAATAGCAACACACGGTTGTGCTATCTTTTGCAGCGTAAGATACAACTATTACAATTGCAGCATCTCTTGACTCATTTCTGAGAAGAGCCGAAATAAATATTCAAGATTTCATAGCCGGAACGTGATCCGAAGCCACTTAGGATAACCACTAAACTGACATGACAGCCGACCAGCAATATTTAAAAAAATATAGCTATCGCTTTTCTGCTCTGAGATTTGACCTGACCTCAACTTCTGTTTGGTGCATCTCCAGGATCCTGTTAGCGCGCTCCACGTTGTCTGGCACCAGCTTGGTTCGTTCGCACGCGTCTCTCAACGCGTTGGCTCGTTCGTTGGCCGCGCGGGAGGCGTTGGCCACCGCGTGACCCGTGTGCGAGATCAGACAACAGTCTCTGCAGATTACCTGCAACAGATCGTCGTCACAAATATTGGTCAGAGGGAATTGGCTGTTTGTCTCAAGGGATGCCCTGGGGTGTTAATAAAAATAGTTTGTTTGGGAAGGCCAGATTCCATCTACATTCAAGGGTGTGTCTGGACTAAACTTGGTCTTAAAACCCGATAAAAGCGAGGGACTTTCGGACCAATAGGGTAAAAGCCGAGGTCTGAGCCTCATAGAAGTCCTTAAACAGCAAAATGTTACTAACAATATGAGTCTTTATTACTTGCAATAATGGTTCTTATTAAAATGCTTCATTTAGCTCTCGATCTCTCTTGATGGGAGACTCTACCTGATGGGAGATCTCTCATCCAGAGCTTTCGCCTAAATAGCCGCTAGTAGTGCAACATTACCGTCATTAACGAGCCTACAGCAAATACACAATCATAAAGAAAAGAACTATAAACGGCGTCTGAATTACTTTAGAAATGTATTCTTTACTAAAATTGCACTGTTGCAACAAAATAAGGCACTGGCTGGCAGTATGGCTATAAATAACTCATAATAAAACAGACCTGCTGGCACGTAGCACAGTAAACAGTGAGCTCCTGCTTGGGATGCTGCGTACAGAACCGCAGCACGGGCTCGAGCGGCTGCAGCAGATGCGTCGCGTGCCCGCGCTGCTTGGTGTGCGCCTCGCCGCATGGCGGGCACACGCTCACCAGACACTGATCGCAACGACTCTCGGCCTGGAAAGACAAAGATGTTGAACAATATCCTCAACAAGTTCAGACTAAAATATCAAGCTGCACTGTAGTTAATTACTAGTGCAAAGCCACAATTATCATATTTTCATCAAAAAGTCTTAAGTGCCAAAAGGCGAAAGTCTTCGATTCGAGGCATGACACTAACATTGAACCTCATAAGAAGGCTCAGAGTAACCGAGCGCGCGTATTTTACGTGATGGAATCAAAAATGCCTAAGGAGATCCCCTGAAGAACTAAAGTTACCGACACAGTTCAAGAAGTCGTAAAGGTAAAGTGTAATACTGTGTACCCCCCGTACATAGCTCGAAGACCCAATGGACGTTGGAGTTCCAAGATGCAGAAATGCAGACGGTACAAGACTGTTTTGTTTGGAAGTAACCACCCGGAAGGATCGATATCGAAGTATGACGTTATAAGTATAATAATTATGATGATATTAATAAGAGAGACAAAAAAAAAATTTGAGAGGTGCCAAGGGACACCCGGATGGAACGAAGTTCCTTTCGATTAATTAGTGAAGGAATTGTAATAAAATTTAATTTTTTTTAAGTAATAATAATATTTTTTTTATTATTAACAAATATAATGTTATATAAACTTAATCAGTAGGCTCAATTTTTCGATTAATTAGTGAAGGAATTGTAATAAAATTTAATTTTTTTAAGTAATAATAATATTTTTTTTTATTATTAACAAATATAATTTTATATAAACTCAAGGCTCAATTTTCGTAAAGGGCGTCACGAGAGTGCGAGACAGCATACAGCGCGGGCGCCCCCCGCCGCTCACGCGCACACACATCAAAGGCGGCGGCAAGATCCTTTGATCAAAAAGTGTCGTGACAACTTTTCGTAGGAATTTTTTCCGTCTAGCCCCCTTTCACAACGCGCGATAAGGAACTTCGTTCCAACATATAAATTACGTAGAAGAATAAAAAAAAAGAAATTAAGTAAGTTACTAATCGAATGTTGGAGAAAACATTACAGTCTTAAAATAACTTCGTATAAGTAATCCAAGACTAACAAACAAAGTAAACGCTAAACGGAGCGTCGCATTGTAAATGAGTTTTTTCTGAAATCACGCGTGATCTGTTCGGAAAGCCATGAGTCGCGGTCGGGCAGGCGATGCCGCACGTGCGGAACTTTCGATCCTTTAATACCGAATTAGGTAGTTCATAGTTGTCACGTTTCTGCTTTATAAATAGATTTTAAGTTACAATAGCTCCACGGTTAAGGTGCTGGATTAAATAACGAGATGTCATGGATTCGATAACTTCCGTTGCCTTTTCAGGATCTACGGAGTCGGAAGTTGACTACGATTGTTAGCGGTGAAGGATAATTGACCCACTAACGACTTTTCAACTCCCCCGAGGCTCCTGTGCCACGTGTGTAGGTTAATCCCTATAATATTTGAAATGAATTACCTTGTTGTCAATACAGCATAAATCACACAGCACATCGTTGCCACCCTCTCGATTGGCCATCCGCCGCAGCAGCACATAGTTGAGCGGCAGCGCTGCTATGCCGCCCAGCGGCAGTTGTGTCTCCGAGCCGCACACCGGACACAGGATGAAGTGGTAGTTCTTGCCTGATATCTGAAGATCAACTGACATTTATTTTATATGTTTTATCGACATTTTAAATCTTTAACAGACTCAAACGAGACTGGGATGAATTAGACCATATCCTTTAATGCTACCTCACATCTATATTAAATCTTGTAGATGTAGGTACAATAAATAATGGTTTCATTTTCTTAATCTCTAACTGTAGGTATAGGTAGTCCACGTCAAACATCTAATCCACTCTGGATTTGCAACACGCCAAACTGCATATATATACTTAACGGTCGCGTTGACCGTCCCTCATGAAAATATCCTCATGAATACATAGGCAGGTACTTTGTCTTCTTTATGAAAATTCCTAATTTTAAACCTAACCTTTCTGGTGACGATCCCGTACAGCTTGATCTTGTCCAGGCTGGTGTCGGACTTGCGCAGGTCGCTCTCGTAGCCGGACCCAGCGGAACCGCCCCCCGACGCAGATCCACCGGGGTCGTGCTGCACGGACCCTGGGAAGATAGACCATAACGTCAAAACTAACGTTCCTCCAAAACCAATTGGTTAGCTTTGCTTGGCTGTATGCATAAAAATGATGTATAATTTATCAGCATTAAAAAATTATTTTGCATATTGGGTATGTAAGTATTAAGTCCTTCCGATCCTCCTTATTAAGTCCTTCGGCCTCTATTCGTATTCCTTACGCAAGCTTGTCAACACGTCAACGTCAATTGATGAGACGTTAACTTTGCAAAATCGCACGGCGTCTTAAAAGTTTTACGCTTGCCACTAGAGACTAACAACGCTGACGTGCAACATTGAATTCGCCTCTGCACAAACGTTAAGAAACGCCAATCAGATGACACTAAGAAAAGATTTGTGTAGAATGGTTTCCTGGCTCTTAACTAAATTCCTAAATTCTGAAACGTCACTTTCTGATAATTAATTCCCTTTATTTCTCTCTCTCTCTCTTTTCTTCATCAAGTCCTCTAATTGAGGTAGCCTATTAATCAATGCATTGAGTGATGCCATTTAGAAAGAGACGTTTTTTATTATTTTTAGCTGGCATCCCTAGGTACCTAGGTAGCAAAGTACAATTTCCGCTAGCGGAAACGTCGTGTGCTTACTCATTACATGCTTTAAATAGATTATACATATTAGAGGCGAATCCTTTAAATAGACCGACCTCGCGAAGGTTATGATTCATGCCGCGTAGATACTTGCTACGCTGTGACATACTAAAATGAAAACTAGCAAAAGCATTTGTAAATAGCTCGCAGATTTGTAATTTATCTATATATCTGTTCTATCTATCTATGGTAAAATAGCTGATATAAGTTGATAGAGCAAGAGTTCTTTAAAGCCTGACCGTTGCGATTTTATAGAGGCTGACGATTGCGATTTTATACATGCATGTATGCTCTATAGGCCAAGAATATATAATCATCATTATCAGCCTATTAATGGCCCACTACAGGGCCAGGCCTCCCTCCTTATAATAGAGGGGATATGGAGCGTACACCCACCGCGCTGCTCCAAGAGTTATGTTAATTAGCTCCCGAGTTGTTTCTATTATTTTAAACAATTAGGTCAACTTTATTCAAACAAAACCGTAAAGCCAGATTCGTGTTTTAACTGTAAAGAACTACTAAGACTTTGAAATTAAAAATCTAGATCATTAATATATTAATGCTAGCTGACCCGGCAAAAGTTGTTTTGCATTAAAAATTAAAAAAAAATTAGATGAAAATTAGATAGTAACCGATTCTCAGACCTGCTGAATACGCATACCATATTTGGTAAAAATCGGTAAAGCCGTTTCGGAGGAGTACGATAACTAACATTGTGACAGGGAAATTTTATATATTAGACTAGCTGTCCCGGCAAAAGTTGTTTTGCATTAAAAATTAAAAAAAATTTAGATGAAAATTAGATAGTAGGTAGCCGATTCTCAGACCTGCTGAATACGCATACAAGATTTGGTAAAAATCGGTAAAGTGGTTTCGGAGGAGTACGGTAACAAACATTGTGACAGGGAAATTTTATATATTAGACTAGCTGTCCCGGCAAACGTTGTTTTGCATTAAAAATTAAAAAAAAGTTAGATGAAAATTAGTGACAGGGGAATTTTATATATTAGATAGTTTGCTTATATACATCTCTACCACAAGAAAAACTAATAAACGATCTTAACCATATCATAAACAAATAAGTGGGTCTTCTATATTTCATCAAACAATCTTTATACAAACAAACTGCTGTTGAATGAATCAAAATTTTCTTTGAACGCTCGCAACGTTTCCATGAATTGTTCTTGAATAAACATTAAACTTTGCCTTATATCTCGATGAGCTAGTATCTGCTTTATGTCTTGATGATTTCTGAAGTTATTATAAATTATTTTAAACGAGTGTCTGTTTCATATTTGATACCGGGATACTTTTGAGAAATTTCACAGGCCGGTACCTTTACGCACCGGTTCCTTTATGAACCTGGGATCTTAGCGCATCAGGGACCTGTTGAAACCAATGTATGTAAGAGACCGGAGATTTTCAGGAACGGAAGATCTCTAGTTAAACGAAATAGGTATTTTGGGGTAAAGACGTGTTGTCTAGGATATTAAATTGGAACCAGGAGTTGAAAACTTTGAAACCTACCTATTTTTGAAAACTTAGGGCCGGTAACCATCATGGGCCTGTATAATTTAAGGATAAAGGACCTTCACAAACGGTAATAACTATTGCTTAATCATAGACTCCCGTTTCTATTAACCAAAGAGTAGTTTAGAAAAATATATACCTACCTACATGAACGTTCTGATCATAATTAAACATTAGCATCTCATTGAAGCCATTGATGTCCGGAACCGAGCTAATGTATTCTATATATAGTCTCGCCACCCGGCGCGCCGCGCACAAACAAACCGACGTAACGACGACACGTAACATTGTTTTATTTATTGCATTATTCTTCATGATCCACTGTCGTTTTCGAATTATTACATAGAAGCTGTTTCAATTTTAGAGTCAGGCATCATTCCTTACTGGAGAGGAAATCTAGAGCACAAACCCACCTCGCTACCTTAAACAGGGTTGGCTAGAATAGGGAGATAATAATAACTGTAGGGCTGGTAATAATGATGACTCTTACCAGCTTAACGTGCTCTCCAAGGCGTGGGCTTGTTACACCACTAACTTCCCAACTCCGGGCTTGAAATTTTTACTAAAAATTTCTTAAACAAAATATCTCAGTTCCTATTATGTCATAAGAAAAGCTTCAATAACTCGACCTGGGACTCGAACCCAAGAGGTCTAAAGTCGCCTCCTTTTGTAAGATCATTGTCGGGTCTCGAAGTAGGAGCGTAAGCAGATAGCTGACGCTCACCCGCTCTGCAGAACAGAGTTGCAGAACCTCATGCCACCCCTGTAGGCACTTCTGATTGCACCGACGATGCGCATGGGTGTCAAAGTGAATGTTTCCGCGATCCTTTGTCGTCCCAACCGGCGGCACCGTTGGGCTTCAGTAGGTATTCGGACTGCTTCTCAGCCAGCGAGTCCCACATACCCGGACGTAGACTGCGTATTACTGCCTGCATAGCCTCCGACCGATATTTATGTAACTCAGTCAAAGGCTAAGCAGGCATTTTCCAACGTTAAAAAATTAGACTTGAACCCAAATAAACCAAAACCTCGACAAATGAAGGTTCTAATTTGTTATATCATCCAAATCAGTAACTATTATCAAGTGTGGCAAAATACTTAATTGAATTAGTACAGTATGTCACAGCCTTGCCCTGTGCGGCTTCCCAGTCTACACTGTTTACCTACAAAGATTTAACTTTATACTTGACATACATTTACCCTGCCAATTAGTTTAATATTAGAAATAAGGTTATTTCTCATTTAACTTTTTTTCTACTTGCAATTTTAATAAAGGTGACCTGCGTAAGCGACGATCGCGACACAACACAGGTGCCCATTAGGACCATTGGACCCAAGTAGGGAATGCCCATATTTTTGATAGCGTTCGTCACGGTGGCAGCTTTGCGTCGCGTCGCGTTTGTCTTCTTACACAGGACACCCCCTTAATTCAAAACTAATATTACTCAAATTCAAAATCCATAATCTCTCTTTTCTGTAATTCACAAATTCTCATTTGAAAAATGCAATCTGCAAATTTGAAGTTATAGTTTATTAAGTAGTTAGGTACCTAAATGCTTTTGTAAATTGCTTGAAAATACGTTTTTATTTGGCGCGAAAAAAATATTTGACTGTGATATTATATGCTAACTATTTTGGTAATTTTATTCAATTTATAGAATAACGCAAACGCGGCATATACGTTCTTTTATAGGTGGGCACTTAGGTCTGTGTGCACCAAGATTTCGGTTGTCATAACCAACGGTTAACATAAGCTAAACGTAAAATTTACTGTTCACGACAACCGTACACCGGTTAAGGACGTAAGCTCGGTTAAGATAACCGCCCGGTTTACGTTCTTAACCGGCGTACGGGTTTGTTATAAATAGTAAATTCATAGTAAAGTTATGTTAACCGTTGGTCATGATAACCGAAATCTTGGTGCACACAGGCCTTAGACAGTTTACAAGCACTTTTTAAACATTCAGTGAGTATTTAAGGTTGTAGGGACTCTACAAACTTCTTCGCTTCCATCTTAGATGGCATCATCACTTACCAATTAGGTGTGATTGCAGTCAAGAGCTAACTTTTAATGGCTTAAAAAAAAATTGCTATCAGAACCAAACTGCAGATAATGATGAGGCGTAGAGGATAATAAATCTTTGCTCATCTCTGGCCACCATATTAAACCGCACTATACAGTAAGTGTCGATCTATTAACAGCTACTTTAGAGGTTAATACCTCGACCAGATGCCGAAAAAATAAACAGCCCACTACAATAAAGCGTTTAAATGCTTTAACTGTTATTTTATAGCTCTTATATGACGCGCAGCCGTTTGTCTTATTATATTTGGTCGATCAGATGACTGGGACTGCATGATTTTAATGTCAGGTCCAGGGTTTAATTCCCGTGAGTCAGTTTCGTAATTTGCTTATTATACTAGTATTGTTAAAGCGTAAGATTGTGAGTCTGTATGTTTGTTACTTCTTCACGACTAAACGGCTGGAGCGATTTTGATAAAATATGGTATGGAGTGGAGTTGGAAATTCCCACGGAACGAGAACTACGCAGGTGGAACCGCGGGCGTACTCTAGTCCTATATAAATGTTTATTTCAAGTTACAGAGACTGTTAATTGTTATCATCAGCTTGCAAGAAAGGGGATCTTGGAGCTAAACCCGCCACACTTCTCTGACATTAGAGGAAGGCTGATTAAGTTAGTTTCTGTAATGATAGCTAGTACAGATTCATTGACCATTCTTTTAATTATTAAAAATTATTAACCCACCAGTTCTCCCAGTGGCGTGCACTTCTTAAATGCATAAACGCCGTGCCTACCCAGAGGACACATTACGAACCAGTATTTAGCAAGTAGTAGTAACAGCGAAGGAATTTTCCATTTTGTATAGTTATTACTTATAGTGCCTACCTTCGTTATAAGCCTTCTGCACGCCATTATGTCATACAATTAGTCGTAAATATTGTATTAGTAGAGGATACAACAATAGTTCAACAGACGGAAATCGAACCGCTTAAGTCCGTCGTTGTGCTATTAGATGCGTCATCATAGATGCGACTATACGTTAAGTTCAAAGTAAGCACTATTAATTTAACTATGAAACAATGTACTGAATATGTACGCGCGGTATTGTATTGCTTAACCAGGCTCTGTTGTATTCCCTGTTGCTCCTAACTTATAATTTAAAAAAAACTATTACAAATATCTTCAGTCCTTACCTCCATCGATATCCTCCCAAACGCCCTCACCCTCTTGATGTAAACCTTGGAGACACCTCGTGCAGAAACTATGAAGACACGACAAGAGACGTGGCTCTATCAACTCTCTCCTACAGATGCCGCACTCCCAATCCTTGACTCTAGCTCTCTTCCTCTCTCCATAAGCCGATGTCCTGGGAGCAATGGATATGTTTTGACTGATCGGTCGAGAGTTTTTCGTAGTCTTTAAAGGACTGTTTCCAGCACTTATTGAGGACGGCTCCAAAGACTTTCTGCGGTCTTGCTTCTTGCGGGAGAAACTTCCGAAAATGTAGAGAATACGGTCCACTTCCATTTTTTATTTATTTATTATTTTTGTACTATTCTTATAAAACAGACATTTCTTATTTATTACTCATCACAAAAACGGTAATTTTTTTTTTTTTTAGGATAATCTTTTTGTCTCAAATGTCGAAGAAGAATTAAATTTAATTTTAATCAAAAAGTTTTTTGATATTATATTTTCAATCACAAAAACATGAAAATAAATTAAGTCGTTAAAGAAAGATAATCCGCACACGCGTTAACAAACAAAACTTTTATTTTTGTTCGATGATGTTTTTTTTTTATTTTATTTGGTCGATTATTTATTCGTACATTCTTTGTTTTGACAACGTTATTTAACGTTCGCGTCTGTACACCAGGGATTATAAAAATAAACGTGTGTAAGTTACGCGGGGCTACGAACGACTGAAATCTGAAAGCTGGAATCGTTGATCCCTTTGTTGTACAAAAGCTTTTTATTACTCGTTTAATTAATTCAGGGGTTTAGCGAATTTAATAATACCAATTCGAACGATTGATCGTTTTGTTGTAGATTTTTTTTGCCATGATTCGTTTAATAAATTCGAGATTTACGGGAGTCAATTAATTCTATTATCCTTTTATTCTTTGTCTTGGTGAAATCTGAATGAATTAATTAAGCCTATATGCTTTTTTGAAGTTGTTCGGTATCTAAGTTTTGCTAGGCCTTTTAAATATAAGCGCTTGCAAACAGTTTAAATAGATTTATCTTTTTATATTTCTATTCAGAAAGTATACGTGTATAAATATCGAAATATGATTAATTCACTGATTGATTTCCAAGTATTTTAAATGAATCAAAAAAAAATTGGTTGTCTGTAAAGTCGGTTTACTGCCCATAGTTGAACGTGACAACGTCTGAAGAAAATACTGATGGAATGGTAGCATTTAATTGGGTATTAAAATTTTTAATTTATGTATATTTTTATAAATATTAATTTAAATTAATAAAATAATTGATTTTGATTTTATAAATTTATAATAAATATATTAATTTTTAATTTAAAATTAATATATTTAATAGACGGATGTCGAACGCTGCCGAACGCAAAGGCCGATTGTGCTTATTTATCGCTCGTTCCGCGCTCTCGCTTGCACTTCAAGCCTTACATGGAACGCCTCAAAGCGAGGTAACGACGCATGAGTCATGTTTTTTCGTGCGTGCAGCCGGCTCTATCGAATTATAAGACGTAGTCACGTCAATAAAATTTGGTTATTTAATAGTCTCATCCCCGCTTACGTTCTAGATCCGTGTATTACTTAACAGGTATCTACCTAGTTACTTGGTCTCGATTTAATGGATAAGAGGTCCTGAGTTCGAATCATTCGCCGGAACTACATAATGAAGTTTATCATTATTCTATGAAATGTTTATTACATTGCAAGCACGTTAAGCTGTCGGTCCCAGTCACTATCAACAACATCTGACAGTGATCGTTAATAAATTAAATATTATCACCCTAAGTCAGCCAACCAGCCCCCCTCACCCTGGAGGGAGGCCTGGTCCTATAGTGGACTGTCATTAGGGTTAAACTGGTGAAAGCATTTAAAATTTCTTTCATTTATAATTTTATTTTTTAAGCATTAATTATTATTGCAAACATCTGAATGCAGTTCAGGAAAAGGATGAAAAAATAAATGCTGTAGAATATCCAGGTTAGGTGCGCCATAATGACACTTGTCTTATGTTTATTCTAGTTGGAATACGACATGAAATGGGGGCAAGGCTCTTGTAAAGCCTATGTTTACTGTGTGTCGAGTGGGAGGCTTTTTGAGTGCCAACACTCACAATTCACATAGCAACAAGGCTTTATAGGTGACCTATGTGATAGTTTTTCTAATGTTTTTTTTCTTATGCACTTAGGTAGGTTCTAGTGTAAGGGTTTATTTAATACTTTTTAGTAAGTACGTTTTGAAGTCGGTTAAATTTTTTAACCGACGAACGATTCTCAATTCGATGCGTATATTTTTTTTATGTATGACCACGCATACTTTTTATAGAGTAGACCGATTTTCATAATTCTTTTTTTGACAAATAATTTTAAGCCCCACGATATAAACGCTGTTTACTATTGTATATATACTGTTATAATACTGTGTACTATTTAAAAAAACTATTTATTTTACCTACCTACGTGGCGTTGCACCTAACTAGCTCATTATTAAGAATTTCGGATGGTTCGATTAATACCTATAAGTAGGTTATCGTTTAAATTCGTTTATTTGAAGCTTAGGTTACAAGTACTTTTGTTATCTTTCTGGATACAATATCGTTTTGGATACATTAGGTATACCTCGTACCAATCATCAAGTCCTCTCTATAATTGAAACACGCAAAATGGTAACCATTTTGTATTACAAAACAATTTATATAATGCGTAGGCAATTGCCTCGTGTTCAGAGCGGACTTGATAATTGGTACGAACTAGGTATACACAAAGTAATGTGAAAATTAAAAAAAAATATATATAGTAGACATCTGAAGTTGAGACACGCCGAATTATGCAGATATCGTGGCAGCGCCACTGAAAACTTTATTAGATTTTATAAAGATAACTTTACTGTACTAAAAATTTATATATTGCACAGGACAGTAATACTCGTTTTTAGAGTGAACTATACGTTTGGTTTATTTATGATTTTTCTTACAAAGTAGTTAAGTAGGTACATGTTCAGACTAATTGGTAAAAAATCAAATGAAATAATATTAATTTCCCCTAATAATAACACTGACAGAAACTAATGCCCATGACACAGTCTCAATGAAATTCCCCACATTTTGAGGTATTCATACGAGTGAATGATTATTGCTCTATTTCGGGCACCCCTTCAAAGTTAGAGGGCGATTGTCTACACGTGCTACTTAGATGAGCTACTAAGTTAGCAAGCTTTCCGGTTTGATTTTATTTTTGTTTTTGTTGCTTAAAAATAATTATTTATATTTATTTAGGTGGGAAGTTAGATGTTACTAAAATTTAAAATATATAAATAAATAGCGGGCAAATAAGCATTTCCTAATGTTAAGTGCCAAAAAGCCATATTGATTTTTATTAATTACAAGTTAGTCCTTGCAATCACACCTGATGGTAAGTGATGATGCAATCTAAGATGGAATTCAACACCCTTTTTCAGTTTCTGCGCGATACAGACCCGAGATTAGCCAGACCAGAACCAGTTAGGAAAATCTCAAACGACCCCGCCGGGAATCAAACCCAGGACCTCATACACACAAGTGTCATAGACACTTACCACTGCACCACGGAGGTGGTCTAAAATTGGTGATATAATATAGACTTATTTAAGGCTCTAAGCTTCTAGAGGCTCTACTTAGTATTAGAAAAGTTCTTGGTGATAGAGCTCATTTCCGCCTAATACTTAAATATATCGTAGCCTCAACTTATATGAAATTTTCAGGTCAGGTGAGCCGTTTTGTATGATTGAGTAACAAACTTCCAATCGTCATGACTTTAAATTAAAATAATAAAAATGCAACATCGATGTAATAACAACAAAATAAATAAACAATGGAAGCCAATATCCGTTTAAAAACCAATTAAAAATTACCAAATCAACGACATCGTATAAACATTTGTTTAAAAACAAATAAACGTCAAAACGTCCGTTTTCAAACCGATTTCTGAACGTAATTAAATAGGCCGGGAGCCCGCGACTGACCCAGATTACGTACACTAATGTCAGGTCGGTCTATTTTTCGCGCCGATCGCGAGCACGCGTTGTGATCGACTGACATGCGAAAACTAAACGTAAATTGTATACCTACGCGAGATTATAATGAAATTACCTTGGATTTATAACGTTTCATTCACAATTAAAAGCAGTTATTGACCGTGAGGACACTTCCGATGTCTGGTGGATGGATGAATAGGGGTTTTATTGAAATGTTCGGATTTTAGGCTTGGCCATTAGTTACGGATTTGTAGGTAGCTGTACATTTTTTACTAGAGTTTGGCTTCGGAAAGTAGAGATTGAAATCGTTCGACAAATTAAAAAGAATCGCATTTTTCGTTTTGATTTTGTCTTTGACTTTTTCCTTCTAGGAGAGAGGTTGTGGAGCTTAGACCCATCAAGTTACTTAAAGGTCGGCAAATTTAGAGTGGTTTAAATTGTACTCCGTAACGGTCACTATATGAGTTAAGCAACAAGGCGCGGTGTTGTAATTTTGACTACTTTACGGGTTGCTTCTGGAAATTCTTCTTCTGTTCCCAGTTGCGTAACATATACGATACGTAAGAACTTAGCCATGGTAGTTTAAAAGCTACAGCATCAATTATTTATGTTGTTGGGTTAAATGAGGACAGTGACGTATATCAATTTGTAGGTCTGGCACATCTACATGGGAAATTATTCATTACATTACACATCATAAATTTATAATGTAGATACACTAAACCCTTAAATAAAGACTTCCAGCAGCAACTCTAGCACACACTTACTCTAAGCGCGAATTAAATAAACCTGCGGGATAGTTATCAAAACCTAATAAAAACATGAATTGAATACAGGTAGGTGAGGTAGGTAATATGTTGGGATATTGTTTGGTTATTGGCAAATCAGAATCAGCTGGTGTCTGGGATAGCCTCTTCGGCGTGGTATCAGCGGGCGAGATGAAGGAGACTTCTCACGTACAATAAATTACTTTATATTACAAAAAAAAAATATACGTGTCGAATTGAGAACATCCTCCGTTTTTTCTTCGTCGGTTAAAAAACACAGGAATGTGGCGATAAGGAGATACACCAGAGATGGCGCCACTTACATATCTTGTTTACCAAAATTAAAGTGCATGGATCTTTAATGTAAATAAAACTTATTCGTCAAGATTTTAAATATTTGAATGAATATAATTATTGTATTTTTACTTATTTTATTGCTGTTTTATTAACCTGTATTTACTTATTGTTCAATGGATAAACTAAACGTCGCTGTTAAATATTTTGTATCAATATTACTGTCACGAAGACATTTCAAACTGTCATTTCGGCTAGAGTTGTTAGGGCGAAATATTATCGATAAATATATAATCATATTGATTTGTTCAGAGCATATTCGATGATTAGTAAGAATTATAGCTTCACTGGAAATTCTAATTTTGCTAAAAATATTAAATAAATCTTATCCTATTCATATGAATAGGATAAAATTTATTTAATATTACACTATTTATAACTCGAGCACAGCTTTTAGGTTTTTTAATCAATTTATTGGATATTAGCGGACGCCCGCGGCTTCAACTGTGAGCAAAATCGTATATACCAAACTTCGAAGAACACCATAAAGACAAAAAATAGCGTTACTTTATTTAGGGAAATAATGGGTATGGCAAGCTATCAGTAAATGATAGATATAGGCAATCGCGGACTTTATTGGAGTCCTAATGAAGAGAAATAATCTATTAACATATTTTAGTCAAATTTAAAATTTATCACCAACAAACAGACAAATAGATACACCGGGGGGACTTTGTTTTATAATATGTAGTGGTAATTGGTTGGTAGTCTTTGGTCAAAAAGCAATATTAAAAAAAAACGATTACCTATCGGGACGCTTAACAAAAGTGATAACTTAAACAATAAACTGAACTAAACATACTAGTTAGTTAGACTAGTAGTACAGCAAATTACATATCAACTAGTGAGAGTTTATTTGTTAGTATCCTCAAATAGCCTGTTTAGCGCCTTCGACATCTTTTGTTTCATCACGGAACATCACTATACAAATCACATTTTATGATTTTGACGTTGACATTTCAGTTGTTTGACACTTGACATTAGACATGCATTTATGCCGAATGGCGCTAGACTTGCTCAATGTGACTTCATTAGAAAACCACTAGTATATTTTGTTGTGTGGGTGTCCCGTGGTAGTGGGATTGTTTATATTTATAATGTGCTCGTATTTAAATTATGCCAGTGCCATTATCAGAGTAGCGTAGCCTGCTGTTTCGTATGTGTAGTGTAACATGTTGAACGTCCACAAACTATGGCTTTTAACAAGTCTCTGTGTGATTGTGACCGTCGTTCTATATTTCCAGTCCGAAATAGCACGTTTAGAGGACAGTTACCGCAAATTGGGTTGGTATTTGACGTGAAAACATAGCTGTAACGTCGTAAGAGAAATCGCCTGTAGTGTATGATGTTTTTTTTATTGTACACAAACGCTATCGTACTTAGATATTTAGGAATTTTATATCTAATAAAACATTCTTTATTACATACATAGGCAATGATAAAATTAGTAATTCATTAAAATACTTGTACCATTTAATTAAATTTTACTCCAAAGAAATGTTTATTCTTTAATCTATTTACTGACTGACTGTATTACTTATTTTCCTTTATGTATATATTAAACTTGTATGTATTTAGAATGTATATGGCACAAGACAAATGTGTGGGATTAGAACTGACTACCTCCAAATATAGGACAGTACCTATTATTAATGTCAACTATATTCTTTTAATGATTATCTCAAATTTGTGACAATCAAGGTAATCATTTCTAAAAATCGTAATGCAAATCCTTATGGATAACATAAATAATGGACACTATTGCAAGTTATGGCCTTTAATGAGTAACTGACATACTGTTAGTAGTAGTACTCTACAATCAGATCTGAAAGCAGATTTTATCGAGAAGAACTAGCAAGATACTCAATAAAAAAAGAATAGCATTCCAGTAAATTCATTTATTTTATAATACAGTTACATTTAGTTCTTACTTTATTCATTTTTCACTAAAGGACACTTGCAACTTTACCCCCACATCATTCCCATGGGAATTTCAGGATAAAATGTGGCCTATTTGTTATTCTAACATGTAAGCTATATAATAATATAGCTTACATATGTTTCATCAAAACCCATTCAGTAGTTTTTGCATGAAAGAGTAATAAAGATCCATTTGTCCCCCTTCAATAAGTAAAAATAATAAAACTAAATTACAAAAGTGCTTTGAACCAATCCTCTCAGCTTTGAGTCTAGTTCTTGTATCCAGAAGGCTATTGATGTTTTAATTTAAATTTTACATTTACAGAGTTCAGACTAGTGCAGTCTCACACAGACACTCGCCAATTCTTCACAAAAGAGACACAAAGAGATGACGAAGACCTAGTTGTTATATACAACAGAGTACCTAAAACAGGATCCACAAGTTTTGTTGGCGTGGCTTACGATTTGTGTAAGAAAAACCACTTCAAAGTCCTGCATATCAATATAACAGCAAACATGCATGTGATGTCACTAAATAATCAGTACAAGTTTGCTCAAAATGTGACGAGATGGCATGATGTGAAGCCAGCTTTATATCATGGCCATATGGCGTTTCTTAATTTTGATAGGTGAGTCTATGAATAGACTTAAGTGGTCCTATTTTTATTGCACTGAATAGTAGTTACAGTTATGGTTGGAGTCATGCAACTTTCATCAGCCGGTTATTAATTTTATCAGTATAAATTATATGATAGACTATTGAATAATCAAATTAAAAAATAATAAAAGAATTATGTGGCATATTAATAATTATAATATTTTATACTAGTTGACGACCTCCGTGGCGCAGTGGTATGCGTGGTGGATTCAGAAGACGGAGGTCCTGGGTTCGATTCCCGGTGGGGCAGATTGGAATTTTTCATAATTTGTCTTGGTCTGGCTGGTGAGAGGCTTTCGCCGTGGCTAGTTACCACCTTACCGACTAAGACCTACCGCCAAGTGATTTAGCTTTCCGGTACAATGTCGTGTAGAAACCAATAGGAGTGTGGAATTTCATTCTACTTGTAATTGATAAAAAAAAATTTTTTTAAAGTTTCATCAAAATCCATTCAGTAGTTTTTGAATGAAAAAGCAATAAAGCTTGTTAGAATGAATGTATGTACATACATTCTAACAAGCTTTCGAGTGTCCAAACCAATTTTGGGTGAGAAGGAGAATAATTCGAGTAGAGATGGAGTGTGTTGACCAATCACAAAGGGTGCCTTTGTTTGGCGTCTTTCACTCACATAATAGACCCAGAACCTGCATTTGTCTCTTCTCAAGCTATAATTTTATCTACATGGAGAAGTGTGGTGGGTCTACGCTCCATAACCCCTCTTGTTTAAGGAGGGAGGCCTGGCCCTGTAGTGGGCCGTTAATAGGCTGATAATGATGATAATGATGTTGTGTTCCAAGTTTATTTTTGTGCTAAGCATAACAAATACCTACATTTGTCACCTATTAATATTATTTATATGTATGAGGAAAATGTGATATGTAAGTACCTATGTATGTTATGTCTATATAATAACATTGAATGAAAATGTTTACAGGTTAGGTACTACTTCGAAGCCTATTTTTATTAACCTAATAAGAAAACCATTAGATAGACTGGTATCATACTACTACTTTCTGAGGCATGGAGATAATTTTCGTCCACACTTAGTAAGGAAGAAGCATGGCGATAAAATGGTATGTATATAAATGTAACTAAGTTTTTTGACGTGACAACGTCTTATAATTCGATAGAGCCGGCTGCACGCACGAAAAAACATGACGTCATGCGTCGTTACCTCGCTATGAGGCGTTTCATGTAAGGCTTGAAGTGCAAGCGAGAGCGCGGAAATAGCGACAAAGAAGGCACAATCGGCCTTTGCGTTCGGCAGCGTTCGACATCTGTCTATTAAACACAATAATTATTAAATATGTTAATTTTAAATTAAAAATTAATATATTTATAAATTAATATATTTATTATAAATTTTAAATATAAATTTATAAAATCAAAATCAATTATTTTATTAATTTAAATTAATATTTATAAAAATATACCCTAAATTAAAAATTTTAATAACCAATTAAATGCTACCATTCAATCAGTATTTTCTTAAGACATTGTCACGTTCAACTATTGTCAGTAAACCAACTTTACAGACAACCAATTTTTTTTTTAAAGATAATATTGACTAAATTTGTTTTTATATAGAGAATTTTTATGTGCCTAATCTCAAACCTTACTTATTGAGTACGTAAACAGTAAAAATAAGTGGTGTTATCCCGCTTCTGAAAGAAATTGTCAGCAGCCAGGAGTTGGGAAGCTAGTAATGTTACACCCTTGTACCACATAGATCTGCCCTCAAAAAAGGAAACTAATCATTACAGTTAAACATTACCACTAAACAACCAGCCTGTATTGGACCAGAGTGGATCTAAGTTCCATATGCTCTCTGCAGAAGCTGCCTAGCCCTGTAGTAGATAGTAATTGTGATTAAAATAGGGCTCAAGATCACACCTCTTTAAATTGTTATGTATAATTTGCAGACATTTGACGAGTGTGTGGAGAAGTCCCAGCCGGACTGTGACCCTGACAACATGTGGCTGCAAGTCCCGTTCTTCTGTGGCCATGCTGCAGAGTGCTGGTAACTTTATATTAGGGTGTCCCTTATTTTTTGATCGAATTTTTTCTTAACGCATACCCCCTAAATATGTTCCTTATGTCATAATATACTCTCAAAATTAAAATCACCCAAATCCATGAACGAGAACCCGTGCCGACTTGAAGCTAAAGCTTGCCCATACAAGTTGCTAAAGACGTCCTGCGCGCGCTACGTAGTTACTTAGTGCATAGTACTGCATAGTGCATTGACATATTAATACTATGGACTTCGGGTCTAATGCAAAATTTACGTCAAAAGTGTCCCAAGATATTTTATACACACTAGGATGTATTTATGTTTTTATACACAAAATAACATTGTAATGTATGTCTTATCGTATTGTTATACAGTCTAATTTGCAACGGTCTAATTGCATGCAATAAGTAATCAGCTTCGATTGACGGTTACCATGGCAGCTTTTTTTTGACATGACAGCTTCCCGTGAAAATAGGACAACATAAATGGTGTGGAGTCGGTAGCTTTCAAATTTTTTTGGCATCTTATATTTATATATTATATTTACAGCAAATTTTAATTTATATTTACATATCCCTGACCTCTATATGCTGGGATAAATCTTGTACCAAATAATAATTGTTGTAATTATCTTGTATAAAATAATAATTAGTTATAATAATAATTAATTACAAACCAAATCCACTAATGTACAAAATGATATGCCACTCAACATAGTTCTTTACTTTGAAATTTTAAGTTCTCGATATTTTCCTCTTTTTAATTAAACTGAAAATATATTTTTTTACTTCAATGACGTTAGATCACTTTTTTAAATAACTGTTCCTAATTTCATGTAGATAATTCTTATAGTTATCAAATTAATATACCATTATGGTAAAAGTCATTTGATTAATATTCATGACATAAAAAATAAAAGTTGACATAAAAAATAAAAATTTTTGAATTGAAAATAATCAAATTATTTCCATCAAAAATTAAGTAATTAAATAATTCAAATGTTAAACAACAAAATAACTCTATGCAGTCGTTGTTCTAAATCATTCTATTGCTCACGGCAGATCCTAACTAAATGTGGTTAATTAGATAAACATATTGCACTCCTTCTATCCTATACGCGGGTAGCGTATGGGAAAAGGACAGATAGATACTTTTGTTCATTTTGGTTGGTTATGCAATTCTTTTCTATAGTTTATTAAAATTTTAATAAAATAGCTTGTTTCTAAGCAAAATAATACTTTAAAATCATCAGTAAATATTTACTTACTGAAAATATAGTACACCGTCTTCTTTTCTCACTTTACTCGGGTAGTTCTTACAAGTTTTTTATAACACATTACGGCATTATTGACGTGTATTCCGTCAGTCAGCTAATATGAGACTGAATTGCGATTGGAACTCATTTCGCGTTTTGGCTTACTTTTGGTTCGGACACTTTTTATCGCTGACCCGAAGTCCATAGTATTAATATGTCAATGGCATAGTGTTTTTTTTTGTGTCGGAGATAGTTAGTTTTGTTTTTTAACAATGGATATTGAATTACGAAGTTCAAAAAAGGATATTTTCTTAGTAGGTGATATAAATCACGAGATAACAGGAGCGAAATTGCCTTCAAACCGGCAAGTATTGGCTGTATTCATTTGTAACATTCGCGAAGTGGGATTAAAAGTGAATGAAAGTGCTAATCTAGTAATTCGCGAGTATATCATCTTTTGGGACAAGGCTAGAATATCTACACGATCAAATCATCATCAATCAGTACCAAACTGTGTTAAAAAGTTAGTAAACCTTTATCAAATTTGGCGTGAGTTGCAAAAAAAATCCAAGAAGACCATAAATTTGAACATGAACTTCATAAAAATCGAGTCGTTTTAATGGAGCTTGTTCAATATTGGAACAGCAATTATAAAGGGAGCTCCTACTCTTTGCCTGTCGCTATCATGCCTATGAACTCGTGCTGAAGAGTGTATTCGAAGCAAAAATGTCCCAAGTCACTCGTAGCCCCGATACTCCACTTTTTAAAAAGTTCAAGGATAACTGGAAAAATATTGACCCGAGTTTCCTTTTAGTCATGCACTGAATTTCTAAAAAAATATCTCACTGACTCATATCGGAATTAACTTATTAAGTTTTATTGCCAGGAATTAGAGAAAAACACTATACGTGACGACTACCGTGAACTTGTCGAACTCTCTTTAATATATTTGGGATGCAGTATCGGATACAAGTTAAAAATTAGGCAACCTGGTCCCATGCACCAAGCACGGTAGATGGCAAGGGCTATTTATTCTATAAAAATGTTTTTGCTAAGGAATCAATTGAAAATAAGCGTCAAGGATAAACGAGGATTGCAAAATGTTTCATTATGTATAACAACTTCATATGTAAAACTATGGCTTCAGTGTAATATGGCAGTGAAAGCTCCTAATCAAGATTTGCGTTTTCTTAGACCATTAAAAAACTATGAAACGATTGATAAGGCAATCACAAAAGCAGCTTTAGAGAAATTTAGCAAACACTTGTGGTATTTGACGGACGAAATATCCATATTAGCACTTTTTGACGATGACGTAGATGATGAAGTGAAAATGCGAATGGTGTTTAAATTGGAGCATGAAAGTGAGAAGCCAAATGACCAGGAAAAGAGATATATTCCATCTCAACAAGAAATGTTAGGAACTCTATATGATAAATGTTTGGATGATTTTGTTTTCTCGCTTAAAAATTGACTCTAGTTTCCTTCGTGTTTCTGTTTTACTATGGAGTGAAAATGAAGCATATTTGAATGCTAAAACTAAAATCTCAACCTTAAGGGCTGTGAATGATACGGCAGAGAGAACCGTTAAGTTAATGCAAGATTTTCACAGATTGATTACGGTGGACATAGAGCAGAAACAATTTCTTCTACGCTGCGTCCAGGAGCATAGGAGGCATTATCCTGATTGTAAAAAATCGACTATACAAAAAATATATGCCGACTAGTACTACCATTTACTTATCAAAATACAAGTGAGTAATATTATATCCATTTTTTTACTTATTATCAAAATTCATTTAGTCGTCAGGGAGTCATTTGTGGTCAGCAGAAAAAAAAAACCTAAAATCACAAAAACTAAAAACTTTGAAGCCCTGTCGGCACGCTTTCCCGTCATCATAGAACGTTGAAATTTTGGTAATAAGTTCATTTAATCATTTATAAAATATTTGAGGGGTATGCGTATCGATATCATAAAAAATTTTTTTTTTGCCCATATAAGGGACACCCTACTTTATATGTATTTTTTATTAAATGCGAATTTATTAATTATGGCAGCTGGTAATGCGAATTTTTAATGTGCTTCATAAATGTCGACAACTTTTTATGATGTATAATGTGAAATGCTATCTTTTGCTCATTTGTTATGCTTTCATACTTTAAATCCTTAAGCTTTAACTAAGTTGGTACAGGAAAGCTTGGTAAGTAACGCCAGGCGATAGCGCACTGGTACAATGTTATATAGAAACAGAAGGGGTATAGATTCATCCTACTCCTTACAAGTTTGACTGCTTTCATCTTTGATTGCATCACCACTTATCTTCAGGTGCGATTGAAGTCAAGGGGTAACTTGTAATAAATAAAAAAAAATGTTTTTTGTTTTTGCTTCATTATCAAGTATCTTATTAAAGGTACCATTTAAGAGATGGAAATACATGATATTTCATCTCTGAAATTGATTGGGGTTTTGGGCAATAAAAAGCACAGGTTTAGAGTTAAAGAGGGGATTATTTCAGAATAGCTTTTGCCCGCGACTTCGTCCGCGTGGAATTAGTTATTACGGCAGCCTAATTTTTCTAAGCTTTGAATGTCATATTTATTAATATCTAATCAACTGCCTAAGAAATAGGTCTTAAGCTTTCAAAATGACTTAAATACTTTCATACAACATTTCATCCCCCCTTTAACCCCTTACAACCCTTTTTTCGCAATTAAAAGTAGCCTATGTCCTTTTTCAGGCTCTAGACTTACTGTGTACCAAATTTCATTTAAATCGGTTCAGTAGTTGTAGAGTGAAAGCAAGATAGACAGACAGAAAGAGTTACTTTCGGATTTATAATATTAGTTAGGATAGTAACTGGTGACCTCCGACGGTTGGCTTCCGAGTTGTTTGCTTTCAATGTTTCAGTTAATTTTGAAGTTTGTCATCACTGTCACACTTTTAATTTTCGCCCTTTCATGGTCTAAATAGATAAAATTAACAATATTTTAACAATCGCGTCGTGTACAATAATTGTTACAGGAAACCCGGCAGCGCATGGGCTTTACAACAAGCTAAGCACAACCTAGTGAACAACTACCTAGTGGTAGGCGTCACTGAGGAGATGTTAGACTTCATATCAGTCCTAGAACAAGTTCTACCGCGGCTCTTCAAAGGGGCCACCGAGCATTACCTAAGCAGCAACAAATCCCATCTAAGACAAACCAGCTCCAAAATAGACCCGTCACAACGAACCATAGAGATCATAGAGCAATCGAATGTGTGGAAAATGGAGAATGAACTCTATGAATTCGCGTTAGAACATTTCAAATTCGTTAAAAGAAAAATTCTATTGCGAGAATCGAACAGTGTCGCTCAAGTGTATTTCTATGAGAAGATACGACCGAAATGATACCTTGTTGACTAGGTAATATAGTTCAATTTACTTTGGTTTAATAGATATGTTAGATATTTCATGAGAAGTGAAGAATTTTTTATATATTTAGATTATTTATATTTCTTGAAGACATAATTAATTCAATTTTCGTTTGACAAAAACATTGAAATATTAACTTTTAAAAAATTCTCAGTAAAAATTCTAAGACTATCATACCCCCCTTGACATGGAGGGTATGTTAAACTATGGGTACTGTTTATTATTGTCACAAACAACTTAAAATAATTATTAGAAGTGTAAATACATTGTTTCAAATAATAGAAATTCTTTAACAAATTATTTACTGCAAGGAAAATAAACCCCATATTTATATATAAATTCTATGTATTAATGTACTTATGTTCTGAAAGCAAGTACATATTATTAACCTAAATATACATTTTTCATGTTTTACTTCTCATGAAATGTCTACTTTACAATTCTTATGACATACCGCATCATACAAGTTACGTATTTTACAGAAACGAAAATCCAAATCATTATGTAGCCGAGTAAATAAATTAGTAACAGTACCAGTTGGTTAAAATTTTTGAAAATTTTTCTAAAAACGTGTTTTTTAAAATGAATGCAGAACGTTTCCGTAACTATTGCGTTTTTCTAAACATGATTTGATAAGTCGTCTGACATACCGATGACGTCATATGGATTTTCAAACACTGGTAAATGCATTGCTTTCCACTTGGTATAATTCGTTATATAGTCTAAAGTAGTATTTGTATGTGTTAGATGAACATTCCATTAGTTTATAAGTTGTAATAACATGTTATCTTTATGTTATTTATTTATAACTGATGTTAATGAGAAATGTTTACGTAATCTCTTATCAAAAGACCAAACGAATGTTAGGGGCCTCATTGACTGTCCAACATGTTCTATATCCCGAATAATATGTTCATGGCGTATTCAAGAGAGATTGCTAATAAAAATATTACAGAGCTTTTGTATCTTTTTGGATCGAAGTTCCTTATCGCGCGTTGTGAAAGGGGGCTAGACGGAAAAAATTCGTACGAAAAGTTGTCACGACACTTTTTGATCAATGGATCTTGCCGCCGCCTTTGATGTGTGTGCGCGTGAGCGGCGGGGGGCGCCCGCGCTGTATGCTGTCTCGCGCTCTCGTGGCGCCCTCTGGTGTTTCGGTGTACAACAACAAATATTATTATTACTTAAAAAAAATAAAATTTTATTACAATTCCTTCACTAATTAATCGAAAGGAACTTCGTTCCATCCGGGTGTCCCTTGACACCTCTCAACTTTTTTTGTTTCAATAAAGAGAAGAAGATAATTAATTTAATTTGGGAGGTTTTAGTTGGGTACTTATTATTGTTTTATTGTTAAAGTTTTGGACGAAATACTGAGAGTTCATATACCTTGCCCATTGGACTAATCACAGTCTTCAAAATTTTTATGATGTGAAAGAGAATATTTAAAAAACATTTATTCAGAGAAATAAAAAAATATAGACGTGCATTAAAGTAATATTTGCAAATAGCTTTTACCTAAATCCCATTAATTGATAACTTGTTATGTAGTACCAGAAGGCATGTGTAGTCCGTACAATAATTAAATCGGATTTAGAACATGCGCGATAGTGAATATGACCCTTTATGAGTTGTGAAGTAATTATAATAGGTACTAATTGGTAGTTAAATTACTAATAAAAGACAGTCTTTATTTGTATATTATAATAACAAAATGTTAAGTTTATTTGACTTGCTTTTTATTAACGTGCTTTTTTATTAACAATTTTCCGAAAATGTTTTTAACTTTACATGTCGTTTCGTTACAACATTTCGTGCTATAACTGAGTATCAGGTGATTTCTTCGTAGATTTGTTAAATACTGGTTTATTTTTACCGGACTGCGTCAGAAGTAGAGTCTGACCGAAACTGGTTTTCCGGCCGAAACCGAATATTCGGCTCTGGCTTCAGTTTCAGCCGAAACCGAAACCGAAACTCATGTGGTTAAGCATAAAATTCCTTAAAATATTGAAATTTAATGCAATTTACACATTATGCTCCATTAATTGAGTTTTACAGTTTTTTAAAGTTTTATATTAATGACTAAGTCTTGTTGCAACGGAGCTATCCGAACGGCGCACGACAATACCCAAACAGGGCCGCCAGCGTCCGCCATAGTGTTGCCGCGAGAAACGAAGTTAGGCGAGCGTATACGACTACTTCCGAAATCAGTTTCGGTTTCGGCAAAAGTTTCGGCCAATTTAGGCCAAAACCGAAACTGCCGCCGAAACTTGATTTTTGGCCGAAACCGAACTTTCGATCGGACACTAGTCAGAAGGCACTTTGTAGTCATGGAGGAAGCTTAAAAAATTGGTATAAAATTAGCAGCCCATGGGAAACTTGGTTACTAAGCCTGGCCTATTTACAAGATTATTGTAATCTATTATTTTTTCTATTAAGTTTTCATATTTAAAGGTTATCTCTCAATTGTGCAGCACCACTACAGCACAGCTTTGTTGTGACTTACTTAATGCACTAAGGTGGTATTATCGCCAAAGACATTCAAGTATTGCACAAACAATTCCAAGTATTGGCAAGTTTTGCTCAACATAACTTGAGGAGTACTTTTAATTGTGAAATTAAGGGCCTTTTTTACATCGCACTGAAGATGCGCCGAGCGTATTAACGATCGCCTATTCGATCATATTAGACCTGCCACAGTACGCGAGTAGTCAGTTCATTAACGGCCTGATTGAGTGTGAAAGTTAGAGAAAGAAATGTTTTATTTTTGTTCGTTCGTTATATGTTCATTCAGTTATTCATGCGTAAAGAATCTGTTTGAATCAGCGCGCATGCTCTGCTGGGCAGGTGCGAGTGCGATAGTGGGTGACAACCTTTTGTGGCTACATCTGTATACTCAATACTAGTGAATTACAATTGTTTTGAACGCATTTATTAGACACATAAGCAATGTTCTTCCATTTTAACTGTTTTTTTATATAATATTTTAATAGTGTATTACGTATGGTTGGTGTGATTTTGAAATATGTATTTTGTATTCAAACACAGCCTGCCATATACCGGGGAATTTTTTGTCAGATAATCTACTGTGTTTTAATATCAATAAAAAGATAGATTGTTTTTTTGGATAAGCTATTATCCAAAAAACAATCTATCTACTATGTGGATGGCTGATTTTTTTAATTTATGTTAAAAAACAAAAAATAAAAATTTTAAAAACACAAGTCCTACCTAACAACTTGTTTTTTTTTTTACAAAAGTTGTTTGTAAGAAAAATGAATGTATAAATATTTCGATAATTTCAGCATCTTTAGAAAAATATGTTATTACTTCGTTTAATTCATTGCCCACTTTTTTAAACGAAAATTAATGTCACCCAGTATACTTTGCCTGCAATTTGGAAAAGCTTTTTCCATTTCTAATTATTATTTCATTTCATATATAGTTATTATTTCATATAAAACGCATCTACACAAAAACCTGAAAATATGGCTCTGGATTTCTTAAATTTGTATTTAGGAAATGTTATGAGTGAATTATTGTTTTTCATTGTTTGTTTGTAGTTAAAATTAGTTATTTATTACAACATAAACGAGGTAACCAAAAACATAATTATGAATTTTATTATAGTAAATATTTTGTTTCGTTTGCAATGGCCTAACATTACGTATTATATAGAATAGAATTTGATAGGTATTTAATTTACAATTATATATTTTATATTAAATTACGAACCCACACTAAGGGCCGCGGCATATATGGCGTGACTGTTAAATTAAAATGAAAAATTAATTAACGCAACAAATCATTTCCGAAAGGCGATAAGTGCATGTAAGATGTTATTTATTTTTGAATTTTATTAGTAATATGTCAATAATATAATTTGATAGGCATCGGCCTCATAGTTCGTTTGCGTTAAGAATGCAGTGAGCGCCAGCCAAACCCCGCCCCCTAACCAATCAAATCTTCAAATTACAAGTTCAAGTTCATAGTGACCAGTTGAAAGCATAGCTTCGAACGCGACGCGCGATTTGATGGGTTAGGGTCAACAATGATGACTCACTGCATTCTTTACGCGAACGAACTATAAGTCTCTAAACCAATAAAAAATAAAAGTGTAGTTACATCGTATCATCATACGTCGTTTTGTAACATTTTTTTAAATAGCTGCTCCTTTTTGAGTGTTTTTTAATTGTTGCCCCGTTTTGAAACATTTTACAAATTTATTGGTTGATTGCAAAATCCTTACTTTTATATTACTAGTGTTTTCAAAATCTTTTTTGTTACTAACATTTAGTAAATTGACATTGTACTTACTTAAACTCATGTAAATCCTATTTACGAATTGTTTTATATGTTAATTTGTACTTAGATAGTTATTTTATTTATTAAGAATGTTTATATTATTATTAATTTATGAAAATAATATGGCGGAATCTCTAAAACCACCAGTTGTAATGCAAAATAATAAATTGATTTTTTCTTTTTATTTTCAACTAATTTGTTTTATTTCTGATCGACCATCGTTGTATAAAAATAATAATTAAGACCTAAAGTAGCCCTTAGGGTACTTTCCATCATTATCAGCCAATTAAACTTTTAGAAGAGGGGATTTGGCGCTCAGATCCACCACGTTGCATCAATAAAGGGAGGGCTAACGCTAAAACTGGCGGGGGACCGCCGCGGGCCACAAAACCGCGCGCGGGCACCCGTCGCGTGCGCCCGTCTCAGTTAGCGCTGCTAGTATCATTTTATTCAATAAAATCAACAAATATTTATTTGACCGTAGCATCTAGCGGCGCTCGACTGATATGTAGAAACAAACCCGCTCACGTGTGCCCGCCGCGGGCGCCCGCGCCGTGTACTCGCCGCCCGCCGCGCGCTTGTGAATCCACCACCCGCGCCTGCGCTCCGTCGCTCTGTCCATACTATTTTTCATTATACACCCGCGAGCGTGCAACCGCGCCAGTTTTAGCGTTAGCCCTAAAACTCGCGCGGGCGCACGCGGCGGGCGACCGCCGCGGGCCACAAATCCGCGCGCGGGCACCCGTCGCGTGCGCCCGTCTCAGCGCTGCTAGTATAAATTTCATGTCGAGCGTGTACAGTTGTGTCGAGTAGATTACCATGGATTATTTACTAATTTATTATTTGGCAAAAAGACATAAATGGAAAAAACGTCAACTGCATAACCCGTTCTTGACAAGTAGGTTACTTAGCGGAGAATTTGATAATTCATTCGCCATATCCCATAATACTGGCCGAAATTGCACCTCAATTATTACGCGCTTTGTATCGATGTTCATGATTGTACCTAGCCCCTGACGCGTGTGACCGTGGCATCTAGCGGCGCTCGTCTTATTTGCAGAAACAAACCCGCGCCCGCGCTTCGTCGCACGCGCCTGCGCTGTCCATACTATTTTTCATTATACACCCGCGCGAGTTTTAGCGTTAGCCCTAGTGTGACGATCACACTGTCAGTTGATAATAATGACACGTGCTTTCCACTTCATGGATATAAGAAAAGCCATCGCCAGACTTGAATCTAAGACCTTGTAACACTTGCCCATTAGAACCCTATTAACGGTCACTACAGGGCCAAGCCTCCATCCTTGTAGGAGAGAGGATGAAAGCTCAGACTCACCACGCTGCTCCGGTTTGACTGACTCAAGATGAACATTTCATTTATCAATCACTATCAGATGTTGATTGTGCCTACGACCGTCGGCTTAACGTGCTCTCCACAGTACGGGAGTGTAACACCACCATCGTCTGAACAAAGAAAATCTCTGAATTATTCCACAAGCTGATCCAGGCTTCAAACCAAGGCGCTTAATCGAAGCCACATAGGCTGTCCACAAGACCAATGAGACATTTATGCTTTGATATGTTGGCGACCTCCGTGGCGCAGTGGTATGCGCGATGGATTTATAAGACGGAGGTCCTGGGTTCGATTCCCGGCGGGGTATATTGAGATTTTTCTTAATTTGTCTTAGTCTGGCTGGTGGGAGACTTTCGCCGTGGCTAGTTACCACCCTAGAGACAAAGACGTACCGCCAAGCGATTTAGCGTTCCTGTACGATGTCGTGTAGAAACCGATAGGGGTGTGGATTTCATCCTATTCCTAACAAGTTAGCCCGCTTCCATCTTAGATTGCATCATCACTTAACATCAGGTGTGGTGTGATAGCAGTCAAGGGCCAACTTGTAGTCGATAAAAAAATGTACAGGCTACATCATAACTGGTATTGAAAATTTAGGTCACCTTCATAGAGCACCTACCGCCTGACTCAGTACATAGGTATTCATTTCACATTGAATAATTTATAATAGAATGATGGTTATTAATTTTTTCCACTAATTATCCGACTATAGTTCTCTGTTAAATGTTACTATAACTTTAACTAAGTATCGGTTCGACATTAAGTAACTTGTAATTATGTAGACGGTGGCGAACGTTTCTACTGAATCATTTTCTAGATACATACTTAGTATATTTTCTAGGAAAACTCCAAAAAATAAGTAGGTAGGTACCTAAGGACCTACTTATCTTCTTAACTTTAAGTAGAAGTAGTATTTTTTGGTGATTCTTTCCCGTAAACCTCTTTGATTAGTATACATTATCGAGTACTTACCTTATACGCAAGTGGATTCCAACTATGGACCACTACTTGGACTATCACTGAATCCAAAAACTCAACGTTTCAACATCCTATTAAGCCGAGGCGTTACTCCCTATGAGACGATCTTTCCTATTATGTTCTTCTAAGCCCACTTGTCAATCGTCGACACTTGCAAAAAATATTTTCTGTTCCTATAGGCCTAAGTTGCGCTCGAAAGAGATATGTCGGGTCACGGAAAGATTCCGAGTTTTTCATTCTGTCATGAAATTTTCAGTACATTCCAGTGACAAGCTTGGAGTCAGAAAGTTTTAAACCCACGTGTCTCGGAGAGCACGTTCAGCCGTCGGTCCTGGTCAGTATCATCGACATTCGATAATTATCGTTAATTCATGGAACATTATCACTCTAAGCCCGCCAACCCATTACTGAAGCAACGTGGTGGGTCTACGCTCCATATCCCCTCTCCTATAACGAGGGAGTCCTGGCCCTGTAGTGGGCCGTTAATAGACTGATAATGATGACTTATACATATCGGAGAGATCGCCGTGTGCTCGGAGGATTAAGGATCAGTGTTGTTAGCTGGTGGTGTAAGCTACCAATGATATAAGAATGTCATGCTTGTCAATGAATAGTCAAATGCACATAAATTCTACTTAGAAAGTCTAGGCAGGGTGAACTACACCAACATTGAAGGTGAACGTTGATATCATGAAGGATCCTTAAACCTGCATCCATGTCGTAAGCCTGTGACTCTGTTAGAGTCTCCCTCCCACGCGATAGGCATCCTGGTACAGTTGGTCCATATACATACCCTTTAAACGTTCGGCGACAAAACAAACACACTAAGACACTGGAAAGCATCCATGCTCATCACACATTTTTCAGATGTGAAAACATACAGCCTACGACGCAGAAGCAGCGTCACTACCCACTGCGCCACTCGACCATCAAGTATAGTATTTTGTAGTATCTAAGTATCTAGTGCTTAGGTAAGTACTTAGAAAGGTGCTTAGGAGGTACGTGGTACGAAGTCAATTATTTCTTAGAATTGGAAAGTTCTTTAAACATGTCAATTACTGTTATGTGTAACGGTAAGAGTCGTCGTCGACTTATGCAACCGCACCGTCAGTTTCAGCACGTTTAAACCGAATGGGGTGTGGATTTTCATCCTACTCCTAACAAGTTAGCCCGCTTAAATCTTAACATAGCAGTCAAGTCAAAAAATAGTATCGGAGCGTCCGAATGAAAATCCGAAATTTTATTCAAGTTCAAAATCATTTCAAGTAGGCTGTTTTATTAGCTTTTTTGAAACGTCAAGTTTGTCAGTACGTAGTGACTCTACCACGGATTCGGAAGACTCCTGCCGAGAAACTCAGCAGTTGCTCTTTTAAAAATCAATATTACATTTTGTATTTGATTATTTACAATTTTGGGTAATTTAATACCAAACCTCAAACCTTAACACAGATCTATTATTTAATTCTACAGATAGTTTGGTAATGATAATTTCTAAACATGTCAACTCATCCACTCTACTGGGTACAATGAAATCTTGAAATCAATGGCTGACATAACGCATGCTGCGTACCATTCGCTCGTTATTTTTATCTTCGCGTCCACTGGACACACGAGTCTCACAACCCTGGTTTGGAAGTTCTAACATGACCCGACAGTGGACGTCCATCGATACTGTGGATAATGATACATATAGGATTTTGTTGGTGATTGATCGCACGCTGCACGCACATTTGCTTGCCTTCAATGTAGTCAGCGATGACCACAATGCCTGAATAAATAATACGAACATTGGCCATGAGTAGGTGCTTACTTAGCTGAAAGTGGCTGAAAGATTTAGTATGTGACCCTAATCGTCATGTGGCTTAACTTTTAAGCAAACACCCCATAGACTTACTCATTAGTCGTCACTCAATTTCTTGCACGAGCGTTGCATTTTTCTACGCTGATATATTCTTACATGTATATGTATAGAAAAATAATAATACTCTATAAAAAAATATTAATTTGTCGTTGCATTGAAACAGAGTACGAATACTGCAAAGAAATTTATTAGATGTTTTAATTACAATAAAGATTTACATATTTTCTTACAAGAACCTTGCATTTCTATTGTAAATGTACACGCATTCATTCAGGGAGGCGTTGTTTTAATTATTCAATGTATCCTCCATCTCCTTCAAACGTCCGATCAAGGATGCGTGGGAAGGAGACGGAACGTTTTTAAAAACGGCGTCCGTTGTCAGTAACAGAGGGTAGTAGGACGCGATTAGTCGCGCGTCAACCTCGCGCCGATGCGGACGCGCGCGATGTCCTCCCGATCCAGGCGGCCGGCAGCAATGCTCTCCCGCAGACACAACTTTCGAATAACCAAACAAAAGTTGATCAGTTAAAAGAAACGAAAATGAGTTAATCCCTTTTTGTTCTTTTGTTTCGCATGCAACAACTTTAGTGTTTAGTTTTTTCGATGCCCGATTCGAAGGTCGCGTCCTTCAATCGATGAACAATTAAATACGTGTGACCACTGTCCACGTATGGACTGTTTTTGATACGTTTTTATCATAAGTGCCAACTAGTGTTAAGGACACAAGGACTTTGAGTTTGTTTGGGGGCAATTTTTGATACAATATTCACCTTCATGGAATATGGGCATCTGTTTAGACCGTGGTGAGTCAAGGTCCCACGTTGGGCGCCAAAACTATTTTTGATTTCTGATTTTTAAAAATGTCATCATTTGTGAAAATAGTGTTACTTTTAAGAAACTATCAAAGCTATTAAATGTAAAATTAGGCTTTATAGTTATGTACTTGTGAATTTTTATGTGAAGCTGAACTGTTCTTGAGGAAATCAGGAGCATAATATTTGTAGTATGTGAAATCTATGTTTATAATAAAAATAAATATTAACTAATTCATTAAGGACATTTTGAAACTATAACCCTACATTGAAATTATTCGAAATTTTTAGCAGCAGCTTCGCAGCTTCAAATTTAGCGCCAAATTTTAGTGATTTTAGAGCCTACGTCCAGGTCTTGCAAGTTGTTTTGAAAGTAAAAGTAGATATTGTTTGAAATTTGTATTTCTCTGTCGTGATGTTCATGGGTGCAGATAATGATCCTGATAAAAAATAATTCCAAAAACCGTCAGATCCTATTTCAATAATAGGTACAAGACGATTGAACAGGTTGTATGGTCACAGATCTAGCTTGTCCCCAGGGGTCGAATGAAAAAAGTTATCAGAACAGAGTTAGTCACTTTCCTATAAAGTTTAGAGAATGATTTTTATGAAGACATTTAGGTAATATAATATAACGTAAAAATATTTATATATTGAAACAAGAACTAATTTAAAGAAAAAGAGCTCTTTGTTGATTCGTTAATCATTATAAACAACGCTAGTGTTATTTATTGATTAATCAATCAATAAAATCAAAGATTACAATGAGACAATTTGTTTTAGCGGGAAATAAAAAGAATAGTAAGTTTTTTTTATTATTTTGTCGTCAACATGAACTTATTTAGTTTATATATTATGAAATAGCGTAATCTCTATTTTTTCTTTAGCTTAATATCATATAAGAAATCAAGTCTCCAGTTGCCGGGTGCTTGGTGGCTATTAGACAAACACCGTTAATAAGAGATTAAACTTTATAATATCATTGACTATAAACGTCAACCATATTAAGCCCCCAAATATCTTGTAGGAAGCAAATAGGACTTACTTAATTTACTGGAACTAACTGAAAGGAATGATTACGGAATAAAATTTTTGAAATAAAAATAGAACCGACTCAAAACGCATTAAAAAGTAAAAAATAACTGTGTCATTTAGTTGCTTTAATTTACTTAAGCATATCTATGAAGTTGGTGCCAGCCAAGTTTAAGGAACATTTATTTTACGTAGTAAAGCAGTTTGCGGGTTCTAGGTAATGTCCTTAAAGTAGAAACCTTGGCTGTCACCGACTCCTAGATATGCTTAAGTAAATTAAAGCAACTAAATGACACAGTTATTTTTTACTTTTTAGTGCGTTTTGAGTCGGTTCTATTTTTATTTAAAAATTTTTATTTCTTACTTTTTAGTGATTTATCGCCACGTATGGTACTCGTACTATACTGTCATAGTATATTATACGGCACTAGTAGCCAAAAAGCTACCGATACCGAGACAAAAACCAAAATCGCTGTATGCGTGCCCGTGCCTCCAAAATTTGAAGAGTTCCTTTAATTTCTCCAGCATATCATCATCAGATTTTAACATGATGACACTGGGACACCTTGGAAGTATACCCTTTCTAATAAAAAAAGAATTATCAAAATCGGACAACTCTGTAAAAAGTTATGCGTGGTCATTGACATATTAATACTATGGACTTCGGGTCAGCGATAAAAAGTGTCCGAACCAAAAGTAAGCCAAAACGCGAAATGACTTCCAATCGCAATTCAGTCTCATATTAGCTGACTGACAGAATACACGTCAATAATGCCGTAATGTGTTATGAAAAACTTGTAGGAACTACCCGAGTAAGGTGAGAAAAGAAGACGGTGTACCATATTTTCAGTAAGTAAATATTTACTGATGATTTTAAAGTATTATTTTGCTTTGAAACAGGCTATTTTATTAAAATTTTAATAAACTATAGAAACGAATTGCATAACCAACCAAAATGAACACAAGTATCTATCTGTCCTTTTCCCATACGCTACCCGCGTATAGGATAGAAGGAGTGCAATATATTTATCTAATTAACCACATTTAGTTCGGATCTGCCGTGAGCAATAGAATGTTTTAGAACAACGACTGCATAGAGTTATTTTGTTGTTTAACATTTGAATTATTTACTTACTTAATTTTTGAATTAAAATAATTAGATTATTTTCAATTCAAAAATTTTTATTTATTATGTCAACTTTTATTTTTTATGTCATGAATATTAATCAAATATCTTTGACCATAATGGTATATTAATTTGATAACTATAAGAATTATCTACATGAAATTAGGAACAGTTATTTAAAAAAGTGATCTAACGTCATTGAAGTAAAAAAATATATTTTCAGTTTAAATAAAAAGAGGAAAATATCGAGAACTTGAAATTTCAAAGTAAAGAACTATATCGAGTGGCATATCATTTTGTACATTTGTGGATTTGATTTGTAATTAAATATTATTATAACTAATTATTATTTTATACAAGATAATTACAACAATTATTATTTGGTACAAGATTTATCCCAGCATATAGAGGTCAGGGATATGTAAATAAAAATTAAAATTTGTTGTAAATATAATATTTAAATATAAGATGCCAAAAAAATTTGAAAGCTACCGACTCCACACCATTTATGTTGTCCTATTTTCACGAGAAGCTGTCATGTCAAAAAAAGGCTGCCATGGCAACCGTCAATCGAAGCAGATTACTTATTGCATGCAATTAGACCGTTGCAAATTAGACTGTATAACAATACGATAAGACATACATTACAATGTTATTTTGTGTATAAAAACATAAATACATCCTAGTGTGTATAAAATATCTTGGGACACTTTTGACGTAAATTTTGCATTAGACCCGAAGTCCATAGTATTAATATGTCAATGTGCGTGGTCATACATAAAAAATAAAAAAGAATATACATGTCGAATTGAGAACCTCCTCCGTTTTTTTTCGTCGGTTAAAAATAAAATCTCGTGACGGGACCTTTTATCAAAATAAGTGTATCACAATCATCAACATTATTATCAGCCCATTGACGGCCCACTACGGGAACATGCCTTCCTCCTTATAGAAGAGACTATAATTTCACAATAATAAACAAAGTTAAAATTTTTCAGCATATGCATCTATTAGGCAACCATAAAGTTTAGACAATAATGAATTAAGGATATAGCTAGTTACAGAAATATATATTCTCAATCGCCCAAGTATAATAATATGAGGGAAAATGCCTCTATACACTAGCTACATACACACACCTCAAACACCCCTAAATTTAATTCTTAGCGTATCCATATTTGCAAATGCATACAGAACGTGAAGAGAATATATAATACTCTATCTATGTTTACATAAAAATAATATGAGAGAGGAATTAGACAGAGCATTTCCTTGTTTAACGAAGAAATGCTCAATGCTCTATTTCTATTCATACCTACACTGAAAGAATTTGAGAGGAAGGGTTGAATGATCATTCACTTGTTTAATGTAAATCTGTCGTCAGACCGCAACAGTTAGTTTAAATTTCAAAACCATAACGAAACATAAAATTTTTTTGTATCCTGTTATAACCGATAGTTCTGTAGCTCTTGTAAGATAGACTTTAGTTTTTGGTGAAAAATAATACAATAAAAACCTTAAGCTATTTATGATTAATATATATAAAATATCTAATTAAAATGCCGTTCCTAGAACAAAAAAATGAAGACTTCGAGACGGGAGAAGAGAACAGTCGCCAAGCCAGCGCGTGGCCGGCCACTCCGTCCGGCGTCGCCTTCCCCATGCAGAACTCCAGCTACGTCAAGTTCGAGCCGCCTTCCGTTCCTGTCATCTTCGTCTTGGGTAACTACATTTCTATATAACGTCTTCCTTGCCAATATTCGATCATAGCGACCAATATAGAGATTAGCCATTCAGGAGATATTTTGTGTAAACGCAAACACACTAAGACTACTTAATTAAAATTTCTTAAAATAATAAAATAAAAGAGCTTTAAAATCAGATAATTCAATAGAACACAAGCGAACAATTATTATTTGTTACATATTTCTAAAAGCGATTACTTGAACTCTCTCTACTTTTGCCATAGTTTCATACCTAAGGTAATTAATCTACGCACTAAAATATCACCTACCCACCATCAATTAGGATGGCTAGCTTAAAACTTAGCTTCCTGGAATTATCTAGGGGAAACTATGTAGAATATTCATCAATTAGGACAATAACTGAATAACAAAAAGTTGAAGATGAATAAATTGGCTACAGTGATTAAAATATTGCCGTAAAGATGTAAGGTATACCTAATGAAAGAAAAGTAGAATTTTTTGAATCTTCCACAAGATATACTCTTGTGCATATTTTTATCGAATTTGTCCTTGATCATGTTCTATGAATTTGATGACTAGAAGAAAATTGCATAATATTATGTAAGATTGATATACTAAGCCAACGCATCGTATGCATTGTTTATTCAACGTGTTTGTAGTAATAAGAAATGCACGACTTCGCGCTGACTGCGTTGCTTAGAAAAGCAAACGTCCATTAAACGTCTGGATATCACCGCTTTAGGAAAACATCGGACTTGTTGCTGTAAAAATAGAAGAGATGTAACTTTGTAGGTGTACATTAAATAGGTTAACAGTAAAGCAATCGGTAATCATTAAAGAAACATGACGCTTTGATTTTTGTACCACTATTAGTTAAATGAGCAGGTACAAGATCCTGTGTGGTCCCGCAGAGCATCACTTCCTAAGGCTCACTCGACAGGAGTACGCTAGACCTAACGATACCCTTTCCTGGGCTTATTTGGTGTCAAGTTGCTTGCTACTGGCAATGTTGCCATCAGCGATAATGCAGAAGTAAAAGTATGATGATACAATTTTCCCGGATGATCTTACATATTAAGCTTCTGTGGCATGCATAAGTTACTACAAAAGTGTAGGACAGTAGCCAAATAAATGAAATAGAAAAAAAACGGAATCAACAATTGATGATTGATAAACGAACACTGTATACCTAAGTTTAGTTTAATGCTTTTTATAGTGTGACCCATAGTCAATGTTATGGTCTAACTTAGCCACTCAGGCTACAGAAACTGAAAACGTCACCCGGGTGCCGCTCGATATTTGGCTAACTACAATAAAAGTCAGCGAAAATTTTTAAGCGAATATAGCGGAATTGTCTACATCAATGCGATTGGTAGATTTTAGAGTGAATGTTATTGTAGAGAGCAGTGCGTAATGGTTAACCGGAACAGGCACGTTCGCAGGCGGGCCGGGCAGCGGCAAGGTGACCCACTGCGACACGCTGGCGCACGAGCGGCGCGGCGTGGTGCACGTCAACATGACCGACCTGCTGCAGCAGTACGCCATCGGGAACGGTGAGTTGACCGGCACGGGCACGTTCGCAGGCAAGCCGGGCGGCGGCAAGGTGACCCACTGCGACACGCTGGCGCACGAGCGGCGCGGCGTGGTGCACGTCAACATGACCGACCTGCTGCAGCAGTACGCCATCGGGAACGGTGAGTTGACCGGCACGGGCACGTTCGCAGGCAAGCCGGATGGCGGCAAGGTGACCCACTGCAACACGCTGGTGCACGAGAGGCGCGGCGTGGTGCACGTCAACATGACCGACCTGCTGCAGCATTACGCCATCGGGAACGGTGAGTTGACCGGCACGGGCACGTCCGCAGGCAAGCCGGGCGGCGGCAAGGTGACCCACTGCGACACGCTGGCGTAAGGGCGGCGCGGCGTGGTGCACGTCAACATGACCGACCTGCTGCAGCAGTACGCCATCGGGAATGATAAGTTTTGTGAGAACCAGCACAATACGAACGTTTCTTGTGGCAGTGTGCTATAAGCTTTCCGTACTATGATGGTAGTTTAAGGTGATGTTTACTCTGGCCTCCTGAATAATGCAACAAATCGATAAGAACTGCTGCGACATTGCTATTGAATTCACTCAAACCGTTGGTCACTTCACTTTTATCAGTGTACTATACAATGTTTACTACATATGGTGTATATAAAAGGTTTCGCGCACATCGTCTACGACAACTATTGAAATGCTTTTGAAAAAAGCAACTTTCTGTTGAGTGTTTCTGATCCTCCTTCACCAAATTATTTTTGCAAAATTAGATGTAGGTAGGTAAAACTAAAGGTACGAAGAGTTTTTAAAGAGTTAAAGTATTAATTTACATGTGGATCTTAATTGTCATATTTAACCTTACCCACTCAAAAGGTACGTAAAAAATATGATCAATTAGCTATTCCGAACTGATGTGCTCAAATATACATTTTGCATTTGTTCCTAATTATCTGGTTTATGTCAGATATGCAAGACTTCGGCACGCTGTCCAGTAAGACGGTGACGGAGGTGTTGATGCTGGAGATGAAGATGGCGCCCACGGCCAGCACCTACCTGGTCTCCGGCTACCCGCGTTCCATGCGGGACGTCGCTGAGTACTCCGACAAAGTAAGTTTACCTCCTTAATACGTACTACCATATGAAATAAGCAGAGCGGCATAGATTATCGATTAATCTGCGATGCGAAACCAAAATGGCGATAATACTTTCCAGCAGCAGTGTTTTGTTTTATGGTTATGGACCTCAAAGAAGCACAGTCTCCTCCGCTTGATAGAAGAAATAAGTTCTCTTTTTTCGAATGGTAGAAAGTACGTTTCGACGACCTCCGTGGCGCAGTGGTAAGCGCGGTGGATTATTTATAAGGCGGAGGTCCTGGGTTCGATTCCCGGCGGGGCAGATTGAGATTTTTCTTAATTTGTCTTGGTCTGGCTGGTGGGAGGATTTCGCCGTGGCGAGTTACCACCCTACCGACAAAGACGTACCGCCAAGCGATTTAGCGTTCCGGTACGATGTCGTGTAGAAACCGACTGGGGTGTGGATTTTCATCCTACTCCTAACAAGTTAGCCCGTTTCCATCTTAGGTTGCATCATCACTTAACATCAGGTGTGATAGCAGTCAAGGGCTAACTTGTAGGCATTAAAAAAAAAAAGTAGAATTAAGGTAGGGTCCATGCTATATACATACAGACGCATATACATGGGAATCTTAATAAGTCTACCGTAGGTATCTGTGTGTCTAACTGGGACATCGTAGCTCGCAAACGGATATATTCATTTGTATGTGATTCGTTTAAAATAAAAGACAGCTAATTTTAGCGAGATGTTTCTCAGCTATAGAAGATTTTGCCATAACGATGATAGAAATGTCTGACTTGAAAATTGTTGCCTTTATTTTTTTTACTTAATACGAAACTTGGTTTTTTTTTGTACGGTAATTTAATGACTAGAATTCCATGTAGTCAAATTCATAGAAAAAGTTTCGGAATTCTATAGAATAACCATCGATGGGTAGGCACTAACTGTTAAACCGCAATCAAACGTAAAAGTATGTTAAAGAACTGTAAAATAACTTCAACTCATGGCGTATCTAATGATTGTCGGTACCTTTTCATACGCGAAACCAGTCGGCTTTTCAAAAGATGATCCGATGACCTTGTTTAGTGATACGAGGTTACTTTAATTTAATCGGCAGTATCAAAAGAAGTAGAAGAAGGATTACCTTTTGTGGTTAGCCAATGTGGTTTCGATTACGAGGTCTTGAATTCGAATTCTGGGGCTGGTCGTGAAATAATTCTAAGTTTTTCTTCTAAGAAATTTTCAATAAATTCTATACCTGAAGTCAGGAAGATGGCGGTGTCAAACCTATACCTTGTAGAGCTCGTTAAGCCGTCGGTCCCGGTCTCTATCATTACCATCTATCTGATTGTGAGCGTTAATAGATTAACTTAACATTATCACACTAAGCCCACCAACCTGTATTAAAGCAGCCTGGTTGGTCTAAGCTTCAAATTCTCTCGCCTACAAGCAGAGAGACCTGGCCCTGTAGTGGCCCTCACACGATTTCTAGGCAGTAACTAGCCACGACCGAACTGAAGCCGGCCACTAGTCAGACCTTGACCATTTTAAAAAATGTTAATCTGACGGCCGGGAATCGAACCCAGGACCTCCTGCTTAAAAATCCGCACCACTGCGCGACGGAGGGCGTCGAAATTTTTCGCCTTTCGCATATCCTTTCTTTCTTTCTTTTTAATAAAATGAACAAACTATACGCAGTACCCATTATCACAATTAATGAATCAACCCGAAAGACATTTAGGTGACCCGTTTAAACATACCAACTATGTATATCAGTACGTATAGTCGTATATTATACGTACAATTTGTTTCAGTATGTATATAAAATAATAAATCGATTTGGAAAGGACAGATTGACAGGAATCCACGGCTGTTGCTGTAGTGTGTCAAGGGCGTGTAGGACAACCTCATTACCAACACGTGCGCCTATTTTGTCTGTTTAACGGGCCATGGCCCTGCTCCTTAGGTTTAACATTTATATATATTAACCAGCCAAGCTCCGCGATTCCATCCACTGCAAAACTCCTACATGCCTGTATATTTAAATTGTTTTTCCCGTCATCCCTAAGATTCACAATTTGCTCATATATATTTCCTGTTTTCTAAACAAAAAATATATATATTCTTTTTATATTCTTTTTATATATTCTTTTTCGGCGGGTAGTTGCAAAACAAGTGACACGTATTTTTTGTGCTCCTCTATACAATTTTGATTTTTATATGGTTTTATCGTATTAACTTACGTAAATATGTGCTAAAATCTTCAAACCTGCCACCAGTGTCACATTAAGGTATTTTATTCACAATATTAATTGGACATCATCAAGAGTTACACTCAACCACTAACTTGTCACTGTACCACATATTGCACAATATGGATTCTATAAAGAAAACTATGGACGAGCTATCACATCACTTTCATAAAACCATGGCAGAATTTCAACAAAATTTGCAGTCTGCAATACCAGCTACCAGCCCCACCTCGAACATAGCATCACAATTTAGCTTGTTCCGGAATTTTGTGCTGGCTGCTTTATCAAGTCTGCAGGGCCAGGTCGAGTTATTAACTAAGCAGGTGGAGCAACGGGAAACTAGGAGTAGAAGAAAGATTCTTTTAATCCATGGCATCCCAGAAGTCGCGAAGGAAGATGTTCCCGTTGGAGTGGTAAAAGTTCTGAAGGATAACATGCAACTTCCTGAACTGTCAGCGACTTCCATTGCTCGCTGTCATCGCTTGGGACAGACTGGCGGGGACAAGCCTAGGCCTATATTGGTTAAATTTTGTGACTTGCAAGTGCGAAACAGGATTTGGTTCGCTAAGAAATGCCTCAAAGGTAAAGGTATAACGTTGGCTGAATTTTTGACCAAGGATAGGCATGAAGTCTTCATGGCTGCCAGGCAACAATTAGGCCTCTCGAGGTGCTGGACTAAGGACGGTCTAGTCATTGTTATAGGCCCTGATGGTAAGCGCCATTCTATCACTTCAAAGGCACAGTTAACTTCCATCGTTTCCGAGAGTGTTCAGGAGCTAGCCACCAATGCCCCAGCTTGCCCCTCCGGAGTAGCACCCAGGTCTCAAGCGGGTCCTTCACAAGCGCATAGATCCCGAAGAGTGGTTAAGAAATAACTAGCTTGTATGTATTCTTGGTGAATTTTTGTCTGATCTGTTGCAAATTATTAGTTCTAGATATTAATTTATTGGTCTTAACTTTTTAATTTAATTAATCCACAAGTTTTAATGTTTACTTTCAACTTGACTTGTATGTAATTAGTATTAACTATTAGTACAACAAGTGTACAATACTATTTAATCCAGTTGTTTTGTAAACAAGTCACAGAGCGGTGTATGTGTTATAGCCACAGAGTAATTAATACTCGTATAACTGTGCGTTGTAGCATAGATTAGGTAAAATATTTGTGGTCTGTCACTTGTTATGATATTTACAATGAACAATTGTTTTTAATTATGTAACAGATTGTGTAGTCTATGGAGGCACAATAGCAGTTGTTGTTGTGTTTTTTTTTTTATTTCCCTGTTATTGCTTTATTATTAATAGTTAAAATGCTTTTTTTTTTTTTACACTTCCTTTCATATATTAATTGTAGTTAATATGTACTGCTACGTTTAACGTTTTAACATTTAATGTAAAATGTAGTAAACTTGCCTTTTGTTAATTGATGCGTTTACACTGTCGGCAGGCAATTTTATGTGTTTTTATTGGTTATTTAACTATTTATTAACTATCTTTAGTTTTATTTATATATTTATAATATTATATCTAATTTTAATATGAATATACATAGCCTATTTGCAGATAATGCAACTAACACGTTTAATAATGATAGCACTGATGAGAGCACTTTTTACTCTCCAAATTGTTCATCGGATGAAAGTTTCCATAGTACATCAATACCTTTATGCACGCACCTTGAGTCAACCTTTGCGGTATTTCCTAAAAATTTTAATGTGGTACACATTAATGCCCAAAGCATACCTGCACATTATCCAGATCTTCTTGCTTCCTTTGATTGCAGAAATATCCATGCTGTTCTAATATCAGAGTCCTTTTTAAAACCCTGCCTACCCTCCACATCTTACTCACTCCCAGGTTTCCATTTAATCCGTAATGATCGTGAAGGAAAAGGTGGGGGTGGTGTTGCCATCTATCTTCGTAGCCACATACCCTTTTCTGTTCTACATAAATCTTCTACTGAATCTTCTGAACATTTACTTTTGGAACTGCTGTTTGGTAATATAAAATTACTGTTAGGTGTTTTTTATTGTCCATCTTTGCGTATCAATTACTTTCAGGAGTTTGAGTCTTTGTTGGAAAATTTCGTACCTAATGCAAATCACACAATAATCATGGGGGATTTTAATACCTGTTTGGTTAAAAATGATTCACGGGCTGTTAAATTAAAAAATATCATCGAAAGCTCCAATCTGTCCTTTCTTCCTACTAATCCCACTCACTACTTTCCAAACTGTTCTCCTTCTCAGCTCGATCTTATGCTTGTTTCTTCCTCTGATTATGTAAGTGTGCATGGTCAGCTACCTGCTGAAGCATTCAGTTACCATGATCTCATTTACTTATCGTACAAAGTTCGTCCTCCTAAATCGAAGCCGACAATTGTCATGCGACGTAGCTTTAAAAATTTTAATAACAATAGCTTTCTCCATGATCTTAATTGCATTGACTGGTCGGCAATTTTCAATGCTCCAACAGTAGATGACAAACTTTTAATTTTTAATTCCCTTCTTTCAGATCTCTTTGATATTCATGCACCTTTGCGCCCAATTAAATTAAAACACCTTCCTGCACCGTGGTTAACCAACGATATTAGGCTCATGATGTCCAAGCGTAATGCGGCAAAATCTAAATATAAAATCAACCCTACTGAAGCTAATTTACTTAAGTATAAGCGTCTACGCAATCAATGTAATAAAGCATGCAGAGAAGCCCAGCGTAATTATATCCACGAATCAGTTGATGGGAAAAACACACTTACTGTGTGGAAATTTTTGGGCTCGCTAGGCGTTGGACGTCAGCAAAAAGGGATTTCAAATGATATTGATTTGAATGCGCTAAATCAACATTTTTGTAAAGGTACGACTCATATTCCATTAAAGGCTCAAACTCTTGATTCAATCAATTTACTTCCTTATCCTATTTATCCAAAATTCTATTTCAAAATTGTTACACCCTATGAAGTTATGAAGCATTTAATGGCAGTGAAATCGGACGCCATGGGTAGCGACAGTATCAGTCGTAAGAGGATACATCTAAGTTTGGACGGTGTCTTGCCTATTATATGTCATTTATTTAACACATCCCTTTTAACTAACGTCTTTCCCAGTGCATGGCGTGTGGCTCATGTAATACCCATACCAAAAACCAATAACCCCACATTGTTTTCCCATTTCCGACCTATTTCTATTCTTCCATTCTTATCCAAAGTCCTTGAGCGTATTGTCCATTCCCAACTTTCACTATTCCTCTCTAAGAATAACATTCTCAGCCCTTTTCAGTCTGGTTTTCGTCGTGGGTACAGCACGGTTACGGCTTTAACTAAAGTCTCCGATGATGTTCGTTTTGGAGTTGACAACAAGCAAGTTACAATTTTGACCTTGCTCGATTTTTCTAACGCGTTCAACACTGTTGATTTTGAAATTCTTCTAGCGATACTTAAGTCTATTAATATTTCTCCTCCTGTTGTCAGCTGGTTTCATTCTTACCTGTACGATCGCACCCAGTGCATCCGTGTTGGGGAGAAGTTATCCTCTTACTGCTCTCTTAACGCCGGTGTCCCACAGGGTGGTGTGCTATCACCTTTACTTTTCTCAATTTTTATCAATACAGTTACTAGTCTTCTGTCAATATCTTATCACCTGTATGCTGACGATTTTCAAATATATATTAAAACCCCTGTTCCTGGCATTTCAGAGGCCATAAATCGTCTCAACAATGAGCTTAAGGCTGTCTGTGACTGGAGCAAGTCTTATGGATTATTAGTGAATGCTAATAAATCCCAAGTTATTATACTGGGTAATTCCAGGCAGATATCCAAAATTAACTTTCCCGTTTTACCCCCAGTTGTCTTTGATGGCGCCGTGCTACCCTATAGCAAGACTGTAAAAAACCTTGGCCTTATCATGGATTGCAATCTATCGTGGAGGCCACAAGTTGCTCAAGTAAGCAAGAAATTTTTTAGCGCATATGGGTCCTTAAAAAGATGGAGTAATCTGCTGCCCATTAGAACTAAAACTTTACTGGTGAATGCTCTTCTTCTTCCTATCTTAGATTATGCTGATGCCTGTTACCTGGACTTGACCGAAGACCTCCTGAACAAACTCGAACGGTTGCAAAACTTGGGCATTAGGTTTATATTTGGCCTTAGAAAATACGATCATGTGACCGAGTTTCGCAATAAACTTCTATGGCTTCCTATCAGGCATCGGCGCAATCTTCATGTCCTTTCACTTTTATATTCTATCCTTTTCCATCCTTGGACACCGCCTTACCTTAAGGAGCGATTTAATTTTCTTGGACCCTGCACTTCTCAGGGCTCACAACGGTCTTTAAGAGAGAATGTGCTTGCTATGTCTAAAGGTGACTCAGATTCTTTTACCATTAAGGCTGCTACATTATGGAACGCGCTTCCGGATGATATTAGACGCTCTAAATCACTGGCTGTATTTAAGAATCGTGTTAAGAGGCATTACCTATCATTATAATTGTCATCAAATTGTAATGGTAGATAATGTTACTTATGCTATGTGTATATATTATTGTGTTGTTATTTATGTTTTTAAAATATATTATTTGTAATTATATGTCTTAGTATCATTATATAGTAAGTATTTATGATAGTATTTATCAAATATATAGGTATATGTATATATAATAGGTATTTATATTTATCGATATATGTAGTATGTATTTTATTATTGGTAGTTTATTTCATTAGTTGCATGTATGTTTTGATTATGTAGTTTATTGCAATCCCGTCTCACACAATTATTCTTCCTTAGGATGGGTAGCCTGGAAGAGATCACTTTTAGTGATAAGGTCGCCCTTTGCTTTTTCGCTGTATCTTATTTTATTGTACCATTCTTGTTTTTGTTTTTTTGCAATAAAGTTGTTTATTATTATTATTATTATTAAAACCTATATTACTTGTTAAACTTATAGTACCTACCGTAGGAATCAAACATCCCTAAAGACCATGTATTCGAAGTGAATAAATATTAAGACTTAACTAAAAAAAAATTACTGCCTCGTTAGTCTAGTGGTTAGTTTATGTGGCTTCGATCACACGAGGTCTTGGGTTCGATCCCTGGGTCGGGTCATGGAATAATTCTGAGCTTTTTCTTTCTTCTATGAAATGTTCAGTACATTCCAAGCCTGGAGTCTGGAAGTTGGTGGTATTACACCCCCGTGCCTCGGAGAGCACGCTAAGTCGTCGGTCCCGGTCACTATCATCAACATCTGATAGTGATCGTTAATAAATGAAACATTATCACTCTAAGCCCACCAACCCGCATTGGAGCAGCGTGGTGAGCGTACGCTCCATATCCCTTCTCCTATATGGAGGGAGGCCTGGCCCTGTAGTGGGCCGTTAATAGTCTGATAATGATGAACTAAAAATGTTTGTTGATAGACAGTAGAAGTGAGTGCGAGCGTTATACCAGCAAAATCACTCTATAACCTGCTAAAAGGCCATGGTCCTACTAGAAATGCAGCAAGCTTCAACATATTGAGAACATTTAAAGCGGTGTAGAATAACATGAGCGCAGGGTGTTCTAATGGTATTAAATGTTAAAAGCTCCATGGGGACAGAGTTAATGGCAATTGTGCCTACGCCGTAACATGGGTACTACCTACCACAATAATATCTAGAATGTGGCTAAAGATATAACGTTAACAGTACAACACTTCATTACCAATTTTTTAACCGATGAAAAAAAACGGAGGAGGTTGTCAATTCGACACGTATATTTTTTTTTTTATATATGTATGACCACGCATAACTTTTTACAGAGTTATCCGATTTTGATAATTCCTTTTTTATTCGAAAGGGCATACTTCCAAGGTGGTCCCATTGTCACCATATTAGGATCTGATGATGTTATCCTGGGGAAATTAAAGGAACTCTTCAAATTTTGGAGGCGAATCAGCGATTTCGGTTTTTGTCTCGGTATCGGTAGCTTTTTGGCTACTAGTGTCGTATAATATAATATGACAGTATAGTACGAGTACGTTACGTGGCCATAAATAACTAAAAAGTAAGAAATAAAAAATTTTAACAAAAAATAGAAACGACTCAAAACGCACTAAAAAATAAAAAATAACTGTGTCATTTAGTTGCTTTAATTTACTTAAGCATATCTAAGAGTCGGTGCCAGCCAAGGTTTCTACTTTAAGGACGTTACCTAGAACCCACAAACTGTTTTACTACGTAAAATAAATGTTCCTTAAACTTGGCTGGCACCGACTTCATGGATATGCTTAAGTAAATTAAAGCAACTAAATGACACAATTATTTTTTACTTTTTAGTGCGTTTTGAGTCGTTTCTATTTTTTGTTAAAAATTTTTTTTATAACTAGGACCAGCTTAGGAACCCCTTGTTAGCCTCTCTCTTCATAGTACGGTATAGGTTTTAGAGTGTAGACACTTTACACAGTGCCGAACCATTATTTAACTCATTAACTATATGTGATACTGGTACCCCACGGCGCCCCATGCTCTCCGAGACAAGAAACAGTAACACCACAAACTTCCTGATTCAAGGCATAGACGAAACAAAAATTCAGAATGATTCCATAACATGACCACGGTTTCGAACCTCCTCGTGATCAAAACACCGCATAAACCATCTATCCAACTACCAACTCCACTATATCAACGTGGTTAACAGAAGAAGGTGCAGGTTGCAGGCGTCTCCTTTGTAGCAAGAAGTACTTCCGTGGCGCAGTGGCATGGTATAATTTTGGAAATTTTAATGATAAAATTTTTTAACAAAAAATAGAACCACTCGCACGAACTCAAAACGCACTAAAAAGTAAAAATTAACTGCGTCATTTAGTTGCTTTAATTTACTTAAACATATCTATGAAGTCGGTGGTACGATATATCAGAACCTCCTCCGTCGAATTTAGAACCTTTCGTCGGTTAAAAATAGCCAGGACCGACAATTTAATAGCTTTTTATTTTGGTTTTTTGTAGTATTTTTTATTTTGTAGCTACCATTATTAGTATAAGGACATATGCCTCTTCTACAGTTTCCAAATATTACGGCCATTCAATTGATCCATCTGCATCAACGACTTCCTTACTGCCCGCTTAAGTCCACCGAATAGGGGGTCGAACAACATTGCATTTTACGGTGTAAGCTATTCTAGCCTTAGAACAAATAAGGTCAATTGATTCTTCGAACTATATGCTATATTTTCGAACTATATTATATGCTTTTTAATTTTGGATTAATATAAAATAGACATTACAATAAACATTGGTGCGGCCGGTGACGCGTCCGTGACAATGAAAGTGCCGTTACGATACTATCAAGATCGTGGATAGATTAAATACTGCCACGCGAGGATAGCCGCATGTGATCGAGCCAATGTGAGGCTCGTAATAACTGTGGGTTAGAGAAAGTTCTAAATTAAAATAATATCACCAATATAATATGTACTTTATTTATTAACATTTATTTACCCGAAATGGAGACGGCTTACGGTGAGAGGTTGTTTGTACACATTTACGAATGTTGCCAAAATTTCGAGAACAGGTTCATCTCTGCTATAAATCAGAAGTTCTGCTACGAAGTAGTAGTGCTGGTCATCTTCCCACGATCCCTCCAAGGATTGAGTGTAGTGTACGGGACTCAAGTGCCAGCCTGTGAGATTAGGCGCGGGGGAACTTTTCTCCCTCGGTAATTGTTCGAGCCCGTTTTGGGGCTGAGACTTTTCTGACTATGGGTCCAGGTTTGTTAATCCGGGATTGGTAATTCAAGGATGGCCCCACGTGGACAGTGATGAGGTAGTCATAACTATCCTGCTGCAGGGCATATGTGTGTTATCGTAATTATGAGTACATGGCAGATGACGCAACAATAAACATTTTACTTTAATTTGACCCTTGAATATACGGTGTACTGAGGGTAATATATTTAAAGTTGAGCGACAATAGTTCTTACATAATAGTTGTCCTTCTAATCCGCCAAGGAATGCTACAAGAAAAATTTAAACATTTGGTCAATGTACCCATCTATCTCTTTTGTTTTTGTTATGAGATAACCTCGCGATTGACCAGATTTCAAGTGTAATAGCGTGTAGCCTATGATGGAAAGTGTTCTCTAAACATTTCTTATTCTCTTTTCTTTTGTTTTATAGATGTAATACAGATTTGTTTTGTTTGTCCGTGGTTAGATCCAGACAATAAGCGGCGTGGTGCTGGTGAGCTGGCGCCAGCGCGTGCTGGAGCGGCAGATCGAGTACGGCGCGCGGCTCGGCCACGTGGTACTGAGCCTGGCGCGCATGGAGCTCAACAACTTCTACAAGAACGTCATCCCCGTCGCCGACTACTTCGACCAGAGCAACATGCTCATTGCGGTGAGTGCTAGTGAAGTGACTCACCGAGCTACAAGCTACTGTCAGATCCAGACAATAAGCGGCGTGGTGCTGGTGAGCTGGCGCCATCGAGTACAACATGTACTCGATCTGCTGCTCCAGACGCCCTTACAGAGTGACGGGCACTCAAATGTCTTAGTTGTAGGAGTCGGCTCTGATAGAGCTTCTGCACTCAGCCACTCACCTAAAGCCTGCTGACGTTGATGCAGTCACACTCCATAGTGTGACCGCCTGTCGAAAATAACACAACTATAAAAACATCTACGTATTATCCTATAAATCTTGAGGTTAATTGCTGACCGCTTCGCTGGAGAAATTTATTTTACAGCAGACAAAAATATATTAAGCTCTCAAATAACTTTTTAGCTAGCTGATATTTCACGCACCGCTTGTTGAAAAAAATTCAAATATTTCAAGGCAAGTTTTCAAAAAATGGTATGGCCCATGAGGGGATCGAACCCGCGACCTTCGCGTTATTAGCACGACGCTCTAACCAACTGAGCTAATGGGCCGGTTGTCAATGCGACGAAAACAGAAGTCCCTTAGAAAGATATAACTTGCAATAAAAAATACGCATATCATTTTAATCTTAATCTATCTTAAAACGTAATATTAAAAATATCTTTACAAGGGAGTAGATACATGAATAATCAGTACCTTATGATATAAAATAACTCCCGTAACTTATATTGTGTTTATTATTTAAGGCTAAAAGACATTTTTATTTGTTTAAATCAAATTATATTAACTAGGTACTTAAGTTTCTTGCCCATTTTAGTTTTTAAAAAATCGAGCGCATTATGAATCTCAGCTTTTTAAGTAAAAATTAGAACATATTCCTATAAATATAATCAGTAAGCACTATTATTGTGATTTACTTAGAACTTCGTGTAATATTATGTAATAATAGATTCTCTTTAAAACGACGTATACTTATTTATTACTTTCACAAATAACCTGACTTCAAAGAAAAATAAATACTTGAAAATAATTTACAATAATTTTGAATGAACTACAAGATTTACGAAGATAAAAGAAAGCGAATTACGTATTAGGTATTATTTGTCAAAGCAAGGTTAGAGTAATAATAATAATATACACCAAGGTAGTTGAAGAGACTGTAGACTAGGTGTAAGCACTATTGAAAGGTATTAGTCGTGAGTTACGCTAGCTTTGTGTTTGTTAGGACATATTTTAGAAACTAGATTACGGATTTTAGTACAGTTTTTATCGATTATCTGGCATGGCTATTCTCGATTCTATCAACACTTTACGTGAGGAAGCTAAGGGTGTGATTATATGATGGCAATAAGAAACATATATATTATACTCGTATGTTTATAAACTTTGAAATCAACTTCCTGATGCAGTATTTCCTGCTAATTTGAACAATTCCTCAAAGGCCGGAAACGCATTAACAGCCTCTGGTATTGCAAATGTACATGGGAGGCGGAAATCACTTAACATCAGGTGACCCGCATGCTCGTTTGCCCGCTTTAATAGCAGCAGGTGACCCGCATGTTCGTTTGCCCGCTTTAATAGCGATATAGAGCCCTATCACAAATAGTTCAATTAGTTCTATTAGGTACAAAAAGTTCTATTAGGTACTAAAATATTTTGTATATAATAAGGAATAAAAACCAAATTTACGTAATTTAGTCTATGGCAAATACGTTAAATGACAGAGAACTGTCATTTGTCAACAGAAAAGTGAAGTAATTTCAAAGTCACGGATAAAGTACTATATTTATATATTTATACTAAAAATTTTTGTAATTATTATCAAAATCTTGAATTTTCTAAAGACGTAGGCACATAATTATAAAGACGTTGAAAATCGCGGCACGGGAAATGTCCACCGGCTCTCAAACACTAACACATCGGTCGTGTTATGAAGAAAATTGCCATCGCCGGCGGTTGGTTGCATATTTTATTAGTAAATTGCCGGCTCAGCCTTTTGTCCGTATTAATTTTGAATTTACAATTATTGTGTTGCCTTCCCACCGTACGGACTGCTGATAAACTGGTAAACATTAAGATGTAATGTGACTATTCTGAATTTCTGATTGTGTATTAGTTGAAATGAAATGAAATGTTTCTAAAGAAGTTTCTTTTAATACTCGGACCTCAGCTTTATCTTTTTGCCACATAGCGGACTGGCCAGACGGCAACGCGAGGCTGGTGAGACATCACATACACTGTGACATGCACATTAAAAAGTCTCGTCGCCGTCTCGTTCCGTTCGTTTTGTGGTCAAATCATTAGGAAGAGTAGGGACTCATGTGGTTCGACGACTGAATAAGATCAGTCCTTATATCTGTTGAATTGGTTAATGATTATTGAATGAGTTGGAATCCACGTGCAAGTGACGTAAAAATTGACCTTTACTTTAACTTCAGTTTTATGATTTATCAAAGTAATTTTCTAATGTACGCGCCAGGTGGTTATTTGTAGGGCTGTTCCTTTATTATTAGAAAATTATTGTGAAAAAATTACACACGGACACCTTATGAGATGTCCTTGGTATACTGTTTGAATATTGTATATTTACCCGACTTAAGAAGGGTATATTTATGGGGGATTTTGCGTGTCTATGTGTACGACTATGCAGGTAAATCAATGCAGGTTAGACTACAAAATTAATTTGTATTGTGCGTAGGCAAATGGCTTATGTTTACGGCGTGTACTGCCTAAGCAACGAACGTAAAAGCGTAGTTTGTGTGTGGCAACTTTACTGAACAATTATGAGCCTAAGCTCACCATCCCGCGTGCAATATGGTGGCTTTAAGCTCCAACCTCTCTTTGCAACTGACCAGACATCTCTCTGTTGTATATGCAATTACCAACTCCTCCAGAGTGGTCGTCAACATGGTCACAGAGGTGTGACGTAACATGACGACATGACGGATCGCTTTAAGTAACGTAACGCAATCGATTTACATCAATAATACATCGCCGCGTCGCGTCGGGGACGTTTATCGAGCGGCTAATATGATATCATTGTACCTAGGATGTATCATGTAATTGCACGGTCATGTACAATGCCAATGACTGCAGTATTGAATACACTGTATTGATTTAGTTGGTAATGATACCTCTACAGGGTTAACTTACTGTACAGGGTTTAAGTTCTTGGTCGCTGGTACTTACCTTGGCCTTCAGTGGCATGATTCGTTGACATGATTAGGTATGTGCGTATTTTGTAATGCAAAACATCTGCGTATTGTATCATCGCAATGCAAGACACCGGGTGGCATTTCATTCCTACGTTGTTAAGGTTCCCAGGACTCGTACAAAGCCTTTTACGTCATCTTTTATTATACGCATAGCTAAGGTCTTAAATGCCTTTCCGAGGTCAGTTTATCCTTATTCCTATAACTTGGGTATCTTTAAAATAAGAATGAATAGGCATCTTCAAAGCAAGCGCGTCCCACTTTTTATAACTACTACTACACGCAACTGTTGTGCGTATTTTGTTATAGGGTTAACACCACATCTACACTTAACATAAGGTGACGTTCTAAGATCGTGGTCAAAGCCTTTTACGTCATCTTTTATTATACGCATAGCTAAGGTCTTAAATGAAGCGCGAGCTTTTTATAACTACTACAACACGCAACTGTTGTGCGTATTTTGTAATTTATAATGGTTAACTATCAATTCATTTCATTCATTCAGTAATACAACGACGCATAGCGTCGGGGATATTTATCGAGCGGTCAATAATTTGATATTATTGTTGGATGTAATTGCACGGTTATGTACTCGTACACTGCCAATGACTGCGGTATTGAAGACACTATTGATTCAGTCGGTAATATCTGTGACACCTGTGCAGGGTTAACTTGCTGTACAGGGATTTAGGTTTAAGTTTTTAGATCCGCGATACATAAGGCCTTCAGTGGCATGATGAGTTGACATGATTATGTGCGTAGTTCATAAAGCATGACATCTGCGTATTTTGCACGTTACTGTTGGGCGTTGGATTTGTTATGCAACTAATTTGGTTCATTCAATATTACATCGGCATATCGCGTCGGTGATATTTATCGAGCGCATAATATATATATATATATATATATATATATATATATATATATATATATATATATATATATGATATCCGTGTAGGATGTTATTCCACGGTTATGTACACTGCCAATGACTGCGGTATTGAAGTCACTATTGATTCAGTCTGTCAGTCAGTCAGTAATGTTACCTGTGCAGGGTCAACTCTTGTTGGTTTAGGATAAATAGCGCTTATGGCTCTCAACAATAGCTGCAGTACAGAAGAGACCGATCGTATTCATTTAGTCGGCAACAAAACCTTTACAAGTTGTAGGTTTAGGTCGGTGGTATTTAAGTCCCTCAGTGCGTAGCTACTAAGTTAAGTGCGTATTCCGCCACGCATCCTACATATGTATGTTTTGTCTACGGGACATATTTTGCGAACTTTGCTACTCATTAAAAAATGCCACATCCTGTTAATATTGTTAACGCGAAAGTTTTTAAGTATGGATGGATGGATGGATGTTTATTGCTCTTTCACGCAATAACAACAGAATGGACTTTGATGAAACTTTATTATAATACAGCTTACATCAGAATAACACATAGGCTACATTTTATCCCAAAATTTTTACGGGAACAGGAACTCCGCTTGAAACCGGGAACGATCTCTTGTCTATAATATAAATTAGCTCCAACATTTGTAAGCGATTAAATAAAATATCGCCGTGTAGCGAGGGGATGTTTATCGAGCGGCTAATATAATATCACGTAGGATGTAATTGTACGGTCATGTACAATGCCAATGACTGCAGTATTGAAGACACCGATCGTATTGATTCTGTCAATAATGATACCTCTACAGGGTTAACTATCAGGCGGTGTTATATTAACTAGAGGACGCCCGCGGTTGTACCCGCATCGTTCTCGTTCCTTTGACAATTTCGAATTAAAATGTGACCTACGTATCTGTTAATCCAGAGTGTCAGCTAACTCTTAACTTATTTGATTAAAATCGCTTCAGCCGTTTAATCGTGAAGTAACAAAAAACTTTCTAATCTTGAGAAATAGACAAAAATTTGTATGTGGCCCATGAGGGGATCGAACCCGCGACCTTCGCGTTATTAGCACGACGCTCTAACCAACTGAGCTAATGGGCCAGTTGTCAAAGGGACGAAAATGGTGTATATCTAAATGAACAATGCATAATTCAATTATTTTTATTATTACGGCCTCCGTGGCTGACTGGGCCGATTGAGATTGTCTAAATTGGTCCAAATCTGGTTGGTAGGAGACTTCGGCCGTGACTAGTTATCACCCTGACGGTAAAAACGTACCACCAAGCGATTTAGGGATCCGGTACAGTGTTGAGTCCAGAAGGAATGTGAATTTCATATTACTCCTAACAAGTTAGCCCTCTTTCATCTTAGATTGCTTCATCACTTACCATGAACTAATTTAAGAAAATCCCAATTGACTCTGGGTATCGAACACAGGAGCTCCTCTCATAAATCCACCGCGCATATTACTGCAGCACGGAGGTCGTGCGTGATTTCTTCCACGTTTCCAAAAATTCTGTGTGTTATAGAATTATCATCATCATCATCATTATCAGCCTATTAACGGCCCATTACAGGGCCAGGCCTCCCTCCTTACAGGAGAGGGGGATATGGAGCGTAAACCCACCACGCTGCTCCAATGTGGGTTGGCGGGCTTAGGGTGATAATGTTTCATTTATTAACGATTACTATTAGATGTTGATGATAGTGCCCGGGACCGACGGCTTAACGTGCTCTCCGAGGCACGGGGGTGTAACACCAAAAACTTCCAGACTCCGAGCTTGGAATGTACTGAACATTTCATAAAATAATGATAAAGCTCAGAAATATTCCGTGACCCGACCCAGGAATCCATCTAACCAATTGACCAACGAGGCAGTTATAGTTATATAGAATTATGTAAACTACCAATTGTACTTTCCTCGTCATCATTATAAGCCTTTATTATAATTATCTATATGTCCTCTCAGTAGACCCACCGCGTAGACCCATCACGCTGCTCCAATGCGGGTTGGCGGGCTTAGGGTAATAATGTTTCATTTATTAACCATCACTATCAGAGTTTCATGACAGTAACTAGGACAGTTTAATGTACTCTCCGAGGTACGAGGGTGTAACACCACCAACTTTTTGACTCCGGGCTTAGAATATACTGAAAATTTAATAGAAGAATGAAAAACTCGGTATTATTTCGTGACCCGAGATTCAAACCTAGGCTGACCACTAGACCAACGAGGCAGTGGAAAGTACTGTCATAGTAGATACTGAATCTTCTTCCTACTGTTATCCGCTTTTCGACATAATCTAGCCCACTTTGCCCTGTCTAACTGATATAGTTAGACCGGACAAAGCGCTAGTAGATACTGAGAACCTAGCCTAATATCGTATAGTCTAAACGATCGTTGAACCTGTTCAGTTATTTAGTACAACAGAGTCTCCCAACTATTAAGTATCCAATTTGTGCGTGGTAATAAAGTTTCTGTTCGACGAAACGTAAAATATGTTTGTAACGCCCGATGATTCAGAAAAATCGATGACTTACCATTAATAATGGCCGATGTTACTTTTTAGTTATGGCCACTTATCAAAGTTTAGAGTTTTTGTATTGGCTACAATAGACCTACTTTCTTCGTAACAGTTGATTTTTTACAAAAAATAAAGCCGAATCTACTGTAATTTGTACCATGCTACAAGAGAAGTAGAAACTATAAAACTCTTCTTCTTCTTTTGGAGCCATCTCCTATCGGGGCTTAGCGACCATAAAAGCTATTTTAACTTTATTGGCTGCTGCTCGAAACAGTGATCAGGAGCTCACGTTAAATCATTGGTGTTAGTTGTTGAGCCAGGAAATGCGTCTACGACCGGGTCCTCGTATAAAGAAGAAGAAACATCTTTATGAATGCAATTATGCCACACATCACAACTTGTTTATTAGTCGCCAGGACGTTACCCTGCGATGTGTGGCACAACCCAGAAAAAGAACCCAGCTCAGCATATAGCATGCTCTTAAAAAAAACATGCAACACTGATTTTCAGCTGGGCCCTAGTCAAGGTGCCGCCACGCACAATAGCCTATACCCTAGACAACCTTACCGTCTTAAATTTAATAAATTTTGAAAAAAAAACAAAAAGAAATCTATAATAAGTTAATAACTAAAAAATAATAATAATAATGAGCTAAATGAATTATGACCTAAAATATTATTATCGTTCCATAATGCTTAATTTACGTATAAAATAAAAACACACTCATTTCTACATATACTAAAATTACATATACATAAATATATACAAATTATCACTGCCTATAAGAAAGAAAACTATACAGTTTATGTTGCCCTGGATCATAAGCTGGAGCATATCATACTCTACAGTTTAGCATTATGTGGCCCTGCTATTCGAGATTTCTTCTGCAGAATTTCTTTGGACTTTCCCATTTTCTGCAGTACAACAGTATGGATAATGCGATTCTTCCATGATATTCGCAGCATCCGCCTATATACCCTCGTCTCGAACGCTTCAAGATTACTAAATATCGCTTGCTAGTTGCTTTAACACCGCATAATAATATAATAATAACAGGGGGAAAACACCGCGCTAGTATCGTCCGTAGAGATATTTTTCAAATTGCATTGGAAAAATGGTTACAGAGAAACTTTAAAGTTGCAGTGGAAAAATGTTTCGGAGTAACAAGAAAAAGTATAAAAAGTAAAAGTAAAGCATTCTGGCGGATCTGGGTGACTTTTTCGCTAGTAGGTATTCGTCGGCTTTTAGCGGAATATAAAATAAATAAATTATTAAGTATTTATTATGAACTTCCGCGAAGTAACACCTACCTCTATCTAATATACAAAGTATTCAAAGAATATAAATCAAATTCAAAAAATAGTCTAAGTTTACTGCCAAAAATCACTATTTTTGATGGACGGACGTTTATTACTCTTTCATGCACAAACAACTGAATGGATTTTGATGAAATTTCACAATTATATTCTTCCGTAACATTTCACCGCGCCTAATTGCCTCAACTGGTGACCGAAGGGCTGGCTCATTTTTTGCGCAAAGGATTAGCCTGGCTATCCAACGCGGAAATGCAGCCAGTATTCTTGCCACCATTCCACGTGGGCATGATTTGTATAGTTATTAGGATAAGTTAGCTTAAGTTCCTTATTGTATTCTTTCTCAATAAAAAAAAAATATTGCTTACATATCAGAATAATACATATACCACATTTATATTTCTGAAATTCCCACGGGACCGAGAACTACGCGGGTAAAACCATGGACGTCCTCTAGTACTGTAATAAATGTAAGCCTATGTTATAAATCCTTTAGCCAAATCAGTTCAATGGTTGCAGCGTGAAAGAGTAGCAAACGTACAAACTTTCGCTTTTATAATATTAGTATGATGTGATTATTCGATAATTTGTACTTTAATTAAAATAGCTCAAGGCCGTACTGTGATGTTGTATCTAGCAAATAGGCGATGTGCCAACATTCTTCTCAATTCTCTGATAGTGACAATGTACCTACGAGTATAAAAGAATTAGTGCAATATGTGCCTCCCTATTACTGTAATCATGGTCGAGAGCAGAAATAGTTAACATACGCGGCATGTTATCAACCTATTTTAGAAATTTACCCTTTGCAGAATAGGATCGCAAACATGAACAATATTTGTGCGCTTTTAGATCTTATGTAAATTGGTAGCCCACTTGGCGCAGCGGCATCGGTGATGGATTTATAAGACGGAGGTCATTGATGGTTACGTCGATTAGTCTCGCTGGTGCGAGGCTTCGGCCGTGGCCAGTTATCACTCTACAAAGAAAGACGTACCGCAACGCAATTTAGCGTTCGGGTATGATGTCGTGTAGAGACCGAAAAGGGTGTAGATCTCATGCTAAGAAGTTAGTCTGCGTCCATCTTAGATTGTATCATCAACAAATGGAAAGTTTTTGACGACAGTCTTATTAATTTAACAGACATAGAATACGAGAGACAGCGTAATAAAATTCAATAAGTTTAGTGTACGTGTGACGGCCATACGAAGTTGTGGAGGACGTGGGACTGGCCAGCTGCGAGGCGGGCCCTGAAAATTTAATGCCTTGAATATTGTGGAGTCGCCACGAGGCCTCGTCCTCCATAATAGATACGCTTGTTTCTTTTATACGTGAGAAGGGGCGGGGCTCGGGACCTGCATTCGAGGTGCGAGTAGGCTGTATTACTCATAATACACTTCTTAAGCTATATTTAAAAAAAAAAAATTATATATCTACGTACATAAAATAGGACATTAGACATTTATATTTTTTTAATAATTGAAAATACCTCTTTTTATAGCAGGAGAAAAGTCCTCATGGATATCCTTAATGTATAGTGCCAGACTCTTGCTAGCTAAAAGCCCTCCTACAATCATTTATCAATCAATCAATCATTTATTTATTTGCCAAAAACATAAGTATGTACAAATGTTTAGTCGCATACCTTTAAAGTGTTGATTTTCCTGCCTCGTGGCCTACCATCGTATCTGTTTCATTTTCCAGATATTTTTTATGATATCTTCTTTCTGCAATTTCAAATCTTTCCACAATTTTTTGTAACAGTTCTTCAGTCTTGAAAATACCTGACTATCTATAATGCTGTAGGACTCTACATAATATAAGGGAATAATAGAAATTGAGTGTTTTTTGTAACTACTTAGTGCTTACCCTAAAGTTGCGAGTTCGTAACCGAACGCAAACAACAACTACAGGCGACATATACCTTTTTTTTATTAATTCAAACTTATAATCCACAACTAATTATGGAAGCGGGCTAACTTGTTAAGAATAAGATGAAATCCACTCCCCATACCATTTTTACGCAACATCGTACCGGAACGCTAAACACGACACGTCTTTGTCAGAAGGATGGTCACTAGCTACTGCCGAAGCCTCCCATCAGCCAAACCTGGTCCTATTTAAAAAATCTTAATCGGCCCAACCAGGACTTCCATCTCATAAATCCACTGCGCATACCTCTACGTCACTGAAGCCGTACAAAATCTATAATCTTCGTCTTTCTAAGCGACTTCTGTTTTCGTCGCTTTGACAACTGGCCCATTAGCTCAGTTGGTTAGAGCGTCGTGCTAATAACGCGAAGGTCGCGGGTTCGATCCCCTCATGGGCCAAATTTTTTTTTAATGTTAGAAGTTTTTCGTTCTAATTACTGCCACTAACGAGCATTGCTAGATTACATTTTGAAGGGTATGAGAATCGAACCCAAGACAGCAGTAGAATTTTTTCAGACCGGCTATGAGAATCGCACCTAGGACAAGCAAATAAGGCCATTGAGTATATTTTAATCTAGGATAAACGAGTCGCCTTTAAATTATATATAATTAAATCTTCCTTGCAAAAAATCGCTTCTAAAATCAGAACATTTTTGAAATCAGTTATCAAAAAAAAACTGGCCAAGTGCAAGTCGGACTCGCGCACCGAGGGTTCCGTAAATTTTAAGGTTTTCGAAATTATTCCTAAACATTGCTTCATGCGAAATTTCAAGATTCTAGGAGTAGCTGCGAGTAGTAGAGAGTTAAATATGCGACTTATGCTGTATCTTTTGACTGTGTTGACTAAAAAGTTTTATTTTGTTATTGCTTAAAGATATTATAGAGCCAAGTATTTGATATACAGTACAGTAATTTACTAATTTAATACCTTTACACGTTCATGAGAAACGTGGGTAAGTGTAAATTATTAAAAATATTTTTATTATATGATGTAATTAAAAATTTACAGATTTCGTAATTTTTCCATTATCTGTGCTATATGACGTTGCTTTGTACCAAATTTCAAGATTCTAAGTTTACGAGAACTACGCGTTGGGTATTGATTTAGTTGTGTCTAATTGTAAGTTAAATATGCGGCTTATATTGCTATATCCTTTGACTGTGTTGATATAGAAGTTTGATTTTGTTACAGCTTAAAAGTATTATTATAGGGCCAAGTATTTGATATGAATTTCTATTTAATATCTTTATGCGTTCATAAGGAAAGGGGGTAAGTGTAAATTATTATAAGCATTTATTTATTTACAATTATTTTTAAAATTTTTTAACAATGCTTATAAAATTATAAAAAAACACTATTAAAAGTTTATAAAAAATTTAAAAATTATAAAAAATTGTTTCATTCCGCCTGCTGCGGGGCCCGGGGGTCCAAGCAACCGGTGGTCAGGGCTCCAGAGTGAGGAACCTCCTCACAATACGCGCCGTTTCAAGAATTACTGCCTTCTGTACCCGACCCTTGATCCAACAATTAAGCGAAAGCTTTTTAAGATGTTCGTCAAAGCTTTTCGCTATAAGACCATTGACTGAAACGACTATAGGAACAATCATTGTTGAATCAACATTCCACATGACGGTAATCTCATGAGCAAGGTCCAAGTATTTTGATACTTTTCCTTTTCAGCTTTCATCAGATTATCGTCATGTGGAACAGTAATATCAACAATCATTGCACGGCGTGTTAATCGATCAATTATCACTATATCAGATCTATTATAAGCATTATTATTATACGATGCAACTAAAAACTTACAGTTTTCGTAATTTTTCCATTATCTATACTATATAACGTTGATCCGTACCAAATTTCAAGATCCTAAGCTTACGGGAACTATCCGTTAGGTTTTGATTTACTTGACCGTGTCGATTGGGGAAATAAACGGCTATATCTTTTGATTGCCTTGGCCTAGAAGCTTAATTTTTTCACGACTCTAAGAGACAGCAGATTTGAGTATTTGATATAAATTTCAGCTTGATACTTCCACGCATTTCTGAGAAAAAGGGTCTTGACAGACAGACGGACGAACAACGAAGTGATCCTATAAGGGTTCCGTTTTTTCCTTTTTAGGTACAGAACCCTAAAAAATGTAAGTTGACCTTTTGAAATTCGATTATAACAATTCAAGATTCTTGAAATATAAAAGTTTAAACCACCTTGTTATCTTTGCGTTTAAGAATGTATTACGAGCAGGTGTTTTGGTCATATTTTATGAGATTTGTTTCGTCGCCGTCAGGTGGCAATCGAACTTTAAATGCTATTTGTATTGATAACGGAACCAGGTCGCATCAGTTAGTAAGTTTTTTAACTATTCGTTAAGTCATAACCTACTTAATACTTATTAACATTAACACACACTGGTACTTCTTGATATATTTTTAAGTGCCTTAAAAGTCTGTTATTATGTTGGTAGTGTAAGCTTAGTAATGTAAGCGGTAATTTTAATTCATAAGATAATTTTCCTCAACAAATACAACAAAATAAGAATTATCAAAATCGGTTCAGCCTTTCACGATCACGTGTGATTTTATGATCAAATGACATAAGGGTGCATTTTCATATAACAAAAAAAGCTTTTATATACCTTAACCTGCTTTCCAAATTGGAAATAGTTTCATTACATAAAGACTTGACTTTTCAAAGCTAAACTAAGGATCCGCGGGGTCCGAGTATTCGCTTTTTTTATAGAGAAATCACAAAGCGTTTAATCGACGCCTCCCGTGCCCAGAAGGCTGGTCTCTTTTTAGGACAGAGGATAAGCATTGCCATTCAACGTGGCAATGCTGCCAGCCTTCTGGGCACTTTACCGCTCGACACCGATTCGGAGGAATATTATGACGCCTAAGTTTTTTACTGTTTTTTTTTAATTGTTTAATATATTATATATAGTTTAGGATACTGTAGTGTTTAAGCTTTTACTTTTTTATTTATTTCATTGTAAATATTTAATTTAATGTACATATTTAACTGTAAATAAAATACTGCTTTTTGCTTATTAGTAATCTAAGTCAACTTGAAAATGAAATTTTAATTTGCTTATCTCTTTCCCAGGTAAACGGCGAACGGAACCCTGAAGAAGTTTACAAAGACTTTCGAGCAGCAGTGCTGCAGATACTGGGAGCAGTCGAAGACCAGAACATGAATGGCGTTGGAGTTGGCCCTCGTGGTATGAGATACTCTTACGTACTTTAGTGTTTAAGAGTGTAAGATGTTGTACTCAGAGATTGTTCAAGAAGTTAGTAGGTAGTTCCGTCAAGAAACAACATTTTTCAGTATATTTATTTCCCTATAACTGTGTCTAATATTAACAAAGGAGAATGCCAGACAATGTACTGATAGTTCAATTCACTAAGACGCGCCCCACTATTTCTCGCGAGGGGAAACCGAAGGGTGCGGGGAGTACAGTTCGAACATCAGTCTCGAGTCGACCACGGCTCGGTGTACACGGGCTATTGTAGGTTGTATCGCTGCGTGTCATGACCCAACGGAATGATGCTCTACTTAATTTTTTTACCAATATTATATTTATAATGTCAAAAAAACGTATCGTATGATGATAAACTACACATTTAAATGTGACTTAGCCAGAAGAATCGTTCCGTTGCCCATTCCTTCAGGTTGACCGACTCGACTTTAATTTTTCTACAAAGGTCACTTGATTGGTTTGTTACTGCCAATATAGATTTTCCAAATTAGCTTAGCAAAATAGCTTTGGTATTTGTACTATATATACATTGGTACTATCCTACTATAAAGACGTACCGTCAAGCGATTAAGTGTTCCGGTACGGTATCGTGTAACAAGTTAGCCCGCTTCCATCTTAGTTTACATAAACTAACTTGTAATGAATCAAAATAATAATAGATATCATGGGTTCACGCTTTACAAAAACGCTAGGGGTATGGTAGACAAGACAGCGTGGAGTTGAGCTCAATCATTAAACTGTTTAACACTAGAAAGTCGGGAAAATCTATCTACCTACAAAGACGGCAACCGGTCAAATGACTCCTCCATTATTTTTATTTTTTATTTTATTTTAACTGTTAAAACTGGTAACTGTAGTAATAAAACAGAGTTTCATGTATGATTATTTATTATATTTAAAGACATATTTTACATTTAAACATTTTGTTTACATTACAAATGCCACAAAGTGGCTTTTTACAAATGTCGCAAACTTTATTAGTTCTATTTTTGCACTTTTGTACATAACATTCCCGCCTTTTCCGAGTTTCTGGATTTTGAATAGAAGTTCGAGAAGTAGATGGTGTAGACTCTTTAGGCAATTCTTGGGTTCCAGAAAGTTCGGCATCGATTTTTACTTTGCCGCAAAGTTCATTAGCTAAACTCAGTATGAAATTTCTTCTTTTTATGTTGATACCTGACATTTTTTTATACAAAATGAAAGAATTTATCCCTGCTAGGTCTAGTATATTGAAAAAAACCTGTACGGGCCACCTTCGAGATGCCGCTTTGACACTATATTTTTTTGCCATCTGGTCAGCCACATCCACGCTGTACTTGTTAGCATTGTAAAAAGTCACAGTTTCTGGTTTTTTCTTAGGGTGATTGATGTCTATTTTAACATTATTATGTAACGTGATAAGCAATAACACGTTTTTGTTTCGTTTTCCTTGATAAATTGTGAGTGTACATCTATCAGATTTCAGTATTTTTAAATTTACTCCCCAAGTTTTACTCGATAGCTCATTTACTGGAATATTTTTTGCACCGTAGGCACCTCGACCATAGCAAATACCGATAAAACTTTCCAGCTGTTTCAAACTTAGTATCCAATTGTTGTGGCCTAGTTGCCTATTAGCTTCTTCTTGAGTACATTTCTGAATATGTCTCAATATAGATTCATCAATCACAAGCCTCCACGAATCCAATATACTTCCAGTGAAATTTCTTCTTGCATATGAAGTAGGCCCTGCTTGCTCAGTTATTATATTGTACCGTGCTCGGAGACCACTTTGAGTTGACTCCACTTGAAGTGACCAAGACGTACCGTCGGTAGCGGTGATAAGACCTTGAAGCTCAGAATCATCTGAACTATGACTCCTGCCCCGGCCTCGACCACGGCCTCGACCACGAGCACCGCCACGACCATGGCCACGAGAACTCGAACTGTGAACGTTTTGTAAAGTTGCAAGAGGTACCTGATCTTCCAGGTCACTTTCTTCCGAAGAGGAACTCGAACTGAATTGTGGTACCGCACAATTATCGTCACTATCGCGTTCTGCACTCTCAGAGCCACAATCCGATTCATCTTCACGAATATTTTGCAAGATTGAAAGTATTTCTTTATCCTGAAGCCTTCGAGACATTTTTCACAAATGACTTACAATAATTTCGACTAAATTCACGGGCAGTCGAAACAATACTAACTTTTTTGACTTACAAACCACAAACAACTGATAAGCGTACCTAATTTATGTTCTACCCCCTCATATTACAATTGTAAACATTTATCGGATCTCAGCCGTCAAATGACTGCCGCCGTCTTTGTCGGTATATCAAGATTTTAAATAATAAACAAAAGAGATGTGAGTTATTTTTATACATAGTTCCACTTAACTACTAATATTATTAAAAGTCACAAAATTTCAATACGTTAAGTCAAATGGTTTTTCAGTTAATCAACATTTAAATTAAAATTGCAGTCAAATGACTGCTCCCGTCTTTCTAGTGTTAAACAAAAGAAAAATAGATATACTAGGTACCTATCTGAGATGATTGTGGGTATGTGTGTTTTTAAGATATTTTTAAATGGGTTAATATATATGTCAAAGGAATTAGACTAGAGACTTAGAATAGATTGTTGTAATATTGTAATAGACGTCATTGTTTATGGAAATGTTACTGTCTGTGGATGTAATTATTTTTGGTATGTCACGAGTTTTTGACGTGACAACGTCTTGTAATTCGATAGAGCCGGCTGCACGCACGAAAAAACATGACGTCATGCGTCGTTACCTCGCTTTGAGTATAAATTTATAAAATCAAAATCAATTATTTTATTAATTTAAATTAATATTTATAAAAATATAAAAGTTTTAATAACCAATTAAATGCTACCATACCATCAGTATTTTCTTAAGACATTGTCACGTTCAACTATCGTCAGTAAACCGACTTTACAGACAACCAATTTTTTTTATGAAAGTAATCGAAATAGAACTAATTGTTAATCATTTAATGAGAGAAATGAGATAGGTGCTTACTAAAAACTTTAACACAAAGTTAAATTCAATTTGATTTGATAAATGAATGAATGATTGATTTGTTTTAATACTCCAACCAATAAAAAAGTCGGGCGCCAAAGTCCTAGTAGGGTATTTACACCATCTTGAGGGGAATAAAGGAGTTGGGTAGTTAGTTTGTGTCTGGAGTGCGGAGAGGATATACTTTTACACTGGTCGAGTTGGAACAGTGTAAAAGTGTTCTTAAGAAGTAAATTAAATTAGGGAGTAAAGTAAGATGGTTGTAAATAAACTACTGTTCTGAATCTTTATAATACGTCAGGAATTATAAAAGCCTATTTCATGTATCAAAACATTGTGAACTTGCAATATATCTGTTCGTGAAGACAAAGTCTTTGTAACCCTAGAAAACGCCCAATAGATTAAGAACCACTAAAGACGATGTCAAGAAGAATGGTGATACTCCGATATATATATTAACCTATATCACAATATAATTTTGTTGTGCAGGACCAACACGACATATTCATTTTTAAAAAATGAGTTAAAATGAGGTAGAGCATACTGCTAGTCAAACATGACATTCTTGTTGACATAATTAACTTTACACTTTGTGTGAGTGTGCACACAGTGCTACTCGTTACGTAGTAATAGAACTCACATTCTTGCAGTTTTTATTGCACACTTGCACTGTAAGCGTTTGAAAAACAAAACACTACGAGCCATCGTGGATTGACCAAGCTATATTGAACTTTAACCCACTAATACAAACATATTGTGCAACAATGTATTATGCATCATTTTATTGTATTTTTTTTTACTATTTAATATAAATTACATTTAAAAGTTCTAGAACTCGGAGTATTCGACACGAGCCTAACGTTGGTTATCGTCCATTTCCGTATTGTTGTTCCGTATAGTTGTCACACTGACATGACAGTCGCAAAGCTTCATTAAATACATTTTTAAACAGGCATAACGACTCTGGATATTAGCCTTTTAGAGCCCACTTTTGATGAAAATACAATAAAAACGATTTAAATGGCTAGAACCCAGTGCAACAATAAAGATTTAAAAATGCGTAAAGAGTGCAAACTAAAAGGAAATAGATTAATTACTTTTTTTAACATAATTTTATTCCGATGTCCAACAGTAAAAATGGCTTATTGTAAAACATTTATATAATAATAGGATATTTTTAGTATATTTACAATTTGTGGTCTTTCTGGGTTAGGATCTGGCATTCTCCTTTTGACGTTTTTTAAAGCCTAATAAGAACGTAGTGCTGTTTTAATTAAAGCTTTTGACTTCTAAGTTTTAGTGGTAAGTGTTTTTTCTTGGGACCTCTAATGGAAACCAGGTGAATTTAACGGGACCAAAATTAATTTAGTTTTCAGAATAGAGCATAAATCCTACAATGAATGTTTCCCCTTAATGAAGTAAATGTCAGATAATTCTCTTTTTTCTGTATGCAGTAATACCAGGTGAAATTATAGGCGTGGAGCCGGTACCGACGAGGAACCAGAACGGATTGCTCTCTACCCAAGACATGGACATTGAAGACGAGCTGCCGTCCACTATAGCACCGACATTACCTCCTGTGCCTGTGCACATTCAGACGATGCCCAAAGTCGCCAGTCTGCCAAACGCTACCCAGATACCGAAAGTCATGCCAGTGAATGGCATTGATAGGGTTGTCAGTCCTAAGGTGAGCAACAATTAGGAGAATTGTTATGAGAAATTTTCCTTATAGAACATGGGACATGGAGCGTAAACCCACCACTAAGAATGAAACACTCAGAATTATTCCGGCGCTCTGACCCAGGTTATAAACCCAGGACCTTGAGATCGTAGTCCACATATGCTAACTATTAGACAAACCAGGCAGTCTTCTGACTACTACTACTGGTGAACTGGAGGTTAATGGCTAGCGTAGCCAAAACGTAGTGCATTGGCTACGCGAGAGCAGAAACGGCTATCCCTGGCCGCGAAATGGATTTGGGCACTTTGTTAATTTAGTCAAACAAGAAAGGACGTAAACGGTGGATTGACATTAAATTGTTTTTACAGTACTTATGGACCAGGCAAGAAGCCATGACACTTTTTGCAATGGTTTCGTTCTCCCGTTGATCTCTCTGATATTCTAAGCCGTACCTACTTATATTTTAACTGCTTCGTAATTTATTCTGCCAGTTAAGGTAATGAAAATATTTATTTTTAAATAACTTTAAATTGTTCTTTTGTCGATAGACCGAAGTAATAAGAGTTCGTGGTACAACGAGCTCCGTTCCCCCAACACTATGGGTTGTAGGCGGCCCTGGCAGCAACAAGGCAGCTTTATGTGACGCATCTATAATACAAAGAGAGGGCTGGACACATTTCAGGTTTGTAAACATACGTTCACCGAGTTTTTTGTGTTTTTACCGAGGAATAATTTGCTATTGATAAATAAATTTACCCGAGTTCTGGTTTATATTTGTAGATGATTAAGTATTCCATCCGGCAAGCGGAGTGTAGTGCGTCCCCGGACTAGGTGGAGCGACGATCTCCGGAGAGTGGCTGGCTTTGGTTGGAGACAAAAAGCCAATAATAGAGAAGGCTAGCGCTACTTAAAAGAGGCCTATGTCCAACAGTGGACGCATGATGGCTGATGATGATGATGATGATGATGTAGTATTCCATCAACAAACACAAAACCGATGTTCTTTATAGCGGCGCCATTCCATAATTAAACTGCTGATTTAGTACCACTTATCCTTACGAGCTGTATGTAAAGCCCTTAGAGCAATTAGCTTTACTCAAAGCTATATTTTTATTCTAGCTTGGGCCAACGCCTTCGAGCGTTAGCAGACGCGGGTGGAGGGCCAGCGTCGGACGGAGCCATCGCCCGCACAGCCATCAGCGGAGGAGAACTGGTGCCGAAAGACCTGGTGACGAAACTGGTGGTGACTGCAGTCAATGATGCCGCGCGGAGTGGACATGGGATCGTGTTGGACGGATACCCCAGGGATTTGGAGCAGATGGAACAGTTTGAGAATGAGGTAAAATTGAAATTGAATTGATTGAGTACTGATGCCGAAAGGCATGGTCTCCAAGTTGCTTGTGATAGCAGTCAATGACGCCGCGCGGAGTGGATTCGGTTTGTATTGGAGAGGTACCCCAGGGAATTAGAATAATAGGAGTATGTTACGAATGAGGTAACCTATTGCCGGTTCAGTGTTGATCAAAGACCAGCGTAGATACAGCGGAAGAAAACTGGAGCTGAAGGAACAGGCCTCAGACCTTGTGGTGACAGCAGTCCATGGACACACCTAATTATTCTATTCAATGTCTATAGAATTGTTAGCAACATTCTTCAGGAACACTTGAATTTTGTGTCTCCACGGTTTATATAATAAAAAAAAATTTATGTTTAAAAATTTCACCAGCATTTTAAGATATCGATTTTATTTGACCTTCTAGAGGTCAGTCAGTGTCGTAAAAACGTCCGATTTCTTATATTTTGTTTCAGTTCAAGATCACGCCGCGCATGGTCCTCCTAGACTGTTCGAAGTTACAGCTTGGTCGAGGTCGAAGAGACGACTCTGTAGCTGCTTTCAGAAGACGACTGGAAGTGTTCCGGGAACTAAGTCTACCCATGCTGAAGAGCTTAGACCAGCAACATCGATTAGTGATTGTGAGTCGTACAACATATTTTGCAGACATGTAATTCTCAGATACAGTAGGGACTTGATGATGAGATTTCAATCATTGGACGTAGCGTGTTGTGGCTATATACCTATTAAAGGCGTATAAATTATTTTCGATTTCTAATATTTAGCTGGTGGAATAACCAGATGACACGCCTGAAATTGGCACTGTCTATAACTAAGAAAATTTTACAAAAAAAAATTAACAAAAAAAAGAACCGACTGTTCTATTTCTTGTTAAACATTTTTATTTCTTACTTTTTAGTGATTTATCGCCACGTAACGTACTCGTACTATACTGTCATAGTATAATATATGCCACTTGTAGCCAAAAAGCCACCGATACTTACACAAAAATAGAAATCGCTGCAAGTGTACCTGTACAATTTGAAGAATTCCTTGTGTATGTACGACCACCTTGGAGGTGTGCCCTTTCTAATAAAAAAAGAATTATCGCACAACTGTAAAAAGTTATGCGTGTTCGTACATAAAAAAATAAAAAAAATATATACGTGTCGAATTCAGAACCTCTTCCGTTTTTTTCGTCGGTAAAAAAATATTAGGATCACGACCAACATTGCATATTCTAGTTAGGCCTTAACTATTAAACACGTACCTTTTTTCATCCTTAATTATACCCTTAAGAAGGAACACTTGCTGCGTGATCTTGATACTTGTTAGCATAGCTGTAGTAGCGGTTCAGAAGAGAGTACCAGAAGCGTTCTGCCTGTTCAGATTAAGCAATGTTAATGGTAAATTTTGGGTGACTGACGATTAATGTAACATGTGCCCTTTCTTAATGTCTTACTTCAAGCCAAAAATTTCAAATCTTACGGGACGTCTTCTAAACTAATTTTGTGCAATCTCTAGTCTTTAACTAATGTTATAACCAGGTGGACGGTGACACAGACTCCTCAGATGTTCAGGCAGAGTTCACGCGGGTTCTTCTGGAAGAGATGGAGAAAGCAGAAGCAATCGCTACTATTCCTCAACCGGACGCAAACAACACTATCCATCCGCAGACGCAAATAATGGAGACTCGCCATAATCGAGGTAGGCCAGTCATTCTCTATCTTCTTCTCTTCTTCCCCTTTTCTAGCCTTACTACCGACTCTTCTCTCACGTCATCGAATAATATCAATAATGCCTTGAATTGAAAATTTCAATCGATTTAAAAGACACAGAGCTATAAGGACGTTTCATGTAAATCTTCGTTTATTCCGGAAGTAATTCTGTACATAAGATTCGACGTTAATTTCATTGCCGTTCGAGGTTATAAGACTTCAAAACAAAACGTTCCTGCAGTATGATAGCTAATATATAAAAAATGGTGATGTGGCCTTAGATATAGGATTATGTATTCAACAGTGACTTGCCGACCGAATTGTGATCCAGATGTACAATCTTATTGTGGCAGGGCCATGTGTCATGTATACAGAAGATTTTTAAATAAATATTGCAAATATAAAATTGATCCAATTTCTGTTGATTATATTTGTGTTGAATATTCTGATATTCCGACAGAAAAAGGTAGAATTAACGCTGATGAAACTGCATTGTACAGGCACTGCTTAGTAAAGTAAATAGCTCAACAGATATGAGGCCGGAATCAAAACAGAGAGGTCAAGGGATCGATTCCTTTGGACTATTGTCGTACCCACTCTTTACAGTCTTTTCGATTCATTGGAGAAAAAAATGTTTTATTCAGAAGGAACAGCAGTGCAGAAATTCGCACACGCTGTGTCCCGGATCGGTGCTGGCGTGGCCAACGGGGTGACGCGGAACGGAGCGATGCCCAACGGTTCCCTGCCCAACGGTGCCGTCGGCAACGGGTACATCCCTATGGCTAACAACAAGGTAAGGTTTTCCAGTTTAATCTTCTTCAACAGTTTCTCCCACTGTAACTTTTGGAACTAGGTATTAATTGCTACTTGCGAGCGAAATGTTTGTCTCCTCTTCTGCAAGGAAGGAGGCCTGGCCGGCCAAGGCGCAAGGGATAATCGGATGCCGTTTTCACGTACATTTTAGTCACGCCTGCGCCTTGAATGATAGGCTGATGATGATGACGATGAGCCAAATGTTTGAGCAGCACTTGTTGTTGATAGATTATCAATAAAATTATTATTATAAAAACAAAAAACCCTACTGCTTAGAAGTTATGAACTGAAAAGAGAAAAACAAGGATCACTATATCTGTATAAAATTCTAAATACTTTATGGTGCTGCAAACAGCGACAAAATACTTTAACCTGCGGGGAAAGAAAGATCTACCAAAACTACGTTTGTCCCCGCCTGCAGCACATACGCTCACATACATACGCTCGAAAAACATAACCCTCCTTCTTACGCAGTCGGGTAAAAATACACTCGTATACGTGTTTTCTATTTATTTATTTAAGCTTGCACTGATTTTTGAAGTGATAACTTGTTATGTTTGAGTAAATCACTTCGTTACGGAACGCTCTCTTACTGTAATTTGAAATAGCTATATTTTGAGTAATTCCTGTGTCCTGAGATGCAAACATTTCTTTCCATAAAAATCATTAATCGGAAGTCTCTGGTGCACTGACGTTTATTGTTAGAAAAATGAAACGTATATTTTCCAGGTAAAGCCAATGCTGAACAACATTCCCAAAGTGCCGACCGTGTCCCAGATGACACACGACCAAGTGCGCAGACTGTACGAGCACAGCTCCGGCGAGATCACCATGAATACTCACATTTAGTCGTGTTATACTCACCACCAATTAGTAATAGAAACAATGGAGTGAGGGGTCTATGTAACCCCAAACGGAAAAAAGTTTACAGCTGCTGCAACTGTTCTTGAACCTTTGAGTCCGGTGCGTCTTTCGGCACGCGGGAGTCCAGTGTGGGCCGCCGGCCGATATACGAGTACCTAGGTTCATACAAAACTGTGACTATAGAAAGAAGTGTCGGAAAAAGTATTTTTACACTTTTATCTGTCTTGCTCCTGTTCGCTCAGAACGTATAACGCGATAAAGAATTTTGTTTCCAAAACTATCTATATTATTTTGCTCGTGGCTAATAAGATCAATGTGCAGTACAAGGTTACAAACGTAGCGCAGAACGCAAGACTCAGTACGAACGCCAGAACTTGTTGCCTGCGCGAGCTTTTAACGTAAAAACCACTAAATCATTTTACTCTTTGATTTTGAAAAATTAAATCCAAATATTTTCAAGAAATTATTATTTTGATTGTGATTTTAAAGATGTACAAAGTAAATAACTACTGAATGTAAATAGAAATTTTTGAATAGTACAAAGTGTTCAAAAATAACAAAAGTGTTTTTGGTCTTAGTCTAAACAGGCTTGAGGCAGGACAAAAAATTACTAAATGAGAGAGATAAAAATTAATAAATACTGAAGAGGCGACCCCTTTAAAATTGAATTAAGCATCAAATAAGATTTCTAACCGGTTGTATGTTTGAAATCTAACTTCAGTGGTTTTTAGTACGTGTATAGAAAGTATCAGACTTAAGTACTTCTTTTAATTACAGCTATGTACAAGACATTAAGTAGTAATAGGTTAATATTATGTAATGCTTTAATTAATTATTATAATAACGCACATAACTAGGTACCTATAAATATACGTACATATATATTTTCGTAAGCGAATTTCGTAAATTGTGATTCGTAAATTTTAATTACAGTTTGATACATAGTAATTTGTGTATTTCACACTAGAAAAAAATATTATGGTTATAATAATTATTACAAAATTAATATACATAATAAAAATGTTAAATTTCTGAATGTGCAGAGTTTATTTATATTTTAGAAATGTAAAAAAACGAAAAAAAAATTAAAATCTTTCATACGCTTTTTAACCCCAATACATTTTATATATTAACGAAAGTCTTTCTACCAGTATCCTTGAAAAATATGAGTTAAAAAAATTAAGATTAATTTGAAATTCCTCTTTGTTGTTAAGGAGAGTTATCATTCCTGAAAAAGGAATGAAAGTTTATACTGATTGTGTCGCAAACGAAGTTACGGACAACTGTTAGTATTATGAGATTTCAATAATATTTTGACAATTAATTTTTCAATTTTGATATGTATTTAGCGAATTGGACGAATTTATACATAGAATAATATATTATTAATAACAAATATTATATTAATATTTATATAGGGATTTATAAATAAAATAGATAATTAATAATTAATTAATCTGTAACAGTAAGTTGTTTTACTGTTTTCACTTCATAGTTTTAATTTAAATTAAAACAATACTATAAATAATACTGCACAAGAAACACAAATTTTCATACTTACTACTTTGTAACTTTTTTCAATGTAGATAACCACTTTTATAACTTTAAAGATAAGAGAATTCGTTCGTAAACACATCGTTTACTACACTGACAGAAATTGTTCAAAATATCATAATATCTAATGTAAAAGAAAATAAATAATTTCAATTTTATTGTCTTTTAAAAAATGTTAAATATCTTAGTTTAGGATTTGTTTATAACGAATTGATAAAGATGTTTATATAGACTTGTACCTATAATATTGGAAATTAATTAGTTTCCAACGACCAAAATCTGGGCGGGACCAGAATCATAACTATATAGTGTATGTACCTAATCTAATTTGTACATATCAAAATATTAATAAGTATAAGATTTTAATATTAACTTTAAAATATAAAACAGAATTATATGAAAAAGATAATTGAAAATAAATAACTGAATACTTTCACAAACACCTATCTTTATTTTCAAAATTATTAAGGAATTTCGTTTATCTTTTCACTTAATCTGTGTTTAACCTAAGACAAATGCTAGACTGTGGCGGCCAGATGCAAACGAAGATAAATACAATGAAAATTCGTTTTCCAAGCATATGTACAAAAATATCTATGTGAAATGCGACCTAGCCACAGTATAGCATAAATCAACATAATATAAGTCGTAGATAAAAAGCGTTCTGATGTCTTGAGTTCTGTGTTTTGCGTTTAGCGTTATTTGTGATATTTGTCTTTGTAACTTTAAAGCACAGTGCAGGTGGCAAGCCCGCCGCGGATCACGAGCAGACCACCTGCCGTCTGTGTAGCGACATAAAGTTATAAACGTTGCGTAGAATACGGAACGTAGAACTCAGAACGCCGGAACTATTTCTGTCTGCGCGGATTTTTAGACTAAAATAAAACCTAGAATTTAAGACAACTAGAATAGTGGTAGAAATCACTTAGATTACAACCACAAATCAGATGCCAATTTAGAAATAGATGTAGCCAATTGTATAACATCAATTTGCACTTAAAAACTAAATAAATATGTACTAAATATTTTGTATTCATATAAGGTACTTAAATAAGTCAAGTTTTGCATATACTGACGTGTCCACTATCACAATAAGTTTTTTTAGGGGTTAACTGTGAAAATAGATAAACAGCGTGCGAATATATACCAATCCATCTAATGTTTTGTACGTGCCATATTAAAGCAATACATTTATGCAATATTGACCAATTTACAATTTAATATAATTAAACATCCTAGAGGCTTAGTACCTAGTACGAGATAAACTATATGATTGCTGACTATAGTGTTATCATTTATTTTGCAGATTTACCTAATTACCCGTACTTCATTAGTTAATTCTAACAGAAACAACAATTAAGTGTCCCGACACCCAAGACGTCATTTAATTGTTCTTAAGAAACACATTCAGGCGTGTTAAGTTACTAATGGCAAATAAAATTTACGGATTTTCCCATTTTAGTTTCTATCCTTAAGTGCCTTACATAATAGCCCAACTGATTGGCTAATTACCAATAACTTCTGTCAACTGCAGGTAAATAATTACAAGAAAGAGACGTTCAAAGTATCTACTAATCACAAAATAGTTGATGTTTTATATTGCCGCGTTCATCGGTGATTCGTAGGTCACCTGAATCATACGCAAACGCGAACGCATCAGTATGTGCGAGGCTTTGCAAATATATTTTTTAATTAATTACAGATTATAAAGTATGTAATGTTTTCATGTTATTTATGTTATAACTATTGCAGATTAAATAACGAAGGATTAAATAACCCTCATTATTTAATTAAGTAATACCAACGAAAATATAATTAATTATTATGTCATGTTAAATTGTTAAAAGTTTTAGTCTAAAAATATGTCAAACATAGAATCTATCACGTACGATATTATTGTATAGAAATTGACAATTTAAACTATCCCAAGTATTTTGCATATTATTAAAATAGAAATGGCTGAAACTTACATCACTGTTGTTAGTTTATGCCCGACTAGTTTAGTAACAGTTCAGTGTGGAAACCACTTTAGTACATATAAAGCCACAGACTACAAACCTGGAGCACGACTCAGGTCATTTTGCATAAAAGAAGATGGGACCCCCTCTCAACGCTCACTACTTCACGTCGCGTTGCACAAACAATCGCGCTCATGGCTAAGGGCCGCGTATGAGTTCGAGACTAGACGGGCATACTCCGAAAAGAGTGACATTTCTGCCGCTTCTATTTTAAAAATTGACAGTTAGATAAAAAATGAAACAATTTTAACTTTGAAATAATTATTTAGTTTGAAATAGACAAATATTGAAACTTTAATTAATAAGTCCATGTAATGTCAAATACTTTCAATTAACTAACAGGATTATTTGATTTTATTAGATAGGTACATGTGTACCTACACTGGCCTATTTAGTCTATTTATACAGACAGTGAGTTTTATTATCATACGAACATTTTCAATCCAGGGTAGAATAGAAAATCAATAGAGTATCTTCTAATTATCCTTCTAATGAATAAATAACCATGTAAATTTATTTTTCTTCTCAAAATGTCTCATAATTAATTATAATTGTCAACTTGTATACAATAAATACTAGAAATGAACACTCGCGTGTTGCTGTAGTATGTAAATTTGTTTACGAATATTAAATAAATCAAGCACTTTTTATATTAAATTGAATTAAAGTTTTATTTCACACCTACTTATTATAAACTGTTCGTTGGGGTTCGAATCCGGGGACTTTTCAATTCTGAGTTTTCTTTCTTTAAGAAGTGAATTGCCAGGAGTCGGGAAATTGATGGTGCTTGGAGATTACACTCCCGTGCCTCGTAGAGCACGTTAAGCCGTCTCTATCATCAACATCTGATAACGATCATTAATCAATTAAATCACGCTAACGAGCATTCTTGCAGCGTGCTGGGTCTACGCTCCGAGGCTTGGCCCTGTAGTGGCCCGTTAATGATGACTACAGCACTGTAATAATATACATCTAAGTGTTATTTATTCCTGCTGATATATCTATATCGAACACGTAATCTACCCTCGTCATAAGGGTAGTGTAACAAACAACCGGAAATTATACTACATAGGTAGTTATTCGTAAAGGTCGCTGGCCGAAATCAATTATTTCATGTCGGATCGAGGTGGCGTACCAAGTTCACGCGAGCGAAGCCAAGAACACTATATTATATTAGATATTGATTGTTGAAGCGGAACCGAATGAGTGCCAGGCACCGCTTCCTTGTATATATGCCATCAATGTGATTGAAATAATTGATTTATACTAAAAAAAGATGAGTCCATATCTTTACTCACTCATTTATTTATTTACAATTATTTTAAAAAATTTTAACAATGCTTCTAAAATTATAAAAAAAAACACTATTAAAAATTTATAAAAAAATTCATTCCGCCTGCTGCGGGGCCCGGGGGTCCAAGCAACCGGTGTTCAGGGCTCCAGAGTGAGGAACCTCCTCACAATACACGCCGTTTCAAGAATTACTGTCTTCTGTATCCGACCCTTGATCCAACAATTTAGCGAAAGCTTTTTAAGATGTTCGTCAAAGCTTTTCGCTATAAGACCGTTGACTGAAACGACTATAGGAACAATCATTGTTGAATCAACATTCCACATGGCGGTAATCTCATGAGCAAGGTCCAAGTATTTTGTCTTTACTTATATTATTACTAAAGCGATTTCTATAGATGGATGTTTGCTACTCTTTCACGCAAAAACTACTGAACAGATTTTGATGAAATTTCACAATAATGTAGCTTACATATCAGAACAACACATCATCATCATCATCATCATTATCAGCCAATAGACGTCCACTGCTGGACATAGGCCTTTTTTAGGGACTTCCAAACACAACGATCCTGAGCCGCATGAGCCCAGCGGCTCCCTGCGACCCGTTTGATGTCATCAGTCCACCTGGTGGGGGGTCGACCAACTCTGCGCTTTCCGGTGCGGGGTCGCCATTCTAGCACCTTCAGCCCCCAACGTCCATCAGCTGTTCGAACCACGTGCCCCGCCCATTGCCACTTCAGTTCTGCGACTCGCTGAGCTATGTCGGTTATTTTGGTTCTTCTGCGGATCTCCTCATTTCTGATTCGATCACGCAGAGATACTCCGAGCATTGCTCTTTCCATCGCCCGCTGAGTGACTCTGAGCCTTCTTATGAAGCCCGCAGTTAGCGACCAAGTCTCGGATCCGTATGTCATCACTGGCAACACGCACTGTTCGAAGACCTTCGTCTTCAGGCACTGAGGAATTTTGGACGAAAAGATGTCACGCAGTTTCCCGAACGCTGCCCAACCGAGTTGAATTCGGCGGTTCACCTCTTTCTCGAAATTGGACCTACCTAACTGGACCATATGCCCTAGGTATATATACTCGTCTACAATTTCGAGTGCAGAATTTTCAACAATAACTGGGAGAATTAAGAATGTAAATTGGAATTAAGCGTTAACTAAAGCCAGACCTATATTTTTAATTTAATATCTTTTATATAAAAATTTTCTACAAATCTTTAAATCGCCAAAAAGGAAAGTCATAATCTTATCGAGAAAGCTAAAAATATCTAGATCACTATTAAAAATATCTAGATTTTATGTAAAATTACATGAATAATATCTTATCTGCGTTATGATGTATCAAATCATTATCTGTATCCGTCAATATTCCCGCGCGCGCCATCACAGCTCGCGCACCGCAAGGCCTGAAAAGTTTCCCGCGCTGTCAAACCGTAGCCTTTGGCACAGTTTTCGCGACCTTGACCGCTTGAAACCGCAGTCGCTCTGCAGAGCTCGAGTTGAGTGGACGTGTGTTTTGTGTTTCGTGTACCGGGATCGCGGTCGATTTTTCTTAAAACAACAAAATGGTAAGTTTATTGACCACTCAGTTTATATATACAAGAGAATAAATTAGAAGTTATATTCGCAGTTACTGTGTTAAATAGTTCGGTTTTGTTGCGTATTTTCAGTGAGTTATTTGGGAGTTTGGGATTTTTCACCAAGCCTTACGTCACTAGCGTATGATAATAATAGAGATTCCCTATTATCTATGATTAGAGAGGGGTTCGGTAAGCTAATATATCTTAGAACGTGCGGTATTATGTGTTTTGTCCCCAAAATACGACCAAAATAATGTAACAAGGTATATTACGAGTACGATATCGATTTACGTGAAACTTGATATTTTCTTATCCGCATCAGTTAAGTTTGAGTAACTAACCAGTATAAAATATGGTTATTTGTTTTTTAATTAAAAACTAGTCTACTAATAAAAACAATTCCTACTAATAAAATAAATAAGAACATTTGGAAGTATGAAGGCTGCTGATGTTCGTCATTCTTCCACGCAAAGCTATAGAACTGATTTTGGTAAAGATTTAGAGTAGATATACTTATACGAGTATAGGCAGATTCATACTGTGATTAACACGTACCTTGTTGATTTCTGCCACTATTACTTATATTCTGCTGCTACTTCTCTGCAAGGATTCTCAATGCACATAGAGATTATTTATTTATTAAGATAATGTGTGTTCCACGGAAACGGTACTCTTGTAACCTAGCTGTTTATTTATTGATATTTACTTTTATAAGTAGCAATAAAAGAATAAATAGATTTTTGAATAAATATTTAACGAGCAAGACGGTGAAATACCTTTCTCGTTAGTAAATAACTGCAGACTCCGTTGGTTTCTGATAAGAATAAGTAAAATGCGAAGATTTTGATTTCTATTGCGTTTGATATGGTGTTTTATATAATGACGTACTTATTGCATGCTGACCTATTTTCGCCGCTCAAGGGATGTCCTCAAAGTATCGGAACTGTTCATATCCCCGTGAGATTCTACAGTATCTGATACTAAACTGTAGGTAGGTAGGTATCACAAAGCAACATCGAATTGTATGATAATTCAGATACTAAAATCATCTAGATTTTAGTAAAATGTCGCCCAGAAAATTAAAATCGTTTATTTCAAGTAGGTAGGCTTAGTTTAAACGTCAAGTTAAACTATTTGTATTTGTAGTGACTGCAGAGAGAGGTACCAATATGCTTATTTCTGCTATTCAAACAGTATGGTAGTGTCTCAGGTTGATGGACATGATTGCCGGCAAAATTACAGACACCTGATCCTTAACAACTTGTAGACATTTTGCCTTAGGCTGACGTGCGAAGAGCAGCGCATTCTACCTAAGATATGTTCCTTGCGAGACATTTTATAATTGTTACTCTAATAAAGGCGAAGGATTTCCACTATTTTAACTGCATATTACTGTAAAAACAAAAATATTCAAATCCGTGTTACAAATCTATGTCACATTGCAGATATACAAAGTAAACGTAAACTGTTATCGCAGCTAACATCTACATGCGATTGTTGTTTCCGAACGATCGATTAACGATGGGAAATGGCAAAATGAAACGTTGTATTTTACTATTATAAATATTGATTGAATTAGAGCACGCTTTACAATACGGAAGTATGTATGTATTTCCAATCAATCAATCATTGGTTTATTTGCCATGGGTAACAAAAGATACAGTTGAAATTATGCAAACATGTTTTGGCACAAATTAGACGTGCAAATATTTACAAATTTAAAAATAATGTTAATAAAAATTTCAAAATTTCATACTAGACTCCATCTATCTGGATTTTCATGAAGTATTCGGTGGTTCTTTTAGATTAAGATATGTTTGGAGCAACATAGAATTTATATTCATTAAGATGGAGCTAAACTTACAAACATACATATGGCAAAAACATATTCCTATCTTGACATAGATTAAAGAAGGTAAAAAGTGTAGACGGGCAGGCGAAACGGCGCGTAACGTCGCGGAACGTGTGTGGAGCCATTTAGCCGTAAGTATTTAGGTGTATACTTACCAATAAAGTATACACCTACAAAAGTCATCTATGAAAGTGAACCCTTTACGCATTACAGGGCTTTTTAAATGGCAAAATTTAGGGAATCATAAATTTCTCCATCATGTCTACAATCAAGATAATATACAAACAAACAAATTAACTTTTACATTTATAATACATATATAAACGTCTGTAAACTGGGAATAAGAATGAAAATAAAATTCTAATTTTTCTCTACAAAGTAAACAATGCTTGGGGCAATACACTGTAGGTGCTAAAGTGTATTGCCCTAAAAAATTGTTATTTCATCTAAATATTGTTGGTAATAAACAGAGCTCGTTCGCATTGACGTAGTGCGGCCGATATAGCCGAGCTTTTCTCCAAAACGCTTCAGTTTCTGACGGTCGTTCGCGCTACTTGCCAACTGGCACTAAACTTTGCTTTTAAACCTCGGAAAGTTTAACTACAGTAAAATCTTTTATATTTCATGTAAAAGAAATTCAGTTTTATCAAATATAAGCGTGTATTTTGTCGAAATATAGATTCATTATGTGATAAATAAATTCAGTCAATAAATGTCCATTCATCCAGTGTCAAAATTGGACTAGGATCGTGTTATATTTTGTGCGAACCGTATGACAGTTTTGGCAAAATCTAAAAATCAAGTGGCTTTATAATAAATCAACGTAGATTCATTCTATCATTGTATAGCAATTATTATAAGACAAAAACGTTACTAATAACCGATAGATTCATCATTATAACCATGATACTTTAATGGCCACAGGGCCAGACATTCATGGCCTACCACGCTGCGCCAATCCAGTTTGTCGGGCTTAAGGGTGATAATGTTTAATTGTTTAACGATCACTATCAGATGTAGATGTTGGAACAGTCACAGCTTAACATGCTCTGCGAGGTATGGATGTGTAACACTACAAAGTTTCCAATACCGAGTTGATCATTTTACTGAAAATTACTAAGAAAAAAAAAGACGTTAATATATCATTGTCCGATATTGCACTTGAACCCACAAGGATGCCCATGCCTAATATATTTACAAGTATTACACTAATTAATGATCTTTTTCTTTCTTCCATAAAATTTTCCAGCAAAAGGTTTTAGTCCCAATTCGGGAAGTTGAATGATTTTACACCCCCGTGCCTCAGAGAGCATGTTACATCGTCGGCCCCGGTCATTACCCCTTACGACACCTGAAAGTGATTGTTAGTGCAAAACATTTTCACCTTAAACCTGCCAACCCCTATTGAAACAGCGTCGTGGGTAAGATTTTAAGCTAAAACCTGACCTGATATATAGTATGTAATAGGCTGATAATGAGGAAATAAAATGATAGTAAAGATAGGATCCTTAATAACGAGTACATACATATATAATAACCGAGCCCCTCTTTTGAAAGATAGTATAAAAAACTTGCAAGTTGTATAACTAATTAACAAACCGTTAATTGGATGGTAACTTAATGAATACTAGTATTGAGGAGAAGTTAGTGAAGTGTAAATGTTCGTATGTGTTTATGTTTATACTCGTGTCGTGGCTGAAACTCTACAGCGAGCCGTGGGAGAGAACAGTTATTTTTAATACTGGAAAGGTACATTAGATTGTAGAAGATATTTTAACAAAACATTTCATTGAGTTACTGTTTTTCCAACGTTGCTCAGTTGTCTACTACCGGGAGGTTATTCGTTTGATTTCTATATCTACATATAATTACTATAACTCTTTATAATAGATATGCTACGAACAAGTTACAAAACATGTATTTTATATCTCAATCTCAATGAAGTGGGCTTAGTAGTTCTAATGTTTAACAAGTTTCACATTTGGTTGAAAAATATATCAAGTTATCGAATAGCCCAGCTGAACTTATTGTACCTTTTTTTTATCGCTGGGAAATTTATGCATCCCTCCGGGGGCAGTACAGGGACTGCGAGACCTCCCGGGGAGTATGTGGGACACGCTGGCCGATAAACGGCCAAAATACCCACTAAAACCTCCGCGTCTTACAAGATGTACCAATGGATGAACTTATTGTACCTAGTCATTAATTTAAACACAAACCACCAAGGCCATTGATATTATTATTTAAAGGCTGGAAACCAGTCTGATTTTATACTGGATCTTTTTAAGCATCAATAGGAATATCATTGAAACAATACCGTGTTTTAAAAAAATAGTCATTTATAATAGTTAAGATATCTATAGATTAACCTTCCTCCATTAGTTTAAGAAATACATGCATATTGAAGCGTGTCCGAGTTTATTTGTAAAGACTTCGCGAACGGACGGACAGCGGTCATTGTCAATGTGAATGATCGGCGGAACACTAAAATAAACCGCCTCGACGTAAATGTAACGCTCGACATTAGTACTACACAATGTATTCGACACGGTATTATACGATGCATTCTAAATACCAGTGGGGTAAGTGTGAGTTTTTCACCGAGCGACTGCGTAAAAACGTAGTCACTAATAATGTCAAATTATATATCAAAAAAAGCGTTCTGACACTCGCCCATTTCAGTTTTCTCTCACTCCCGCCAGGGGCGCTGCTTCAGTTCCATATAAAATTTGCCCTTAACGCGAATGTGAAGTTTTCGATTGTTTTGAAGTAATCTCACACTAGGCACTCTGATAGCTTGGACTATATTTGTATTTGTCGTATTATGAATTTTGCTCTTTTTTATTTACTACAAATTAGCCTTTGACTGTAATCACACCTGATGATAGGTGATGATGTTCTATAAGATGGAAATTAATTTGTTGAGAGCAGAAATCCACACCCTTCCGTACGGAAACTAAATCGCTTGGTGGGATGTCTTTGCCGGTAGCATAGTAACTAGCGGTGCCACGGCCGAAGCCTCTCACCAGCCAGATCTGGACCATATAAGAAAATCTTGATCGGTTCAGCCGGAAATCGAACCCAGAATCTTAGTTTTATAAATCCACGGAGGCGGTCAAACGAAAAGTTTAACCTCAGAGAAATTAGAACACAAAATCTATCACTGTTTGAAAATGGGATGGGAAATGTCTACGGGTAGTGGACTGTGTAATCGTAAAGCGAGAAGTAGGTATCTACAAGAGTTAATGGATGTTATGTTTTCGTAGGTGTGATGTATATTTTTAAAAACATAGCCTTGGAGGAATTCAAACAACAATTTATTTCAATCCGTAGCCGGGTCACGTTGTTTTTTATTTTCACCAACGAGGAATAATGTCCTCTTTTCTTCTCCTCGGTACGATTTTTTCATTCAACGTCAAACTACAATATTGTCATAAAATATATACAAACATATTTATGTAAAAGTTTTTGATTAAATTAAAAGTTTAGTGCCAACGACTTTTAATTCGTAGAGTTATTTTTTAATAAAACAAAAATGGAAGTGAAATCGTGCCACCCATGCGACGAGCCCATTACAGAGAAAATACCTCCGTGCCCTTTGCAATGCATGTCGCCTAAATGTAAAGCATTTAAAGGGGTATAATGACCATTTGTAATTATTGTATTATTAAGCATTGTAATTATTATTTTAAATGAGGCTAGATCAAAACTCAATTAATTTATTGAATACTTTAGTTATCGAAACGAAATGGGCTATAAGCAATGAACATTTTAGGCTATGAAGAAACCATCATCAAGATTGTCAGAATCCAAAGCAAACTATTCTATAAAAGATAGATAAATGTCATTGCCGACTTTTGTTGTGCCTAAATTAAGAGGAACAATCCTTCCATTTATTATTATATCTTATAAGGATTCTAGATTATTATATAGACAACGTCTTCAATTAAAGCTGCCAGGCGTCCGATAGCACGAGCATCTATCATCATAACAAGCTAGCAAATTATATATTAAAACCTTCATATATATTAGCGAAAACTATATGAAAATCCGTTCAGTAGTCATTGAATTTATAGCGAACAGACAGACAGTCAGACGGACGCAGGGGGGGACTTGATTTTATAATATTTATAACAAAATGTAGTTATAAGACGGTAATATAGAGTTGAGATCCACTACACTACAGATAGGTGGTAATAATTGGCCTAAAAACTGGTTAGTGCTGTTAGCTTAGTATATTAGGCACTAAGATGTGCAACTACAGATCATAAAATTTTGGGTCGGGTTATATTTTTGGGCTTCCTTCCTTCCATGTAGTGTTTCCTGGTGAAAAAGTGTAAGTCCTAAACTCCTCACTGTCACTCTTATAAGTGAAAATATGATAAACCTTGCAAGGCCTCATCTTGCTTGTTGTATTAATAGAGCCATAAAAGGGCATTAAAAATAGCTGATGATGAAGATAATAGAACTAAAATATTTTTTGTTGATAAATCGCAGGCACCCATCGACTCGAGCAAAACCCCCATCGTGTGGGTCCTCGGCGGGCCAGGTTCAGGCAAGGGCACGCAATGCGACAAAATCATCGCCAAGTACGGCTTCACGCACCTCTCCACCGGCGACCTGCTGCGTGCAGAGGTGCAGAGCGGCTCCGACCGGGCCAAGACCCTCACTGCTATCATGGAACGGGGTAAGCTGACGTCATCTTATGACCTTATTTTGGTTAATGATGCAGTGCAGATACAAAGTTCCTTGTAAAAATGTTATGAGCAGTAGCGTACGGTGCTGAAAATCGCAATTAGCGGCGATAGTTAGATACCTACTTAACTTCAAGTGACCCGCATGATTGTATGCTCGCTATTGAGGTGATAATCTAAATCAGGTTACCCACATGCGCCATTATTAGCCATATATCATATTACTATTATAAAGGCGAAAAATGAGTTTTTGAGTGTGTATGTTCGTTACTTCTTCACGACTAAACAGCTGAAGCGATTTTAATAACATTTAGTATGGAGTTAGCTGACACCCTGGATCAACACATAGGCTTATTTTATTCCGAAATTTTCACGAGATTGGGAACTACAGTAACTACCTCTAGTATAATATAAACTGCACTCCATAGACTTCTGCGTAATATATAGGTAACCTAATCAGAGTGCGTAATGTGGGCAATAAATGGCGCTTATCTTCAAGCATAATTAGTGTTTAGAGTGCGCTTGTTAAAGAAGGAAGCTGGCGACTCCCTTCTATAATAGAAAGTGGTCATCAATGTCACTGGATGCGGCGACCATGGTTAAGAGGGCCATTCAAAAGAAGCTTAACTATGTCCAACAGTGTACTTTAGTCGGACGATGATGATAATAATTATATTCTTCTTAATACAACTTAGTGAAAATTACATGCCAGTTATGCCACTAGCTACAACAATAATTCAACAGGCTCGTACTTCGGCTTTAGATATAGCTTTATAGGCGTCATGTTCCTAAAATCGGATTGGTTATCTTGCAGGTGAACTGGTCCCTAACGACGTGGTACTGGATCTGCTGAAGGAGGCGATGATCGCGAAGGCGGGTGAAGCCAAGGGTTTCCTCATCGACGGGTATCCCAGGGAAAAGTCGCAAGGCGTCGCCTTCGAGAGTTCTATAGCGCCTGTTACTGTAAGTACTTTGCCCTAGGTAAATCAGACCTCTTTCAAGTTAGCGCGTTACATTTTAATTTTTTAATTTAATTTTTTTAATTTATTTAATACGCAACTCATTTATATACACTTTATAGGAGAGTGGATTTTAAACTTAGATCGATAACACTGCTCCAATACTGATTTAGGTGTTAATATTTGATTCTGAAATTACCACTGCCAGGAGTTAATGACAGTGACCAAAACCGACCGGCTTATGAGCTAACCAAAGCTCTTAAAGAAGAAAATACTCAATATTTCATTGCCTGAATCCAGGACTTAATAGGCATAGCCTAACCACTGGACCATGACAGTTGTTTAGATATAAGTAAAAGGAATACAATATAACTAAACATGCTCGTTATTTTCAAGAACGTTGTCTAGGTAATTAAAAGATGCTTTTCAAAAATATGCGCAGTTATCTTAGCAGTCTAAGTAACTTGTCGCTTAAAGTAATTACTTTATTTACCCTCTATTGTATAGCAGCAGGCAGATCATAATTGCACTTAATCAATTTGAGTCGAGTATGATTCACAAGAATCCGGGAAATACAAGATATACCGCCAACCAGACCGGAATCCCAAATCACTGTAAAATTTTACAAACACGAGCATCCTCATAATGAGTTGACCTGACAGCGTTATTTCCCTCACTGTTGCGTTTAGTAATAGTACCTATACCTTGGCTTACAACAGAGACAATTCTGGTTTGAATTTCCAGTTCAGTTTAGGATTTTATATTTTGATTATTGACTCTAGTCTGCTATGGTTGTAAGCTTGGGCCCTTTACTGCAAAACGATTTGGGCGGTTCCGTATCATATTGCGTAGCCAACTACCAGCTGTAGGTAGAATAAAGCTGTGCCTCTTTCAAGTTATCCCAATACCATCTTAAACTGCATCACGTAACAACACGTGAGATCGCTAATAATACCTAACTTGTGAAAGAAAATTGTATAGATCCTATAACTCTTTTCAGGTGATAATCTATTTCGAGGCGTCATCAGAGACTCTCACCAAGAGGCTCCTGGGCCGTGCCGTCAGCTCGGGACGTGCGGACGACAACGAAGAGACCATCAAACTGCGCCTCAAAACCTTCCTCGACAACAACGAGCAGGTGTTGGCACAGTACCCCGACAAACTGAAGAGGGTGAGTACTCAGTACTTTACAGCTGTTATACTCGTATCAACTGCACTCTTTGGCCGAGAATTTCTTGATTTGAAATCCCAATTATCTTTTATGGACGGCCGAGTGGCGCAGTGGGTATTGACCCTGCTTCTGCGTCCTAGGCTGTGGGTTCGATTCCCACATCTGGGAAAATGTTTGTGTGATGAACATGGATGTTTGCATTGTCTGGGTGTTTATCTATATATTATAAGTATTTATGTATAATATATATATACAAATATTCATCAGTTATCTTTATTTTATTTTTTTATGATTAGCTTAACCAGAGATTCAAAAGTTGGGCTCCATGATACGTTTATACCACCATTTTAATGAAATTGTTAACATCTCCAATCTCCATCAATTCTATGCGTGCAAAAAGTAATTTTTATTAACGATATTTTTCGAAAAATCAAAAAAACCCCATTATCATGAACTTTGATGACAAAGTTTTCCCAATTACGTTTAGTCAAAATTTCTTGAAGATTTTTTTCTTAATCTTAGGTTAATTATGTTGAATGTATATTATGAGTTGAGTAACATTACCTATTATAGAATTTAATTGTCATCTATCTTCTGTACTATTGCTTCAGATAAACGCAGAAGACACCGTTGACTCCATTTTCAGCCAAGTGGAGAAAATTCTAGACCCGCTGGTTGCAAAGTGAGGAAGTGTCTCTTTAGTTAATTGTATATAATAAACTTTTTGTTAAACTACTTACGTAATGGCCTTTTAAAAATAAATTATTTTTAAACACACTTTTTATTCTTAATCATACTATGACTATTACGAAGGCGAAAGTTGAGTGTTTAAGTGCGTATGTTTGTTACATCTTCAGGACTAGACGAGAGCGATTTCAATTAAATTTGGTATGGAGTTAGTTGACTCCTTGGATTAACACAAAGGCTACGTTTTATCCCGAAGTTCCCACGGGAACGAGAACTCGTGGGTGAAACCGTAGGCGTACTCTAGTTGTCAAGTATTTGAGAATTCAAACCAAATCTCAATCTTACCCTTAAAAGTTAAAGTAAGTTCGTGAAATCCTGGTTTATAAAAATGAAAATTTTGAAAATAAGATTTTAATTTTAAGTAGGCTTAACATACAAACTCTAGAATTCTTAATGTTACGCTTATTCTTATCACTTATGTTTAAACCAATCAACTTAAACAAACTCTAGTTTACGCTTAGTAATATTAAAATGTCGTAGAACATATATATAACACAATGTCCTAATTATTCTATAAATAAAAAAATAGCTACACCTATAATGGGCCAGTATTAAACTGACGAGGCGTAACGAAACGAGCTTTTTCCATCTTTTCAAGTATCGGGCCCGTTTTAATCAGAGCATTTTTGTCAGTGCCGACACCAACTCCGTTTCCTGTAAGTGATTAGCTTCGTATAAAAGCTCAGCCACAGGAAGATCCCAGTAAAATCCAGGTCCAATACCCGACAATTTGGAACGAAGAGCTAGTCCCCGAAAGTGACGAAAGGATAAGTATTAATTCATTTTCAATTGTTACAATGCCAGCAATGCCAATTTAATCATAACGAACAACGCAACCCCTCGTCAGTTAACGCTGGCCATTTTATTCTTAGAATAATGATATATGCTGTCAATCTGCGTGATGCAGGGGCACAGTGCATACGATTGTAACCTCAGAAGGTAGTAAGATGTTCAAACAGGAACATTCGCGTCTGAACCAATAATACCCCCTTATTACCCCCACACCCCTGCATCGAGCGAAGGACCCACTACGTTGTGTGCCAATATTTTTTATATTACAGAGGTAAAATTTCCTCTTGTTCCTTTTCGCGTTGTCGCACAGCCACTGCAGTTTCCACGAGCAGGTACAAGCATTTGAACTTGTCCTCCCTCTCCGTCGGCACCACCTGAATTGACCCCTTGTTTTATTTTTATTGAACTACCCGCATTTGCAGCCGTGCAAATATCTTGACGATAAAACTAACCTCCAATAAGTGGGCTTAATTAAAATTTAAATAAACACACGCTGGAGATTACAAGATATTAAAAGAATAGCAAAGGTTTCAGTTAAATATTCAAGAAATTTGCACAGTTTTAAAAGTTGGTGTGAAAATTCAGGTGATGCCGGCGTTAAAACATTAAACATTGAAAATTAAAGAATTTTACGTAAAATGAAAAGCATTTGACGTCACAAATCATTTATTATGACACTAAACACAAATCTCGTCTCTCCGATAGGACACAATTATTATTTTCTTAATTGTACTTTATGCTAATATATTAATACTCAATACACCGTCTTTACAACGTTGGTTGACGACAAAATATAGGCATGCTTTAACACCGACGTCGCCTTTTTATTAGTACAAATTAAAACAAATTGTTAGTCCGGTCTGAACACGGGCATGCGGCCTTGCAGTAAAAAAATAATTCAACAAGCCTATAGGTAGGCGTAGTGCAGCCCGTTGTAACTTCAGAGCAGATTATAAGTATGGCGCAGATTTTAACTGGGGAAAGCAAAATATAATACGATCTGCTGATACAATTCTGTGATAAAGAGAAACACATTTCAATAAAGTAATAATCTACTTAATGGGCTAATTGTTCAACCAGCGACGTCGTGTTAGCCCTTACGAGTAAATGTGGCAAAAAACGATTCAATAAACTCTCTTTGACTCATTTGATTTGTCTGTCATCTTTCAAAACAAGTCGATCTAAGTTTTACTTAGATTTATCTAAAACTTAAGCTTTAGCACCTCTGTCAACAAATATTTTCTACTTATTTCGGCCTCATATTCAATTTCACTTTTGGAAGCGAGACGGACAAAGCCAAAGTCAAACTATTTGGCGTACCTTAGGTGAATAGAAATACGGCAAAGTTGCAACTACTTGGCCGCATGACTAAGGTAATGTTTTAGCGGGAAGACGCGGGAGCTTGGACATGATCTAAGTTTCTTAGTTCGGCCAACTGCCGCACATAGTAGATATATATTTAGACTAGCGACCCGCCCGCGGGTAAATGAAGGTTACATACAAAATAAAATTCCCTTTCTCATACACCAGCTCAGTTGGGGATAAATCTACTACATTTTGCTTCCTTAGCCAATTTATTGGGTAAAAGGAACCTGTATGTACTCGTAATATGGGGCTTCGCAGGCATTTGCTGTCGTCAAAAATACATGCAAACAGCATCTCAAATTATCCATCTTCAGGTAACCAATAAAATGGAGATGTTTAAGTGTGGCACCACATATCGGTGGTAGCCACCTCTAGTTCCACGGCTACAGGCGGCGGGGCCACGGGCACGGTGGGCTGGGTTGGCGGGGTCACGGGCGCGGGCGGCTGGCGGGGCGGACTCACCTGCCGAAGAGCCGGCGGCTGAGGCTGCCACCCGCCTACGTCCCCTGTCACAATCTCACCGCCGTCCTCCGTCATTGTTACCACTGTTGCGCTGCAATTATAGCATTCTAGAAGTTTCCAAATAGTTGATCATCTTAATTAGGTAAGATGTCCAGGCCATAATCCTTAGAAAATCCTTAAGGAATCCTTAATTAAATTAGAGGGGCATATGAGGCTAAGACATTTCATCATGATCATAATTATCATTATCAAGCGATTGCTGGACAAAGACTTCCCGTAAGGACTAAGTACTTCCAAGCCCAAAGGTTTTGAGCCGCCTATATCCAGCAACCTTCTGAAATTACGCAGGGTTGACCAGTCCGAGCAGCAGTGGGGGATCGCCCAACACTAAGCTTTCCCTCCGCCGTCTTCTTGGGACGTAGTTGGTTTGAATTAAAGAACAGTGAATTGCAGAAAAATCAGTTGACTGCATTCTTATGAGCGACGCGACTGCCTGAATTCCAAAATTGCACAACCGACAACAATGTAGCACAAAGTACTCTTACACCACAAATAGAAACTAACCCCCTATGCTCGGAATGAAAGTCCTGGTCGGCCCCGTAGCGGATGACGGACTGCCACACGGAGGGGTCGTACTTGACCTCCTCCTCGCTGAGCGCGCTGGAGTAGCCCTCCTCCGCGTCGGCCAGCTCCTCGCCCTCGCTGCGGTACACCAGCAGCCCGTCGCCGTAGTCCACGCCGCCCACGCCGCGCCCGTGCTCCGACACACTCTGTCACATCACTTCACATCAACGTCACCATCAGCTCAGGCGTGAGAGTTCGTAGCTGCCTACTGGCGACAGCAGCATCCTATGCGTCATAACGACACTACTGGGTTGTATGTATTTCTATGAAATACCTTTCGTCATTTTCATATAATATCACTGCGATACGTCATGTGTTACTGTAGTCTGCAATATGCTACTCTACTACTATGAACTCGCACCCTTGCTTAAAGCTCATTACAAAGTCAAGCTTCTCTCTTTTTATGAGGGGGTAGATATATAAAGACAAAGAAAGACTAAGTGAAGGTATCGTGAGCTAAGATCCATTGTAAGTAGTTCAAAACTTTTTTATTAAATTCTTTAAGGATGACGAAAAGTAAAGTTCATAAAATAACGTCACCCCATAGGACTCTCTCCCAAGTAATATGTTCTACAAATACCAGAGTAATTGTTGGGAGAGATAAATAAGTTATTGCAGATGCTACCTTATTTATTTCCTTCATATACTCTTAATCCTATAAAAAAAACTTACTTGAACATCCACATGTTCCCATCCACCGACGCTCACGTTATTGGGCATCATCTCCATACCAGAAGTGGAGGGCGCTGGCAGCCCAATCATCGGGCCCACGCCCATGTTCATGCTCACGTTGCCGATGTTCACCATGCCCATGTTGACACCGACGCCCATGTTGACCATGCCCACCCCAGGCTGCTTGCGCCCACGACGCGAGATCGTGTACCGGAGCGGGTCGTGGCCCTCACGACGGATCATCTCTGGTAAGATGCGTCGACGGGCGTTTATGAACCAGTTGCACACCTGACGTTAATTTCGTATTAGTAATTACGACTGCTTTGTTGGCTTGTTTATTTGTATTAGGTTACCGCGGGTGCATCCCAGCAGTACCCCATTCAGTAGTTCTATAGAACTGTTGGGATATTTTCCGTGCTATCAAATTCTGTCCCAACATTTCTATATAGTAGGTACTATAGTATAGTACCTACTATACTTTACCTTACTTATAGCATATAAGTTAAATTTTAATTGATGTTTTTATTTACAAATTAAATGTCCGCTAACGTTTGATATACAATTTGCGATATGGTAGCCTACCTACCATTTCTCAATTTTCATTTCAATTTATCAATTTTCTTTTCCTTAAATTAAAAGCAACACATTCCCCACGTTAGCGATGGTAAAGAACATTTTCAATGAAATTAGATTTATTTTAAAGCCGGAGACGCTGATGAAATTGACATGCGACAGATTTGAAAACAACTTTACAATGCCACTTGAAGTGGACATTTATTATTGCAATCAAAATATATTACGTATAGTTATCTATATAAAAACTAGGTATTTTATATGTAACGTACAAACAAGATGTTGATATCGACATTTCTTTAATTTTGACCCATTAGTTCTATATAGAAGTAATGCGACACCAAACACTAATATGGTGTATCAACAGTTCTATAGAACTATAGTTAGGGGGTAGGTACTACTGGGATGCACCAGTTACGGCTTCAAGGCTCTGATTTTTTCCTCATTTCAGAAAATGGAATATAAAGCTTCAAATCACCACACTACTTTATGAATATCATCATTACAGTATCAAAAGCCTAAGCCCTTATACTTAAATTGTATTAGAACACCACAAAGACGTTTACAGTTTGTGATATTGCGAGTTTAATTCTTAGGAGCTGTTTGAATTAATACCACCCTCTGCTTTCTCACAAAAAACGTATTTATTATTTTCCAAACTTGGTATGGATAGGTATAACAGAGGAGAAATATAGCAAGGATAATTAACCAGTCTAATAATTCGACAAGACGCAGGCGTGGCTTAAATGCCCCTTGCGCCTTGACCGGTAATCAATTGTAAAAGAGCTCTCCATTTACCTGTAAAACTGTCAAGTTGGCTTCCTGGCTCAAAGCCAGCTTCTCCGCATCGCTCGGGTAAGCGTTGTACCGATGATCATACAGCCACCTCTTGAGGATCCTCACAGAGTTCTTGGGGAGGTTGCCGCGTCGCTTGCGCACCGACCCTACGATGATTGCCTGGGGTGGCGGCAGGCGAGGTTGCAGCACGCTCAGCGGACGCACGTCTGTCTCCCAGTCGTGGATGATCTCTTGCTCCTCCGTGGATGACGTGGATGGAAAGCGATCTCGAGCTGGTAATGAGGTAGTTATTATCTACATCAGTCTATTTCAATGGCCGAAGGCAGGGACTGCCGCCTTGGTCTACTGGTTAGCCTATTTGGCTTCGGATCATCATGTCTTGGGTTTGAGTCGTGGAGTCTTGTTGTCTTGTAAGACATTTTCAGTAAAATTTCTCACCCCAGAAGAGATTTTAATAAGCATCTGTACGATCGTTAAAACGTCAGTCCATTATCACCCTAACTAAGCCCATCATCTAAAAGCGGGAGCAGCACGGTGGGTCTAAGCTCCAAACCCCTTGTCATATAAAAAAGCTTCCTTTCCTCATCAAAATAAATAAATAAAGAATAATCAGGCCGATTTTACTGTGGGCCGTGGGATTTTACAATAATACATCAAATATGATATTATTAAATACTGATTAAGGCGATACATCCGGAATGCATGTCAGGACTATGTGGTAGCCCTAGTTTAAACATCAAAGTTTCCCTAGAAATATAAAATATGTATAAAAAACTCGTGTCACAGTTTATCGTATACATCGAAAAGTATTACGAAACGGCTTGACCGATTTTAATGAAATTTTTTGTAGGTTTGAGGTTAAATCGTAAACAATTTTTTATATCTCTAGGTATTCTTGAAAATTTTATTTATTTTTGTGAGCAGTTTTTTGGATCTCATTCTCTCGCACATGTTTGACGCATAAAAATTGCAGTCATCAGCTAGTTCAATATAAAAATCTTTTTGTCACCGTGAGTTCGTATGTTATCGAACACCTCTGGAACAGCTTGAGCTATATAGTTTAATGATTTTAATAATTTGTGTATAGTCAATTATTTATATTTGGTAAGTCTGAGAAAAGGTCTGTATTTTTATAAACGGTAAGTAAGTATTTTGTTTGTATCTGTATTTATTTATTTTGTCAAATTACATAGATACTCACATTATTCGTGCTCGTAAACTCATGGAGGATTTTCTGAGTACTGCATATTCCTCTCTTAACTCAATCTACTTTACAACATAATAATACTTGACATTAAAACATTGGCACTATAATTATTGAAGACAAATAAAACATTTAAGTAAGTTTCTGACCTAAAATTATTAAAATTACATTCATATTTAAATCATCTAAAAATTAGATTCAAAATTGAATCCTATACAATTCTCTCTTTCTAAACACTACATCTTGAAACAATTATGGTATACCAGCATAACTTTAAATCTGTCAAAACTCAAAGGTATGTAGGTAGTTTGAAATATTCAGTCAGAAAGTTTTGAAGATAAGTAAGTGAATGAATTTGCGCCATATCAAAACTCAATCAGTGTCAATAGAATTAAGTTTTGTATTTCATGTTAAAGTGTCAACTTAGTGTGAACTTACGTAATTTGATCTTCATGACTTTTATGACGGATTTACGAAGGCTGGCGATTGCTTCCAGGGTAGCAGTTATTTAGGAACTATTTAGAAAGTACACACTTTATGACCTGCGGCGTGTGGTCGCTACAAATGTACTGAAGTTTTGTTGTTGTTTGAAAATTTTTGTTTTCAAAATCGGTGCGCGTTCTATGACAATTGACAACGACGCATGTCTATTGTCGCGGTGAAGCTTAATTTGAAAATTCAAAAAAAAGAAAATAGTCATTCCAGCCAGAGACATTGTACGACCAAGGAGCTTATTCAAAAAAGTTTTCATTGGGATTATCAAACTAGCTAAAATGATATACCTATTTTAAAATGGAACTCTTTGATTTTTACTCAACAATATATTAGCGATTTTAAGTTTTTATTTTTGTTTATTTAAAAGTGGCTACGTAGGTAGTATACGTACGTAGTATACTTTGCACTAACAACGCTCCTCGGTCTTTTTGGTATTTTTTAAGAAAAAAATAACTGTCTTTAAATTGTTTTTTATACATACATATACAAGTATAAGCTTTCAGAAAAACTAGATAAACCTTCCTTGAAATTTGTTTAAATAACGAAAACCCGATCCTAATTATGTGTAATTTATGACAAAACTGGAGGCATACAAATTTACATAAAAGATAAGTCAAGCAAAATACAATATCACCTTTTTAAAGTCAGTTACAAAACTTGACTGTTAGTTACTTGTAGTGTCACTGTAAGTGACTTATGGTCATCCTAAATGTATATCCTATCGTGATCCTATCCTAAAAATCTATAATCTAAACGCTATAAGAAGGTACGGATGACATACGTCAGTAACGTTCTGTTTCACTCATCAAAGTTGCCGCGATTTTTAAATTATGAATTAGTATTTCCGCTGTACCACATTCGTAATATATTAAACCGTTAATAGTTGTAGTAACTTAAATTTAAAACCAGCCAGAATTTTCTAGTCTACAAATAAAATCAAACTGAACGAAAAATTAAGCAAAGTGTTATTACATATAACGTAACGCCATAGACGTATTTAGTGATGGGATGTACTGCTACGATGGATAATCGATGTTTTTATAACAATGAACGTGTATTGTGCGTAGTACAATTTTTATTGTTAAAAAATCTATAATTATATACAACAACAGAACATCAGGGAAAGGTTACTTAAAAGTTTGCCAAAAAGAAATATATTTTTCATCTCACTTGCTCGGAAAAGTAGTTTTTGCTTGGCCAAATTAGGACATAAAAGTCGTTTTTGCTGCCTAGGCAGACAAAATACCATAAAAATAACTTTCTAAAAATGAAAGCTTAGGCTCGGGGTTCCTGTTAAAAGTGAGTATTGATATGTTTATTTAGTTTTTTGACATTTTCATTAATTTCAATTTCATACAATGTATAAATATTAATCACACAGAAATTTATTTTCATTTCGGATTACAATGAATGAATAAATATTTTCTCTAAATAAATATAAAAAAAATCATAAATACCTAAATAAAATTGGAACACTAAAAAATTAATACGCACCAACAAAGATTAAATTACTCAAAGAGTTCATTAACCTTTACATGTTCCATTATTTTTAAGAATATGAACGTTTAGAAATGAGGTTCCTTCTTAAAGTATTTATATGTTAATTTACCTGTTTATTGAATTTTTTATTATTAAATTCCATTTTGTACAAAATGAATAAATATTAATTATCAATTATTTATTTAGTTTTTAATTTAAATTATTAAATAGAATTACAATAACGAATAATGAACAGGTATAGAGTCGAAAAAAAATATTATAATTAATACATATAACACATTGCAATTTTACCCTAAGTGTGATTAGTCCACGATCCTCTAAAGGGCTAATAAAAGTTGAACTTTGATGCTTGATTTATATCAACGACGTATATATAATGTTATTATATTAGAATTTAAACTATTGCGACTATTTTCCATATGATTAAAATAGGAACTCCCGTTTTTATTATTGGAGTATGCCCGACTAGGGACCCATACGAGGCTCTTAGTGATTTTGCTTCTTGTCGCGTTGCAGTATGTGCACATGGGTTCGAAACTAATCAGGCATACTCTGACAATATTAACTAATGGTATTTATTAAAATAATTCGCTAGCCTATTGTTATTCGCCTAAGTCACAAGGAACTGTAACAAAATCTGATCAGCAAGTTAACTGTGAAAAGGTACAGACAGACAGACAGACATACATAACTTACTTTCGGTTTTATAGGTATTATTACTAAGAATATCTTAACCATTACCAGAATGTTCTGCGTAAGCGACACACATGACACGGTGCCTGTTATTCCCGTCGCAGACTGCTACACAGAACGCAAGTAGGGAATGCCGTTGTTATGATCACATTCGTCGCGTTCGCCGCTTCGCGTTCGTCGCTTACGCAGGGCAGCTAAGCCAAATAAGCCACGTTTAATAATTTCTTAAGCCACTTGAAGAATGGAAGGTGAAATAAAAGATCCAATTTAAGCCGTAACATGTAATATAGAAAAATTAAAATACATCATAAATCAAGCTAAGGCCACAATAGATCCACAAATCAGCGTCCATGTTTGGACGCAAGATGGACGCAACGCTGTGCATTTTGTTTCACAGAAAATCATAACGAAATTGCTAGCCCTCCTCAGTATGCTAAATATCGGAAGTAATCATAGACCGATTAGTATAAGAAATAATCCATATCCTGAGTGACGGCGCACCGCGAACGGCCAACTCTATGACCAACGAAACATAAAGGGCAAGTTTTAGTTTATGCTGAGTGCGTGAGAGCAAGGTGTTGTTTATAAAAGGTTTCGTGCTCCTCGTGGACGCAGCATATGGGCTGTCATTCAAGACAGCCTTAGACAGTAAAACGGACGCAAGACGAACATAAAGAGTCACAGGCATATTTCACAAACGTCTCCGTCATCCAATCAAGTCTGACAATATATTGCTAATCACATACCATCGTGCCTCAAAGATAAAAATAAACTGTTTATGCCATAAAAAGTGGCTTAGTATTGAAGTAATAAGTTAAAATAATTAAAATAGCAACGCTCATTAGGGATGTAAAAATCGATACAACGATTCAAAAGCCAAAATAGGATGCAAGTTAAAGCATATCCGCCATAAATGGATGCATGGCGCATTAATTCGAGCATGCTTGAATAAATGGAGTGCGTTATTAAGCTAAAGGTTCATGGGTGAGTATGTTTGAGTCTTTTTTGACATTTGATTATTACAGAATTGCTACGTTTCCCCTGACAAATCTGTCGGCAAAGGAGAAATATCGGATTCAGAGGGAGGTAAGTCAGATGGGATTGAATCACACGGGGGTGGAGGATTGGTTAAGGGTGCATTGATCACGGATGTGTTGGTCACGGGTGCGCTAGTCACGGGTGCTGATGCCGAGGTAGGTGGCTGTGGCTCAGATTGTTGCCTTTTTCCCTTTTCTATCGTATCAGAGAGCATTTCTCTAAGTGTCGACGCCAATGCCTTGGGGTTTCCGCTGCTGTCCAGCTGTGGAAATAGATTTTACTTATATGAGTATAATAGAATTAACGCTTCGATTATTCTTCAAAGTAAGATCGATTTTGGCTATTTTAGACCATTATTAAAGGTGTTACAGCTATGGAGCTTGTGGATAGATACAATGACAGTAATACGATAGACGGTTTGACTTTGGGTGTAATGTAGGTATTTATTTCCCGGGAACCGTCTATGACTGGCAGCAACTCCACACGGATCTTTGACTATTTCCCTGTAGAGCGCACTGTTCGTTGCGCCGAGCTGATCTCCGAACCAGCGCCGACAGCTTGCACTACTGTTAACTGTTACACAATACGCTAACCGTAATGAGGTGTCCTCCAAACCGCTTGTGCACGTTTTTGACCTTATTTGCTGCTTCACGCACTATCTGCCGCGCCGAGCTGATTTCCGCCGCCGGTCGACCCAGCTCCGACAACTTGTTCTGCAGTCTGCTTGCTGCTAACTGTAACAGAACTCCACAATCTTGTGCCTCTTTCTCCTTACATATAAGACGCTGTGATCGATGGCATCACTATAGTTGATATGCAAGTGATTTTATCATATTGTAAAGTTGTCCATTAAATTCTAAGACAAGAGAAACTCCCGTGGAGGAGATGCTATTTTTTACGTGAGAATATCCTGGTGCAATTCTCTAAATCATGTAATAGACATTGCTGCTCATCATTTCACAAAATACACAAAAGAACAGGAACGTTACATACTCAAGCCTTAGTGCATTTAGTATTACGGGCATCCGATGTTTTACCTCAGTATCCACTTCCAGCGCGACCACCTTCTCCGGCCACTTGACTTGTTTATTGAAGATATTGGACATTCGAGGGTTCTTCGGAAACCCTACCAGGATGAAGCCTTTTGAGTCTTGATGCTGGAGCATTGCCTCTTTGACTATATCTACTGTCAATTGCTGAAACAAATAACTCGTATTTATAAGGTCTAGGCTGATTCAGGTATTGTAAAGGCTTTTATGCCAAATGACCCAGGTCCATCTAATCTAAATTGGAAACACTATAGAGAATACTCTTCAGAAAAATATTCTGTTCTGGCCAGCCTGTCGGTCCTAGTAAAGCCAGCCATGCTGGAGATTATCTTATCAGAAAGATCACTGGCAAACTCACATCTGGTATGTCCTCCTGCGATTACCTACAGCTTGTCAGCGATAAGGCACTGGCGGTTACTTTCTCTGCCGCGGCAAGCACCAGCACGTTGGGTCTGATCATGGTGTAGCCATTGATGTTGGAGATGGCTTGTGCCACCATGTGGGTACTGGCAAACTCACCTCTGGTATATCCTCCTGTGACCGCAGCTTGTCAGCGATAAGGCGTCCCCTGGCGGTGTCCTTCTCCGCTTCAGCGCGCACCAGCTCGCCGGGCCTGATCATGGTGTAGCCAGTGATGTTGGAAATGGTTTGCGACACCGTCTGGTTGCCCGCGCCCGGCACACCGTTCACGAAGATCACTGGCAAGTGTCTTATTGGTGTCATGTCATACATTAAGTTTGCCTGGTGAAATAAATTTAGTTAACGACATTTTTATAGCTTTACTTTTTTGACTACGACAACAAGTGATTATGAGGTCTAAGATGGGATGCCCTTGCCTAGATTTAGAAGAAGTCTATTCATTGTTTTCTCAAAGGTGGTTTATTTTGTTCATACATGATCCTTTTTACTTCAACTAGGCGAAGCTTGGGCTCGGTGCCTAAATACGTCAATAGTCTAATGGTTATTGTGTGTGTTAGTGTGCGTGTCTGTTTGTTTGTTTGTACCTAACAGTGGAGCTATTGCGCTTTTATGACATATTATGTAACTTACCTCGTCCACTGGGTTTCTGGAGTAGAAGCACCCCATTTTATCTACAAATAAATTACTTATTAAAATAACACGATTTTATATCAAACAATATTTCTCAATAAATATTTGTGAAATAAAACATTTTTTAAAAGCTTGACAGTTTTTCAAAATAAACTGTCTAGATTTTTGACATTTTTCGACTTTATTTTAATAAAAGTCAATATTGTTTTGGTTAAGTAGGTTTCATGCTATTAATGACCACGAAGTTTAATTTATAATTTGTCTTGTCAGCTATAAAGCGCCCCCTAGTGGTGCCTTTTTCACCTAGGCGCGCACCAGCTGAAGTTCAAAAATATGCAATGAAAGAATACATGCCGTAATTCTTAGCCCGAGTTGGGATCTTGGGGGTATGATGTTTCCATTTATCACGTGCCTCGAAGGTCACGTTAATCGTGATTGACCTCTAGTAGTGATCGCCACAAAGTTTAAAGATCCTCGCGTCCATCGAGACGCATTGGAGCGTGGCGGATCTAACCTCAATAACTTTCTCATCTATAATGACTACCTCCTGGCCCTGTAGTGGGGCGTTAAAGTAGGCTGATAATGATGACGAGTTTACTATCTCATGATTTAGTTACGTAGATATCATTATAGGTCCCCTCTCCTAGGCGGAAGGCCTGGCCCTGTAGTGGGACGTTAATAGGCTGATAATGGTGACGATGATTGTTATAGGTACGAGATGAGTAGGAGCAATGGTATTACGCTTAATCATTTTATATGAAGGACATATCAATGACATCTGACAACAGGCAGGAAGAAGGGATCACATTAAACAATTTTGTGTAATTCGAGATCGCAATTAAGTTACATGGAGATCAAATAAATAGAATCAGTGGGCTTCGTGCAATGTTTGGTAGTTTGTTTGTTCCACATAGTCCTTAACATTGTATATTTGCAATCCATTTGACAGTTAACAGAATTTATCGGAAGGGTACATTTCGTTGTGTCCCAAGTTTCAAAACTGAAAATAATAAATCTAACACGGGATAAGTTTGTGCTTGAGATTGCAAACTCATGTGATGTAATGTGAAGATACTTAGCCAGGAGTACTCTGTATTTACCCTATATCCCGGACCAGTAGCGTGCACAAAGTTTATAACATGGGTAGGCACTATAGGTACTAACTACGCGAAATGGAAAATTCTCGTAAAATACTCGTTTGTAATGTGACTAGAGTAGACAGTGCGTTTATGCATTTATGAAGTGAACGCGACTGCCCCGGATTAGTTTACTATCCAGCATGAGACTGGTATACGTAGATGATTCTCTTAATTTGACGGTTATTGTTAAAGTCATAACCAGTAAAACGGAGTACCTACAACTGATTAAGAAACCATGAAAAAACAAAAGCTTTGGAGAGTGTCAACCATGTATTTGCATATCGTAATATCATTGTTTATGGTAACAAAAACATTTGCCAATAACAAATGTTCCACTGACACACTCGTGCCTAAATACAATTTGATAGAGAGATGCCACCGTTCCACTCTTGGCATAGCTGCCAAGGTGAATTTCACTTCCCTGAGCAGTTGCCAAAGACTTGGCATAGAGAAGAAGGCCCTGGCTTTGAACTTCAGCCCTGCAATGACGTTTAAGAGTGATGCACCTTTGGAATATACGTGTGAGGTGCTGAAGTGCGCAGAAGCGGAAGGCGGGTTGTCACTGACCAATGATACGAGATATGATTACTACAGCATTTATGGCAAGCCATTACGTGAGTAAGTTAGAATAGCTTTTATTGAATTAGCTAGGTATACTCTAGTCTCTTAGTACTCTATAATAGCTAGGTTTCCTTGCGTGAAGATCATTGTCTCATGGAAATATCGGGATACAAAGTAGGTAGCCTAAGTGATGGTATAAGTGTAGAATCTTCCTTTTTTATTAATTACTAGCGGACGCCAGCGACTTCGTCCGCGTTAAACTTGGTGTAGACTTGAACTCCCGTTTGACTCCTTACGGAGGTGAGCTTTAGAAAAAACGTTTCTTAGCGCTCGCCTACGACATTATAGCTATATAGCAGTCGCCCGCGACTTCGTCCGCGTGAAAACTCTTTAAAATTAAAAGGTACCCTTTTAATTTTAAAGACAGACTTTTTGTTTTTTAGAAATTTTGTAATATCTCCGAAATTATATAACTAATTAACATACTGTAAAAGGCAAATCTTAACTCTATAATATTCTTGTGATTATTAAAAATTATTTTGATAAGGATTTAAGTTTAGTTGTATAAATAATGACGTAAACGTAAGCATATGAATTAAATGATTTTTTAAAATACAAAAAGTTATATATCTGCCAAAATATAAAAGATAGATATATGCTATCGCGGACTTTTTTGTAGAACTTTTTAAGATGCATAAAGTTTTCATACAATGTTTTCAATTATATCCAATAGGTAAGGCAGCGTACGCGCATAAATCTAAATTTAATAAATTTCACGGTCCGACTCGCGCGACAAAAACTGTGATAATTCGGGTAATATATATAATACAAATATAAAATATAACCTATAACACTCACCGATAACGTATAATTCAACTGGTAAAAGAATTTTTCAAATCGGATCAGTAGTTCCGAAGATTAGCCCCGACAGAACTTTATTTACAAACTTACAAACTTTACCTCTTTATAATATTAGTATAGACAATTGCCAGTACGAAATCAATAAACCTTTCGGTTTCTACACGACATCATACCGGAACGCTAAATCTCGTGGCGGTGCGTCTTTGTTAGTAGGGGTCGGTACCACGGCCGAAGCCTCTAACCAGCCAGACCTAGACCGAATTAGAAAACCTTAAATGGTTCAGCCAGGAATGGACCCAGGAGCGCCACGATCCGCCACGGAAGCCGTCAAAAATCTGTTTCTGTGTTTTCCATTTACAATGAAAACTCAGGACCTCTTTGTTAAAAATCAACGCCACCAACTGAGGCAGAAATATCATCAAAAGCCAATTCTTTAACACCGTCTATGGAAAATAGTTACACACCATTATAGATAGCTTAAAACAGATATGTGACAATTGGTCATAATTCAGCAAACGTAAATTCCACGTGTGTTCCGGCGACTGGCATGTTCTACCTGCTGCCCAAAAAACGTAACTTCACACAAGTCCAGGCTAGCTGTAGGGAGATCAGCGGAGTACTGGCCGACGTGAGCAGCGAGCAGCGTACTGACGCGTTAGCCCAGCTGCTGACCGGTGCTGGCGTAACTGCTGCCTACGTCGGCATGTGGAGTAAAAACGATAGCATCTTCTATAGTAATAGTAAGTAAAGTAAAAGGTTTTTTTCTTTATTTGGCTTACCAACAGTTTTATAAATAATACTTTGAATAGAAATATAATAAAATCTACGAGTAATATGTTAAAATATAGGTAAACGCTGCATGCGACTAATTTACCTACATTGATTGAAATTGCAAAGTTATGTAGATAAGGTTACCTTACATACTTTTTAACAGAAAATATGATAAGTCTCGGGCTCTGTTCGGAGTTTTTCTCTCAGCCACGCGATGGACCCGGCACCCGCACGGTGAATCCATGGAATGCTAAGATATTCGTCTCTCAAAGTATTTATTACTATTTAGTGCTATTATTTCCAACTTTTCAAGAGATTCCTTGAAAATACAAACAAAAAAATATACAAGGATATTAGATTCATCAAGTTATGACAAGTCTCTATCGATCCCATGTCAAGCAATTATCCCATGTAAAACAATTTTGCGTAGTTCCAAGTTTGCGAAATTATGTGTATTGAATTATTATAGCGAAACTATTAGTTTTCTGATAAAAATAACTTAGTAAAAATTTCTAGAACTACAAAAATGTTTGGAACATCATTTATATCGAGAACCGATTTTAAAATCTACAAAAGTAAAAGTTTGATAAAATAATTATGCATACTTAAAAAGTAAAAAACATAGTGGCCCATGAGGGGATCGAACCCGCGACCTTCGCGTTATTAGCACGACGCTCTAACCAACTGAGCTAATGGGCCGGCTGGCATCTTGACGAAATCGTCGATCATGCAATATTACAACATCTATAAATAAATAAGACCTATCCTGACAATTACAATAATTTTTGTTAATATTTCTTGATGGTAGACTCATTTTACTCTATATTTCTTATGTACACTGCTTTTATTAGCGCCTAAAATTATTTTATTCCAATTTTGTTTTAGCTGATGCATTAGAGTGCACTACATATCGCGCTTGGGCCCCTGGCTTTCCTCGAAGAAGTCCTAACATGACATGTGTAGTCCTTACTAGCTCCCGTATGTGGAAGACAAGCTCCTGTAAAGCTCGATACCAAGCACTTTGTGAGCTAATACCTGGGGGACCATACAAAAGAGGATCTATATTTCCAAATATACCAAGAAATGGTTGGAGTCATATTTGTAGTTAATTTTCTTTCAGGCGTTTTAATTTTTGCATTTTAACATATACTTTTATTGATTTTAAAATCTACATAATATAAAAAATTCAATTATTTCTATAAGTAGGCACTTTGCGCGAGCGCATAAAAAAAATTAAAATTGTGCAATTAAATTAACTCGGGTTTTTTTTCAGGTACTCGAATACAACGAGGTTAACTAAAGTAAATTATAATTATTAATGAAAATTACGACAGCATAAATAGCAATTATAAAATGTTTTTTATTGTTTGTGTCTTTGGGTATCTCGAACCAAATATCCAGCAACTTGCAATAACAAAACCAGAGGTTTCCTGTCATATCATTGATGAACAACTGTCATTGTCAAAATGTCAAAGATTTTTTAAAAAGTAAACATTGTTCAATACATTGTTGAACAAATAGTCAAATCAAATACCAAATAGGTAAACCTCAAAAAACAAATTAACAAAACCGTTTTTTAAACCGGTTTTAAGGTAAAGTGCTTTTAATTTAATATGGGCCAGGGCCAAAGTCAGTTCACAGAGGAAGAACTTCAAGATTACGAAGTAAGTAACTAATTAGCAACAATAAACCACAAAGAGTGACTAATTCCCTTTCTAATAATTCTTTACTCATTCTGTTTCAGGATCTCACGTATTTTACTAAAAAAGAAGTACTTTAGTAAGTTTGTTTGCATTATATATAACCATTATTAGCCCCTTTTGTTATGATAATCGGTTTCAAGTGATATGGTACCTCTGGAGATACCTATGGTTTTTTAAAGCATTTTTTTATACAGTTTTTTGTGCAGAAGTTATATTTCTGTGTACATGGTACATGTACTTGGTACTTTGCTGTCTACATCTACGAGTATTTAACAAAATTGAGTAGTAATTTTCCTAATTTTCATTTATGAAACATGAAATATTCATTTAGTTACAATCAAACAATTTTATTTAAAGTATTTTTAATCATGTCTGACTAAAATACATAGTTTTTGCTACTTGGATATTGCCTACTAAGACTAGAAAAAATAAATCAAATTTTATTTTTCAAAGTAGAATAGAAAAATAAATACATTTTTCACTGCTTGCACTTTGATCTAAAGCTGGTTGCAAGGCCACCTTTTGTATTTATCGTATTTTATGGCTCTGTTCTATAATATTTTCTTTATGATGTGCAAATAAAGTATAAAAAAATATATCAATGTAAATTCTTCACAAAAAGAAAATTATACTTATTCCTTATTCCAGTGCACATCAAAAGTTCAAAGCCCTGGCCCCGGAGAAGGTGGGCCACAACAAAAATGCTAAGTTACCAATGGCTAAAGTCCTGCAATACCCTGAGCTGCGAGTGAATCCTTTCCGAGACAGGATATGCAAGGTGTTCAGCTCCAGTAATGATGGGGACTGTACATTCGAAGACTTCCTTGACATGATGTCTGTGTTGAGTGAAAATGCACCCAAAGCTGTGAAAGCTGAACATGCTTTCAGGATTTTTGGTTAGTTTACTTTACCTGCATGGGAATATTTAATAAGGCATGCTTAGAATTATAGTACCTTTATTAATAAAACAACCTAAATTTAACATTTACATCGACACTTATGAATGAATCTCTACCTGCCAGTCGGGAACCATTTCATGCCATCCAAACAAAGATCACACCTTTCAATTTTAACTATGTCTATGTTCAAATTAGGTTGCTTTATTAATATCTATGTCTATGTTCAAACACACAAAATTCTGAATTAGGTCACAATATTTCTATGCATTCTTAGTGTTCTTTTTTCAGTCAGCCACTAGTATTGAAAGTGATCATAAATAAACAATTATTCTTACAGATTTTGATGGTGATGACATGATAGGAGTGTCAGACCTGCGAGAAGTCATTGAGCGCCTGTGCGGGCCTGAGCTCAAGCTGAGCGACTCTGAGATACAGCAGCTGGTGCAAAATGTTCTAGAGGAAGCCGACCTGGATGACGATGGGGCTTTGTCCTTTGCAGAGTTTGAACATATTATTGACAAGAGCTCAGATTTTTGCCAGTAAGCAAACTAGTTTCTTCACTTATCATCAATTTCATTATCAGGCCTACTACAGGGCTAAGCATCTCTTCTTATATACAAAGAAATATGGAGCTTAGACTCACCACACTTCTCCATTGTGAGGAGCAGGCTATAACTAGATATAGGAGATAATTATTGAAATACTTATTTAGGACCAGAGGATGCCCGCGATTTTGCCCGCGTAATTTTCGTTACCATGGGAATTTTGGGATAAAATATGGCCTTTGTGTTATTCTGATATGTAAGCTATATTATTGTGATGTTTGATCAAAATCCATTTAGTAGTTTTTGGGTGAAAGAAAAAAACAAACATCAATCCATCCATACTTACAAACTTTCGCCTTTATAATATTAGTAAGAATTTTACTAAAAACACAACATTGTTGAAATCTCCAATTTAACAGAACTTTGAAAGTTGCATTCACATGTTAACACTTTTTGATTTTCTTAAGAATCACCATAAATATTTTTTTTTGTTTTCAGCTCATTCCGAATAAGACTGTGAAGAATATTACAAAACTCTCCACTCTGTCATAAGTGAGCATAATGTATTGTATTCAATTTTTATAAAACTAACACAACAACTGCCATTCAAGTGAATCTATATTCATCTTAATCATGAATGAAACCTTTATATCAATGAATGTCTACATTTTGCCAATGATTTTTAGATATATAATTTATATGTAATAAGGTGTTTTTGATCTGCTACAGAAGTCTTGAAATGTGATCACCACAATTTTTCTATAATTCACATGACAAAGAAAATAACTTGTAGAACAAGATACACTATGAAGAAATATGTTGAGTAGAAAAAAAAAAGATATAACGCCTAATAGCGGCAAAATCGTCATTGTCGCTCCAATGCAATGAAATAACAAGCAATGTTTTTGATCGTATGCAGTTACATTTCTTGTTTTCTCTGTTCAATATGATATCACTTGTGAGATCATCTGACCTGACATTGAGTAGGTATAAATTCCATCCGAGGTATGCTATCCGGGCTGTAGACATATTCTAAATATATAAAATATACCTACAGGTTGAACAGAGATCAAATAATATGTATTAAGTCTCAGTGAAAAGCTCATGAATTTGTACCACTATCATCATATTGTGTAGTGTGCACATTAACTTACTATTTATAAATGTAACTTATTCAAGATGCTCACAATTGCTCACTTAAGACATACGTAATATTAGTTTTATAAGCTAATCTCAAATGTATCTCATTTTAAAACTAACTAGATGTTGTGTGAAAATGTCCTTATGTATAGTGTCTTCCTTAGTTAAATTTTTAGAGGCATGATCTGGAGCCACTGACATTATCTACTTAAAGTTGTAGAGCCTATCAATTAAATAAAAAGACCCTGGACACTTTATTCCGAACCATATAAATGTGAATCTCACTCCCAAATAATAAGCAAAGTTTCTTTGGTTGGCAACATTGTTAACATTGTCAACTGATGAATCTTATCTCTTTTGCTCTAAAGGGTTCAACATCCTTTATTGCCTATAATTCTGACTAATAAATAATAATTTTTAATAGTACGGCGCATAGTAAGCTTAGTAAAGAATTTAGTTCCTTTTTTAATCTGTGACATGGTGAGGTTTTATATTTTTTTAATCTAGGTAATGAATACCATTGTGATTTAAATTTCCAATGAATTTTAAAAAGTCTGCGTCTCAGGACATCTGACAGAAATGAAAACTTAAATACAGCTAGCAGTATGGTTTAAAGTGAGAGAGGACAAGCCCCCTTACTGCTGCCAGCGGCGCCAGTCTGTCTGGCTTCTCTAGCTATACTAAAGCCAAACTCTATTGAGAATGCTTGTCAACAAACAAACTTGAAATGAAGGTAGAAAATTCAACACATTTTATGCCTAATAAATAAATGTTTTGTTATTTTAAAAAATCTTGTTTGAAAGATATTGAATATATTAACTAGTTATAAGCTTACTAATCTAATTTATTATCATGAATTCGTCATTAACTCGTTAATTAAAAAGATAGGTGTAAAATGACTAGTGATTTCTACTTTCATTTTTAATTTGTGTGTTGACAAGCATTCTCAACCGAGTTTGGCTTTAGTATAGGATAAGAATAAGAAGTTATCACTTCATTTGACTTTAAAATATTATTACTGTTTATATTTTTAGAAGAATCAAATACATTTTTATTATTTATTAATTAACATGGGTGAAATATTTTTGTGGATGAAGCCAGTGGGTGTACAGATCACACTTCATTTTTTGTTTAGTCAAATTTATGAATGTTTACCTTCTCTATCCAATGTGTTGTGATGTATTTGAATTTTATAGAAAACTTGTATTATTTCTTAATTACTATAGTTATTGTACTCAATGAACTGCCAAATATTTGATAATATTATATTGTTTAGTGAAATTTAGTTTATAAATAAAAGAAATCTTCATAGAGTATGTTTTTATTGTATAAAATCTTATATATCATTAGTATCTAGGGCATGATTTTGAACACAGAAATTATAAAATATATATATGTATATAAAATAAAAGAAAAATCAAAACAAAAAGAAAATATAATCAGGAATGTTTGAAAAAATGGATTATATACTTGATAGAGTAATAGCTTGTGATGCCTAGACCTTAGTCATTTTGAAACAGCTGAAAGTTTATCAGCACTTGTTCGGAGCTTCTACCATAGTAAAGCTAAGTATGGTACCATAGATAACTATAGAAGTTGCATCTGAGAGACTTTGACAGGTATTAGGTATAAAATCACAAAGATTAACTTCACACATAGAATTTAAAAGCTTTTGTTCCTATTTTTCTGTCAATAGGCTTCTCTTTTAACTTTATGGCTTAACTCAGACAGGGAGCTAAATATGTCAAGATCATCAACTACAAATAAAATTCAACTCTTGTTTCTAATCATCAACATGTTGACTGACAGTACTATGTCACAGATTGTGCGTGCGTGCTACTACAATACTTTTTGCATTGATTTATTGAGCAAAGAAACTTACGACATTGAGGGGCATACTGTCATAATACTTTGGACTAGTTGACGTCCACAGGTGGTACTGTCCGTCAACAAGTTAAGGTCTATTAAAATGTGGAAAATAAAAAAATAGAGCAATATGCATTGCTGCTTCATTTTTTTTGTATAATACATATTTTTGTACTTTAGTGATGGAAAATTACACAATTTGACTCTTCGATTTGCCTTTGTGCCAGTATGAGTTAAGCCAAAAGGACACAAAATAAATATAGATACAGATTATATTGAAGTTATTGCTTTATGTTGCTTTTATTTCTGTCATCATAAAACTTACTATACTGAGCCAAATAAAAATTAAATGAAAATTTTAATGGTGTATATAAAAATATATTTTGACTAATTATTACGAAGCAAATAAAATATTAATAAGTTTTCACATTGTATTAAAATATAAAAATATTCAGTTTTGCAAATAGCCAGGCAACTTCATCCTCATAAATATCCAGGTGGTGAAGAAAGAGACAAGTATACACAAGAAGGCGACAGATATCAATAAAATTCTGTTTAACTTTGGCGTAGTGGGATTGTGGGTACGATCCAGGATTATAAAGCCCAGGCCTCCAAGTGAGAAGAGGAAGCTCGATGCTAAACCTTCCATGATATACTGGCCATTCACTCTATTGGGCATGAAGGCTACAGGTCTGCTGTGGCCATGTTCATCTGTGGTTGATCCAACACTTGGCGGCTCCACTATGACATCGTATATTATTCCTGCAACAGAGTATAAATATATCAATTGCTATAGTTCATTAACAACAATAAAAGTTATCATAGACAATAAATGTTATGCATTGCAGTCTGGGTGGCTGGCACCAACTGGATGCAGAAAGCCTATAATAGACTTGGTTGGCGCTGCTTGAAGGAGGCCTATGTCCAACAGTGGATGCATGATGGCTGATGATGATGACGATGATTGCTATTTAGCCTATGTGGCTTTGAATTAAAAGGTCCTAAATACAAGTCCTGGGTCAGGCTTATTTTGATTCAAACATTGTGTTTTTTTTATAAAGAAATCCTAGTAGCACACCAAAATTAAAATTTTGGTGGTGATATCATATTTCTTGCAGTACATTAAGCCAGCAGTACTAGTTATTATTATCTGAAAGTAAGTTACTAAATTAAACATTATCACATTATTCCATTAAACTGAATTAGAGCAGAGTGAAGGGTGGAAACTACAAACCTATCTTTTAAGGAGTATGACCCTGTAGTAGCCCTAAAATACGATTGAAAATGTTTGTTACTCTGACACGAGAGTAATAACAAGTTCAGAACTTAGAATTACACTGCTTTCAGTAATGAACCAGATGTAATTCAAGATATTAGCGCAAAAATATGCGCAGGGCGTTAAACTAGAATTTTTCTTAGTAAATCTTATTAGAATACAAACTAACCTCCGGTCACTAAAAAGTATGAAACCAACACCAGAGAGAACGTTGTCATCGCTGACGGAGCTTGCAACCATGACGGCTTTTTTATTTTTATGTTCGGTAATTCAAGAACAGAGAAGGGTATTGCGAATAACGCTTCCATTATCAACTTTTTGTTGTAAATTACCGCGATACACTGTTGATGTGGATGCCGCAAAACCGACAGTTGACATTTGATTTAGGTAACAGATAAGTATTTTTTTACTGGTTGCAAGTTGCAACGTCTTTTGGTAGTATTAGGAAAACAAATTACAAAAATTATATTTTATCATATATCGAGGTATCCTGTATAAATTAATACTAAACATAAGTTTATTTAGATATCTTTATACTATAAAATATACGCTAAATTAATAAAGTGCGTAAAAATCACGATTAAAGTATATTTGTAGTTATTTCTGAGCGTGTAAAGGAACGTAGACAATTGCCATACAATGTAAGCCAATGAAAAAAAAGCGAATGTGTTAAATGTTTTATTACCATTGGTGAAAATGTGATAATCAATTAAATTACCTAGTTTCAACCAATAGGCTTTAAGTCAATCATAGATCATTCAACCATAAAAACACTGGAATTTCGTAACTGTCATTTTTTGACAGATTTTACGAAAATCACAAAATGTTCGTGGGTTCTTTTTGTGTCCTCGATTTTCAATTTCTCGGGTTCGGAGTACGTATTTTTTTCTAAATGCGACAATGATGAATAAAAACAAGTTACGTGTGTCAGTGTAAAACGCGGTTTAATTTATTGGTGAAATTTAAATATTCGTTCGGAAGCACTGAATATGTTTTAATTTTACACACAAAATGAACTATACTGTGGATATTGCACTAATATTACGATGAAGGGTGGACTGTGTATTATTTACACGTCGTTGCTGACTATCTCAGTGCTTTCAAGGTAAGTACAATCTGCTGCAGATTCAAACACGCGATTTTCAAATAGGCCAATCGGTTGTCCTCTTAAAGCACCATTACATTTATTTTCTTTAACTACATCGTAAATTATTTGTGATAAGTAAATTAGTTAAATTAAAACTGAAGCCATTGACCCTTACCATTGTCTGACAAGATGCCTACAATGAATTCAGTCCTTTTCTTTTTATTACAATTTTACCTATTTACAACTAAATAGCCACTCCAAGAGTTTCCTCTTAAGCTTTTGTTTATTGATCATTATATCATTTATATCCTAAAATAATCATACTATAAGCTTGACAATGGAAACACTTCAATGTTGTTTAGCATTTAACAATGCAAGTGTTACCCTTATTCTATATAACATTTTCCCCTTTCCAGTTGTGCCCTCTTCATACTAGTTCTATCAGAAGCTCTTCAAGCGGACGAGGTTAACTCTGTTGATCTTTCCGGCCTGCACAATGTTTCCAAAAAATCCTCAAACACTGATGAACCTTCTGAGTCTTCACAAGAAGTCAAAAGCTTGCCAGAAGAGAAGAAAGCAGAAGAAGCCGATCACCAGATGACATTCCCAGATACACTTTCTGTCAACTCTGTAACAACTGATGGGTAAGTGTTAAACACAAGTTTTTTTTTTGGTGTTATTAGTGTTTAAATTTTTTTTAAATATTGAACAAAGAAAACTCTTTGGCTGTTATTCTACAATTTATATATGCTTCAATTGATTAGATTATGGTCAATAACTGATCTATATACACACAAGTCAGGGAAAAATGCAATAAAAATATTTATACTATAATACTATTCTACATTATATAAAGGAATAGAGGATGCCCATAGCTCTACCTAACAAAATTCTGTTTATGATCAACTGTTCAACAAAAAGTAGACTGTCCTTTCTCAGGCTCTATCTATATCTACCTCTTTCTCTACTAAATTCCATTTAAATTGGTTCTGTAGTTTAGGTGTGATTGAGTAACAAACAGAGTTACTTTCTGTTTGCTTCAATTGATCGGATTAAAGTCCTAAACTGATCTTCAATAGACAAAAGACAGTAAAAAAAGATATAAAAAACCTGCAGTATTTTAATTATACAGCCAGGAGGCAAAGGTTAAAAACCATAACTATTTTTATAACATAATTGCAAGTTAGCTATTTTTTGTCTATGGTTTTAAAGCAGAGGCTTTTAATCTTACAGCCAACTTTCATCACTTAACCAAACAGTGAAAGTGTTATTTAGTGTTGAATGGGCGGTGTATATATACCCATTTCTTAATTATCTACATAAGTAGGTACACACAGGTCATTGGATCCTAAACACATGTCTTGTCATGTCTGTAACAATGATTCAATCTGATTGCAATTGTTTCTGGTTGTTAATTTACTAGTTGTTAACTTTAATTGGTTTTTGGTGAATAAGAAAGTGCAATTATTTTAGTATTGTCATTGCTTCACAGCGAGTATTAATCATTTTGTGTTTGTTAATCTTTGTAAGTTATGGAGATACATTATGATGTAATGGTGCGAAGTAATAATATGTAATTAATAGAATAATATATGGTTTGTTACACAAGTAATAAATTCAGAATGGTTGAATGGATCTATGTTGGACTGATTATAGTCCAGATTATCATATAGGCTTTGTGTTGCATAGCATCCCCTGACTATGTGGAGCGATAATCTGCGGAGGGTGGCTGGCTTTGATTTGAGGTCAATAATAGGGAAGGCTGGCGCTACTTAAAAGAGGCCTAAATCCAACAGTGGATGCATGATGGCTGATAATGATGATGATGACTGCAGTAAACTCTATTCTAGAACTAGTTTCTGAAGCTGCTCTAGGAGGATCCCACCAGATTGGGTTAGGGAGGCAGAATAATCTGAGCAGAGAATGCGAGCATATTAACTGGTCACAAAGACTTAAGCCTACATCCGTACTGCTAGTCTAGGACGCTTTACATTTTTCTCTCTGCCACATGTTGGACATGGAGTGGGACCCCACATGGTGAATCCATGGAATGCTAAGATATTCATCTCTTTAAAACAGTAATTCTTCAGTTTTTTATACGACTTTATACATCTTTTTCCATATATAATAAATCTTCATTAAAGTTTCATCTACATGAACTAAACATATTGTTAGGTAAATCACTGAGATTGTTGCTGTAGCAACCTTGTATGAGCTATTCAAACTAATTTTAATTGTACATCAGATGAGAAAGATAACTTCTTTTAATAATTTATGTGTTATCTGTTTGGTTAAGGTTTTATACAATACTTTAATTAATCTTTGAGTTTAGTGACTTCAAAACTTTTAGATTATTAAAACAGCCTTTGTTGTAAAACTGACTGACAGAGTTAAGAGTATGATAAGAGATGGCATAGTGTAAAAGATGTAGTGACTAAAATTGAGAAAAGGATCCTTAGATGGTTTGGGCATGTAGAGAGAGTGGATGAGAGAAGGGTGAATGGAAATGTTGAAAGGGCCTAGATGAATATTCCTGGACCAAATTTAGAACATTTAAAAATATAGCCAGTTCAAAAGTATTCTAAACCGAAACTTGTATGAAAGGATTAATGAGAGTGGAAGAAGCTGAGGAAGTATACTCATCATTATCATCATTATCAGCCTATTAACGGCCCACTACAGGGCTAGGCCTTCCTCCTTATAGGAGAGTGGATATGGAGCGTACACCCACCACGCTGCTCCAAGGCGGGTTGGCGGGCTTAGGGTGATAATGTTTCATTTATTAACGATCACTATCAGATGTTGATGATAGTGATCGGGACCGACGGCTTAACGTGCTCTCCGAGGCAGGGGGTGTAACACCACCAACTTCCAGACTCCGGGTTTGGAATGTACTGAACATTTCATAGAAGAATGAAAAAGCTCAGAATTATTCCATGACCCGACACAGGGATCGAACCCAGGATCTCGTGATAGAAGCCACATAGGCTAACCGCTAGACCAACGAGGCAGTCGTATACTCACATGTATCCAATTTTCAGCAAAAATGTAACAAGTATCTTTTATGTTGCATTACTACTAACGACTCCTAGAGAAAAGAAGACTTTCTCATTTACAACGTTACAACTAGTGTAGTATAGTAGTAAATATAACCAAGATTTCGCCGCAGCCTTGCCGAGGTCGCGCGTGTGATGAAAGATAACATTGGCATTGCGTGGATCGCAAGCAGGGTCGCACATGTTCTATACTATTCTATGTATCTATAGCGCGGAGAGAAAAAATACAATTTAACTGTATTAAACTAGAATATATTATTAAAATTGCTTTATTTAACGTGTTACAAAACGAGAATTCGTTAAGTCAGTAATCGTTAAAAAATCAAACATCAACTTAACTCGCCAACCAGGATTGGAGCAGTGTGATCAGTCTCTCCTTCATAATCCTTCCTTACTATATGTGGGCCGTTAATATGCCGACAATCATTATGTCGATGAAGATGACGAAAGAAATGCACTTTGCCACTTAAAAATCAAATCCAACATAACTTTTGCTTGTACGTGGCAACCCTAGCCATGATATGCAGTAGTACGATGCACTGATATCTGATAATTATCTCGAGTAGGTATCAGTATAATCCCTATTCAATAATGGAGATGGTCTAATCATTATTGCCTCATTAATGATAGTGCATAGTTGAGCACAATGCAACTCGAAGCTGATTAAATTGAAAAATGCATTTCCTTCTGAAGTGATTTTAAAAGGACAGTATGCCTCTTGGCCTTTCTTATACTGTAGGCCTCGGTGGCGCAGTGGTATACGCAGTGGATTTATAAGACAGGTCCTGGGTTCGATTCCCGGCTGTGCCGATTAAGTTTTTCTAAATTGACCCAGGTTTGGCTGGTGGGAGGCTTCAGTCGTGTCTAGTTAACACCCTAACGTCATAGAAGTACCACCAAGCGAAATAAGAGTTTCGGTACGTTGTCGTGTAGAAACCGAATGAGGGTGTGAATTTAGGAGCAGCCTAACAAATAAGCCCTTCCATCTTAAAATGCAACATCACTAACCATCAGGTATGATTGCAGTCAAGATATTTTGGCTGATGATATGCCATCGTAAAAGTCAAAGACAAGGTCATTCTATCTATATCATTCAGTTTCTATCATGAAGGGTTGCCTGTAAGAGATTGCTCCAAGCAATAAGGCCGCCTTTGCATGCATTCATGTTTGTTGTTTTATTTTATTTTTTACTGTGAGTTTGTCTATGTATTATGTGTGCAAAAAAAAATTTCTTTTTCTTCGATATTTTTTTTCGGAACAACACAGATATACCATACCTACAAATTAAAGACCAAAAACCGAAGAGTCGCTTGAATAACGCAAATTGTGTTTGCCAAGCATTGTGTGCTATTATAATAATATACTTGTGTTTATTGTGCAAATAGTGGAACAGACAAACAACTCGTGTGGGTGTAATCATGAATTTTAAAATTTCGTGGTTTTACATACATGTTTTGTTTGTGCCATATAAATTACAGTTCTTAAAAATACTGTGTAGAAATTGAATGTTTTAATGAACAATAATTGATGATAATAGAAAACTAAGAGAAAACAAAGTCAATTTTTACCCGACTGCGTCAGAAGGAGGGTTATGTTTTTCGAGCGTATGTATGTATGTATGTATGTATGTATGTATGTCCATTTCTTCGGCACGCGCTACAGCCTAAACGACTGAACGGATTTTGACATGTGGGGTGTCGTTGAATTTGTCAAAATTGTGGTAGTGACATAGGCTATATAAATTTTCAAAACGGCGGCTGTAAATGGGGGAAAAAAGGGGGGATGTGTGTATTTCTTTCTTCTATCTATACACTTTATGGTGCTGGAGGCGGGGACAAACGTAGTTTTGGTAGATCTTTCCCCGCAGAAAATAAAGTATTTTGTCCCCGCTTGCATCTCCATAAAGTATTTAGAATTTTATATAGATATAGTGATTCTTTTTTTTTTCTTTTCCGTTCGTAACTTCTATGCAGTCGGGTTTTTTGTTTTTATAATAATAATTTTACGTTGTCTCATCATCATCATTATCAGCATATGAACGGCCCACTACAGAGCCAGGCCTGTCTCTTTATAGGAGAGGAGACACGCTGCTCCAATGCGGATTGGCTGGCAGGCTTAGGGTGATAATGTTTCATTTATTAACGATCACTATCACATGTTAATGATAGTGACCGGGACCGACGGCTTAACGTGCTCTGGGCCACGGCGGGGTAAAACCACCAACTTCCCGACTCCGGGCTTGGAACGTACTGAAAATTTCATAGAATAATGTAAAACTCAGAATTATTCCGTGACCCGACCCAGGATTCGAACCCAGAACCTCGTGATCGAAGCCACATAGGCTAACCACTAAACCAATGAGGCAGTTTTGACGTAACAACGTCATATAATTCGATAGAGCCGGCTGCACGCAAGAAAAAACATGACTCATGCGGCGTTACCTCGCTTTGAGGCGTTCCATTTTTTAATTACTTACAGGTTTTCATGCTGCCTAGAATAGGTAGATTAAGCATAGCTTAGATTTAGAGTGGACTTTTAAAATATAGATATATAGTTTCAGGACGTATGGAGTCAGAAATTGTTATGAAAATAGTTAAACAACTTAATGTAGTTTTGGCTGATAGGAGGCATCGGCCGTGGTTAGTTACCACGCCACCGACTAAGACGTATCGCCAAGCGATTTAGCGTTCCGATGCGATGTTGTGTATAAACCGAAAGGGGTGAAATGGATTGCATCTTACTCCTACCAAGTTGGCCGCTTCCATCTTAGATTGAATAACTTACCATCAGAGTGCCTAGTGTGAGCTTTCACCAAAACAAATCGAAAACTTTACATTCGCGTAAAGGCAAATTTTATATGGAATTGAAGCAGCGCCCCTGGCAGTATCGAGAGAAAACTCAAATGGGTGAGTGTCAGTGTCATATAAAGGAGAATGGCGAGATTGTATGTACTTTTGGACCCGAAGAAAACGGTAGCATTCAAAATAGAAACTTATTAGCAGTTGTAGAACATAACGTAACTAAGAAAAAAATTTTTAACAAAAAATAAAAACGCCTTCAAAACGCACTAAAAAGTAAAAAATAACTACATCATTTACTTACTTTAATTTACTTAATCACATCTATGAAGTCGGTGCCATCCAAGTTTAGGTAAAGTCTTTAAAGTAGAAAGCACGGGTGGCACCGACTTCATCGATGTTATTAAGTAAATTAAAGTAAGTAAATGATGTAGTTATTTTTTACTTTTTAGTGCGTTTTGAAGGCGTTTTTATTTTTTGTTAAAAATTTTTTATTTCATACTTTTTAGTGATTTATCAACAACGAAAATACTAAAAAACCTACTCGAACTAAACCATAAGTACCAATATTTACTAGCTAGTTATAACATTCCAACATCCCTACAAATGTGCCTATAAAGTTCGAAGAGTTTCCTCGAGTTTTCATAGACCTCATCATCATATCATGACTTAGTTAACATTAAACCATCTGGAATCTATAACCTTACAAACTTCTCATTGAGACATATTAATCGAGCCCAATCACAAGGTAGCTGCTGTAAACCGTTAAAGAGCTCCCTCAGCTGTCTTTCTTCTTCATCGCCAGACCCTCAATGACAGTCACAGCCCATTTAAATGTAAAGTTCTCATTGAAACAAATTAATCGAGCCCAAACACAAGGTAGTTACTGTAAACCATTAAAGAGCTCCCTCAGCTGTCCTTCGTCTTCATCGCCAGACCCTTGATGACAGTCACACCCCATTTAAATGTAAAGTTCTCATTGAGACAAATTAATCGAGCCCAAACACAAGGTAGTTACTGTAAACCGTTAAAGAGCTCCCTCAGCTGTCCTTCGTCTTCATCGCCAGACCCTTGATGACAGTCACAGCCCATCTAAATGTAAAGTTCTCATTGAGACAAATTAATTGAGCCCAAACACAAGGTGGCTACTGTAAACCGTTAAAGAGATCCCTTTACTGTCCTTCGTCTTCATCTGCAGACCTTCAATGACAGTCACAATTCATTTAAATGTAAATTTCTCATCGAGACAAATTATTCAAGCCCAAACACAAGGTAGCTACTGTAAGCCGTTACGGAGCTCCCTTAACTGTACTTGGTCTTCATCACCAGACCCTCAATGACAGTCACAGTCCATCTAAATGTAAATTTCTCATCGAGACAAATTATTCAAGCCCAAACCCAAGGTAGCTACTGTAAGCCGTTACGGAGCTCCCTTAACTGTACTTGGTCTTCATCACCAGACCCTCAATGACAGTCACAGTCCATCTAAATATAAATTTATGATTGAGATAGATTAATCAAACCCAAACACAAGGTAGCTACTGTAAGCCGTTACGGAGCTCCCTTAACTGTACTTTGTCTTCATCACCAGACCCTCAATGACAGTCACAGCCCATCTAAATGTAAAGTTCTTATCAAGACAAATTAATCGAGCCCAAACACAAGGTAAATGGAGTAAATCATCAAAGAGTTCTCTTATATGTAGATCGGCTCCATCATCAGATTGACACCAGACCTTCATCAAATTGTAGTGCTTTTAAATACTTATCGGAAAAATTAACAAACGTACTTGTTGACCCTACAATTTTTGAAAATTCCCCTCGGTTTCTCCAGGATTCCATCATCAGATCCTGGTTTCCTTATCATGGTACCACCACCGGACTATCTCCTTTCCAACAAAAAAAGAATTATCAAAATCGGTTCATAGACGACGAAGTTATGCGCGAACACACATAAAAAAAAAAAAAAAAAAAAAAAAAATATATACGGTCGAATTGAGAAACGCCTTTTTTTTTTGAAGTCGTTTAAAAAAGCAAATGGTAAGTAAGTTTGAAAAGTTGGGAGAAAAGAGATATAAAAGTTTTTATCTTATAACCTCAAAAATGAGCTGCTAGAAGAAGTCACTGTTTAATTGTATCAGGATATTAAATATGTAGGAATATGTTAAACATATACTCGTAAATATTAACTAGATATTTAAGTGAACAAGCGGTACAAGATTGAAGTAGTTATACCACGGTTTTTTTATCGCCAATATATCGCTATGCTGGCATTTTGATATAGGTAGGTAATAGTTTACTATACATAACTTCTGCATGTTAAATGTGAGATGGAAGATATTTACAGAAAAATTACTTTATATTTAAATAAGCCTAAGTAAAAATCTTAGCCAAAAGGGTGATTGTAAAGTACAGTAGTTATAAATTACTAATAATTAAATAAAAAGGACACAGTAAATCTCTTAAATACAAGTTTCCTAGCGTTTCGTTTTTCTGAAGTTACAAACTACTAATTCATTGCAGAGAAGAAAATGAAAATATTTTTACAACTTGGGTATCCTAAAAACCAGAGTGAATAGGCATTTTCTAAGCGAGTGTATTTCATTTTAGACCACAATATCTACACATACCATCAATAGAGGTTGGGATCAAGCGCAAGCTTGTTTCGTATAAAAAAGAGATCTACATAGATATAAGACTAATTGTATAGATCCACTGAAAATTATAAAAAAAATTACAAGAGTAGATAAATAAAACAACATTGACATAATGCAAGCTCATTTATTTTGTTGCTGAATGTAGGCATCACAATTTGTCCAGAAGATTCTACTAGTGGGCCTTTAGTAGTAGAACAATCAGTCTAAACTTCTACAACTTCCTCTTTTTGTTAATTTGGAGACATATTAACTCCCTGGCTTGTAGAGGGCACAGGAATATCTGATCTTCTATTGGAGATACCTCTCTTTGTGCTAGTAAACAACAAGTAACACATACCTATCTCATCGACAGATGTTAACTGAAACAATATTTTAATGTTGAACTTCTTACAGAATAAATAATATTAAAGCTGTATATCAAGGGATTTTAATTTTTTTTATTAAACTACCTTGTTGTTCCAGTGGTGAGCTTATGTGCCTTCACATAACTAGGATTTGTGCCTGTTTTCCCTCTTACTATATACAGATGATGATGTTTAATACTTATAATCACTACAGTTTATTGAAGCAGTTTAAATTAAAACAACACATTTTAACAGTTAACAAAGTCCAAATTGCTGGAAACTAGATGTCCAAAGGCAAAAGCGGTTCTCAGGGCCATAAAGCAAAATAATCAGTAAATCCAGTATATAGCCAAATCGTTAGGAGGAAATCACAAAAATGGCAATTTCTTTCAACGTTTAAATCACTTGGAGTATATTAAATCAACGCAAAATGTAACATTAAAACCCGAAAATTATCAACAACCAACATCAAACAATACTTTTTATTAATATGACTGTTAGTTTTAAACACAATGACAATACCCAATAGTGCTGCCAACATTTGTCTGTCAAAAAATAAAGTCTACTAAGTCAAAATAAGTATATTAAAAATAACAGATAAGTTCCTTTTTAAATGTCACTTAATTAATCAATAGCCTATAGCACCACATGAACTCAAAATATCATGTTATAGCTTGACAGCTTATATAGTACGACAAAAACGGTTTTGATACTTTGATTTAAATACAACTTTTAATTACGATTTCACCGACACACTTCCTAAATAGTAGGATAGGAAAATAATTAATGAAACTTCTGAAAGGATGGTAATGTTTTAATTTTAATTAGATAATTTGTATTCATACAATTATACATATTTAGTCAGAATCAAAAATGCTTCCGTCTAAATATTCCACGCCAGATAAGTCTTCAGCCACGTCTTGGCGCGAGCCAACTCCAGTTGCTGCTGCTATCTATCGGCTGCTATCAACTGCTGGCTATCTTCGGATGTGTCACTACTGATTTCATCTTGCAGGTTTATAATTATTTTGTCAATACAGAGATTGTCCCCTTTGGTAATAATCACTCTCTATTTTCATTACGTGTCCAATCGTCCAATTCTTTCGTAGGTCGCCCAGTTCTGTGTTTCCCTGGTGTGGTGTGGAGAAAACACCTTTATTTCTCTGTCTTTCCAGAGCAATTCGTCTTATAGTACTGACGAATTTACCTCAAAAAGGATATTTACTTAAGTATATACATGTTTATTACCTACCGTTGTTACATAAGCGAAATCATATAATCCGCACATTTTTTTCTCTCTGATTTATGCAATATCAACAAAAAGTATCAAAATTATACAAACGCGCTATTTCGCAAATGCATTTTATAAACATAACCTTAGTTCCGGAATCTACATTTATATGCAAACAAGCATACTATGAGAGGGTTATTCTATCTATTGTTAATTAAGTCACACACATATACGATTACTTTATTTAAACCACATTTTACCAGTCATTTCAGCAGTTCTTTTGTAAACTTCGTTCAAATCGGACAAAATTTTTCTGGATTAGAGTTCTGCCAAACATCTCTTAAATACTTTGTAAATGATCTCTCTAGCCGAGCTGCGGATTAAAGTTCTGTACATTTTGTGCACAATATCGCCACAATAACACAATAACATTAAAAATAACACGAACAAAGATTATCGATTTTAAGAAATGACACATCTACCGATTTGACATAGTTGACAACCCGCAAAAGGAGTGTTGCCAGTGAGCATATATTTTACTACCGTTTCACGACTTTTTTGCCAAGCTATATATATTTAACGAAAAAATAAAGCCGATTCTATAATAATTATTTGAATAATTAGGTCATACCAAAAAATCATAATGTTCAATTTACACAGTAATAAAATATATATAGAGAATAATAATTGTAAATAGATATGTATTTTACATATAATTTTATAACTAGTAGGTAACTGTTCACTTTTAAAACTAATACATAGTTATACGTTTTAAAATAATTAGAAAACTTACGTGATATTTTTTTACTAATTTATTAGCCCGGACAAGACAAGCTACACTAATTAAGTAGATATAAATAAACATCTCTTCTAAAATAAAGTTTTGACTTAAAACTACCAGATTCACTAAGAAATCCACTAAGTTGGTAACCCTGGAGCTACTGTCTTGTGCTACCTTCTACCAGAGAAATGTTCTGGTTACTGCAGACGACTAATTTTCAGTCAATTATAATTTTTTTTTCTTGTGATCCCCATCTTTAACAAATCCCAATTTCTTTATACAAGTATGATATAAAGTTGCAGTTTTAATTAGCACAATCTGATATCTGAATGAGGCTTTAAAATTATAAGACCACTCTCGCCAATCTCCTTTGCGTTTACCGTTCTCGATATCGACGCGGTAAAATCTTACACTTGCCACACTGGTGTGATTGTAATCAAGGTCTAACTTGTAATAAATTAAAAAAATGTAGGCTTCCATTGATTACAGAGGATTTCATTGATTAATAAAAAGGCTAAAAAAACCCATTTAAAACGGAATTCTGCCACGAAGACAAGGAAAACCGTTCCTCCACGAATAATTTGCCAAAAAAAGGACGGCCTTTAAAAGTAAAACTTCAATAGCGCAAAAACGAATAGAAATCGAAAGCATGTCTAAATATAGAGGCGGACGGTATTGTAGTTAAGTGTGCCCGTGCTTGTTGCATGCCCCGGTAAGTGATTGCTATCTGCTTCCTAAAATGAATAATGGCTTATAGGTGTTTGCACTTCTCTTTGATTAGGTTTTATTAGATTATAATAATCGTTTCTACCTTCACCTCTTTCCAAGAAAGTACGAAAGTATGTACGAGTACATTTTACGTATCCTTTACGTTTTGTATATTAAGTCTTATTTAGTACTAACAATCTGTCTAAAATATGGAGACAAGTATATTTTCTATTAAATATCTAAGGTTTTTTTTTATTGACTACAAGTTGGCCCTTGACTGCTATCACATCTGATGTTAAGTGATAATGCAATCTAAGATGGAAGCGGACTAACTTGTTAGGAGTAGGATGAAAATCCACATCCCTTGCGGTTTCTACACGACATCGAACCGGAACGCTAAATCGCTTGGTGGTACGTCTTTGTCGGTAGGGTGGTAACTAGCCACGGCGAAAAACCTCCCACCAGCCAGACCAAGACAAATTAAGAAAAATCTCAATTTGCCCCGCCGGGAATCGAACCCGGGACATCCGTCTTATAAATCCACCGCGCATATCACTGCGCCACGGAGGCCGTCAAAAGGTCTGGTCATAGTTTCTCTATTAGTTTTCTATCTGATTAATTACACTAATGAATAGGTCTAAAATAGTTTATAACTAGCTGACCCGGCAAACGATACCTTGCATTAAAAATTAAAAAAAAATTTAGATGAAAGTTAGATAGTAGCCGATTCTCAGACCTGCTGAATACGCATAAAAAATTTGGTAAAAATCGGTAAAGCCGTTTCGGAGGAGTACGGTAACTAACATTGTGACAGTCTTCTTATAATATAAAAAATATATATTATAAGAAGATAATAATTACGTTGACTAGGACGACCTGTGCGTCGATCAATCTAATTAGGTACTTTGGATGAATTACTTTTTTCCTATCGTTAGCCCTGTTTAAAATTGTAATAGGAATAATCATATTGCAAATCTTCGTTCTGGATTACGTAATTAATTAATTTTTTTTATAAAAAATAGTTATGAATTCCATGCTTAATTTTCATTGATTAAAATAACTTAAAAAAATAGGTTAGTAATTGTAAAATCCTTATTGGAAACATTTCTAGATTTCGTCCTTGATATAATCAGGTTTTTATGATGTTATTTGATTTTTAAGTGTTGTTTTAATGTAGGTAAGGTACCCTTTGAATACGAGGCCGACAAGTGGTATTAAAACTGTAATAACTATAATGTTTTGCGCTCAATTTAACAGCTTAATCACTTATTACTTACTCTTTAATTGATTACTAATTAATTCATTTTTATTGCATCTCAAATGTTTTGGACTTTTGTATAAAGAGTTACTTGTTTTATGGCCGATGAACTGTTTCAAAAACCAAGGATTTCTGACTCCCTTGTTAAGCTAGTGGTTAGGTAGCCTATGTGTCTTCGATCACAAGGTCCTGGGTTCAAATCGGTTGAGTCACGGAATAATTCTGAGTTTTTCATACTTCTATGAATTTTTCACTTCATTCCAAGCCCGAAGTCGTGATACACCCCCGTGCTTCGGTGAGCACGTTAAGCGTCGATTTCATCATCATAAACATCTGCAAATGAAACATTATCAACCCCAGTCCGCTAACCCGCATTGGACCTGCGTTGTGGGTCTTCGCTCCATATCTCCATCTCCTAGAGAGGCTTGGCTCTGTAGTGGACCGTTGTTAGGCTGATTGATAATGATGATGCCTCAATTAACCAATCAAACAGCTTTGATGTGATTGAAAATGAAGGAGGTGGCGATTAGTACTTCAGACTTAACATGTTAATTCGGAAAGAAAAGCAGATCTTCGAATGGAATTCCAGACCTTAACTTTACGTAGATACAACAATACATGTTTAATGTGTCGCAATCGCAAAACGCTTTACTACCAAAGCTAGTTTTGTCAATTTAAATCTAATTGTAACCACTTAACGCCACGCTGACATGTTTACTGCTGGTGGAGTGGACTTTGTCCGCCAACAAATTAGAGCTACATCAACATTCAACGTATTCATACATTGTATATTGATGACCGCCAAGTGCCAAGTCATAATATAGTAACGCGAGATATGACTGCGGCCGTATTTTCAGGCGCGCCGTGAATTTATATCACACCTGTTGCAACACGCGTGGCTCGAAGGTTCTCTATTCTTATATGGAAGTGAAGACGCTTTTACATTCTTGGATATAGTTTTTTTTCAGCGTTTGTCTCGGGGTCATGTAAAATTCTCTTACACGGAGAAAGATCAGACCATCATTGTCAACCTTAAATAGTAATAGGTACTTTATGGAATATGCAGGTAGCCCGGCCTACCTGATGGCAAAAACCGTTGCCTGTCTGAGCATCAATTTACAAGGAAGATAAGCAAGGAGAACTTGTTCATAGAGGCGTATAAAAACACATTTCTCAAAGTGCAGTGCAGTGCTTTTGGGCTTGCAAATGTATATGGACGGCAGCTCACTTAACATTAGGCGACCCGCATATACGTTTCCTTGGTGAGCTAAAAGAGGTTCGCTTTATGTCACAAATATATTATTAGGACGAGCTAAGAGCTCTTGTGATATATGCACCTACAAAATATCGATGGGTGTTTAGGTAGCTTACAGCGCAACCGCTGAGTTGCAATTATTAAAGTCAGTTATGTGGGACTGTTGTGTTTCATTTACACTTATCAGTTCTACTACTACTGATGTAGTAGGTATGATGAATTTTGTGACGGAGATTAGGACGAACTATAGTCGTTCGCGTTAAGAATGCAGTGACTCGTCAACGTTCACCGATCTAACCAATCAAATCTTTTCAAATTACAACGTCAAATCCACAGTGGCCAGTTGAAACGCGACGCGCGTGATTTGAAACGATTTGATTGGCTAGGGAGCGGGGCTACAATGATGAGTCACTGCATTCTTAACGCGAACGAACTATAGTAGCTCCACTACCTACTTAGATTTCGGTGAATGTGATGAAGCTTGTCTTGTTCCATTGCTTTGAAATGAGCAGTGGTCAAAGGAAGAGTTAACATGCTACTGCTGCTGACATGTGGGCTTATGATCAAGATGATCTTTATATCGCCACTCATATGTTTTGTAATGAGTCGGAACAAACCCACGCCACACCAGCCGCAGCCCGAGGCGTCTGGCTGCAACAGCAACACGCTCGGCGATCCGTCGATAACCTCTGGCGGTGGGAACTTTAATTGTTGCGTATAACGAACCGACCACGCTTCCGCGGGCCCCAGATCCAGGTCGGGCCACTTTTCCGCGATAGTTAAACGATTGCATTTCCAATTTAATTTGCTTTTCACTTTTAGGTGGGTATTTACTGGGATTGCGGACGCTGATTTATTTGCCATTGCTTACTTTGTTTCGTAGGGCTGCCACTGTTGGTCTAATATTAGTCTTGCCATCATTGTTGTCATTTTCTCCCAATTAATTCTGACTACATATAGAGCAAAAGCTCCAGTTCTTCTCAAAATGGACGCTTGATGCGTTCAGTACGAAGTTTTCTTCATAATAATGAAGAAACATCGTACTCAAGCTCAAGATCTAACTCAATAGAGTTAGAGCTGCAACCGGCTGACGTTTTTAGTTCCCTTTCACCCTTACGGCCTTAAAACCATAACGACGTCAACAACCAGGTTGACTGCGTTCTGAGAATACTCCACCTTAGCTTGTCCATTCAAAGACTCCATGTAGAACTTTCTATACTCTTCTTCTACTTTTGGTCGTATCTTGACTTATGTTGTTTGACTTACTAGAAAATAATCTACTAAAGCTTTGCTGACTGCTAATTTGTAAACCATGATTACCAAAAACAATCAATCTAAATTTTTTTCTCTCATATCAAATTACTTTCAAAAAAGAGAGAATATATAATAAATACTTTTTTGTGGCGCCTCGCGTAGGTTTATTTAATTGTATAATTACGGAAAAGATTTTATTCAATATTCTCGACTGAATATAATATCAGAATATAACTGGTTCATTCATTCTATCGGTAATTAAGATCCAACGAGACGAATAAATAGCTTAACCTGCAATTCGCATTGAATTGGAACGGGCCATGTCGTAAATTTAGCTAAGTATTGTGTTCATTCATTGCGCATACAAAAAATAAGAATGGACTGATGTCACCGAGAGACGTTTTCTATCGTAGTTAAAAGCTGTACAAAAGAACGGGAGGAAGCAAGGGCTTTCCATAAAAAACATTGGCTTATTTGAAGTAATCGAGCCTTATTTTAAACTGAAACTGGATGAATACTTTAAACACTTTTGACTTGTGCGTATGAAAAAGGTAAAAACTGTAATTCGTGCACTGATTGTTAAAGATTTGCAGCACGATTACATACATCATGTAAGAACAGTGATTTCTTCACATTTCGCTCTTCGTCTTCATATTATGTAAACGAACGAGGTCGTTAAGTTTGCTCTAAATTCTTTTTGTGTCAGAAAATTTACGAAATCTCAACAAAAAGCCTCCGATGAAAAGCATTCCAATGAGTCGATATATTAGAGATTGTTGTAAGTGTGCAAAGGGAATCTAAACTTTTGCCAAAAAAATAATTAAAAAATCATTTTGAAAAACCGCGGACAGTCATGAATTTGCGGATATTTATGTTAGGAGTACTTTGCATGCTATTAGAAAAATGCCAATAAATGTGGTTTTGCTTATCGTATCTTTTAAGAACTATCTCGATCATATATAGCTTTAAACAAAAATGCACACTTATTCGCTTAACAGCTAATAAGCAACAGACAGGCGTGTCGAAATTATAACTCCACTCTTTTGTATGTCGAAGGTAAAAAATGGGCTAGGATACACTGAGTTAAGACGGTCTGCTCTTGCGGGCGTTGCTGACTGGGTTGCGGTTGTATGCGAGGTCGTCCCCATGGCCCAGTGTCCAGGCTGCGGGATGTTAAACCGTGGGGATTTAGTCGGTAGGAGCTCGACCCTTGGCAATTGGGTCCATGAGGATTTCCCCAAGTATAGAAGGTTACACTGAGTTCTATAGCGAGCATAGCTGGGTGTGAATGTTAAAACTAGCAAGGCCAGGTATACTTACAGCAAAAAAAAAATTTAAATAAAAATAGAACCGACTCAAAACGCACAAAAAAGTAAAAAATAACTGTGTCATTTAGTTCCTTTCATTTACTTAAGTATATCTATGAAGTCGGTGCCAGCCAAGTTTAAGGAACATTTGTTTTACGTAGTAAAGCAGTTTGTGGGTTTTAGATAACGTCCTTAAAGTAGAAACCTTGGCTGGCACCGACTCCTAGATATGCTTAAGTAAATTAAAGCAACTGCGTTTTGAGTCGGTTCTATTTTTATTTAAAAAAATTTATTTCTTACTTTTTAGTGACGTACTCGTACTATACTGTCATAGTATATGATACGGCACTAGTAGCCAAAAACCTACAGATACCGAGACAAAAACCGAAATCACTATAAGCGTGCCTCCAAAATTTAAAGAGTTTCTTCAATTTCCCCAGGATATCATCATCAGATCCTAACATGATGACAATGGGACCACCTTGGAAGTTTGCCCTTTCTAATAAAAAAGAATTATCAAAATCGGACAACTCTGTAAAAAGTTATGCGTGGTCATACATAAAAAAAAAATATACGTGTCGAATTGAAAACCTACTCCGTTTTTTTTTCGTCGGTTATAAATGGGACACAACAATCGAAGGCAACAGTGCACCAAGCGCTAACGCAAAGTAGCGTAACGAAACGCGTAGGATGGCTTCATAGACCTGCAGTTAACGAAATGTCCGCTATAAATCGTAGTATTCTAGCCGCTCTAGCCGCAGGACTCAGTCTGATAGGATAGAAAGTAAATTGATTAAAAATATGAAAGCCAGCAATTTCTAATGAGACGCCTACGTGATTGTGACAACGGTTAACAAGAGGCGCGTTATATCTAACCGTTCCTTTATGTAAGCCGATTTGATTCGAGAGCAGGTGGAAATTTGTAGGTAGGTATTACATTTCCCCTTAATAGATAACTGCAGACCTAGTAGTAAGAAACCCCAAGAGTGCAGGTGAAAATAAGAAAATTAAAAGACATGGTAGGTCATTAGCTAACTGGGAAGTACAAAATCTGACGATTATACCTTAACTTCAAGGAGTAGGAGACTTGAAATGTTGTAACCCTGGGAGTGAGAACTTCCTGATTTTAAAGAAAACGTCCTTTTCAGCCTGACTGTTATATAGCTAGGGATAAGTGGGGCTAAAATAATCCTAGCTATTTTTATAATAAATGTACCTATTTTAGGCAACCTGAAATAACAGAATATTTTTGCTAAATAGTTTTGCAAACATCTGATGGCAAATATTTACCTAACTAAATAACCATTCATCATCTATTTCTTTTTACTTTTAAATTAAATAAAACTTCAATTCAATCAAAGGTGTACAAATTCAGATTAATTTAGCTCCCAACCAGGTCTGTAGTTCTGTACGTCTATGTGTTAGTTAGTAGTCAATCCCTGAGATCCGAAAAGGTCGAAGTGCATCCGCTATGGCAGGCCTCATTAGTTAGTAGTCAAATTTTTCAGCGCCACTCAAATACCTACCCAAAAATGTCTGCCAGCTCTCCGGCTAATTCGTTAGTGACATATCGGTAACTGTCTGTTATAAATAAATTGTGTACTTTCATTATTTTCACCGTCTGATAGACAATACCTAAAATACAATCTCTGTCTCGTGAAAATAAAAAAAAATTGTACATTGATATTAAACACTGATATTGGCAATTTACGCGTCTATCATAGACTAAATACTTGGGTAGGTAGGGTAATAATTAATTTTATTGATATTCAAGCATGTCATAAAGGAATATTTTTCAAATATACGTATAATTATAGTAAGTTAACTTACTTTGGTCCTGTAGTTAGTGTATGTGATTTCGGTCCGAGTTCTCGTTTAGGCTGTGTAATATTGAGTTCATCTTTCGTTTTTTTTTTCTCCCATCATTTCGATACTCAGTAACAGCACTGAGTTGTGAAGTTGGTTCTACGCCATTTTGGCTCGGAAAACACTTTAGGCCATATGTTGCAAACATCATATCATTAACATTTCATAGTTATTGTAACTAACTCAAAAATTGTAACCCTAAGCCCGTGAATCCGTATTGGGTATATCCTGGGTCTATGCTCTATCCAAATTCCCTCTCGTATGGTAGCCCATTTATAAGGCTGATAATGGTAAGTTTAAAGATATGGAAGTTCAAGCTTTTTAGAATTTTAAGCTTTATCGGTTATATTCATATCAAAGGTTATCTCTTAATATATAAATTCGAGACACATCTACGCAGCACACGCCGCACACATTTTCCGTTTTATGATCCATTCCGGAATGTTTTTCCTCAAATGTTTGGCAGTTTTGGCGTAAACTGCTATACATCATCTATGTACCTACAATATGTACTGTGTATTATATTAACTCAATTTGCGAATCTGTTTAAACCTGTTTGAAGCTGTATTCTTATATTGAACCAAATTAAATTCTCTAAAAGGAAGATTTTTCGTCTTCTTTTTGAGAGAGAGAAAGAAAAAGGAAGTTTTGACTTTCGCCTTGACATTGGAAAAGTGCAGTGCAATTCGTGACATTAAAGTCATTTGTTTATTTTTGTATTAGGAATAGTCCTATTGGTATTTTTGCTGTTTTTGCTTGATTGTTATATGAATCCATAGAGTACACAATAGTACAAGACTCTACAGTGTTATTAATATTGTGTGGGGCCACTCAAAATATTTTTCTTAATTTACTGATTCCCCGAACTGGATCATAGTCATTTTGAACCTGATGATTGAAGTTAAGTATAAACAAATAAATACAAACTTTATTTTGTTTTCAATATTTACTTATATATACGTACATAAAGCAACCAACGAATGCAAAGTACTATATCATCTGAAAGCCTTCACAAAATAACAAAGTTCCAAATTACCAAACAGACGTTTCTTATCTCTGTTTTAAAAATAACTAACTAACTAGGTCCATGACTTCAAGATTGAACATGTAAACAATTGACAAAAATATATTTTTTTTTATTAATTTTATCTACTCTCGTATTATCATAAAACCTCAATTATGAATCTCAAATTGTATAATAATGTCATATATTATTCACGTGCATAAGTAATGGAATTATTGTATGTAGCTTTACTTAATTATCAAAATATATATTTTAATAAAATGTAATTTTTAATATTACATTAGAAATACAGCTAGAAATATGATTTCGATGTTTCCTTGTTGTCACGCTTGATACGTTCTTTTAACTGAACTTTTAATATTACTTGAGGCTACATATGGAATTGCTCTGAATAGTTTCCAATTTCTCACGGCAAGTCCAGTGGAAAGCAGTCCTAAGTTTTCCTTGGGACCGCTTATGAAATAAAAAAAACAACTTTATAATTTTCAAGGCTTATTCCAGTGGACAGCAGCCCTAAGTTTTCCTTAGGAACGCTTATCTCTAAGAAATGTATTTACTATTTTCACAGCTACACCTATTGGACAGTGGCCCTAAGTTATCCCTAAATCACACGGATAGGCCCCAAATGTTTGTCGCTTCGTTTTCACTTACACCTGGCGCCTGAATTGATAAAATAAATATTTGTCATTTACGGCGGCTAAGTCCATTGGACATCAGCCCTAAGTTTCCTCAAGTCCGCTTATGAAAGCCTGTTGTCGCTCACTGTAAGGGTATCGCTCGAGGTTGTTGCAATCGGTCATTCACTGTCTGCTAAAGCTTTAGGTGTTAACTCCTACCGCTGTTGCGGATTGATGCGAATTACGTTCGACTACTGTTCGTGTGTGAGTCGAGTGGCATATGAGGAAAAACATTGTTAATGATTGCACTGTAGGCTTCTTAACGAGAGGTTTATCCAAAAACAAGCCCAATGGCTAAGCTATGAACGTCTCTTGCGAGTCTCGAACTTTGACTTAGAGATACTTTGATTCTGATGAAATTAAGAACATGGTTTCTTATATTATTTCTAAGATTATCCTGCGTTTTACGTAGTTGACTGAGGATCAAGGCCCTTTAAACCGGACATTTAAATCCTATTAATATTATAAACGCGAAAGGAGAATGGCGAGATTGTATGTACCTTTGGACCCGAAGAAAACGGTAGCGTTCAAAGTAGAAACTTATTAGCAGTTGTAAAACATAACATAACTAAGAAAAAAGCAAAAGGTAAGTAGGTTTGAAAAGTTGGGAGAAAAAAGATATGAAAGATTTTATCTTATAACCTCAAATATTTACTAATCAAAAATGAACTGCTAGAAGAAGTTACTGTTTAATTGTATCAGGATATTAAATACGTAGGAATATGTTCAACATACACTCGTAAATATTAGCTAGATATATAAGTGAACATGCGGTACTAGATTAAAGTAGGTATACCACAGTTTTTATATCGCCAATATATCGCTATGCTGGCATTTTGTTATAGGTAGGTAATAGTTTACTATGCGTTACTTCTACATGTTAAATGTGAGATGGAAGATAGTTACAGAAAAATTACTAAATATATTAATAAGCCTAAGTAAAAATCTCAGCCAAAAGGTTGATTGTAAAGTACAGTAGTTATAAACTAACAATAATTAAATAAAAAGGAGATAGTAAATCCCTTAAATACAAGTTTCCTAGCGTTTCGTTTTTCTGAAGTTACAAACTACTAATTCACTGCAGAGAAGAAAATGAAAATATTGTTACAACTTGGGTATCTTTAAAACAAGAGTGAATAAGCATTTTCTAAGCGAGTGCGTTTCATCTTAGACCACAATATCTACACATACCATCTATGGAGGTTGGGATCAAGCGCAAGCTTATTTTGTATAAAAAAGAGATCTACATAGATATAAGACTAATTGTATAGATCCACTGAAAATTATAAAAAAAAACAAGAGTAGATAAATAAAACAATATTGACATAATGCAAGCTTCTTTATTTTGTTGCTGAATGTAGGCATCACAATTTGTCCAGAAGATTCTACTAGTGGGCCTTTAGTAGTAGAACAATCAGTCTAAACTTCTACAGCTTCCTCTGTTTGTTAATTTGGAGATATATTAACTCCCTGGCTTGTAGAGGGCACAGGAATACCTGATCTTCTATTGGAGATACCTCTATTTGTGCTAGTAAACAACAAGTAACTTCTTACAGAATAAATAATATTAAAGCTGTAGAGCATATCAAGGGATTTTAATTTTTTTTATTAAACTACCTTGTAACTCCAGTGGTGAGCTTATGTGCCTTCACATAACAAGGTTTTGTGCCTGTTTTCCCTCCTACTATATGCAGATGATGATGTTTAATACTAACAATCACTACAGTTTATTGAAGCAGTTTAAATTAAAACAACACATTTTTATAGTTAACAAAGTCCAAATTGCTGGAAACTAGATGTCCAAAGGCAAAAGCGGTTGTCAGGGCCATAAAGCAAAATAATCGGTAAATCCAGTATATAGCCAAATCGTTAGGAGGAAATCACAAAAATGGCAATTACTTTCAACGTTTAAATCACTTGGAGTATATTAATTCAACGCAAAATGTAACATTAAAACCCGAAAATGATCAACAACCAACATCAAACAATATTGTTTATTAATATGACTGTTAGTTTTAAGCACAATGACAATACCCAATAGTCCTGCCAACATTTGTCTGTCAAAAAATAAAGACTATTAAGTCAAAATAAGTATACATAACAGACAAGTTCCTTTTTAAATGTCACTTAATTAATCAATAGTCTAGCACCACATGAACCCAAAATATCATGTTATAGCTGGACAAGAAAGTCGTAAAAATGGTCGTGTCAAAACCGTTCATGTGGGCACTCTATATAGTGCGACAATATCGGTTTTGATACTTTGATTTAAATACAATTTTTGATAACGTGATTTCACTGACACACTTTCAAAATAATATTGGTTAGGATAGAAAAATAATTAATGAAACTTCTGAAAGGATGATAATGTATTTTAATTAGAAAATTTGTATTCATACAACTATAAATATTTAGTCAGAATGAAAAATGCTTTCGTCTCGTATTCCACGCCAGATAAGCCTTCAGACACGTCTTGGCGCGAGCCAACTCCAGGTGCTTCTGCTATCTATCTGCTGCTATCAACCGCTGGCTATCTTCAGATGTCTCACTATTGCTTTCATCTTGCAGGTTTATAATTATTTTGTCAATATCACTATACAGAGATTTCCCCTTTGGTAATAATCACTCTCTATTTTCATTACGTGTCCAATCGTCCAATTCTTTTGTAGGTCGCCTAGTTCTATGTTTCCCTGTTGTGTAGAAAACACCTTTATTTATCTGTCCTTTCAGAGCAATTCGTCTTATAGTACCGACGAATTTACCTAAAAAAAGATATTTACTTAAGTATATACAGGTTTATTACCTACCATTGTTATATAAGCGAAATCCGCACAATTTTTTTCTGTGATTTTTGCAATATCCACAAAAAAGTATCAAAATTATACAAACGCGCTATTTGGCAAATGCATTTTATAAACATAACCTTTATTTCCGGAATCTACATTTACATGCAAACAAGCATACTATGAGAGGGTATTGTAATTAAACCACACATATACTATACGATTACTTTATTTAAACCACATTTTATCAGTCATTTCAGCAGTCCTGTTGTAAACTGCGTTCAAATCGGAAAAAAAAATTTGTGGATTAGAGTTCTGCCAAAAATCTCTTAAATACTTTGTAAATGATCTCTCTAACCGAGCTGAGGATTGCGGTTCTGTCCATTTTGAGCACAATAACACAATAACATTGAAAATAACACGAACAACGATTATCGATTTCAAGAAATGACACATCTACGGACTTGACGTGGTTGACAACCCGCAAAAGGAGTGTTGCCAGTTATCATATTTTTTAGTACCGTTTCACGACTTTTTTGCCAAGCTATATATGTATATAGAACGAAAAAAAAAGCCGATTCTATAATAATAATAATAATAACCTTTATTTCAAGTGACATAGACTCATAATATAGTTAGTAACATTTACTTAACTCTATGTTAGTCCCTTTACCCCTAAAACCTAATATTTTGTTAGTAACAATTGGTCATTATATCTATGTTAGTAACTTAAACCTACGATGTTACGAGAAACACTGCTACGTTAGCCCACTAGAAACGGCACAACAGTGTTTCACGTAACAGCAGTCTAGTCGACTGGCAATTAAATTCAAAATGTTGTTGGAACTGCTCCTCAGCCTACACACCAGGGACCCACACCTTTTACGCATTGTTGCATAGAAGCAATCAACTCTTGCCTCTGCGAACATCCCTGATGCGCTACAAAATCGAGGCAGCCCCAACATCACCCTGAAAGCGTTGTTGTACTGGATACGGAGAGCATTGTACGATTTTTTTGTGTATTTAGACCACAGGCTGCACGTGTAAAAGACGGTACAGTATGCCTTAAACAAGGTTATCTTCACTTTATTTGAGCAACGTGCAAACCTGCGAGCGAGCATGTTGGCTCTTACTGACAATGCTCTCCGCTCCCGCTCAATATCCATGTCATCTTTGAGGCCGGGAGTCAACCAGTGACCGAGATATTTAAATTGGTACACTCTTTTTAAAATTGTCCCATTCAGCAAAACTGATGGAACTTTAGATGGTACTTTACCCTCCGCCTCAAAGACCATTACTTCACTTTTCTTGGCATTATAGATCAACCCATGACTTTCCACATAAGTTTAATAAATAGGTTATAATAATTATTTGAATAAATAGGTTATACCTAATAATCAAAATGTTCAATTTGCACAGTAATAAAATATATAATGAGAATAATAATTGTAAATAGAATATTTTACATATATTTTTTATAACTAGTAGGTAACTGTTATAATAGATACACTTTTAAAACTAATACATAGTTATACGTTTTACAATAATTACAAAACTTATGTGTAATTTTTTTACTGGTTTATTATATAAATAAACATCTCTTCTAAAATAAAGTTTTGACTTAAAACTACCAGATTTACTAAGAAATCCATTAAGTTGGTAACACTGGAGCTGCTGTCTTGTGCTACCTTCTACCAGAGAACCGTTCCGGTTACTGCAGATGACTAATTTTCAGTCAATTATAATTTTTTTTGTTCATCTGATTCCCATCTTTAACAAATCCCAATTTTTTTTATACAAGTATCATATAAAGTTGCAGTTTTAATTAGCACAATCTGGTATCTGAACGATGCTTTAAAATTATAAGGCCACTCTCGCCAATCTCCTTTGTAAGTATGGATGGATGGATGGATATTTTTTTGTTACTCTTTCACGCAAAAACTGCTGAATGGATTTTTATGAAACTTTGCGATAATATAATATTGTTTATACATCAGAATAATTAAATATAACTAGGCTACTTTAACTTTTAATCTCGAAAGCTTTACGGAAACGGGAACTACGCGGGTGAAACCACGAGCGTTCTCTAGTATGTAATATTCATAATTCATTGTATGGTTGCTTTCGAGAACACTTAGTGAGGGTCGTCTGTAGAATAATTAAGCTCAAGTCGGAATGCCGGGTGTGTGCAGTGCTGAGGGAAAGTGAGAATTCACTCGCAGACAAAACCTTTTTAAAGCCATTATTTACGCTCCTATCTATTTATAGTTTACCTATACTGTTATAAATACTATATATTGCTGCTATAATCGTATCGGAGCGTAGAATTATTAGTTATCTAGTAGATATTACGAAATCGGAATCTGAACTTTGTCGGTATACTTGTTACGATATTTTTGAAAAATTAGTTATTTTGATTTTTTCTCTTGTTCGTTTAACTAAGTAGCTCCTGAACAATAGAATTGATTAAATAAAAAGTGTATACATATTTGCATTTTTGTCTAGATGGTTTGAAATTACAATTGAACTCGGTAGATGGCGTTATCGCAGCTCGCACGAAAAAATGGATTTGCTCAACTTTTTATGTATATAAAATTTTTTAACAAAAAATAGAACCGACTCAAAGCGCACTAAAAAGTAAAAAATAACTGTGTCATTTAGTTGCTTTAATTTACTTAAGCATATCTATGAAGTCGGTGCCAGCAATTTTAAGGAACATTTATTTTACGTAGTAAAGAAGTTTGTGGGTTCTAGGTTACGTCCTTGAAAGTAGAAACCTTGGCTGGCACCGACTCCTAGATATGCTTAAGTAAATTAAAGCAACTAAATGACACAGTTATTTTTTACTTTTTAGTGCGCTTTGAGTCGGTTCTATTTTTTGTTAAAAATTTTTATTTCTTACTTTTTAGTGATTTATCGCCACGTAACGTACTCGTGCTATACTGTCATAGTATATTATACGGCACTAGTAGCCAAAAAGCTACTGATACCGAGACAAAAACCGAAATCGCTGTAAGCGTGCCTCCAAAATTTGAAGAGTTCCTTCAATTTCCCCAGGATATCGTCATCAGATCCTAACATGCGGACAATGGGACCACCTTGGATGTATGCCCTTTCTAATAAAAAAAAAATTATCAAAATCGGACAACACTGTAAAAAGTTATGCGTGGTCATACATATAAAAAAAAAAAAAAAAATATACGTGTCGAATTGAGAACCTCCTCCGTTTTTTTTCGTCGGTTAAAAAGTAATAACTATCTGTAGGATAGTGTATGGCTCTAGTAGGATCTATCTAAAATTGGTTGGGCGGAGAATAACATTAACAATAAACAGAGAAGGTCAGTGTCGATGCGCGTCACTAATCTCTATCTATACCTTTTAAACCTACACTCGTGTCATAAGTCTCGGGCTCTGTTCGCTCTCTCAGCCACGCGATGGACCCGGCACTCGCACGGTGATTCCATGGAATTCTAAGATATTCGTCTTTCCATCAATGTTATGTATCCCAACATCTATCCATACATCCATCAATCTAGCCCTCCATACATCCCTTCATCCATCATCTAATCTAGCTATTAATTTATCCGTTTGTCCAGACATCAGTACGAAAGTTGCTAAGCCACATACGAAACACGCCATACAAAAATTCTCCTCTACATAGTGTACGAACAGAATACAGTCATATAAATCTCATATGTCATGATCAAATCACACTCAGTCAATCCACAGCATGCACGGCAACGTGTGTATACTGTGGTTATGCTTATTCGTTGGTTTGTATTATAGTAAACCCTTAGTATGAAATAAGAAGTTTCATAACAATCGTAAATGATAACCTTTAATTTTAATTATAAATATTCTTATTTACTGAAAGGAGTGGAACTATCAATTTCTCCTTTTTCCTAAAAAAAATAATATAAATTAAATAATTATAAAAGGGGTATATACTATCGTGATATCTTTACCAGTAAAGAAAACTTAAGTTTGACTGAAGGGCAGCGCATTGTACGCGACGTTCTTAGCATGTCCTTTGAATTATTTTTTTTAAAACAATCTACTGTAACACAATAAGTAGACAGCCACATTACTGTCTACTTATTCTGTTTAGGTATATAAAATAGAGAGAGAGAGAACGGCAACTCGATTGTGTGAGTTTTGAATTCGTCTCTATATCTAGTAAGTCATGTTAGACAAAGTGAGAAGGAACAGAAGATTCAGAAATAGGTTCCGGATAATCTGTTAGATTCTTCAAGAACTTCCATAACTTCCCTGTGTAAGATATACTACTATTAAAAAGACGAAAATTTGTGAGTATGTTTGTTACGGCTGGAGTGATTTCAAAAAAATTTGGTATAGATTGGTTAGCTGACACCCTGAATTAACACATAGGCCATATTTTCTCCTGAAATTCCCACGGGAACCAGAACTAAGCGGGTGAAACCTCGGGCGTCCTCTAGTGACAAATGAAAACTCGATACCTATAGTCGTAGGGTGCGCAACTTGCACTAAGGGTGTTGTGTATTATTCACTTTAGTACACCGTGTACCGGTGTCTAATGTAAATGTAGCGAGAAATCGTGTCGCGTCCATAATATGTTCGCAGTGTCTTATTGCCAGCCTGTGATAAGTGGGGCGTCCATCAGTTACTTATTATAACGGATAATTTGCTTTCGATGTTATTATATTTTTACAGTATTAAGAATTCAAATATATTTTTATTTATTTCAATATTTATTGTTGTACCATTCACTATACATTAAAAAAACATTATTTATTTATCTATAATTACAAAAAAAAATAATCTTTACATAATTATCTATCATTTCCAATCCACTTATCTACGAGTAACAAGTCATGACTTGTTGACATGTGAACTTCATCATTACATTGTATAAAACAAAGTCGCTTTTTTATGTATGCTTTAATCTTTAAAACTACGCATCCGATTTTCATGCGGTTTTTTTATAAGATAGAGTGGTTCAACAGGAATGTTTATGTGTATAATACATGTATAATCTAGTAGGAAAACACTGATAATTTTAGAGGTTAAAAGATATACAAAAAAGTCCGCGATGGTACATGTCTATCTCTTAGAGATAACACACAATAACCATTTTTTATCTTTTACTTTCAACCAAAATTAATGGTTTATTTACGAAGCGATTCTAAAGCAATACTGCATTATCCTTATCCAAATAAGTATCTTAAATACTTTATGCATTCAATATAGATCACTATTGCCCTTTACAGCATGTAATTTAAGAGGATATTTTCCAAGATATGTAAGATTCAAAATGCAGGGGCATACTTTATTACAAGCATTGCACCTGTTAATAAGTAATTGTTGCGAAGCTGGGGCGTGCCGTTAGTTGTGTTATAAAAATTTAATGACGATATTATAATTTTATTATTAAAAGTCGACGGAAAGCTAATATTAGTTTCACTATTTTATATTAAAAATGACCCCCAATCACTAATAATGGAGTTATTACAGGATTTTAAAAGTTATTACACGCTAAGACGTCGGTCCCGGTCACTGTCATCAACATCTGATAGTGATTGTTAATAAATGAATCATTATCACCCTAAGCCCGCCAACTTGCAATGAAGCAACGTGGTGGGTCTACGCTCCATATCCGCTCTCCTATAAGGAGGAATGCCTGATCCAGTAGTGGGTCGTTAATAGGCTGATAATGACAGGATTTTAAAAATATCCTGTAACAATATTTTAGTTGATGGCAACACTAACGATACGTTCTATCGCGACATCACCATGGTATTACCATATAATGAGAAGCTAACAGCTTCAGCAGAAAGTTGCCGTTTCAATAAAGCTGGATATCTCCGCATTATTCCTCAGCTTTTGATTTATTCATGCGACAACATAATAAATACGAGCGATTAACATATCCCCCATATAAAGTAATAGGTTTTACTGTTGCTAGTCAATTTGTATTGCTGGGGTAGCCAAATGTTACCACTTACCAAACTCTACTATGAATTTCTATTGCTTGCTAAATTAGTTTTTCACATTAAAAAATATTATCTATATTAATATTATAAAGCTGAAGAGTTTGTTTGAATGTGCTAATCTCAGGAACTACTTCAATTGTAATAGAATAATTGTTTTTTTTTTCTTTCATTTATTTGGTTAACCAACAACATTACATCTCTTACAAGCTATGTAATATTATAAATGCTAAACGGTAACAAAACAAAATATTTGACCACTTATAGGTCAACACTACATACGCTGAACAATAAAAATATCTAAATATAATATTAAATTAAATTAGTCTTTGTGTTGGGATAGTCCATTTATAGAGGAAGGTTATAGGCTAAATAAACGCCGCAACTAATAGGAGCGAAGAATCAGAAAAAACGGGGAAAATTATTCATCTTTACATTCATAAATATCACGCCTTATTCCCATAGGGGTAAGCAGAGACCACATCCCTCCATTTGCCACGGTCCTTGCATACTTCCTTAATTTCTTCCACTCTCATTAATCCTTTCATACAAGTTCGTCGGTTTATTGTACTCTTGACCTGGCCATTATTTAAAATGTCCTGATTTTAGTCCAGGAACATTCGCCTAGGCCTTCCCTTTCCAACATTTCTATTCACCCTCGCCTTTAAATCTCTTTTGTTAATCTTCTTTCATCCATTCTCTCTACATGTCCAAACCATCTAAGCATCCCTTTCTCAATTTTAGTCACTACATCTTCTTTTACACCACACTGTTCTCTTATCATACTATTTTTAACTCTGTCACACAGTTTTAACCCGCACATACTCCTCAATGCTCTCATCTCTACCGCATTTATTTTACTTTTGTGCTTCTTCTGCCATACCCAACTTTCACTACCATACATAAGTGTGGGCACCAACACACCTCTATGCACAGCCAGTCTTGCCTTTTGGGACACTTTCTGGCTGTTCATAAACGCATACAGAGCACCATTCACCAAGTTCAATATCACTCTCACACGTTCCATCTTTGACGGCTAATATAATATTAAAGTTATAAGCAATAACTTAAAAGCTATTTTTATTTTCGTAATCCGTTTTATTTTAATTCCACGCGCAAGAAGTCGCTGGATTCCACTAGTATAAAATATTAAGTAAATTGTAAGTTGAGTTTCTTCATGACAGTCCCGAAAGATAGGTAATTGTGGTCACCTGAAAGATTTGAATACCTTTTACCAGCAAACATACCCTACTTATCGGGGAGCTGTCTCAGATTTGTACTGAATCTAATGATCTTGATATACGAGTAACTTTGATAGAGCAAATCAGATGGTCTGTAAGACATAAGAGCGCGCGAGTCCAACAATGGACCCTTCAAGTACCCATGGTGTTAGAATTCGGCTGTGGTTAGTTGCCACTCTAAGTCGAAACGACCACGTAATATTACATAAATATCCAAAAAAAAAGATTCCTGAGACAAGAAGTCCATGTTACATTACATGTTAGCCCTTGACTGCAGTCACACCTGATGGTAAGTGAGGATGCAATCTATGATGGAAGTGGGCTCATTTGTTAAGAGTAGGTAGAAGTCGACACCCCTTCGGTTTATACATGACACGTCGTGACACATCGTGCCGAAACGCTCAGGTAATTGCTTGGCGGTACGTCTTTGTTGGAAAGTTGGTAACTAGCCACGGTCGAAGCCTCCCAGCCAGAGTTGTACCAATTTAGAAATCTTAATCTGCACAGCCGGGAATTAAACTCCGTCTTATAAACTTACTGCGCACACCACTGCGCCACGGAGTCCATCATCATTAAAAAAATCCTATAAAAATTTAATTATTTCGTGAATAGCTGTGAATTTTAATATTCATTAAAGATAAATGTCTATAATTACCGAAAGTACATCGAAACAGTTTTAGACATTTCTGTTTTAGTAGGTAGTGAGCAGTGCATTTCTGCTTATATGAATTGCCGCCCTGATGGCTGGCAGCGATAAATTCGGTATCAATTATCCGCGCTGGAACAACAGCGCAGCCATGTTTCGGGGTCACCAATCTTAGCATTTGACTGTCAGTATAAAGGAACCATTCGTAATAATGCACTGGATATGGAAAATCAACTTTCCCTGATAGATAGGGAGGCGGGAGTGTAAACGCGTATGATACCAGATAGCCATAAACGGGCGGAGCGAGTCTAAGAGACGGTGGCGTCATTTCTATAGGCATGTAATACTATCGAAAAGTAAAAGAAAACTCCTGCTCCGATTATAATAGATGGCTCATGATTGTTTCTTTAACGAGTTCTTTGCCATGTTCAGTAAATCATACCAATAACTCTTCCCGTAAAATTTTCGGGATATAAATACTCTATCTATCTATCTATCATCATCATCATCATCATCATCAGCCATCATGCATCCACTGTTGGACACAGGCCTCCTTCAAGCAGCGCCAACCCTGTCTATTACAGGCTTACTGCATCCAGTCGGTGCCAGCCACCCTCCGGATATCGTCGCTCCATTTAGTTGGGGGACGCCCTACATTCCGCTTGCCGAGACGAGGTCTCCACTCCAGGACCTTTCGACTCCAACGACCATCAATCGTTCGACAGACATGACCTGCCCACTGCCACTTCAATGTACTAGCCCTGAGAGCTATGTCGGTTACTTTAGTTCTTTGTCGAATCACTCTATCTATGATTTTGAGGAAATTTTACAATAATCCATCCATGCTTACAAACTTTAATGTTTATAATATTGATAGGATTTTAATGTTTGTCTTCTATATAAGCGCTTATACATCCTATCAATACGTACAAACTGCATTGCAACTTCCTATTAAGTGCATAACTATAAAATTCAGCACTCGTAATGCCATTTGGTTCAAATAACGAATAATAATAATATTTAAGGAATCAGTAAGTACGAAATCGAAAATCTGGGTTTGAGAGACATACTACGCATACCAAGGATGATACTGGAAAAATAACCGTCCGTAGTCAACACTCATACCTATAAGACATAATGCGTATAATGTTTTCAAGTAAGGCCTGTGTGCACCAAGATTTCAGTTGTGATAACCAACGGTTAACATAACTTTACTATAAATTTACAGTTCACTACAACTCATACGCCGGTTAAGGACGTAAACCGGGCGCTTATTTTAACCGAACTTACGTCCTTAACCGGCGTACGGGTTGTCATGGACAGTAAATTTTACGTTTAGCTTATGTTAACCGTTGGTTACGATAACCGAAATCTTGGTGCACACAGGCCTAAGACTTAAAATTACTTTCGAGTTTCGTTGTAATCGACTGCTAATTGACTCGAACTTTCGACCTCGAAATTCTTTTTGTTTGTAGCGTAACTAAAAAATATGTTTCTCGTAACATCTCTTTACAGCTTATAAATATTATATTTTCTAAAATAAATTCTTAAAGTGCTAGATTATGTTGTAATTTTATGCATATTTTTTAAATTAAAAAGCTTTTAACGATTTCTTTTGAACACATCAACATATTGTTTTTTTCTCAACGAATAATTAATTACTATACGCTTTAATGAGTTTTTTTTGGCGATATTGCTGGGAAGAATTGCAAGAATATTTTAATCTGTATGAACACTTTGAGCATTGTACCCACCGGATCTTGGAGTACAGATAGGCTTAACCGGGCACTCGTTTATGTCACAAACAGACAGGCTGGTTGTCTACAACAAATGAAAGCGATCTAACAATGGTTGCGACTGGACATAATGGTCGCACGGTGGCTGCAATGTGTACGCGCACACGCACTGCACTCGTACGAGTACACTTGAGATTTAGTAGTAGACAGTAGAGCTTTCAGTGACACAGTTCGTTTAGGACCTACGCATCAAATGAAAGCGATCTACGCGGATCTAAGTAGAGCTTTTGTGATAAAGCTCATCCGGGAACCTCACGCTATATTTATTGTGCCGCTAAGGATCATTACTGCGTGTCGTTCCGAAGGAACTGATTGCTGAATCACAAAATAATTCTAAATTTTTCATTCTTCTATAAAATTTTCAGTACATTCCAAACCTGGAGTCGGGAAGTTGGTGGTGACATACCCCCTGCCTCGGAGAGCACGTTAAGCCGTCGATCCCGGGCGCTATCATCAACATCTGATAGTGATCGTTAATAACAGAACCATTATCACCCTTGGCCATTAATGGGCTGTTAATGATGATGAGCCTTCTGCTAGTACTGTCAACCGAAAAATAATCCTAATCGACACTAAGTTAACTGGAACAGTGTAATGTTAAAATAGGCGAGAACCACTAATGAATTTATATACTCGTACGCGCATGCTAAAGCTGACAGCTAAACCCTTTTTTGCATCGCCAAGTTAAGAGAACTATATACTAACTATACTCATTCTAAGTTGGTAGTTTAGTGCCAACCAGAAGTTACGTAGGTATTAATTTGAGTGTAGATGTCATCTGATCTCCTTTCATAGTACTTGCGATGTAATCGGAATAAAATAGCGGCGACCTCGGCGTTACGAGCGGGTCACGCTTGGGTGGGCACTGCGCATTCCATTCGGCGCACACATCGACTTAACAGATGTTTATTATTCCCCAAAACAAGAGCAAATCGTCTACTTACACCTGGTTAAAGGACTGCCTATTGTTTTTTACAACAGGATAGAAGCTTCTCGTGCGAACCTCAGTCTTTAGACGTCTGCATGTTTCATGTTTCCAATTTATTACATCCAAGATTTCCTCCAACTCTTTTGGGGTTTTATGTCCATTTAATAAAGGGTCGAACAACACTGTCATTTACAGAACGGAATCATCATTCTAGCACCATGGGACTTTAACTTCCGAATGATTATGATGTAGAAAATATTCAATTGCAAAGATTTTTGAATACATATCATGTTGTAAAGTAAACTGAAAACTGCACAATAAATTGCGTATATTCATTTTGCATGAAGAGCTTCCGCATAGTAAATCCCTAATTTATTTCTTATTATAGCGATATAGCAGTCAATTCAAATACACGTTTACGCTACCTTAATTTATAGTTTTCGGCTAAAACTAGCAAGTACAAGTCTAGACTAGACTCGACCAAGGATTCTATTACCAATGTCACAGTGGGTGAAATTTACAACTTGTAAAAGTACCCGACTACACTTGACTTTCCCAGCGCCCGACCGATATCTCAATCACATTATCGACCCGCCGATATAATTGTTCCAGTAAATCTCGCGGTGGGCCTATTAAAATTTTACAGCAAATCTTAAATCTAAATGCGGCGGCATAAACAATCCTAGCGGTTATGTTATTTCAAATGTATTATAGGTGAAGTTGTTTACGGGTATCGCGGGGAAAGCCGGCCAATCTGCCTTGAGACCCTACAACTGTCTCCCACACAATTTCTACTACCCATTGGGTATACTCCGGTCGATATGCCGTTTGGGATTTGACAGATTCGCTTAGGGATGTCCACGTTTTGCGTATATGAAAATATATGGTTCTATGTTTATCTTTTATCTTTACCGTGTGTTTGGTATGATCCCACATAGTTGGTGACAATATCAAATAAAGAAAAATGTGTCTTAATGTGATATATTAAAATTTAATTATTACTCAATGTTTTTCGCTTGTAAACACTGGATAATGTGTAGCACAGTTTATTATATGACTGTTTTTATTATAATATAACACGATAATTGATAATCCTTCTTTGGCCTTTTCCTTCAGGCGCCACGTTGATAACGTCGCGTGCGAACAAATGTGAAATTGAAATTTCTACATTTTGACATAATATTCACAATAACCTTCGTTTCAATCTCCACTTCATTAAATAAGTGGTTAAATAATAACACATGACAATACCTTAAACAGTGTATACTTTCAAAAGTAGGCCGTATTAAGGTAATTAAGTAAACGTAATATTAAAAGCATCGTTAAAAAGTTAACACTCTAAAATTACCAACATTTATAAATTTTTCATTAATGTAGTGCCTTCCAGTAATGGAAAATAGTAAAACTTGCAAATCCACAATTACTGAGTTCGAGTATCGTATAAAATGGTCGCATGGTTGTCAAAACGCAAACATCTATAACGGCCGGGGTATAATCCAACACGATTTTGAAAGTGAAATGATAAACTGAATCGCAATAATAAATCTCGCTGTACACGAGTAGCTTCTGATTTTGTTCACGCGACTGTCGCCGCTCTGTTTACAGCCTTAGTGAACAAAATCGCTTGAAAGCGCTTTTCCAAGATAATACGAAAATCAACAGGTGGCTGAAAGCGCTAATGGTACGGTACCGAACACCCTTAGTATGAAATTTACTCTCGCACGGCTTTGGAATTCCAGACCGATGTAAAATTAATAATGAGCCTAATGATCCTTATTTTAAAGACGTATTTTCTGAATAAACTCGTAATTTTATAAAAATTCCGTAAGGCGCTAGTTATAAAAGTGCAGTCGAATTTGACGATTATAACAAGGTCATTAAGTAAAGTGTAGTCTCACTATTCAGACATATTTAAGATTTAATAAATTATAAAATATAAATAAATAAATAAATATTCTGTACCGAATATCACTTGTTTATATTTTTATGGATTTTAACTCCTACAAAAGTTAGATCTATGCTAGATCATCAATTATTATAAAACCGGAAAGAAAGTGAACCATCAATTAAGCGATTCTTAGAATAAATATTGTTTTTTGATAATGATCGTCTGCTCGTTGCTCTACAATTTAGCATTCACTTTTCATTTTTTGATTATGTTTCGCGATACGATCTTAGTTTATAAGTGTAGTGTTTAACGATGGTTCGCCTAGAGGACAGCGTGATCTCATTAAGCCAGTGCATACTGTAACTTAAACAACGTTGAGTCAACGTTAGTTTTTTAATGTTACGTTTTTATATCCAAACTAATAGCATGTATGCATCCCATACGATTGTCTATTTTCTACATTCGCTATCTTTAGCTAGCTTTTTAAAAGTGGTTAAATGGTAGTTTGTAGGTACTCGTAATGCGCCGAGCGTATGGGAAATAGCGAGCCCCTTTCCGCTTCTCGGTATTCACCTATTAACGAGCAATTCGCTAGCGTTTTCCGTATATTTCCTGAGCATTCTTTATTGTTGCTGTTGCTCGGCGAATCACGAGCACCCATCCACCCAAACTACTGTAATATAGCGAACATTCGGCATTTGACGAATCCTGCATTTGTGGATAATTTACAGTATCGCTCTTTGATTTCGAGTAGTGATGCACTAAGACTCGATAGTAAAATTTCACAAACCGAATCGAGTTGCGTTGGTGCGGGACAACGTATCGGACATCTGGTGTGTGTGATTTCAAGGCAGTGATGTACAAAGACTCGATAGTAGAATTTCACGAACCGAATCGAGTAACAGTAACGTCGGTTTTACTACACCTTTATTGTTTTGTTGTCGATACTAATTGAGTATTTACTATATATTGTGATATGACAAACATTCGGCATTTGATGAATTCTGCATATGTGGATGCTTTACAGTAACTTCAGCCCTTTGACGGGTAGTACTGATGCCCTAAGATTCGATAGTAAAATTTCACGAACCGAATCGAGTTGCGTTGGTGCGGGACAACGTATCGGACATCTATCGCTTGTTAGGCACTTTATGGGTAACAGCAACGCCGGTTTTACTACGCCTTTATTGTTTTCCTAACGACACTGATTGAGTCTTTACTAGTGTGGGGAAACGCCGGTTATGGTTGCGCGTTATCGATTGTTTCCGAGCTGTAAAATAATTTTCACTGACAGCGAGTAATTTTAGCGATGCGATAAGCTTTAATAGTTATTTTATGGTTCCAGTCTCGAGGTTAACGAGCCGTGTGATGGCACGGTTAGTGTTGCGGTTCCGTGCGCGAGGCGGGTTTATTCCGATTTGACTTACTAAAGCGTTTGTTTATGCTGTTACTATTATTTATTGTTATCCCTTGAAAGCGAGATCTCATCTGATGGTAAGTGAAGATATAGTCGAAAATGGTAATGCGCTAACTGATTTACTGTTATCATAGCCTATTGTAACGGCTACAACGCCAGGTTTTAGAAGAGAAGGGATATGGAGCTTGGGCCCACAATGCTCCACCACTGCAGGTTTACGTATTTGATTATTGTAACGATTACTATTAGATATTTTTGATAATAATCGGGACCAACATCTACATGACATCGTACCGGAATGCTTAATCGCTTGGCGGATCGTCTTTGTCGGTAAGTTTGTAACTAGCAACAACTTGAGCCTTCCACCAGCCAAAAGTTACAAAGATCTAACTTACGTTATTTAAGACTGTGTTAAATATTATGTTAAGACGAAGATCTGGCCATAAGAGCTAGAATGTATTACCATTTTAGCTCTTATGTTTTTGTTCTATTACTTTACGGCTAGAATCTTACAAGTGGTACTTTCTAAGTTTATTGATTGTGCTCGGAAGGTGTGAACATGGCGGCAGATTGCTCATCTGACATTCAACAAATAACCATATACTGTAATGGCGATGCTAACTAAGTGAGCTTTATGCTTCACTGTGACTTTATTTGTGTTGTTTTTAATAACCGAGACTGTATCGATGTTACAACCACATGGATTAGATAGTGATTTATATTGAATTGAATGAATGTATGAATGAAACTAAATTCAAATATACATCATTTATTTGCCAAAAATTCATAAAATTTATACTATTTCTTGCAGTAGGTATCTGGGAATACACTACAATGTGCAAATAAAAAGATACTGCAGGTACCTACCTACATCTCCATAAATAATTGTCACCTCGATTGACAAGTTATTACTTTATTTTTTTTATCGACTACAAGTTGGCCGTTGACTGCTATCACACCCGATGTTAAGTGATGATGCAGTCTAAGATGGAAGCAAGCTAACTTGTTAGGAGTGGGACGAAAATCCACACCTCTTTCGGTTTCTACACGACACCGTACCGGATCGTTAAATCGCTTGGCGATACGTCTTTGTCGGTAGGGTGGTAACTAGCCACGGCGAAAGCCTCCCACCAGCCAGACCAAGACAAATTAAGAAAAATCTCAATCTGCCCCGCCGGGAATCGAATCCAGGACCTCCGTCTTATAAATCCACCGCGCATACCACTGCGCCACGTAGGTCGTCAAGCTAATTAATTTCATTCTTTCTATTGTAATTATAAGATAAGATAAGATTTCTGATACATAAGTAGTCCTTTTTGTTAAATATAAGTAGGTATGTTAGGATTGCAAAATTTTAAAGATCCTCTGCAATTTTTAAAAATATTAACTCAACGTAGGTAGATAAAGACGCGTGCATATACTAGTCTATAAGTAACACGCAACGCACCATATAAGCGTGCAGACAACACTAGTTCAATTGTTCAGAGATCAAAGGAGCCGGTCAACTTTCTACCGAGAGCTGGCCTTTGCGTCTGTTTGCAGATTCGGGAGACAGAACGCGGTAGCACGAGGCAAACAAAACAAACCACCTGTCTCATACATTTAATAAAATCATGATTAGACCAAATACGCGCATAAAACGTGGCAGGTATATTTCAAAGCGTTCATTCATCAATGGTGTGTCATTTAAAAGCCTCAATAGCTCTACTGATAAGAGGATTTAATATGTTTGACGACCTCCGCGGTGCAGTGATATGCGCGGTGGATTTATAAGACGGAGGTCTTGGGTTCGATTCCCGGCTGGGCAGTTTGAGATTTTTCTTAATTTGTCTTGGTCTGGCTGGTGGGAGGCTTTCGCCGTGGCTAGTTACCACCATACCGACAAAGACGTATCGCCAAGCGATTTAGCGTTTCGGTATAATGTCGTGTAGAAACCGAAAGGACTGTGGATTTTAGTCCCACTCCTAACAAGTTAGCCCGCTTCCATCTTAGACTGCATCATCACTTAACATTAGGTTGTCAGTCGATAAGAAAAAAAAAACTCTACTTCTTCACTAAATAGAGGTCATGTTTACTAATTCAGAATCGGTAATTCCATTCCAATTCCAGGTCTATTGAAAGCATTTCTGAAGTCAAAGCTGTTCTGTACATAATAATATATTTAAACGGGTACTTACCACGATAAACGACAGTTTTTTTAATTTTGTCGATACTTTAATCCAGTTGCATGGATCGTGGTCACGACGGGACTGAAGGTAGCCGCGAGGTGCGAAGCTGTAGACGTGAAGGGCAGAATCGATCTACCCACTGTTCTGTTCTATACCTACTCAGTAGTGACTATATACAAACGGTACGAAGGAGCCGTTTTGTGATGTTTCGTCCGGAGATTTTTTCGTAAAATTGTATTGTTCCTCAAATCCATACGAGTCGCTCTTTCTATTCCCGTCCCTTGACGTAAATAAGGTACTATATACCTAACAACTAGATTTATCAGGAATTTTACTGACTAGTTATATACCCAGGCAGGATTCTTAAACGGATTTTGTTTGTGCAATGTGGCGTAAAACAAACTGCTGTGGTGCTGACTACTGCACGTTGCAATAAAGACTAAATTCTAAAATAATCCATTAATACTTCGCGCTCATTCGATTTTCACAGAAGTCAATTATAGAAAGTGTTTTGAACCCGCGGAGTCAGTCAACGTCCGATACCGACTGGTCCAATCACAATTGCCCCGTAGCTTTGTCCCCATGTCACTCAGCGTTTATGGCCATATCCTACGCAGATGCCGCCTATCAAAGAAAGTGCTATAAACTTTCACGTAGGAAGCTTTCAGGCTGCAGGCCGAACCTAGATCGTTATTGTTGGGAAAGTGCGCCACTGAGCTTATTTGTTTTAATTATTGAATTGTCATATTTATAACTAGCTCGCGATATATATTGTCGTTGCTGGTCCAGTTTGTTAGCGCAGATATCGATTTGTCGTTCGTTACTTGGTATTATGTTTTACGCGCTATGAAGGCTATGAATTTGAGCCTGTTGTCTTGATGTTTTATTGTTGTAGGTTCGCTAGTTTATCGACCTTATCGTATTATATCGCTAAGTATCGCTGCTATACGATAAGGTCGCCTTTTAATGTTACAGTTTTTTATAATTTTTAATTTGAATTATTTGCTGTCTCAATTTTGGTATTTTTATTTAATGTATTGACACTAATTATTTAGTTTAGATAGTAAAATAATTATTAAGGAAACTCGAAAAGGATAATTGATTTGTAAATATTTACCTGTTTACACCAAATTAGCCGATTTATTTCGGGAACACAAATTATCACCGTTTTCGACATTAGATGATGGTGATGGCAACTCGCACAATTTTATTAGTGTTCTTTATGCGTCTTCGTTTCTCATACGCATCACCATCTACCAAATAGGGTTCTGGAAGCCTTTTTGAAAGTTTATGTCTACTAGATGCTACAATTTGGACATCCTTAAATACAAAACTTTGTTCTATACAAGCGCGTTACATTAACATAGCTTATGTTTACACTTATTGTTAAGTAAGGTTGTAATTAAGCTTTAGTTTTTTTCTTAGCGAACTGAACTATGACGACCTCCATGGCGCAGTGGTATGCGCGGTGGATTTATAAGACGGAGGTCCTGGGTTCGATTCCCGGCGGGGCAGATTGAGATTTTTCTTAATTTGTCTTGGTCTGGCTGGTGAGAGGCTTTCGCCGTGGCTAGTTACCACCCTACCGACAAAGACGTATCGCCAAGCGATTTAGCGTTCCGGTACGATGTCGTGTAGAAACCGAAAGGGGTGTGGATTTTCGTCCCACTCCTTACAAGTTAGCCCGCTTCCATCTTAGACTGCATCATCACTTAACATCAGGTGTGATAGCAGTCAAGGGCCAACTTGTAGTCGATAAAAAAAAAAACTTTAGTTAGAACTTTCCCTTGACTTGTTGTTGACGGCCTACGTGGCGCAGTGGTATGCGTGGTGGATTTATAAGACGTTGGTCCTGGGTACGATTCCCGGCAGGGTAGATTGAGATTTTCTTAATTTGTCTTGGTCTGGCTGGTGGGAGACTTTCGCCGTGGCTAGTTACCACCCTACCGACAAAGACGTACCCCCAAGCGATTTAGCGTTTCGTCCTACTCCTGAGAAATTAGCCCACTTCAATCTTAGATTGCATCATCACTTAACATCAGATGTGATGGCAGTCAAGGGCTAGCTTTTAGTAGATAAGAAAAAGACTTTGATCTTACCTGAGGTGATGGTGGTAAAAGTAAGTAAGTCAATAAAGAAAATATAAAACCTCAAAATTTCCAGCAGCTAAGTCGAAAGCGCGTCAATGATAAACAGTCAGTGCCAACATTATGTATTAAGGTAGCTTCATAATAAATGGTCGTCAGGAATCGCAATCATCCGTCCGATGATACGGTCCGTTCGCTCCCTTCATCTGTCTACGTCTGACATCATTTTCACGTTTGATTTCACTTCAGATTTAGTCATTGATTCATCTCCCTTGAACAACATTTTTTTTTCACCAGACTTCTAAAGAAGGGTTATGTTTTGTTGTGTCAAAAATTTTTTAACAAAAAATAAAACCGACTCAAAACGCACTAAAAAGTAAAAATTTGGTTCTATTTTTTGCTAAAAAATTTCATTTCTTACTTTTTAGTGATTTATCGCCACGTAACATACTCGTACTATACTGTCATAGTATATTATACGGCACTAGTAGCCAAAAAGCTATCGATACCGAGACAAAAACCGAAATCGCTGTAAGCGTGCCTCCAAAATTTGAAGAGTTCCTTCAATTTCCCCAGGATATCATCATCAGATCCTAACATGATGACAATGGGACCACCTTGGAAGTACGCCCTTTCTAATAAAAAAAGGAATTATCAAAATCGGACATTTCTGTAAGAAGTTATGCGTGGCCAAACAAAAAATTTACGTGTCGAATTGAGAACCTCCTCCGTTTTTTTTTCGTAGGTTTTTAACCTAGGAGGAGGTTATATGTTCGATTGAATTGAGCCGCAGCTTGAGGTTTATGTAGTGTGTGTGTATGTGTTTCTCATTTATTGTACAGTTTACATTTCTGTGGAATTTTTTAAATTTTTGTTGTCAGTTTGTACCGTTTATATGTTCCCTTACAACTCCTAAACGGCTTGGCCTATCCCCGATGTGATGATATATCCTTATAGGAAAATATGTGAGGAGTGTTCTTAGCTAGTGGCGACCTAGGCCAATTGGAAGAGGGTGTAAATTGCAAAAACACCCTAACAATACATATTTTTGATGGTATTGTTGAAACGAAAATGTTTCTAGACTTATAATGTTTATAATATGCGCTTCCGGTTCAAAATTACAAACCCTAAGTTGAAAATCCATGTAAAGCATGACATTGAGTTTTATATCGGGCGTAGCAGAAATGCAGGAGTGGGAAAGGCTAGCAGCCGTTCTCCGACCCTAACTTATTGATTGAAGGATTTACTCACACGAGTTGTCAAGAATATTTTATCTTAGACTAGCTGACCCGGCAAACGTTGTTTTGCTTAAAAAATTAAAAAAAAAATTAGATGAAAATTAGATAGTAGCCGATTCTCAGACCTGCTGAATACGCATACAAAATTTCATCAAAATCGGTCAAGCTGTTTCGGAGGAGTATGGCAACGAGAACTGTGACACGAGAATTTTATTTTATCTTAGATATACTTTTAGAGTAGTTTTATTATACCATGTATTGAAATATGTTACATGTACCTACTACATGAAAAATACATGAATTGCTCATTTAAATACATTAGATTCTGACCATATAGGACACTATTATTATAGTGGGCAACCATAAAATATAAATGTACTCGTATTATTATAGAATGTAGTATACGGGAACTACTTGGACAATAAACTGAAATTGAGTTTCGTATTATGCGTACGAGTGGCCCAAGTTAAGATTGGAACGGCAAGGCAATTGAAATACGTAATTGCTTTCTTTTGAATTTTTCGAAAATTTTCGCAAAAGGTTTTAACGACCTCTCTGATTCGATTCCTAGTTGAGCTCCATTTAGGGCTTGGCCAATTGAGTTATGGTTGACGATACTTACCTGTTCGAATTCAGCCCGCTACCAACAGTAGTCTGTTGGTAGCGGGCTGAATTCGAACTTACTCGTCGTTTATTCGTCGTTACTTAAGATCAGGTGAGATCTCATATAAAGGTCAAAAGGTCAGGAAAAAATTTTGAAACCCTTTTGAGTGCTTCTCTCAATTTTGGTCTGGTGACAGACTTGTTGGCCGCGTCACATCTTTCATATCATGGCAGACCACTTATGGTAAATGTTAGTAGCAACTGGAACTCGTACATACAGTATCCTATATTAATAGCCGTTGAGTAGTGCGGTCATCTCCGCCGTTAGGAAATACGGACGTTATTGCTACCTTCATTAATCTACGTCTTTGCTGAATTATGCTGTACGCACACTAACCCTCTAATGCACCGGAAAATATATAAATCTTATAATTCTTCGTAGGGTAATTACCGACGACGGGATTATCGATTTCTCACATATTGAGAAGTGGAAGTATAGGTGATGGTCAGTAATCTCACTCAGTCATTAATCCCCATCGTTCCTTTGTAAACTGAGGAGTCTCATAGAAGACGTCTTCATAGATAGTTCCCGTGCTCTTATGTTCTTTTAGTTCACGGGCTCGATTCTGACAGAGCTTTTACACTTGTTCATAGCAAGGGAGTCATTTCCTCGGCATATGTTCTACTGTTATTTAAGTACTTGTTAAAAAATCTCAGTTACGCAGTTAACGTTACTGCGGTTACATTAAGGCTTACAGCAAATGCATAGTATGGCAAAGCTTCTAAATCGCGTGCGGTGCGTTCTGATCAGTGTGCGATTAGTTTTATTGACAAATAGGTATACGATCAAGGCTTTCACTCCCCATTTGCTAAAGATTGATGCCTGCCATCTGTTGTAATTATGCAATTGTCTCAATTCTCTCGTACTTGCCTTATGAGGAACATATTAGTTTGATTTCTCTTTGTTCTTAATTAACAATGCTATTGAATAACTTCTTAGAACATTAACCGTGTAACATGCACTCAATATTTTATTTTAGTTCATTATCTAAACTCTTTGATTATAATTAGGTGCAAGGCATCGAACAAGTTATAAGCTTAGTCTGTGATATAATACAAGGAAAATAATATTTTTCATAAAATCAAGTCTGGCAGTACCTAGTGACTCTACCAAGGGTTTTGATCGTTCAGTTTCTGCCGAGCAGAGTCGTCCTAGGGCGAAGGGCTTGATGTGCTCTCAAAGCCTCTGAGGCAAATTGGCACCAACGTCCAAGTTTCAAACTGATATTGAAAATTTCCTGGAAAAAAACCACAAAAAACAAATATTTCATGATCCTGAAAGCTTAGCAGCTGGACCACAGGTTCATTTTATTTCGAGTTTGATTAATTTACATAGAAAATACATGAACATACACAAAACTATCGACGTCATACCAAAATGACGCGATACACGTACGCATACGTATATTTGAACACGTGTTCAACACTGCGTAGTAATAATGTTTATGTTAAACTCTGTAATACAACCACATACATACTAATATTATCTTAGTTTACAAGATTAGTTATCTGCTTGTAGGTTGTATTATTTTATTAGTGCTCGCTGTTTTTACCCGACTGCGTCAGGAGGGTTATGTTTTTCGAGCGTATGTATGTATGTATGTATGTATGTATGTCCATTTCTTCGGCACGCTTTACAGCCTAAACGACTGAATGGATTTTGACAGTTGAGGTGTCGTTGGATTCGTTAAAATTGTGGTAGTGACATAGGCTATATAATTTTTCAAAATGGTGGCTATAAATGGGGGAAAAAAGGGGGGATGTGTGTATTTCTTTCTCTTATCTTAGCAATATGGGTATCAAAGGAAAGGTCGTAAAAAGACCATTTCAAAAATATAGATATCATATCATGTTTATATTGCCGTTTTAACAAAAAATGGCAAAAAGTGTAGCGTATCACCATACCATAAACTAAAACAAAAAAGTCTCAAATAAAATTATTATTATAAAAACAAAAAACCCGACTGCATAGAAGTTATGAACTGAAAAGAGCAAAACAAGGATCACTATATCGATATAAAATTTTAAATACTTTATGGTGCTGCAGGCGGGGACAAACGTAGTTTTGGTAGATCTTTCTTTCTCCGCAGAAATTAAAGTATTTTGTCCCCGCTTGCATCACCGTAAAGTATTTAAAATTTTATATAGATATAGTGATCCTTGTTTTTCTCTTTTCAGTTCGTAACTTCTAAGCAGTCGGGTTTTTTGTTTTTATAATAATAATTTTATTGACGAGTTGTATTTTAAAAGTGGGATAAACCCCTCAACCATACACATAGTCAAAAAGGTAAAGTCTCTTTTAAGTCGTGCACTCTTTTGAGAGTGATCGTGGCTGCTACGATGCTTTTCCACCTCTGACGATTAGTTGCGTTGCATGATCACTCGGCTATGGTACCTTGAGTTGCCGCTTTCACCAGGTCTGTCCAATGAGTTGGAGATCTCCCTCTGGACCTTTGTTCTTCCAACTGACCCTACACTAAACGTTCAATTGACCCTCATTTCTTGATATGTAGCCATAGACAATAAGTACAAGTAAAGTCTACTGCACTTTTATTTTCTCCTCTGTCTATCGGTTATTTACCATTCTTTTTCTCCGTCAACTCTTAACAGAGTGGTCATATTTGTGAAGCTTGCCAATACAGGAGTTGTGGCATGCTTCACAATCCGCCGCCATTCTTCCCAAACTGGAGGTCTTCTTATACCCACATTGGTAGAAATATTGATTGATAGCTGTTTTACTTGAACGGTCAGGCCCTGTAGTGGGCCTTTAAAATAGACAGATAAAGACTAGGGTTACTAGAATGAGAGAATTAGAACAGCTCTAGGGTACGAGTTCCTTTACTCCTGTTTGTTAAGCCGAGTGTACCGATATAATGCACTGTTTATAGACGATGGTTTTCCACTTGAGCTTAGCCGGGCCATCTGTTTATAGTTGGTTGTATAAAAATCCTTTTTTTTTTATCAACTACAAGTTGGCCCTTGACTGCTATCACACCTGATGTTAAGTATTGATGCGGTCTAAGATGGAAGCGGGCTAACTTGTTAGGAGTGGGACGAAAATCCACACCCCTTTCGGTTTCTATGCGACATCGTACCGGAACGCTAAATCGCTTGGCGATACGTCTTTGTCGGTAGGGTGGTAACTAGCCACGGCGAAAGCCTCCCACCAGCCAGACAAAGACAAATTAAGAAAAATCTCAATCTGCCCCGCCGGGAATCGAACCCAGGACCTCCGTTTTAAAAATCCACGGCGCATACCACTGTGCCACGGAGGTCGTCAAAATACTAATATTATACTTACTTACTAATATTATAAAGGCGAAAGTTTATATGTATGGATGGATAAATGTTTTCTCTGTTTGGACTCTTTTACGGAAAAAATACTGAATGGATTTTGATGAAACTTTACAATAATATAGCTTATATATCAGAATAATACATAGCCCACATTTGATCCCGAAATTCCCACTGGAACGAGAACTACGCGGGTAAAAACACGGGCGTCCTCTAGTATATATTAATTATACGTGTAACAGCGTTATCTCGTTGGAATAGTTCGGCAGATTTGTACGTGATTAAGATAATATTACACCATTACGTTATCGGTGTCAACTGATAAGTATCGACTACACGAGCTCGTTTCATTTCACGTCGACGAATTGACGAATACATTTACGAATTGATTTAGATTCGTTATAATGTTGATTTAGATTGATTTTAACTTGTAAAGCGATTCACAATAGGGTATAGAGAGTAGGCTATTTACAATGCCAGGATACAAAATATCCTATGTCTCTTCTCAGGAGTTTGACTGTCATGTATAAAAGTATTTTTATAATCCGACTGATAGAACTGACTTGATTGAACAAACAGACATGCAGAACACATACATTTAGTGAATAGCTATAATTAAAAAATTATAAACGAACACTTCTATTTCATCTATTTGTATGTATGCCAATATTTACTTTACATCCTTTACTGCTTTGCTCTTTAATGATTGACTTACTAATAACTTAACTATGCGTAAAATTTAGTCCGAAGTTTTCGTGCCCTGTTGACGTATATACGTCACGAAGCAATCGTGTCCTTATAATTGTATTAATGTAGATTAGTTGTGATTTCTGAAACATTGATATATGAACAGCTGTCAGTAGCTACGTTCTTTGTATAACTTAGCTTGGCAGAGACCTAGTGTTAGTTATCTTACGCCCGTATACTAAAATGAAAATCTAATTTAATTACGCAACAAGTCAATATATTTTTGACAGTTTACAATATAAATCTGTCAAAATAAGTTGATATGAGACGTACATAAATAAACTTAGATTGGTTACGAAGTAACCGTGTCTTTGCTACTGTTGACGTACTAATTTAGGTCCGTTGCTACTTCCGAAGCGTTACAGCAAAGGTCAGTACAGCTCTGCTCAGTGCGATAGAGTCATTTGAATACTGTATTAGATTCTCACCGAAGAGCTCGTGTCTCGTCGAATCTCGCGCTAATATAGTCGTGATCTCATCGTTAGCGAAAGAAAGCCCTTCTTTATTGCGCTCGCGCAGATCTCGGGGGCAGCGATATTTAGTCTCCGATACAGTAAGCGCCCGACGCAAATAAGGAGTTAATAATGGAATAATTGGCTCATTAATAACGTCTTGCCGGCTCGTGTTGCCGTCATTACGGGAAAAGTTGCCGGAGAGCCCCGGTGTATTCCGATCACGTTAATAAGACTGATGTAACTTATTAGACTGCCTTCGCGCTATAATTAATGACTTTACATACATTTTGCATAACTGGCTGTGTACGATATTGTTGATGGAAATTGTTGACCGGCATGAGAAGTGGTTTCCGATTTTATTCCATTTACTTGATGGTACAAGCCGTTACTCTCCCTAATCCTCAGTGGAAGATCATAGTCTATAACATAACGCAGGCGACTAGGGACACGTTATACTATAACCTGCCCTAAGCCCTTTTACATAAGGGGGAAGCATAAGTGAAGCCTCATGCGATGCTCCTGAGCTTATTTAGTTGTTTTCTTTGCTTTGAATACTACCCTTTGTCGAACTTCTAACTTTAAAAAGCTTTCGCTTGGCTGTTAGATTATGAAGGCAGGATACAAGGGAGTAGTGCTTAATACGGTGGAATATTTAGAACATGGTGAGGAGGTTCCTCACTCTGGAGCCTTAGTTACCGGTTGCTTGAGCGTTCAAACGCCCCGCAAGCGGAGAAAGATCTTTTTATATCTCTTTTATTAAAAGTCGGTTAAACAATGTTCGGCGTCGAACAGTCTAGCTATCGGAATGTTACAAATGACGCAACAGTACAAACGCACGCATAATAGCAGTTAATTGTATTTTATTCAATAACTATATCACTCGAGTTATTTGCTGTAGTTATATAAATCAATCACCGGCTGTGAGCTGGTCGGCTGGCTGTGCCACACCTCTGCGCGCCTGGTGTTAACTGCGTGCCTGATCGAGTGAAAGTTTGTTTTATTATTTTATATTATTCATTAACGTAGATGGAGGAATTTTGTGTAGACAAAGCTAAGGTAGAGCTTATAATTGATGAAATAATTTATGATTCTTTTTTCATTATATAGACGAGTAATTTGGTCCAGTTATCTGGGTACTTATGCAGGTTAAAACACACAACACTAACAAAACTACCCAAATACTACAGAGCACACACCTTCAGTCACACAGAAAACACCACAACGAAGGGAAGAGGGAGGACAGACTAAGGGGTTGCGGGTCGTAGGACGGAGTGTTTATTAAAACCGATCAAAAGGTCGTGAAAGGAAAAACTTTAATCAGTAAAGTATATAGTAATAATTGTGTGATGACTCTACCACCGGTTCAAACGGGAGATTCTGCAGCCACCAAAAAACTCAGTTACTCTTTTAGAAATAAAAAAAAGCCGAGCCCAAAAAACCATATGTTGGGACCAAGTTGAACACAAATAATATCTGGGGTATTCAGTATCACCGATAAATGTGTAGAGATGGTGACTGGTGCCAAGTTCCTCGTCCATTCCAGTGGCTTTTATCACAGCGATAGGAACGTGCACTTCATAAATTTATTTAACAGGTGATTAGTTACGTTGATATTGGTTGGATTTAGATCGTGCCAGGTAATTTATTATTACCAACTTGAATTTTGTGGATATATATAAACATCTTCACATTCAATGTATTGGTATATAGAACTTGTCAAGTTAAATATTAAATAGGAAACCACTCGCTATCCCGAATTGCAGCAGAGCACTGTAAAAGTTGAAAATTGCTTCTAATGGTAAGTTTGGCTAGCTAAGGGACAAACTTGGTTGCAATCACGTTTAACGGTTGTTATTTATATTATTTATATTATTTATGACTTTACATAGTTGCAAAAAAGTATCAGTGAGTAGCAGCTTCTATCACTGCTACCGAGAGCTGATTCATATTTCAATCGAGAAAATGTGATAAAAAGCTCGGCAATTGCTATTTAAACTCACGTGATTATTGTCGGCCACACCTGTCGGGCATACGCCGACAGTAATTACGTGGGCTTAGCCGTTTTCTATTAAATACTAGAATTTCGCTCAATATTTACACGGTGATTTTAAAGGCAAGGTAAGCCACAATGTAAAATATTTTGGCAAAGGCGCAAATGCGCGTACTCGATGATAGAGAGAATTCATTACCGATTTGTAGCACCACGTGCTTTGGATAATTGCCCTGTATTGCGATTTGAATTATGCATATTTTTGCGATCATTCAGCAAGTTCCGTATTGGATTCTCAGCTACAGTTAAACACTACATCTTATTTTTACTATGTCGATTCATCATTAACAGGCCGGGCCTCCCTCCTCATAGGAAAGGAAAATTTGATCGGCCCAGCCGGGAATCGAACCTAGGACCACTGCGCCACGGAGGCCGTACTGTAAACTCCCAATTGAGAAATCATATGATGCATTTTTATTGGTCCGTGCATCGAAGAGCAAATGACGTACCGCCAAGCGATTAAGCGTTCCGATACGATGTCGTGAAGAAACCGAAGGGGTGTGGACACGTAATGAAAAAATAGAACCGACTCAAAACGCACTAAAAAGTAAATTAAGTAAATTAAAGCAACTAAATGACACAGTTATTTTTTACTTTTTAGTGCGTTTGGAGTCGGTTCTATTTTTATTTAAAAAATTTTATTTCTTACTTTACTTTTAGTGATTTATCGCCACGTAACGTACTCGTACTATACTGTCATAGCATATTATACGGCACTAGTAGCCAAAAAGCTACCGATACCGAGACAAAAACCGAAATCGCTGTAAGCGTGCCTCCAAAATTTGAAGAGTTCCTTCAATTTCCCCAGGATATCATCATCAGATCGTAACATGATGAAAATGGAAGAATTATCTAAATCGGACAACTCTGAAAAAAGTTATGCGTGGTCATACATAAAAAAAAATATACGTGTCGAATTGAGAAACTCCTCCGTTTTTTTTTTGTCGGTTAATAAAAAAAGGCTTTGGTGCCGATCACTATCAATGGCCGCTCATAGTAAACACCATAGACCTAAGGGTCAAAAGAGAAAATCTAATATAGAAATATAATAAAATATGCCAATTATAATATTATTACTGCCAATAATAAGTTGATCATTGGAAAGTATCTTTTACTGTAAGAATACATTTTGAAAATCAATCTGCTTGAATGTGGACATTAACGACTCAAACATGAATGGATGAATTAAATCTGTGTCATAATACAATGACCGTTTTGACGTTTGTGTTTTAATTGCTGTTTGTGAATAACCAGAGTGAAATTTTAGAAAACTGTGTCTTCCATAACACGTGACATTGGCGGAGTAAATTGTACCTAGCTAGCAGCTAGAAGCCATAAAATAATCTTTTTGAAAGAAAATATACTTTGAAAGTCAGAAGAACGTGAAGCAGAAGCTGAAAATTAACATGAACACCAAAAAAAATGCTTCTTGACAGTTTTGTACAGAATATATTTTGGAGAGTTTGCTCAGGAACATTTCGATCTATTTCCCCCTCATCTTTTTATCATAGAACTGCTGGCCATCGTAGTAGTCTGCATCCATACGTAGTCTGTGTCCGCTGGAGGGTTTCTCGTTCCTAATTCGAACTGCGAAATTATGAAATGCCCTTCCAGCTCATGTTTTCCTTACCACCTGCAATGTGGGTATCATCTAGGCAAGAGTGAATAGGCACCTTCTAGGCAAGCGCCTAGGCCATTGTCATCCAACATATCCATTCACTCTCGCCTCGTAAATCTCTTTTGTTAATCTTCTTTCATCCATTCTCTCTACATGCCCAAACCATCTAAGCATTCCTTTCTCAATTTTAGTTTCTACATCTTTTTACATCGTTCTCTTATCAAACAATTGTTAATTCTATTACAATGCTCTCCTATTATACCTTAATGCTCTCATCTCTACCGCATTTATTTTACTTTTATGCTTCTTCTGCCATACCCAACTTTCACTATCATATGTAAGTGTGGGCACCAGCACACCTCTATGCACAGACAGATGTTTTTAAAATTGAAAAACATCAGGATAAAACAGAAATTATTGAATGAACAGGATAAAAAAGCAGACAGAGACCCGGACAGCCACTAGTCTTTTACATATTGTTATCAGTGGGTTATTTGCGTTGGCATGGACACGACATTTACCAGTAGCCAGAACAAGTGTCGTTACATAACTAAATGCCACCGGTTAGTTCGGGAGTCATCAAACCTAGCCGGTGTCACTGTGCCAGTGGATCGACGAACTGTGGCTTTAAAATAGACTGACTTTAATTCAGTTAGGCGCCGCTTGCTTAGTCTATACAGCCGCGTGGAATACAGGTAGGTGTTGCTTTGCGGAAGTTCATTGTGAACAATGAATAATTAAAGTAAATTAATAAATACACCATCGTACATCGTGAATGCTAAATCGCTTGGCGGTATGTCTTTGTCGGTAACTAGCCACGGCCAAAGCCTCCCACCAGCCACACCTGAACCAATTCAAAAAAATCTTATTGGGCCTGCTGGGAATCGAACCGAAGACATCTGTCTTATAAATCCACTGAGCCACGAAGCCGTCCGAATTATTACTCAAGATTTACGGAGAATGGCTATCGATAAAAAACCTATTTTCCACTTTGAAGTTCCGTTCGTGAATCTCAAAGTTAATCTTATTTGGAGACAGACATCGCTAAAATGACACAGATTTTTATTACGTATAGAATGTTATTTATACATCGCACGCAAAGGTTGTTGATCTCTCGCTGTATTGGCATTAGCGACAACTATACGGAAATTCTTGCACACTTTTTTGATTTCATTACAAGAATTATGTCAATGACGAAGATTTTTTTTTAATTTTTTATAAAACAAAAAGCAATCGGTTTTTAGTCTTTTTTCAGGGAATAACGACCTACCTTTGAATTATATGTTTACGAAAATCCTTACCGAAATATTATGCATAAAAATTTCAAAACCCAGTTGCGCGTAATAAACATAAGTCACCAGTTGTCATAGGATGCTGGTGACTTTGTCGATTGGCATTAAAATAAATAAGATTAAGAAAGTAAAACTAGTCTATATATAACTTATTATATAATCAATCAAAGATGAGTAAATTTCCCCGTTTTTTCCATATTTTCCACTGATTCTTCGCTCCTATTGTTTGCAGAGTGTATTGTTTGCATAAATAATCTAAAGCCTTCCTCGATAAATGGACTATTCAACACAAAAATTTTTGTTCAATTAGAACCTGTAGTTCTAGTAGTAGTAGAAGTAGTTCCTGAGATTAGCGCATTCAAACAAACGAACGAAACAAAAGATCACTACGACATCTATAAGAATTATTATTTGTGGTCGAATACAGAATGTCCATTGTTGAAGAATACATCTTTAGAGGCATTTTAAAGCATTTTAATTTCACTCTCACTATGCTTTTGAGAGCGAAACGCTAATTTGGCAGATAAACACACAGAACAATATAATTAAACGCCACTTGTAACGGCTTGACTCATTTTATGTGTAGTGAACACGCAATATTTAATTCATCATCATCATCATCGTCAGCCTATTTTTAATGGTTCGTTGCATCGTCACTCATCTCCGTATAGTAGAGGGATGTGAAGCTAAACTCACCACGCTTTTTTTTTATCGACTACAAGTTGGCCCTTGACTGCTATCACACCTGATGTTAAGTGATGATGCAGTCTAAGATGGAAGCGTGCTAATTTGTAAGGAGTGGGACGAAAATCCACACCCCTTTCGGTTTCTACACGACATCGTACCGGAACGCTAAATCGCTTGGCGATACGTCTTTGTCGGTAGTGTGGTAACTAGCCCCGGCGAAAGCCTCCCACCAGCCAGACCAAGACAAATTAAGAAAACTCTCTATCTGCCCCGCCGGGAATCGAACCCAGGACTTCCGTCTTATAAACCCACCGCGCATACCACTGCGCCACGGAGGTCGTCAAAAACGCTGCTTTGATGTCGATGCTGTTGATGACTTTATAACGATGATACCAACGGTTTGGTGTGGTTTTATAAGATGGAGACCCAGGACCTCCGGGTTATAAATACACTGCGCCACGGAGGCCGTCAAACTATAAAGGAATAAATGTAACAATGTACTGCCCTGTGTCCGTCTACCTAAGGTAAGCTTAAGCCTCAAGTGCATGTACCTACTCGTGATAACACCGATGACAATGCCATACAGACCTCATAGCTGCGCTTGGCAGCATATATAATTCCACATACGAGCTTGGTCACAAAAAATGTAAATATCTATATAGTTAAACAGAGAAGGAACACGAGATGAGCTTTTAAATTTGTGAAATCATTTCTATTTCCGGAACAATAGAGCTTTCTGTATTAGAACTCGTCCAAGGAAGACTTATAAAAGCAGAAATTTTAGTCGGAACAAAGAGCTTGGTGGTAATTTCTTTTCTTACCGTCTGAAAGGCAGTTATTGCAACTGATGATACAATAATATATTGGTATAGTTAAACACAAAGAGCTTCTTAGTCTTCATGTCGTGCTCCTATTTTAGGATCGCGTTGTTCAGTGTTAATCATCCTGAATTTTCCTACTGCGCTGTAAAGTGATATGACTCATCTGGAACAGGAGTAGGTATATATTATGTATACAAGCAACAATATACAATAAAGAATACTTAAAAATAGGTCACTGGAGCGTATCTGAGTCACGTACAGTACAACACTATCCTAGAATGCCAATAGCGGATGTACGCGACTTTATAGACGTAACTTTAAATTTAAAAAAACAAAGTTTTATAATTTGCTATATATATAGAGATAGGTAAGCTATTGAAATATGTAACTGTGAAGTTTCATCGAAATACATTCAGTAGTTTTTGCGTGAATGAGTAAGAAACATCCATCCATACTTACAAACTTTTTACCCGACTGCGTCAGAAGGAGGGTTATGTTTTTCGAGCGTATGTATGTATGTATGTATGCCCATTTCTTCGGCACGCGCTACAGCCTAAACGACTGAACGGATTTTGACATGTGAGGTGTCGTTGAATTTGTAAAAATTGTGGTAGTGACATAGGCTATATAAATTTTCAAAACGGCGGCTGTAAATGGGGGAAAAAGAGGGTATATCTTTCTTCTATCTTAGCAATATGGGTATTAACTGAAAGGTTGTAAAAAGACCGTTTAAAAGATATAAATATCATATCATGTTGGTATTGCTGTTTTAACAAAAAATGGCATAAAGTGTACCGAGTCATTTCTATACCATAAACTAAAACAAAAAAGTCTCAAATAAAATTATTATTATAAAAACAAAAAATCTGACTGCATAGTAGTTATGAACTGAAAAGAGAAAAACTAAGATCACTTTATCTATATAAAATTCTAAATACTTTATGGTGCTGCAGGCGTGGACAAACGTAGTTTTGGTAGATCTTTCTTTCCCCGCAGAAAATAAAGTATTTTGTCCTCGCTTGCATCTCCATAAATTATTTAGAAGTATATAGTGATCCTTTTTTTTCTCTTTTCAGTTCATAACTTCTATGCAGTCGGGGTTTTTTTTTTTATAATAATAATTTCTTTATTTTGTTAGTAAGGATTAAAATGGCCAAACTAAAGATTCTTTTTCTCTTATTTTATATTCGCAATATGTTCTACTGTTTAGAGCCTACCGCATATGCTTGCCTAAATAAATGATGCGGTTAGAGCAGGTACAATATACTCTAGCCGTGTCAATTATTCAGGCAAGTGCAAAAGCTTTTCTAGATACAGCTCTATAAAGTATTGCCCTTTTTAAATTATTCATAAATTATTATGGACCCCTTTATGAGTGAAGGCCTCCTCCATTTTCCCCCACAATGGTCTGTCATTCGCTTTGGTGATCCAGTTTGTTCCCGCTTTTCGTACAATATCATCTACCCAATTTTCTCTAGGTCTACCTTTTCTTCTTTTGTTAGGCGGTCCTTGCCAGGTAGTTACTCTATGTGACCATTTTTCTTTATCCATACGTGCAATATGGCCAATCATTAACATTATCAACAATTAAAATCGTTGCAGAATCAAATATCGTCACTCGCATCAAACCTACAGCACGGTGGGTTTAGGCTTCATTCTTGCTTAAATTTTCAGTGTTGTTTAATTTTAGCAAGCAGTGGTCTTTATGATAACAGTGGGATAGTAATTTACAGGACGTATGTAAGTTAAATCGTTCATGCAGCGGACATGGGTAAACGAATGAATGAATGAAATATTCTTTATTGTACACCAAAGAAAAGAGCTTACAAAATAGAAAATACATTAAAAATAAAAACAATGTACAATTGGCGGTCTTATCGCTAATGAGCGATCTCTTCAAGACAACCAATATTGGAGAGGAAAAGTGCATCCATTAGAGAAGGTTCGGGTGTACGTACACACAATTAAAGGAACTATAGTATCAAATTATCAAATAAAAATATACTTACATAAAATACTTATGCCCTACATAAAATACTGAATGCAAACATATACATACATATTTACATACATACATACATACCATAAATACATACATAACATACATACATACATACATACATATAAAAGTACCTATACGAATTCACATAAAAATACAAATTAATAAATAAAGGAAAATTATAGACAGAGAACAAATAAAATCTAGACGATATTCAAGGGAGACGGTAACAAATTAGTTAAAATTTGGCATAAAAAGATAAATTAATGTGTAATAATATAGTGGTATGGTGGTAAAATCAAAAATATTTGTCAAATATGGACAAACAAATGGAGCTATTGTTGTTAAAACTGGATAAAAAATTAGATGAAAAATTAAACCAACAAACCAAACTTATAACGGCAGAGGTTTCAAAATATGTCATGGAGGCAATGGATGAAAGAATAAAAGCCGTTACACAGGAGAACACGAAACTCAAAGAAAAAGTTTCGAATTTAGAGCAAAAACTTAACACAGCAGAACACGAAAAAAGGAAATACAACCTAATCTTTTTTGGAATTGAGGAGTCCAATAAACTTGAAGCAGAGATGGTTGACTACATAAAGGAATTAATAATAGAAACAGGAACTTACTTAGATAGTCATGAAATTAAAAACATATACAGAATAGGCAAAAAGCACAACAAAAGTCGTCCCATTGTGGTCACAATAGCATCCTTATGGAAAAAACATCTCATATTGAAAAACAAGGCTAGGTTTCCTACTGGTGTATATATTAAAGAAGATTACACAAAAGAAGTACTCGAAAAGCGGAAGCAGCTACAACCACAACTAGAGGAGGAAAGGAAGAAAGGGAATATTGCTTTTCTTAAATCGGACAAACTGATAGTGAAGAAACGTAACGACAAAACAAGAGATAAAAGAAAGAGAGAAGAATCTGGCTCGCCCAGCTCATCAAATCAAAAGAAATTAAACTCAAAAGATACCTCTATTCCACCAGGTGACAAGAGTACTTTTAAAGAAACGATAAAACCTAATATCCTTAACTATGTAGAACGAGGTAGAACAGCCTCGCTATCTGAACTCTCAAAAAACTAGCAATGACCACTGGCACACGGAATATAATAAAATTAAAAACAACAACAATAACTAAACCAACAACTGGAAAATTCACCCCAAGCCGGCTGGTCACCGTGGGGCAAGTCGACCACCACCCTCCATCAAAGGAAAACAAACAATATAACAGAGATAATATAACAATAAATAATACAAATACATGTAATTCTAGTTACTTGGAAAAAAGTAAGAACAACCTTAAAATATGCACATTCAATGTGAGATCCCTTGCAACTAATGAGAGAATTTTGGAACTAAATTATGCTATAGGTAAAATAAATTGGGATGTCATAGGGCTTGCAGAAGTTAAAAAGATGGGATACACCATAGAAGAACATAAAGAATAGATATTTTGTTATATTGGAGAGACAAAGGGACTTCATGGTGTAGGCTTCTTAATAAAAAAATCACTAAAGAACAACATAGTAAGCTTTCTGGGAATGTCTGAGAGAGTGGCCCTACTAAAACTGAATTTCAAAGAGGGACCACTGTCATTAATTCAAGTATATTCCCCTACGGACAGCTCAAGTGAAGAGGAAATCACCAAATTTTATGAGGAATTAACAAGAGCACAAGAGCTAGCAGACAAAAACAGAATAATCATTGGGGATTTCAATGCCAAAATTGGACAACCAAAATCACATGAAAAACGAGTAATGGGCAAGTATGGTTATGGCATACGGAACACTAGAGGTGAACGCTTAATACAATATGCACAAGAACACAAGCTTGCTGTGATGAATACATACTTTAAAAAGAAACAATCTAGAAAGTGGACATGGATTTCTCCAGACAATAAAACTAAAAACGAAATCGATTTTATACTGAGTCCTAAGCCAAAATCCGTAACAAATATTGAAGTTTTGAACAAAATCAGCTTCCCGTCTGATCACAGAATAGTAAGATGTTCCTTAAACATTCAAAAACCTAAACTTAGCCGAGGATCATTTAAAACAATGCCTAGTAAATTGAAGTCCGAAAAGGAAAAAAGCAACTACATCCAAAACCTATTAAAGAACTTACCAATGTTAGATGAATTTGTAAAGGGAAATAAGACAGTACAATCCTATAGTGACAAATTGGAAGATGTAATCACTCAAAGCCTGAAAATGGATGAAAAAGTAAACAACAAGGAAAAAATTTTTAGTAACCAAACACAAAACCTAATATCCAGAAGAACTGAGCTTATATTTACAAAGAACAAATCAAAAGAGTTGAGAGATAAACTAAAGAAATTATTTAAACAAACCAACAGATCGATTAAAAAAGATTATGTCAACTATAGAAGGAAAATCATAGAGAAAAACATGCTTTCTTTCCGTAGCTCAAAAAGAGCCTTCAAAGAACTATCTACGCATAAAAATTGGATACAAAGCTTAAATAGCGACACGGGCAAGAACATAGACAGAGAAGGAATATTAAAATGTGCTACAGCTTTCTATACCTCACTTTACGAAAGACCATCACACGACAGGAGACTAGAAGTTGAAGTAGATCTGAGTAATATAACAGGAGATATAGGCGAAATACCAGTAGACCCAATAACGGAACCAGAAATAATGGCTCAAATTAAACATCTTAAACTCGAAAAGAGCCCAGGCGATGATAACATCACGAATGAAGCCTTGAAAATCGGAGCTCCAATTCTAGCTGCACATCTAGCAGAGCTATTCAATCTAGTACTAGAAAAAGAGCAGGTACCTTCTCAATGGAGCAAATCAAATATAATATTATTGTATAAAAAAGGAAACCCAATGGATATCAGCAACTATAGGCCTATCAGCTTACTATCAACATTGTATAAACTCTTTTCATCAGTGATCTTAAGGAGAATAGCATCAAATATTGATAGGAATCAGCCAATAGAACAAGCGGGCTTCCGGCCGCACTACTCAACAGTAGACCATATTCACAGTTTAGAACAAATAATGGAGAAATTTAAAGAATTTAATAAACCACTCTACATCGCCTTTGTGGATTACACAAAGGCGTTTGATAGCATAGTACACTCATCTATATGGTCAGCGCTAAGAAACAATGGTGTAAACAAAACATATATAAATGTCATAAAAAACATCTATTCTAAAAGTGTAAGCAGAGTAAAATTAGAAAAACAAGGGGAGGAGTTCACTATTGGCAGGGGCGTGCGGCAGGGAGACCCGCTGTCTCCAAAGCTGTTTATAGCCGTACTTGAAGACATTTTCAAAAATATTGATTGGGAAAGTAAAGGCATACGGATACTCAATAGTAAACTAACACACCTAAGATTTGCTGATGATATCATTCTATTTAGTGAATCTGCAAAGGATCTAGAATCAATGTTACAAAAGTTAAACTCTGAAAGCAAGAAAATTGGCCTACACATGAATGCATCAAAAACAAAAATAATGTCAAATAGTCATAAAGGAATCATTAAAGTAGACGATGAACCAATAGATTATGTTGATGAATATGTGTACCTTGGCAAACTGGTGTCTTTTGATCCAAACAGTAATGATGATGAAATTGACAGAAGAATAAGCACGGCTTGGAAGAAATACTGGGCCCATAAAGAAATTATAAAAGGAAAATATAGCCTTAGCATGAAGAAGACCATAATGGATGCTTGTATTCTCCCGAGCTTAACATACGCTAGTCAAACGTGGGTCTACACGGAAAAAGTGAAAAACAAAATTTTGTCATGTCAACATGCAATGGAACGAAGTATACTAAAACTGAGGAGAATACAAAAAACTCGAAATGTGGATATACGCATGAAAACAAAGTTAACAGATGCTCTTCTTTTTAGTTTGAAACAAAAATGGAACTGGGCAGGGCACCTGTCAAGATACAAAGATAATAGATGGACTTATCAAACAACTAAATGGCAGGGCCCAAAAGGCAAAAGAAAAGTGGGACGACAAAAGAAAAGATGGGTCGATGACATCATAAAAACGGCAGGAAGGAATTGGATGAATATGGCCAAAGATAGGAAGAAATGGAAAAGGATGGAGGAGGCTTTTACCCAAACAGGGGCCACATAACACAAGTAAAAGAAGAAAATTATAAATATTAGATAAATATTCTATAAATTGTTAGTGGAAAATTAAAGCTGTAATAAATAAATAAATAAAAATATAGTGGTATCATAACGAGGTTATGGGGGGTAGAAGTGCACATTCACCAGCCGTTTAAATGAAGCTAACGATTGTGCACGCCGAATTTCGAGAGGCAAGGAATTCCATAGCCGAGCAGCTTTCACAGAGAAGGATTTAGAGTAGAAGGAAGTGTTGTGAGAGCTAATTTTTAGGACTAGGTTATCTTCGGATCTAAGAGAGCGACAGTGAGTGGAATGGAGGAAGTGAAATCGCTCTTTTAGGTATATTGGAGCAGTAGGATTGAACAGGACATTGTACAGAAGGGAAAGAATGTGAGTGTTCCTGCGAAGACGAATCGAAGGCCACTTGAGTCTATCGCGAAACTCGGATATATGGTCATATTTGCGAAGACCAAATATGAACCTAATGCAAATGTTCTGAATGCGCTCAAGTTTATTTAGCAATTCCTCACTCAAATTAAGATAACAAGTATCAGCGTAATCGAAAATTGGTAAAAGTAGAGATTGGGCAAGGGCAATTTTGGTAGATAGAGGAAGAAAATTGCGTAATCTACGTAGTGACCCTACAGATGCAAACACCTTCCTACTTACCTCACTTACCTGTGGAGCCCAAGTAAAGTATTTATCGAAAGTAAGTAAGTAAACTTTACCAAAAATTGTCACCAGGGTGATTCTAGAGTCTTGACTCAAAACTATTAACGTGAAATAATACCCTTGCCTGTTGCCTCTCTATATAACTTAACACCATAATAAACACATAAGTAAATAACATAGATTATGTAACAATCCTATCATCTAAGATTCATCATTACATAAATGCATGTAAAGTAGATCAAATTGAAATAAAGTTATTTTTAATTTTGGTCAGTATATCGGAAATTGACATTTTTTTATTCGATTACTCTAGTTTAACATTTCCTTTATTTTATGGGCATTAGCGCATACTTGTAAAGTATGTAGTTTAATTGGCATTTTTTTTAAATTAACATTTACATAAATAGCGTAATATTATTACGTGTTACCTGCTTAGGTTCCGATAACCGATTTTGTTAACGCTTGTTCCAACTGGTGTTCAATAAGTGAAGCAGTACCCATTCAAATCAATTTTACTTTGTATAATACATACTTATTATACACGTAACCAAGTTTTTATGGGCCTTGGGTTCGACGTTATAAAATTAAAAGATCTTAAAATTATAGTAACTCTTATTAAAAACACCTAATACCAAAGTTTGGATCGCCGCCGTGCGTTGGAAAGGATGCAAAAGGACATTGCCATAATTTGCCCCACGCTGTCCAGACGTATGCTCATATTAACTATTTTATTTAAATACACAATAAATTTTAAACAACTAACCATGTTTCATAGCAATCACTTGGAAATTCTCAAATATAAGAATTTCAATCATTGACATATTAATACTATGGACTTCGGGTCTAATGCAAAATTTACGTCAAAAGTGTCCCAAGATATTTTATACACACTAGGATGTATTTATGTTTTTATACACAAAATAACATTGTAATGTATGTCTTATCGTATTGTTATACAGTCTAATTTGCAACGGTCTAATTGCATGCAATAAGTAATCAGCTTCGATTGACGGTTACCATGGCAGCCTTTTTTTGACATGACAGCTTCTCGTGAAAATAGGACAACATAAATGGTGTGGAGTCGGTAGCTTTAAAATTTTTTTGGCATCTTATATTTATATATTATATTTACAGCAAATTTTAATTTATATTTACATATCCCTGATCTCTATATGCTGGGATAAATCTTGTACCAAATAATAATTGTTGTAATTATCTTCTTTTATTTCTATTTAAATAGAAGATCTGTACTATATAATAACATGTATATCATCTCTGGGCATATGTGGGGCAGACTTCTATACATTTTTTACCCATGTCCTTTGTCTTCTATTTAAATTCTGATAGTAATTGTTATAGTGTAAAATGTTATCACCCCACACTCGGCGACCCACATTAAAGCAGCGTGGTGGGTCTAAGCTAAAAATTGGCTCGAATTGGCTGATAATAATAGGGAGTTCCAGAAATACTCATAATATCGGTTCCTATTCATACCTTAATCGATTACCCACTGTATGATTGTTGCGCGTAAACGTTATGGCCACGAAAGTCATAGCAAGGTATACAAATGATTTATTATTAAGTGCAGTTGGCAAGGGCCGCCCGGAATCGAACCGCCGACCACTCCTCTGTCCAGCTGGACCGGTGCGTTACGTAACCGCAGGGTTACCGGGTGTCGGAAGTGCGTCGTCTTGCGTTTTATTGAAACTACTATCTACTACTAGAGCTAGTAGAGCTAGTAGAATATTATGAGTGTTTGTTATTTTATTGTAGTCCGTACGTTTCCGTCGTGGTTTCCTAGCTGAGTGTTGTGGTTTAATGTGAAATTTAACGTATTTTGCGGCGGCCGTACATGCCGTGCTGTTCGCGAAGTCGGAGCTAAATACATTATTTGGTCGAAAGCGTCCAAAGTACTTATTGGCATATGTTTGGCTACACGCATCCTAATAACTTGTATTTTCGCGATCTAGTCAGACCAAGACATTTCTGTTATAAACAAATAATTGTATATTTAACTATACTCAGCAAAACTGACGTATTCAAGCGGCAACGACAAAAACCAATGTTTCACGCAGAAACCGGACCATCCTCAGGTGTTGTTGACTAGAGGACGCCTGTATAGTTCTCGCTCCCGCTGGAATTTCAGGATGAAATGTGGCCTGTGAGTTAATATGATATGTAAGCTATATTATTGTAAAGTTTCATCAAAATCCATTTAGTAATTCTTGCGTTAAAGAGTAACAAACATCCATTCATCCATTTTTTACTTAAATACAACTTTTCACAAAAAGTTTTTAGTCTAAGAAAAAAAATTGAATTTTATTTTTTGTGTGTTCACCTAGCAGCCCTAAGTGTAGCCTACGTATTACGTGGGCAGGTGAACGATCACGTCACGCTGTGTTAATGTGGACTATACAGGGCGTAATTTTTAGCAGTTCAATGGTTCCGCAGCTTTTCCGTGGGCGGTGCACGCTGTATAAACAGCCGGGTGGCACGTACACGCGAAACGTTGCGCGGCTTTCCAATTATATTTGTTTTGCGGCATTAGACGCTGGAACAATGGTTTATGGTGTTTGACGTGAACTAGTGACGACTTAACTACCTGCCACCTTAACACATGCACTGTTTACCTACACGCAAGACGTGACGTCACACTGAGTCAAGTGAGAATGGCACTTTTCCTATTAAATGTGTTAACAATAAGAAGAGGGTTCATCTGGAGAAGTTTAGCGCATTTTTAACTGATTTCATTGGACTCAAAACTGGAAAGTAATTTACATGAACGTTGCGGTACAAAAGATGTAGTGAATAAAAGCAAGATTGATTTAACGGTTTGTCATAGAGAGAGTATGAAAAATGAAAGGCGACTAACAAAAGAGGTTTAACAAAACGAGGATAGTTGGTAATTTTTGACATTCCTGAAGCAAATCCAGGACATTCTAAAGGCTAAGTTAAAAGATTGTAAGGAAAGGAAGAAACAAGAGAGATATGCAAGTAGATGGATAAGCAGGTAGGTATGTGGTCTACCTCTACGATATTGTGACTGAGCTAATGTCAGTCATCTCTTGTCACTTTACAATCATTTCAAAAAATAAGAAACATTTTTAAGATACTCTTAAACAATTCAATGTCGAACGAAGGAGCTTCCTTTTTGCACACATGGGTGTGCGCGGGACGCTATAGACCAATATTTTTCTTGTGGGTGTGTATGAATCGCATGATGATTAAAAAATGTAATTCTCCTTCAGCAGTGAGGTAAATGGTATTTAAGCTAGATGAAGTCGCAGTAGTAAACTAGTAGTTATAGAATATAGGTTCTTAACCGATGTACCGTGACGGATCAATGGCCGACTGACTTCAGCCAATACATGTTAATGTAGTCGATTATTCAAATAACGTGGCATTTGATCCGTTCTCGACTACGCGATGACTGAGAGGGGAAAACGGACGGTTTCCATGTACGATATATTGTCTATGTGATTTGACTATCGGTAAATCGGAAGGCTGGCCTTAGACATAGATTCTGTGCGTAGATTCGCCATTGATCTATGAAGAGTAAAAGTTTTAAGGTTCGGTCCACACTTATAACAATATACGTTTGTAGCAAAAATGTTTGATGTCTAATTTGATGGCGCAGAGGATTTGTAAGACGGAGGTCTTAGATTCGAGTCCCAGCTGGGCTGATTAAGGTTTTTTAAATTGGTCCATGTCTCACTGGTGGGAGACTTCAACTGTGGCAAGTTACCACACTACCGACACAGATTATTATTTATCGCTAAGAGATTTATCGTTCCGGTAAAAGAGCTCACCCCTTTTCAACTAAATCCTAACAAGTTAGCGCGTTTCCATCTTAGATTGCATCATTACTTACCATCAGTTGTAATAAATAAAAAAAACCGAACACCACTTTCCCTGTGGACAAGCTTCGCATATAGGTCTATTATCTATCCTAAACATCGACTTGCAAAGCATATCTATTCGCAAGGGACCCGTTCTACATTGCGTTTCTATGCATACAAGAACCTGGCATAGTTCAGCATCCTTTTTACCGGAACTCTTCTATCCGAAGTATAAAAACTAAAAAAGTTTTCATACAAAAATTTTACCAACGTCAAAACGCACTATAAAGTAAAAAATAATTGCATCATTTAGATAGATATGCTGAAGTAAATTAAAGCAATTAATTTACTTCAGCATATCTATATGAAATTGGTGCTTGGTCTGGGTTGAGGGTCTGGCCTGGTGTAACTGGGCTGTTCTGGAAATATTACATACGGGTCTAATTGATAATCTTCTTTTTTTGAAGACTGTTAAAAATACGTCATAGAGTATAAATAGGCCTACAAAACATCAGAATCATGAATTGCGTATGTAAATAAAAGTTGATTTATGTGTAAAAATGCAGTTAATTCAATTTAAGTATTTAATAATGAACCGATGTGGCACTCGGCAGTGGCTTTCATTTCAATAATCGTATTCAAATACGTGACCGCTAATGAGCTGTGCTTGTTGTGAAAATGAAAGATTTTCCTTTTAATCGCGTGAATATAACTAGTTTATTGTCGATTTTGTTATTGTTATTTATGTATAGATAATTATTCAATGTTAATGTTTTTAAGCTGCCTGCCTCGTTGGTCTAGTGGTTAGCCTATGTGGCTTCGATCACGAGGTCCTGGGTTCGATCCTTGGGTCGGGTCATGGAATAATTCTGAGCTTTTTCATTCTTCTTTGAAATGTTCAGTACATTCCAAGCCCGGAGTCTGGAAGTTGGTGTAATAAAGTATATCCAGTTACACCCCCGTGCTCGGAGATCAATTGCGTTAAGCCCTCGGTCCCGGTCACTATCATCAACATCTGATAGTGATCGTTAATAAATGAAATATTATCACCCTAAGCCCGCCAACCTGCATTGGAGCAGCGTGGTGGGTGTACGCTCCATATCCCCTCTCCTGTAAGGAGGGAGGCCTGGCCCTGTAGTGGACCGTTAATAGGCTGATAATGATGATGATGATGAATGTTTTTAAGTATTCAGTTATTAGTAACGTACGCTTGCGGTTTCATCTGCGTAGTTTCCGTTCCTTTGGGAATATCTGGATACAATTTATTATGTTATACCTTATGAGCCTGGCATGTTATACAAGAAGACTTATTACAATTACTTTTACAGATTAGCTGGATCAAACAGATATACAATAATTTTAAAGATTTATTTTTTGATGTTAGTACCGTGTATACCTTCATAAATGCACACTTAGAAAAGCTTTTAAATGACACTGAAGAAATCAGATAATCAGAAAAAGGTACTTCAATTTTATTTATTCGTATACAGTTATTTAATGAGTCTTTTTTAATTAAGATTGTCCACACTATACAAATAGGAGAATAGTGTGGACGTAGCTTATTAACTTGCACTAAAACATATTCGTTGACATTATCGTGAAGAAGGTCATTGAACTTGGCCTTAATATGTCAAAGTAGGAAGTTCAAAGCAATCAGACTATAGATTCAGCTCCTTTATGTCATTTCTGACAACCGTAGCATAGTTGATAATAGAGTTAAAAAACATTTGAATAATTGTTTTGATTTCTCCGCATAGTTTCGATGCGTTACTGAGGTCGATTCTTAGCCGGAAATTTTCCTTTCAGTGCCATACAAACAAAAAGTGTGGTTATTATTATCACAAGGTCTTGGGTCCGAATTCTGGATCGTGCCGTGGAATAATTCTGAGTTTATTTTTCTTCTAAGTAAATTCTAAGTCTAAGTCGGAAAGTGCGTGTAACATCCCCATGTCTCCGAGAGCACGTTACACCGTTGGTCATGGTCACTATTATCGACATCTGATTGTGATCGAATATTGTCATCTGACATTGATAAATGAAAAATTATCACCCTAAAACCCGCCAAGGCATCGTGGTAATTTGCGTTCCATACACCTTTCCTACAAGTAGAGTGGCCTGACCCTGGCCTCTTATGGACCGTTTATCGGCTGATAATGATGAGAGATCTGTTTCAGAGTAGTATGGCACATCTAGTAGCCCGCCAACCCGCATTGGAACAGCGTGGTGGGTGTACGCTCCATATCCCCTCTCCTATAAGGAGGGGGGCCTGGCCCTGTAGTGGGCCCTTAATAGGCTGATAATGATGATGGCAGATCTTATCAGAGAGCCATATGCCACGATCCTTGCATGCTTCCTTAGTTTGTGCCTCTCCCACTAATCCTTTCATACAAGTTCGTCGGTTTAAGGTACTCTTGATCTGGCCATTTTTTAAAACGTCCATTTAAAAATATACCGATAATGATGGGAAAATAGCAATTTCAGAAAAAGAAATAGAATAAGAGTAGAGCAAAAGCTTGTTTGTAAGTCTAAACTTCTCATTTATCCGTTCACATACCTATAAAAACAAATCAATCGGTACTCTATAATTACAGGTAATACTCGTAACTTGTCCCGACTGATTTACCAACGCCATAAAAATATTAATTGCAATAGAAATGTCGTCGCGCAGGTGATATATCACAGTTGTACACCTCTAACATTTTAGAAAAACTTTAATAACAAAAAATATAAAGTTGTTTTTCAAGGCAAAGTGACTATTACTGAAAAATAAGTTAAAATAACGATAACCCCATCTAAATTGGATCAAAAGTTTCGATCAAACTGCTAAAATACAAACATACATACCGTACCGTAGCTGTTTATAAAGATAGTTTTTCACGGCACGGTAGGTCTGTTTGCAGTCACTTTAGAAATTGAATTAGACGCAGACAAAGTAGCGGAAATCTTCTAGTTAACTCAATAATTCCGAAATACTGCCGCGTCCTATCGCAGTTAAGTGATTTCTATCTGTTATTAATGAAAACCTTGACCCAACCACGACGAGTTCAACTTTAACTGCGCCGCAAAAAGTTCAATATTAACTGTTCGGCGCGCGATACGAAACCAATTTCGCTCTCTATCAGGGTTGGTGGTTAGCTTGCTTTGCTCGGTTATTTTTAGACTTAACTGTTAGGGACTACTCACACTTTTTCAGCCTATCTTCATAGAAAACAACGATGCTTAGCTTTCGCAAGTATAAAATAAGGAAAGTATGACCAAAATTGTTTAGCAAAACGCAAATGGAGTCAAATAAGTGTAATTAGTCCCTTAAGCTGCTGCTATGCTTTGGATCCGAATAATAAGGCGTACACGAATTCTTGTAGTGTGGACTGACCTACGAGCATCAAACGAGCACCCGAAGAGCATTCGGTTCGTGGTCTACAGTACTCTGTCAACTGTTTTTTAACAACCATAAGTTTTCAAGACAGCATGTCGATTTTGTAACAAAAATCGAGTCGACATCATCTCTATCTTTCTCTGTCATATAGTGTTGTCAGTACGTAGTCGAGTCTCGCAATGTCGAGTTTCGTTACAAAATTGACATGCAGTGCTCGTTGGAGGCTTGTTGTATGTCTGTAGTTGACGTCGCGAACAACGTCGAGAAAAGCGCGTGCTGCGCTCCTAAGTGTGTACGCACCTTTAACTTTCAGGTTTATTTTACACCGATAAATAATGCATTCACGAGCTATAAAATCGACTCGGATTCGGGAAATATAATGTTCGGGAAAGTCAAGTTTGCAGTTTGTTATAGAAACATATATAACAATTACTCTTTAAATAATAATTATTAAATTGATTAAGTCTAGGGTTGTGTGTTGTAAGTTTACTATGACTTTTAACATTAGGTATTGTATTGCGATTGATTTAAAGGACATACAAGTGTAATATTTTCTATGTAAATGTCCAAGTTTGGGATTTTTATTTCTTAAAAGTTTTCGCTGGATCCTATTCACTATATTTTACTAGCTGCCCTCTTCTGTAGCACAGATATCATCACCATTGGTCCCGTAAGTAAATACTACATTTTGGCGTAATTGTAAAAATGTTACTAATATAAGAAAATCAAAAGAAAACTGAGATAACTTGAGCGAGGCAAATAGTTCAAGTTTCATCTTTATATCATGATATAGAAGTATGTATTTAATAAAAGTAATCATTTTCAAATACTAACTAATATTATCAACTATGATTAATTTCAAAAGAGCCACGTTTTCATGCCAGGACATCTCAGTAGAATCTGCTATTAAAAATTGTAGTGGATCACTCATTACCAACAGATAAAATTGACTTTTCACAAGTGTAAAGTAGTGAGAACTGGCTTTCATTTCCTTCTATATTGGTGTTTCTATCAATTTATATTATGTTATCAACATAACACTTAATAAATAAATAGACCCTATAGTCCACAGGGACTATATAATCCGCCAACTCGCGTTGGTGCAGCATGGTGGGTCTACACTCTGTATCCCCTCTCCTGTAGTGATTCTATTAGATGATAGTCCACAGCCCTGTTGCTGTTTTCTAATTTTATGCAAGAAGATACCTTGATCCCTAATGAATATATTTCAGTGCGAAAACAATAAGTTTTTAATGACGCAGCTCGCGTCCATTTTATAGTAGAATATAAAACCAATAAAGTTTGCAGACAACAACTTTCTAAAATATTAATTACAATACTCACAACAATGTAACTACTTTGCAATCTGAATGCACTTTGTTCCGGTGAAAAGCGTGAAAAATGCATTTCAGTTATTGAAACATTTTATTTTAAATTTTATTTCTCATGGATGAAACAACTATTCAAAGCCTTTTCTAATATTTTTAATATCTTCGAATGTAATCTTCTTTTGTATTGTCCACGTTATTAAATGAAATAAAGGTAATAATTACTAATATAATAAAGGTGAAACGCAAATCTATTTAATGGGTTTTTATGAAACTTCACAATAATATGGTTTACACATCGAAATAACACGTAGGCCAAATTTAATCTTAAAATTCTCACAGGAATGAGTACTATGCGAGTGGAACCGCAGGCGTCCTCTAGTGTTTAATAAAACCATATTTACATGTTCTTTATTCTAGCTCCAAAATTGTAAGAATATTGTATTTGAATAGTGTAAGAAAACAATTAAATATTATAGAGATGGTAGAGATGTTCTGAAATAGTTAGTTTTTAATTTTTTGTCAAATCTAGGGTCATTGTCATTTGTACTTTGTAGTGAATATCAAAACAAACCAAAAAATACAGTCATAAATAGAAGCTGTTCAGTACACGTATAAATATTTTAGAGAGCACTTTCTGTATCAGCAGACTGATGTCTGCAAAGCTTTACCCCCCGAAAGCAGTAACTGCAACTTGATTCTGTACTCGGAACGCACCAGCCCTAAATCAGACGGTAATGCCGCGGTTGCACTACCAATAATTCAGTTGAACGCGTGACCGCGCACCGAACGGATGTGTTTTGCTCCGTCCGAAAATACATTTCCGATCGTAATTTGTACACCTCGCGGAAACGGTACTATTTCTACACCCGTGATAATCGCAGTTTTAAATCTAAGTGTGTGTTTAGACGTGATTTGATTGCGTTGACGGGAATTTATGGTTAATCCTTAACCCTAGTTTATTGCGGTTGCATCCATCACTTTACTATGGTAACCTACAAATATGGTATTCCCGTGTCCATAATTGGCACGTATTGAGCGTATTAAAGCGATTTACATTCGATTTAGATAAATTAATCGATAAGTAACAAAATACTATAATCCTCCGAATTCTAGATGTTTCAAATTCCTCTGATAGTGTTGTAAATCATATAATTTTTGAGTTCATTGATACTATATCGAGTTTTTAAGAGTTAAGATGCTTGCGAAACTGAGATTATGAATAAATAAATAGTAAAAGCGAAGGTTAAATTTCACCTTGGTAAATTCGGTAAACGTTTTTGATGCTACTACAATTTCAAAATCAATGGTGTGGAAAGGTACAGTTTTATGCAACAACAGAATTAACTACATTTTGTTAAATTAAAGACAGATATTTTTCGAGCAACAAACTCTTTGATAATCTAATCATAGTGTAACACGAATTTAATTATCTTATTTCTTTTACGTGACTATTTCGGAACGTAAAAATATATAAGACTAGAGGACGCCCGCTGTTTTACCCGCGCAGTTCTCGTGCCCGTGGAAATTTCGGGATAAATTGTTATTCTGATATGTAAATTATATTGTGAAGTTTCATCAAAATCCATTTAGTAATTTATGTGTGAAAGAGTAACAAACGTCCATCCATTCGTACATACAAACTTTTGCCTTTGTAATACACTAGAGAGCGCTCGCAGGTTTACCACGTAGTTCTAGTTCCCGTGGGAATTTGGGGGTGAAATATAGCCTATGTGTTAATCCAGGGTGTCAGCTAACTCCATACCAAATTTTACCAAAATTGCTGCAATCGTTTAGTCGTGAAGAAGTGACAAACATACACACTCACAAACTTCGCCTTATACAAATAATAATAGGAAGTAAGTAAGGATAATTTTAACGTGCTACTTTTAAAACGCCAATTACCCAATCAATATTCCAAATCTATTTTATGCTAATAAACAGTAGTACTGATATTTGTTTAATGCAGCAAACACTCGTATGTGTTTCCGTTATTATTTTTTGTTATATTCGTCAAGGTTACATACGTGGCCTTCAGTAGGTTGTGTTGCGTTGGAAATTGAGCCGCGTACCTCTGACTAAAACAATTATAACTATAACTAATACTATTAGTTCTAATTATAATAATTCTGATTCTGATAATTTTAATTATTAGCATATTATAATAACATCCATGTAGAACTGCGTGGAATATTTAAATTATTGCAATTATTATTATTAAATTAATATCCATAAATCATTGATAAATTATTTTCTTAATTGATCCGGGTTTGACTGGCCGTGGCTAGTTACCACCCTACCGTACATAGACGTATCGCCATTATTTAGCTTTCCGGTACAAGGTCGGTGTAGAAACCGAAGAGGGTGGATTTCGTCCTACTCCTAACAAGTTAGCCCGTTTCCATCTTGATTGCATCATCACTTACCATGGTGTGATTGCAGTCAAAAACTAATTTTTATTGCATAAAAAATCAGTGCATGGAAATCACTGCATTGAATATACCTTGATATTGATATTGATTGATTTCGGCAATATGTTTTCGGTATGTAGTAACGGGATATGTTTTAATATTTGTTATGTCTCGTGTTTTATGTTGTAGATAACTTGTTTTTATTCCAGTCTTGCTAATGTGGATTTCTTTTATGACATTTACACCAATCTTGAACTTTTTGTAAAGTTGTTGTCTTGGCTTTACATTGGCACGAAATAATAATATTTTATCATTATCAGCCTATTAACTACCCACTACAGGGCCAGGCCTCCCTCCTTGTAGGAGAGGGGATATGGAGCGTAGACCCACTACGCTGGGGGGCTTAGGGTGATAAGTTTTATTTATTAACGGTCACTACCAGATGTTGATGACAGTGACCGGGACCGACGGCTTAACGTGCTCTCCGAGGCACGGGGGTGTGACACTGTGTGTGTGTGAGAATTTCATAGAAGAATGAAAAACTCAGAATTATTCCCTGATCCGACCCAAAATTCGAACATATATAATATATAATATAATAATAAAACAAATAAAAGAAAAAATATTTGGCTGTATTTTTAAGAATTATTTTTATGTATTAAGTACATATTTATTTGCTTTCGGTGACATTATAACTTTACTATTATAAAGGATGCACGCGGTTTGACCCGCGTAGTTCCCGTTTGCGTTAAAATTTCGGGATAAAAAGTAACCTATGTGTTATTCTGATGTATATAATATGATTTATAAATTGAAATTTTTAAACTACGTTTCACACACATAATGTCACATTGTGTATGAGGAACGTTTTCAATTTCAGAATCAGGTCAATTATTATGCTCACGTCAGCGTGGCGGAGGTAACCTGATTTTGAAATGGCGAGCTAAATACATTTCTGAAGGCAGACGATGAAATTGAGATTTATTTATTTTTAATTTTTTATATGAAATATTTGACCTTGCAATGTACTTGCATTGAGTATCTATTTCTGAATTTTGAGCCGTTTGTTGGTTTATCGAAACTACTTAAATATCTAGTCCCCTTTAGTACATACTAGCAGTCTCGCAGTCCTGCCTAGAACTTGTTTCCGTGAGAATGTTGGCTTTAAAAAAATCAGGTCTGTTTAAATAAGTTTACTGTCCAAAATGGAAGTAAGTTTTCTTTTATGTCGTATTTTGATTTGAGCTTATTGCTATAAAATATATCCCCATATTTTGTTCTCAGTACATTAATCATAATTTGACCTTAAAATTATACTTGCATATCTGGTCCAGAGACGCCACGGCTGAATCTAGTCCAAGATCAGGTGTTTCCCGCATCTGTGTTTATTTTTAAATCACAGTATCATGTTAAGTGTATTATCAGTTACTTAATAAGTAGGTAATTTAGCTGCAATTATCACTCTGCGTAATGAGATCGTATGATGCAATTGAGATCGTAAAAAACCACTCGAGAGCGTTTTTTCTCCGTATATATTATAAACTCCGTGTCGTCTTTATGGGCCTCTTCTAAGGGCTAACTACAGTAGGTACCAAGCGTTCCTCTTAATAGAAAATTGGTCAATGTACCTTAAACCTACCACTTTGCTCCAATGTAGGTTGGCAGGCTTGGGGTGATAATGTTAAACTCTTTTGACGATTTATATGATGTTAAAGAGAATATCCTCAAAGAGCCTTCTGAACCGGTGGTAGAGTCACTACATTTAGTTTTTTTTTATTAATTTTTTTTATCAACTACAAGTTGGCCCTTGACTACTATCACACCTGATGTTAAATGGTGATGCAATCTAAGATGGAAGCGGGCTAACTTGTTAGGAGTTGGATGAAAATCCAAACCCCTTTCGGTTCGTACACTACATCGTACGGGAACGCTAAATCGCTTGGCGGTACGTCTTAGTCGATAGGGTGGTAACTAGCCACGGCGAAAGCCAGTCAGACCAAGACAAATTAAGAAAAATTACAATCTGCCCCGCCGGGAATCGAACCAAGGACCTCCGTCTTATAAATCCAACGCGCCACGGAGGCCGCCTTAACGTAAAAAAAAGTGCTAATAATATGCCTGCTTGAAATAGATCGATTTTTAATTTTTGCTTTCTGAAACACAGTGGTATAGGTACCTAATTTAACATCAACTTCCTGACTCTGGACTGAAAATTTCTGAGACGAAACAAAAGTGACTCTAAACCATTACTGTAACGTGTCTCGAAACCATCGAAATCCGTAGCCAACCACTATTACGAAAAAAAGCTTCTTTAATATTTATAAGTTCCATAAATAAATGCAATGCTTTTCTTTATTTCGACAAGGAGGAAGAAATGCCTTCGGACTTCTGCCTTTCGGCAGGGCATGCCGCCTAATTATGAAATCTCTATCTTTTTCTCCGCTTTTTCCCATTCCTTTCTCCTCACTGTGCTCCTCAACATAAATGCAATACTAATGACTTATCATTGAATACGTGACCACCAACGATGATGTCGCTCATTATCACCAGATGTCGATTGATGACTTCAAAACAGATTAAACTATCATCAGCTTTATCAGCGAACTTCCAAAAATAGTACTTATCGACATGCTGCTGATGTCTTTACTTTGTTAATCCATTTGTTTGTTAAGTTTGAATTAACACGATTTTGAAGTTCATTTTCTGATTTAATATAATTTCCAAAATGATGATAAATTTTAAAAACTTTTTCCGATTTTCTGTAAGTCTAATATAAGGGTTTTTTTTGTGACAGAGGATCATCTAGAAATATACCCAACCTTAGAAGGAAACGTCAGGTTATGTGGGATTGTTACCCACTAAAACCTCTTCGGTGGTCCTCTCCGTACTATGAGGGAGGCTCTGAGATATCTAAGAAAAGTCCAATATAAGCCCAATGTTATTTTTCTCGTATTATAGGATTTTAAGGAAGATATTATGAAAGTCTTGAGAGAGCAGTTAATTTAGTTTATATTCTGCACAAAACACAAATATTTACGTTGTACCTAATTAACATGTTTAAATTATCGAGAGATAATTAGTAATTGTTGGTTTTAAGTGATACCGTAGCCCCAATACATTTTAATTCGTTTTTAATGGCTTTCCAATTACCTGTGCCTTCGCTTTATTTTTGCAATATACCTTTTATGTTATTTTGAATAACTTTCCTATATAATCCTCTAGTTTAGCTTATTAATTTAGTTGGAAAACAACAATTACTGAATGATTAATAGATGTTTTGATGTCTGTTTTCCGGGAAATGTGACAAATCCAAGCGTCATCCAAAATCCAACAAAACACTCTCCCGTATTTTTGTGTTTATTACAAGTTTCCCGTGACTGCAATCGCACCTGATGGTAAGTGATGGTGCAATCTAAGATGGAAGCGGGGGATTTTGTTGATGTTATCCAAACGCCTTTCGGTTTCTACACGACATCGTACCGAAACGCTAAATCGGTACGTCTTGGTCGATAGGGTGGTAACTAGCCATGGCTGAAGCCAGACCTGGACCAATTCAGAAAATCTTAATCAGCTCCGCCAGGAATCGAACCTGGGACCTCCGCTTTATAAATCCACTGCGCAACGGAGGCCGTCGAAAAACCCGTATGTTTCACTTTTACTGAACTCGACTAAACTCAAATAAAACAACAGTAAAACTAACTCATCAATACAAGACGATAAATAACCATTGGTTATATATTTAACGATACATTCTCATTATCATGGTTATTGGTTATTCATGAATTAACATCTAATAATAATTTACGAGTAGCTAACTACGAACATTTAAAATATTAACGATTATGATTAACCGGTGAGTTAATTCATTTGCAATTAAACGATTGTTAAACGACTGTCTGGGATCGGTGTGTCGTATTTCGACTTGGACATCTGATTAGCCGTCGCTTGGGGCTTCTGTTTACTATATAATACTTATAAAGCTCTTACTTTCTGTAATCTGAGTGCCTAGTGTTTAGTGTTTACCGAGTCACTCCATTAAAACTTAAATTCGGGACTTTTTTTTATCGACTTCAAGTTGGCCCTTGACTGCTATCACACCTGATGTTAAGTGATGACGCAATCTGAGATGGAAACGGACTAACTTATTAGGAGTCGGATGAAATCCACACCCCTTCGGTTTCTACACGACATCGTACCGGAACGCTAAATCGCTTAGCGGTAAATCTTTGTCGGTAGGGTGGTAACTAGCCACGGCGAAAGCCTTCCACCAGCCAGACCAAGACAAATTAATAAAAATCTTAATTTGTCCCGCCGGGAATCGAACCCAGGACCTCCGTATTATAAATCCACCGCGCACACCAATGTGCCACGGAGGTCGTCAAACCTCCAAAGTTATTTGGAAAATTTAAGCAATTTCTCCCGTAAATAGATGGCGCATTTTTACAATAATTTAATTTCATATAAATTGATGTCATTCGTTAATGATTTGATTTAACTTTATTATATCAACAGTAAAATCAAATAGCATTTTAACAAAGTTTACGAGTAACTTATAACGAATATATTCTCATTAGTATGATTATTAAGTAATTGATATATGACTGAACATTTACAGCTTTAAAATACATAATGACCATAATTTACGGGCAATATAACTCATTTGCAGTCAAATAATCCGTCTGGGTTGGTTGTATCGTTCCGTGGTCATAACATTAGTCGCTTCTAGCTTCTGTTCGAGATGTTATACTCGTAAAGCTCTTACTTTCCGTCAAGCCAATCGAAGTCACCTTGATTATCATTGAGTTTCCACTATCTGTTACCAGTTTTGTAATTATGAACACAACTTTCCTATTACTCTTTAACTGTTAAATGATTGCGACGTAACATTTCTTTCACTTTTAGTTTCAATGGACGTTTGCCCTCAGTTTCATCTTTGTGAATTTCGGCCTTTGATCAAATTTGATTTCGGTAGCGAATCCAATTTTGATCAAAGTCCGGGATATTCCTATCATATCTGCCGCTTTGATTAAGTTAAATGAAACGTGGCTTATTCGATTTTAGGTTGTTCCCCTAGTGACTATAATGTAAGTTGAATTATAAGTTACTCTTAGATAAGTACTTTTACATGTTTAGTTTATTATATTTTTGACTCAGACGCCAAAAGAGGGGCGTTGTAAGTCGACGTCTATCTGTGCGTATGCGTGTGCGTGCCGCTACAAAATTGCGGATTATATATTTTTCAACACTCCCTCAATATGTGTATCAAATACGCTATGAAAGTTACAAATCAAAGATGGCCGCCGCGAAAAAGGGCGAATCACAATTTTTTTTAACGGAGTGTTATAAATTTTTTATTAAATCTTGCAAAACTTTTAATTTTGTAATGCTTTTTAAGTGATTAGTATTGCTCTTTGCAACTGAGCTCGTCCTGTAAAGTTGCTTATTTCATCATTATCTCTGCGATTCCATTGCAGTCGGCAACAATATCTACTTACACCTTATCTTTACAAGCTCAAGACAGTGTATTTTATTGCGTATTCTTCGCTAGTGCATCCGGCAAATGTCTTTTATTTTCGACTGCGGTGTATTTATAAAAATCCTGGGTTTAGTTCCCAGCTTGGCCGATTTGGATTTTCTTAATTGGTCTACGTCTGGCTGGGAGGCTTCGGCCCTGGCTAGTTACCACCCTGCCAGCAAAGATGTGTGGCATAGCGTTTCGGTATGATCTCGTGTGAAAACCGAGAGGGTTGTGGATATTATCCAACTCCTAACTCCTATTACATCAAGCACTAACTTGCAGAAAATAAAAAAACTAAGTGACGATTTTCACGTCACGATCCGATGGTTCAAAGCTTCTTCTATCGTACTATGACTTGAACAATCAAAAATACTCATCACTTAAGTGAGTCAACGCGAGCCTTTCAATAGTCAAATCTAAACTTGTGACTCACTCAAGTATAACGTCGTGCTGTATGTTTTATAAACACTGTAATGTTTTAACTACTTTATAGGCACCGTATTAATCAATTTATAACTGTAACTTACTGTGTGTACGTGTGTTGATGTTTTTATACGAGTACATAATATGTAATGGAAATACCGTTACTGACTTACTGACTCATTTAATTCAAATTCGTTTATTTTAAGAAGGTCTAGTTTACAAGCACTTTTGTTACATCAAATAAGACTATTTGTAGAGACTCTACCACTGGCTCGGAAGGTTCTGCTGAGACAACGACAAGAAACTTTTAATAATTCTCATCTCATTAACAAAAAGGTCGCCCGCGTACTTTCCGTTCCCGTAAAAATTTCAGCATAATAAAATTATTATTATAAAAACAAAAACCCGACTGCTTAGAAGTTATGAACTGAAAAGAGAAAAACAAGGATCACTATATCTGTATAAAATTCTAAATACTTTATGGTGACCAACGACACCTCACATGTCAAATTCCGTTCAGCCGTTTAGGCTGTAGCGCGTGCCGAAGAAATGGACATACATACATACACACATAGATATATACATACATACATACATACATAAGCTCGAAAAACATAACCCTCCTTCTGACGCAGTCGGGTAAAAAGTGGCCTATGTTATTCTGATCTATAAGATTGTAAAGTTTCATCGAACTATATTCAGTAGTTTTCGCGTAAAAGAGTAGCAAACGTTATCCATACATACAAACTTTCGTGTTCATAATATTAGTAAGGATTATATAATTTGGCTTGAGGCTTCGGCCGTGGCTAGTTACCACCGATAAAGACGGCCTCCGTGGCGCAGTGGTATGAATATGACGGATGTCCTGGGTTCGATTCCCGGCGGGGCAGGTTGAGATTTTTCTTAATTAGTCTTGGTCTGGCTGGTGGGAGGCTTTAGCCGTGGCTAGTTACCATCCTACCGACAAAGACGTATCTCCAAACGATTTAGCGTTCCGGTACAATGTCGTGTAGAAACCGAAAGGGGTGTGTGTGGATTTCATCCTACTCTTAACAAGTTAGCCCGCTTCCTTCTTAGATTGCATTATCACTTAACATCAGGTATGATAGCAGTCAAGGGCCAACTTGTACTCGATAAAAAAAAAGACATACCACCAAGCGATTTATCGTACCAATATGACATCGTATAGAAACTGAAAGTATCTATACGTGATGCCTGCGTTATTATTACATTTTCGATTTTCTATAGAATTGCGCAATTTCACGTCTCCGTAGCATTGACAGCATACAATGCGCCGTTCAGCGCTCATCAATCATGTTCATGGACAACTATATTTTTCAGACCGAAATACAAAAGCTTAGCGGCAGAAATTGATGTTGCTTTAGTATTTTTTATTATCTACAAGCTCTTGATTGCAGTTTCGCCTGATCGTAAGTTGTGATGCTATCGAAAACTGAAGCGGGCTTATTTGTTATTAGTAAAATTAAAATCCATACCCCTTTAAATTTCTACACCACATCGTACTGGAACTCTGAAATCCCTTGAAGGCCCATCTCTGCCGGTAGAGTGGTAACGTCTGTAATCCCTCACCAGCCACAGCTGGTGGTTACATTTTCTTAAAAAAATTCTCAAACGAAGCTGCCGGGAATTTGAACCCGGGACCTCCGTCAATAAATCTACCGCATTTACCGCTGCGCAACGAAGACCGTCATAAACGAACAAGTAATTGACATTCTGAAAGCACTGAGGAAAGTATTAAAATACGGTAACTATATTTTGCTATAGAAACATTCAGAAAATCTTTCCAATACTTTAGTAATTTACGAGTATATGCTTCTATAATTTTACTAAGAATATTATTTGATAGCATGATATAATAAAAGTGTTGCCCTCGCACGCGTGTAATGCTTCTTTCTTGAAATAATTTTTTTCATGTAACGCGATACGCGTAGCTTCCTGATATTTGATGAAATTCGATACTGTTTGTTTGTGTTACTTTTATAACCTTGTTTGGAATTTTTTCACTTTCATAATAACTTAATAATAATCTTATTTTACTACTTTGTTGTTACTTTTCGAAATAGCGTTACATACGAGTACATTGATGGGGTCAGGCGAGGTCCTCGACTTGTTACGACACGTAGACGTTGATTCTAACCTTTGTCGCGTGATTCCATCGATTCTAACGTTCCTTTAAACTGAGATGAAATTCTTCCAGTCGTTTAGTAGACACCGTTGATATTTTTTTATCGCTATCAAAGCAGGCAAACGAGCATGTGGGTCACCTGATGTTAAGTGATTACCGCCGCCCATATACATTTGCAACACCAGATCCACTGCTAATGCGTTACTGGTCTTTGAGGAATTTGTTTATTCGCCCCTTAAACACCCCCATGTTAAAATGGGCAGGAAATACCACAATTCAAACTAAAAATTATGTGCCTACCTTTAAAAATCAATTTTCATAGGTAGATTCTAACACAAACCAGCAAGACACCCTGTAAGGTGGTTGACGGCCAAGAGACCCGGTATTTCTACTTCGAACTGCTAAAGTGTGGAATGCCTAACGAATGTTTCCTGCCACCCATAATTTATACAACTTCAAGGTGATGAATATGCGTTTTCTTGGCGAATGCGCCTTCATCTTTATAGATTTTCATCAGGCATGACTAGTCAAGCATAAGCCTCTACCTTTTTATGTTTATAAAAAAAATAGGAATAAATTTGGTGAGATGGAAGATTACCCATGCCTTAGTCGTCACAATAATATGGGATACCTTACGATGTTTGGATGTAACACACGTACATTTAAACTTTCACATTTATAATATCAGTAGGGTAAAAGCCCTAATTTCAATACACCGTAAAGTGTCCGTGTTGTCGTTTAAAGTATTTTAACGAGAATATAAATTCCACGGCCGCGTCAATATTTAGGTCGTCTCGAGTGCCTCGGTTGCCTCGACAAGACCATTTGGGGCCTAGGCTTCTATTTATAGACGCTAAACTCGGCCGGTGCAAGGGATGCTAATGAACTAGGCGAAGTACTAAATGCAACAGCTATAACATATCTGTAACATTGTAAATTGAAATGGAATTACAGCTTTTGGGTTTACTGTAATGTTGCTAAATTAAGATGGTAGTATCGGCGGTAGAGTCACTACGTACTGACAGACTTGACGTTTCAAAAGCTCTTGTAAAACAACCTACTTGAAATAAATGATTTTGAATTTTTTTATGGCGTTATAGAATATTAATACCTATTTGTTTTTAATAAATTTATGATTATAAGGTATTAGGTTCAAGTTAAAAAAATTAGTCGCAGCCTGTGGTTAAAAAGTAGGTAATAAAAAAAATAAAACTAATGTAACCATCTTGCCAAGATCACGTCAAAACGTCGATCCCAACTCTTATTATCATAACATCTAATAGAGATCCATAGAGTTCCTTATAGAGTCGGACTTTATCATAACATCTAATAGAGATCCATAGAGTTCCTTATAGAGTCGGACTTTATCATTATCAGCTTGCCAACCCACATCGTAGACGCGTGGTGGGTCTCAGCTCCTGAGCCCTAGTTACAGGACCAGGTTCATTAAACATATTCTTATGAAGAATAAAATTGAATTAATGTGAAAAAATGACTAAACCAATTTCTAAAAGTGACCCTAAGTTTTTGTATATTAATTAATAATACAATTAAGGCTTAGATATTTGATCACATCCCTGTTGGTTGGTGCAATGCAAAATGCTAGTTAGTCGATTTGAGATCTTTATAGCGAATTCCATATTTGCGGGCGTCGCGTGAAAGAAGGTCATGTTTCAAAGCGCCAAGCAATCAACACTTCAGGCTTGAGCGAAACTTAACTCTGAGCTTAGATCAGATTTACATTGTTGTATTTAAATCTTAAAGGGAGTTCGCACACGCGCAAATATTGGCAGCATTATTGACGTTACAAGTATGATGGCTCATTTTCATTAGTCGATTACGTGCGGCGTGAGAAAGATTTTTAAACGACTTCAAAAAAAGTGTAAAAAAAATTTGACCTCGACTTCAAAACGCACTTAAAAGTAAAAAAATAATTGTGTCAATTGGTTACTTTAATGTACTAAACCGTATCTACGAAGTAGGTGCCACCCGTTACGTAAAGACGTTACCTAAACCCCACAAATTGCTTTGCTACTTAGTTAAGTAAACTATAATTAAACTTGAATGGTACCTACATTTAGATATGTATGTATGGTATGGTTAAGTAAATTAAAGTAAGTAAGTGACGCAATTATGCATAAAACTTGTCATACAGCACGAGTGCAAGGCTAGTTTTTATCGGTCGATAGGGCCCGCACGATTTTGACGTTTCGTCCTATGATGCACTCGAGTCTTGCATGTGAGTTACCGCACCCCGCATGTTTTGTACTGACCAATGAATTTCATAGGCCGTTAACGCCGGCAACAATCACATACAGTAACGACTTGTTGACTTTCATAGTTATCGGCTGCTGAGCGTCCTCGCATGATGTATATTAACTGAGTTAACGACCGGTGAAAATGAGCTATGAATAAGATGTCTTTAACGCTGTGATTTGTTTTCCGTAATTATTGTCAATAATATTGACAATATTAATACGTTAAGCAAATGAAATGATACTTCAAAGTAACTATCGTTACGTCCAATTTGTAAAGGTGACAATCGTTTGTTAAGCTTGATTTTCTTCTTAATTTAATTCGTGTAAGTACCTACCAACGGTAAGACTAGGTTCTAAGTAAACTTCAAAACGAAAGAGTCACCTGTGTATGTGCCGAAAGAGTCACTTGTGCATGTGCCGAAATCCTCGCGAATTAGTCGCATACATCATCTAGGTCAACGTGTGTGAAGTGTTACCGGCTAGTTTTCGTTGGCGCCCCAAAACTGGGACGTTAACCTCAAACAAAACCACCAACTGACTAGTTGTGAGGAATTCCGTAAAAATAAGAAAATGTTTTGATTCTTGCTATCTTGTTAATGACTTAGTTTGTCTCCAAGAGGAACTGAACTCGATGTTCGTGTCAATTTAGTTATCTAGGGACAAGCACCTAAGGCTTCGATTTAGCGCTCCGTTTCATTTGGGATACGATTTACTAAGCAATAGGTATACTCTACTCTAGAATAAACACTTAACATCGTGCACATCACTGTCCTTTTATAAAAAAAGAACTATTAGGTAGCGAGAGCGTTGAACTATGATAAAATAACATCTTGAGAACAATGCCCAAATTAACGTAGTAGTAATGTTTTACAGTTATGGCAGTGATCTTATCTTGATTATATTTATGCCTACTTTATATCTTTATATTTTAACGTAGTTTTGCTGAATAATCTCGTTACATTTCATGTACCTATCACGCAGACTTCGTTCATGCATACATTTGAAAGGTGATTTAAAATTATGCAATAAAAATTACGCCCTATTCTCTATCGATGCCAATTATTTCTAGACAGCACAATAGGAGCCTAAAGTCAGATCTGACGAGACCTCTGACACTTTACACTATGCCTCTCCTGCCGATCTGAGATTAACCTGACCCTATTGAAATTCTAATCGACATTTACGCCTTCTACGGCAGGAAAGTGAGATCGTTATCAAAATCATTACATAAAAACAAAGGAATAACACTTTGAACACAGAATTTGTATACATCGAATGATATACTAAAGAATAAAAGGACTAAAGAGAAAGAGAAGAGGATACGGTTGGAATTTACGAGAATAAATGAATAAATACAGTAAGTAGAAGTGTCTGAAAGGACTAAGTACGTGTCCTGCAGACTCTACCTAACGAGAGATGACAGAATGACAAGGAGATGATGAAAGTAACAGATTCATACGACGAACTAAGAGGCCTGTTAAATATGGAGGATTTTAATTAAGACTCTGCCCTGACTTAAGGACGACTTATCAGATGTTGATGTAGATTAAGGAGATTTACCTAATGATAACAATTAATTATACAAATAATGGATTTTTATAAGTAAGCGTACTGTATCAATCGGTTTTATCTATCTATCTGATAAATGTATTTAACCGAGCACGTTTTCTTAGTACCTATTAGGTATTTATTTAACAAGTGCGACATTGAAATCATATTTTGTATTAAGGTTTCATTATCAGGTTTTGCCATTAGTTCCGCTAAATACAGCGAGACTCAGGTGATGAGCTACTATTTATAAAGAAAAGTCCTGCATCCTATGTAACCTCATAATATTGTAGTTTCACCAGCAACCCTGTGTGACGCCACAGAATCCTGATTGATTACAATGCTTTTCAACCAGCAACGAAAGCCCATCAGCAATACAATTGTCAATTACCATAGACGCACTTCCTAGTGGTGTGAAACATTGAATTGATATTACATGAAGCGGATCATAATGGAAAGGCCGCAGATTAATCGCAGACACCGGAGTCAAAGAGCCGCCACCCGCGGGCGTCGGTTGCGACACCGAACACGAGAGCAGCTAGACAATGGACAGTAAATATTAGATTATGTGGCTGTCTCCGCAGACCGGCTTCATTAAATCTCGCCCACGGCTGCCTCCTATCGGTACTTGTTGCAGTAGGCGGTGGTTTCTAATTTGGTGTCGGGTGACACTTGTGAACTTATCCTATTCTTCATTCCGCTTGCTCGTATCCTTTATGACTGGGTTACGTTATATATAGCTTAGGGCTGGGCGGATGTGTCGGAGATTTGTTTCGCTGATTTCATCTTTTCTGATGATTTATAAATACAGGCGTCTTTGCTTGATTATGAGTTTAAATTTTATTGACTTTATCTTTTTGATTACACTATTACCAACACGTCTGTCGCATTTGATCCTCCACGCTACTACCGAACTCCACCGAATACTTTCATGATATTCTTACCATGATACCACTTCGACACATCTGAACATCCGACACTCTCAGCAGTATGGCAAAGGGTCTAGAAATAGCGCAAAGCTCACAATTTCACAATTTTATGTCGCTCTCAACCAAGACTATTAGTTTATAAAATTAGTTCAGAATATCTAAGAATCCCATTTATTTATTTTGATGATAGTCGAGAGGATTATTTAAACAAATATAATAAAGCTGAGTATATTCCTTTGATCTTTGAAGCTCTTTTCGGTATTTGATCGATCTCGTTGAGGAAGTTTATTTAGCTGTTGATATATTTAGTTTTATTTTTAAAATGCATAAAAAATCCGCGACGTCTAGCTATATGTGTATATATTTATAGGTAAATGCAAACAGAACAAGCTCAACTTGTTTATGCTTGTTGATGAAAAAGTAGCCTTGAAGTCTAGTGACAAGTTTTTTGAGACTAAGGAGTCCACGTTTGTTGATGGTCGGCCAAATGATAAAAATTCAATTAGGAAGGTCCGTTTATTTGCGTTATTGTTATGTGATTAAAAAACAAACACAAAGTAAATTAAACGCACCATTTTTATAGCGATTTCTTTGTGTCTTAACTCAACTTATTTTGCTTATAATAAAAGGCATAACTCTACAACTATTGAATCAAAAAGTATTGTCACCTTACACACACCTTAAGATTGTGTATCTACACATTCTTAAAAGTGATCTTTATTCCTTTTGTGCTGTAACCTTGAGTTTAATTTTTAAGTATACATGAATTATGAGATTGTTTACTATCAAAAATTTCTTTACTTGTACTTCTACTACTTGTAACGAGATATCGTAAATGTCTAAGTTGTAGTTCACCTTTTTATCGCGATTAAACCGCGATTGAATTATTCCAGTTAAATATTAAAGCCGTATTATATGTAGCAACAGTTATACAATTTCATTGCATCGTATATTCTTATTCTTATTGGCAAGAGGTTACGTGCACTTGTGATAATATACGTGTTTAGAAAGTATCTTAATACATATTGTGATTAAAGATTTTGCTCAATATACGGAACTTTGCTAATGATCTCTTATGTTGATTTTATGCTTACCCTTTTTTGCTTTTGGTCGCACGGCAACATGGTTCTTTACTTTTATTATAATTTTTGTTTTATGTTTTATATTTACTAGTAGTTTCTATATTTTCTTGCTACTTGTAGATAATTTATTAATTTAAGTATACTGATTTCTTCTTTATTAATTTTACAAGTTGCTATCTTAAAATTAATAGGTTATTTTAAATTTATTTTAAACTAGAGAACGCCTGCGGTTCAACCCGCGTAGTTCTCGTTCCCGTGGGAATTTGGGGATAAAATGTGGATTATGTGTTATTCCGATATCCATACATACATAAAAATTTTCGCATGAAAATTTGTATGTATTTATAATATTAGAAAGCATTTATCGGAATAAGGGTAGAACATAACCACTTGCTATATGACTATAACATCAGAAATATATAAAGTAATAAAAAAAATATACTTTAGCAATAAAGGATGCAAGATTTTGAAAATTGAAATGAATTACGTGTATTAACTTTTGAACAGAACTATGTACGAATTTATCATTCTCTATATTGTGATCCTTTGCTACACCCACTCGCCTGATTTGTAAGTTGCTCTATCGGGGAAAGCTGTTTCGACTTTTGCAATCTTGTTCAACAGTTAAATGCAAGGTTTATTTTGGTCTCCGCAAGGACACATTTTGAGCCCTTTGCTATTTAATCTATACTACAATGACTCATTGATGGCGTCCAACGTCTATCAGTGTTGTAGATTTATCTGATATATTTACTAGTTTAGTAAATTTACTTTACTACATATACTGCTAAGCATTCCATGGATTCACCATGCGGTTACCGGGACCATCATGTGGGAGAGAGAAAAACGCCGAACAGAGTCCAAGACTTGCAGCACGGTTGTAGGCTTAAGGGTACCCTTTCTGACTCGCCTTCGCTGCTTGAATTATTATAGCCTGCACAACCAAATCTGGTAGGGTTCTGCTTTGGACAGTCGTTCTAGAATGTAGCTTACTGCAGTTCCAGTCAGGCCAAGGTCTTTGAGCAGGTTGTAGAGAGATTGTATTGTTAAACTCCGTTCTCCGTATCAGATGGAATCAGTGCTCTAAATTCTTGACACATTAATTATTATCAGCTTAAAATATTTTAATTTTTGGTATTGAAATATACTTGAAATATTTTCAATCATATCAAATCTGAGTTATCATGATAAATCATGTTATCACGACCACCAACAAGGATTGATCTACTACGCTATTCCAAAACGGGTTGTTTTAGTGATAATGATCCGATTTTGTATCAAATTCACTTGTGATCGGCACCAACTGGATTCCTGTCTGCGTCAATGAAAACGGGGGTGAAGCACCACCAACTTCTCAATATTATCCTGCTTCTGACGTTATCTTGGATTAAAGAATAGCCTCATATTTCATGTTTTGGTTCAGACCCAGGACTTGATGTTCTGTGGCTGCACAGGTAGGCTACACCAACGAGCACGATCTGGTATCTAGGTAAATGGTATCAAATTTGACAATTATAAAGTAGTATGAAAAATTGAAATATGCAATATATCGGCAAGTAGTATAGTTTTATTTTTTCACACATTAGTTAGCCGTTAGACATTTTAATTAGCGTGCAAGGTCGGAGCCCGCTCACGTGAGTGCAGCGCTTGTTTGTGTACGATCACAAAATTAGCTTCCACTCATTCATTCCTTGTTTTTGTTTTGACAGCGCCTCTCGCTTGTACCTTTCACTGCTCGCACTCGTCTGTGAATACATTATCCGAATTGACAAGTGCAGGTGTGTAATTACCATGTACTAATATGTTTTTGGTTGGTACTTGTGCGAGACTGGCGTGTGTTTTGTTTTCTTCATGTCACTTGACTCATACGAGTGTTTTACGTTTTTTAGCTTATATAAGACGCAAAGATTGCACGACTTTCGGGCATTGGAATATCATCCCCTATGCACACGATGCAAGCTACTATTGACCTTTGAACTTATCTATGTCACTGCAACATAGTCGACTATCGATTCTCCCACACCCCATTTAGGCTTTACCACACGGAGTGTTATCAGAGCAATTGTCGAACTGAAACCTTGTACATAGTACGCTGTGTCGTGTCTGAATTTCGTTTACCGAAACCAACTATCAGAGCACTGTTCGCTGACCTAATCAACAATAATTGTTAGAATGCTTATTAAGCAAGTAGGATAAACGTGTTTTTTATTATTGGGGAATGGTATTCATGACCCCTAGACAAGCACAGGGCAATAGTACAATGAAGGCACGGGCGAGTTCACCGAGGTCTCGGTGTCTCTCAATTTGTATTGAAGGCGGCCACCGAGGGGTTTTAGTGGTACAGTTCCACATAACTCGTCTTCTCCCCCTAGAAGACAAGTATCTCTGAAGAGATTTTCCCACAATACCAACAAATAATGGATAAACATGTTGTATCTAAGTAAAGAATAAAATGTATCTATATTATACAAACAAGTTTCCTAAATAGTCCAGGGTCGATAATTTTTAAAACCAAAAAAAATCATAGTAGGATGAAACCCATTTCAAAAGGAAGAGAATGCCATAAAAATGAAAGGAAAAATAAATTACGGGCGATTTGCGGTCGGGAAGGGGTAGAGGGTGAGGGTTTAGGGGTAAAAAACGGATTTTCTCGATTTCTGGCAAAACTAAAAGTCCTACGGAAGAGACTTGAATGGCAAAGTTGTAGATAATAAAAAGATCTAAAACTTTTGTTTCTACACTTTTTTCACATAACCTCAAAATTTGTGTGAAAAATACAAAAACCAAGTTTTTAGTTTTATATTTTTATCTTTTACAAATAAAGTTTTATTTTCATAAAATTTGGTGAAACCTTGCCTTCTTATGTCCCAAACACGCTATAATTTATTTGATTTGAAATATTTATTTTTACACCTTATTTTGAATGAATATCGATAAAATAACCTAATTTTCAACCGAAAAATTGTCCGTCAAAATATTTTTTTTTTCAAAAAATTATTGTGCTTTCTGTTCGTTAAAATCTCTACTTTCCGATGGGGAAATAATATATATATGTTACCATAGTAAACCTTCTCAGAAAAGGCAAAAACTAGGCTAACTGTTTTTACTGCTGCTACGTAATATCAGGTATGTAGTAAGGCCCAGTTGAGGGTCTGGCTCGGTGGACTCTGCTAATTAGGTTACGGAAGATTTACGATGCTCTCGGCACCCAATCACCAGACGATTGGAAGGAACATCGCTTGGTTTTAGCGGGTATTCCGGTTGGTTCTCAGCCGATGAGTCCTACATACCCTCAGAGAAGTTAGCTGCCCTATATCTTTGCATAAACACATTTCTCAGTGTTAAAAAAAAAGTATGTAGACCCAACAAAGCTCAGATCCGCCTAGCCCCGTCTCCACTTTTCTATGTTGACATTGTAATGTGACCTTTTAGTGGGCTAAAATGTTTCGTAAGTCACTCAGGTATATACCTGAGCGACCTACATTATCTTAAAATAGTAATAAATAGGCATCTACGCCTGCATTTTCATTGCAGCTGTAAAAACCGTTAGCCTAGGTTTTGCCTTTTCTGAGAAGGTTTACTATAGTAACATATATATATTTTTTCACCTTCGGAAAGTAGAGATTTCAACAAACAGAAACCATACCAACTTTTTGAAATAAGGTGATATTTTGACGGGTGAATTTTCGATTGAAAATTAGGGTGTTTTTTCGATATTAATTCAAAATAAGGTGAAAAAATAAATATTTTTAATCAAATAAATTACAGCGTATTTGGGACATAAAAAGGTAAATTTTCACAAAATTTCGTTAAAAAAAAAATTTTTGTAAAAGATAAAAATTTAAAACCAAAAACTTGGTTTTTGAATTTTTCACATAAATTTTGAGGTTATGTGAAAAAAGTGTAAGAACAAAAGTTTTAGATCTTTTTATTACCTACAATTTTGCCATATAACTCTTTCCCATAGGACTTTTAGTTTTGCCAGAAATCGAGAAAATCCGTTTTTTACCCCTAAACCTTCACCCTCTACCCCTTCCCGACCTCAGATCGCCCGTAATTTATTTTTCCATTAATTTTTATGGCATTCTCTTCCTTTTGAAATGGGTTTGATCCTACTGTGATTTTCTTTTACTTTTTATTATGTTTGAGGCTATCTGCACTGGGCTAAAATCTGAATAGTCTCGGATTCGTATCGGATGCTGTGCGGAAAGAACCTTAAAGCGAGAGGCGAATGTCAACACAGTCGTGCTCATAGAGCCGTATAATTGAGCTGGGTCACGATGAACTTCCTGCAGCCCGTATCGTCACATGTAACGATGATTGTTCCGTAAGCTTGTTCGTTATCACGTTTTTGGTAAATATTATGTAACTGCTTACATACGTTAATTGTCTGTGTCACTGCAAGTTGATAGTAGTTATCATTGTATTTTTTTTGTAATGTTTTTGACGACCTCCGTCGCGCAGTGGTATGCGCGGTGGATTTATAAGACGGAGGTCCTGGGTTGATTGAGATTTTTCTTGATTGTGGTAGGAGGCTTTCGCCATGGCTAGTTACCACCCTACCGACAAAGACGTACCGCCAAGCGATTTAGCGTTCAGTTACGATGTCGTATAGAAACCGAAGGGGTGTGGATAACAAATTAGCCCGCTTCCATCTTAGATTGCATCATCACTTAACATCAGGTGTGATAGCGGTCAAGGGCTAACTTGTAGTCGATTAAAAAAAAAAAAATTGTTGATAAAAAATTGTTTTTTGTCTCACATAATGTAGCGTTATGAGGATTTTCCCACGTTAAAAAAGTTACCTATAAGCGATACTTTCTTAAACATTAAACAATTTTTTTTCACATTTTTGACGAAATCGAATTTAGGATCTAAAAGTAAGGAGGAGTAATTCCTATATATAAATTAATACGTTAGTATTTTGTAAGACGCGGTTGCAACTTAAAACTCCCGAGTTTTAAACTACTTACAGTCTAAACTGTTAAGACATTGAGTCTAACTTGGAAGTTGCAATCTACTCTGCTTGCATAAAGAGTCGCATTATCCACTCATCTAATTCTAAATAACTATTAATAAGGTAACTAAACTAATAAACTATTTGATACATTGTATATAACAGAACAATGTATTAAACCCTTTACTTTGATGTGGTATCTCAGGCCTTAAAGCAGTCTAGTGGAATCCGATCAGCCTACGATACGCTCTCAATTATTTCATTATCCTTATCAAATGTATCATTTACAACCAGCTTTTGGTCCTTCGAGCCGTTCTCTTCGCATTCAATTTTTCAGCGTCTTAATTGCAAACCAGTCGTATCGCGATCGTTCTAATCCAAACTAATTGGTATAGTTACAATTCGATCCCGATCGATAATGTCAACAAGTAACACAGTCGCTCCATCATTCGCCGAATAGCAGCCAGTTCTCAAAAGATAGGTATCTGTTTGCGGTCGGAATGTTGCAGCCGACAGTATTAGCGGCGTTAAGGGATAGTGTTCCAAACCGCGGACTATCGGTTGCGCAATCGAATACGAATCAATGCTCTATTGTTACACGGAATCGAGGAAACGTTGTGTCCGTCTCTGAACGGCTATTTATTTTGATGAAGTAGGTATTTCCAGCAAATATGTTTTTACTTTCGTTTGGTATGTACGCTTTGGGATGGATGAAGGAGATTAAAGAAAAGATTTTTAAGGTGAGGGTAAAATATGGTGTTAAATGTTGAAAGGGTAAAGCCAAGGCGATAAATAAGGCGGTATAAAAGCATGGATAAGAATGGAAGCAAGGTAAAATATGCAAAGTTCGTAGCTAGTGGAAGGACGTGGTCTCTGCCAATCTCTACGGGAATGTGACGTGATAAAATCAAAGTAGATATGATAAAATCAAAGTATAGTATATAATATAGCATCATTTAATAGCCGACACCTGGAAAGGTTGCACTATCCAGTGTGTAAAACAGCTCTCGGCAGTAACAGCTGTTATTTTATGATGATTAAAATTTATAATAAAATTCCCAATGTCATAAAGGATCTCCCGTTTCGGCGTTTTAAATTAAAATTATACGACTGGTTGATTGACAAATGCTTTTACTCTGTAAGGGAGTTCTTCAACATTAAATTGTAGTGTGGGCAATTGTAGTCTTAATATTATTAAATTTCAAATTTATATACGACATATTTCAAGTGCCTAATTTGTAATTTTAATAATAATTGTAATTTATTTTGTTTTTTTTATTTATATGATGTATTTGCATGTCATGCGACTAAACATATGTACATACTTATGTTTTTGGCAAATAAATAAATGATTGAAATATGATTTAATTTATACGGTTATATTTCTGTAACCCTTTCAATGATTGTACTCTTAGTGAAATAATATTGTTATTTGATAGATTTTTTTTATTTCAAAATACCAATGCATCTTACCACCATAGAGGTAGGCAGAGACTACATCATTCCATTTGCCACGATCCTTGCATACTTCCACTCTCATTAATGCTTTCATAGAAGCTCGTCGGTTTAGGATACTCTTGACCTAGGCATTATTTAAAACGTCCTGAATTTGGTTCAGGAACATATGCCTAAATCTCTTTTGGTCATCTTCAATCACCCATTCTCTCTACTTCTTCTTCGTCGTTACTCTTGACAGAGTGGTCGTGGTCGTCACATAAGGAGTGGTGGCAGCTTCACAAGCCGTCGCCATTGCTTCCGTACTGCTGCGCTTCTTGTGCATTTATGGATACTTCGATTTAGATTTATTGGTGACCTGCCGCATTTTCTCTACACCCAAGTACAAATAATAAATACATCTTTCATACAGGATTACGAGCTTGGGTCATTCGAATAGATGTTAACGAACTAGATATGCCCGAGTGCCAACAACAATGTGGTCAGTTTGATAAAGCGTTCGACATATCTAATTATAGCAACAAATAGCGTCTATTAAGAATACAGCTATTCAACGGCGAGGCAAAGGTTGCACGTGGGTTGTTGGTAGGTATGCATCGTCGGCCGTCGCGGGTTTATTAACACCGCGCAATTATGCGAACCGACGTCGCGTAAAATTACGTTCCTTGTTACGTAAATGCGGCAATAAATAAATGACGGACGATGCGGTTTGTTTCTTAAACTGTTACAATAGATTAAATGATATGCTGTATGACTGCATATGGAAGATTAACAAAAGAAATTATGAATTGAGGGTCAATGGAAATGTTGGAAGTAGAAGGCCTAGGCGAATGTTCCTGGACTAAATTCAGGACATTAATCTTCTGCAAAAATGAATCCCCATTTCTTATGGTCACGTCATAACTTGTAAACTAGTTTTGCAGGACTTTCTTGCAGAGAGAAAAATTAAGAAAATTGCACAGAAAGTTGGTAAATTGTATGTCTTGAGTACTTTATGTCTAAGTGCAGGAAGTGTCGTCGCACTAAAAATTACTTATCGAGCTTATTCATCTACCAAACCACAGTTAAATAGAGTACAGATTAAATATTTTAAGTACATTACACCACTAGAATGCCGTGCTAGGCTTCTGGAGTAGGGTGTTCCGATTGGAAATCAGATACCGGTATAAAGTTAAAATGTAATTCAGCAAGTTAATTCTTTTTCACAACCTTTAGTACCGGCAAGGAGTACAGGTTCATTCAATCCATATAAATACAATTAAATAAAAATTAAAAAAAAAATTGCCACTTTTTTTGGCGGGGCACGTGGTTCGAAAAACTGACGGAAGTTGGGGACCAAGGTGCTAGAATGGGGATCTATGGGGATTGGGGTTGTGTTTGGAAGTCCCTAAAAAAGTCCTATGTCCAACAGTGGACTCCTTCAGCTGTTAATGATGACAATAATGATGATGATGAAATTAAAATAAAAATTAAGAAAACTACATAAAGGTTTGCATTGCGTTTAACAGAACATTTATTTATATTTGCGTTGATTTCTATTAAATAGCTGTAGGTATACGAGTGCGGGCTTTAAACCGTTTATTGGCTGGTAGAGAGTACTGAACTGCTATCTACATTAGCATTATTAGATAACGGAGGAAGCTTTCTTTTCCATCGCGGAATTCCGTTAAGAGTCCTAATTGATAAACATGTAATGCTGTGCTCATTAGTAAAAACAGCGGTTTTTTTTATTGATTACGAGTTTGCCCTTGACTGCACTCGCACTTGATGGTAAGTGATGGTGCAATGTAAGATGGAAGTTGGCTATCGTGTTAGGAGTATGATGCAAATCCACACCTCCTCTGTTTCTACACGACATCGTACCGGAACTCTAAACCGCTTGCTTATTATACCTGCGAAAGTTAGTATGAATGAATGGATGTTTGTTACTCTTTCACGCAAAATCTACTGAATGTATTTTGATGAAACTTTACAGTAACATAGCGTACATATCAGAATAACACATAGGTCACAGTTTATCTACAAATTCCCCCGGGAGTGAGCACTACGCAGGCGAAACTGCGGGCGTCCTCTAATAAATTAATAAATATATTTTTTATTTTTATAAATTAACAATAACTAAAAGTAATAAAAATTTGGCTCCAAAATTATAAATTCAAAATGCGCATTCGTTTAAATTTCAAAATTCATAATTGAGGTTTTATGATAATGACGGTAGATACGGAATAATTTATGACGTGTCAATTAACTTTTATTTACTTTATTGCCTATTATTCGTTGTATTTTACGCGCATGGAGAATGAACAATTCAGTTCTCATAATAAATTGCAAAGCGCATCGAACTTTAATTAGAAGTTTAATAACTTCATTGCGTCATCATATTTTTTATTCATTATAAGTTGGCCCTTGACTGCCATCACACTTGGTGGTGAGTGAAGATTACATCGACATCGACAGACATCGTAAACGAATGCTTTATAGCGTGGCGGTACGTATTTGTCGTTAGGGTGGTAACTAGCCACGGCCGAAGCCTCCAACCAACCAAATTTGGACCAATTTAAAACATCTCAATCGGCCCTGCCGGGAATCAAATGATTCCTCCGCGCATACCACTGCGCCACGGTGGCCGTCTTTATTATAATCAGCCTATTTACTTGGCGAGACCTCCAGAAGAGGGCATGTAGAGCTTAGACTCACCACGCTCCTCCAATGAGGGTTGGTGGGCTTAGAGTGATATGTTTAAATCTGTAACGATATGTTGATGAACGGGACCGACAGTTTAACATGCTCTCCCAGGCATGGGGGCAATTTTTTATCTGAAAATCCTGAATCCTTTGGAAAATCTAAATTAAGTACATATTATTCCACATCTCGATCCAGGATATGAACCCAGGACCTTGACAAGCTAACCATTAACGGGGCAGTCGATTATTACGTAATGCAATTAAATACCACGACGTAATGTGTCGTGGAGATATGTTAATTTGTTGACGACACTGCCGTATCTGTGGCGTGGATCTGTGCACACTGCGCTGTGACCCACTGCACTGGGGATGTACGATAATTGTACTAATTCAAGATAACAGTATTATCGAACCGTGCCTAGTGGGGACATTTTATTTTACCAAAACAATTAAAACTAATTTTCATCTTCATCATCAATATCAGCCGATAGACGTCAACTGCTGGACATAGACCCTTTTTGGAACTTCTAAACACGATTATCCTGAGTTTCCCAAAACATAGTAACATAGGCCTTCCTGATATTCCCACGGGAATGAAAACTACGTGGCTAAAACAGAACGCGTCCACCACTTTTTACTAATATTATAAAGGCGAAAGTTTCTATGAATGGATGGATAAATGTTGTTTTTGTTGTTTGACGACCTCCGTGGCGTAGTGGTATGCGCGGTGGATTTATAAGACGGAGGTCCTGGGTTCCATTCCCGGCAGGGCAGATTGAGATTTGTCTTAATTTGTCTTGGTCTGGTTGGTGGGAGACTTTCGCCGTGGCTAGTTACCACCCTACCGATAAAGACGTACTGCCAAGCGATTAAGCGTTCCGGTACGATGTCGTGTAGAAACCGAAAGGGATCCACACCCCTTTCGGTTTCTCCACGAATCATCATCCCACTCCTAACAAATTAGCCTGCTTCCATCTTAGACTGCATCATCACTTAACATCAGGTGTGATAGCAGTCAAGGGCTAACTTGTAGTCGATAAAAAAAATCTTTCACGCAAAAACTACTGAATGGATGTTGATGAAACTTCACAATAATATAGCTACATACATACATATCAGAATTTATCACGAAATTCCCACGGAAACGAGAACTATGCGAGAGAAACCGCGGGCGTGCTCTAGTATAATTAAACATGACTTTGATGTATTCTCATTTCTCAGTAGCGTCTCTGTGTTGTATAAACCTCGTATTTACATGAGTATTGACAATCATTTACTTGTTCGCGTTACTGTTAACTGCTTAGATAGGAGTCGTAAAATGACGAGAGATCGTCGTAATTATCTCATGCCAACGCGCCCGATTGTGCACAGTTAATATTTATAAAGTAACGTAGATAGATTAATTAATTTAAAACACATGTGGGCATTGAACTTTAATTAAATTATTATTTATTTGTTGAAATTTGATTTATCGAAGTACTAATTTTATAAAATAAATCTTACAAAGGCATCATGAAAATTGTGACTACGACTGTGCATAGAAAAGTAGTTTATTATAATTTATCCACTTTGATTAATTACCATGTAAAGATCAAACTGTACAGTCTATTTGTTAAGCCTAGAAGTATTTTGGTAACTTTTCCAAGACTTCCCGCCAACGCGATCTACGAATAGTCAATAATTTTACAAATGTTAAAGTGCTTTGTAGGTACTTTGTTAAACTTAGCAAAGAAAAAGTTTCATAAAGTTTTATACATAAAATTCACGCGTCAAAGTAACATAAAGGTGTATGCACAATAAATTTGCGCGCGTTTGTGAATAATAAACATAAGAGTGTGCGCACATCAGACCCGCGCGTGCCTGTGCAAAGGTGTACGCACATGAAGCGCGCCCGCGTGGCGTGAAAGCGCGTGCACAGTGCGCGTGGTGCGCGAGCGGTGGACGCGGGTGTCGTGTGTCGTGATTGGTGCGCAGCGTCGCCAATGCGGCGGCGGCGCGGGCGCGATGTCGCCGCCGCGGGCGTTGCTGGCGGCGCTGCTGCTCTGTCAACTGCTGTCGTACGGTGGCCACCAAGGACTCACCAAGATATTCTACACGTAAGCCAATATATTATATAAGTACTTTAGTTTCATCCTCGGTCAATCGTAAAGCCGCGTTGTCACTGTCAGAGTATGTTCAGATCGAGTGGACTTGGATATCGTCCCTTACGCAACTTTTATTGTGGCTACCTATAATCCGATCCAAGTTTGTAGGTTGCCACAGTACAAGTTACGTCCTGGAGGATATCCACCGAACCGAGTATACTATGCGATATCAAAGCGGCTTTAGATTTATTAGAAGGCTCAAAATCACTCTGCATGAGCTCAGTGTATATAGTACCTAGCGCAACCAGTCGCCAAATTACAGCATTGGGCGAAGCACTGCGATATTAAACTTATCATTAAATTAATATGGTAAATGCCTCTTGTGTTAATTATTTCGTTTTACATCGACATTAAAAAGTAACACAGACTAACTTTTGCCGCTATTTAAATCCCTTAAAAATCAGGCGTGACTTCAATCCTTGAAACGTTTAAACTGGAGCGTTGATGTAAAAGGAGATACAAGTCAGTGTAAGGGTGTGATAATAATCTCTAATATTCCCCAATCGTTAAAAAATCTCATGCAATATTCCAAGAATTTCCTTAACTCCATGTAGAAGTAAATAACCGTAACCATTATAGTTTATCGCAGAAACGACAAGAATTGCGTGCGTTTTTGTGTAAAACAGTACAATAACTGACGCTGTTACGGTCTATTAAAAGTGCGTGCGAAGCGTCTGCGCGTGTTAAACGTATCGGTATCTTGTTTACTTGTTCAAATTGTTTGCATTGCGAACGTTAATCGCAAGTTAAATTAATTGCCTGGATAACCGCAATCTTAACAGAAACGGTTTTTCAGGAGGAGCGGTTTTTATAAGATACCATTTATTTAATATTTGGATGCAAGGAAGGCAGTATTAGAAACCACCCGGCACCCGCATTAACTCGCCTCGTGATAGCTTGACAATTGGGCTTTGACTATGCATTTGATGTGAAATGATTGTCTGTTTATCTAAACGCACAAAATTGAGGCGATGCTGGTAGCCAGTAGCTCTAGTGAACTATAACTCTTAGGTTTACGTGAGACTCTTTTCCTCCCACTATTGACACTGAAACTTAACAGGTTTTGGAATCGTTTTAAAACGCACCGGTGGATCAGGCCTGCGAGGTACAGAACAAATAAAAATAAACTTATTAAATACATAACATTAAATCTCTTAATAGATATCAAGTTATAATTGAAATAATAATTGCGTGTTAAGTAATAGATGTCAGACTTTTTAAAGATTGAGTTATTTAGTGTCTAGAGATATTGAGAGAGTATATATTTCAAGTAACGATTGACGACGTTCTAAACGTGATGCGTGATGTGATTTCACTACCAGTTATTGTCAATACATAATTTTTACTTGTTAAGGAATAGCAGCGTAAGAAGTATAAAATTCTTTGATAAAAACACAAACTGAACTAAGGCATATCAACAAATAACTTTGTAAATATCAATAAATACTTGTACATGTAATGCCCACATATATACAACCGTATTTAGTCTGATGTTCTCAATTGATACAGTAATTGTCTCAATTGGTCACGTCCATTACAAATATGAATAGGGCCTCGTATTGAGTGTACCTTCAGGACTAAGGTCCCTTGCACATATGCACACACAATAATACTGTCAACATTGAAACGTTGCCTAGAGTCGTAACGTTAATTAATACATACATATATAACATCACGCCTCATTCTCATAGGGGTAGACGGAGACTACATCCTTCCAATTGCCACGGTTCTTGCATACTTCCTTAGCTTCTTCCACTCTTTTATACAAGTTCGTCTGTTTAGGGTACTTTTGACATTTATTTGCCTAGGACTTCCTCTTCCAACATTTATTCCATTCTAATTAAGTTAATAAATACTAAGCAATGTTGCCGGGATATGACTTTATTTCATTGACTTTTTGTATTACGTATGTGCGGCTAACCTATCTTATAATAGATCTTTGTATTACGGTATTACTTTGACGGCTTGGCTCTCGTACATTTACATGTCAACATCATCATCGTGTGCTATATTGAACTCAAATTAGGCTTTATCTTTAGCTGTAGATAGTCGAATTCCATGTTCTGTCGGTAAAAGTGGTGGTTCATTCCAAGCTTTTATTTCTTTACCATGTTTTGGGTGCCATTTTTCCCAACATCCACCCAAAGTTTATCTCATACATACCCATTCTACAGATGTCGCAAATATCTAAAAAAAGCGAAGTTTTCTTTGCATGATGGTCTGTTTTGTCCTAACACACCACAATAATCAGAAGTTTATTCTTCCTCTCTTCATAGGAAAACGTATTAGACCCACCACGCTGCTCCCATGCGGATTACACAACTGAACCATGTAAAACCGAAGTCAAATTAACGATTACAAGTTAAACCGCAACTCTGGCATTCCCTCGAAATATAAAGTCCGTGTAGCAGCTAGCAACTGCCCACGACGTCGCCGCGGCAAAGACGAGAAGTAAACCGGCTTACTTGCATTCCAGCATAGTTTAATCGAAATATACGATTATTGCGACTCTAAATTGTAGTGAAATAGTATTTGCAACCGACGGCGAAGGAAATACGCACTAAATCAGAAACATGTCGTCATAATCGAAAATTTATTGTGAATAGTTTCCTTATACGCGAAATGGATTGTTTATGGGGATTTGATTTTTGACGGCGCGGTGGATTTGTACAACGGAGGTCCGGGGTTCGATTGAGCTTTTTAAATTTGTCCTGGTCTGGCTAGTTACCCTACTGACAAAGACGTAACGCCAAGCGATTTACCGTTCCGCGTACCGTATAAGCGTATTGCAATAGAATACAAGCTACAACTTTGTAGCTTCGCCAAATACATCAAACTTCTTTTCAATGAAACTGAAGGTTCAAAATTATAAACTATCTAACTCTCGCAATCACACTTGATGATTGAATGTCAAGCAACGTCGCTCCCAAAAGTGGAATATACTAACCTAGAAGGTGCGTATTTACTCTTATGTTAATGATATCCATTAACCACATAGCACAGGAAAAGGAAGCTTCAACGTTCTAGATTTCCACAGCAAAGTTATCCGAGACAAAGTGAGACGAAAACTCGGGCATTTGCTACTTAATCGTCATTGATTATAAACTAGTAGTTATGTGTCAGTTTTCCACGATTTTTCAATTTTCTCATAATTTGCTAATGGTTAGTTAGTTTCCGTTGAAGCGATTTATTGCCGACTCGTAATATGATTTTAATCAACATCAAGTTGCTAATCGGCGCATTCAATATGTCGGCCGATTACAAATTACGAATTTCCCCGTCAGAGATTGATTCTATCAAATGTTTTGTTAGCGTCTACCAGATTTTAAGATACTTGCACTTTCTCTTTAAACTTTTGTGTGCATAAAATGTTTAAGCTGTTTCTTTTTTTATTTTCTGTCTGTATAAGTTTGTTAGCAACTTTGTTATTTTGTTCAATATAATATTGCATATTAGACGATCTTGTTGACTTAATCTTATATCATCATCTTATATAAAATTAAAGTTTGATAATGATAAAAGTTTGTTATTATGTAAATTTATGAATCACGTCACTGTTAAGCTACACCTTCTATTTTTTTTACTTTCAATTTCAAAACGATCGCAGGTAAAAACGTTCAATTTATACGCTGGGTGTGGTACTCGTATTTAGTAACTAGATTCCATCGAAACCAGCTAGACTTGTAATTTACTATGTGGTAGTACAAATCGATTTGTAACAAACATTGATATCTTTCTTTTTGTTTTCAGGTTACCTGACACGGGGCAGCCTCCGATACTCATCTCGCTGGCGGAAAATGCGAAATTAGACCTCAGGACTCCAGAAGAGTTACTGTTCGCGAACGAATCAGAACAGCACAATGAAACAACTAGCTTTGCCATCGCCGACAGCGGCGACGACGATGAGGAAAAAGAAGTTACCGAGAAAGCGAGCACGGAACCTCGGCTCGTAGTCAAAGCGAAGCCTATCCAAGACAGGCAGCCAGAAGACGTTTCCCAGAGCACACCAACTCCGCCAGACGCGGAACTCGTAGAAGAATCTCAACCGGTAGAAACACTCGAAGAAAACATTCCAATAAAACCAGAAACACCACAAGAAGATATACCCTCCTTTTCGGAGTGGGCGCAGAAACAGTTAGCCGAGGCAGAAAAGAAGGACACCGTGCTGAACCATTCGAGTCAACCTAGTCATAGTAATACAAACTTCAGCAGCAAAAACACTAAATTAAGGTCAAAAAATTACGCGTCGCCCGCGTGCGGTGCCAAAGTTGTCGCAGTGAACCCAGAGGCCGGTTCAGCCAGCTCTATACTGTCGCCAAACAGAGATGAGTACATGCTCAACACTTGTAACAGTCGCATTTGGTTCGTGGTGGAACTTTGTGAAGCTGTGCAAGCACAAAAGATTGAAATAGCAAACTTCGAGCTATTTTCATCAACGCCCAAAGACATCGCTGTGGGTTTCAGCGATCGATTTCCCGTTCGGGAATGGGCAAGCGTCGGGCAGTTCACCGCCCAAGACATGAGAGACGTACAAAGTTTCGATTTGTATCCGCAAATATTTGGAAAATTCATCAGGGTCGAATTGCTCTCGCATCACGGTTCAGAACACTATTGCCCTATTTCTTTATTCAAAGTTTACGGCACTTCGGAATTCGAGGTATTGGAGAAAGAAAGTTCTCAACACTCCGCTCATATAGATGAAGATGAAGAGGACGAAATAATAGATGTTCCCGATGTACCCGCCGCCGAAGCAGAACCTTCTAAGAATTTATTTGGTTCCGCGCGAGACGCCGTGATGTCTATTATGAAGAAAGCTGCTCAAGCACTAGTTAAGTCAGAAGTTCCTAATAACGTTTCTAGTGAACACAACGATACATCAACAGACAATATGTACAAAAAGTGTTGCTCCCCCAGCCATATTATAGTGTGTGATAATTGTAGTGAAACGCTTTACAATGATGTGTATGAACTGCTCAGTTGCAGCTCGGATAGGTTAACCAGTTTAGTGCGTCAAGTATTTCTAAGGGACACTTTAAAGTGCACAAGTGTATGTCAGAACTATGGTTTAGATTTTAAAAGTACAAAGACTATAGAGTTTGGTGAAGAACGCGCGGCTTATGTTAATTCATTTTTCCCGCCTAAATATATAGCAGCATTATGTAACATTCTCGCGATTAAAGAGAAAAAAGTAGTGTTAAACACCAGCTTTGAAACAGAAATGAACGTTACCTCTAATATGACTGTAGACGAGTCTCCGCATAAGCTCAACAGTGAAACGAACTCCGAACAAGAACTTAAATTAGCTCCGATCAAAGATGAAAATGACACGGATGATAAAATAAATGAAACGGCTCAATCTGATGACAAAACAGTACCTGAACAAAAACTAGATCATGCTCCTATTGAGTTACCCAAAGATGACAAAGATAATAAGGATTTTAAAGAAGATTCTCAAACCATAGTTGAGGAACAGCAGACCTCGCCAGAACCTCAATTAGATTCTGGAACTCAAGAAAAACAAGTGGAAGAAAAAAGTGAAAATGAAAACCAAGATAGTCCTAAAACAGACAACAAAAATGGAAAAGATGTAAATATAGAAAAACCAAAAGATACTATAAATTTGGGGGAAGAAATAATTGATCAGGTGATGATCGAATCCGATAACTTTATCTCTGAATTGGATCAAATGGCGGTAGATCCAACTCCTGCCGGCGCTCAAGCTGCTTTAAATCAGAACCAGGCACAGGCGACTCTACAGAAAGAGTCTGTATTTTTGAGGCTGTCAAATAGGGTTAAGGTGAGTTAAAGTTTGTTATTTTTCATCCCAGAAAATGTAAGACAGTTTCCATTAATCTCTTCTTAAATAATATTTAAATTACAAAAGTTTTAATTCTGTTTCTAAAATCCTAAATTATAACTAAATAGCATCTACGACAATTAAATAACTTGCACATTAAAATTAGCTAGAACTTACTGAATTTTTATATATTGCATTTTTAACTTTGAACGCATTTCTCGATCTTTTTATATTAAATGCAATTCGGCTCTTTTAAGGGAAATGTTAATTTTCCTCAGAAGTTTAGTTATGTAAAGCATAATAAGAAATAAATATTTGTGTTTCTCAATTTCAGACCCTAGAAAGAAACATGTCGCTGTCGGGGCAATACCTTGAAGAGTTGAGCAGAAGATACAAGAAACAAGTGGAAGAAATGCAAAAGTCATTTGAAAAGACTATTCTTCAAATGTCAGAGGAAAGAAAAAAGAGCAACGAACGAGAACAGAAGTATTTAGATCAGATGAATCTGCTACAAGACAAACTTGCACAAATGACTGTAACGCTAGAAATGTTAACCGAGGAAAGCGACAGTTGGTTCGGGAACCTTACATTCTTTAAATTTTTCATTTATCAATCTATAATTATAGTAATAGTTTTTTATTATATATCGAAGAAAAAAAAACCTGAATCTATTCTAGTACCAATTCCAAAGAAGATAAAAAAGAAACAGGATAAATTTAGAAGAAAATCCGTGGAGGGAGTTAGCGGGCATGCGACCCCGTCTGCTAAGAAGAGACGACCCAGCGAAGAAGCATTCCAAATTGTGAGGCATTCAGACGAAATAGTCAACGAAACTGATGCAGGAGAATGGCAAGTCGCTAGAAAGAATAGGAGACGAAAACCATCCATGATAGTCCACAGGGAGCCAGGCACTGAAGTCAAAGATATATCTAACGAATGTGTCAGAGAGTTGCAAGAAAATCCAATACCATTAGACGAAGCAGAATTTTTTGCGCCAGTTTCGGAACCAAAAGAATTCACCGACAATAAAGTGAAAGAGTTACCAAAAACAAATGGGTCGTTCTTTAACAATTTAAAAACGAAAACTATGAAGACCCGGCGGTTGTCGTCGCCAGCATTTTTGAGAACATTCAACCGTCAGAGCAGCAGAAGTACGCCGAGTCCAGTAGTCAGGACTTTGGAGCCTATTTTCAATGGAAAAATGAGTAAAAAGGCAGCATCCGAATCTCCCACTGGTAGCCTCTGGTCAGAATCAACGGACATCTCACAAAATGGCCATCCAGACAGTGAGAGTGGGGGCAAAAAGAAGAAAAGTTTTAAGAATATTTTGAAGAAAGTATTTTAAGAAGTTTTCCGATTCCAATTTCATAAGAAACTGTATGCCATTCGAATCGTTAAACGCATTTTGAGTCTTCACCAAACGATAACTGTTAAGACATTTTGCGATTCAAAAAAATGTAAGTGAATTAAGAAGTAAACACACTCAACATTAAATCAATTTGGTTCGTTTGGTGTTCTAAGTGTGGATCTGTCTTAATGCCCTTGACTGTATGTTTAATATGAATGTCAATGTGCTTAATTAATTAATGAATCATGTAACTATTGTATGTTTATCGAAATTATATTTGTTATAATATTTAAATTATTGTATAAAGTATTTTGTGTCGATGTTAGTACGTGGTCTAGTGTTGTAAAAGGTTATACAAATTGTGATAAATTAGGACGCCTAATGCTATTTCGTTTTTTTATTGGGTTACGTAGCCAACTGTGAAAATGTAAAAAAAATATTTTTTATTCATTACAAGTTAACCCTTGCCTGCAATCACACCTGATGGAAAGTGATGATGGAGTCTAGGGAAGGATGAAATCCACACCCCTTGGTTTTCTACATGAATTCGAACTGTTGAGATTGATTTTAGCTTTGACTTGATTTTTGTTTGGTTTCATTCTGTTTGACACTTAAGTTAAATGCATTTTGTGACATCAAATTTCTTTAGAAGTACCTCGCTTAATATTTTACTTAATAATTAGTTTATATATTGTTTGTATAACATAGGATAATGGTCCTAGTACTTACTGTAGGGCTACATTATAAATTATATAAAATAGAATTCATGAAGTTTACTTAGTAAGACAGATTATAAAACTGACACCAATGTTATTCTTACTTTCTTTTCTCTTTCTGTTTATATTACTTATTATTTTATAGAAATATTTTAGGATTTGATTATTCAAAACAAACGCATGTTTAAACAGTTAGTAAATATTGCGATATTTTTCCGATTGTTATATATTTCAAGTTTTTATTCTGTTGACTTATAAGATATTTTTGTAATTTATTGCTGCATTCTTATTTGGTAAGTCAGCGACTAAGTGCGACCTTATCTGGTAAATGATTTAACTATATACCGAGCCAATGCTCCTGACACGCGGGGCTGTTTATTTTCAGTATAGTTTTTAATAAAAACAGATCGCCTTTATATTATTTCAAAAACAGTCATAATAAAATATGCATTTACTTACATAGTAATTTTGAGAAATACAATCATCAAAATGAAGAAAATGGATATTTAAAAAACAGACATTTTTGCTTACGAGAGATAACGACAGAGATGATACTACTCCTATACTACTATCGTATTTTAGATAACACAATAGTAATGTCGTATCTACTTTACAGTCTTTATAATTGATGGAAGGGAAAAAAAATAATATGGCTTCTTTTATAATTTTTTTTGTGTCTTGTGCGATCAGGGCTAGGACTTGCAGCAGATGTGTGCAATACGATCATGATCATTGATGTTATTATGATGACGATCCTCATCAGGAGTCGGCCGCTTATTTCGTTATTCTGGGTTATAATTGTCCAGGTTTTTTATATTAAAAGATACTGTTATTTCAATTATAAGGTCTCACGCAGTTTGCTGAAAAATCACTCATATCGTTATATTTATTGATTGTTAGAACAATCATAATAATTGTATGCACAACTTTTAACTGTACGTGAAATTGTATGAAGTATGTATGAATGAGTGTTTTCAAATGGTGGCTACGGAACCCATCGAGAGACGGTTCGTTTTTTATTTTGCTAAATGCCAGTACGCGGTAGGGAGGGCGCTAGTCCGGGGAAACAAAGAAATGGCATTAAATGCATAATTTTATTTACTCTCGTTTCATTTAAATAATCCTAGTACAGTATATCACTTTCACTGCAAATTACATTACGTCTTCTCAGCCGATTTATTAAAGTTACAGTAAAGTAGAAAAAATAAGAAAAATATATCTTAAATTAGATAGATTATTTCAATTAAGGATAAGTACATTTTATGTACAATCCTTTTTATACACTTTAAAAAATAAACCAAGCATTTTTTATTTTTACACTTCTTACAAAAAGCTAGATGTTTTCATGTTAGTCTGTTTATCTAATAGTACTAGAATCAAACTAGAAGGATACCAAATCGCACGCTTGGAAACTTAATTCAAAATTTCGTGTAGAATTTTGAATTTATTAATAGAATGACGTAACTTCAACATTTGACTCGACCTATAAAAATGAATCTCTACCTGTCAGTTGTCAACCGTTTCACGCCATCCAAACGAAGATCACGCCCTATAGAGTAAGATCCCAGTGCCGAATACGTCATTATAGCAAAGCTAAAATTTACATGATTTATAGTCTAGTATGTAGTTAGGAGAGTATGTGTACTTGCTAGCTCGAAAGCGGGGCCCTTTCACAGGTAGCGCGAACTAAGTGTTTCAAAACTGTACTCACCTACGTTAAGGTAGAAAGGCTCATATTTAAATATATTTTTGACAATATTATCAAAAATAGATAATCGTTATTGCCAGACCGTTTCTGTGGGCCATTACTTCCGCCAGACGTTATAAAGATTGTCTAAAAATTAGGTAGACTACGTCATTTTAGCAAGCCTAAATTTGACATATATAACTACGTGGTACTATTTCCAGACTTTTTGTAAACAGCCAGACCAATCCAATGGGCCAATTATTCTCTCAGACACCTCTAAGTTTCCCTGTGAGTGTGAGCGTGAGGGCCTTATTCGTGCGCTTTAATTCAAGTGAGAACACTATATGTGTTTAGCGTTACCGCATTGTTGTCATAGTTTGTCAAAAAGGGACACTAAATACACAGAAGAGCATTGTTTCCATATATAATAGTTACGTTACCTGTATGTATGTGCTTTCTATCTATTTTTGATAATATTGTCAAAAATATATTTAAATATGAGCCTTTCTACTTTAACGTAGGTGAGTACAGTTTTGAAACACTTAGTTCGCGCTACCTGTGAAAGGGCCCCGCTTTCGAGCTAGTAAGAAGTACGCATACTCTCCTAACTACATACTAGACTATAAATCATGTAAATTTTAGCTTTGCTAAAATGACGTAGGTCTGGCGGCACTGGGATCTTGGACTACTATAATTTTAACGATGCAAATGTTGAATTTATGTAGTTTTATTAATAAAGGTCAAAAACACAAATTTTTGAAATAGATGACTATATTTCTAAGTGTGCAAAATGTTTGTAATTGCTATACAAAAGTCCCAAGTGTCGGCCAATCAAGTATCTGTGTAATTTGCTTTTCATAAATTATAAAATTTAATACTTACATTTTATAATTCTTACGCATAACAATCTTTAAATTATTGGATAAAGTATAACAATGTTTTGGAAACATGGTTAAACTTTTACTAAACAAAACGAACAGGTTATATAAGTAGGCTTTCCAGAAGGCTCTTATGGTCTTAAGAACCCGATAAACCCCGATCTTTACTAACTGTTAACCAGCTGAAATAATTACTTTATAATTTTAATAATAGATAAAGCCTATAATAACCTATAAAAGCTTATCAAAATACAGACGAGACCATTTTTAAAGTCAGAAATGTCAAGATAATTTTGATCTACCCTTACCCCTATTTAGGGGAAAGGTCATTTATCAGTTGCCCTGCTGCACTAACATACAGTAAATTTATAAAAAAATAATTTAAATGCGGTTTCAACCGCGAAACTATCACTATGAAATAATAGTAACAGATTGCATAAAGTCTTTCAAGTCCACACATTTTATTTTCACTAAGTGGCTGTCTCTAGCGGCCGTGTTGAGCGCTCTAGCGGCCTGCTCTAGAGTGTCGGTAGAGTAGAGTCTGTGCGTGTTTGTTGCGAACACTATCTCGTTCACTTCCTCGTGCAGTTTGACGACGAGCAGGTGTCGGAAGTGTTTCTTGAGTGTCGACATGATGGTGTCGTAGAGCGTCGTGTCGCGGCACACCAGGTTGAGGATGAAGTGGCCTGGAAAGTAAGTATACAAATAATAAATATGATTTCGATTCAAAAAAGGACAGTTGATATTTTCATATTACTGCTTTAAAAAATCAGATACAACGTCGACGTTATATCTAATTTTTTTACTAAACTGATTTTTTAAAAAACGTTTAACGATGAGGGACTCAGCGTCATGTACTGAATGTAAGTTTTCGCTAACATGTCCCTTACACCCGGTCTATACATACAGTATACGACAATTCAACTCATTGGTTTCCGTCGAATATAAAGCTAATTCTCACCATCCTCGTCGAGCAGCGCGTGCACCCGCCGCAACACATCCTCGTGCAGGAACTGGCGCGGCGGACACGACAGCCCCAGCGTGCAGTCCTTGCTGTCCATGTCGAACAGCACCGCGCTGTACCGGGCACCTGCGCGTACAATCATAACTCGTACCATTTGTCATAACTCGTACAATCTGTCATAACTCGTACAATTTGTCATAACTCGTACAATCTGTCATAACTCGTACAATTTGTCATAACTCGTACAATCTGTCATAACTCGTACAATGTGTCATAACTCGTACAATCTGTCATAACTCGTACAATTTGTCATAACTCGTACAATCTGTCATAACTCGTACAATTTTTCATAACTCGTACAATTTGTCATAACTCGTACAATCTGTCATAGCTCGTACAATCTGTCATAACTCGTACAATCTGTCATAACTCGTACAATTTGTCATAACTCGTACAATCATTCTACTTGTTACCCTTGTATGATATACAATGATATACATGGTATTTTTTAAGTCACCTGGAGCTGGATTTAAACAAGAATTAGGGACCCTAAGAAGCCAAGATCCTACTTTAACTGAAAACGTCCTCAGTGAGATTTTCTGTATCTCCCCGTGTTAGAATTAAGTGTAACAAAATTGCGCTCGCTTAAAATTCCATGACCATGACTAAACTTAAAGCAACAAAATCAATAACTGTTAGAACTGTCAAGAACATCTTGGAATTTAGTAAAACCCTCGAACAAGAGACTGCATCGTCACTTATCATCAATGATATAATAACTTCACGCTGAATACAAACAGCTATCGTACCCTTGTCGGCTTCTTCGTTGAGGAAGTCCAGTCCATCCTTTATCTGCACCTCCAGATGTTCATCCACCTCACACTCGAAGTAGTTCCTGGCCACTTCCAGCATGGCGGGGTCTAGCTCCACCGCCGTCACCTGTACACATGCACAACTGTTAGGCGGAGGGCGTTTGGAAGTTCAGTTCTGTCAGTGTAGTAGAGGTTGGAGTAGAATAGTTTACTATAAAGTACAATGTAATAAATAAAGGACTTGCTAATATTGAATTTTAAACGTAAAACCGAGTCTGGCAGTACTTTATAACCAGCAAAACCGTCTTGGACTTTTTTCGAATTCTATGAATACTGAAGTACAAAATAAAATAAGTAACCAAAAGAATATATGTATCTTTTTAGACCTTTTTTTCGCAAATGTTGCTGCGCAGTATTATTTATTGCGTAGCCAAATAATCGTAAACGATCTACCAGCCTGGCAGGGCCAGTTGACGAAAGTATATTTTTTCACATATTTGTTTCCTTCCTCTCGCCCTCGTAGAGACCAGGGAGAGGAGCTCAAGAGCAAGTACATGCTCATCAGATCCATACGCCATCAATGACAACGCGCTTAGTTCGAAGATTTTCGTCTTCAAGCACTGCGCAATTACATACATTGTGCCATAAATATTGAACGGTACATGCTCCAAGAGCTCATAACGAATTTTGGGGAGAGAGAGAGAGGAAGAACTAATCGCGTTGTCAGTGATGGCGTATGGATCTGAGACTCGGTCGCTAACAATAGGCCTCATAAGCAAGCTCAGATTCACGCAGCGGGTGATAGAGCAAGCTATGCCTAGAGAATGACTCTCTAGAAATGAGGGGATGCGCAGAAATACAAAAGTTACCGACATAGTTTAACGAGTCGCAAAGCTGATGTGGCAATTTTTCATAGAGCTAATGAGCGTTAAGGTTCCATGTTGCTGAAATGGTGTCCCCACGCCAAAAAGCGCAGTGTTGATCGATCGTTTGGGCGATTGATGACATCAAGGATGTTACAGGGATTCAAGACACCTGTCCAGCATTAGACGTGTATCGTGTGCTTATGATGAGAATTATGTTGATAATGATGATGACGACGTTCACCTTGAGGTCAGCGAAGCACTTCTTGAGGAACATGCAGAGGCTGCCGCCGCCCAGCCCCAGCACGGCGACGCGGCGCCGGCGCGACAGCTGCACGCCCACGCACATGAACGCGTGGTACACCGTCACGTGGCCGAAGTCGACTACCTGCTTCGTCTTGTTCTTCCTCTTCACTGAAACATGCAGTGACCTATCAACCCCCGAACGACAGCACGTCGCCATTAGATCTCTTTCACCTACGCCTGGGCCTGAATATATTTACTATTACTTTTGATACCGGTCATGGCGCAAGCTGGCTGCTTTCGTGTACATTCCACTGGTGCGCCTTGAGTGATCATATCAGTACGTTTACATCAAAAATCGAAACGTGGATTAAAGGCAAGCTTCATAACTGACTCTACATAACTTCACATGGTACATGTGTGCGGAGTATGAAAGAAAAGAAAACGAAATCAGGCGACACGCGCGTTCGTCTTCATCCCATAAAAGGCACGCGTGTTGCGCGCATCTCTCGCATTTCCTCCTCTCTCTTACACCTTATTCATATATTAAGAAATTTTATTTATTAATATTATATTTTTAGTTTAATTTACATACTATTTTTTCTATTCCGTTTTCCCTTTGATGTATTCTTATTTTTTTCAATTTTATGTTTTGTAGGATATGCATGTATTTATCTATGTTTTTTATGTACTTACTTTATTAAGTACTAGCAGTCGCCCGCGACTTCGTCCGCGTGAAAACCTCTTAGGTACCCTTCTAATTTTAAAGACAGACAATCATACAAAATGTGTAAAGGCACATATAGTGTGCTCATTCCCCGCTACCCCTCTCAATTTAATTTTTTTATAGTTTTCCGTGAAGCAATATTCTCCGTCCCGTCCCGTGTACTAAAGGTCTTCATTTTTGTTAAACATTGTATGACATTTCAGTACATTAACATTAAAATATATATATATTTATGGCAAGCTGATGGGTATAAATTGATATTAAATAGTATATTTCACTCTTGAGTCTAGCCTTCAGAATAAACAAAAATAATTTTACAATCCGACACGCAGATAGAGATTAGCACGTTTAAACAAACGAACAAACTCTTCCGTGTACTAAATAGATATTTGAATAAAGATCGAATTCTTAATTCATCATCGTATATATAACATAGATCTAAACTCCCCTCCCGCACGCGCGCCCCCGCCTTGGTGACGCTCACTTCGCAACGCAGTAATATATTAATTTCGCCATAACTTCAAAACCAAACGTCCAATTTTAATCTTTTAAATACCAAATATTATCTACATAAACTGTACTTAGTGATGAAATAATTTATTTTGATAAGGATTAATAGCATGAGTAAAATAAATGCGTTTAAATGTAGTCCAAAAAAAATTAAGATTTTTAAATAAAAAAATGGTTGTTGTGCCTCACTCGACATAGATAGGTATAGTGTGTCGCGGACTTTTTTGTAGATATTTATAAGATCTCCAATTAATTAGAACATTTTATGGTTCTATCTTTTATAGTTTAGGCAGCGTAAGCAAAATAAGTAACTTTTCTGGTTGATTTTTTACACCTTGTGTCCGAAAAACCCAAATATTTTACGGAACCCTATTTTTTTCCAAAATAAAATTTAGCCTATGTTACTCGTGAATAATGTAGCTTTCGAATGGTGAAAGAATTTTTAAAAACGGTCCAGTAGTTTTTGAGCCTATTCATTACAACCAAACAAACAAACAAACAAAGTTTTCCTCTTTATAATATTAACTAGCAGTCGCCCGCGACTTCGTCCGCGTGAAAACCTCTTAGGTACCCTTCTAATTTTAAAGACAGACTTTCATACAAAATGTGTAAAGGCACATATAGTGTGCTCATTCCCCGGTCCCCCTCTCAATTTAATTTTTTTATAGTTTCCCGTGAAGCAATATTCTCTGTCCCGTCCCGTGTACTAAAGGTCTACATTTTTGTTAAACATTGTATGACATTTCAGTACATTAACATTAAAAATATATATTTATGGCAAGCTGATGAGTATAAATTGATATTAAATAGTATATTTCACTCTTGAGTCTAGCCTTCAGAATAAACAAAAATAATTTTACAATCTGACACGCAGATAGAGATTAGCCCGTTTAAACAAACGAACAAACTCTTCCATGTACTAAATAGATATTTGAACAAAGATCGAATTCTTAATTCATCATCGTATATATAACATAGATCTAAACTCCCCTCCCGCACGCGCGCCCCCGCCTTGGTGACGCTCACTTCACAACGCAGAAATAGTAATATTTTAATTTCGCCATAACTTCAAAACCAAAAGTCCAATTTTAATCTTTTAAATACCAAATATTATCTACATAAACTGTACTTAGTGATGAAATAATTTATTTTGATAAGGATTAATAGCATGAGTAAAATAAATGCGTTTAAATGTAGTCCAAAAAAAAATTAAGATTTTTAAATAAAAATATGGTTGTTGTGCCTCACTCGACATAGATGGGTATAGTGTGTCGCGGACTTTTTTGTAGATATTTATAAGATCTCCAATTAATTAGAACATTTTATGGTTCTATCTTTTATAGTTTACGCAGCGTACGCAAAATAAGTAACTTTTCTGGTTGATTTTTTACACCTTGTGTCCGAAAAACCCAAATATTTTACGGAACCCTAATTTTTTCCAAAATAAAATTTAGCCTATGTTACTCGTGGATAATGTAGCTTTCAAATGGTGAAAGAATTTTTAAAAAGGGTCCAGTAGTTTTTGAGCCTATTCATTACAAACAAACAAACAAACAAACAAAGTTTTCCTCTTTATAATATTAGTATATTTACATTACTTTGTTTCATTTATGAGGATATTGCTTGACGGGAAACTATACAAAATTTAAATTGAGAGGGGGAGCGGGAATGACCATTTTTTATAAAAAAGTCTGTCTTTAAAATTAGACGGGTACCTCTAAGAGGCTTTCACGCGGACGAAGTCGCGGGCGACTGCTAGTATTCTTATATTTAAATTCTAATAGCTACTAAGTTGGGTTACCTGTCTTTAGCTTAGCTTCAGACTGCACGAGGAACTGGTTGTCCAAGAACACAAGGCGGCGGAAGGGTACGCCTTCGACATCGACGTCCTCTACCACATAGTCGCCGGAGACCTTGGACGAGCCCTGGTGCACCTTGGTGCGCCGCCCCACGTCGCTGCCCAGCGACAGGAATGGTATCTGGGGAATGACATGTTTTGTGTTTGTACATAATATAAAACGAAATCCCCCACCGCGTCTGTTTTTATCAATGAAGAGAGTGGTTTCAGATTATAATTTGTGAAGGTTTTCAAGTAACTTAAAATGGAAGAATTTTTGCCTCTTTTATAGGACTACAAAATATTGTTTGTTTGTAATTGTAATCCCGATAACTCTGTAAACATTTTTAATTTAATGTACATTTTTTGGTGTTTTTGGAAGGTTGCAACAGACTATTTACCACGCGGGCAAAGTCGCGAGCGTCTGCTAGTATAAGATAAGACAAATAATGTGCAAGTTAATCAGCGAGGGCAGAGTCTAGCCTAACGTTTTGGGGGCCCGGGCTCGAGTGAATTATGAACTGAAAAGAGTGAATGTTTCAGATTAGCTACTTAATTTAATGGAAGATTTTTTTTTTAATTGGATAAAATATGACTATAATTTTTCACCGTTAAGGACGTAAACCGGGGGTAACCGAGGTAGACTTAACGGGCGTAAAAGTAAATTTATAGTAAAGTTATGTTAACCATTGGTTATGAAAACCGAAATCTTGGTGCACACAAGCCTAAGTGGTCAAAAGAATTGTAATCAAGAGTGTAATTTGTTTTTATTTCGATTAGGGATTTCATCCTGAGCAATTATATTTCTTACCTGTCCAGTGAATCCATTGGGCACCAGCATCTTGGCGGAGCTGGTGAGCTCTTCCTTGACAGCGTCGAGGCTTTCGAACAAATGTCCGCGCCGCAGCACGGCCACCACCAGCCGCCCGAAGCGAGCCGAGTCCTGCAGCTGACGTCTGCCAGCCGGCGTGCCGAACAGCCACTCGGACTCTCTACAATACGAATGTATCGAGATAGTCACGAAGTCCTGTTATGTCTATGCAGAGAATCCATTAAGAAAAACAAAACACTGATACCCATTATACATAGGTGCAGTGGAGAATCAATAACATGCAGCCTTCATTGTCTCTTCAGCAACAGTCCGTGAGACGATCAGGGACCTGGGTAGCCTGTCAGCGGGGACCAGCAACTGCATACTTTTGCACAACGGCTAGTGTTACGACCAATGCGGAAAAAGCCCAGGAAAAGAAGGTGGGATGTCAGCTGACAGAAGATGTAGATGTGTCCATGGGACTTACGGGAAAAATGCATACGTCGATATCGTCATATCAATGTAGAATTCAACGAATTCGTTACATTGCAAGATAGTATTGAACATATTTAAAAAAATATGGCTAGTAAGTATTGTTTATATAAAAAAAAATTTGTTTATATTAAAACAAAAATCATAATCACATAACAGATAATAATAATGACACGTGGACCAGAAATAGGTGTCATCAAAACATTCATCACGGACGACGCGAAAATAAACGCGCGATCTGCATTCAAGAATCCGTGGATCGTAAATGCAACGCGACGGGGACGATGTCGCAGTGCAATAGTGTAGCGACTTTGGCAATCGGGCCTCTGCTAGGGTTGTCGACTGTACTATTATAAGCATTGTACTACGAGTTTATTGTACTATAAGTAACTTCGTAATAATTGCGGTATTACTGAATATAAACAAGAAGTTATTTTTTCCTATTTCTCAAAAACACTACCTTTTCTCTGGATAAAAAGATACCTTCTATGTAGGTCGGTTAAGACATTAATGCATTACCGAAAAACAGCGTAAAGCTAAAAAATCCTAATTGTTGCAATAGACGTTTCTAACAATGATGTTAAGAATACAATTTGTATTGTAACTCTGAGCTGCGATCAGTACACCATCACCCCGTTCTGTGTATGTGGGGAATATAGCCCGCATCTGATTATAATTGGTAGTCCTTGCCGCATTGAAGGCGGCAACCCTAGCCTCAACTGAGATGAATTTGGAACTTCACTGTTATTATTAGTTTTTGAGACGGATTTATGACGAACTGCGACGGCAGAGTGCCAAAATTCATGTATTTCAGGCGATTTCGTCCAATACAAAATATTGTTGTTTATTTCGAATTTAACGGACTATTGTAAACGAGAATCATTTGGATTGTGCATTATTTAATTATTGTGTTACACAAAAGGATAATTGACGGACTGGCTGACTGCCATATCAATCATCAACTCCAGAAATATATAAGCTGTAGCTTTATATTTGTGGCATACAGGCTCGATGTGACAGGATTTTTAGAATTTCAACTTAAGCAAGGAAAAAAAGAAGAGATACATTGTACAAGCCTGTGAAGTTGTTTTTTTTCATTCCCTACAATCACACATGGTGGTCCTATTCTATACTTAAACTGGGTAGTTTTTACGTATACATTTTTTTTCTACCATTATGAACGAATTTGTTTTAAATAAAATATCTTACTAATATTATAAATACGAATGTTTGTGATTATGTATATATGTTTGTTGCTCTTTCACGAAAAATACTACTGAATGAATGTCGAACTTAACAATAATACAGCTTATCATCATCATTATCAGCTATTAATGGTTCCACTACAGGGCCAGGCCTCCCTCCTTACAGGAGAGGGGATATGGAGCGTACACCCACCACGCTGCTCCATTGCGGGTTGGCGGGCTTAGGTTGATAATGTTTAATTTGTTTAACGATCACTATCAGATGTTGATGACAGTGACCGGGACCGACGGCTTAACGTGCTCTCCATGGCACGGGGGTGTAACATCACCAACTTCCCGACTCCGGGCTTGGAATTTACTGAGAATTTCATAGAAGAATGAAAAGCTCAGAATTATTCTGTGACCCGACCCGGGATTCGAACCCAGGATCTCGTGATCGAAGCCAGATAGGCTAACCACTAGAGCAACGAGGCAGTCTTATACATTAGAATAACCCTACTAATAGGGTACTATTTATCACGAAATTTTTACTGGAACGGGAACGACGCGGATAAAACTGCGGGCGTCTTCTAGTTCCCTATATATTTTTGATTCTGTAAACGTGTATATAAGTGAATAATTAATTTTTAAGCGTTATAAATAAACGAATACACTAACATATTCGTCACAACTATGTGGCTTGTGTAAGATTTTACCGTGTCGATATCGAGAACGGTAAACGCAAATTTTATATGACGCCGACAATGGGTGAGCCATTTGAGTTTTCTCTCGATACTGCCAGGGGCGCTGCTTCAATTCCATATAAAATTTGCCTTTATGTGAAGTTTTTGATTTGTTATGGTGAAGGCTCACACTAGGCACTCTGCTCTATAGTCTCGAAACTTACCTTTTTGTTACTTAACTTAACGGTACAGTTATTACATTTTCCAAAAAAGTTTTTGGTTTCAAAAAGTAAATTAGGAAAATCCAAACACAGCTTAAAACTTGAAAAAAAAATACATTTTTAACTAATACCACTCACAATAATATAAAATTCTAAAACCATTTACACCACCATAAGTATTGAAAATTTTACGAGTTAAACGTTTAACAATTCCAACGTACCTCAGAAATATTTAAAAATTAAATATTTTTAATAAATAAATTTTGAATTTTAAATATGATAGTTTAAAGTTATGTAACGCACTTGTCCAGTAACGTTTCAACGTCAATCTGATCCTATAGGATTGGTTCAGTGTTGATACGAGCGCTAATACGTGGGCGGGGTCGGGGGTGTGCGACGTCGGTACGTATGTCGAGTGACGTTTCAACTCATCGCACGTACTCGTATATTTACAGTACGAGTATATCGGAGAAATTGTAGTAGGAGTACAAGTGAGACTCAGTAATGGCTCTAAAAAACGTGAAATTCGTATGTCTTTTTTATTACTACAAGCCTTTGGTGAATGACATCGATGGTAAGGCGAACTTGTTAGGTGTCGGATGAAACCCACACTCATTTCGTTTTCTGTCGTATCAGAACGCAAAATCGCTTAGCGGCACTTCTTTATCGTAACTATTTACCACCCTGCGGTAAATAGTTACGGCCGAAACTTTCCACCAGCCGTAAGCATGGCAATGTATGGCATGGCATGGCAGGGCACAGAAACCTATTAATCATCTGTAAGTCCTTATGCCTCATTAAGTGAGGTGTGAGTGAGTTCACTCTCATCTTCTTTCACACAAGTAACTATTTGAAACTATTAGGTATACTATTTTACACCGATATCGTTGAGGTCACATGACCGCTTTCAAAAATCTTTTGTCACTGGAGAGCTGATCTAGAAGTACCGTAATTTCAAGATGCAAATGAGAATTATGCGGTAGAGAAGCTAAATTATGTTTCTTTGGACCATTCGAATCCCCAGACCCGAAAGCTTCATCTTAAAGCCCATAATCAGCAGTGACGATTATTACAGGATTCCTTCCAGCGGTGGCGTAGCGTGCCTTGTGGGGGCCCCGTATAAAAAATTTGTTTGGAGGCCCTTATATGGGGGTAAAGATTTTTCACAAAAGAAAAAAAATATTGTGAAAAGAAATATTTATTTATCATAACATAATTTAACCATTTTACAAATAAAAATCAAATTTTAAATATTCACTCTTCTTGCCTTTTTTTCGGCAAACTGATTAATTAAATCATTTATGGCTGATGATGATTTTAGTTTTTCTAAAGTTTCTGCTTATAGTTTTAGTTTAGTTATGGACAATAGTGAGAGGTCTGAGAACCGTTCTTGTCCCATCGAAGTTCTTAAGTAATTTTTTATCAGTTTTAATTTTGAAAAACTTCTTTATAGAATTTTGTCATTTGTAAAATAAAATAAATTAGAAAGTTTTATTTTTTTTCCTTACACACTTTGGGGGCCCCCGTGGCCCGGGGGCCTCGTATTTGATACGGTAGATACGGCGGTAGCTACGCCCCTGCCTTCCAGCATATTGAAAACTGCGTTCTACATTGCTGACCTCAAAATTTTACGAGCAAAACAACCTAAGAATAGCAACGCGTGTAAACGTTGGAACGTCAACAAACTAATGCTGGAATCTAATTTTATCCGCTCTACCTCACACCTACTTGCTTAAATACCTAAATTCTATGAAAATAGTTTGCTTTGTTATAATTCGCGCGATTTTATTATAAAAGACGACGTCTTCTGTGGTGCAGTGGTATGCGCACTGGATTTGTAAGATGGAGGTCCTGGGTTCGATTCCCGGGTGCGCCGATTAAGATTTTCTAAATTGGTCAAGGTTAGCCAGTGACGAAGCCTCTCACTGGCTAATTATAATCTCACCAACAATAACGATTTAGCGATTTAGAAAAAGTCTGCACAGCCGTTACCATTTTTTTTCCAAGGAGTCACGGGAAGGTGGATCGATGGTTTACGCAGGCGTTATGCGGCCACGGAATATTTAACACCGACCTCTTCGCAATCGGAAAAGTACCAACAGAAAATTGCTACTTCTGTGGAGAAGAGGACACTCCGCGACACGCTATTGAATGTCCGGCCTGCTATGACTTGACTTGACGATCGGCGGCACAGGGAGCAAACAATACCGTGAACGCCGAAAACCTAATAGAGCGTATTAGGTTTTGCCCAAAGACGAATGGGAAAATTATGAGCAAATGCTCCGCGACAAATCAAAATAAGAAGAGAAGAGAGAGCAAAAGAAAAGAGAACATAGCTAAAGGCAGTCAGCACGACGAAATGCCAAGTGATACTATGCTGACTCAGAAGTTAAGAGGAGAGAAGAAATCTCCTCATGAAAAAGAAAAAAAAGGTGCATCATTAAAATCGATGGCTTAATGTATGATATTGCTATATCAATTTTAACAGGAGCCATTACAGAATGTAGTTAGTTATAAGGGCCTACGCTAACACTGACGCGGTTGCACGCTCGCGGGTGTATAATGAAAAATGGTATGGACAGCGCGACTCTCGGATCACAGGCACGGGTGTTGCGGAATTTCTTCTCCAGGCGGCATAAGGCGCGGGAACCCGACGGGCACACGAGAGGGTTTGTTTCAAAATCATCGAGCGCATCTAGATGCTACGATCATAATTTTGTTATTTTTTTAATAAAATTATTTATACTTACTGAAACGGGCGCAGCGAAGGGTGCGCGCGGTTTTGGGCCCGCGGCGGGCGACGCGCCTGTTTTAGTTAGCCCTAAGGAATTTACAGCAAAAATTTATCTTTTTGGCACAATGAAGACTGCGTATTTGTTGATAGCCTGAGACTTCTTCTGATCTACTATGTACAGGGTGTAGCGAGGAATTTCTTCTCCAGGTAACATAAGGTCCAGTGACACCTAATTGAAAAGAAAATTATGTTGAAAATGTATTCATAAAACAAATATGTAAAGCAAAGATTATAAAAGAAAACATCTAAAATACGAAGAAAATAATTTGCTATGACTTTTTATAAATATTTATAATTAAAAACACACATATGAATTAGGAGAGCTATATAGCTTTATTGTAAGAAGCAACTGACATCAATTTTGTTACTACCTACACTAACTATACTTTATGATGTTATAAGATAACCAACAAAAACCTAAGCGATTTACTGTTCCGGTACGATGTCGTGTAGAAACCTAAAGGCATGTGGATTTCATCCTACTCCTAACAAGTTAGCCTGCTTCTATCTTAGATTGCATCATCACTTAACATCAGATGTGATAGCAGTCAAGGGCCAACTTGTAGTTGATAAAAAAAGGTAAAAAGTGTAAGACCTATTCATAACAATAGGGAATGGCTTACTCACTTCATCATCACCATCTAGTGATGTCTTAGCCAGGCCATTAGTGATGAAGGCAGCATCTTGAGCCGACTTCACACAGGACTTCAGCTGATCAATCGTCTCCAACCTCTGCATCTTATCACCTGCCATGCACACCTCTATAATCTGAAAGAATAAAGCAAATAAACCCATGAGTATATTAATGCCATCTACATACACTACACTAGAAGTGTCCAGTAGCTTCACCTGCATAGATTCCATTCAGAAAGCATAGAGAAATCTGACTTAGTGTCTAAATTGCAAAATGTAAAATTTTCAGCAAATCAGGTACATAGTTTTAGAGATCTGTGTGCCTAGTGAAAGATTTTACCGCGTCAATATTGAAAACAATTAACGCAAATTTTATATGGAATTGGAGTAGTGCCATCTAGTTATAGTGAGAGTAAACGCTTTTTTTTCTATATAATTTGACGTTACGAGTGAGTACGTTTTTACGCAGTCTAAAAAAACTCGCACTTGCCCCAGTGATGAGTCAGGGGATTTTTAAACCTCGATGCCAAACGAGGGGTGTTATAACTTTGATGTCAATGTCTGTCTGTGACATCATAGCCCTTAGGGAATAGAATATTTTTGATAGGATTTTTTTTTAATTTAAAAACCAATTTGCCAGAAGTTTTTGCTATGTTTGATGAAAATCAGTCCAAAAATTCTGATGCTACAAAATGGCGAATTAAATCTTTTTTAATCTCTCTCAATGTAAGTATCAAATAAAAGGGCTTGATGAGTAGAATATTATGTATACTATGAAAATATCAAATCTAAGATGGCAGCTACAAAAGGCAATTTACGAATCTGTTGGGGTATTTTAAATTTTCAATTTGATTTTATGTTTATATATGTACATTGTATAAATTATTCAGTGTATGTTTTTTTTATTTAAGGTATGTAAAACTGGTTACAATCATAAAACATTACACCTTATTTAAACATAAACAAAGAAATACACTTAACCTACTAAATATGATCACAGCATGCTAAAAATAATTTTACAACACACAACAAAATCTAAGGTAAAATTAAAATATAATGTAAATGTAAGATACATAATTGACTTCATCATAGGATCATCTTGATAAGTGTACAAGTTCAAGGAGTTTGGCGATAATGCTTATTTATAGAAGATCCTCTTACAATGTAAAGGATTATTATATAACAGCTATTCAACTCACTGATCACAGCGCACATCATACTACTAGTATAAAGACGAAAGTTTGTGAGTGTATGTTGTTGTTACTCTTTAATTCAAAAACTACTGAATGGATTTTGATGAAACTGCAAAATATTATAGCTTATCAGAATAACACATAGCCCACATTTTATCCTGAAATTCCCATGGGTATTAGAATTATGCAAGTAAAACTGCAGGCATCCTCTAGTCTTAAATAATGCCCATTAAATGGACTGCATAACAGAAAACAAGGTTTTATCATAGTGCCAGTAAATTTGTAAGAGACAGACATTACAATTAATTATATAAGCATTAAAAATATGTAAAAAATCAACATTAACATAAGAAAGGCATGCCAGCAATGGCATGCACAATAATAATATAAAATAAATCTTATTTAAGCCTTGTAATGAAGCTTAAATAACAATTTTATGAAGGATTGAGGCATTGGGGGCCAAAGATAGTAATAGAAACATACTTACTAATTTAGGCATCTCTTTAAACTTAGTAGCAACAACAACAAACACTGGCAGAGTCATCCCCACTCCATTCTCAGCATTTTTCTCCTCAGCCTCGTGGCACCTCACCACCCTGAACATCCACGTCCTATCACAGAAGAACTCCACCAATTTGCTCAATATATGACTCTGTAGTAAAGTTATACACACAAACCGGCCAGTTACTTTCAATACCCGTTTGATTTCATTAAAATATTTATTAATTCTCTCATTAGTTTCTTCACTATCGTCTGGCATGAGAGCATCTAATGTACCTTTGTCCAGAACAACATTAAATTCATCATTTTCAAAAGTCATATTTAAGGCATCCATGTAAAGGAACTTCATACTTGTTCTATGTGAGTTTGTAGCTTTCATCTGCTTGATAACTATTTCTGATACATCTATATTGGTTATTTGTGGGTATCCAATGTCATATAAGTCTGCGCTGAGGCTTGAATTACCGCACCCGGGTATTAGAATTGTGTCCGATTTCTTTATATATTTATGTAGGTGGGAACAGAGCTCTAGATATTCACCGTACCTGAAGGTAAACAAATACAAATATGTATTATGTATTTACAGATATTTTACATGTGTGTAGGCTTTGTAACACTAGTTCAATTAAAAATAATGGTATTATATTTAATAGCATGTAAATGTAAATAAAAATATAAAAAAATGAAGATAAAAACAACTAAAATTACCATTCAAAAGCTTTATTTCCTCGTTTTTTGAAAAACTTATTCCAGTAGTCTTTTTCACTGAACTCTTTGTGGGATTTAGGAAGGAGATTCATATTAATTTAGTAAGAGTATTTGGAAATTATAGGTACAAGAAATATTTATTTGCAGTTTTGCATGCGCTTATTTTTATCACAGATTAAAAGGAATGTTTATATTTTTAATGTCAATTCTTATATGACAGTCTACATTTATACATGACTACTTTGTCTATGAATAGTTGATAGTGTGAATATTAGCCATCTACTTATTCAAAGTTCAATATATCTAATTAAAATTGATAATAATTTACCCTATAACCCAGCATCTGAAAGTAACTTTTATGTGGGCATTCTTAATTATGAACAATACTATTTTAACCGTTTTGCTTAATATTTTTGGGCTGTTGATAGTGTAGATTAGTATCTATCACAATCTGTAGTGTCACCAGGTGTCATCAACTGCTCTAGCCTCTATGATAATTGCTTTTTTTGTGAAAGATTTGTGAATACCTACTCAATAAAATTGTAAATTGCGTAAATAATTCGTGTTTGGTATATTTTATTTTTGTTTAAAATGTTTTATCACACAATATTATCCCGTGAAATGACGATTCCAGCGTGATTATGGTTATCAGAGACTTTAGTGAAGGTAAATCGTGGATACAACATCTAGGCCACTGAAGAAATAGAATTTTTAAAATACAAGTTACGTATTCAAGTTGAAACCAATGGATAAGAAAGAGGATAAATGGGAAGCGCTCGCTACTATCAAGTCTTTCGATTTAGGTAACTATATTTTCCGGTTTATTTGTAAAATACAACAATATGTAATGTAACTTACAATGTGTGCTAAAAGTCCCAAACTTGCTTATAAGCCAGTACTTAAGCCCCCTGCTTCGCCTACCTGGATATTGGACTCACTTTATCTCGGTGTAACATAATATAAACTTTACCGTAACTCGGGAATAATTTATGAAATTGTCAATCAATGAATTGTTTTCCATGAGGCATGATTGTAGTCAAGGGCAAATCTATTTAATAACACAATGTGTAAGCATTATATGTGTTCTAGTGTTTTTTATTATTAAATTATTTAGATTTTTTTGCATAGGGTGTTTATAAATTGCTGCTAAAACATGCTCTAATATTTGAAATGTTTACCGAGCACTGTTATTTTAACTAACCTCACATATTTTCACCAAGTAGCCCAAACAAAGGTAGAATTTAAAACAAACTCTATTCTAAGAGTGAAGCACTCGAGGCTCACTCAATTCAGGTTAGTGTGTTATTCTAGATCTGGTTAGGTTAGGTAATTAAGTTTTAGATAGGATGAGGATAAAAAATAGTGCCATGTGAGTAGGAAACTCTTACCTTAAAACTAAAATATTTTAATTGGTTGTAGGAAAAATTGTTGTATACTTCATTATTTTTCAAACACCCACCATCTAAGCCAAACTTATTTGATTTGGCTTAAAAGTTTAAGAGTATTACTGATAAGTTGTACATAATAACTATAAGCTCTGTAAGTAGAAGGGACTGGTATGGCTATGGACTATCCTATAAATTATATGGTATATATATCCCATAGCCTTATTTTAAAATCACTCAAAGATATCTATGTTACTGATCACAGATATTTATGTTATATACTGGGTGTTCCCCTTAGCTGTATTCCATATATGCAGATCAATTTTAATATTTGTTGACATCCAAGTGGCGCAGTGGGTATTGACCCTGCTTCTGCGTCCTAGGCTGTGGGGTCTATTCCCAAATCTGGATAAATGTTTGTGTGATGAGCATAGATGTTTTCCAGTGTCTGGGTGTTTGTCTATATATTTTAAGTATTTATTTATAATATATAAAAAAATATTTATCTGTTACCATAGTACCCATAACACATGCTACCTATGCTTACTTTGGGGATATATAGCAATGTGTGTAATTGTCCTATAATATTTATTTATTTATTTAATATTGCTTTATATGTTACACAAACCAAACAACATGTCAGTTGATCCAAGTTGTGCTTAAATACCAATGAGCACCTCAAGGAGTAGGTGTGTAAGTAGAGTCAGTAAAGGATACTTAGTTTCTGTTCATTTATTATAGTAATATATGTAGTACAGGTAATTAAAATACATTTATGTCACTGGTGTTGAAGTATGCGTGACTGGTTTCAAAACCCTTATAGAGTCCTTAGTCATGAGCTTACTTGTTCATGCAACGCAGTGTTGAGCTGACTAATGATATTTCAATATTATGTAAAATACTAGCGATAGCTTAAATTCTAATGCAAAATACATTTGATTCAAAAAAACCATGGAAATAAGGAAGCTTCAGGTAGTTCAAGGAGGGACTACCAAAGATAAGATAAGACCAACAAGTTAATACAGGTATAGATTTTTATGATGAAATGATACCTATCATTATTCAATACCTTATCTATAGATATAATTAGGAAATCTTTAGGTAGTTTATATAAACAATGGATGCATCATTAATATATCAAAGATAGCTAAAACTTGATATATGAAGGTTTTTTGTTGGTTATGGATGAATTCTTTTTTGTGTAGTCCTCATATATAGTGAATTATTATATTATAAATTATATTTATTTAACTATCATTATGCTTTATTTCCACTGTTACAATATATGAATACATTTCTTTGTGATAATTGGTCATTTGCGGATAAATGCCTCCTCCATCTTCTTCCAGTTCTCTCTATTTGAAGCCCTCACAATCTATGATTACCACCAGAGAATGCATCTTGTTAAATTTCTAATCTTCAAACCTATTGACATCATCCATTTAAATATACAAGCCACAACACTTTAAACTGCATCTCAATTTATGGTTACAACAATAATGCACCTTAAGGTTTAATTTACACTGCTCCAACTTCAGTTGGAGCATTAGGCTGTTATTTAATTCTTTAAGTACACTATCAATATTATTTAATGAATACACTTTAAAAAAATTATAATAATGATCACATTTATCATTAGTTACACATATCAATACTAGGGCACATAATACTACCAAAAAAGAACATAAAAACAGTCAAATAAACATTAAATGAACGAGGAACGAAGAAAAATAACTAAATTTTTTAAATTAAAAACTCACCAATAAATCTGGTAAGTTTTTGTTTTAAAGATGAAAAAATATTTCATAAAAATGTCAATGCCATTATAACTCGATATAGTTCAATATATTTTTTCCATATACGAGGAATAGAGGTCGCCGCCAAGGGTCCCACATCGGGAGTATGAAATTTTTTTTTTTTCACCATTTGAAGCTGTGAAAAACTGTACTCATTATTTGAAAGATATCAGACCTATATAGGTTTAAAGGAGTGTCTATAGAAAAACTTCTTAAATAGACAACTTAAATTTTAGTGTTGATATTATTTAACTATAATTATCAATATCCAATATTATGTATAATGATTATCATTAGGTTAACACGCTCTCCAGGGTGTGCCTAAAGTGCTTAGATAATCATGTGGCACTATGATCTAACCAAATCATCACTAGTTTCATTCGGAAGTGAAAAGGTATAGATATCAAGATCCAGTCAGTAAACACTAGAACCAATGACCCCATATTTTATTATGAATATGTAAATTTAAAGTCTGTATCTGTATTTGTTTGAAATATAATAAAATATTTTATATTTATGGGACCAATTGCTATAGTAAACCACAGTGACCACAATTTGCCAGAACTTTCTATCTTTGTTTGCCAGGGCTGGCAAAACTAATAATTATGTCAATGATGTGCTCATTTGCATTATGTTGTTATTTAAAAACAAGTTCAGCATTTAATTAATTTATTATTCATTGGTGTAGTTTCCTAATTCGTAAACAAAAGTTTTAAATAGGTGTAATGTTTTTAAGGAATCTACATTTTCATAAGAAATTAATTATAAGAAAAGAAATATGAAAATAGCACATATACTTTAATTAGTGGAAAAAATTAATTTTTCCTGTACAATATTTGAACAGTATTGAACAGTATTTGTGACAACCCTAGCTATCATTTGACCACTATCGAAAAATATATATTTTTAATAGTAGTTAATGTTACTTTAAGTTAAGTAGTTGTAGTGTTGTGTTGAACTTTATAATTTGAATTTAAATATCTAATGGTCAGAAAAGAGCTTCTTTTTTGTAATCGGAATAAAATGTGTCGTAAGTGTTTAATTTCGCGGGCATTTTGTAATTTTGATTAATCTTTTTATCATACAAGATCTTGGCAGTGTATTAAAAATAATTTGTTATTGAAATTATTTTGATTGTTCTTTAAAAATAGTTATTTTATGACGCCCACTAAATTCATCTATGAGAATAGAAATATGGAATCATAAAATAAAATGCCATAACTCCTATTTATAACAAATCTAATTTTTTAATAATTCGTTTGCAGGTATATCACGCAACAGCCACCATGAGTCCGTCCTACACCACAGCTCGGAACAGCTCGAAATCGTGCAGTCCGCAGCAACCACACCAATCAGTCTACTCGTCCAGTCACTGGTCAAACAACTGTGCGCATTACTCGAGAAAGACAACTCGCGAGCCAACCAGTTGTACAACACAATCTGCGAGAAACTGCACAGCATGAACTTGATCGACGACTCGTATGCTATGGGGGAGTTTGAGGTTATGAGAAGCCAATACCAGAGAGCTTTGTATCAATTGGTTACTGTTGCAAGTGGATCAGAAATCCCAATCTCCTTACCAGTAACTTGGCCTATAACAAGATCTGGTTTAGAATGGTCGCGATACCATAAGGAATTTGAGGAATTGTTCTTTATAGCTGGAGGTGGTTTTGGTAGCGTTTTCAAAGCGCGACACAGGTTAGATGGAGTCGAGTATGCAGTCAAAAAAGTCTACATCAAATCCTCAGACGTTAACTCTATTATGACGCATTTAGCTGAAGTGAAAACTATAGCCAGTTTGAATCATCCAAACATTGTCAACTACAAAGCTGCATGGTTGGAACCGATGATAGAGTCTACAGTTAAAAAGAAGAGGAAATTCAAAATGGATACAGATTACGACGACTTTTCCCTAGCATCCAACCCAGTGTCCTCAGTATATCCAAACATGATGAATTCCTTCAAAACGTACAACTCCAAAGAATTGACAAAGAATCACAGTTTGTCCGACTTTAGAATATCGTTTAAAAACTCAGATAGCTTCGAAAACACAGTCAGTTCGGAAGAACTAGATACGGAAAGTGAAGAAGATTCCGATTTCGAAGAACAAAACGCAGTATGCAAGTTATTATCTGGGAAGGAATATGAAAATTGTTCTCGGGTCAACCTGAAATGGGCAACTTTGTACATACAAATGACATTCTGCCAGCAGACGTTAAAACAATGGTTGGACGAGAGAAATAACCATATAGTACTGACGCGAAAGAATTCTGACGACTTGACACTGCATCACATCGATTCAAACGACAGCAACGATTCTCCAACTCTTGAAACGTTTCCAAACTATCCAGTTGCTTGGACGCGTATAGATGTATTGGTGGACATGTTCACTCAGCTAGTTCGAGGGCTACATTACATACATTCCCGCGGCATCATACATCACGACGTGAAGCCCAGTAACGTGTTTGTAGAGCAGAGTGAGAGCGGGATGTTGGTACAGTTAGGGGACTTCGGCTTGGCGTGTCCGTTGCAGCAGTCGCACAGTGGCCTGGCGCTCGGTACTCATTTGTATGCGGCGCCTGAACAACTTGATGGACAATGCAATCCTAAGGTAAATTGATCGATTAGTTCGGCAAACAAGTAGAATTTCTAAGAATTCAAGTAGTATGCTCTTTATTTTTTAAGTAAGATAAAAGTAGTAATACTAATATATGTTTTTCCATCTAATCTTTGACCTACAGTTATCCTGAAGTTATTTTTATAATCATGAAAATGTTGAGAAGGACCTTTTGTGAATCGGATTAAGATATATAATTTTGGGACATATTTAGAATTAAGCTTTGCTTCATTGGATAGCCTAGTACTTAGTCTATGTGGTTTCGATCACAAAGTCCTGGGTATATATCCTGGGGCATGTTGTGGACTGAGAAATTTTCGATAAAATTAATAAAGCCTGCAGTTGTGTAGTTAGTGATTTTAGATGTTACACCCCGTTAGGCCATCGGTCCCGGTTACTATCATTATTTTATGGTGATCGTTAATGATTTAGACCAGTGTTTCTCAACCTTATTTTTGTTGCGGCACATATTCAATGATTTCAAAATTTGGCGGCACACAAAGAAAAAGATAAAAATTATTTACTTACTACAACTAAACACTGCATAAATAGTTTATGACAAAAATTTTAAATACACCAAGACCCCGCTTTGCGTCGCTAATGCGTTCCTGAAAATGCGACGCAAAGTGAATCACAAATTTGGAAAGCAAATAATAAAATAATTAATTTTTTTGTGGATGTAAGTATATATTCATGTTAAAAATAGTTTTCTTTTTAAATGATATAATTTAATAATATTAACATTATTATATATTTGCAAAATTTGGCGGCACACAAAAGTGCCGCGGCACAGTGGTTGAGAATCACTGATTTAGACATTAACCTGAGCCCACCAAACCGCATTAGAGCAGTGTTGTAGGTCTAAGCTCCATATCCATATTTGACGGCCGAGTGGCGCAGTGGGTAGTGACCCTGCTTCTGCGTCCTAGGCTGTGGGTTCGATTCCCACATCTGGAAAATGTTTGTGTGATAAGCATGGATGTTCTCCAGTGTCTGGGTGAATATCTATATATTATAAGTATTTATGTATAATATATATAAAAATATTCATAACTTATCAGTACCTATAACACAAGCTATTTACGAGTATGCTTACTTTGGGGTTATATAGCGATGTTTGTAACTGTCCTATAATATTTATTTATTTATCCCCTCTCCTATAAGACCTGAACCTGTAATGGGACATTAACAGACTGATAATGATGATGAACCATTTAAAGTTAATTTGGATGAAATCGTAATAGACATCGTCTTCCTATAATATAGAATGTATCTACCACTTAGTTCTTACTTCTTTTCTAGACTTACTCCAAGCATCCACGCGCATAATAACAATGTTTCATTTTCAGAGTGACATGTACTCCCTCGGCATAATCCTCCTAGAGATGGTGGAACCGTTCAGCACGGACATGGAGCGCGTGAAGACCATCACAGACCTGCGCAAGGGACAGATCCCGGCGCACCTCACCGCGAACTATCCGAAGATAGCGCACATCATCGGCAAGCTGGTGCAGCGACGACCCAGCAGACGACTCGACACCAACCAGCTGTTGGAGGAACTCAAGACGCTCTCCGAAAATAAAGACGATACCATAAAGAATTTGAAAGAGGAATTAGCAGCCAAGAATGAGGAAATTGAGAAGTTGAAAATGATGCTCGCCCAGTTCAATTATCGTGCGTGAGTAGGTAGATAGGTTCCAGGTCAAATGACCAATTCTAATGAATTACATTATTATGAACTTTTGAAAATATCCTATACTTTGATGATGAACTTCTGTTTTTTGATGATTTTCATAGATTTATCAATGTTGAATAATTGTATAACTCACATTTCTCTCTAATATTTATTACATAAGAGTTGAAGGTTTAGATCACGAGTCACAATAAGTAAAATTATTTTGGGTCAGCATCGAACATGGATCTTTCCAATTGAAGTTCAATTTCAAGCAATCGCCCAAAGACTTGCTAAAAAAACTCATACTGAAATTCGAGTATTTTTATTCCATTAAACTGTGAATGATGTATCATCTGGTCAATACGATTTTGAAAATAAAATTGGTTGTACGTTTCAAGTGATAATATGAAACTTGTGGCCTTTAGTCTTTTTTGTAAATAATTTAAACATGGTGTTAGTTTTGTGGCCTATGTACATTTAATTTTTAAATATAACTGGATTTTCTTGTTTTTTCTAATAATTAATACACCAGTATCTACAACGATAGTTATTTGAAGTCTTTGATTTTTTTCTGATCTGATTTATTTTAATCGTGACCGAAAGAAGAGTAACCATAACTATTATTGGTATGGATCAATTTTATTCGACGATGAAAAATTATGATTTTTCGAACAAATATATTTTTGTGATAATGAGATTAAATTAGTGCATAATACAATAGTAACTTTTTCACTGATTGTTTCTATCATTTTTCTCAAAATAATGGGACTCGTTTGCAGGATTGTTACTTTTATTTTTTTAATTAACCAAAAGCTGAACGCACGTCAGTACATTATAATTTTGGTTGGTATCGAAAAAAAAGGTCAATCTCAACAGTATAAAATATACATACAAATATGTATATACCTATATAACTGTAAAGCTGGCGCTTTCTTTAAACCCTGTTGCTATTTTAGCGCCGCCACTATTAAATACATTTCGACGAACACTTTTTTACACAGAGAGGTTTTTCTTACCTCTACCCTCTAAATTACCAAGCCTATTGCCGTTTAAAGGCGAAATTTTCATGCCCATCATAGCCTGAGAAGAATTATAAAAAACCTCGATTGAGGGCGCCATAAGTACTATTTAGCCAACTATGTACTTAGAATTAATTAACTAAGAAATTAGAACTAGAAAAATAAAAAATCTTCGTTTTGTTTTTTGGATCAGAGTATAACTCGCTATAACATGACATGAAAAATTATTCAAGTGCTAAAAATGTGTTCATGTTCGTAGGTATCGCCTGACCAGAAAAGATTGAAAACCTTCACGTCACTAATTAAACTAACTCTTTACTAGTCTCTGTGTATTTGGTAGTAGAAGTGCCTTTAAATCTTAACAATGGCTAGGATTTTTATCTTTCTGGTCTGGCTGCACCTAACTAGGCTCGGTAAAATTAGATGTGCGTTTAGTCTTACAGTGGAATTCATAGACGGGCTCGTCAAGGAGAGCATTCACGTGCTACGTGTCAAATTCTATCTCTATGCGTTTCATAGACAAAAGAAATCCCTAATTTGACATTGTTAGTAACTTTTACTGGTCAAAAATTCTCCCCTTGCCAAAAAAAAATTGGACTTTTGTTTCTTATTTGTTAGAAAACAGACATCGAAACTGATTTATGCTTTATTTACGACATAATAAATGATAAAAATTTCATAGTTCAATTCACATATTCACTAACGCCATCTAGTTAACTTTGGACATTAGTTTATCGTTTATGATTTATTTGTTTGGGCTTGACTACAATCCCACCTGATGGAAAGCAGTGATGAAGTCTAAGTTTTGACGTGTTTATATAGACGATGTCTATTCACTCTTGCCTTAAAGATGTTTAGATTGTAGGTGGTAGGAAACACCGACGCTGGACGTATTTATTGGAAAATTGGTTGGCTGGTTTATTTTTAGCAGAGCTGTGCAAACTTAAAGTTTTATACAAAACTAGCTTTTGCTCGCGACTTCGTCCGCGTGGAATTAGTTATTACGGCAGCCTAATTTTTCTAAGCTTTGAATGTCATATTTATTAATATCTAATCAACTGCCTAAGAAATAGGTCTTAAGCTTTCAAAATGACGATACTTTCATAGAACATTTCATCCCCCTTTAACCCCTTACAACCCTTTTTTCGCAATAAAAGTAGCCTATGTCCTTTTTCAGGCTCTAGACTTACTGTGTACCAAATTTCATTTAAATCGGTTCAGTGGTTGTAGAGTGAAAGCAAGACAGACAGACAGAGTTACTTTGGCATTTATAATATTAGTTAGGATTTTAGCCTAAGTTCCAGTCACCTAGTGATGGCCTTGAGATTAACTGTGAAATACGAAGATGGCTAATTCAAAGTTCCTCCGCTGCCGAATACCGAATGTATGAATTCCACTGTTACTGACTTTTTTAAGGAAATGAGAAATTTTTGTGATGATGATGTTCAAAAGTACTTAAGTGCTTTGTGTGTGTGTGTGTGTGCATGTCACAAGTATAATTTAATTTTTTGAATATAAGATTTAAATTAATTATTCACTCGTTTTCTTTTCAAATAAAACCCACTCGCAATGTTAAAAGATTTATTTACAAAATAAAAAAGTTAACTGCATAAATTAACATCTTAAATCTAAATTATATTTACAAACTTATATAATTATAATTTTAATTGGCAGTAGCTACATTTTAAGAAGAGTACACCATTTGTATTAGTTAAACTTAACAAGGATAATTTGGAATATTGCTAGTTTTACGTAAAAAAAAGGAGAAATCTGATTTTATGCTGGGATTGGCCCGGATTTTTACAAAGTCTAAAGACTTGAATATTCTAATACCATAATAGTTCCTTGTCCCTAAATGTACCACAAATGCCTGGCACATATCCATAATGTTACCTGACATCTGAATTAGTTAAATATATTTAGTGAAAAACTGCAAAATAATTTATATGTAGTTCATAATACAGCAATTCAACACCAATTAATTTTCAACAATCAAAATTAAGTTTCTGAAATGTCTGAGATGTCTAGATATAATTATATTTTTTAAAACACATTAGTGTAATAAAGGTGGATCCAGTTTCTACATTTAAAAAAAAGTACAGTTTACATTAATTTAGTTGTTGTTAAAAATGAGTTCATAGTATACGAAAATCAAAATTTGTTACATACAAGCCAAATAATATAGTACAGAGAATCTCCTCCTGTTTCGAAATGAATTTAAAAAATCAATGCGCATGCCCAGCTGCACGGATATTCGAAAAGCGATTTTTTTAGTTGCAAACTTATTTGTCGCGAACTGATTGTATAAATAAAACACATTTTGAAATAAAAATAGTATGTTTCGAATTCGATCTAGTGTCTAATTAGGCGGGTAGTAGGTCGGAGATGTTTACAGCAGCGTGTCCACCGCATGAATGACGCCGTTAGTGGCGGGGATGTTGTGCGTCACCACTTGTGCGTTGTTCACTTTGATGCGGCCTGTGAAATGACGGTAGTTTTAAAATATACATATATTTACATTTATTTAGATAGAAAGGAAAAGGTAACATTATTACCTTTCTGTAACGGGTCTGTTGGTTATGTTTTGTTGACCATCTAAATTCTAACATGTTTCAAACACATGCCCATGAATAATTACAACCAAAACTAATAAGTCAATAATTTACTTCTAAAATTATTATTAATTAATTATTTTAATTATTATTAATTAATTTAATTCTAAAATTATGAACTTTAAATACAAAATGATTTACAATTATATTTTGTAACTCTTTTGTGGTCCTTCTTGTTCACAAAGTTCCTATCAAGCAAGGTGAGAGGCAATATTTTTACCCGACTGCGTCAGAAGGAGGGTAATGTTTTTCGAGCGTATGTATGTATGTATGTCCATTTCTTCGGCACGCGCTATAGCCTAAACGGAAGAACGGATTTTGACATGTGAGGTGTCGTTGAATTCGGCTAAATTGTAGAAGTGACATAGGCTATATGAATTTTTAAAATGGCGGCTGTAAATGGGGAAAAAAGGGGGAGACGTGTGCATTTTTTTCTTTTATCTTAGCAGTATGGATATCAAATGAAAGCTCGTTAAAAGACCATTTAAAAAATATAAATATCATATCATTTTCATATTACTGTTTTAACAAAAAATGACAAAAAGTGTACCAAGTGTACCGTCTTAATTTCTTTACCACAAATTAAAACTAAAAAGTCTCAAGTAAAATTATTATTATAAAAAACTAAAAAGAGAAAAACAAGGATCACTAAAACGTAGTTTTGGTAGGTCTTTCTTTCCCAGGTAGTAAACTATTTTGTCCACACCTGCAGCACCATAAAGTATTTAGAATTTTATACAGATATAGTGATCCATGTTTTTCTCTTTTTAGTTCATAACTTCTAAGCAGTTGGGTTTTTGTTTTTATAATAATAATTTTATTTGAGACAGAAATGGTGGCTGGTCATAATTATCCCCATACAACAAATGTTTAAGCCCCTCATTTGTCAAAGCTACTATTAAATAAGGACTTACCAGAACTTTTCTGCAAGGTCAAAGGCTTAGAGTCCTCCATAGAATTTCTCAGCTGGTAGTATCTCATCCCCGCACTGTACAATGTCCCGGGCAGCACGTGTTTGGCTACTAGCGCCTTCGCGGCCGCCTTCTCGGAATAACGGGAAAGTTCAGAAGGAGGAAGACGAGCGAAGGCCGCGTCCGTTGGAGCGAATACTGTGTAAGTTTTACTCTCTGGAACGAATATAAATGGGTCAATTAACTATGGGTACCTATTTGAGTCTTGCTGTAGGTAAATATGTACATCTAATGAAATAATTTAGTGATTTGCTCAATCCACTTTTTAATCTGTAATTCATATTTTTCTTGTTAATACCAAAAGGTGACGTCATTATAGGAACCTTTGTACCTATAAAGTACCTTTTCATTGAAATTTCATTGTTGTGAATCTATCAATTTTCAATTTGTTTTTGATTATTAAATCAATAAAACACTTTTTATTAGGTACCTACCTCAACTTCAACTCCAATGCGTTTGATTCCTAAAGATGGCGGATCACTTAAAATTTCATGCAGTCCCAAAATAGCTAGGGGTATCAAATGAAGATATTTTCGAAGAATGATAAAAAAATAAAAGACGTAACGTCAGTTTCTTTATAAATGATACATACCTGATAGGGTATCGGCCATGCCGCTAGCGAAGACAGCCTTGAGGAAGGTGGTGAACCGCCGATCCCGATCCGCCTGCAGGGTCTGCACCAGGTCGCCCACCGGCAGCGGGAACATCACCCGGTCTACTGCGTGCGCTATACCCTGGAAAGAGGTTACAAGCTGGTAAAATAATAGTCCCCTCCAACCTACTTAATCGATTGGACCAACTGCCATTCGTTAAGTGATCTTCATCATGACATAAGGCTGTGATGTGTGTAGGCTACAGGACTTTTGTAAATTTCCATAAGTAAGTACAAAAAAGAACAGAACAGCTTATATGTATAGTGAATGTTAAGTCATGTGCTTGTAGTTTCACCAGCAACCAATTACCTCAGAACAGAAAGGAGAAATGCTGCTTATCAGCAGTTAGATAGTTAGGTAGTTCAGCAGATTACTGAACTACGCGCTCTGTCTGTGGATTTATAAGGTGAAGGTCCTGGCTGGGCTGATGGATGGATTTTCTTAATTATTCCAGGTCAGGCTGCGATTTTGCTCTCTGGTACGACGTTGTGTAGTAACCATGTAAATTTAATCTTAGTTAGCCTGCGTTCAGCTTTTATCATTATCACTTACCATCAGCTGTGATTAAAGTCAAGGGCTAACTTATAGAAATAAAAAGATGCATCTTAAAGTCCAAATTCGTATGCTCAATCATGACTTAACTCAAGTACCTACAAGAAGTACTGAACATATAATTACCCGTCAGAAAATCAAATATGCTAAAAATTACCTGAGGGATGTGTATATCTTTCTTATCATCGAGCACTCGTGCGCCGTTGATGGTGGTGACGCGGACCTCATTCCACTCCACGTCGTGCATGTCGTACTGGTTGACTCTCAGCTGTGTGCCTGCTAGCGACACTCCCGTCATCTCGTCTTGCAGGGAGCCGACGTCAAATGCTCCAGGGATCACGTGGTGAAGTAGCAACTGTGGAAAACCAAATTTATTTGTCATTTACCCATTAATTTGAGGCAAAGCATCGGACATTGAAGGATGTATTCCTTGCATAGCCTGTGACGTGTTGCTCTATTATAGTCGATAATTTTCTGCATATCATAAGTTTATAGGTATTTGTCAAAATAATTTAAAATAGTATCATCACTTTTACTTACTCCACTCAGCAGTCTGGGGTTATCGCGGAATTTCTCCTCAGCCTTATCAGGTCCACCGAGTTGCACCAATAACGTCCTGAAAGCTTTGTCAGTTGGAGCAAAAATAGTGTATGGTCCCGTTTCATTTAGTATGGCATCTAAACCAGACTGCTTCAAGTATTTAGCTGTAGCAAATAGACCATTCTCCTTAAGAATATCTATAAGATCAGGTGTTCCACTTCTAGAGAAGGAATTAAGAGTTGATTCTTCATAGCTTGGTGAAATTGTGCTGGAAGATCCAATGACGACGATATCTTGAGGTGTTGATCTGGTTGTATAGACTGGAGTGGTGTTTAATACTGTGGTGCTATGGAAAGGATTTCTTGGGCTGTAACTGTTTCTGTTGATACTATACGTCGGAGTAGAAGATTTTATCACGTATCTAGGTTGTGGAGCCTCGGTGGTAGTGCCTCGAGTTGATGGAGGAAAGGTCTGTATGACCGACGTAGCCTTAGTTGATGTAGCAATGGAGTTACGGTAAGATGAATACGTAGGCGCAGGCGTGCTCTGTATTGGGTTAGTGTGGCCAGAGGTTCCGTAATTGGAAGTTGTCACATAACTGTTGTAACTAGACGGATGATAAGATGATTCTGCAATATAATCAGTCGGTTGAGTGGATGGGCTCGCCGTAGTGGAAGTGAATGCGGGATTAGAAATTTTGGTCGGCCCAGGAAGTTGTATTTCTCCTTTCTTTATTTTATTCAATATATCCTCTACTTCTGGACCCTCTTCCGTTTGTTGACCGTTAGCTTTAACACCTTTAACTTTATATGAACCATCGTCTTGTTCTTCGAGAAACACGAATGTGACTTTCTTTTTATTTTGAAGTGTGTTTGGTATTCTGGAAACTTCTTCCAGTTTTCCGTTGTCAGCCTGTTTGATGAGTTCGAAGTTGGCACCAGGTGGTAAAACACCCTTCGTTAAGTCATCGAATGATATGCGACTCTCCTTTTGAGGTTCTTGGGTAGATTGTATGTATTTACCTAAATCTGGGCTGTCGGCAGCAATTGCGCCTTTTGGTATTAAATTAGGATTGGTCGTCCGTATGACTTCAAATTTCTGGCCGTTTAAAGATATTTCACGCGATGAAAAGTTCTTCTCGTTAAAGTCTTCAGGGTTTTCGGCTAATGCTACTTTCAATTGTTTTAGGATATCAGGCTTTTGAAGCAAAGCAACACTCTTAGCTCTCAAATTGTCATCAAAACCCTTAGTATCGCTCTCTTCGAGCAGGTCTTTAATTTCATTGTAAAGTTTTTGTTTGTTCCTGTCTTGTGGAGGAGCCCTTGTTCTAGCGGGTGGGCGTGTCCTGTACCTATTGGTGGGTCGGGGGCGGGGTGTAGTTGTAGTTGTTGTAGTTGTCGTTGTAGTGGTAGTTGGATGTTCCTTCTCGTACAGCTCAATGGCTTTTCTAAACAAATCCGTCTCGTGTGGCTGCAGTGGCCTACGTTTCTCCTGATTTTGTTTGTAGAAGTCTTCATAATTTTCAGTTGTCGTATACGACGGTATGGATTTTGTCGCCTGTTTACTAATGAATTCTTCATGCAGCTTCTCGACTTTTTCCTGTTGCTTTTGCTGCTGTTTCTGGACAAACTCTTGGTGCTTTTGAATGATTCGCTGTCTCTCTTGAAGCTCTTTTAACTTTTCCAGATTTTCTTTCGACTGTTGTTCATAGTAATCTCGCAGTTGAGCAACTGATTGTCCGTTGGAAAGCAAGGGTGACTGATTATGGCTGGATTGAAAAGAAATTTGAGCGTTGTTCAAATTTTGAGGAGCTAAATTAGGTGCTGCTTGAATTGTAATTGGATTTGGACCATTAAAAGCTTGATTTTGTACTGCAGTCACAGTCGGGTGGAAAGCTGCCTGAGTTGGCCTCTGCTGAGGAATGTTTAAGTTTTGGTTAAACGTTTGAGGGGATAATGGAAGCGGGTTACTCTGGAATGTGGCCAGCGTTGGGATCGGTTGGGGTATATTTTGCTGTGGAACTTGTTGGAAGTTATTTATCGGAGGATTAATATTTGATGGTTGACTGAAATGGAATCCATTATTGTTCTGTACGGGAAGATTTTGGGTTGGCAACAAATTGTTGAACTGGGGAACGTATGGTTGCTGTTGGAAGATTGGTTGAGGGAATTGGATGGGTGGCGGCGGACTGCTTAATACAGCCTGTTGTGCTTGGAAGGTCTGAAGTGAGGGAGACTGTCCGAATCTAGTCTGATGTTCGTTGAAGCCTGACTGACTCAGCGACGGCTGCCTGCTTCGGTCGAACTCATTTTCTATCTGAAATGAAAAGAGAAGTTTCATTAGTGGTCGGCTTACGATGTAAAACAGTATAGGTACATATATAAATACAAGCGCAGATGAAAGGCAAACACGAAAATATAATATCTTGGAAAACAATGAGAAAGTTATAAAAATCTCTATCACGGATGTTAGGTGTAACTAGCTAGTACAATTCGCGTAGCTTGAGGAAAAAATATATTTAAATTTAATGTAATTTAAAAACAAATAATAATACTTCGTAACAAATTACATCTACAGAAGTCTTAGTCCAGCACTAACTGTGCCGAGCGATTATAGACGCTTAGATTTCGTAATTCGTTCCCATGGAATTTTTGGGAAATTGGTTTTTAACATCTATATAGAGAAACTATTCTAAATTTTCAAGTCAATTGAATGTATAGTTTTAGCAATCTCGTGATGAGTCAGTGGTATATCGCTTATATAGATATATGTAGATAGTCTATCATGTTTGTATACTCAATTCATTAGTACCTATGCATAAACTAAATACAAACAATCGACAGAGCGTGAGGTGCCCAACCCCTAGCGCTTAAATTGTAATGCGTGAGTAGTATCTAATACTTTCTATGAAATACAAACAAAATGGATGTTGAAAACAAATAGAATACAAAAGTATGTTAGATCTCATCTGGTGGCAAAGAATGCACTTTCGTGCTACTGATGCGTCACGGACTAGCCGATGTTTGTACGTGAATTGTGAGAAGATCGCACGCTTTGTGTTGCCCGCCGCACGGAATACCGCCATTGTGCTGGATAAACTAACTAAGGCGCCATCTCCACGGACGATAACATTACGACGAATCAAAAATACAATAAAAATTTTTAGCAAAAAAATAGAACTGACTCAAAACGCACTAAAAACTAAAAAATAGGTATCTGCGTCATGTTACTTTAATTTAGTTAAGCATCATATTTATGAAGTCGGTGCCAATTAGAATCATTGAATGCTATTATTATTATGGAATTTGGCGTACATTTAAATATTTTTATAATAATATAGTCTTTGATAATGTCTTAACCGTTAGCGGTGATTCTAATCATCATTATCATCAGCCACCATGCATCCACTGTTGGACATAGGCCTTCTATAAGCAGCGCCAACCCAGCATGCGCTAACACGTTAACGCGATTCTAATAAACTCAGCTATAAGTTAGGTATTAAAAAACGTGTGCGTCTATAGACGCTCAACAGAAAACCTAAATACGATTATAAATGTTATAAATAAATATTATAGGACAATTACACACATCGCTATATAGCCCCAAAGTAAGCTTAGGTAGCTTGTGTTATGGGTACTATGATAACTAATGAATATTTTTATATATATTATACGTAAATACTTATAATATATAGATAAACAGCCGGACACTAGAAAACACCCACAGCCTAGGACGCAGAAGCAGGGTCACTGAAGCCGTCAGGAGAGTGAGAGAGGAAGAACTTATCTACCACTGTCGTGTGTCTAGCCTGACTGGCTTCTCTTTTTCTTAAGAAAAGAGAAGCCAGTCAGGCTAGCCCCGTCAAGCGCTATGAAACTAAGCGCTTTACTTTTTCCCTATAACAATCCACACATCGCAGTTTCCCAAAAATTCTTCACTCCACCTGGTACAACGATAATCTTACCATGTCGTCAATATAATATCGCCCTGTAGAGATTTTCTCTTCGAGTTAATATAGAATGTAGATTCCACATGAGTGAGTTAAATAAATCGCCGCAGATCTCTCGTTCGTGGAGACGGCGCCTATATTCCGGCCGTTGAAAGTATCCGTTACTAATACGTCGTTCATCAATTGGACGATTTAACTTTGAATAGCCGTTGAATTAATATTTAATATGTTTAAGTATTGGTCGCTGACTGCGGGCTTCATAAGTAGGCTCAGAGTCACTCAGCGGACGATGGAAAGAGCAATGCTCGGAGTATCTCTGCGTGATCGAACCAGAAATGAGGAGATCCACAGAAGAACCAAACTAACCGACATAGCTCAGCAAGTCGCACACCTGAAGTGGCAATGGGTGGGGCACGTGGTTCGAACAGCTGATGGTTGGGGGCCCAAGGTGGTAGATTGGCGACCTCGCACCGGAAAGCGCAGCGTTGGTCGACCCCCAACCAGGTGGACTGACGACATCAAACGTGTCGCAGGGAGCCGCTGGCAACAGGCGGCTCGGGATCGTTGTGTTTGGAAGTCCCTAAAAACGCCTGTGTCTAAAAGTGGACGTCTACAGGCTGGTAATGATGATGTTTAAGTATGTCAATATCACCCCACAGCCGCCAACCCGTTTTGGAGTAGCGTGGTGGGTCTAAGTTCTATATCATAATTCCTCATCCGTAAGGCATGGCTTGGCAGTAGGACGTTAATAGGCTAATAATGGAGATAATGAAGTTTAACTTGAATAAGTAAATACATATATATTTTAAACTTGACACAAAGGAGACAAAAATCGTACAAACACACACTTGATTAGAACGAAAGTTATATAGGTACGAGTCTTACACAGTACTAGATACTAGAATCTTAGCGTAGATGGATTATCTCGATTGCGCAAGGAAAAATTCTCCAGAACACATTGGACCGCATTTTTTACATGAGACAAGACAGCCGGTGAATTACGACTTTTTCCGTCATTAGCATTTCTTCCTATTTAAAAAATATTACATAACACCATGTCGCGCTGACGCATTCACCGGTTTGTAGTAACATACAGGATACCGTTACGTATCGTTTATTTACTTTAAATGATGTATCATGCGACATAATGTTAAACTTTTTCGAGATTATTTTACCTATGTACCTACCTTTTTTAAAACCCTTGTATGTTCAAACACCGGTTCGAAAGGCTGAAATCTTCTTAGAAAAGTCAACAAGAAGGTCAATAGTTAAAAAAATCTTACAATAGCAGCTATGAGAGTATAGAATGTGGTAATGCCTTCCTAGCCGGTGGTAGAGTCACTATCTTAGATCAGAGAAACAAGGGTCACTGTTATTACATATTTGTAATGGGTCACTCTCATTACATACTCGTATTTGGAATGAACGTCGTCGTCGTCGTTTCGAAGTACTTGTAACGTAAGTACTTACAAGTTAGCCCTTGACTCATATCTGGTGGTAACTGGTAAGTGATGATGCCATCTAAGATGGAATCGGGCTAACTTGTTAGGAGTACGATAAAATCACAGCCCTTTCAGTTTCTACGACATCATTTCGGACCACTAAATCGTTTGACGGTTCATCTTTGCCGGTATGGGGGTAACTAGCCGAGGCCGAATCCCCCCACCAGACCAATTAAAAAAATCTCTATCAGTCCACCGTCCAACCGAGAATTGATTTAAATGCCTTACCACTGCGCCACGGAGTTTTATGAACAAATATAAAATAATTCAAAAACAAGGGGATATTTGCACAATGTTTTATAAAGTTTAGCAGTGAAACATCAATAGGTACTGCGATCTTTCTCTAAATAGAGAATACATAATAATACAATGCAGGTACTCTGACGTATGTAGTATACATATGTAACTTATGGTGGCAGTGGCACTTTCACGATGGCGTGCTCACATGTGACGGGCGCGGCTTTCGATTTCGTTGGCTCGTTACTTTTGATTTCAAAGGTCAAGCAGGTCAGGCGTTTCGTAACAGTGATTCAAGCTTTATTGTTGGCTTATGCAAATTGGTGTTTTTAGGATATATTCGGATGACTACTTGCGAATTTCTTCACACAAAACCCAGGGCATGTTTCCGGCTACTTATTTCGTCAGTCCATTGATCATACTTGCTTATAATATTTTTGTAAGCGGAACTTGATTTCTTTCAACAGAATCTAGTGTAGGTCGTATCTATTGCAAAAACATTAACTATTAATACTTATTTTCATCATCATGCTTCTATGTTTGGGGTTGCTGAATTAACAGATTATAATATATCTTACGTTGAGGGGCGTAGGGCAGCGTATTAGGGGAAAAATTTTATCATGCTACCATCGAGATATGATGATTAACTATCCCATAATTAAACTCTACTCTACTAATGAAAATGATTGACGTCAAATCTGGATCTTCATTATTGAAAAAATAAAAATAATAAAATTTTTTAACAAAAAATAGAACCGACTCAAAACGCACTAAAAAGTAAAAAATAACTGTGTCATTTAGTTTCAGTGACTTAAGCATATTATCGGTGCCAGCCAAGTTTTCTACCTTCAAGACGTTACCTAGAACGTACAAACTGCTTTACTCCGTAAAATAAATGTTCGTTAAAGTTGGCTGGTTCTAGATACTTAAGTAAATTAAAGCAACTAAATGACACAGTTATTCTCTACTTTTTAGTGCGTTAGTCGCTTCTATTCTTTGTTAAAAAATTTTATTTCTTACTTTTTAGTGATTTATCGCCACGTACCGTACTCGTACTATACTGTAATAGTATATTATATGGCACTAGTAGCCAAAAAGCTACCGATACCGAGTCAAAAACCGAAATCGCTGTAAGCGTGCCTCCAAAATTTGAAGAATTCCTTCAATTTCCCCAGGATATCATCAGCAGATCCTAACATGAGGACAATGGGACCACCTTGGATGTATGCCCTTTCTAATAAAAAAAGAATTATCAAAATCGGACAACACTGTAAAAAGTTATGCGTGGTCATACATAAAAAAAAAAAAAAAAAACAAATATACGTGTCGAATTGAGAACCTCCTCCGTTTTTTTTCGTCGGTTAAAAATAGAACCGATTCAAAACGCACTAATAGTAAAAAATAACTGTCATTTAGTTGCTTTAATTTACTTAAGCATATCTATGAAGTCGGTGATAATAATGCTCTACATATATATTTACATACCTAAGAGTTTTTAGCGTTACGCCTCGTTCCTATAGGAGTAGGCAGAGACCACGTCTTTCCACTCGCCACGTCGTTTTTAACTTAGTATTACTCTCTCAAGAGCGGAAACTATATTACACAGTCAATAAGTATCGACGGTCCGACGTGAATACCATCAGTAAGCACATAACGTAACACTGCTGGTAGCGAGTGAGAGCGTTGCTTTCATCGTTTTGTGGAAACCGGACGGGCATTTATTCGCCGCGCGTCTCGTCGGATCATCTTTGTTTTCCAACGATTAGAAATTGTTCGCGCATGCATGTTCTATACGTTGTTATGATTTGCGGCAAATATTGCGAGCGATTGGTTATGCTTGCTTAGTTGTGATAGACAATAACGAAAACAATTGTATTTGTGTTTCAGTAGCATTTTGCATTTAGTTATTTTATTCAACAAGAGAGCAAAGTTAGTTTTGGAAAGGGACTTAAGACAGACAGACAGATTTAAGGCAACATTTTTTGTGATCCTTATTGTATTAAAAACAGTAAATACTAAAAGGGAGATTATGGTTGTGTTTGTAAATTCAAAACAAAATTATTTTTTAGATAGACGACTAGAAGACGCGAAGCATGACGTCTTAGCAGGCGTAGGTAGGTACATTAACATTTTTCGGATTAGCTAGGTATTTTTGTCCAATGTTGTTTCAACCAAACAAATCCACTCTTCTACAAACTCAGTGAATTCCTTGTTCAATGAATTATTCAGAAACAAAGTATGTACAGTGTAAATTCTCAAATTAACAAATTGTTCCTGACTTTTAATGACTCCAACTTTCTGCAGTCAGAAACTCTAGCTCTTCCTTCCACCTATCAATTAGGGCTCTTGTCCTGATTCTCCCAATCTGTCCCACCGCTGGCCACACGCCACGGGCTCTCATTTCCGCGCGGTAACGGCTTATCTCCGATCCACAAGTAGCGCCTGCTTCTATGCAAGATATCTACAGTTGTTAATTTAAAACATGGTTAGTGCATCACACCAGGTTGCTACCACTAAATCCCTATTCATGACAGATGTTTGCAATTCTAATACCGATGTCACTTAGATCAATTCCACTCGTAATTCAGATTACGAATGTTACATAATTGCCATCTAACCACGCAATCCTTTACAATTCCTTACTTAAACCGCAATTTACTGTAACATAAACCACAGACTTATGTGCTAATACTTATTCAATATTATTATTAAATAGCTATCGATATTACGTTCCTACCTCAATATCTATGTTTTAAGCCTCAATACAATAAGACAAGTGTGGTGTAAAAGAAAATGTAGTGACTAAAATTGAGGAAAGGACTACTTAGGTAGTTTGGGCATGAATAGAGAATGAATGAGAGAAGATTAGCACAAGAGATTTATGAGACAAAAGTGAAGTTGAATGTTGGCAGGGGAAGGCCTAAGCAAATGTTCCTGGACAATTCAGGACATTTATAAGTATAGCCAGGTCAAGAGTACCCTAAACCGACGAACTTGTATGAAAAGAATAATGAGAGCGGAAGAAGCTAAGGAAGTTTGCAAGTTTGCAAGTAGCGAATCAAAAGGAAGGATATAGTCTCTGTCTACCCCTAAGGGAATGACGCGGGATGTTATGTATGTATAGCTTTACGTTAGGAGATCGGATTCAAATCTAGAGGTCTAAGATTTGATGACCGTTGCACTATTATTGTTGAAACAGGATGGTAAAAATAATAAAATTAAGTAATAATGCTGTATGCAAAATGATTAGACTTTAGAGAAATAACAGCATTTAAACCTGCCTTCCGAGCCGATGGTAGAGTCATTACAAATATACCTACGTTTCAAAAGTACCTACTCGTAAACTAAAGAAGAAGAAGAAGGTTCTTTGTATACCTACACGAATTTTGAATCTATACTGAAAAGTATAGTTAAGTGGCGTTACTTTTCCTTCACTTTCTTGTGATTTTATGATCTGATGAAGTATATTTCTTCTACGCCTATTTTTATGTTTGGTAATAGATGTTACGTATGTCGCACTGAGGTCGTGTGAGGTCTAGACTAGACCAGGCCGCAGACCGCAACGCTAGGAAGTGTCTCGGATTATAGGATTCCTTTTCGCGTTTCCTCATCGGAAACAACGAAATTGAAAGCCGATTATATCAAATATAGGTGGAGGATAAGGCCTAGGATACGGACAAATACATATTATCTCGTTTAGAAAATAAGACATTGTCGCCCAATAGCGCGAACTGAAAATATCGCTACGTCTTTCGTTGCGTTGCGGCGTAAAAATGTCTTCGTGCACACCCTAGCCCTAGAGACCTAAGTCTCTAACTAAACTTGTAGCTATGCAGACTCACCACTTGACTTTAGGAAACTTTCCAAAAAATTATAGCCCGAAGTAAGTATACCTAACATAACATTTTACAAAGACACTTTGTTTTATATAATAACGACCAAACACTTTCACCGTACAATTAACGAAAATTAATAATTGTTAATTGTGGCTAATATAGTAGTTAGTGAGCCTCGAGTGTCTCGAAGTGACTTATTGTATGTGGACATGATATCAATCAGACCTGTCTTTTATTCTACTCGATAGTATGCTTCAAAATTCTAGTGCCAAAGTGGACGAGTACTACTCTGAAACGGTCAGTAACCATCATTCATTATCTCTTTGGATTTGGATGACAACCACGCTGCTTCAATGTGGGTTGGTGGAATTGAGGATTTTGCAGTTGTTGTTACACGATAGATAACTTTGTTAAAAATAAGAGCTTTAGTAGGTAATAATTTTCAAAAGAAATTTGGAAAAAGAAAGCTTGAAGAATGTCTGATGACGTAACAACAGCCCTCCGAACAACACTGACCAAATTGACGTCATTACTAGCGAAGATGAAGCCTCAATTTTCTTACGTCACCCGGACGTGGGCCCATTAAAACCTAATATTTCATAATGCTTTGGTTCCTTAAATTATGAAGCCCGTAGCTTGATATATGTAGCAACTAATGGGCCGACGACATTTAGCGAATTGCAGGAATTCGCTATTCGCTAAATTGCTTGGCACATCGTCTTTGCCGGTAGGGTGGTAACTAGCCCTCCAGCCGAAATGTGCTTCAACCAGCAGTGAAGAAGATTTTATAAATTGTACCGTGACCCGGGACCATCAGCCGAATGCCCTATGGGCTAACCACTCGACCAAAGAGGCAGTGGAATATTAGTTAGGAAAACAGTTTAGTATGTAACGTCACACATCTGTAGATATCACGCATGTGATTGCATTTGAATGCGTTCAGATAAAATTAACGCAGACGTACGTTGGAGCAACGTAACGCCTTGAACTTGTAAATATTTGTTCGAAGAAAGTACTCGCTTAGCATACAGCCACGGTTGAGAGATTTACTCATAAGAATGCGTGATATTTTTTTTATTCATCGACAAGATACTTCTTGACTGCAATCTTGCTTAATGTTAAGTGATCATGCAGTATGATTTGGAACGCTATAACTTGGAATCAGCCAAAATATTTATTACGATCTGGACAGACAATGTGAATATATAAAGAACCGATTTCTCTAGTCGTGGATTCCAACCACGACGGAGGCTGGGCGTCAATGCAGCACTCAGCCAACAAACCCTTCGCCCGGAGCGTCGTCTAAGCCGAAATCCAAGTTATAGGATCCTATTCGTTCTAACCCTCAGGTCTAGCATTGACATATATTTCCTTGTACAATATAATATATATGTCGCTGCCTGGCAAAGTTTCTGCGGTCCCCAAAAGCCTCTCGATGACGCGACTTTGTTTCAAATCTAAGGAAGCTTTAGCAAATACATAAAGACAAAAATCTACTTTAAGCAAATGTTTGATGTTGACCTCAATAATTTTGTTCAAACAACAGTACTTATATAAAGGACCAAGCTATAATTGGGATTTTTTTTGGAAATTATACATTTTCTAAAAGTAAAACCTAGCTTAATCTCCTCCAAAACACTCTGCATACAAAATTTTATGAAAATCGTTAGAGCTGTTTTCGTTTCAGGTTGGTGTTAAGACTGGAGTCCGGCTTCTTAACTATTACACTATTGTTGCTAGATTATGGCATACCGTAAAAGTAAAATTATTTGTTACGTCTAAGCTTGTAATTTTAATAAATTTAACACAATTTCCGTAAAAGAGCAAAGGTAAAAGGTAAAAGATTACACAACCGTGTAACTGTTATCTGCCACATAACTCCTCAGTCGTGATCAAGGCGCCGTAACCGTCATGTCACTTCGCTTTCCGCTTATCTTTTATTAAATAAACTTTCTATCTTTTATATTCTTATCTATGTTACTAATCTGAATAGGTACGTATAATTCGTGTCAATTTATGTACAGATTGAAATAGATTAATTTGTTTTGCTTAAGTAATTTTTTTGGAACTTCTGACTGCGATTTCACCAAGAACCTAATTAACGACCAATTTCTTTGGTTTGCAAAAATTTATAAGTAATATTATTTATTGTAAGATAAGATTAAGGGTCTACCTTATAATTACATATTATTATGAATGATTCTGAAAAAAACACAACAGTTTTTGGGGTACGAAAACAACTAAAAAAGTTCTGAACATAGTATAGAACGAAGACGCTTATTTTAAAATTAATTCGATTTTAATCTAGTTTTCATCTATAGATATTGATTCAAGATGAAGGTTTAAAACGTTTAGTTGGGTCAAGATTTCCGCTAGTTTATAGTACATTAATACGTATAAGTAAATAAAATTAATTTTATTACCCAAAAAGTGAATTTGTAACAGTAACAGGGCATATTAAAAATAAAAAAATCAGTGAGGATATAACGTCTGTTTAATCCATACCTACAATTCCATTAGATGATTTCACTTTTTTCTCAAGTTCATTCAATTATTTTTTAAGCTACAAATTCCTTGCTCTATTAGGCAGAAAATTTATTTTGTATTGGGTCGCGTTAGTTGAATAATAATAATTAACAAGGCATGTATATAAAGATGGTGATAACAAAAATGACGCCTTGAAAATTGTTACAGGTTTCACGTATTGTATAGAACCATCATACCTACTCCTTACTATGAATTTCGGTTACGAAAATTTATCCATATATAGAAAAATATAAATATTTGCATTAGGTACAAACCCTTGGTCCAGTAATGGCAGCCACAGCATGCGCCAACAGCAGAAAAGAATAAACACCCCTCATGCTGCACTCTCAAACGGTAGAGCGGCAGAGTACCATCACACAACACTATCAGCCTGTCTGTCACCACACCGCCTTCCAGCACTGAATCCCAAACAACAAGAGTTCACTTCACTTTACAAATTAAAAAAAAAAACCTTTTCAGCAGTAATAAAGTTTTCTATTTTCAAATTTCAGTGCGAAAGTTTACGCGCGAACTTTTGACAAGCTTGCAAAGCAATAGACAATCCGTATTTTTTCCGTCAATTTAAGCTTAGCGCGCATATAAGTTTGAGAGCCAACTTTTTTTACAAAGTTATCGGGCAATGGCTTCACGCGACGGCAGTCCCAGCGGCATTACAATTGTCAGTGAACGTCGCTTCGTTTTACCACCCCTACTCCGGCCGCCCCTACTTAATGTTTCGAAAGGTATCGAGATTCGTTTAAAATCCTATTCTGCAGATGTGAGTTGAAATGTTGCGTAAATAATTACGGACTTTTCAGATTAAAATGTAGGTTTTTAGTGTCGCTGTAAAATCGATAATACCTACAAAGTTGCAGATTATTTCGTATTTTGAGGACGTTAATAAAATATTATTATTGTCGGACTACGAAATAACTCTAGTCGTAAAGTAAGATTGCAATCCTATTGAGATAGGTCGTTAATCCTTCCAATGGTAAATATTGTTTATTTGCTTTAACAATATTATTTTGGAATCTTGAACCAGAGCTAGAGCCTGAGTGAAAGGATCTTTGAACCAAACAATTAAAAAAATTTTTTGTGCATAAATGTAAGACAAGTTTAGTCATTTTAATTGAGCTTAAAGCTTGTTTCTTCACTTAGGTACTATCACTAACGTTAAGGACATTCTTAATAGTAAATTTAAGATACTTAATTTATGATGATAAATTACTTACATTAAAAGTAATGACTAATATAATTATGGAAAAAAGGACTCGTTTGAAAAAGTTTCGAGCTTCGAAGACTTCATTTTTCAAACAAAAGGGATTTTCTAAAATTCGAAGCTTATACGGATCATGCTGCAGCAATGCGGGTTGGCGGGCTATTAGTGAGATAGAGATACCGAGGTGAGAATATTGGCAACGCCATCTGTGAACCGAACCGTGGCGGTATCGGATTCCCTTTCGCAAATCCCTTGCGTAAGCTTGGACGTGTCACGCGTGACCCCATTAGAAAAGCTTAGTGGAAAATTCTTCAATTTTATTTGACCTAACTATATGTAAATGAGGCTCTCTTAAGCTTTATTTAATTTGAATAAATGTTATGTTGTTTTTCTTTACAGGTTAGTAATTAATAAAACGCTTTGTAAAATGTTTTTGTTAAAATAAATTAAAAAGCTTATAAAGAGTATAGAGCAATAACATGTGCAGTTGTATCAATGAACCACATATTAGGTATACGAGTATACTTAGAAGACGCCTGCGGTTTCACCGCGTAATTACCTTTTCCATCAAAATTTCAGGTTAAAAAGTAGCCTGTGTGTTATTCTGATTTTTAAGCTGTATTATTGTAAAGTTTTATCAAAATCCTTTCAGTAGTTTTTGCATGAAAGAGTAACAATCATACTAACATGCATACTCACAATTTTTTTGAGTTGCGCGTTTATAATAGTAGAATAAATTAGTACATTATTAAGATAAGCCTTTCTTCTTTAAGAAAAGAGGATATGACTCAAAATTCAAACTTTTCTAAATTAAAATTAAATTCTTTTATTTCAAGTCATGACGACCTCCGTGGTAGATATATAAGACGGAGGTCCTGGGTTTGATTCCCGGCGGGGCAGATTGAGATTTTTCCTTATTTGTCTAGGTCTGGCTGGTGGGAGGCTTTCGCCGCGGCTAGTTACCACCCTACCAACAAAGACGTACCGCCAAGCGATTTAGCGTTCCCGTACGATGTCGTATAGAAACCGATAGGGGTGTGGATTTCATCCTACTCCTAACAAGTTAGCCCGCTTCCATCTTAGATAGCATCGTCACTTAACATCAGGTGTGATAGCAGTCAAGGACATACTTGTAGTCGATAAAAAAAAATCATTGTAGTGACTCTGCCACCGGCTTGAACGGTCTATTTATTGGCGTAAATATGTCAAGGGTTAAGTAACTTTAATGCGAGATTGTACAGGAAGTAAAAGTAATGAAGTAACGTTACGATATAGGGCAATTCATCTGGGAAGCGAAGCGTGACAGGTATCGGATTCCCTTTCGCAAAGCTTGCGCAAGCCCGCTGCGTGGCCTCATTCCAATTAATGGAAATCTTATGGTAAAATCATTAATCAGCCTCAAATATCTGCTGGAACGTGGCGTGAACAATGGACTAGGATGTTAGCTCACGGCGAAATGAATAGCGGTGCCTTGCCTGTAGGGAAACCATTTGTGTGCATTTGAAATGGATTATTCCTGCATTGAACTATATTTTCAATACATAGACTACGTATTTATTATATTTTATTCAATTTTTTTCAATGCTACTTTGCTGCCCGTTTGGTAAAAATCTTAGTGAGAAGGGCGAAATATTATTTTTTTTAAAGAGTACATATTAGCCATATTTTTTTATTAATTTTCCACATCCAATTTCAAAGTTATAAAGATAGGTCAATATCGACTGGCATACCTACTACGCCCGTCCATATAAATCGATGTAGAGTCCCGGAAACACATATAATATCGAGATGAGTACAGAATGTGTCCCAGAAAGAATTTTGTACGTACTTTTACGATATGATTTGTTTGCTGTTTGTCCTTCATCTTCAAGTTAATGGTTGAATACGATCTCATCTGAACTGATCATTTTTTCAGTACTACCACGCCAACTTGCGAAAGGTATGCTCCTTAGTTATTATCATTATTAAACCAATATCTCCAACTAAATTCTGTACGGTATCGTTCTGGAAAGCTATAGTTTTTCCATGGCTAGTCCATCTGTCACCCTAGACTGGTCACAGTAGTCACAACAATGTCTAATTGTAGTGCAGCGGTCGTTTACAGTGTTTATAAGTGTAAGGTGTTGCAAGTGTTATCTTGTTCATCACTGAATTGTGCATGTTTGACATGTGCGTACAGCCTTACAGTTAACTTTTGCAATGGGAATATATAAATATAAATACAACCATAGAGAAAAGGCTCAAGATTTTTTTAATTTGCCTAATAATAATTTATTTTTACATATAAAATCTTTCTTTCTGTTTCATTTCATACTAACAAATTCGACTCAACTCAGACTGGAAGTGAAACGACGCGTTTAGTTTGTCACTACAAATTACAATATTTACCCCTATTTTCAATTCATTAAAGTACAAAGATGTGTTATACTTACATTTATGGCAATAACACGCGAATCGTCGTTTGATTCCATTTTTGTATAATACAATTTTGTATTTTAGTGATAAAGGACAATAGAAATGAATTTACTGTTAGCAAAAACCATGATGCGACGTGACGTTTTGTCTCTGCGCTAGTCTGAGTTAAACTTAACAGATATACATACTTTTTTACATTTAGTTTCTTCAGTGTGGTCATCCAATATAATCATACCTATGTAATATAGCTCGAAGCTATGCTACGCTTTGAATTTTTCTGACTTTTTATCGAGATTTTGTCTCTGATTTAAACTACTGATTAAATAGATCGTAGTTATTTCTATTACTATGACAAACTGTTTTAATGGACCACAAGGCTAGAACTCACTCCTTAGGAGAGTGGATTTAGAGTTTAACCACGTTGCTCCATTGCGAGTTGCATTGCAGATAGTATGTGATACATCATCATCATTATCAGCCTATTAATGGCCCACTACAAGGCCAGGCCTCACTTCTTAAAGGGGAGGGGATATGGAGCGTAGACCCACCATGCGGGTTGGCGGGCTACATAAAACGTACATTTTATTACTTATCCATTTTTGGTCAGTCATTTTTGCAACCGCGTAATATATTCTTAAATATTAAAATTGAATTAATAAAATTTGCGGTTACAACTGCTTGAGTGCTCAAATATTAAAATTGAATTAAATTTATGAAATGTATTATGGAGTATATTCGTACAAATTACAAGAGATATTGCATACAAATTGATTCGCCACACTAACCTACTTCATTATATTTCATTTCATTTTGAACCGACGAAAAATATGGAGGAGGTTCTCAATTCGACGCCTATATATATTTTTTTATGTATGACTTTTCACAGAGTAGTCCGATTTTGATAATTCTTTTTTTTATTAGAATGGGTACACTTCCGAAATGGTCCCATAGTCATCATGTTGGGATTTGATGTCTTCTTTTAAATCGAAAGAACTCTTCTTTTAGAGGTATAATTGAACCGTTTTCGTTATTTATGTAAGTGTCGGTAGCTACTTGGCTACAAGTGTTGTATAATGTATCTACTCTAATAGTACAATACGCGCAGGCTACGCTACGTGTCGATAAATCACTAAAAGTAAGAAATAAAAATTTTGTAATAAAAAAATTTAACAAACTTAATAAATAATAGCGTTATTTAGTTGCTTTAATTTACTTAAGCATATCTATGAAGTCGGTGCCACCAACACCACCTGGATATTAAATTAAAGCAACTAAATGACACAATTATTTTTTTATGTTTTAGCGAGTTTTGAAGTTTGTTAAATTTTTTTATTACAAAATTTTGATAACACTACATCTCACTTTGTTGGCATTGTTACTTTTTGGTTCTTGGTTATTGAATACTGAACTTGAATATAAACTTTCTTTTGAATCGTAGCGAATTCAATAAAGTTCAAGATGACAATTCAATCGATTATTATGCTACTGCAAACTGCAAACAATGGAAAATCGCATCGATATTTGTTGTATTAATTGGATTTATCTACTGGAATCCGCGGTGCGTTGCTTTGAACTAGTAGAGGGTTCTGTACATTGCTTATTGAGCCATTTACCATCTTGCTTCGAGTTCCTCTGGATTGGCTAGTCAGGCTTCTTGTAGATTTTTTTGTATTGTGTAAGTGTGTAAATAGAAAACTGAATTCTGTATTTTATTTCAAAATTTTAGGTTAAAAAAAAAATAAAACGTTTCTGTTCAGTTCAGTATGTCGATTTTTGAAAAAACCGTCAGTTTTGAAGCCGATGTGCAATGGTTGCAAGAGGATGTAACAGAAATCGGTATTCTCCAATGACATTTTGCCATATTAAAATGACAGTCGAACTAAGGTGTAATGACTGACGAGATGTAAGTGAGATGTTCGTACGATGTATTTTTTTCAAGAATTGACATGCAGTTCAGAAATCTCGGAGACAGTGAATATTCGCCTATTATCCTCACTATATTTGTTACTCTTTCACGCAAAAACTACTGAACGGATTTTGATGAAACTTCACAATAATATAACTTACATATCAAAATAACACATAGGCCACATTTTATCGCGATATTCCCACGGAAACGAGAATTACGCGGGTTAAACCCAGGGTGACCTCAAGTTTTGAATAATTTTGGAAACTACTTAGATTTAAATTTAAAAAAATATTTGAAATCCGCACAACGAGCCTCTTTCATTTTATACATCACACAATCAGTTTGTTTGTAAGTTCCATCTTTCTATTTACTTGAATATAGCAAATTATCCTTTACCGTTGGGTCACAGTACCTAACTGATATTTTTTTATTCATTACAAGTTTGCCCTTGACTGCAACACACCTGATGGTAAGTGATGATGCAAGCTATGCAACGATCTAAATTGTTAGGAGTAGGGAAAGCCCAACAACTCTGTTGTTCGGTTTCTGCACACATCGAACACAATTCTAACTCATTTAGCGGTACGTTTTTATCGGTACGGTTGTAACTAGCCACGACCGAAGCCTCCTACCAGCGAGACTTTGATCAATGTAGAAAATCTTAATGGCCTCTACCGGAACTCCAACCATACCACTGCGCTACAAAGGCCGTCAAAATCTCATATATTAAATGAACACACGAGTGATCCTACGGCCCACGGTTTATCTATTCGGTCGTACGGAACCCTGATAAGCGTGACCAAAGCACACACCGAGGCTAATTTCTAATAATTATTTCCAAAACTCATTGTATGGGATTTGATGGCGTCACGATCGTGAGCCATTTCCTCGGATGATGGAGTGAAGCGTTGCGTCAGACGTCAAGTGATCACAGGTCACTGATTGCTCTTACCCAACGTAACAGATGGAGGCACGGTTAAATTGACCATAAATTATGCGAAAAATGATTAATTTGTTAGGAAAATTAAGTTGTAAGCCTGTCGTAACTAATGAACATCAAATTAAGAAACTTGGTAGAATTGATCTACACGATTTCTGGGTATAATCGACTTTTAGTGCCGACCATTTTCCAGAAATATGACACCTCAAAAATGCTTGTATTGAAGCCTATTTTCATATTTGTAAGATGAAAGGATATATACAGGGTGTCCCAAAACACAACGATAACCTGGTACCTGGCGAGAGGCCATAAGATTAGTCATTTAGACTCGTATAAATGTCTTTTAGAAGAATAATAATAATTTAACTTCAGATCACTACTATTTCTGGGTATAGTAAATAGACATGGACTAACTCAAGCTTCCCTATAAGTGTTTTTACTCTAACATTCCACACGGTCCATTTGGCAAAAAATGAGAAATAATATTTGTAATGACAAGAAAAGTGGCAAGTGTTGTACCATTTTGAAATCTTGAAAAAATGGGCCATCTTTTGAAATTACTTGCCAAGCATAGTGTAGTACTTTATTTTCATAAAATGAGGTGTCAAAGTTAAGTAACCATATTTTTGTAAACCATGACTTAATGAAACTTAATTTATTTTACTAAGTTAACAATGTTTATTCCATAAATTTGTGATTGCAATTAGTAGCACCACTATCTTAGATTACGTAATGAAAAAATTACTGCAAAATTTTGATATTTGTGACTAAAGTACATAAAAATGCGAACAAAAGTGTCAATTTCCAACTTTTTTTTAAAATGACAATAATTACAAAACTAAGTGACATGGATTTTTTTTCTTATTTTTTCCAAAACTGTTATAACTTGGCCTCTCGCCAGGTACCAGGTTATCGTTGTGTTTTGGGACACCCTGTATATATAATAGATATTTAAACTTAGATGTGTGCGTGACGTATTCGTATGAATTATTTTTTTTTTGTTTTAATTGCATTTATAACAATAATATACATATTTAGTTGCAATATGTTTTTAATTATAATTTTAATTTTTATAGACACTTATCATCATTTCCTCTCATTTATTTTAATTTACATATTTTTTTTAAATTTTTAGCAATGTTATTAATACAGAATATATAAAAAAACACTATTAAAAATTTATGAAAAAATCTGCTCCTCCACTTGCGGGGCCTTTGTGGGCCCAAGCAACCGGTGGTCAGGGCTCCAGAGTGAGGAACCTCCTCACAATACGCGCCGTTTCAAGGACTACTGCCTTCTGTATCCGACCCTTGATCCAACAATTAAGCGAAAGCTTCTTAAGGTGTTGGTCGAAGTTTTTCGCAAAAAGACCATTGACTGAAATGACTATCGGAACAATAATAGTTGACTCAACATTCCACATAGCGGTAATCTCGTGAACAATGTCCAAGTATTTTGATACTTTTTCCTTTTCGGCTTTCACGAGGTTATCGATAGACACTTATTATTTTTATTATTTTTAATTAGTGATATATATTTTTTTTGTTCTATTTTCACTATTTGAGCTAAGTTGGGTCTTAAAAAATAAATTTTAAATCTTTAATCTAGTTATAGATAGTTATAGAATATCTGTATAGTTCATAAGGTTGTTTCATGCTGCGTTAGTGGCGGCACCTAGACATGGATCCAGCTGAAAATCAGCGCTGCATGGTCTCTTAGATTGTGTTGCATGACTGCATGAATGCTGAGCTGGGTCCTTTTTCTAGATTATGCCACACACCGCAGGGTATTGTACTAAAAGCAATTGTGATGTGTGGCATAATGTATAAATAAAGACATTTTCATTTCATTTTATTAATTACCTAAAATAAATAAAAATTCAATTTTAGTAACAAATACACAAATATGGCTTTTTGATTAAGTGTTACCTATTTGTTACTTCTGCCGTGGAGACTGGGCTTAGGCTCAACTCAAATTGGAAGCGAAAAATTACATATTATAATGTTCATCTCTATTTAAAACATCTCGTATTTATGGTACAATATTGTGTTATAGAAATCTATACATATAATAAACAAAGAATTATCAAAATCGGACAACTCTGTAAAAAGTTATGCGTGGTCATACATAAAAAATAAATATATACGTGTCGAATTGAGAACCTTCTCCGTTTTTTTTCGTCAGTTAAAAATAAAATAGTAACCAAGTAAATTCCATTCATTGAATATTTATTTTTTTTGTCTGTTCGCTCATTACTTTAAAAGTACTGGACCGATTTTCATACGGTTTTCACAGATGGATAAAACTATTATGGATGGATTAGCTTTGGTGAGGCTTTAAGCTTGGTTTCATGGAGATCGGACGTAAGACAAAAAAGTTATTACAAAAAAACTAAATTTCATTAAGGACGTGGCCACAACGAAAGTACTGAATGAATTTATATAAAACTTGGCACGATTAGAGTTCATACGCGGAGGAAGAAATTAAAATACTGTGTATCCCGAAAATCAGTACCGTTCTCGTAAGAGAAGTGTTTAAAGTCCATGCAGTTTAAAGTTGCGGGCGTGCACTAGTATGGAATAAAGACGGCGACGCGCGTCGACGCTTGATTCCCTTAGTGTATCAAACAACTTTGCACTTTAGTAATGGGAAATAGAGATGAAATTGCTAGAGGCAAATATAGCGCGACGCTACGCTTCGCCTCTGCGACAGTCTGAGTTAAGCCTAACAAACCACAGCTGGCGTTGTAATTAAGTCCACATTAAGTTATTTATTATACAAAATGTAACATCTCTATAGGCCGCTTATTATGTTAACGACGGTTCGCGTAACACCAATCATCTGAGCAGATTGTGATGTAACTCTGTAACGGAAAACCATCTGCAATGTAATAACTATCTAATTTCACAAATAACAATAAAGTTTGTATCGATGTATCGGATTTCAGTAGAAAATTATAGCTACTTATACAACCTACCGACGTAAGTTGCCTACCGTACTTAGCTATGGTGGTAAGTGAGTAGGTACTTAAGTTGAGTAGGATCAATGGTTGACAAACTAAATAATTTTTTATTGACTACAAGTTGGCCCTTGACTGCACCACATATCACACCTGATGTTAAGTGATGATGCAATCTAAGATGGAAGCGGGCTAACTTGTTAGGAGTAGGATGAAATCCACAACCCTATCGGTTGTTCGGTATCTACACGACATCGTACCGGAACGCAAAATCGCTTAGCGGTACGTCTTTGTCGGTAGGGTGGTAACTAGCCACGGCGATAAGCCTCCCACCAGCCAAAAGGTCAAATTAATTATGAAGGTCTCAGCTACGAGTATGCTGACTCACAATGTAGTTTTAATTGTTATTAACAGAACTGCTCTTTACAAAAAGTACTAATTATGAAACGAAAATCTTAGCATTCCAATGATTCACCGTGCGGGTGCTGGGGCCATTGAGCAGAGAAAAAAACGCCAAACGAAGTTTGAGCCTTACGGCAAGGATGTACCTATGACACGACATAGAATTATTCTCCCTATCGAACCAAATCTGGTAGGATCGTGCTCGAGCTACTTTTTTTTTATTTTTATCGACTACAAGTTGGCCCTAGACTGCTATCACACCTGTTGTTAAGTGATGATGCAATCTAAGATGGAAGCGAGCTAACTTGTTAGGAGTAGGATGAAATCCACACCCCTTTCGGTTTCTACACGACATCGTACCGGAACGCAAAATCGCTTGGCGGTACGTCTTTGTCGGTAGGGTGGTAACTAGCCACGGCGATAAGCCTCCCACCAGCCAAAAGGTCAAATAAATTATGAAGGTCTCAGCTACGAGTATGCTGACTCACAATGTATTTTTAATTGTTGGAACGAAGTTCCTTATCGCGCGTTGTGAAAGCGGGCTAGACGGAAAAAATTCGTACGAAAAGTTGTCACGACACTTTTTGATCAAATGATCTTGCCGCCGCCTTTGATGTGTGTGCGCGTGAGCGGCGGGGGGCGCCCGTGCTGTATGCTGTCTCGCGCTCTCGTGGCGCCCTCTGGTGTTTCGATGTACAACAACAAATATTATTATTACTTAAAAAAAATAAAATTTTATTACAATTCCTTCACTAATTAATCGAAAGGAACTTCGTTCCATCCGGGTGTCCCTTGACGCCTCTCAACTTTTTTATTAACAGAACTGCTCTTTACAAAAAGTATCAATTATGAAACGAATATCTTAGCATTCCATTGATTCACCGTGCGGGTGCTGGGTCCATTGAGCAGAGAAAAAAACGCCGAACGGAGTTCGAGCCTTGCGACAAGGATGTACCCGTGACATGACATAGAATTATTCTCCCTATCGAACCAAATCTGGTAGGATCCTGCTCGAGCAACTTCGGACACTCGTTCTTAAATGGAGTTTATTTCAGTTCTAGTCAGGACATTACTTATTACAAGAATAAATATCTAAACGTACATACTGTTGCTAACATCTCTAAAGTGAAAGAGGTAAATCTTTACAACGACCACTGGAACTGTAATAAATAATAGTTTAAAAAAACTAAAAACACGCTTTTTATAGAAACCCAAACTAAAAAACAGAAAATAAATTTTAATAAATTTAAATTAAGAATAGTGTTAAAAATTTCATTAACTATAAATTAATAATAGTGTAAATAAAAAAATATTATTTTATTTTAAAAAAAGCGTGGGGTGCATGGTGTCAATATAGTTATAAATATTTTATTGACAGATATGAGTAGAGTGATTATCATTATGATAATATCTTAAAAAGCACCCCACGCTTTTTTTAAAATAATTTTTTTTTTTTATTTACACTATTATTAATTTATAGTTAATGAAATTTTTAACACTATTCTTAATTTAAATTTATTAAAATTTATTTTCTATTTTTTAGTTTGGGTTTCTATAAAAAGCGTGTTTTTAGTTTTTTTTAACTTTTTTTTATTTTTGACTTTTTAGTTTGGTTTATTTATAAAAGCGTGATTATTTAGTTTTTTTAAACTATTATTTGTTTTGTAGAGTTAAAAATCTCCTTAGTATTCGAAAATTTGTCAATATTAGAGAAATCGGCTAAAGATAATTATTGGAAATTAAAATTAACATCAAGTCCTGTCTTATCGACTGTAGAGAAAAATTATGAAAAATTGAAATTAAGTTTCTACCTTATCGACTGTAGAGAAAAATTATAAAAATTGAAATTAAGTTTCTACCTTATCGACTATAGATGAAAATTATATAAATTAACAAAAATCATATTTTGTAAATTGAAAAATGGAATAATTTTATCAAATAAGTGTATTGTCATCGGTCCTCGATAAATCCACAAAGTTTAAACGAAATCTGGCCGTTTAAAGTTGGTCAAAATCGCGCCCAAAAAAGTCGGTTACAAACATACAAACATACATACAAGTGAAGCTAATAAAAAGCGTGTAAAAAAATTAAAACTTTAATAACTTTTTAATTATTATTTTTATTGAATTATTAAATTATTAATTAATTAAATTATTATTTTTATGAAATTATGAAATTATTAATTAAATTATTATTTTTATTAAATAAAATTAAATTTTCAGTAAGTAATTTATTTATTTTTTTTGGAACTTACGCATCAGCCTATTTTGGCCTAGACACGTGGGATTATTGAATCCCTCCTTATTTTGACTATTTACACTCTCATTACCTCTATAGCGGCTGTGGCCGACTTACAATCTGTACCCGCATTTGCCTGTGCCCCACCCTTAGCACAGTGACCAAGGAAACCACAGAAACCTGGCCAGAGTACAGTCGGCACGGGAGCGAGCCTTGGAAGTCGCAGAAAAACTGCGACTGCCAGGGCTCGAACCCACGCCTGAGCGACTGTTGTACGGGCAGTTTAGCACTTAAACCGCTCGGCCACACAGTCGCTAGTAATTTATTTATTAGTGAGAATAAAATAATTATTTATAAATATTATAAATACGGGGAATCAGTGTTCAATTTCGGAGAGGGAGCCTGAGAAACGGCTACCAGAACCAAGGAAGGCCGCAGGCGCGCAGATTACCCACGGAGAGTTACATACTGACATACTGACATACTGACAAACTGACATACAAGTGAAGCTAATAAAAAGCGTGTAAAATAAAGTTTGAAGAGTTTCCTCGAGTTTTCGTAGATCTCATCATCAGATCATGACTTAGTTAACATTAAACCAACTGGAATCTTTCAAACTTCTCATTGAGACATATTAATCGAGCCCAATCACAAGGTAGCTACTGTAAACCGTTAAAGAGCTCCTCTTCATCGCCAGCCTCTGTCATGTAAATTTCTTCTTCGAGCCCAAACACAAGGTAGTTACTGTAAACCATCGCCAGACCCTCGATGACAGTCACAGCCCATCTAAATGTAAAGTTCTCATTGAGACAAATTAATTGAGCCCAAACACAAGGTAGTTACTGTAAACCGTTAAAGAGCTCCCTTAACTGTCCTTCGTTTTCATCTGCAGACCTTCAATGACAGTCACAGTCCATCTAAATGTAAATTTCTCATCGAGACAAATTAATCAAGCCCAAACACACGGTAGCTACTGTAAGCCGTTACGGAGCACCCTAACTGTACTTCGTCTTCATCACCAGACCCTCAATGACAGTCACAGTCCATCTAAATGTAAATTTCTCATCGAGACAAATTAATCAAGCCCAAACACAAGGTAGCTACTGTAAGCTGTTACGGAGCTCCCTTAACTGTACTTTGTCTTCATCACCAGACCCTCAATGACAGTCACAGCCCATCTAAATGTAAAGTTCTTATCAAAACAAATTAATCGAGCCCAAACACAAGGTAAATACAGTAAATCGTTAAGGAATTCTCTTATATGTAGATCGGCTCCATCATCAGATCGACTCCAGACCTTCATCGAATTGTAGTGCTTTTAAATACTTATCGGAAAAACTAACAAACGTACTTGTTGTCCCTACAATTTTTGAAAGTTCCCCTCGGTTTCTCCAGGATCCCATCATCAGATTCTGGTTTCCTTGTCATGGTACCACCACCGGACTATCTACTTTCCAACAAAAAAAGAATTATCAAAATCGGTTCATAAACGACGAAGTTATGCGCGAACACACATACAAGTTACATACTGACATACTGACAAACTGACATACAAGTGAAGCTAATATAAAGCGTGTAAAAACCAGACTTATGAGGACTTGAGGAGTGACATAAGTTAATTTTGTATCCTGATATTTACATCAAAAGGTGTGCTCGAGTGTGATCGCGGGGCACAGCGAGTGTAGGATAAAAAAAAAAGAAATATATAGGATTATGTTTTATGAAAGTGAAATTAATGACATTAAAATCTCACACTTCTTAGCATCGTCCATGTGCCTAATCTCTGTCTAGACAAAATACTGCCAATAAAACTTTGTATTCATTAATACATTTACAAAAATCTCTTCATAATGTAATCTATAGTAATGGCGGATCATTTCGCAAGTTCCCACAGACTACAATACGACACGCACGTCAATCAGTCGAGGAATAAGTCGCCGGTTGCCAAATCATCAGGTGTTAGCTGCAAAGTGCCTCTTCATAACAATCTAACACTTGACGGATGGCTTGAAATCATCACCGGTCACGGTCGCATCGGTCAATCTACAGGATGTTTCATAAAAAAACAGAATCTTGACAGACAGATAGACGGAAAAACGAAAGGAAGGACGCACGGACAACAAAGTGTTAAACGTTATATGTTTTTCCTTTTGAGGTACCCTAAAAATAAAAAAAAAAGTATGACGTTGTGGGTCCAGTGGATAGCTTTGAATTACGAGGCTTTAGATAAAGTCGAGCTATAAAATATTAAGCTTTCCTTTCCCTTTTCCTTCAAGTAAGTCAAGTCAGTAAAAATTCTCAGCCTGGAGTTGGGATGTGATGGTGGCACCATGCCCCAGTGTATTTGCGGGCATGGCGCCTCCATTACATCCCCTAAACCATCGATCAGAATCATTGTCATTAACATCTGATTATGTCATTGCAAGAGTTAAGCATTGTTATCATACCTACTTTCAAGGAAAATCGATTTGCCTTTCACTAAAAACTTCCTTGAAAAATATGCCTTTAATCGATTATCGATTTTTAGTTGACGCTTGTGTGACAGAAAATAAACATCCTATATCAAAAATATTCTTTCTTCCACATAGAAGAGTTTTAGACTTTGAAATACAAATACGATGTCCAAACACTGAGCTACTATTGCATTTACTAATTGTATGTATTGTATGGTATATGTATATGTCATGTCATTCAAATTAATGAACAACTGACATGCAACGAATAGAAATTGTTTCGCGTAGTTTTTTTATCATCCATAATATAACTTCCAAAAAGGATATAACAATTTTTAAAAATTATAAGATGGGTTTATTTATTACACCAGAACGCACGCGGTTTCACTTCTCTTCAAATGAATTTGGCTATCATATACAAAATTTTACAATCTGATTGATAGATTAGCCGAATCAAACAGACACACAGAAATTAATATAAATCCGAAATTAAAAAAAAAACAAAGCAGAATGCCTATACGTGATATCATATTTGATAATATATTTCTATTTTGGTGTTTTCTTTAGTATGTTAACGCTCTAAGATGGATAGAAGGAGGAAGCTTTTTGAAAGCATCTTTATGCAACTCCATTAAATTATCATTACGAAACATAAAAGAGACAAGTTAAATTTAACAGGTTCATTGTGGGATGGGACCAATTCGTCATCGTGCATTCAAGGAGTTGTTGAATGTTTATGTACATATATAGGTATTTTTTGAAGAGTTTCTGAGCTAACTCGCTGTTACACTACATTTATATAAGCCAATGCTCGACCCTTCAAGTCATGCGTGGATCTCTGCTTGATACATGGAACTTTTACTGGCAATGTAGTCTGCAATTGTTCTCATGACACCTCTGTCTGTTAATCCCACGTCAAAAGATAAAAGTACCTAGGTGTCATAAAATATCCACTAAGATAACTACCTATCTACATAAACCTTAATGCTGCGAAACGGTTAAGTGCCGTTCCAAATACTTCAGCGCATTGTCAGCTAAAGAATAACAATTTGCGGCCGGCGTGTGGCTTACTTTTTTCACAATGCATCGCATCTTGCATTGACGTAATTATAATTAGCACCAGTTAGTTGCTAAAGAGTAAAGACGAGAGCGGCGGTGATGCAACTGCGTATTGAGTTGCACTTACCGATTCTTGGCCAATAGATCTCCTTGGGTATGTGGTTTGTGATGGAAATTCTAGATTTGATTCATAGGTCGATGGCATTTGGAAGAAAAATCCATAGTTCACTCAAGTCCAGTGCCGGATTTAGATGTCTTTACTGCCGCCACCCCATATACCTATCTAAAATAATAATAACTAGAGGACGCCGGTAATTTTATCCGCGAAATTCCTCTCCCGTAAAAAAATCGGAATAAAAAGTAGCCTATGTTATTCTGATATATAAGCTATTTTATTGTAAAGTTTCTTCAATATCCATTCTGTAGTTTTTTCGTCAACTTTCGCGTATATGATACTAGTAGGTTAATTTATCCTCTGACATCGAGTGAGCTTCTTACTTTTGCTTATGTTTTCGTAACTAAATCACACATGTCTAAAGAAATTTGGATAATAATAATTAGGTAGGCACATATACAGGTACAAGAAAACGATGTAGTGTAAAAGAAGATGTAGTGACTAAAATTGAGAAAGGGGATGCTTAGATGGTTGGGGCATGAAGAGATAATGGATGAAGCAAGATTAACAAAAGAGATTTATGTGGAAATGTTGGAAGCGGAATGCCTAGGCGAATGTTCCTGGATCTAATTCAGGACGTTTTAAAGAATGAAGAAGTTTTAGAGAAAGAAGAATGTTCAAGAGTACCATAAACCGATGAATTTGTATGAAAGGAAAAATGAAAGTGGAAACTAAGGAAGTATGCAAGGACCGTGGCTCATGGAAGGTTGTCTCTGCCTATGGGAATGAGGCGTGATATTATGTATGTACGAGTATGTACATATGTTATAACACAATTTTTAAGCTATTGCATAGCTTCTATCGCGGGCCTTGAGCGTGAAGACCGAATTCAGAAATTCCGTAACGAAAAAACCTAACACCCCTGGATATCAAAAACATAATATAAAAAGCACAATTACGGCATCGACGTCATTTGGAGCGTGGCCTAGAGGCAAGGCGCTCGAAAAAAAAAATTGCGGAACCGATGGGATCCGAACCCGCGTCTCTCTGGCAATACGGGCACTTAGAGCGCCTTGCCACTCGGCCACGGTCCCGATGACGTCGGTAAGTAAACATAATTTGATAAAAAATGCTATGCTATAGTTTTACCGCGACAGTCTCCGAGTGCCACACATCTTTTTTTTTTATTTCTTTCAATAAAACTGTAAAATAAGCTAGGTAAAACTAATTTAAATAATTCCAAAGCACACTTAGTGTAGAGTGATTTATTACATCCATAATAACCACTTCAATCAGAAGCCGTTTAATTTAACTACAGTTATTAAAGTGAATGAGTGTAAGATGGAGCGCTAACCGTTGCTCTTCAGGGTTGAGCAACTTACATTCTCCGAGTTCTCTCAATGCCGAGTTGAATCTGCGTATAGTTGTGCCACGCGGTTTTAGTCGCCGTAACTATGATCGTCAGCACCATCATGATCTTTTTCACCTTATTTTAATGGCCCATTATTGGTTCTTCACTCACCACGCTGCTTCAAAGCGGGTTGGCGAACTTAATCCACACCCTAATTAACTTTATCACAAGTTACCTTGCTATCTAGCTGAATGACGGTAAGTGATGATGTGATGCAACCCGGGACCTTCCTCTTATGAATCTACTACCCTTGCCGCTGCGCCACGAACCCCGTCCAATCACTACTTCTTATTATAATAACTAGATTTATTTATTTAGTCACATTTCCACAATATACATGTCATATCAATAATAGTTGAAATATGTCATTTGTACAGTGAAACCCGGTTTCACAGTTTAATTGAGTGTTTTCTCAATTGAATATTATGTACATAATGCAGTGTCACATCGTTAATAATAACACATTTTTAATTTAACTGGAAACTATGTTACGACTTTTAATTCCACAGAATTAACTTTCTACTAAATTTTTAAAGGTTACCCACTAACCATAATTAGATGTCCAGTTCAATTTATGAAATAACATAATATTAGTGTATTTATATGCAAATAATTCGAAAGCAATGTTTTGCCGCTAAAATCGTAGGTTATTCCTATAATATTATGCAAATTGATATAACACTTTATATGCAAAATAAAAGCGCCGTATAGGCTTTCCAGTTTTGCGGTTACGTAATAAAAACATAATTAAAAATCATCTAAATGCATACATACATATTCAAAAAATATTTGAGGACAAACACAATAAAACAGCTTAAACTAATCTATATTGGTAGGACTAATTAGAGACTCACATTTATATTTTGTAGCCAAAAGACGAAAGTTGACTTTTCTGTATAGTGGGAATTTTCCTCTACAGTAGGGGAGCCCAAAAGAGCATTTTTGTAAATACTCGAGCGCCGCAGATGAAAATAAGAGAGGATACCTTTCATATTTACCTCCACCAAGAGGGCGTTCAGGACAACTCGTTAAATTATTTAACGATTTGACTTTAAAATCAAAGAGCTGGAGCGTTGAGCGGCCTCAGATTCCTTGACGTTAAGTTCGAACATCGGTTTTGACAGATACATTTACATTTCGTGGTATTTCTGCGCATCGACATTTTTCAAATAAATATTTTAAAAGGTAACTCTGAACACCCGCTCCAACAAGATTTTTAGTTTAGAACAAGTTATCCTCCCATATATTCATTTGCCGCGCTCGAGTTCAAAAAATTCCCTCTTGGGTTCCCCTACTACAAAGCACAGAGTCACATTGAAAGTATTAATCTTTATAGAAAAAACATACCTTCTATACTTTGTGTTTCTCCCACATCCTAGGAGTTTTAAATGAAAAGACTAACTACAATAGTTGCAACAAGTAGCCATTTTCACTACGTTATTTACTTACTACGCGTAAGTAGGTCAAAAAGCGCCGCGAAGGCCGCCACTAGACACTTCCTTGTGAAAATCACACATAATAACAGTTGCTCGTAGGTACCTGCTCGCAACGCTTACGCATCGGTTGAATAACGACGGTATTATCCGACGCTTCATTGTGAGATAATCACTGATACGCTCTATTACTCGCCCTCTGTGCTAACATTTACAAAAGGTATGGATTCCATACATATTATTAATTGTAATGCCATATAGAAGCTTGCTTTTACACAACATGTGTCTAATCAAGCCTAGACTATATTGAGGTATCTACGATTTTTATCATCAGTCTATTCTTAATAGTCCACTGCAGAACCTAGTTTGTCTACTTGTAGGAAGGTAGGAAGGCATTCGGATCTGAAACCTTAACCAGCTCCAACAGGGGGTTTAAGGTTATCATTACAAAATATTGTTTCTATTACACGTTTATTGCATTGACCAAAATCTAATCCGCTTAACATGCTCTTCGGAACACGTAATAGGTACCAACAGCTTCCAAATTTTGGGCTATTACTTAGATAGCCACAAAATCTCAATTTAATACAGTACCTTATGATTGGGAGTCGCATGGGCTTGTCACTGCACTAATGTGACTATCACGAGATAAAATGCGCAGCTCTGTACTGTTAGTCTGAGGCATAGGTGACAGCCACATATGCATGTAAATGTACCTGCATCTAAGCCACATGACTGTACAAATAAGCAGCATTAGTTCGATAAATAAGCTGTGGAACAAATAAAAGTAAAAGAAACACAATAAATCGCATTTGAAAGAATTTTAATACCATCAAGTACATTAAATCGAAACAATACCAATTTACACTTTACATTGTATAATTTAATTAATGATATAGATACATTCGATATAACAACCCTTTGTCTAGATCTACTTAGTTGTAACTACTTACTGGAAAATCAATACAAACTACGTACTCCTTAACTAAACATTACTGAACCAATTCAACTAATACAACATTTCACTCTTTTGTAGCTGTACCCCGCAGTTGTAGCTTAATGCTGAAAAGCCACCCCCAATATCCTTCTTTCGTTTCATTTCCAAGCAGTAGTTAATGTTATTTTCTGCCACGGAACATTTTATGGGCGAGTACGACTCGCACTTGGCCGCTTTTTATTCGCGGTTAATGCATAAGTATTTTATTAGCAAATACAACCAAACTTTTCAGTTTTGTTATATTTGTATTGGTAAGTATACGAGTACATTTAATGCCATGCGACCCTTTTTTGATCGACTACAATTTGGCCCTTGACTACTATCACACCTGGTGTTACGTGATGATGCAATTTAAAATGGCTAAAAAAAGCGGGCAACTTGTTAGGAGTAGGATGAAATCCACGCCCCTCTCGGTTTCTACACGACATCGCACTTACTTAGTTTTAGTTTCATGTTTACGATTTTAACAAATAATTTAAATTAATTTATATCGTAATTAACATAAAAGCCGTTGACAATGTCTCTCACAAATCGGACTAAACCTCCAAATACTTGCATAATTAAATAAGTTCTAATAATCGAGTAGCAAGCCACGCGCAAACTTGCCACGATAAGCAGAATGCCGTGACCATAATAAGTTTTATTATAATCAATGACAATGATCGAGCTACTGTAAGGCACCTAATTGCCTTGTTGAACCAGTGACTAGTTTGTGTGGCTTAAATATTATGAAATATTGTTTTTTATTTTTATAATTTTGTTTTTTATTTCTCTCAAAAAAAGGTTTACAGCAGCTCGAAATTGCGAACAGTGTCTTGAGTGGGTTGTGCACAAAAATATATAAATAATTTGTTTAAATGGGAGAAAAGACAAATTAATTTAGGCCAGTCTGTTGTTTTAATGGTAGTTTAGAAAGAAACTATTACTAAACTGAGCCTTAAAACAAATAATAAACTAAACGCTTAATTGAGATTTCACCTTAAATCACTTATGCAAGATACAGTCAAAGCTATAAAATATAATTGTTTCACAAGGGCACTGTTTCAGTTGCCAACGTGGAGTTAGACAAGAGTTTTTATATTATGATAATTTTGGAGATTGTAGGCCCCCTACTATCTCCAAAATTATTTATTCCTACACCTTTAATCGACATTAAAAAAAATTCTGTTTTCGATTTGTATGTTTATATGTGTAAATGTTGCATATAATATTTAATATTAATGTTGAATTAAAAATAAGGAAATAACATCGGTGTCTTAATTATTTTTTTATGTAGGGAATTAATGTAAGTAGGCCCATGGTTTAAAGCTCTCGTAATTAATAGGCCCGTCTTTCGAAATCTTGTTCCTTCCTTATAAAGTTTGTTACGAAATATATGTTCATCAAACAACTTAATTTGCATGTACCTATCTATGTTTGGTGATAACACCTTTTTCACCTAAAATATCTTAATCGAATTCATCAATCCTGAATACGAATTTAAAATAACTTAAATCCTGGTATTACAATAACAAAAGGTGTCTTGGTGATAACTAAATATTCCTGACTTTGTTTGTTATTGATGACTAAGGCCCGTTTCGAAGTCTCGGATGGATGTTTGGGTTACGATCTTATATATCTCTTTATAGCAGTATAAAACAGATTATAAATGGCATTTTTATAAATGTAGATAGGTACATACTGTTTAACTTCAAATTAATTTTAAATTCAAAGTTATTCAGACCTCAAGCATTGCAAATATTTGCAATACCCTGAAAGTATACGCAACTAATAGAAGAGTCGAACACGAGCAAAATGAAGAAACGACAAATTTCTTCACACACGACCCTACGCAAAAGGTTAGGAAATAAATCGTGTCCTTTCACAAAATCCCGTCATCTAGCACTTTAGTTCACAAATTATTTTATAGAACAATGAACTCTATGTTTATAGTGATAAGAGCTAGGAAATTGAGTAGGTACATTTCAAGCCATAGCCGATTGAAAGTACCCTGTCCAGTTTCAGTAATGTTTAGTACGCGTTTAAGGTCCGTTTTCACTATCGATTCATATTGGACAAGTGTCTAAAACTAAAATATGTTAGTGATATGATGTGATACGATATTTACTAAGCGAGCAAATAGTTTATCATGTAGTATAATGTGATAATAAATATAATTGATATTTAATTTCATAGTATCCATACTTCATCCATCTATTCATTTTTGATTCCCATCAAAATTTCATCAATAAATACATACATACAATTACAATAATCAAATAAACGATACAATATAATAATAATAAAAGAGTTTTAACAAAACAAAGTTAATTTTCAAAAGTTTTGAACCTTAAAAATTAATGTTTAAGGTCGCACGAGAATGCGTCACATTTGTCGATATGTATTAGTGAAAACGGACACTAACAAAAGTTTTAATAGTAAATTATATTACACAGTTTGGCTTCGCCTACATACAATCTACTACGCTCAGAATATTTACACGTCTAAGGAATTATAGACACCTATATAGTAAACACTACGCAAGGCTTACTTAGTAGATACTTATAGATTTGGCAATATTTATGACAGCGTAAAAAGCTGAGAATGGAAATAACTTTGGTGCAAAAAATTATAGTGTTTTATTCTTTGATGTCAATGATTCATTGAGTATGTATGTTATAATATAAATAAATGAGAATCATAAAAAATATTAGACGTTCAAGGAAATCGCCCATTCACACAGCGGCCGGGACGGCATGGCGTTCCAATGTTAGCGCGAATTTGGGTTAATACAAATCACGACACACCTATACTCGGAACCGTATAGATTGGCAATAAAGGGCGTTGAAACTCCGACAGTCACAAAGCACAGGAATAGACATACTACTGTCTATCTCTCTCGTGTCTATGTATATATATTTGAGGAATCAACGCTGTTTATCTTCAATCTATATGGTTCGGAGTATAGTCATTGAGCTTAGTTTGACGTTCTATTTGCAACGGCTCACTTCGCGCCAATATCGCATCGCCGTCTCGTCCTACCCACTGTGTGGTGACACCATAAGATATTACAATAAAAATAATGAATTAACAATGTTAACTAACACACAATGGCGGTTACACAATTTTATTTTATTCTTATAGCATGGTGTTACAAATTAAAAATTATTTCTATAGTAAGGGGTTCTTCGTTACAATTTTATCATTATTTCAAACATTAATTATACAAAACATTACAAACAGAAATAGTTAAAAATTTAAATTATTTATCTATCTAGCGAGAAAAACTATCCATCAGAGAAGTGGCTATCACTGAAAATGTATTGAGAAGTCTTTTTATTTTGAGATACAGCTGTTCTTAACATTTGACCGTTTATCAAAGTTCTTAACAAGCGAGATTTCTACAGTACTTAAAAACAAACTATGCTTATTTAATATCGGTATCAATTCTGATGACATTTCTTAAAAAGCTTATATTTAGAGTAAGCAGTGACTTACGCCAATTATAAGCTTTCCAGATTCGGTACTTACGTCAAAATTACTTAACAAATTGGTACCGGCACAGTAAGTCATCATTTACCTTTCATCAGAATTGTTACCTTTTTTCTTAACAATAATTAGTACGGACTTACGAAACTTTGGCAACCGAGATAAGAATTAGTCGTAATCGCAATTATTTTAAGATTATTCAACTAACATTTATCAAATCTACACTTTGAGAATCTTAAAACTACAGTTTAGTAATCAGGTTTAGTATTGTCTATCTAATATACCTACGATTAAAAAACCTACACAATCACATCTCCTAAACGTTTATTAATATGAATGATACGGGCAAAGTTCATAGGGTGTAAATAACTTGGCACTTACACCAATCGCGACTATTCCATTGGTTTTACGTGTTCTAATGAAAGGTAATCGGTGGCGTAAGTGCGGGAAAAGAATTACGAGGGACAAATTCTTTGACAATCTAGTGCTTTCGTAACTTAAGTATTGACTCTATATAATGTGGTTTGCAGTTACGACCAAGAAAGGTAAAATCTAATCCGTGACCAAATTATATTTTAGGCCAATCAACCATTTGGCAATCGTTTAAATTAAAATAATTGTAGCGATGTTTCTTTTTAGATTTTAATCCCCTTTTCTCTACGTTGAAGGGAGCGTAAAAGTTAAGACTGTTGTTCAAATAAGTTAAAAACGGTTTTTAGGCCAAGATGATTTAGCCGTTTCAGTTGACTTAATCCAGCAGCAATATTTTATTTAAAATGGAAAAACTTTTGATTGACTATTAATATAACCCTATTTCGTTTTAGTTTTAGTTTGATGACAATATTTTAAATAGATTTTAATTAATTTCAATTCCATGTAAATTTAATTCAGAAGTTCTTTGCACAGTAATTTTTGCCCAAATAAGTATCTTATGTCGATTCCACCCAACCATAGAACTTCGCCAGTAAGAGGTACAACTCCAAAATCTATGAGATTATATTTTAATAACTAGGATGAGTGTTAACTTCATAAAGCTATGCGGCCACCGTCTTGTGAGCTGGTGGACGTTGAACTTAACAGTTACAGAAGATATTTGTAGTTTGACAAACACACAGTAGGATACAAGCAAGATATACAGTTTAAAGTTAATGTGGAGTTTTAGACAGAGCAAGTTAAGTTTTTGATAATGAATAGAATCTCGATTGTGATTTTTTTTGAGTTGACGACATATCACGTTAAACTGAACATAGACCAATGTGTAATATGTTATAGTTCCGCAGTCAGGTCCTAAAAGAATATTGGATTTTTGTCTGTGTGAAACAAATATAGTTTTACTTATTAAGCTTATTGACTATGGAACTCTAAAAACTATATTCAAGTTAGAATATATAATACTTTTATATATTCTAGACTTATTGGAATCTAGGTTTTACGTAATGTTTTGATCCAAAGTTACATTTACCTTGCAAAAGGCCAAGCAGTCGATTAACATCCGTTTTTAATTAGCGCTTCAAAAACTTCGTTGGGTTGCTTAGCAACGCTAAAAAGGATCATTATATTATTGGTCAAAATAACGAATCATCAAATTATAGGTAAACGTCATTAATTAATAAGTAATAACGACAGCAAAAAGATGCAGATACGTTAACGCATTCTTTAAATTCGAATCATAGATAAAAGTACAGAATAAGTTCTATGATTCGGAATGATATAATATGTGATATGATATATGACGTATACAATATGTTGTACTATAATTCAGTCGATGTTACCTTATATATATCATGTAATGATAATGTTATGATAGATAAGATACCATGTTAAGATGGACATGGGTGTGTGCTTTCTAAATCTGGCAATCTGCATATTATGGCATTTAACTATTAGTGTATCAAATTTTTAATTAATATATAGACGTTTGATGTTTAATTTAGATCAAGTTAATAAGATACCGTGATAGAGAAAGGCGCAGCTGAAGTGATAGGTCAATGTCCATGTATAGAAGAAGGGCAATTATGGAATTTATTAGACTACAAGTAATAAAATAAAAAATGTGGACTGCTATTAGTTGAAAGTATTAGCTTACGTTTTATTGGTTTACAAATAGATATATAAGTAAGTAAATCAGTGAATAAACTAAGCAACGTTCGTACTTGTTAAAAAACATAATTGATAAATCATAGCTAATAAAAGCAGCAATTTTCGGTTTCGATTATGCATTCCAGAACTTCTACTACTAATATAGTGAAATCATCAATAGAACCGTTTAGATGAACCCATCGACGAAAAAGGACCGACAGAAGAGAACATCATTAAACTCTTCAATATAAAACATGAGAATATCAGAATAGCATCACCATCGAAATACATACAAGTTAAAGTTACTTGTGAACGTGGCGTAATAAGGAAACTTTTAAAGAAAGTTCATCGACCACGCCTCCATGACAAATATTTAAACCCATCCGACCTTTATAAACCTTTACCAAAGATGTTCCACGTTTATCTTTCTCTTAATCCCCCACTGAGTTAGCAATACAACGTCCTATAAACTCTAGAGTGCTGATAGTAATCTGCCCACGTCAATCTTCGTGTCTAATCTAAAAATTACTTAATACTTAATCAAAATTTACACACTCGAAGTAAGCTTTGAGTAGCGATCGAGGTATTATGTTCGATGTCCTCATTTTATTGTTTCTTAGTATTCCTTACATTGATTGATTTGATATGCGCGCTAAACTTATAGCTTAAAATTAAAACATCATTTTTTAAACCATAATTATACCAACATTGATAACGCGGCCAATTGTCTCTTGAATATATGTCAGAGAGATAGCTGTGTGCTCGGAGGATTAAGGATCTGTGTTGTTGACCGGTGGTGTATGTCAATGACGTAAGAATATTATTATATAGTCGATGAATAGTCAAATGTATGTTGATAATTCAATCCTACTAAGATAGTCTGGGCAATAAGAACTTTTGTATGATATCAAAGTTCACCTTCAATGTGAACGTTGATATCATAAAGGATCCTTAATACTGTATGCCAGTCGCAAGCCTCGAACTCTGTTCTAGACTCCCTGCCACGCGATAGGCATCCTGGTACAGTTAGCCCATACACATACCCCTCTCTGCGACATATATATCGAACGAATGAGATGATTTACGAACACGTTTCCTAACACTTGTATGACCTGATGTAACAAGACTTATAAAGTACCTACCTAACTTAAACATCCATTAGACTAAAATGGTCTAATGGTTATTCAAGCTAGAAAAGAGAGATAAGAAAAATAAAATGGTATCGATCTAGACTCAGCATTTGGCACATATAATTTTATAGCAATTCCTCCATTCACAAAACGAATAGCACTTAGTGGTAATTCCAATAAAATTGCTATTTTACAAGTATAACCACAATTTAGGTCGATAGTTTCAAAACTGGTCTGCCGTGTTACGCAATGTAAGATAGGGTTACTAGATCTCCTGATGTAAATTATTACGCTAGTAAAACATTGGCGATATTTTAAAGTGATTCACTGTTGGAAAAAGCTCCAAAAATATTATGTGGGCAATGTAGCAAGAAATCTTCAATTTGATAACACTTAAGTAATGTGAGTAAGTTTCAAGATGGTAACAACTAGGACAGAACTGATGGCCTATCTAATAGCACATAGAACAATATATCAGATCATATCACCAGGAAGGCGGCACATAACCACACGTTGAATTTCCCAATCTTTGCAATTGCTCGCATCATTACAACGTACTTCCCAAATACATTTAGGAGCAGATATTTGTGTAACATCTACTATCTTAACTTCGTACGATTGGGTAATATTCTTACAAATAAAAGACATTATGATCTGATCTCAATCCAAGTTATTTAACTACATTAACTTTTTGTATAGAACTAATATTTCAATCAGATTTGCCATTACATTATCGTTGTCTTGCAACCTTACGTATACTAATTCGTAAGAGATGTAAGAATATATTTCACTTGGAAATTTTAAGTCTAACACTTAGATGGCGTATGATATCGTGATTTATATGCGTTTTTTGGTCCTGCGCTGTTTCAAAATCGAGCGCCTTTCGCCAATTCGCAAAAGAAGTAATTATGCAAGAAGCCATTTTTAAAAAGATAGGTAATAAAAACATAAAAACTGCAAAGTTCTCCTCGTACCAACTAATGAAACAACTTTCATACAGGAGCGAAATCCTGATCAGATTTGATTTATTGACGAGTAAAATGTGATCAGAATGTATTTGTGGAAGGTCCATTCAATTAATTGCAATAAAACGTGACCAACTAAACCTGATGCCATAATTTGTTAATCAATATTTTCAACCAATCAAAAGTAATTGAGTAGTTTTATTACACTAACTAAGAAATTCTGATCAGGATTTCGCAAATATAAATAAAACTTAAAGTGATGAAAGATCTGAGAGTGACCAAAACTAAAACGAAAGACTAAGGAAGGCCACCGGAACCAAGTCTAACTCATTTATCCTTAGGTCACGCTCGACCCAGCATGGCGGCGACGTCCCCAGCGGACTGGGAGTGCAGCAGGGCTGTCCGCGTGGGCCTCGGGGGTGGCAGACGAGGTAGTGCCAGCATTGCCGATGGGGTTGATCCGAGGGCGCATCCAATGACGAACTCGTGACGTGTCGCCTCCGTCGGTGTTATGCGTCGTTTTGGGTCCCATCTAGAAAGAAGTTTGCTATTTAATAAATATTTTGGATACATTTTCAAGGCATTTCTATCTGAAGGACGTTTGGACGGATTGGCGGCCTTCGTGGTGCACCAGTATGCAGGGTTGACTTATAATACGGAGGTCATGGGTTCGATTCGCGAACCTTATTATTATTGGTTCAGGTCTCGCTGGTAGGAGACTTCGGCCGTAGGTAGTTAGCAACCTGCCAATAACGACTTACAATTCCGGCAGAAAATTAAGGTTACCGATTTCATCTTAAGGAAGTCAAGGACTAACTTGTAGTGAGAAAAAAACATTTGCCCCAAAGTAAATTTAAAACAGCATCAAGCAAGATTGCAAGATTGATAGCTTTGAGTCATACGATTTGAGACTATAGGGTGGCAACTAACCACCGACGAAACCAGACCTTAGTCTATTTAGAAAATATTATTTCCAAAAATCGACCCGCATTGGATATCGACCCTTTATGTTACACCATTTCTGAATAAATCCCAATAGTAGGTAAATTGTTATTTCATATGTAAAATCGCAATTCAAAAAGATATCACAACTTTTAGAATTATCAATTTAGGATATCGTACTAGATTATGGAATGCAACAGCAGCAATTAGTATCTAAACGTACTTTAACTGGAATTCAAAACTATTTCTAGTTCTGACCGAAGGAAGTTCATATTAATGCAAATTCGAGATAATTAATTGTGCAACATTAGAATGCAGTTGTTACTTGCTCACGAAGGTTGTTTTTGGATTATTTATACTCGTAATTTTATCTCAGTATCAAATTATTATTTTTCTTGCGTGATCGTGTATTAAATGTATGATAACATATTCGTTGCCTTATACAGGGTTGAGCTTTGGTGTTGCCACAGAGCTTTGAATGTAAACCTTCAATCAGAATAATTGTTTTTTATCCGACTCCAGAAGGAGGGTTATGTTTTTCGAGCAAAATTGTGTATGTTTATCTCATTGCTTTCTTTTACAGATGATATTAAAGTCTCTGAAGGTTGTTAGGTATATTATCACACAGCTAGATTTTAGTTTTATTTTAATTAGATATCTTTTCATCATCATCATCATAAGTTAGCTTAAAACTAGATTAAATGCCTACCCGCTTATTCAGACTTATTCGTACCACCAAACTTAAAAATTGTAGATATCCTAGTAATTTAGGTGGCGGTTTTTCGGGAGTTTAGAAAATGTTATTGCTTTGGATGGGCTCTTTCCAAACTTTGACAAAGATACGAGGTCGTTTGTACGATTAAAATTATGTGAAACCAGGTAAATAAAAGCTTGTAAAAAGTTCTGAAATAATATTATGTCCTGTCTAAAAGCTCGAAGAGCCTGCACACAAAAGTGACAGTAGGTTCACCGACCGCTGTCCAGTTCATATCTAGATCAAGGTGGTGCTGTTTCCAAGCTGGACTAGATTCTGACGCTAAGCTCATTTAATGCACATTTATAAATAAACAGCCGTGTCACTGCAAATCCACTGACTCTTACACTAGTTGCTGCCCGCAGATTTGTCTGTACCTACGAGACCGTGTGTACACGCGTGGGGACATCGGCCTGTTTTATTCGTCATAGTTACAACTTTGATAATTCTTTTTTTATTAGAAAGAGTCCAAGATGGTCCCGTAGTCCTCTGAATCTGATGATTGGATCCTGGGAAAATTGAAAGAACTCTTAAAATTTTATAGGCTGAATTCACATCAACGGTTTTATATTTTTATTAAAAATTTTACTTTATAACGATCATTATCAGATATTTATGATGAGGAAAGGGACTGACTGTTTAACGTGCTCTCCGAGACACGTCGGGGATGTAACACCGCTAACTTACCAACACCAGGCTACGAATATTTGCTGAAAATTTCTGAAGAAGACAAAGCTCAGTTTTTAATAAACCAACTTAATGCTCGAGCCCAGAACCTCATGTCCAGACGCTGTAGGTGCTAACCGATGGACCAACGAGGCTGTTACTCAACTGCTCGTAAATTTCAGTAGCTGCAAGTTAATAACACTCGTGTGGAATGCTGCCAACAATGCTCTGCGCAAATCGTGGACCAGCTGTATCTCTACGTGAAATAATTTAATTGCGGTCGAAGGTAATTATCTCATGTCTCGTAAAAAATTAAGCTTCACTACATAAATTGATAAAATAAATATATTTGCAATCCCTTAATTGCCCATAAAAAGGAATGTGTCTGTTTCAAAACAAGTATTAATTTAGTAAAAAAATTAGGGAATAACCCAAGGAGCAATCAGAAATTAAAGAAATTAGTAAGTAACGCTGTACGGAAATTATTCGACTATAACAAGTTTTATTTACTCTATCCTTATATATTATAAAACAAATATCCCCCGCCGCTTCTATCTGTCTGTGTTGATAGTGTGGACGCCTACTTATAAACTATGTTGATCGTACCTTTAAAACTGTCATCGTATAACTCTCTATATTATCTATGTCCGTCTGACTGTGCACTGTTCTGTTGTAAATGTTTTCTTTCAAATAAACTTTAAAGCTTTATTAATCAAGTTCAATTGCTTTTCCATCAGTTTGTCTCTATGTTTGCGATAAACTCAAAAACATCTGAACGGACTGTCATGTGGTTTTCCCCAATAGATAGAGTAGTTCCTGCGGAAGATTTTGGTATATAATTTTCCAAGGTTACCAATAATAATAATTTGTTGATTCAACAATGATTGTTCCTATAGTCGTTTCAGTCAACGGTCTTATAGCGAAAAGCTTTGACGAACATCTTAAAAAGCTTTCGCTTAATTGTTGGATCAAGGTTCGGATACAGAAGGCAGTAATTCTTGAAACGGCGCGTATTATGAGAAGGTTCCTCACTCTGGAGCCCTGACCACCGGTTGCTTGGACCCCCGGGCCCCGCAGCAGGCGGAATGGATTTTTTTATAAATTTTTAATAGTGTTTTTTTTATATAATTTTATAAGCATTGTTAAAAATTTTTAAATAATTGTATATAAATAAATGAGTGATATAATTTACATAAATTGAATAAAATATGATGATAATGGTTGCAAAAGTCGGAGTAATTGAAGCCGCCTCGGAGTTTTCCCAAAAACGCTTTAGGTATCTATTTGATAACGAAAAATAGAACCGGCTCAAAACGCACTAAAAAGTAAAAAATAACTGTGTCATTTAGTTGCTTTACTTTACTTAAGCATATCTATTAAGTCGGTGCCAGCAAGTTTAAGGAACATTTATTTTACGTAGTAAAGCAGTTTGTGGGTTCTATGTAAGGTCCTTAGAGTAGAAACCTTGGCTGGCACGACCCTTAAATATGCTTAAGTAAATTAAAGCGACTAATAACACAGTTATTTCTTGCTTTTTAGTGATTTATCACCATGCAACGTACTCGTACTATACTGTCATAGTATATTATACGGCACTTGTAGCCAAAAAGCTACCGATACTTACACAAAAACCGAAATCGCTGCAAGTGTGCCTATACAATTTGGAGAGTTCCTTCAATTTTCCCAGGATATCATCATCAGATCCTAACATGATGACAATGGGACCACCTGGACAGTGTGCCCTTTCTAATAAAAAAGAATTATCAAAATCGGACAACACTGTAAAAAATTATGCGTGGTCATACATAAAAAAAAATATACGTGTCGAATTGAGAACATCCTCAGTTTTTTTTCGTCGGTTAAAAATTATTTGAGATACAAAACAATATACGGAAGTATTGTTTCTGTTTACAAAAAATCCGCGATGCTTATACCTATCTATCTTTTGAGACTAATAACAATTTGTTAAACAATGTGACCATCATATATTATGCTTGCAGTAAAGCGATAAACAGTTTAATATACTTTTCCCACTTGGAGATAAATCTTAACCTCAAAAAACCCTAACATATCTATTTACCTAAATGTACATAAAATTACTATAGTTCACACTAATTAATGTTTCGCAGCTCTATATGTCTGATAAGTTATTTAGACCAAATACCTGTACTATCCGTACTACAGATTTATACTCGAAGTGGTATGTCTATAGCATTGCTGGAGCAATTATTTTAAGTTTTGATTGTCAAGCCCGCGTTTATTTTCGTTTCTTATACGGATTTTAAGCGATTAAGATTTTTCTTAGTTGTTAGCTCGTGCCTTATTCGACATAACATAGCATAGCTGAGTTTTTTATTGCGACGATTAATTATCGCTTAGCTTTAGGTAGGAAACTGAACCTAATATTAGTTTTTAAGTGACGACGTAATAAGTACCCAGTGCCAGACCTCTCGCTGGATATAAAAATAATAAATTAGAAGTATTTTCCCTGTATGCTCCTATATATAAATAGATGAGGAAAAATGGGAGAAGAAAATAAATGAATTGGTGGGCATGATTCCATTTATTAATCTTTGATCTATTCCAATATCAAGTCCGTTAGTGTAATTCAGACCTCAAATTATACTTGAACTTATAATTAGAAGACAGTTGCATAACAATATATATTTCATCTAATATACATTCGACAAATAATTCGCGATTTGTTTTACTTAAGGGGGGGGAGTTCTTAGAGGGTCTGACAATTATATACGCCCATGTACTTACTACTTACGGTACTTTTATTCAGACATTAATATTGCCCAGAAGATTTAGCTATTTCAAGATCTAGACCAGACATTTATCTTTTTTCGAAACAAATTAAATGTATACTTAGTGGTTGTTGAGCTTACAGTGCCGTGGGAAACAAATATCCCTAAAAACCATACATTAGAAGTGAATAAGTATTATGACCTTACAAATGAACTAACAAAAACCTGGCTTTATTCTAGTGTCCAAGGCTGCATTTGCAGGATCTTACCAGATTTGATTGGGCAGGGAGAACAATTCGAGCACAGAAGGCGAGCGTTAACCGGTTACAGAGATTACTCTTAAGCCTAAATCCGTGCCGCAAATCGGACTCTGTTCGGAGATGTTCTGCCACACGATGGACCCGTCATCTGCACGGTGAATCCATGGAATGCTAAGTTATTCGTCTCACAAGAGGGGGATATATACACTAACATAATAAGCATATAAAAAAGGTATAAAACTCATAGTTAGGTACTTCATTCTGGGTGGTGCAGCCTGGTAGGTACTGAGTACCTTCTACCTACTTAACAAAACATACAGAAATGATGTTAAACTTTCGCGATGTTAACATAACTCTTACCTTTCTATGTAAATGGTTGCCCTCACAATTACACGCTGCGTTGGTATGCGATGCGAAAGCGTAATTAATTATTCGTAATACAAATGTAAAGTATCTTTGAAGACTATTCAAGGTATATCTACCTACTTAGCTAACAGGCGCCATACTAAAACGTAAGAAGAATAGGACTGTAAAAGAAATAAAACAAATAAAATTAAAAAAAAACAAGATATGTACTCAAAGAACCTTCTAATTGTTCACTCTAAGGGTCAGTGCCAACACACTGTCGCTATTACACCGCTAAATAGCAAGTATTATTCGCTGGTCCAAATAAGTTTCAGCAGACACATGGATCAATTGTTTGGATAAGATGTTCAAAAAGTTTTTGGAATCCAGTGACCTAGGGACCCATTGTCTCTAACGCAAGCGCCGCAAATATAAAGTTATTGATAATTAATATTAAATTTAATATGTCACATAAATCTCTAAATGAAAGAAAAACAAAATTAATTCTATAGTTATCGTAGAAGAAGCATAAGCAGAAAAAGACAAATGATTAGAGATAAGATGAAAATACATTCATTGATAGAAGTTGAGGAGTTGATTAAACTCATACCTAAAATTAGTTCATTTATTTTTGTATAAAAATGAAATTAAAAGTTGTAGTTTAAAGCCTTTTACACATTTCGATCACAATCGGCTAGCATAATGACGTTATTTCATATCAACTGATATCAGGAAGTGCGGTAAACATTTCGAAACTTCGCTTCTTTATTACATAAACCAATTGTATTACATCAATGATCAAGGGGCCTAACGTTGGATTATCTATCGAATTGATAGCGCGCGGCTTACCGAGGCCACAAATGTTCCTTACATTACAACAATAACCATACTCTTGAGCACTGAACAACAATATCGAAGGGCTCCGTGGCGCATTGGTATGCGCAGTGGATTTATAAGACGAAGATTTTCTAAATTGGTCCGGATCTGGCTGGTGGGAGGCTTATACCGTGGCTAATTTCCACCCTACCGACAAAGGATTACCGCGCGAGTGTGGATTTTATCCTACTCCTAACAAATTATTCCGCTTCCATCTAAGATTTCATCGTCACTGAACATCAGGTGTAACAGCAGTCAAGGGCCAACTTGTAAAATACAAAAAAAAAATATTTTGGAAGAAAAACATGTCAGGACAATATTTTATTGCTCAACTCAGGACTTGAACATAGGACCTAGTCATAGCTAGATAGCCTAGATCGGAAACAACATTAACTACTAGACCAACGAGGCAATACTACAGTCGGTAACTTAGTACATAATATGCTTAAATTAAGATCTGGTTAATGTAAATTTAATCGAACCCTAAATGGTCTGATATTGTAAATGTACAGAATGTAAAATAAGATAACAAAGAAAGATTGATTATTTATTTACGAATATTATGTAAGCCCCTGTAGTCCGTTAATGGACCGGGCTCAAATTTGAAAAAAATGAGGTTCGATTCTTGCCCGTGGGACTATTCTCGTAAACACTCCTAAAATAGATATAATCATATTTTGTAAGGAAGTGCAATGACAAATTGTATGGCAATTTTTTTTTATCGGTCACGTCAGTCACGTTGGTCTAGTGGTTAGCCTATGCGGCTTCGACCACGAGGGTCCTGGGTTCGAGCCATAGGCGGGTTCAGAGCTTTTCATTCTTCTAGATATGAAATTTTTAGTACATCTAATAGTGATCGTTAATAAATGAAACATTATCACCCTAAGCCCGCCAACCCGCATTAGAGCAGCGTGGTGGGTCTACGCCCCATATCCTCTCTCCTACAAGGAGGGAGGCCTGGCCTGTATTGGGCCGCTAATAGGCTGATAATGACGACAATGAATTTTTTTTACCAAAAGATTAAAAATTGTAAATTAGTGTACACGTATTTCTCATCTGATTTACTGATGACCCCGCAGCGGTAGATTAATAACAAAGTTGCGAAGTGCTGCAGGGATTGTGATGAAACATTTCATAAAACAACATGAGAATTTAGGAGAATTTTACTATGGGAACCACCGAACACCGCCTTCATAAATTAAGAATGTATCCACTTAACTGGTAACGCAACTCTTTATTTGCACTTGTTTTAGTTTTATTAACCGAATTCATATAAGGAGAACGTTCTCAATTTGTGTTTGTTTTGCTTTTTGAATGTTACGCGATGTCTTCGCTGATTTTGAAACAATTTATATCGTAGGAAGTTTTTGTTTTGAGCTTATATGCTATGTTAGTATCTATATATTTCTTTTGCAGGCTCTATGTTTTACCATTAGAGGTTTATCAACATATACTTCATATTTAAAATGGCTTAATTTCGTTAGGTTAGCCATTGGATTCCATACAGTTTTGGGAGTGATGTAGGATATAGTAAAATTTCCTGAATTTCCGTTATTCCTTTTGGGGTCAGTATTTTTTGTGTTGAAGGAATGAATGGGTTATTTGACAAAGAATTATAGCAAATCTAGATTAGGAAAATAATAAAATTTAATATGTGTGTAGTAAAATTACTCCTTTTAATTGCTACTATTAACTACTAAACACACCACCTTCAGTTTGCTCCTGATATTTTCCTAAGCCCGATTTTACCTGGAAGAAATCACTAGTAATCGATAAGGCTGACTTTTGAACGTCTACTTCCTTCATAATATTATTTCTGTTTGTTTTGATTTTATGTAATTTGGTATACAAATGAAGTATAAATAAATAAATACTAGAAATTAAGACGTATGCGCTATTCAAGATAATCGAATCTAAATAAAAAGATCGAATAATTCCTAAGCAGTTAGTTCTCTATAAATAAATCAGCGGCTATACCTGGAAACTATCTCGAAGATTGTCAACGATACAACTAATAGACGCTAGATGCAGTGTAATTCCACTGTGAGGCCGGAGCACGATCTCCCTATCCCTAGTACTTTCACCGCTCTCGAGACGAAAGGTCAAACGAAGTGTGTGAATTTGTGAAACTTCGCCTCCGCGACACTATTGCTTTGCGATAGGGTCACCATACACCTACTCTCAAGGATATGTCTGATACAAGTGATTTACGCAATCGTGCTAGGGGCAAGGATTGGATAAGATTCTATCTATACTAATATTATAAAGCTGAAAAGTTTGTTATTATTTAATTTAAAGCGCTAGTACCAGGGACTGATTGCACTGCACACATTTTACCACTTTGGAAGTATATTTCGCGCAAACTATTCAGTTTAGAAAAAACGATATTAGAAACCTCAACATACGGATAAGTTTTCAAAAATGTATTTTGAAAACTTATCCATATATTTTTTCATTTAACTTTTTTTTATCCAACCTACACGTGTATGAAGTGTAGATTGGATGAAAAAAAAATTGAGTTTCAGTTCTAAGTATGGGAAAACCCAAAAAAATTTTTTTTTTCTATTTTTGTGTGAAAATCTTGCGGATTCAAGAGTAAAGTGCTTATAGTTTCGGAAAAAAAGTGGCTGTAACACACAGACGGACAGGCAGACAGAGATGTCGATCCATAAGGGTTCTATTTTTTGGAATTTAGCTACGGATCCCTAAAAATAGCAAGAAAATCTGAGCATGTAGGCAGATATTGAGGGGTTTCTACTGCGTAACACTATTCTATGACACCGCGAACAAATTGCAGTGGGCAAGCGAAGCACGCACTGACAGATGAATGGCGTATCACCTGTTATTGCGAGCTATTAACATAATAATATGTCTACGTCTGGCCAGGTCAACTCTGTTTAACCTAGGTACGCGTTGCACTTGCTTATTCATTCTGTTGTCACTTATTCATATCCGCATCACTGTGTCAGTGGGAATGTGTGTCAAAACTCTTCAATCTGAGTGGATCTTGATGATATTCGAGATGCGATCTTAACGTGATCTACAATCTCGGCTTTATTATTACTTGGTAGATCTTGTTGAGAGTTTTGTTATTGTTTTATTACTGGCTGACGTATTTACCTATCTAATAACATAGCTATCAAACTTTTCTTATCTATCTTTCCGTATAAAATTACGAAAGTAGTAAAAGGTACTCGTACTAGGATTTTTCCGTAATTTCTGTGAGATTAACCTACTCTTTAGTTTGAAATTTAAGTATAAGGAGAAGTCTTCTTATTCTTAAATCACAAAAGAAACAGGAATGGTCATTTATTAATTTTTTTATGAGATACTAGCGCCCGTGACTTTTCTGCGGAGTAGGTGTCCCATTTTCTTCGGAACTGAATGAACGACGCAATTCGGAATTGAATATGGATTATTTAGTGCATATTTTCCGGTTAAAGTACAAAACAATTTGAGGCCTGGTTTTTTGTTGAAATTCTTATAATTTGTAGTAGCTTGAAAATTAGTTAACTATATTAATTTAATTATAATATTTACCTATCAAACCAATTGTCTCTACGTAGTTGGCGTGCAAGAAAAAATGTTTAATAATAAGCATTTTGAAGCATTGTTTTACGTTTTATACTTTGTGGTGGCGTTAAAAATCGGTTATACTTGAAAAGTTTTTTTCTCTGACTGTCTTTTAAGAGTTAAAAGAACATGTTCGTGTAACAGTTTGGAGTTTCTAATACCGAAAGCCATGAAAGAAATGACGTAGGTTTTCTTAAAAATTATCTTTTATCTTTATTGTCGTGAGAAACAACTTTTACTTTTATTAACGTACATCCGACCGGTTATAATTCATTCATCAGCTCATTCCACTAGTGATGCGACGTGACTCGTAGGTACTTAGTCGACAAACTTGATTCCCGATTAGGTACAAAGATTAAGTAGTTCTATCGAGTACGATTTCATCTTGATATTGATATATTGAAAAGCGTTGCAACTAGTCGCTTTAAGCTTAGTAGGATACCTTTAGGGCAGTATGGGCACAACGTATCGTGGTTATGGTGTTTTCTTTACATGGGCACTTGTAAGTCTTGTGTTCGAATCCTTTTATTTTCTTTGATAAGATTTAAAGAAAAGTTGTTGTACAATCAACATTGCAAAGTTATGCTTTTCTGTGACTTTTCGGTGGGGTATTCAGTAAGTCGGTAGGTGTTACTTCGTAATTATGTAGGTAGAGAATGATATTGTATTTGACTTCGTATCTAATGATATTTAAGACAGTGAATAGATTTTGGGATACACTAAGAACATAAAAATTAAAATCTTTTTAAAAACTGAACTGACTTCATAATTCAGTGGTTCATCTATGTGAACCACAAATTTATCGACTCGATTGCTCGAATTCCAGTAATTTGAAGTCGGAAATGTTGACATCCCTATTGCAAACGTCTTCCGTGCCCAGACACCACAAAACAGTGTGAACTTGTGTGAAAGCGCAAGTCTGTCGCTTACATAAACAAACATAACAATTTATTATCTTACCAACTGCCGTCACAAAATGCTCTTACTTTGCTTATCTGATGGTATTGTGTCAGTTATCTCAACTGTGCTAATATTGTTTTATACTTTGCTAAATGATTGCCTGCGAATTCGTTAGCGTTGGTAATTTGATTATATCCGTGAGAGTATGGTTCCATTCCTTGTAACAAGCCTATGGGAACTTAAGTAAGCGCTACTACTACAGTCAATCAGCTCTATTAGTTTCGAACCTATACGTCGTCCTTAGTCATGAGCTTGCTTGTTCATGTACCGCGGCGTGAGTCAAATTCCGACAACAGCGACGTGAGTTCTTTTTTTTTAATGACCACAAGTTGGCCCTTGACTGCTATCACACATGTGGGGCAAGTAAGAGTTTTTCACCGACTCATAACGTTAAATTATAAAGCAAAAAAGTGTTTTGCTCTCGCTATAACTAGATGGCGCTACTAAAATTCCATATAAATGTGCGTTACGTTTTTACGCAGTCGCTCGGTAACAAACTCACCCTCGGCACTCTGATGTCGAGTGATGATGCAATCTGAGATCGAAGCGGGCTTACTTGTTAGGAGTAGGATGAAAATACACACTTCTATCGGTTTCTACACGACATCGTACCGGAACGCTAAATCGCTTGGCGTTACGTCTTTGTCGGTAGGGTGGTAACTAGCCACGGCGAAAGCCTCCCACCTAGACCAAGACAAATTGTGAAATATCTCAATCTGCCCCGCCGGGAATCGAACCCAGGACCTCTGCCTTATATATCCACCGCGCATGCCACTGCGCCACGGAGGTAGTCAAACCTAGTGAGAGGTTCTACAGAATATAGCTCTGTTATGTTCAAGGGTTGGTTACCGATGGAATTCTAGTAGATACGTGAGGTTAAACAATTAACGTCTATCTCTTTGTTAATTGGGCACAAAATAGGGCTTTGTAGATACAACTAGTAGTTTATAACATGCTTGGATAATTCAGTTTGTTACAGGCGTTGGTTTTCACAAGTAGATCATTGCATGCAAGAAAGTGAAGGTAAACAAACATAAACTCTGCATTTTCTTTCTTCCTTCCCTAAAACCTTTATATGCTTTTTACTGAGAAAGTAAAATGCTTAGAACTAGAAGTAGGTATATCTACGTCTAAGAGTAAAGCAAACCAAGTTAATCGTAGGGTAAAACTTTTATCAGATTGCGCATGTGTTTTGTAGGCTCCGTAATGATACCATAGCATTGATTATAATGGTTATTTATAATTTATTTTTGTTGTAAAAACTTTATTGCAAATTATAAAGATAAACATAGCAGAAAAACAGAGTAACATTAATTGGCAAAAGGCAGCCTTATCACGATCTCTTCTAGGCAACCTACCGAAAGATTCAAAATATTCTGTGAGACGGAAAATTGCAAAAACAAAAGAAAAGAAAGTAAAACTACAATATACACACATCTAATACGGTATACATATATATATATATATATTACTTATACAATACATATATATTTATATTATTATATTTATGTATTGTATTGTGTATGTTATGTCATCGTCCGGTTCGTAAGTTCGTCAAATAGTAATTTGTAATTACGGACCACCGCAAACTAACGGCAGCTTTATTATTTAGCATCTAAACAAAGTAAGCGAGAAAAAAATTGCGGTCACCGATTTTTTTTATATCAAATAAATACTGTTTATACTATTGTGTTGTAATTTAGCACCATTTTATGCTTTTTGCGAACACCTACAACATACTATACTTGTACTATTATGTGATGTGATACTGTGTGAAATCGCGAATAGTATCGCGGGTACTATCAACATTAAGAGCTCATTTGAATAACGTGTCTGTTCTGCTACATTTGTGATTCAACCTAATAAAAACGAACGTGTGAAATTGTGTTATTAATTCACACGTTCATTTTTTTGGGTATTGTAGTACCTTCTAGTGGATATACTATGACCTACCTATGTATGGTAGATATATATACCTACCTATGCCTCGTTGGGCAATGGTTAACCTCAGGTAGTAGTTCTCCGGAATAGGTCTATCACAAGAGCTCTACTAATAAATGAAATCGGTAATTTTTTAAGTGCCGGAAAATATTTTAAGTTGAAAATCCACACCTCTATCGGTTTCTACAGCTCTTACTATATAATAATTAACTTTTACTAAATTATAATTATGACATTAACTATATTCAGTGATCTAATATTAAACATATAATTTAATTTAATGTATTGTAATTATTGATAATTTATTAATATGATAAATGTGTTAATGTATGTGACGATATAATATATGTTACGATAATATATGTTACGATATAATTATTAATAATAATAATGTAAATAATGTTAGCGACGTCATAACAGGGCCTCATGTGTATGTATATGTACATGAATGCTACAATAAATAAATAAATATACTCTTCCTTACATTTTTAAGCACGAAAAAAATATTTTGTTAACTGAATATTGTTGACAGAGGCCAAATGAAGTAATTTTTTTTTTTGCTTGATTCTTTCCCGTTGGGAAAAGGCAAAGGTACCAAATGAAGTAATTAAGATACCTATTTGACAGGGTTGGATTATTCATACATATATAGATTTAGCTATTTAAATAGAAAGGGCGGTTTCATACTTGCACATCTATTAGTATTAACATACTTATTAAATCTTTAATGCAAGAAATCTAAAATAATTTGTAATAGTAGTGTAAAAAGAACTAACAGGAAAAAGGAGTAGTGGCAAAAAATGCTCCTAATGAACATAGAGCAACCAACAAAAACTCACTCTAAACATCGATGTAAGAAGTGCAGGAACGCCGGGTCGTCACTCCGCACTGCAGTGGAGAGAGTGCGCGAGCCCGGCCGCCGCTTGCGACCCTTGGAGTTCGTCACTGTACGAGGCGAGCCTTTTGAGTCTGGACCCACGAAAAAATGTAATCAATTTAATGCTATTTAATATTAATACAGTCCAGCAAAAAAAAGTTAATATAAATATAAATAAACGAGCAAAATAATATATACTGCAACATCGTAACAATTACAAAGAAAATAAATATTTAAAACCTCTAGGTATAACTTTTCTTGATCATAACGTTCAAAATGATGTTTGGTAATTTGATCTACCAAATCATCCAAAATTATTGGTTTTAGAGATTAAAATAGATTATAAATTCGGTACTCAATAAAATTTTCTTCAAATAAGTTTATTACATTTCTACAATTTTTATTTATTAGAATTTATCAGATAAACAAAGCCGACAGTCTAAGGCCCGAACGCTCAAACGCAAATCAACTTATATTAAACAAATTATATTCTAAATATTATTAATGATGCTTAAGATTCTCTACAAAATGTGAGTCCAGCGATCTGTTCACCAAGATATTTTTGCAACAACGTTGCAAAAATTTAAAAGACTTGTGAATGCTATTGAATAAATATAAAATTATTTGACCATACCAAAAAACAGCCTTTTCCTCGTGGCGTGGAGGAGCAGGTCTGGAGGCGGTGGGCCCAGCAGCTCCATGATGCAAGCAAGCTGCTCTGCTTCGTTCTCACCCGGGAACAGGGGGTAACCCGTGTGGAGTTCTGCTAGGATGCATCCTGGGACCAAACTTGTTACTTACTAACAATTTACTTCATTTATTTGATTTTGTAAATCTCCATGATTATAAAAATGTTTTGCTATTTTCCTTGAAGCTGACATGTAATTATGTGTATACCGCAATGCTCGCTTGTGATGTAAGGCAGTGCGTACCGCAAGCCATTTAACATTCCTTTTGCGGCTTAATATCCTCTGTTTCATATCTTTTCTAATTAGCGTGCTATATCTCTATAATCATAACATTATTAGAATCATAAACACTTGGTAAATTCATGCTGATTAGCCAAGCGCAGAGGGGTTCATAAGATTTCGAGGGAACTGTTTCATTACGTCTATAAGTTTGTACTGAGACAATGCTGTAAAGTTTGCGTATGCGATTGGTACCTACTTATTTTGTACATGCGATAGATTTTTAAGAGCAATATTTTGCGGGGATAGCTTCAATGGGTTTAGTAAGTTATAAAAACTTAGTAATCATATTGTGGAATAGGTTTGAGTACCAGGCGAAGAGATGCTTTCAAGAGTGCAGAATCAGCATCAACTATGTATTAACTTTGAAGCGAGAGTGAATAGAAGTGTTGGAAGGGAAGGGGAAGGGGTAGGCGAATGTACCTGGACCAAATTTTGGACATTTTAAAATTAATAGGTCAAGGGTAACCTAAGCCGATGAACTTGCACGAAAGGATTAAGGAGAGTGGAAGACGCTAAGAAAGTATGCAAGGACCGTGGCAAGTGGAAGAATGTAGTTTCTCTCTACCTCTAGGGGAATTAGACGTGATGTTATGTATATATTAAAAACTCCATATCTAGAACACATTGAAGAGCTGATATGCTCGTTTAAAATTATTTAAGACTAACATTTTCTAATCAGTTACAGCAATTTGTTATTTGCTTGCCACTTGTAACTAGTGAGTGTCATTTAACAAAAGGTTTAACTGCTTCCTACACCTCATACTCTAGTTCATAGTTAACATATTGATGCTGCATTACATAAGACAGCGGATATATGTCATAACAGTTAACACTAATATATTCAAAATACGTGAATCCGTCTTGTATTGCGTAAATGAGGCAGACTTTTAGGTATGTCGATTGTCGGCGTTTGCGGATCGCACGTGGAGTCGCCTTTCTCTCGGCTTTCTACAAACCTGTCGCTTATATAACCCGCTACCGCTCAAATGCCTCAGATGTGATGAAACTAACCAAGCAATTACAGCCCCTATTCCACTTTACGTAAGATCATAATAGCGTTTATTGAATTCTTTATATTTTGATAACTTTTTGGATGTCGTTTATGACAGAGCAAAGATTCGCCAAACGGGTTTATTTGTTATAGCGTATAGTTCAATTTTGCCATAAAAGTTGCTAATTTCGTCTATATACGAGACAGAAACTTATTTGTAATAGTCAATTGATATTTTACATTAAATGAATAACATGTTTGTAACTAAATGCAGAAGAAAAGGACATTCAATCAATATCAAATTAAATAATTCTTTGTTCTGTTCTTTCTACACAAAAGTCCATAATTTTTTGTAATAATTTACATGTAAATACAGAACAACACTGCAGCGTCAGCTGGCACTTGTGTGTATCTAACGTTAGATAGTACGATAATGATATTGCTGCTATTGTTATTAGTATCATAACTTTTATATGTTTATGAAGCATTTGATATTTTGAGTATGTGCGGTTATTCCGTAACTGAGTGACAGAGTTTACAATAGTATAATAAGTGAACAGTGTGGTGTAAAAGAAGATCTAGTGACTTAAATAGAGAAAGGGATGCTTAGATGGTTTGGGCATGAAGAGACAATGGATTAAAGAAGATTAACAAAAGAGATTTATGAGGCGAGAGTGAATAGAAATGTTGGAAGGGGAAGACCTAGGAGAATGTTCCTGGACCAAATTCAGGACATTTTAAATAATAGCCAGGTCAAGAGTACCCTAAACCGACGATCTTGTATGAAAGGATTAATGAGAGTGGAAGAAGCTAAGGAAGTATGTAAAGGCCGAGGCAAATGAAAGGATGTAGTCTTACGCCTCGTTAGGGATACCTAACGAGGCGTGATGTATGTATGTATGTATGTATGTATGTATGAAGCATTTGTTTATTTGGTTGATAAATTACTCACCCATGCTCCACATATCTATCGCCGTGCCATACTGCAGTCCCAGTATAACCTCTGGACTCCTGTAGAATCGTGACTGGATGTAGGTGTACACCCTCGCATGCGTGTAGCAAGAGCTGCCGAAGTCTATCACCTTTATTGAAGAACTGCCGCGAGCTTTGAGGAGAATATTTTCCTGGAACATACGACAAGAAGTTATTTATCAAGTTTTTTTTTATTGACTACAAGTTGGCCCTTGACTGCTATCACACCTCATGTTAAGTGATGATGCAATATAAGATGGAACCGGGCTAACTTGTTAGGAGTAGGATGAAATCCACACCCCTTTCAGTTTCTACACGTCATCATACCGGAACGCTAAAATCGCTTGGATGTACGATTTTGTCGGTAGGGTGGTAACAGCCAGACCAAGACAAATTAAGAATAATCTTAATCTGCCCCGCCGGGAATCGAACCCAGGACTTCCGTCTTATAAATCCATCGCGCATACCATTGCGCCACGTAGGTCGTCAAAAAAGTTGTCCAAAAAACTAAAAATAACATCTGCCAATAATACAACAAACTGGAAGGTCTGGATTATCTGTATGTATATTGAATAAGATTAATGGAAGTTCCAATGGCGCAGCCAAATTAGAGAATCAAAACACAGAACTAAATTATCTTTAATTTCTCTCTGTTAGTGGTAGTCTTTGGAACTGCTACATTTTCTAGCAAATAAAAGCTTTGCGCATAATATTACGAGATTTCACTGAGTGCAAATGTAGAAATAAAGGTTATCAAAATAAAACTAATTAGCTACACGTGATCAAAGTCGCGGTTGTCCATTAGTTTAGTTAAGAAGGACACTACAACTTTACAATTCTTGGTAAATATTTTCAAAAGTGACAACAATACAAAATCTTTCTCGACCTCGTTGGACCTCGACCGACTAAAATTTATCGTGAGAATAAATAACAGTTTCCTTCGTTAATACCATCGTTATTGTTAGAATATAACCGATGATTCTTAGTCATCATCACAGCAACTAATTTCCACAGCTGGACATGGGCTTCGGGTAGCGATTTCCTAAAACGACGCAAAAAGTTTTACTCAGGATCGTATTTGAATAGTTTTTAGTAACAGAACAGGCAAAACTAAGGCATCTGCTATCGGTACTAGAGAGTCAATTAAATAGTGCTTTTTAAAAAATATACTTAAAAACTTACTGGTTTTAGATCACAATGGATTATGCTCTCTGCTTCCAGTAGCCTCAGACAGCGGAGGAGGGAGCTGGCAAACCTTCTGATGAGGCTCAGGCTGAATCCTTGGTAGTTGTTCTTTTTGATCAATTCATAGAGGTTGATACTGTGGAAAAGAGACATACCATCAGTGACAGAGACAGCGAACTTGGACTAACTAAACCTGTATGAATACCAAGTTTCACGGGTTTCCTCATTTTTATGTTGATATGAGGATAATCCTTGAATTTAAAGGTCTACCAAAGATGATACATTATCTTTCCATTGTCTGCGCAGATAATAGAAATTCTTTATGGAATCCAGTAGGTTTTAGTTACATAATTTGCAGACATTTTAGATGTAAAGTTACGCAAGTATTTATATAGTCATGGCAAATCATAAATTCTACTAATCAACTCATGGTTTTTCTATTAAGGGGTTTCATTATTGTTATTTATTTTATTTGTTACAAGTTAACCCTTGATTGCAACCACACCTGACGGTAAGTGATAATGTGGTAAGTGACGATGTAAATAAGATGGAAGCGGGCTAACTTATTAGTAGTAGGATGCAATCCACACCCTCTTCGATATCTGGACGACATCGTACCGGAACGCTAAATCGCTTTACGGTACGTCTTTGCCGGTTTCACAGCCAAAGCCTCCCACTAGCCTCCCACCTCATTTCTACAGTATAGTGATTTTAGGTACTATTGAGTTTCTACTAGGCTTTTTCTCTATACAATTTTAGTTTGCCAACAATTAGATTGATATTTGAATAAAAGCAGGCTTCCCTTTACTTAAAGTATACGTACTTAAAACAAATAATGCTAATCCTTATATGTCGTAAAATTAATTGCAGTAATAGAATTTCACACCAAATTAATTTAAATGTGACATAACACTGATCCAATTGCTTATATTAATTGCAAGACAAAATGGTAACGTCCTGACCTTTAGTCTGTCGTACTGGATCAGTGGTTATGTTTAATAAATCGTGCATTAAAGGTTAATGGATACGGCTAATGCGGCAACCGAAATTAATCATAATAGATAGCTTTTAACCTCTTCCTGGTACGGCATGACACAGGCTCTATTGTGCCTTTCATTAGCCTCCGCATTGCAACTTGCTTGAATCGATACGGTTCAAGTTCCTTTGCTTTTTGTAACGGCAATTTGCATGCTTGCGGCAAGTTTCGAGTTTTTTTAGCGGGATCTTGATTGATGTGTTTCATTTTTAGGGAATTTTTCAACTTTTCAAATTTCCGCAGTGGGTTCGTTTGTTGAAAATACGAATTCTCAAGTTTAACCATCAATCTTTAAAATGTGAAGTGCATTTTGGAATGTCAAATTCCTACGAGTAACTTAAAAAACTTTATCTGCAGTTAAATACCAGGTTTTTCAGATTGGCATCCTTTGATTAGTTAACCAACTTAAAAAAGAAAGAGGGTCTCAATAAGTCGGATTATTTTATTTTACAAATGTTTTGACTGATTCAAACGTAAGTTTTAATTTGGATTTTTTATAAAGGCGTAGACACGACTAAAATCAGATAAATTAAATCAACGTTTCAATATTCATTAAGTTTATGTTCACACCTTTCATGTGATTGTTAGGTTTTATGTTGTTTAAACAAATAAATAAATAAAAAAAAACGTTTCTTCAGTATGATAAAAATATTACTGATAAAAATTTGCCGTTATAGTGTTTTATTATTTCGTTTTAGGTGTTTTTTTTCAATATTTTTAAACTTTGAAAAAGAATTCCTTACCTCATAAGCTCGAAACTGATACACAAATGGTTCCTAAAGTAGAAATAGTCCAGCATGTGGATGACGTTGTGCGCTTGGTCCTTGTCCTTCAGCCTCAGGTGGTCGAGCACCCGCACCTCCACCAGGGCCTGGTGGTGGAACCGCTTCTTGTTCCGGATGATTTTGATCGCCACCTGGTTCCCGGAGCGGTGGTCCAGGGCTCTTATAACTTGCCCGAACGATCCTTTACCGATTACTTCTAGGATCTCGTACCGGTAGGCTATGTGGTCGTGCATTTGCTGCGGGGGGAAAGAAAAATAGATCAATTAGATATAAACCACAAAATTGAGTTCTCTCAAGAGCGATTATGACGTCAGACGTTTGTTTTTATTTATTACAAGATAGTCCATGACTGCAATCACTGGTAACTGATAATGCAATCTAAGATGAAAACGGGCTAACTTCTTACGAGTAGGATAAAGTCCACATCCTTTTGATTTCTACACGACATCTACCGTAACTCTAAGTCACTTGGTGGTACATCTTTGTCAGTAAGGTGGTAAGTAGCCGCGGTCCAAGCTAGACCGGGATTAATTTAAAAAATCACAAACGGCCTAGCCTGGAATCGAACCCGACCTCCGTGTTTTAAATTTACTGCTCGTGCCATTGATAAGACGAAAAACTTGTACGGGAGTCAAGAAGGCGGCCCGGTGATGAAACGCGAAAAAAGTGCGGATTCCGGGTTGCCCTCCTGACGATTCGGCCCAAATAACCGCGAGGTTGGTGGGGCCATGGGAGGTGGAGGGTTGCTCATGCCATTGCACCGCTGGCGAGGCTGACAAAACTGCGAGCGGTAGACCCATTTATTTTTTCATTGCTACATTCACAATGCGGAGGGAGCACTGATGGAATGGGAAAATTTATCGCATCTCGGCCAGAGATACCCTCATGTATTATACTAGAGTCGCATCCACAATATCTTTGGGAGGGACGAAGGGAAAATGCATTTCCCAATGAGGAAAAATGTTTGACCGGCACACGTGTTGTTGCCTCTGTTGTCATACGCCTACACCTCTGTTCAGGCATCTGCTATGCCCAAGTGGTAGAAGCTACAGGGATAAGACTTGTAATATGTGGCCAAATTAACACTTTATTTAATTCTTACTTTGTTGTAGCTGCCGTTCTCATCGTCGAAGCCGCAGTTGTTGGGCAGGTTGGAGCGCGCGTGCACTTTGTTCGCTTCCAGCCCCAGGAACCACACCTCGGGGTACTTGCGCACCTCCGTCCGCTCCCAGTCCGTCAGACGGTCGCTGTACACTTTGAGGATTTCTGGAAGTGCAACATTCATGTGGTGAACAACTTTTTAAGGGAATAAAAGTTTCACTGTGATAGAGCTCTTCGCATTCTTCACTTCACTTCACGTTTGCCTTTGAAATAACATCTATGCCCGCGTGCTTAGATTTTTGCGATCAAACTGGAGGTAATTTTTGGATCTTGTTGGTTACCGATGAAATACCACTTATGCCGCGAGACGGCATAAATCTCACGTCTTACCCTGCGCTCGTAAACTAATTCGTCTTCATCAAGTCTTCCGAACATCTTCCAAACAACATAAGGCCTACAATTGCCCTGCACTCGACAACATAAATCATTGAACTAAGGAGTCCAGCCTTGTACGTCCGTGATTTCACCAACATGTTCAACAAATATATGTAGTCAAAAGTAATTAGTTTATTAGTTTCTGATTACCTGTAAGAAGATGAGAGATATTTTTTTATATAAGATTATCCATTAAAATTTACAATGTTTCACCAAAAAAAACAATGTACAAAGGTAAAGAAAACGAAACAAAATCAGATCGAGAACCCGGAAACGGTAAGGAGAAATGTATTTTTCCTTCCGTAATTTTTTGCTAGTCGTTTAAAGATCTCGGGGCGGCAGGTCGGCATGACGTGGCCCGACCTTGACCCGCTGAGATTGGGCCCTCCCTAACCCCACAGTCATCTCCAGTTTTACTTGAAGATCCATTGTTAATTTTCTAAGAAAAAGAATATGTAGGTCCGTTACCAGTGCCGGATTAACCATGTAGCAAGTGTAGCAATTGAATTTTTTGAGTGGCTTATTAAGAAAAAGTTGTTTGTTTTACCAATATCAAGCAAGTTTTGGATACCATTTCCAATAATACAGATCAAAAGGCAGAGTGTCGTAATCAAGCTTACGGACTCGTTTCAAAGATGAATAAGTTGGAAACTGGAATAATGACAATTACGTGGAATAGAATCTTAGAACGCGTGCAAGCAACTAGTGCGTCGCTGCAATCGTCTAAAATAGATCTTAATACGGGCTACACCCTTTATGAATCACTACATGGATATGTCCAAACAATGCGATCTACATTTTCAAATATTGAAGCACAAGCCAAAGAGCTGACAGGCTGTCATGAATATCAGCAGCAGACTTCAAGACGACGCATGCGGAACACAAAGTACGACGATTTTAGCGGTTCTAGTACACTCGACGAATTTGTTGAGAAAGTTACACCTGGTAAACAGTTTGAAATTGAGGTCTTTGTTGTCATTATTGATAGCACACTATCTGCTTTAGATAAACGCATGAAAGCATATCAAAAACTAACTAGTGTTTTTGAAATATTTCGACAGTTAAAATCTCTTACAGCAGAAGAGATTTTGAAGAAAACACCAATTATAGTCAGTGCTTATGAAAATGATTTGGAAGACAGCCTAGACAACGAATTAGTGCAGTTTGCCGAGCTACTCAAAACAGATGCGGCTGGTGCGATTGACAGTACGAAAAACGAAGCTCTGGAAATTCAATATTATAAATTTCTAATGGACAATTCATTCGAATCATGTTTCCCCAATTTAGAAATTGCTTTGCGCATTTATTTATCTCTCATGATCACTAACTGCAGTGGCGAGCGTTCATTTTCGACATTAAAGCGCATAAAAAATGAGTTAAGGAACACTATGAGTCAAGAACGTCTGAATTATCTTGCTTTGATGAATATAGAATATGATTTGCTCAGAGAAATTGATACGAATAGTATCATTTCTCAATTTGCCCACATGAAATCTAGAAAAGTTACTTTGTAGAAGTTTAAAAAATAATAAAAGAAACAAGTAAATAAATATAAAACATAAACATTATTGAAAGTAGACCATTGATAAAATATAACAGTAGCTATTCCTAAAAAAATAATATACTTTGCATTAAATATCAACTTTGAAATATGTATTGAAAAAAATAATTTGTGTAGTATCATCAGTTTTCAATTGTTAGTTTCTTATCAAAATTATTCTATATAGCTAGAAAATCCCATCTCTGGCTTTTTGTACTTGTCAGAGCCTAACAGCGCCTATAGTAATTTACTAAATACCCACAAAATTGTAACCTATAGATGGCAAATAAACGTATAGACTATTGATTTGTTTTTTTACCACTTTATACTTAAGAACCCATAGTAGATCAAGGGCTCTTTGAAATAATTTGCTACGGGACCCGCGCTTGCTTAATCCGGTACTGTCCGTTACACTCGAAAACAATATTAGATTTTCGAAAAAATCTTTTCAGTGTAACTAAAAATGTTTTTACAAAATTTTTTTTTAATAAGCTATTAATTATCCGGACGTACTTGTCTCGCGTAAAATTACGCAAATCATATTATAAAGCAAATAATATTATAAAGGATGTTTGAATGGATGGATGTTTGTTACGCTTTCACGCAAAAACTACAGAATGGATTTTGATGAAACTTTACAAAAATATAGGTTACATATCAGAATAATATAAATGCCACATTTTATTCCAAAATTAAAAGAACGAGAACTTCGCTGGTGAAACCACTAGCGTCCTCTTGGTCTTCTAAAACTAACGAACACTCAACAAAATAAAAAAATACTTAAACAGGAAAAGCCCCCACCACCATCAAGAACGAAAGCTCAGAATTTCCTTAATCCCTATAATTGTCCGTTACCCAATTAGCGCAATTAACAGAAGCTTTATAACATTTTTATTTTTGTAGCAAACAATACTGAGAAAATGCCCGGGCAAATGATTCCTCAAAGCTCTCACCCCATCTGACCCTTGTCAGTCAAGAAAACCCTTCGTAGAATTTTATTTAAAACATTATTAAGTTCATTCTCATGTATTTGGATGCTTGATAAATATCCATATATTTTTACAGAGAAAGAATAGGCTAGCGTATGACCACAGTATGACGCTAAATTAATTGCAACTGCAAAAGATTTCTTAGAGCAATATGGCGTTACTACAATATTGCTAAATTATATTTATAGGCGTCATTTACTATTACAGGAAATTGAGACTACATTTTACTTAACAATCGCTTCTCTGTGCCAAAATTCTTTGTTGAATTATCTATTTTTTTTGTTTTGTTATTATTAAAATGTATCTTATATACTTGCATTAAGAAACTAAACATAAGAAAGTCACGTGCTGTGAATATTTATTTATTTATTACTACGATACAGAAATAAAATTTAATACAAAACATGATACGGGGATAACTAAAAAACCACAAAGGCTTGTCATAATATGTCCATCCGCAACAATATAATGGCAGGTATATGATTAATAACTGGTACTTAGATTACATTTTACTAAAATTATAGTTCAGGGAATTACATCAAAAAAGTCCATTTCATATTTACCTACACTATTGAAATCATTTATGACTATTCATAAACATAAATAATTACGCTATGTCTAAAATACTCAAAATAAATAATAATATATCGTTAGGTATGACCATTTCAGAAAATAGTTATCCATAGGAGATCCTGGGTTCGATTCCCGGCGAGGCAGATTGAGATTGTTCTTAATTTGTCTTGGTCTGGCTGGTGGGAGGCTTTCGCCGTGGTTAGTAATACCCTACCGTAAAGACGTATCGCCAAGCGACTTAGCGTTCCGGAACGATGTCATTTAGAAACCGAAAGGGGTGTGGATTTTCGTCCCACTCTTAACAATTTAGCCCGCCTCCAATTTAGACTTCATCATCATTTAACACCAGGTGTGATAGCAGTCAAGGGCCAAGTTGTAGTCGATAAAAAAAATATACATAAAACAATAAAACTTTTATCTTTTTGTGATAAAATATTTTGTCTATGATTCAGAACTTCTGACTTCCCAATGTGATCCCGCCCTTGACCTAATACGAGATGAGATCTCCCCCGGGTCATGAAGTCAATTCCAGCTTGATGACTCTGACACTCGTTAATGTTTCACGCCGTTGTTAAAGCTTTTGTTACTGGGCTAATGTACCGCAAATTATATAGGCTACACAATTTTATACGAACTGAAAATATAGACTAACTGTACCTAGATTTTGAAATTGTTAGATACTAGAGTTTTTAGACTAATCTATACTAATATTATAAAGCTGAAGAGTTTGTTTGTTTGTTTCTTTGATTGAACGCGCTAATCTCAGGAACTACTGGTTCGAATTGAAATATTATTTTTGTGTTGAATAGACCATCAATCGAGGAAAGTTTTAGCCTATAGGATAACATCACGCTGCAACTATTAGGAGCGAAGAAATAATGAAAAATATGAAAAAAATGTGGAAAATTATTTATCCTTGAGGGCTTCCGTTACGTGCGCTGCGAAAACGGTTCAAGATACCAAAAATATATGTATGAAAGAATTCTTCTTCTTAAAATGATTTTAAAAAATGTCCACGACAGTATATGTCTATCTTTTAGGATTAACTTACTAGAACTGTTTTTATGGTACTCAAATTTGGTCGAAATTAATGCATTTGTTAAGAGTTGTATCAACATAATAATATTAATCTTTATCCAAATAAATGTGTTGTTGATTAAGTGTATTTAATCAGTTATATAGTTTCGGAGATATTACAAAATTTCTAAAAAATATAATACTGCCGCTATATCGTCCAAGTTCAGTTGACCTCCTCCGTGTTACGTTATACTAATATTCTTTGAGAATTCGATCTTTGATCTTTTCTTTCAATTTATTTGGCATGGCAGACCATGATTATTTATATTATATACGAATAAGTTTGTTCGTTTGTTTAAACGGGCTAATCTCTAGAACTGCGTGTCGGATTTTAAATTATTATGAAAGCTAGACTCAAAAGTGAAATAGACTATTTAATACAAGCTATACCTACACATCAGTTTGCCTTAAATATATATTGTTAATGTTAATGTACTGTAATATAGTACAATTTTTAACAAAAATGAAAATCTTTAGTACACGGCGCGGGACGGGGGACAGTGCTTGACGGGAAACTATAAAAAAATCAAATTGAGAGAGGTAGCGGGAATGAACACACTTTATATGAAAGTCTGTCTTTAAAATTAAAAGGGTACCTAAGAGGCTTTGTCGCTGAGACAAAGTCGCTGGCGACTGCTAGTAGCTTATGAAGCCAACTAAATATTACAGATTTTTATAAACACACGATAGCTATAAAACTGTATTCAGTTTCGCGACCAACATTCAGATAAATGCCATGAAATAACTTGTCTCCGTGCAAATTAGGTTGGAGCAGGCTTGAGATAGGACTTAAAGTTAAGTAGCTATTCCCATTATCATATTCCACAATTGAATCCTAAATTTCATGAGCATGTAGAGAGGATAGATGAAAGAAAATAAACAAAAGAAATTTATGAGTTGAGGGTGAATGGAAATGTTGGTCAGGTCAAGTGTACCCTGAACCGACGAACTTGTATGAAAGGATTAATGAGAGTGGAAGGAGCTAAGGAAGTATACAAGGACCGTGGCAAATAGAATTTGTAGTCTCTGCCTACCCCTATAGGAATGAGGCATGATCTTATGTACTACCTATGCATTTCATGACGACGGAGTCTATAATGTTGACAATATTGAATTGAAATTGAAGCGATTTTTGACCTTGAAATAGGCCAATAGTTTAGGTATATAGCAGTGTCCACGTAAAAAAATTAACAACATGTACAGGTGTGTGAACTAACCTTAACGAAACCCTAAAAATAATATCCCGGGAATAAACAGCGGTACACCAAAAATGGACGCGAAATTAAATGGAATTTAATTTCAAAATTTAATTAAGTTTTTCAGTAGGCGACCTGCGAAATGTTGTTTTATGCCGCGGCGTGCATAAGGCTTGTGATAAAAACTAGTGCACGAAATTAAAGCACCCACCAGCTGCGGAGTGAATGTAGTGCTTCGTTCAACTACTTACTTATTACCTCTTTGAGCACGAGGTCAGGGTTTTACGTGCTGTTTTTTTTTCTTTATCTAATTTGTAGTTTATTTCGAGTTTATTTAGTGCCTGTAATTACATCGACATGTCTTTCAGATAGGAACAGCAGTGCTGCAGCTAAATTAATTATGGCAGTAGTACTACTACTAGTAGTACTAGTAGATGCCTGTCACTAGTGGATGCCAGTGACTTCGTCCGCGTGGAATTAAATTAAATAAGATTACGAAAATGACGATATCGTGCAGGAATCCCAAAAGGGGTGTGGAATTTCATCACTATATAACAAGTGAGCCCGCTTTCATCTTAAATTGCACCATCACTTACCATTAGGTGTGATTGCAGCTAAGGGTTAACTTGTAATGAATAAAATCTTTATTTATTTAAAAGACTGTAAAAAAAAGGCAATTTTTCCGGAGACTTTTGCGGCAAAGCTAATGCATAGCATTTTTACATTATACAATATAATTATTGTATTATTATTTATTTTATTTATGCAGTATTTTTTTACAAGCGTGATATTTCAAAAAGTCCTTAATAGTTCCGGTATTTATCGATAAATGGAAAAACTAAAAAGTATCACTGCTGTGCCGGTCGGAGTTGGAATGTTAGGTTTTTTTTCAAGGCCCGCGATAGAAGCTATGCAATAGCTTAAAAAATCTTGTATGATTTCTTTATTTAATATTTAGGTAGGTAGTATATTTTACTAGGGAAGTGTGAACCCAGGTAGGTATTAGTTGCAAATGGGCGCATCTATCGTGACCCGGTTCCCTTTACCTACGCGCTGACTAATGGAATGAACTCCGCGTGTGGAAGAGGGTAGCTCTCACAAATAGCCGTCGGGCAGTGATGGAGTGTCGCCCGCACTGCCGCCCGCACCGCCCGCGCCGCCCGTGACCCGTGCTTTGAGAATCCTTACAAAGGCCGCGGCTAAGTGCGATCTATTCACTCAACTGTGAAAGAAGTCTTTTTGCCTTTATTTGTCCTGGATTCTAGAAAAATACTCTTATAGAATACTATTTTTTGGGTCAATAAACCCCAATGGCTCCACGTTTAAAAGGTCGAACTTAACAGTAAGAGGTCGTGGGTTCTATACCCACTCCGAACATTGTTTTTACGACTGAATGGAGAAGAAGGAAATATTAATCACTAGAGGACGCCCGCGATTTCACTGTATGCGCGACGTAGTTCTCGTTCCTGTGGGAATTTCGGCTTAAAATGTGGCCTATGTGTTGTTCTGATATTTAAGCTATATTATTGTAAAGTTTCATCGAAATCCATTCAGTAGTTTTTGCGTAAAAGAGTAAGAAACATTCATCCCATAGCGGAGTATTCTCGCAACGCAACTAACCGCAGAGGGGGTCGGGGCGAGATAAGCATTGTAGAAGCCACGACCACTCTAACGAGAGTGCACGATTAAGAAGAACTTAATATGACTAATTTTTTTACAAAAATGCAATTTTTAAAATAATGCAAATATAATAGATAGCACTTAAATACCGAAATAGCAAATTAAAGTTGGCTACGCGATCAAACTAGAGCCATTCTAATAGTAATTAATATTAAATCCTAAATTAAACTTCTATTACTTGTCGGTTGAAGTTCTCAAGTTGGCGGAGTTGTTTGTAAGATAAACGTAGGGCTTAGGCAATACAAAGATCCACTTTATTGAACAAAGCGCGAAAGCAAACTAATTAAATTGTTCCTAAAATTGGAATATTCATAATGAAGAAAATTTATCATGGTCTTGGTTAGCTTGACCCTATCTCACCTGATGGTATGGCTTAAGGTGGACCGTGCTTTTTTTATTACAAGTTAGCCCTTGACTGCACACACTTGATGGTAAGTGATAAAAGTGGGCTAAATTGTTAGGAGTAGGATGAAATCCACACTTTCGGTTTCTACATGACATCGTACCGCAACGCTAAATTACTTGGTGGTAACTAACCACGGTTGAAGCCTCCCACCAGCCAGATCTGACCAATTTAGAAAATCTTAATCGGCTCAGCCAGGCATCGAACTCAGGACCTCCGTGTTATAAATCCACTGCGCATATTACAGCGGCTCGAAGTCTGCCAAGAAGATATGTGCATACTCACTTATGATACCTAAGGCAGATCAAGCCGGTGTGCTCTAGTGTATTTAATGGTCAAATATATAAAAAAAAATATCAGAAAAATAATCCAGACTTTCGATACAAATTAAAAAATTCAGAAAGCATAATATTATTAGGAATCAAATTGTGTCACGAAACCCATACAAATAAAAACAATACGAAGTAGGTATTCGTGTTAAAGACAACTAAACTTTTTTTTGTTACGCTGATCATGTCTTTTAAATCAGCAATGTTTTTATGGCAATTTTTTATATTCTCCTTTATGTATAAATTACATGAAAGGCTACTTAAATTCAGTAGAGTGGTCTAATTTTGTTAAGACTACAGTGCGAAATGTTGAGATTTGACAATTGTTTTCGCGCGGGGGTTTGGCTAAAGCACGTGTGGTTCGTACATCGCTTTTTATACAACAGCACACATAAGATGTTATCGAATGTAAAACGCAACGTAGTTGAAAGTTACAATAATGCGGTGTTTACCTGAGGGAGTAAGCGCCGTAACGCGCGGGGAGACGAGCTGCGCGTTGTGGTTGTCGTCGCGTGGCGGGCTGGCCACAGCGCCCTCCGCATTGTTGTTTACCGGCGGCGCGGCCCGCTCGCCAGGGCCCGCTTCCAGTTGCAGCTGGAATAAGACGCTTCGTCAGATATGGTCCAGCAGACATCACACATACGTTATCAGATATGATAAAACAGACGGACAAGTTGTCAGGTGTGGTGAAGTGTAGCAGACACACGAATAGTCAAGTACAGTGAAGCTGACATTCGTGTTTGCTGTTACGATTTAATTATACAGAAATAATTATGCCTTGTCCGATAGTGACAAGACATATTTATGGGTAAACTGAAGTATATATGTTTGAAATGCAGAGTACACTATGTTATACAAAATGAAGGAGACACGTATGAAGTATTTATGAAGTACGATGTCGTGTAGAAAGAAAGGGGGTGGTTGCTACAAGATAACCCGCGATATCTCAGATTAACATAGTGAAGGAGGCAACTTGTAGTTGAGCTTCATCAGCTAATCAGCTTAAGTGAAGCAGACACGCAGAGATACTCCGAGCATAGCTCGCTTCCTCAACCACTGAGTGACTGAGTCATCTTTTAAAGCAGATACTTAGCGACTAAGTCTTAAAGCAGTACTTTTTATAGTTGGGTACTTTGTCAATACCGAGCGGTAAAAAGAAATCTACAACAATCTCAGCCGGACTTTATTTCAACAATAGGTAGGAAAAACCTGAGATTGCGACAAATCAATAAAAGAATAACATCATGCTTAATTTCCCCCGGGCGTTGCTTTCATTTATATCTTAATACAGAATTACCTGAGTAGACGCTGTAGGCAATATCGAGAAATAATAATCAACAAAACACATATTATTCTCTCGATATTTTCTTTGCCAAAGTAAATACAATCAACCCCAGATTGACCAAATAACAACAGCTATAAAAGTAATAAATCGCGAATTCATCTAGGTATTCGTTTTGTTTCATCTTCATCATTACCAGTGTATTAATAGCTCATTGTAGTGCCAGGCCTCCCTTCTTATAGGAGAGGCGATATGGAGAAAGGCCCACCACGCTGTTCCAATGCGGGTTTGCGGGTTTGAAAATGAAGTTAATTATGATCGCAATGCTAAAAATAATGCTTTATTTATAAAGCAATTCAATATAATATCCGAACTTCCTACAGCAAATCCCAGAAAAACTTATTAAATTGTATCCCCGCTGGACCGGAAATGTTAATCCATACAACCTATTCATTCAATATAATTATACGTTCATTTAAAGAGATGACACACGGTTGTACTTAATCACTTTCTACCATAGATTAAAGACTACTAGATGGAGTCATAACGCGGCTGTAGGTTCAAGAGCGTGACAGACTTATTTCATTCGGCCTTTACTAGAAAGTGACACAAGATTATTTTTTGTCCCTTTCAGCGTGTTCGTTTTTATTGTTTGTCAAGAGTGGAGTTTGTGACAAGCAAGGGACATATCTGAGCAATTATTAGCTTTTTATTAAATTTGCTGATAAATATTATAACTTTGCGGTTACGATATTAATTTAAACGTTATCGTGCTATGATGGGTTGTAATATTTTCGGCTGCAACAGTCGCAGCGAACAGAAAATCGAAGGAATTACGTTTCATACGTAAGTAGGCATAAACTTCATTGATTGATGATTTAAAGCTTAGATATGTTATTTTTTAGCAAATTTCATGTATTATGCGTTTACTAAACTATCTTATATAAGGTAATATTTCGTATTTTACGATATTTTAAAACATAACGTTTTATGATGTACTTTAAATGTTGACATGTCATGTCAATAAGGCTGTCTTGCTGTCTCACGAGTGGACACGCTATGGGCTCTATCTAGTTGTCTTTAATCTATGCTTTCTACAATCAAATGCACTTTCCTGTCTATGCATAAAACTTCCCCAGATTAAAAAAAAAGAAAACTGACCAAAAAAAAAATATACTCCATCGTCTAAAGCTCTTTATTAATACTTCTCTACCTTGTACCCATTGCCGCAAATTGCACTATAAAGGTTGCATACGCCTCCCCAAACTCCTAATTAGCTGGCCGCCAGGGGAGGCACTTCGAAATAATGGCCCCCAAAGTTACCATCAACTTGGTTTACGTTTGCGACGCCAATAAGGCCTCCCCTAACGAATAAAACCCAAAAATTACTGGAGAAATTGGTAAGGAAAAAGCAAAAAGTCAAATGAAATCAGCATAAATAGAAAATTATGCTTTGAATTATTTCTCTTTTATTTCTTCTTAGAATGTTCCTTTCCTATGATTATTAAATTAATGAAAATTGCATTTCAATACCAATTCTTATTAGTTCATTCTAGTGTCCTAATGTATATTGCTTTCTAGTATCCTAATATTTTCTTAAGCCTGAGTTTGCCTGGAAGAAATCGCTGTTTAAAGGCCGCCTTTTGTACTAGTTCTACTTAATGCAATTAATGTCTTTGTTATAATATGTTCTTCTTAATTGTGTTGTGTACAAATACAAGAATAAGTAAATAAATAAATATATTACCAAAATAATAATATCTATTCCAAATGACGTTAAGTTTGTTTTCATGTTATCGTAAACTTTTGTTTTCTTAATGTTAAGTATATTGGAAGCTGATGCCGATAATGGCGCAGTTTATAGTAGTAAGCACTTTTATCAAAAGTTATTAACCTTGACTTGAATTAACCCATAATAGAGGTTGAAGAGAAAACAGAAGCTGGAGGGGCATACTAGTTATTTTCACTAAAATTTTTGACTGAAATACTCTATATTTTTTCGCTGGGAAATACATTTACGAAAACGCGCCCCTCCCGGAGGGTACTCCCTGACCGGGAAGCGGCCTCAATACCCACTAAAACCTAGCGCTGCTCTCATCAGCATCGTGAGTGAAGCACCAACGGATCGAAGTGAACATTGTACCTTGGCACTTTGATACATTCCTCAATCGTGAAATACTCTATCGGTTTTGTCCAAGATATATATCAACTGGGTACGGTGCGGATATCTTCGATGGCAGTCTTGTAATACAATAAGGTAGGAGAAATGTGATCAACTACTTTCCGAGCACACTCTCCAATGTACTCATACCTATGTAGTAAAATACCGACAGATAGACGTACAAGTACTTCGCCCACTTAGCGAAAGTCTGAATCAAGCCCGGCTGAATCTATTTATAAAACGACCCTTGTTAAGGATTGCAGAGATCATGTCGTATGAAGGACGAGCCTTAGACGTGACGTCAGAGTTAGCCAGGGAGGTTCGGTAGGTACGCTGCACCTTTTATTTTATGAAAATCAACTATTTTGTTGGGAACAGGTTTGGTTATGGATCATGAAATCTCAGGTTCGAATCTTGGGGTTTTTATTTGACTGCCAAAACAAGATTAATGTGTTTTATTATGTACATGTATGTATATATAAGCTTGACAATTGAAACCGTTTTTATATCGCTATTTAAGCGGGCTAATGCTTATGCTTATGTATATTTGCAACACTAAAGGCACAGCTAATGCTTTTGACTTTGGCCTTTGGTTTATTCGCCCCTTAAATACCGCCGCAGAAAGTTGATTCCATAGTTTGACGAATGTATGAGGAGTTATTACATTATTTTCAATTTATTCACTTTTTACGCTATCAAATGGTTACCATAGATAAACACTATTGTTTTTAGGTTTTTTTTTATTTTTTACAGATCCAAATTCGAATTCGATATCATTCATTTCAAGTAGGCTATTTTACAAGGACTTTTGAAACGTTCTTTACCACCGTTTCGGAGGCTAACCGTTTCTTAAGCAGTTGCTCTTTTAAAAATCAATGTTATAATTTGCATTTTATAAATTATCATTTTGGTTATCCCGTCTTGTGTGTAGAAAGAAAAGCTGGAAAAAAATTCAATAATTTTTGGCGTGTCGTCAAAGGTCGGCAACCATTCCTATAATTCGCTTTAAACGGTGCAGTCGTGGGTGAAAATAAGTTCAATAAGAGATATTGAATTGAAAGTTCAATCCTGAATAGGTCATAACGTGGCTTATACTAAAGGTCAATCTGTCTGGTCCCTCTGGTTATAATTGCTTTGTTAGTTTAAGTGCTTGTCGGTTATTAGTTAGTTTGTTGAACGCGGATGGTGAAGGTTGGTGGTCTCATATCAATATAGGATGTTGACTCTATAATATTCATTGTTAAATTTAACTTTGACTGAAACGCTATTCCTATGCGGGTTGGTGGGCCCTAAGGAATCATCATCATCATTATCAGCCTACGCCTAGCCTATATCTCACTACATAGCCAGGCCTCCCTCCTTAGAGGAGTAGACCCACCACGCTGCTCCAATGCGAGAAGGTGGGCTTAGGGTATAGTGTTTCAGTTATCAACGATCACTATCAGATGTCGATGATAGTGGCCGGTACCGGCGGCTTAACAAGCTCTCCGAGGCACGGGAGTGTATCGCCACTAACTTCTCGACACCGGGCTTGGAATAAGCTAATTGTAAAAATTGCATAGAAAAATTAAAAAAACATCAAATTGTTTTAAATTAATCCAATTTGGCCCGACCCGTAATTTTAATTTCAATAATAATTGTAATTTATTTTGTTTTTTTTTTAGAATCCAAGACCTGGTGATTGAAGCCACATCAGCTAACTACTAGACATACCTACGATGCAGTGATGTCAAGACAATACTGTAATACTATTGCCGGGTGTAAGCAGTACCTATTATACAATTTGTGTCTTAACCTTATCCTATTCTATTGGCAATGTTATTGCGCGTATGTGGTTAACCTAACGTTAAGCGCATCCTTAAACTTTGGATATAAAAAACTCAATGTTTTTGTCTCTAGCTTTAATTTTTATTTTACACTAGCTGACGTTGTTTTGCATTAAAAATTTAAAAAAAATAGATAGTAGCCGATTCTCAGAACTGCTGAATACGCATACAAAATTTGGTAAAAATCGGTAAAGCCGTTTCGGATGAATACGGTAACTAACACTGTGACAGGGAAATTTTATATATTAGATTATTCTCTTACACATATAGCCACTATTTTGTAGTAAATATTATATTGTTTATGTTGTTTTCTCATTTTAATTCCCTTTAATCTCAGGAAGTACTAGTCAGAGTTGAAAAATATTTTTGAGTTAGGTCATATATCGAGGAAGGCTTTAAGCTATAGGCTAACATCACGCTAATAGGAGTGCACACTAATAGGAGTGAAAAATAAAAAAAACAGAGAAAACTATTTATGTTTTACGAGTAATATAATGTAATGAGCTATAAGGAGTAACTTAGGTTATTTTTATTTATGTAATGTTATTTATTTGATTTCCACGCGGACGAAGTCGCTGGCATCTACCAGTGCTTACATAAGCAACAAACGAACTCGACAGAAGTCAATACCTTGACAGCCAAGTACATTATCCTAAAGCCCTGTAAAGTGTAAACAATACTCCGAACTGTGTATTCAAAATTCAAAGAAGTTGAAACAATCAAAAAAGAAAAAACAACATCTTTTATGTAAGGAAGCCTTTCGTCGACTCCTTTGTAACAATTCGCAAGAATATAAATAAAAATAAGTAGATACAGTTATATAAAGGCCGGTCGTCAAGTTCTAGTAGACTACACTGTGAGATGAGATTGAGATTAGAGCTAGAGTTGAGATTCACCAGGAATAATGGGTATTCCCAAAGATATATAAAATATCTTTGAGATACTACTTAATTTTTATACTACTACTTAATTTTTATATTCATCCTTTCATACAGGTTCGTCGGTTTAGAGTACTCTTGACCTGGCCATTCTTTAAAATGTCCTGAATTTGGTCCAGGGACATTCGCCTAGCCCTATTAACATTTCCATTCATCCTCGCCCTTTTTATTGTATTTTTTTTTAATATCCCATTTTTATTGTATAATAATTTTGAGCTGGCTCAGTTTTAAAACCAAAATCCTAAATTTACTTAATTATAACATTTTTTACTAAACCTGACACAAGCACAAACTTTTCGATAAGTTGGAAAGTAAAACAAAAACCAAAAGCGAAACAATCGTAAAAGAAAATACAACACCTTTCGTTACGCAAAGGAGCCTGTCGTCCGGTCCTTTGTGCCACTCGCTACAACAAAAACAAGCCAAGTGCCTGTTGGGCCTCCGCCTTGTATAGTATACTATGTAGGGTTTTGTAGTTTTCACTCACTATGTTACACGTTTAATGCATCTTTATGGAGTTTCCAAGTTATTGGTGAATTTGTAAAAGACAAGACAAAAAAAATGGCCTATGTGCTATACCAGGTGATAATCCATCTTTTTTCTTCATATTTTTCTTCTATAAGAACCTTTTTTCTTCTGACTGAATTACCGAATTCGCCTATTCTTAAGATTTGCAGTTGGCAATACATTCAGGGATTCATTTTTATATTATAGAAGATTTTAAAATTATTAACTTACGAAAAAAAGCGGAGGAGGTTCTCAATTCGACATGTATATTTTTTTTATGTATGACCACGCATAACTTTTTACAGAGTCGTCCGATTTTTGTTAGAAAGGGCAAACTTCCAAAATGGTCCCATAGTCATCATATTAGGATCTGATGATGATATCCAGGGAAAATTGAAGGAACTTTTAAAAATTAATAGGCACACTTGCAGCGATTTTGGTTTTTGTGTAAGGGTCGGTAGCTTTCTGGCTACAAGTGCCGTATAATGTACTATAATAAATAGTATATTATACGGAATAAAAATTTTTAGCAAAAAAACTTAACCGACTCAAAACGCACTAAAGAGTAAAAAATACCTGCGTCGTTTAGTTGGTTTAATTTACTTAAGCATATCTATGAAATCCGTGCCAGCCAAGGTTTCTACTTTAAGAACATTACCTAGAACCTACAAACTGCTTTACTAGGTTAAATAAATGTTCCTTAAACTTGGCTGGCACCGACTTCATAGATATGCTTAAGTATATTAAAGCAACTAAATGATGCAGGTATTTTAACTTTTCATTGCGTTTAGAGTCGATTCATATTTTTTGCCAACATTTTTTTATTGTCATCATTACATCATTATCAGCCTATTAACGGCTCACTACAGGGCCAGGCGTCGCTCCTTATAGGAGAGGGGATATGGAGCGTAGACCCACCACGCTGCTTCAATGCGGGTTGGCGGGCTTAGGTTGATAATGTTTTAATTATTAACGATCACTATCAAATGTTGATGACAGTGACCGAGACGGATGGCTTAACGTACTCTCCGGGGCACAGGGGTGTAACACCACCAACTTCCCGACTCCAGGCTTGGAATGTACTGGGAATTTCATAGAAAAATGAAAAACTCAGAACTATTCCGTGACCCGACCCAGGATTCGAACCCAGGACCTCGTTATCGAAGCCAGATAGGCTAACCACTAAACCAACGAAGCAGGCATTTATTTTGTAAAGAGTGAATATTAAAAAATGTTATTGTAGAGTTTCTTGCCATCTATTCTCATCAGAACCTGCCTTCCAGATAGACAGACTCCAGGTGGAGTCAGTATAAAAGTCTAACATGACGTTTCAAACGCTATTTTATACTTTCTGTAAGGGTTTATTTCTGAAAGTATTTGTTTTTCTTGCATTTGATTGGTCTGGTATACTTGCATATAGCTATGCAATAATATACTGTTCATAGTACTGAGCTGATCTTTTCTATTTATCCCTTCAATGGCGAGAAAATCAGCATACGAGTCACCTGACGTTATGGAATTACCGTCGCTCATTGTATTTGCAGCAGAGGCAGAGGCTGATACGTCGCCGGCTAGCCGACAATAACTTATGATTATGCATTAAGAAGTGGCCAGAAAAAACTAAACTAAACAAGAAAGTAAGGAGCTCTTTGTTTTTTTAAAACAATCTAGTCAAACTCGTAGGTAGAAACAGGTATATATTAGTAGGTAGTAGGAAGTACATATTGAAGCATTTATGTAATAAAAGGTTCTAAATATTAATTAAATATAATATGAGCAACTTGCTCATAGTATCCAAGGGTTTACATCAAGAAGATATTTTAGCGACCTCTTTGGCGCTGTTGGGATTGCTTTTTACCCCAGAATTCTTGTATTTGATTGCCAACTAGGGTATATTTTGCATTAATTTCTAAACTGGCTCAAGCCAACGTAACCTGCTTCTATCTAATATTTTTCATTAAAGAAATTTAATTACTAAACTAACTACAGTAGGTACAAGTAGTTTGGTCCGTAATTAAATTCTTCCGCTCTCAATATCTGTCGTATTAAGGCTATGTATACTTATCGGAATCCCCTCTCCGATAAGGAGGAAGGCCTGGCCCTGTAGTGGGCCGCTAATTGGGTGATAATGATAATGATACTTATAGGTTTCTGTACGGCAACGTACCGTAACGTTAAATCGCATAACAGCCTGTGAAAGCAATTAGCAAAGCCTACAAATAGCCACATTTAAAAATACACTGATTAAAAGTTCGCTCTAATTAACAAGAGACTGGCTCGAGTGCTGGTTTATAAATGCTTTCTTCCAAACAACATTTAATATACAGATTTAAAGTATTTTAATTAAAAGATGCTGGCCTTGAAAATAAATTGTTATTTAGTTCATTACTATCCTTTTTTTACTCGTACTCTTATAATTACGATCATCCTAGATTAATATACAGCAGATATGTGTAAGTTAATCGTTGTAGTCATTTCCAAATGTAGATAGATACAGGCACCGCGAAGTATTCCTTGGACACGATCTAATTGGTTTTACATTCGCTATACGAAAAACGCAACATTGTAAAAATTTCACTCTACTTAGGTATATGGATGTCTTTCAGTCGAGAGTGAATAGGCTTTTTTATGACAAGCGCGTTCTACCAAAGCCTGCATCATCCATACTGTTTACAGCGTTACTTGCTCGTAATACTAATAAATCCATTGTTGCTAAATCCACTTAGCTAACACTTGGCTTCAAGCCTCCTTATGGCTCAATACAAAACAAGCTATTGGCCTATCTGTCAAATATAAAACATTTGGTAAGTAGCGCATTGCACTCACAGCGGGCCTCGGCGGCGGTGCTGTGTCCACGCCCATAGTCCCAAGCACGGGCAAGCACCGGCAAGCACGAGCAAGCACCGAGCACTATTCACATTGCATTGTACACTGGCTGACTTGAGCTGGGTTTTGTGATATTTGTGACAGTTTCAGCCGCGCGACTGCGGCCGCCCGTATGCGCCCATCCCGGGGTTACTGAATGCTGAAACTGTGAAAGTGATGTGATCTGTCGATACTTGTGGTCCTGCTCTAATTTTAAATAAATCTATAATAATGAGAGGATAGATAACAATTACGATGATATCTTGATGAGGTCCAGAAAGTTCTTTTTCAGAAAAGCGAGGTTTATGTTTATGTGTATTATGCCTATTTATTAGAACACTCGGAGTTGTAATTTTCAAAACAATTTGACAGTAAAAGTCTTTGCCGTAAATTTTCTGGAAACGTATTGTATATAATATTTATTTATACTTGAACAATTTAACATCTTCACTCTGAATATATTAAAAGTAAAGATACAGCTCCCCAACGTTTGCCTGCGGAGAATGCTCGATTACTTCGTTCAAATTTCCAGGAAAAACGCAAATAGCATTGAAAATTTAGTCGTCACCGGCAAGATTGAAGGAAAAGAGAGAAGTCCATCGTCTAGCTCAAGACGATGGATGGACTAAATAAAAGATGCGATGCCCATTTCAAATGCCATTCGTGCGGCTGCAAATAGAGAGAAATGGCGTATCATCGTTAAAATAGTCATACCGTTGGAGTGACACGATCCTCAAAGTTGAGGAAACGACACAAAAAAAGAAGATACTTTAACATTTTCCACCATCTTTTACTGTTATTATCGATATAGAGTTGGTCGCCATCACTACAGCTCTCGAAGCTGCGCGCGCCGCCACAGCTCCGCACAGCCTCACACCTTTATCCCGCAGACGCAATGTATTTGCGACCTTAACTTTTTGCAATAGGGCACAAATTGCTTAGTCTCTTGTCTGCCCTTCATTTGGGGCGTATGGCCCAAGTTACAACCGCTCCACTGGCTTCATACTTCATTATAAATGTCAAGTTGTATTGAAAGGTCACCTTTGTATAGGACATATGAGCTTATTCACGTGATTATTAATTTCATCTTAAAGGTTACAAACCAAAAATTATGAATCGCAATAAAAGCTTTCGGTACCACAGACTTTTCGTATATTTTTCTAATCTACTACTCGTATTTCTACAAAGCACATATTATGATTATAATATTACTTTTTTTTGTTATTCACATGCCTCGACTACTAATATAAAATTATTATTTTAAAAACAAAACCCGACTGCATGCAAGCGGGGACAAAATACTTTATTTTCTGCGGGGAAAGAAAGAGAAAAACAAGAATCCCCGCCTGCAGCACCATAAAGTATTTAAAATTTTATATAGATATAGTGATCCTTGTTTTTCTCTTTTCAGTTCATAACTTCTATGCAGTCGGGTTTTTTGTTTTTATAATAATAATTTTATTTGGGACTTTTTGTTTTAGTTTATGATATAGAAATGATACGGTACACTTTTTGCCATTTCTTGTTAAAACGGCAATATAAACATGATATGATATTTATATTTTTGAAATGGTCTTTTAACAAACTTTCATTTGACACCCATATTGCTAAGATAAGAGAAAGAAATATACACATCCCCCCTTTTTCCCCCAATTTACAGCCGCCATTTTGAAAATTTATATAGCTTATGTCACTGCCACAATTTTTACAAATTCAACGACACCTCACATGTCAAAATCCGTTCAGCCGTTTAGGCTGTAGTGCGTGCCGAAGAAATGGACATACATACATACATACATACGCTCGAAAAACATAACCCTCCTTCTTACGCAGTCGGGTAAAAGTTCAATAGAATATGACCTGATCTTTCTAATCTATACTAATATTATAAAGCTGAAGAGTTTGTTTGTTTGAACGCGCTAATTTCAGGAACTACTGGTTCTAATAGATTTTTTTTTGTGTTAGAAAATCCATTTATCGAAAAAGACTTTAGGTTATATAACAACGCTGCAACCAATAAGAGCGGAGAAATAGTGGAAAATGTGGAAGGTTGGGCCCGCCGAGGGAAACAGCTTCACTATCGTGCAGCACAATTCCGTCGACCGCTCATATCTTGATCGCCAGCCCAAGGGTAGTGTAGAGGGGTGATAACATTCCCGTACATAAGCACTAATAGCTGTTCCACGGCTATGCTTATATAATGGCGGCACGTCAAGTGGTGACGTCACGACATCCGTCAGAGATCAACTGACTCGCCGGCTATTTTTAAGGCTAGACGAGAACAACTGAGGGTAAAAGCTGAACGTATGAACACTACCTATATAATGTAGGCACAGACAAAGGAGGGTCGGAATACCTGAGAGGAGTATACTATATAGCAAAAGATTTTTTCATCATGTGAATCCATGTATTGAAGCGTTTGGAAGTTTAATGCATTCATTTTAAATTTCCGACTTCACTTTCAAATATTCCTAGTATTTTAAATTATCTAATGAGGATGATGTTGAGGAATTCCGTGGGAGCATTGTGTTTATAAGATAGAGATCGATTGAGATTTTCTTAATTGATCCTGGGCTGGCTTTGGGCGTAGCCATCACCACCCTGCCGGCAAAGACGTGCTCCCAAGCGATTCGGCCTTTCGGTACTATGTCGTGTAGAAATCGACGGGGTGTAGATGCTTCTCCTAACAAGTTAGCCCGCATCTATCTAAGATTGCATTATCACTTACCATCAGGTGTGAAGGACTAACTTGAATTTAAAAAAAGACTGGAACCCAAGGCCTCATTTTCCAAAACCACATAGTCTGCATGAACGAGGCAGTCTAGTAGGCTTAGTCTTTAAATTAACTAGCGTTAAACTTTTGTTAACTATATCTAACGAAAAATCAATGACAACCGCATTTTTCGTATTACGTAAAGCCGTATTAACGACAACAAAAACATCACGATGACAAATTAGTGAACCCGCAACCACGTGACTTAAGAATTGCTATCAAAGAATAATTAGTTATGGTCATGTCTATACGCTGAAAATAGCGAATAGGCCAGCTGTTCGCTATGATGTCGATAAAACCACTAGGTATTCAAATGAAACTCTTTTGAAAATACATATCGACGAGCACTTGCACGATCGAGCGACAATTTACATTGAATTCCTGTGGTAGCGGCTCGATGCGACACGTGTGGTGTCGCCAGTCTGCTGGAGATTCTTGACGTCCCCTGCCCGCCGTTACCATGGCCACTGCCAGAGCCACTAATAGCGGAGAGAACGTGTGTAGGGAGTCGCTCGCCACAAGCGGCTCGGGATTGCTGTGTTTGCAAATCCTTAAAATAGGCCTATGTCCTGTTGTGGACATCCTTCGGTGGTTAATGATGATAGACGAACGTGTTTCACTTTACCCCTCCGCGGTCAGCTGAGATGCGACATTCAATAGATGAACGAAAAAATTAAAACGGTTAAAAGTTTCACTTTGTTTGACTTGAGAGGCTTCTGCCGTGACTAGCTACCACTATACCGGCAAATAAACCGCCAAGCGATTTAGCACTCCGGTACGATGTCGTGTGGAAAACGAAAGGAGTGTGGATTTTATCCTACTCCTAACAAGTTAGCCCACTTCCATCTTAGACTGCATCATCACTTACCATCCGGTATCATTGCAGTCAAGTACTAACTTGTAAAAAATTAAAAAAACTATATAAAATAAGTTTGTTTTCGTTCGGCCAATAGAGCGGTAGAGCCCACTGAAACCTCGTAAGGCTTCGACGCCAGCGTGATTCAATGCCACAGAGGCTCGCGGGCCAAGTTCATGGACTACCTCATTATCTTGTATTGTCAATCACGTGGCCGGTATTTACTATTTACCTAAAATCGAATATTTTGTAAAAAAAACCGCCAAGTGCATATTTTCGTATCGTATGTTTACGATTTATGACGTATTAAAAAACTGATCTCGTTCATACCAATTCTCGGTGGAAGTTTGCATGGTAATGTACATCATATATTTTTTAGTTTTATCATTTCCTTATTTTAGAAGTTACAGGGGGGGGGGAGGGAACAAAAAAATAGACGCGTGGTGCTGGAGGCGTATGTTAAGAATATCTTGGACAGCCAAACGCACAAACGCGTCTATTCTGTCGCAGCTTGGAGTTAAGGTTAGGCTCTCCTCCTTATGTTATCAGCGTATACTAGCTTATTTCGGGTACAATAAGCGGAGGACGGCAGTCTTGAAAAACTGATCATCACTGGTAACACAAGGAGAAAGACCGAGGGGCCGCTCACCAACACGATGGGCTGACCAACTAAAGGAAGGCATCAAGACGAAATTCTATACGATAGCGAAGATGGCGACCTATAGAAGCCGGTGGAAAAAATGGACGCGTTCGAGGTTGGGATCTTACCAGGACCACGATATTCAGCAATGAATGAACGACTGCAGAGAGAGAGTTCTTATACTGGTAGTTTCGGAAAAAAATGTGTCGGTTGTGTAATACGGACATACAGACATGACGAATCTATAAGGGTTCCGTTTTTTGCCATTTGGCTACGGAATTTCGGTTACCTTTTGAAAATATTGACGATATCTAATGGGCTCCGTACCGATTTATATCGGCTTAACATTTTATCCGACGCACAATACAATTCCAATAACTCCGGTCTGATTTGGTATCCCGCAGTCAAATTTACGATATCATGATCTGCAACCGTGTAGGCTAACCACTGGACAAGCGAGGCATTTTGTTACAAGGTGTGTGTGTATGTGTGCGTGTGCGTGTGTGTGTCATGAAGTATATCAACTAAGCTAGACTAACTAAACTGACTAAGAAAAGAAGACAAGATTTTATCTAAGTGAAAAAGTAGCCGTATCCTTGCAATGGTAAATACTTTACCACTTTCCGCGAAAAACCGAGGCATCCAAGCAACAATGCAATAAAGTCACTCATGTCTGACATAAAATCAACTATTTTACTACGAGAGCAGAGTATTCCCAGGAGATGTTAGCTCTACCATGTTCAAAGGTATATAATCCGATTGTCGGCATTTATATTACATGCCCCTTTAATATACACGTTTATGGGTTTAAGTCAAGTATTATAATATTTACGGTTTGTTTATGTAAAATAATAACTTAAATTGAATTATTGCCATAAAACAAACGGACAAATATTTAAAGCTCGATTACTGACTAGGTACTAATGGGATGTACGAAACTAGTAGTTTCGTAGAATTCGTAGCAGCTCTACGAATGTTATCTACGAAGGGCGCGTTACCGTCGAGATAGATTTAAGCCTATTTACCTCAGAGTAAGTATCATTACTGTAAGGTTTTAACAGAGTAATAAGATTTCTCGTAAACTCATAATTAAAAAATATTTTAGATATCACTTTTCATTATATCTAGAGCCACCTGAGTTTTTAAATTGAGATAGTATAGTAGAAGTAGAGTGCATTGACCATCCCAGGATTTAGATTAGATATAGATATCTTGTTATAATTGTCTTGTATAAATTAGTAATGCTTATTGAACTAATAAGTTAAGCATAAGTTGTCCAACCATTTTCATTTAGTAATAAAAGCGCGCTTAAAAGTAATGTGTGTTAAGTGTTAAATCTATATCTACTCAAAACTAGTATTATCTAGATCCGAGTCGGCTGGGTTTGAGTTATAAAATAAATAATATATGTTCATATATATATTCAATAATATATATTTGCAAATTTCATTGGGAAGGTCGTTTCATTTGTATACGTTTCAGTTTATCTCATATATTACAAATTATATCCCCTCTCCTATAAGGAGGGAGGCCTGGCCCTGTTGTGGGCCGGTAAAAGGCTGATAATGATGATCAATTCTTTCAATTGTAAACCATCGTTGTCTTAACACAAAGCCAAAGTGTCACATTAAGAGAAGACTTTCTTAGCATTGAATGTATTCACCGTGCAGGTGCCAGGTCCATCGGCAGAGAGAAATGCTCCGAACAGAGTACGAGACTTGCGGCACGGTAGGCACATATAGGTTTAAGGGTGCCCTTTGTGACCAATCAACGCTCGCCTTCTCTGCTCGAATTACTCTCCCTGCACAACCAAAACTGGTAGGATTCTGCTAGAGCAGCTTTGGACATTCTTTGGATTAGTTTATATTATGATATGTATTATCTTTTATATTTGTGTATTCGGATTTATGTATTAACGTGTAATAATTATTCGAATGTATGTATGTTTATTTACACCACCTGCACTCTCTTGTTTCCGTTTTCCTAATCCCGAGGTTGCCTGGAAGAAATCGCTACCAATAAAGTCGTCTTTTGTATTCTATTTCTTTTGTCCTTGGTTTCTGTTTGTTTATATGTAGTGTATATAATGTGTGTATTGTCCGATAATATTTATTTATTTATTGTGGTGTTCAAATAAAGACTGTAAATAAATTAATTAATAACAACTAATACTTTATTACTTACGTCGTACAAAATCATGTTGTGCGTCGTAATCACCTGTTGCTTAACCTCTTGTCACGAAATGACACGAAATAAATTATTTTATCTTAATACAACATTTATTAAATTCAAAAACACTTTAAAATATCACTTTATTGTTAATGTAGCTTCACATTTTATAAAAAAAAGTATGAAATGAAATCATACGTGAGTCCACTAGAAGATTCTTTTTCTATACAAACGTAAATTATTTCGTTATAAATGTTTATTATTTTCATTTAAATGAAATTCGACTGTATTTCGGGCACATCTCAATGCGGGTGTGTTCGGCGAATGTGCGATAGATACTAAGGGCTAAGGCTGCCCAGGGTGGGTGTCTAGGCTCGCCCGGTTGGGGGGGTGATTTTAATTCAGTTAGCAAGTCTGTATGCTTAGGTTACTTCATATGTTCTTGATATTCTGTTTACTGTTTGAAGTGTATGTTTGACAAAGATGCCTAACTATGCTATCTAAGATATTTATACTTTAAACTCATGAATTATTTGTATGTAATCTTTGTGATCTGAGACAGACGATCGGTCAGACGATTTGGATAAATTTTGTATTTAGATAAGTTTATGCTTGTTGAATTTTTAACCGACGAGAAAAAACGGAGGAGGTCCGCAATTCGACACGTAGGTATATAATTTTTTGACCACGCATAACCTTTTACAGAGTTGTCCGATTTTGAAAATTCTTTTTTTATTAGAAAGGGCACACTTCCAAGACGGTCCTATTGTCATCATGTTAGGATCTGATGATGATATCCTGGGAAAATTGTAGTCAGTCTTCAAATTTTATAGGCACACTTGCAGCGATTTCGGTTTTTGTGTAAGTATCAGTAGCTTTTTGGCTACAAGTGCCGTATAATATACTATGACAGTATATTACGAGTAGGTTATGTGCCTACTGATTACTAAAAAGTAAGGGCCAGCCAAGGTTTCTACTTTAAGGACCTTACTTAGAACTCACAAACTGCTTTACTACATTAAATGAATGTTCCTTAAACTTGCTGGCACCGACTTTATAGATATATTAATATAGAAGAAAGCAAATCTTGAAATTTTTTTTTTTTTTATTGACTACAAGTTGGCCCTTGACTGTTATCACTCCTGATGTTAAGTGATGATGCAATCTAAGATGGAAGCGAACTAACTTGTTAGGAGTAGGATGAAAATCCACACCCCTTTCGGTTTCTACACGACATCGTACCGGAACGCTAAATCGCTTGGCGGTACGTCTTTGTCAGTAGGGTGGTAACTAGCCACGGCGAAAAGCCTCCCACCAGCCAGACCAAGACAAATTAAGAAAAATCTCAATCAGCCCCGCCGGGAATCGAACCTAGGACCTCCGTCTTATAAATCCACCGCGCATACCACTGCGCCACGGAGGTCGTCGACATTTACGTTATACAGCTCGACCCAGGATTCGTACCCGTGAAAGAAGTCAAGTCAAGCTATGTGTGTTTCAAAAACGGGTAAAGGACAATGCAGTGTTAGTTTTTAACATGTTTGTAGCTTGCCTAGCATAATAAGCTTATTCACTCTTGATTTGAATCATTCTCATTAACAGCCGATGGACGTCCACAGCTGGACATAGGCCTTTTTTACACGCTTTTTATTAGCTTCACTTGTATGTCAGTTTGTCAGTATGTCAGTTTGTCAGTATGTCAGTATGTCAGTATGTAACTCTCCGTGGGTAATGTGCGCGCCTGCGGCCTTCCTTGGTTCTGGTAGCCGTTTCTCAGGCTCCCTCTCCGAAATTGAACTCTGATTCCCCGTATTTATAATATTTATAAATAATTATTAGGGTACTCCTCACCTGGCCTTTTGCTAGAATATCCTGGATTTGGCTCAGGAACGTTCGCTTTGGTCTTTTATATCAGACTATAATATAACTGGTTGCTATACCAGACTAATCTAACTGGTTTTATGCCAGACTATAATCTAACTGATTTGCTATACCAGACTATAATCTAACTGGTTCCTATACCAGACTATAATCTAACCGGTTGCTATACCATACTATAATCTAACTGGTTTATGCCAGACTATGGTCAATGGTTGCTATACCAGACTATAATCTAACTGGGTTTATGCCAGACTATGATCTGATTTGCTATACCAGAGTATAGTCTAACTCGTTTTATGCCAGACTATAATCTAACTGGTTTCTATACCAGACTATAATCTAACTGGTTTATGCCAGACTATGGTCACTGGTTGCTATACCAGACTATAATCTAACTGGGTTTATGCCAGACTATGATCTGATTTGCTATACCAGAGTATAGTCTAACTCGTTTTATGCCAGACTATAATCTAACTGGTTTCTATACCAGACTATAATCTAACTGGTTTATGCCAGACTATGGTCACTGGTTGCTATACCAGACTATAATCTAACTGGGTTTATGCCAGACTATGATCTGATTTGCTATACCAGAGTATAGTCTAACTCGTTTTATGCCAGACTATAATCTAACTTGTTGCTATACCATACTATAATCTAACTGGTTTATGCCAGACTATGGTCACTGGTTGCTATACCAGACTATAATCTAACTGGGTTTATGCCAGACTATGATCTGATTTGCTATACCAGAGTAATAACTCGTTTTATGCCAGACTATAATCTAACTGGTTGCTATACCAGACTATAATCTAACTGGGTTTATGCCAGACTATGATCTGATTTGCTATACCAGAGTATAGTCTAATTGGTTTTTATGCCAGACTATAATCTAACTGGTTACTATACCAGGCTAAAATCTAACTGGTTTATGCCAGACTATGATCTAACTGGTTGCTATACCAGACTATAATCTAAGTGGGTATATGTCACACTATGATCTGATTTGCTATACCAGACTATAGTCTAACTGGTTTTTATGCCAGACTTCTTCTTCTTCGTCTTCTTTTTTTATAAGAAAGGGCATACTTCCAAGGTGGTCCCATTGTCATCATGTTAGGATCTGATGATGATATCCTGGGAAAATTTTAAGAACTGTTCCAAATGATATAGGCATTGGTTGTTGCATTATTAGCTTCACTCGTATGTCAGTTTGTCAGTATGTCAGTATGTAACTCTCCGTGGGTAATCTGCGCGCCTGCGACCTTCCTTGGTTCTGGTAGCCGTTTCTCAGGCTCCCTCTCCGAAATTGAACTCTGATTCCCCGTATTTATAATATTTATAAATAATTATTTTATTCTCACTAATAAATAAATTACTAGCGACTGTGTGGCCGAGCGGTTTAAGTGCTAAACTGCCCGTACAACAGTTGCTCAGGCGTGGGTTCGAGCCCTGGCAGTCGCAGTTTTTCTGCGACTTCCAAGGCTCGCTCCCGTGCCGACTGTACTCTGGCCAGGTTTCTGTGGTTTCCTTGGTCACTGTGCTAAGGGTGGGGCACAGGAAAATGCGGGTACAGATTGTAAGTCGGTCACAGCCGCTATAGAGGTAATGAGAGTGTAAATAGTCAAAATAAGGAGGGATTCAATAATCCCACGTGTCTAGGCCAAAATAGGCTGATGCGTAAGTTCCAAAAAATCACGCTTTTATAAATAAACCAAACTAAAAAGTAAAAAATAAATAATAGTTTAAAAAAACTAAAAACACGCTTTTTATAGAAACCCAAACTAAAAAATAGAAAATAAATTTTAATAAATTTAAATTAAGAATAGTGTTAAAAATTTCATTAACTATAAATTAATAATAGTGTAAATAAAAAAAAATATTTTATTTAAAAAAAAGCGTGGGGTGGTTTTTAAGATATTATCAAAATGATAATCACTCTACTCATATCTGTCAATAAAATATTTATAACTATATTGACACCATGCACCCCACGCTTTTTTTTAAATAAAATAATTTTTTATTTATTTACACTATTATTAATTTATAATTAATGAAATTTTTAACACTATTCTTAATTTAAATTTATTAAAATTTATTTTCTATTTTTTAGTTTGGGTTTCTATAAAAAGCGTGTTTTTAGTTTTTTTAAACTATTATTTTTAACTTCAACTTCCAACCACAACGATCCTGTGCCGCATGTACCCAGCGGTTCCCTACGACGCGTTTGTCTTCAGTTCACCTAGTGCAGAGTCGACCAACACTGCGCTTTCCAGTGTTAAGTCCCCATTCTATCACCTAACACCTTGGGCCTCCAACTGCCATCAGCTGTTCGAACCACAGTCCCCGCCCATTGCCACGTCAGTTGTGCGACTCGCTGAACCATGTCGGTTACTTGAGTTCTTTTTTTTGGAACGAAGTTCCTTATCGCGCGTTGTGAAAGGGGGCTAGAAGGAAAAAATTCGTACGAAAAGTTGTCACGACACTTTTTGATCAAAGGATCTTGCCGCCGCCTTTGATGTGTGTGCGCGTGAGCGGCGGGGCGCCCGCGCTGTATGATGTCTCGCGCTCTCGTGGCGCCCTTTGGTGTTTCGGTGTACAACAACAAATATTATTATTACTTAAAAAAAATAAAATTTTATTACAATTCCTTCACTAATTAATCGAAAGGAACTTCGTTCCATCCGGGTGTCCCTTGACACCTCTCAACTTTTTTTGGTAGAGAATAGGAAATTCTAATTAGACTATACTTTTTCAAACTCTCAGGCAGAATTTAAAAAATATTAACGATGTCAACTGAAAGTGGATTAAATATTTGACGGTCACCTGTCCCAGTCGGTCACCTGTCCTAGTCGGTCACCTGCTAAACGTATCACATGTTATCCACATACCAATCCAACCGTGCTTCGAAAATCACAGACCAAGCTTGCGTATAACGATAATCCGCGTTTATGTTCGGTTGTCAGCTGCTCGAATGTGGCTCTTATTCTGTTGAAATAAAGACTAAATTCGGTTGCAGTGTAATTACCACGGACACGAGGTTCATTATAATTGGATTGATACCCGGTGTCGCGCTCGCGTGGTAGAGGCTTCTGCCGCACGAGACTCGCATTAATATTATTAAAATAAAAACAAATTAGCAAATGTTGCAAACATTGTTGTAGGAATTATTTTTTTTTTACTGAAATATAGGAAGGTATTTTCTATTGTAAAACTGTCTGCTTGTAAATGATAAAATGATTAGGTATTCTATATTTAAGATTGATAAAAGTTCAAAACTACTGCGCTCATACGCTGCCAGGTTTTAATCCCTCAGGCCGCAAGCGTCTGTACTATCCTTCCATAGATTAGAGAAAGCAGTGTTTTCGATGAAAGCCTCCAGACGGCTTACATTTTTCCGACCTCCAATAATTATCGTCATATTTCAGCCAATTTTGTAATGTAAGGATTACGCTGTATTGGTAAAAAAATAGCTAAATTTTTATTTTAAATCAAGTGATGGCTATTGCTCTCCACATTGCTAAGTTAATATTACATTCGATTTCATCAATGAATTTAAGAACCGCGCCACCTCTCAAATTCGGTGACCGAAAGTAGGAACCAAGAAATTCAAACATTTAAATTTTAAAATCTTTTGTGTAACAAAAATACGTGATTATTTTTGTGTTAAAATAAAATAATTTCAATCAAATGTATTCAGACAATAACGAGCTCAAGCAAAAAAAAAATATTTACTTAAGTTCTTGAACTAATTTTGTAGTTTCGGATTCTAGCTAATTTAACACTTTGACATAACACAGATGTTAGATTCTTAAATACTCTATAATCGAATGTCAAGCGATTTCGCTTCTGTCTGTCTCTGTTTGTGTTTTATATAAACAAATCGAACGTTTTTCTAAAATAAACTAAGAAAAAAGTTACAATTTCTAACCTTTAACACGAAGCTGTGACCCTTTGATCTAATTTTAGATGACTCTCGGACGAAAATACCACAATTGTTCCGGGTAAATGAATCTATAATCCTTGTATGGGAGTTGGGTTCTAACATTCTGTTTATTCATGCATGATCGATGGGCGACCGTAGTAATAAGCTGGAAGATTGATTTTTAACTATTTATAGGAATGCGGGGGATGGTCGTAAAGTGTACGCCGGCCAGTCGAAGGTCGGGACTCTGTCAGGGTGCTCGTCTTCTGTAAGTGGTGGCAACTGTCAGCTTTGCATGAATATTTATGTGATTCATAACTGTCGTCTAACTAGTATGATATGCTTAAGTTTTCCTTATTGACAGTCATTTATGACATTTAATATACATACATTGATTGTAATTATACCTGTAGTACCTTGAGTTGTACCTGTAGTTCTTAAGATTTATTTAAGAGGATTTATTGGCCATGTTATCTGTACCTCATATCTATCAGTGCCTGTATATCTGTATGTGGTTGTAATGATTACTTTTTAGTTTCTTTATTAGTATTGACCTTTCCAGCCCCAGTATAATTTCAACAGTAGTGTGTTTTCTTGATTAGTTACCTTTCACCCATGCTTGGAAATAGTTGAAATATAAATACAATGTAAACTCCATGTAAGTCAATTTAACAACATGCTACCTATAGCGTGTAAATAAATTGGCTTTGGTTGGTTAAGCATTCAATGAAACACTGTACATAGCATTAAACTCACTCTCAATAACAACAACAATTGAGAATTAAAAAGTATCCTACAAGTTGCTAAAATTAGCAAAAACTGCACAGCTGTGTACATTCTTTTGTCATTTTATTATCCTAACACGTAATAAACTTGACTGTCAGCATCATGCATATCAGTTTTTCTAAGAAATTGATTCTTTTACTTACAAATTGGAATTGCTATCACCAATATTGCAAGACATTAATAAAATCAGAAGAAAAATACAACAAAATTACTGGAGCAGCTAAAGACATCAGGCAAAATAACAGGCTATATGCAATAGCGTTCAAATAAGAATCTTTTTTATGTGCATAACTATCAAACTACTACTACTACTTTGATGGCCGACTGGCGTAGTGGGTAGTGACCCTGCTTCTGCGTCCTACGCTGTGGCTTCGATTCCCACATCTGGAAAATATTTATGTGATGAGCATGGATATTTTCCAGTGTCTAGGTGTTTATCTACATATTATAAGTATTTATGTATTATATATATATAAAATATTCATCAGTTATCATAGCACTCATAACACAAGCTACTTCCAAGTATGCTTACTTTAGGGCTATATAGCAATGTGTGTAATTGTCCTATAATATTTATTTATTTACTACTATACTACTAGTCTGAAATAAACTTTCTAATTCAGATTTTTTTTCTCTCCATTTAATGACAACTCTCAAGAAGACCTTAAAATGCACAGACGCTTCAGTGTTGTTATATAGAGTTTATACTGTATTACATTCAATGTTTGAGACTTCTGTGTGTAAACACAATGTTCTCTCAATAAATAAAAACAGACTTAATTTTATGCTGTGTTTAGTAGTAGTTTTTAATGTATATGTAATTTATTTGCTTCTATTATAAAACAACAATTATTGATTGTAAGGTGCAAATAGGTAGAGCAGTAGAAGCAGTGACAGGTAATAAGGTATTGTCATTTCATCACATTGGGATGCCATGTTTATCAGATCTGTGAATTATGTAGAGTAATGGTATTATAGAGCTATGCTCTATATATGTCTAACATCTTGGAATGTCTAAACTATTTTAAGCACTATACCAGTTTTATTTCACCATTGAAACATTTGTGCTTAATATATCATGATTTTATTTGCATTAGTAGTATTTATGTGAGCATGAGTTATATATGACTAGATTTCTGAATTCTTAACTCTTTTATTGCCCTTAATGGATTTTTTTAAAAATCGGTTTGACTAGTTGTTGTTTATTGCAGATATCTCTGTCAGATATGATCGAGCCGCCAGACTACGAGGAGGTATGCGACCGGCTGATGGGGGAGCGGGATCCGCTGGCGTACCCCGCCGGCGACATGGACCTGCTGACCATTCCGCGCCGCATCCGCACCCAGTCACACGTGCTGCCCCAGGAGGACCTGTGAGAATACACATTACCTAAATGACCATCGTACGATATGGAGCTTAAACCACACTGCTCCAGTATGATATGTTTGAATTTTGTAATGACAATGACCAGGACCGATGGCCTATACAGGGTGTCCCAAAACACAACGATAACCTGGTACCTGGCGAGAGGCCAAGTTATGTCAATTCTGGAAAAAATAAAAAAAAAAATCCATGTCACTTAGTTGTGTAATTATTGTCATTTTTAAAAAAAAAGTTGAAAATCGACACTTTCGGTCGCATTTTTATGTACTGTAATCACAAATTTCACAATTTTGCAGTGATTTTTTTAATTACGTAATCTAAGATACTGGTGTTACTAATTGCAATCACAAATCTATGGAATAAACATTGTTAACTTAATAAAATAAATTAAGGTTTATTTTGACATGGTTTACAAAAATATGGTCAGTTAACTTTGACACCTCATTTTATGAAAATAAAGTACTACACTATGCTTGGCAAGTAATTTCAAAAGATGGCCCATTTTGTCAAGATATCAAAATGGTGCAACACTTGCCACTTTTCTGGCCATTAAAAATAATATTTCTCATTTTTTGCCAAATGGACCGTGTGGAATGTTAGAGTAATTACACTAATAGGGAAGCTTGAGTTAGATTATGATTATGGACATAGTAGTGATCTGAAGTTAAATTATTATTATTGTTCTAAAATACATTTATACGAGTCTAAATGGCTAATCTTGTCATTGATAATAATAAAATGAAACAATAAATAATATTTTTATTTTTTATATCTTTTTTAAATCTATTGCAAATATGTAGGTGCAAATACAGGCTCTGCAACGCCTCAAAAAAGACTTTTTTACTAATCGCGCAAATTTTCGTGAATTTATTCCTGATGCTGCAAAAATTAATCCAAAACCAAACTTTTTACAAATTGCACATGATAAGGATGTATTTTGTAATGTTTTAAAATCATCAGTCGATGTGTGTTATTTTTCGGTACTTCCGTTTCTTTTTTACTGAAGTGCTGAAATATAAAGACCATTTAGAATTTCATTCAAAACTACATCATCGTAAACACTTCTAGGTCTCCCACCAGACATTCGAGCACTGAGCAGTAGTCCTTCCGAGTAGGACGCGTGCACATATTGAAAGACAGATATTAATGGATGACTTCACATGTACCTCTCGCGATACAACCTGGCTGCGGTAGAGCCATTACAATGGCTTTCACTACTGAGTACAGATATGACATGTCGTTCACACACAGTTTGCAGAGCACAAACAAACGATTACAGGAGAAGCGCATCATGTGGACACCGATATTTCATTACAAAAAGTATTCGAAATGAGTTCCATTTGGCAAAAAATGAGAAATAATATTTTTAATGGCAAGTAAAGTGGCAAGTGTTGCACCATTTTGAGATCTTGACAAAATAGGCAATCTTTTGAAATTACTTGCCAAGCATAATGTAGTACTTTATTTTCATAAAATAAGGTGTCAAAGTTTAGTAACCATGTATATTTTTGTAAACCATGACTTAATGAAACTTAATTTATTTTACTAACTTAATAATGTTTATTCCATAGATTTGTGATTGCAATTAGTAGCACCAATATCTTAGATTACGTTATAAAAAAAATTACTGCAAAATTGTGATATTTGTGATTACAGTACATAAAAATGCGACCAAAAGTGTCGATTTCCGACTTTTTTTTAAAATGATAATAATTACAAAACTAAATGACATGGATTTTTTTTCTTATTTTTTCAAGAACTGATATAACTTGGCCTCTCGCCAGGTACCAGGTTATCGTTGTGTTTTGGGACACCCTGTATAGGACTATTCCACCCGTTTACCATGATCTGAGACACAGGTTCACTAATGTCCCTACAGTGCCCCACCCTCAAACCTACCTGGAGCCTTTGTGAACTTGAACAATTCGTCTTATGGTGAGGTTTGTTTGCACAACTATGAACTGATAGCAATGCACACACACAACAACACTCTTAGCTACTAAGTTACTAATTTTATCATTCTAAGGCCTGTGAGCACCAAGATTTCGATTATCATAACCAATGGTTAACATAAGCTGACTATAAATTTACTGTTCACGACAACTCGTACGCCGGTTAAGGACGTAAACCGGGCGGTTATCTTAACCGAGCTTACTTCTTCTTAAAATCTTGGTGCACACAGGCCTAAGTACTAATTAACACTTTCGCCATTTAAAATCATTATCAATTTTCGATCGTCAGTACAAAAGCGCCTATGTTCGTCCGCGACTGCATCAGCTGCTACACGTCCGACTACACTGTGGTGGAGTACAAGTACCGCGCGCACTCCGGCTCGGCTAGCGGGCGCGAACGGCTCGCCGAGCGGCTCGAGAGGCTGCTCGCCGCGCCGCCGCAGCACTACGAGATCGATGCCGAGCATTCGATTTCGATGGAGGAGCTGGCTTCTCATGTGCAGGTACATGTTAACAGAGAAAATGATTTTTGAGTGAATTTTTGATATGAAATCATTCTTTTAAATCACTCACCAGGTACTTTGTAACATATACAATTAGTCAGCCATAGTATGTCAATATATCATTTTAAATGAGAATATCCATTTTTATTTAACTATAATAATATAATAATAATAATAATAAACAACTTTATTGCAAAAAAACAAAAACAAGAAACAATACAATAAGATATAGCGTATATAAAAAGCAAAGGGCGACCTTATCACTAAAAGTGATCTCTTCCAGGCTACCAATCCTAAGGAAGAGTTATTGTGTGAGACGGGATTGCAATAAACTACATAATCAAAACATACATGCAACTAATTAAATAAACTACCAATAATAATATACATACTACATATATCGATAAATATAAATACCTATTATATATACATATACCTATATATTTAATAAATACTATAATAAATACTTACTATATAATGATACTAAGACATATAATTACAAATAATATATTTTAAAAACATAAATAACAACACAAAAATATATACACATAGCATAAGTAACATTATCTACCATTACAATTTGATGACAATTATAATGATAGATAATGCCTCTTAACACGATTCTTAAATACAGCCAGTGATTTAGAGCGTCTAATATCATCCGGAAGCGCGTTCCATAGTGTAGCAGCCTTAATGGTAAAAGAATCTGAGTCACCTTTAGACATAGCAAGCACATTCTCTCTTAAAGACCGTTGTGAGCCCTGAGAAGTGCAGGGTCCAAGAAAATTAAATCGCTCCTTAAGGTAAGGCGGTGTCCAAGGATGGAAAAGGATAGAATATAAAAGTGAAAGGACATGAAGATTGCGCCGATGCCTGATAGGAAGCCATTGAAGTTTATTGCGAAACTCGGACACATGATCGTATTTTCTAAGGCCAAATATAAACCTAATGCCCAAGTTTTGCAACCGTTCGAGTTTGTTCAGGAGGTCTTCGGTCAAGTCCAGGTAACAGGCATCAGCATAATCTAAGATAGGAAGAAGAAGAGCATTCACCAGTAAAATTTTAGTTCTAATGGGCAGCAGATTACTCCATCTTTTTAAGGACCCAAATGCGCTAAAAAATTTCTTGCTTACTTGAGCAACTTGTGGCCTCCACGATAGATTGCAATCCATGATAAGGCCAAGGTTTTTTACAGTCTTGCTATAGGGTAGCACGGCGCCATCAAAGACAACTGGGGGTAAAACGAGAAAGTTAATTTTGGATATCTGCCTGGAATTACCCAGTATAATAACTTGGGATTTATTAGCATTCACTAATAATCCATAAGACTTGCTCCAGTCGCAGACAGCCTTAAGCTCATTGTTGAGACGATTTATGGCCTCTGAAATGCCAAGAACAGGGGTTTTAATATATAATTGAAAATCGTCAGCATACAGGTGATAAGATATTGACAGGAGACTAGTAACTGTATTGATAAAAATAGAGAAAAGTAAAGGTGATAGCACACCACCCTGTGGGACACCGGCGTTAAGAGGGCAGTAAGAGGATAACTTCTCCCCAACACGGATGCACTGGGTGCGATCGTACAGGTAAGAATGAAACCAGCTGACAACAGGAGGAGAAATATTAATAGACTTAAGTATCGCTAGAAGAATTTCAAAATCAACAGTGTTGAACGCGTTAGAAAAATCGAGCAAGGTCAAAATTGTAACTTGCTTGTTGTCAACTCCAAAACGAACATCATCGCAGACTTTAGTTAAAGCCGTAACCGTGCTGTACCCACGACGAAAACCAGACTGAAAAGGGCTGAGAATGTTATTCTTAGAGAGGAATAGTGAAAGTTGGGAATGGACAATACGCTCAAGGACTTTGGATAAGAATGGAAGAATAGAAATAGGTCGGAAATGGGAAAACAATGTGGGGTTATTGGTTTTTGGTATGGGTATTACATGAGCCACACGCCATGCACTGGGAAAGGCGTTAGTTAAAAGGGATGTGTTAAATAAATGACATATAATAGGCAAGACACCGTCCAAACTTAGATGTATCATCTTACGACTGATACTGTCGCTACCCATGGCGTCCGATTTCACTGCCATTAAATGCTTCATAACTTCATAGGGTGTAACAATTTTGAAATAGAATTTTGGATAAATAGGATAAGGAAGTAAATTGATTGAATCAAGAGTTTGAGCCTTTAATGGAATATGAGTCGTACCTTTACAAAAATGTTGATTTAACGCATTCAAATCAATATCATTTGAAATCCCTTTTTGCTGACGTCCAACGCCTAGCGAGCCCAAAAATTTCCACACAGTAAGTGTGTTTTTCCCATCAACTGATTCGTGGATATAATTACGCTGGGCTTCTCTGCATGCTTTATTACATTGATTGCGTAGACGCTTATACTTAAGTAAATTAGCTTCAGTAGGGTTGATTTTATATTTAGATTTTGCCGCATTACGCTTGGACATCATGAGCCTAATATCGTTGGTTAACCACGGTGCAGGAAGGTGTTTTAATTTAATTGGGCGCAAAGGTGCATGAATATCAAAGAGATCTGAAAGAAGGGAATTAAAAATTAAAAGTTTGTCATCTACTGTTGGAGCATTGAAAATTGCCGACCAGTCAATGCAATTAAGATCATGGAGAAAGCTATTGTTATTAAAATTTTTAAAGCTACGTCGCATGACAATTGTCGGCTTCAATTTAGGAGGACGAACTTTGTACGATAAGTAAATGAGATCATGGTAACTGAATGCTTCAGCAGGTAGCTGACCATGCACACTTACATAATCAGAGGAAGAAACAAGCATAAGATCGAGCTGAGAAGGAGAACAGTTTGGAAAGTAGTGAGTGGGATTAGTAGGAAGAAAGGACAGATTGGAGCTTTCGATGATATTTTTTAATTTAACAGCCCGTGAATCATTTTTAACCAAACAGGTATTAAAATCCCCCATGATTATTGTGTGATTTGCATTAGGTACGAAATTTTCCAACAAAGACTCAAACTCCTGAAAGTAATTAATACGCAAAGATGGACAATAAAAAACACCTAACAGTAATTTTATATTACCAAACAGCAGTTCCAAAAGTAAATGTTCAGAAGATTCAGTAGAAGATTTATGTAGAACAGAAAAGGGTATGTGGCTACGAAGATAGATGGCAACACCACCCCCACCTTTTCCTTCACGATCATTACGGATTAAATGGAAACCTGGGAGTGAGTAAGATGTGGAGGGTAGGCAGGGTTTTAAAAAGGACTCTGATATTAGAACAGCATGGATATTTCTGCAATCAAAGGAAGCAAGAAGATCTGGATAATGTGCAGGTATGCTTTGGGCATTAATGTGTACCACATTAAAATTTTTAGGAAATACCGCAAAGGTTGACTCAAGGTGCGCGCATAAAGGTATTGATGTACTATGGAAACTTTCATCCGATGAACAATTTGGAGAGTAAAAAGTGCTCTCATCAGTGCTATCATTATTAAACGTGTTAATTGCATTATCTGCAAATAGGCTATGTATATTCATATTAAAATTAGATATAATATTATAAATATATAAATAAAACTAAAGATAGTTAATAAATAGTTAAATAAACAATAAAAACACATAAAATTGCCTGCCGACAGTGTAAACGCATCAATTAACAAAAGGCAAGTTTACTACATTTCACATTAAATGATATTAAAACGTTAAACATAGCAGTACATATTAACTACAATTAATATATGAAAGGAAGTGTAAAAAAAAAAAAAGCATCTTAACTATTAATAATAAAGCAATAACAGGGAAATAAAAAAAAAAAACACAACAACAACTGCTATTGTGCCTCCATAGACTACACAATCTGTTACATAATTAAAAACAATTGTTCATTGTAAATATCATAAGCAGAGAGACAAGTGACAGACCACAAATATTTTACCTAATCTATGCTACAACGCACAGTTATACGAGTATTAATTACTCTGTGGCTATAACACATACACCGCTCTGTGACTTGTTTACAAAACAACTGGATTAAATAGTATTGTACACTTGTTGTACTAATAGTTAATACTAATTATATACAAGTCAAGTTGAAAGTAAACATTAAAACTTGTGGATTAATTAAATTAAAAAGTTAAGACCAATAAATTAATATCTAGAACTAATAATTTGCAACAGATCAGACAAAAATTCACCAAGAATACATACAAGCTAGTTATTTCTTAACCACTCTTCGGGATCTATGCGCTTGTGAAGGACCCGCTTGAGACCTGGGTGCAACTCCGGAGGGGCAAGCTGGGGCATTGGTGGCTAGCTCCTGAACACTCTCGGAAACAATGGAAGTTAACTGTGCCTTTGAAGTGATAGAATGGCGCTTACCATCAGGGCCTATAACAATGACTAGACCGTCCTTAGTCCAGCACCTCGAGAGGCCTAATTGTTGCCTGGCAGCCATGAAGACTTCATGCCTATCCTTGGTCAAAAATTCAGCCAACGTTATACCTTTACCTTTGAGGCATTTCTTAGCGAACCAAATCCTGTTTCGCACTTGCAAGTCACAAAATTTAACCAATATAGGCCTAGGCTTGTCCCCGCCAGTCTGTCCCAAGCGATGACAGCGAGCAATGGAAGTCGCTGACAGTTCAGGAAGTTGCATGTTATCCTTCAGAACTTTTACCACTCCAACGGGAACATCTTCCTTCGCGACTTCTGGGATGCCATGGATTAAAAGAATCTTTCTTCTACTCCTAGTTTCCCGCTGCTCCACCTGCTTAGTTAATAACTCGACCTGGCCCTGCAGACTTGATAAAGCAGCCAGCACAAAATTCCGGAACAGGCTAAATTGTGATGCTATGTTCGAGGTGGGGCTGGTAGCTGGTATTGCAGACTGCAAATTTTGTTGAAATTCTGCCATGGTTTTATGAAAGTGATGTGATAGCTCGTCCATAGTTTTCTTTATAGAATCCATATTGTGCAATATGTGGTACAGTGACAAGTTAGTGGTTGAGTGTAGCTCTTGATGATGTCCAATTAATATTGTGAATAAAATACCTTAATGTGACACTGGTGGCAGGTTTGAAGATTTTAGCACATATTTACGTAAGTTAATACGATAAAACCATATAAAAATCAAAATTGTATAGAGGAGCACAAAAAATACGTGTCACTTGTTTTGCAACTACCCGCCGAAAAAATCCTCTCCTCTATCCTCAGTTCAGTGAATCACAACCGTCGAGCGGTCGTCAATCGGTGGCATCCATTTCCTCTTCATCATCATGCAACGAGACCCTCACTCCCCGGGGGTCGTGGGCTAGCCTGGATCTACGCAGCTCGTCCTCGGACCCCCTGCTCCCCGACGTGTTTGAGAAGAAGCCCCCAGACCAGGTTGATGCTACTAATGAAGCTAAACGGTAAGTTGTTTTCTATAAGTACATACATAACATCACGCCTCATTCCCATAGTGGTAGACAGAGACTACATCCTTCCATTTGCCACTGTCCTTACATACTTCCTTAGTTTCTTTCACTCTCATCAATCCTTTCATATAAGTTCATCAGTTTAGGGTACTCTTGACCTGACCATACTTTAAAATGTCCTTTAAAAAATTTAAATTTAAATTTGGTTCAGGAACATTCGCCTAGGCCTTCTGTTTCCAATATTTCCATTCACCTTGCCTCATAAATCTCTTTTTGTTCATCTTATTTCATCCATTCTCTATACATGCCCAAACCATCTAAACATTGTTTTCTCAATTTTAGTCACTACATATTTTTTTACACCACACCATTCTCCTATTAAACTATATATCTCCTATTAACTCTATCACTCTCAATTTTAAAACTGAGTTCTCTAGTCTGAGTAGTTCAAAAAATTTTAACTTAACATATTACATTTTGTCAATAACTAATTTTAAGATCAAAATAATAATAATGCTTTATTGCTAATATAACTTCTGTGTTCCTTTTTCAGAAAAGATTTCAGTTTATTTGGATCAAGTGATTTAAATATTGCGTAAGATTTTAACTTCAACCAAAGTGTTCTGTCATCCCCTCTCCTAAGAAGCTTTATTTGTATAATTGGAGAACAGAGTACTTTTGAAATTCTCGTCCAAACGAATGATAGAGCGACATGTTCGATTTCGTCGCTAATTTGCGATCTGCATGCTTAAGATACGCCAACAAACATATCTCGTGTAAGAAAGGATGTATAGAGTTCCACCGTAACGAAAAAGTGAACGATGTAATTGACTTCACCGTTATTGGCGACCACATATTGTCCCTTTTCTACAGGAAGTATGTCTGTTGACACATCTGAGGCCAAGTAGTAAAGTTTTGTTGTTCTCTCTGATTAAATGTCTGCATCTCTGTCTACGTCTTTGATATACCTTTACTCTTTTATCAAATAAATTTGTCATGGCAGTGATAAATTTGCAGGCTGGAGAACCGTCAAGCGGATTTGTTGGGACTGTACGCTCCTTACCTGGACGAAGAAGAGGCAGTGGAGAGACGCTTGGCGGCGGAGATGCCGTGCGAGCTTATGGGCCACAGGATCCTGGTGCAGTGTCATCAAGTCAAGTAAGTTTTTAACCGACGAAAAAACAGAGGAGGTTCTCAATATTTTTTTATAAGAATAAAAAAGTATACCTTAATGGTCCCATAGTCATCATGTTGGGATCCTGAGAAAATCAAAGGAACTCTTAAAATTTTACAGGCGTACTTGCAGCGATTTCGGTGTTCGATGTTTTAAGTGGCTGACTAAAATGGTACTCATAATTTAGAACAGTAAATTTTACGTACGTTCGTTGTCGATAAATTACTAAAAAGTATTAAAAAAAATTAATAAAAAATAAAATCGCAAATCTCACTAAAAAGTAATAATTTATTGTGTTATTTAGTTACTTTAATTTACTTCACCATATCTATGATGTGCCACCCAAGCTTTCTGCTTTAGGGATGTTACCTAAAACTTTGCTATTTCTTTAAATAAACTTTTCTGAAACATGGATGGCACCAACCTTATAGATATGCTTAAGTAAATTAAGGCAATTAAATGACGCAGTTATTTTTTACTTTTTGATGTGTTTGAAATCGATTTAATTTTTTTATAAATTTTAGATTTACTAACAAACTCTAAGAATGTGAGTTATTCGATCTAACCAATTTTGGCTTCGTGCAAGCTTTAGATTAATGGTATGCCCGGACTTTGAACACTTAGGGTACACCTAATAAGAAATCACTCCAACAAATTTTAGGATAGCTAGAGGAAAAATGTTACACATTATTATCATTTAATTTTATAGATTAGAGCTAGACGTGGAGCCGCTGTTCGCATCAATGGCGCTATACGATGCCAAAGAGAAGAAGAAGCTCTCGGAGAACTTCTACTTCAACCTGAACTCGGAGTGCACGCGACAGATGTTAGCGGCACACGTGCCCCACGCTGACCCGTCCACGCTGAGCCGCAGCGCCGTGTTCGACTTGCTCAACCCGTCCCCCGACGTGTTCCTCGTGCTCAGGGTCGAGAAGGTTCTGCAGGGGGATGTCAACGAGTGCGTTGAGCCGTACATTAAGGACGATAAGGTTTATCATAAATTTATACAAATTAATTACCCATTAACTGCCCATAAACATTCTAAATCCATTTTGTTACCATTTCAGAGAGACTGTTATTACTATTAGATATTAATGATGACCAGGACTGTTCATCATCATTAATATCTAATAGCTTTTTTTTTTATCGAAAATAAAGCGGGCAAACGAGCATGCGGGTCGCCTGATGTTAGCGATTACCGCCGCCCATAAACATTTGCAACACCAAAAGCATTGCTAGTGCGTTGTCGGCCTTTGAGGTAAGAGTTGATACGCCCCTTAAATACCCCCATATTAAAATTCCCAGAAAAACCCGGGCGGGAAGTTGATACTGTTACAAATTCAAATTTTCCACTCGCATTGGAGTAGCGTGATGACTATTAAACTATCCTATAAAATGGTGGCCCAACTCTATAGTGGGACTTCAAATAGGCTGATAATGATGATTTGTTAATAGAACCGTGAGAAGGTCCGCGCGGGCGCGCAGGCGGCGTGCGCGCGCCTGGGCCGCTACCGCATGCCGCTGGCGTGGAGCGCCGTGTCGCTGCTCAACATCCTCAGCGGCTCCAACAGCCTGGAGCGAGACGCGCCGCCCCAGGACCCGCCCGCCGCCACCTCCAACACCAACAGCCTGGGTCAGTGCAACACTACAGTGCAGTACTCGCAGACTACCTCGGACGGATGAATCATCACTAAGTAGAACTTATGTGGCCAGTTTGTCCAACTTGATACTGCCGTTTTTGAATACTCAAAAATATAAATTTTATTTTGAAGCATGTTGGTTAGACTTCTTATTTTTACATTCAGTGTATAACTGTACAGTAGATATATTGTTAGAAACGTAATCATCGTGTTAAAGTTCCGGCACCGTTAGTATTCTTTGGCACCATAGCTCAAAAGTAAAAGCGCTCTCTGAACGCTATAGGCAAGCAACGCTGGCTCAAACTTGTCGGTACAGCAATTTTTAATATTATTTATCTCCAAAAATGTATCTATAAAATTTCTTTATTTGGCTTAGGTTACACATGTAAAGAAACGTTAATAACTGTGTTAGTTAAGTCTGTGTTACAGTTATTAACGCCATTCTCCAATAACAAAAACCGCATAAAACTAACAAAAGCAAAATAAAAGTGCACACTAAGAAAAATGCAAAGATTATTATATAAATCTATACTTCAATGTGAGTTAAACAGTTCAACAAAAACATAATATTTTGTACATGCCACTGTGGTGCCACAGATCGCAAAGCGTCGTCCAGCAGCCTGGAGCAGCTGCGGCGGCGCGCGGGCGAGGTGGGCGGCTCGCTGACGCGCAAGGGCTCCATCGAGCGGCGCGCGCCCGCCACGCCGCACGCCGACGACCTGGCGGCGCACCTCGACAACTTCAAGCCCATCGTCATCACCGTCACCAGCTTCTTCAAACAGGTCGATACTCGATTAAGCTATATTTTATTCATTTTTTAAGTGAAAACTTCTTTAAGCGGTTGAGAATTTTTTGGGTGAATAAAAATAATGGAATTTGCGTCATCGTCACCGAACACTTCATCAGCTACATTTTATTTCTGATGCAATGTTATTTAGAAAAAAATCCTTATGATGAAGCTTTCCGACGGTATAATAAAACTACAGTGTGATTTTCTCGTGTAGGTCCCGGGTTCAGGTCCCGGTTCAACCAGGCAATTATTTAAAAATGTATGAATGCAGTTTAAATTGTTTTTAAAACCAAAATAATGTCTTCTTTCAGTAAAATGTGCCATTTACAATAATTAAGGTACTTTCCCTCCACATGGCATAGCCGTGGGACGCCCTGTATATATACTGTGTTTATATATATATGTGTACTTTTTGGGTCAACAATAAAGTGAAACTTGCGTTTCAGTCATGGCACGCGTTTTCACTTCTATAGGAAATCCCCAATGTTTCTGTCAGATTGTTGTAGGCTTCATGGGATCATAGATCGAAGAAGTGTCATCGAGAATTTAATGCTATCGCGGAAGCTTTGCCAGAGTCGAATCCGAGGGATAAAATATACCAGGCAGAAGAACCTTGTCTGACAACGTTAAATCTAGGTTACGCGCCCCTTATTGGTTTCGAAATTAGGCGTTTCTTCAGAACTTGTCGTCTCGATGTGAATCACTTACAACTTCGGTTAGAATGAAAACAAAACACTAGCTCATAATGTTACGACGTAAGTTTTCAGTTTTAGGCGAAAGTTTATTGTGTTAATCATAAACTTACCCAAAATAATTCTGATTCCCTGCCTCAGTTTTATGAATTTCCAATAATATTATAACATTTTTAAAACAGGAGACAGACAAACTTAGAGATGAAGACCTCTATAAGTTCCTTGCGGAGATCAAGCGTCCGAGTTCTGCTCCCAAGAAGCTCAAGTGTATCCCTGGCACACTGAAGATCGAAGTGTCGCCCTGTCCAGACGAGATCAAGAACGGACTGACGCCCGAACTGGCCAAGCTTGCACCCTACAGTGGTGAGCAATAACAATTATTACAATATTGAATACACCTTATATCGGCAACCTCGTCCGCGAGACATTCTTTTTGTGTAATATTTCTTAACAAAATTCATCCAAATCTGCTTATTAGTTAAGTCGTAAAATTTTACCGACATATTTATTTTTCGCATTTATAATTTTTGTAAATTAAGTATTTGTTTGATTTTATTGTGGGTAGGCAATAGAAACGTAAATGTAAATAACAATATTTGGAGATTTAGTTTCGGTTTGTAGCTACTACTCGGTCGTCAAAACTAGAGACGAATATCTTAGCATTCCATGGATTCACCGTGCGGGTGCCGGGTCCATCGCGTGGCTGAGAGAATAACTCCGAACAGAGCCCGAGACTTGTGACACGGGTGTAGGTTTAAGGGTACCCTTTGTGACGGCCGTCAACACTCACCTCCTCTGTTCAGGTTATTCTCCCTGCCCAACCATATTCGGAAGGACCCTACTAGTGCAGCTTTGGACACTCGTTCCAATATGGAGCTTACTGCACTTCTAGTAAGGCCAAGGTCTTTTAGCAGGTTGTAGAGAGACTTCGCTGGTATACCCCTCGCACCCACTTCTACTGCGTATAAACTAACCACATAGCCATTTTTGGTTAATTCATTAGTAAGGTCATAGTATTTATTCACTTTGAATACATGGTCTTTAGGGATGTTTGTTTCCCACGGCACTGTAAGCTCAACAAGTACTATACGTTTGATTTGTTTGGAAAAAAGAAATATGTCCGGTCTAGATGTCGTAATAGCTAAGTCTTCCGGGATTTTATAGTGCTTTTCATACGTGTCCATTAATATAGTCCAATCAGGAGCAGAGCCCAGAATTGAATAAGGCTTGCTGGTGGAATTTGTATTTGAGCCTGCTTTAACGAAGTTAGTTTGTCTTTTATTCGTCGTCAACCCTTTTTGAGCCCTAGCTACTGAAAGGCTTATAGCTTCACGTATGATTTCTAGTACTCTGTCGTGGCGGCGTGACAGGAATAGGATTTTAATGTTTGCGAAGTGTTACGTAGAGTAAGGGATTTGATTCAATTCGCTCATTGGAGCCGTCTGTTTGTAGCCGCTTTGCGTGTTCATATTTATACAGGTCCTTGTTAGCAAAGACAGCAAACCCAAATTTTCTAGAAAACTATCATCTCTTATAGAAGAGAATGTGCGTCCGTGCAAGGAGATCCTGCCGTTCCCGCTGGTGGCTCCCGCACTGCCGCACGTACAGTATCGCAACTTACTGTTTCTCAACGTGCGCGAGCTTAATCTGTCGGCATACGCGTCGCGTACCGCCTCCGCCAGAAACATTACGGTTTGTATTTTTTGTTAGTAAAACTGGTTACCTCATCAGCCAAAGGGTATATATAGGCTTTCTAAAGAGTACAGGCCGTGAGCCACCTGCATCTCGTTAATGTCGTCACTACACCTTATAGAGAGTCGACCATCAGTACAGTTTACACAGGGTCGCTATACAGATTTTTGAGCACCTAACGTCTATATGCTCTTCGAAGTTTGTTGTACTGTATCGTCAAAATTGGTTCAGCAAAGATTCTCATTTCGGATATTCGAGTTACCTTCAGCAAAAGCTCACTCCGTCTCCTATTGAGTTGCTCTGGACTTCAATGTGCGACATGTACGTGAAAAATTCCAATGCACAAAGATAATGCGAAAGATATAAAGGCATATCCAGAGCCATACACATGGTCACAATTGTATCTTTTTAGGGCACAATTTAAATGCTCTACAGGACACTGACACCCTAACAGACACCTTAATGCAAACGTTATCATCACAGGCGAGGGTCCAATTAATGGCTGGCGAAGAGCAATTGGCTGCACTGCCGGCGATATTCGGACGGAGTTCCTGTCCCGAGTTCAGCACGGAAGCTTACACCACCGTGCTGTACCACAACAAGTAAGATATGCTGTAAACACTTGTTAATGGTGTTTTGGCAATTTAAATCGAAAAACCGTCTATAGATAAGGACATTCTCTGCAAATCTGGCACCTGGCAAAATTGAATGACAAGAAACTTGCTGGCATGTTTTTTGCTTTCAGAAACCCATCGCTGTACGACGAGATAAAGCTGAAACTACCTGCAGACCTCGGCGACCAACACCACCTGCTTTTCACGTTCTTGCACGTGTCCTGTCAGCGCAAGCCCGTGGCGCCAGAACAAGAGAAGAGCGTCGAGACTACGTTAGGATACTCGGTAAGCATGTGCCCGCTAGAGCAACCCACAATATTATACATGGCGACGTGGCAACAAAACTGAAATGCATCGGATGGTCTTACAATAGCCCCTTACATCTTAATGCCTAAATTTCATTAGTTGAAGAAGTTTACTGGTTTCTGTATCCATAATAATATAATTACGATGACGATGACGAATTGGGAATGTCCTGTAAGGCAACTCGTAAGTTGTTATATATATGAAATAAATAAATAAAATGAAATAATCCCAGTGCCCATTTCCTATCTACTTGTGGACATCTTTGAAGTACAATGTTAAAACAACATTATATTTGATTTACCATATAAACATAAATAGATAAGTCTTTTTTGTCACATTTTGTGGGTCCCCGACATTTAATAATTGATAGCGATTGTTATCATTTATTAAATGTTGCTCTAAATACTCCTGTTTTAAACGAGACACAGGTTTCTTAGCTCTTATTAGCGTTTATAAGCCATTGAAATTGTTCTGAGGATAGGTATGCTTCCAGTAGTTCCCTCTAAGTTGCAACGGCAAGCTGATGTGCGGCGAGTTCAGCCTGAAGAAGCATGCATGCACACATTTCTTAGCTCTTGTAAGCTCTTATTAGCGTTTATAAGCCATTGAAATTGTTCTGAGGATAGGTATGCTTCCAGTAGTTCCCTCTAAGTTGCAACGGCAAGCTGATGTGCGGCGAGTTCAGCCTGAAGAAGCATGCATGCACACATTTCTTAGCTCTTGTAAGCTCTTATTAGCGTTTATAAGCCATTGAAATTGTTCTGAGGATAGGTATGCTTCCAGTAGTTCCCTCTAAGTTGCAACGGCAAGCTGATGTGCGGCGAGTTCAGCCTGAAGAAGCATGCATGCACACATTTCTTAGCTCTTGTAAGCTCTTATTAGCGTTTATAAGCCATTGAAATTGTTCTGAGGATAGGTATGCTTCCAGTAGTTCCCTCTAAGTTGCAACGGCAAGCTGATGTGCGGCGAGTTCAGCCTGAAGAAGCATGCATGCACACATTTCTTAGCTCTTGTAAGCTCTTATTAGCGTTTATAAGCCATTGAAATTGTTCTGAGGATAGGTATGCTTCCAGTAGTTCCCTCTAAGTCGCAACGGCAAGCTGATGTGCGGCGAGTTCAGCCTGAAGAAGCATGCATGCACACATTTCTTAGCTCTTGTAAGCTCTTATTAGCGTTTATAAGCCATTGAAATTGTTCTGAGGATAGGTATGCTTCCAGTAGTTCCCTCTAAGTCGCAACGGCAAGCTGATGTGCGGCGAGTTCAGCCTGAAGAAGCATGCATGCACACATTTCTTAGCTCTTGTAAGCTCTTATTAGCGCTTAGAAGCCATTGAAATTGTTCTGAGGATAGGTTTGTTCCCAGTGGCTCCCTCTGTGTCGCAACGGCAAGCTGACGTGCGGCGAGTTCAGCCTGCCCGTGATGCAGGAGGAGCCCCCCGCCAACTACTCGTACATCTTCCCCGACGTGCTGCTGCCCGGCACCAGGTGGATTGACAACCACAAGCCCATCTTCAATATCACCCTGGACGCGTACACTACTGTTCATCCGCAAGTAAGTCTTTTTTTAAATGTGTGCTAAAGACTACACCCGCGTAGTTCTCATACTGGATGGAATGTCAAGATGTCAGATCAAGAATCGAAAAACAGACATATTGTGAGCTATATATTTTTGAAATATCTCTCAAATCTCGTGTGTTCTGTGACGCAGGACGGTTACATCGAGCGGTTCGTGCTGGCGTGCGAGGCGGTGCAAGAGGGGAACATTCCGCCGAGAATTGGACTCGCCAACATGGAAGCTGAGTTGAGAACCAGGTTAGTCTGATCTTATTCAGAGCTTTCCTATCTGACCTAGATGAGTTTTCTCTTTGTTTCATCAAATCTAAACTGAATATTAATTATAATAATGATACTTGTCAGCATATCCGAGCTGCCGACAGCCAACGTGGAGGCGTTGGCGCGCTACCTGCCCGTGGTAGCGGACAAGCTGCTGCAGCTGCTCGTGGCGCCGCCCGCGCTCGCCGGCGCCACGCTCAACATCGCGCAGGACGTGTTCACCTGCCTCGCGCACCTCTTCACCGACATCACTGTGAGCCGAACTATAAAATGAGATTTTATATAAATACATATGTGGGTCAGGTGTATCACCCTAAGAGTTGCGTAAGAGGAACTTGCTTCGCTTCCCTGTGACCTCATACCCCACACCTTGCAACGCGCGGGAGAAGACTTTTAATGGAACTTACTTTAGTCTGTTGAATGATTTAATTTAAATAGATATTGTTACTAAAAAAACTTGTTATTAAGTGCATAAGGTGTTACACAATGGTTACATTATAGTGTTGCAATGAACTTAATTGCTAGGTACATAAGATTCTTAAAGTTTCACAGCCCCGAGGGGTCCCCTGGCAACCGTCAGGCAAATAATGACAGCTGTCATTATAGCTCCGTCGCTACCCGGGTAGCCGCGGGCCTCAAAGAAGGTTTGAATGAATTTCAGGCCCACAGGGGTTAATGGCTTGTGTTTATTTGGCGTTCGGGAACTTTTTGTTTTGATCCTCAAAACGCCTGCTTGCGCTGCTTCTCGAACGTTCCAACCTTCTATATACTTAAACAAGGTTCTGATGCGGTACAGCAGGTATAAATAGTCTGTGTTACAAACAATACTTTGTGTTCTAAAACATGCATACAAAATATATTAGAAATATTGTATATGTGTTTGTTGGTAGAACATGAACGAGGGCGCCACTTGCGACGCGCACGGGCGCAGCGGGCTCATCACCAGCTACATCCAGTACCAGTGCCGCATCCCGCGACCCTCGCTCTCTGATAGGGATATCGGCCTACCGCTGCCGCCTTCCGGTGAGCATACAAATGGATGGCTTAATAACACGCACTCTGTTTTCTTCATATATTTGGCAGATATACAGAAAATGTTAATTTTGTAAATACGCGAATGACGCATTTTTGTTTGCGCCGGGCTTGGTTAATTTTTAGCATTGTCATTTGTTGCTAGTTTTGACTGATGGTTCGTGCAAGATACTTCACGAGGAGTTGGCCTTGCAGTGGGTTGTGGCAAGCGGCGCCACCAGGGACCTGGCTATGCAGAATTCTTGGTAAATCTATACATTGTGACTCCAATATTCGTGGATAATCTTCTTCTCCATCTAGATCTTATTTATTTAGTTTTGCTAACTGCGGACTCCCTTATCTTATGTTCGCATTTACCTTTTTTGGAACGAAGTTCCTTATCACGCGTTGTGAAAGGGGGCTAGACGGAAAAAATTCTTACGAAAAGTTGTCACGACACTTTTTGATCAAAGGATCTTGCCGCCGCCTTTGATGTGTGTGCGCGCGAGCGGCGGGGGCGCCCGCGCTGTATGCTGTCTCGCGCTCTCGTGGCGCCCTCTGGTGTTTCGGTGTACAACAACAAATATTATTATTACTTAAAAAAAATAAAATTTTATTACAATTCCTTCACTAATAATTAATCGAAAGGAACTTCGTTCCATCCGGGTGTCCCTTGACACCTCTCAACTTTTTTTAGTTACCATCGAAAGTCACTTGACATACTTAGACTATAAAGTACACCAAGTTAAAATACGCGACTATTGTAATGAAATTATAAAAAGTCACCATTCATCTAATGCTACGTGCATAAATTTCGAAGAAGCTAAAAATTTAGATGGAAGCACTTTATTATTATGTAATTGTTAAAACTGGAGACCCGTAGATCATGAATGATATTCGCAGGGCGTTATTTGAGTTGATGGTGAAGTCCATGGTGGAGTACCTGTACTGGAGCGGCGCGCACGAGGCGCCGCGCAAGGCGCGCTTCCCCGACCAGTTCACGGATGACCTCAGCACGCTCGTCAACAACGTCACCGCAGAGATCATCTCTAAGTACGTAACATTGGTTTGACGGTACGAGAGTTGATGGTGAAGTCCATGGTGGAGTACCTGTACTGGAGCGGCGCGCACGAGGCGCCGCGCAAGGCGCGCTTCCCCGACCAGTTCACGGATGACCTCAGCACGCTCGTCAACAACGTCACCGCAGAGATCATCTCTAAGTACGTAACATTGGTTTGACGGTACGAGAGTTGATGGTGAAGTCCATGGTGGAGTACCTGTACTGGAGCGGCGCGCACGAGGCGCCGCGCAAGGCGCGCTTCCCCGACCAGTTCACGGATGACCTCAGCACGCTCGTCAACAACGTCACCGCAGAGATCATCTCCAAGTACGTAACATTGCTTTGACGGTACTAACTTGTATTTTTATACCGATTTAGTACAAAAAGTGTAGAGTAAAGACATCATCGTCTGCGACTACGATTTTAAAAATAACGCTTACTGTTTTACCCTAACAACAAGGATGTTTTGGCTTTATTCGTGGCGGCACCTTGATTAGAGCGCAGCTGAAAATTAGTGATGCATGCGCTTTATTCAAGAGCATGTAGTTGTAAGCTGAGTTGGGTTTTTTCTGGGATATGCCACAGATCGCAGATTATTGTCCTGGCGACTAGTAAACAAGTTGTGATTTGTGACATAATAGCATTAATAAAGATGTTTTTATCTTTCTTTTCCCTTTTATTCACGCCTGGAGCATGAGTGATGTACAAATTTTTCAGGTACGGCAAGAACAGTCGGCTCACCCAAAGCCTCAACAACAGCCTGGCGTTCTTCCTGTTCGACCTGCTGAGCATCGTGGACCGCGGCTACGTGTTCAACCTCATCCGCGGCTACCACAAGCAGATGTGCGCCAAGATCGCCTCGCTGCCTGATGCCGTGCCTCTAGTGCATTACAAGGTTAGTCATCGCTCTTCGACTCAGTGCTGTAATTAGTTTTTATGTGCTCCTTGCGAGCTTCAAATTGCACTCCTAAAAATCCGTCGCCTGCACCCCTATCGGCTTGGTTCAGATTCAGCTTCATTTCAACAAATTGTAAACAAGATAGAAAGACAAGCAATTGTGAACCTTATCCACTTAGCAATAAAGTTCATTGTAATTATCAACAGCTGTCATTCCTCCGAATCGTGTGCTCCCATGAACACTATGTGTCGCTGTGCCTGCCGGGCGGCGCGGGCGGGGCGGTGTCTCCCGCGCCCTCGGCCCGCTCCGGCGGCTCGGAGGACGGGCGCCGCAAGGCCGTCTCGCTGTCCGGGGAGTTCCGCTCCAGGCACTACCTGGCCGGGCTGCTCCTGGCCGATCTGACCGCAGCGCTTGAGTTGCAGTATGTATAACGTGTACGAGCACTACGTGTTGCTGTGCCTATAAATTCTTAACTTCCCTTCTCCACCCAGGAGTCCAGTGTTGCAGTGTGCAGCTGTCAACGCAGTGCTGTCTCTGCTCACGGCGCACGACGCCGACCCGCGGCTCTCGCAGCCGGACGTGAAGGCGCGGGTCGCGGCGCTGTACATGCCGCTCCTGGGCATCGTCATGGACGCGCAGCCGCAGCTGTATCGAGGGTTCGACAGTGGGAAAGGTATGTGCCCAGGCCCCAAAGTGCTGGAATGACGACTACGCAGCAGATCTAAGGACTAACGCTAAAACTCGCGCGGGTGCACGCTCGCAGGTGTACAATGAAAAATAGTATGGACAGCGCAGGCGCGTGCGACGGATCGCGGGCGCGGGTGGCAGGACGGGTACATGCGAGCGGGTTTGTTTCTACAAATCAGATGATACAATCATGAACATTGATACAAAGCGCGTAATAATGTCCAGACCCCAATGTGCTGGAATGACGACCACGCAGCAGATCTAAGGAGAAGCCCGCTACCAACTGATATAGTTGTTTAGTTGTATGAATATCCAGTGTCAAAATTTCTTCTAATCTGTCATTTGTAATTAAGAATTGTTAAAGCGGTGGCTGCGCTTTTGATAAAGATTCTAATATTTCTAGAAAATTGCGGAAAATTTGTTTCGAGCAATTTCTCCTAATGTAAACCTTTTACAGAAATACTCCAACTGGATGGAGAAATGAGTCAGTTTGGAAGTATGTACGCGCCGTCCTCGCCAGAAGACTTCAAACAGGTCTGTTTCTGTTACGGAGTAATAACTTACCACACAAACCATGACTTTAGCCAAAATGTATAAATACAAACTTATTACATTTCTGGTCTGATTTGACGCCTTCGACCACTATTACTACCCTTCATTATTTGAATAGATCATACAAATACCACTCCTTCTTTTTTATTGTAGGAGGAAATCCTCATGACATAACCCGATGCACTAAAACGGATGTGATTATTACTTCAGAAAGTTGACTATTCAGGTGTCAGTAATTCTTCGCAGCTCCCATTCGTCCTGCACCCGTCTTCCCATAATACAATGAGCATTTTTGCGCCGTTGCTCTACCCTTTGCTCGCCAGCATGTAAGGAATCCAGTTATTTTTAGACAGGGGTTCGCTATTTCCGAGTGCACTATTCCTTCCGTGTTCTAGGATAGAACATAGACATCCTCATTGTTTTTGTAAGTATAAATTGCTATACTCATAATGGCAATAAAAATGAAAGTTTTATGGACAGAATGGACGTCCCCCATTCAACAGCGAGACAAGTCGCAACCTGCTGATGTGTTTGGTGTGGCTGCTGAAGTGGAGCGAGCGTGGCGCGCTGGCGGCCGCGGTGGCCGAGCTGCCGCCCGCCAGGCTGCACTGCCTGCTGGCCCTCATCGATCTGTGCTTCAAGTGTCAAGAGTATAAGGTAACAGTCTTATAAAAATCTTCTGAAAATTTCTTATATTCTTAATTATTAAAGACCAGGTATTTATTTTTGGAACATTTTCAGGGCCGCAAGGAAATAATGAAGTGCGCCCAACAGAACGTCCGCAAGACGACTGACATCAAAGCCAAACTAGAGGATGTGATTCTGGGGCAGGGCTCCGCGCGATCCGACTTTATCATGCGGCGCAAAGGTAAGTTTTTCAACTTAGGGCCACCCAATAAAAAGCTTTCCTTACTAAATTAACCGTTTTAATAAAAAAATAATTCAAAGTACTAAAATAATTTCTGTAATAAAAAGCCTACTACTAAGTTTAGGTTAATCTGCGCAGAATTTTTTTTTTGAGTTCGTAATGCGCCGAAATTTAAAAATATATTTCTATCTGTCGCTCTACCGCAACGAAAAAGTGAACGATATTTTTTATTTCGCACTGGTGTAAAACTGAATTTGCGGCGTCTTAAAAGCAAGTACTTTGTTTAAAAAAATCTGCTCCATCTACTTTCACTAATTGGTATGTACAGGTGGGTCCAGCGGCAGAGGCGGCACGGGTCGCGAGCGCTGGCGCAAGGAGTGGGTGCGCGGAGCGTCCCGCTCCCGCCCCGCCTCGCCCGCGCGTCCGCAGCCCGCACTGTCAGCGGCACTGTCGGCCGAGGTGGCACTGACGCTCTTGCACGCGCTCGAGACCATCGTACAGGTATGATACAAGCAGGCGAGTATTATTTCAAATTGTCAGTTTCTCAAAAATGAGTCATTTATTTTCTGTCGTTTCGCTAGCTCAACTACTGGTAAGCCACTATGTTGGTGGCCGTGGGAAAAAAGCGAAGAGAAGTGTAGATACCGGGTTGCGGTGTTTCAGCCCGCATTACCGGGAGGTCGGTGTAGGGCCATGGGAAGGTGGTCGATTGACTCAACTATAGAGGTGTCGATGACTCTACAACCTTGTTTAAGGCTTTCTAAATCCATCATAACGTAACTTTACATCTTATGTACGATGTGGCTATTCCGTTACTCAACCTAATACAAAACGAACCTTGACCTCAACTTTGTGAAAATGTTAAAATATCTTTAAGGCAAATCCTAAAATAACAGTATATATGTTAAACTGGAGTATTTCACAGTCATGCAGCGGATTAGAAGGCGGTCAGCAAGCGTGCAGCGGCGCGCTGGCGGTGCTACTGCGCGCGCTGCAGAGGAACCAGAGCGCAACCGTGCTGCAACACATGTTCGCCTCCGTGCGCGCATTGATACTAAAGGTAGTCAAAATTTGTAATTTTAACTTTTCTATTTTTTTGTGGTTCTTGAAATTATTATATTTGGTTATGCTTCTTTATATTACAGCGCGACCACCACTGTCTTTAAACAAAAAGTTGGGGGTAAATTGCTCTCTATAACTGGATACTTATTTCTGAATAATGTTTATCAGTCTAGTGACGTATACTACATGGCTACCCTTTAAGTACTGGGCGGGAAATGAGTGCAATTTCTGCCTTGTTAAGATGTTTGTGGATTCCACAGCTAGGCTGGTCGTGGTGCTCGGAGGAGGCTGGTCCGGGCACGTGCCGGGTGCTGCTGCGGCACTGCGCTGCGCTGTGCGGCACCACGCGGGCACACGCGGCTGCTGCGCTGTACGCACTCATGCGACACCACTATCATCTCGGCAATGTGAGTAAACTGGTGTCGAATATTTATAGTCTATTTAAAATAATGCTTTACTTCAAAATAACTATTATCGATGTCAGGAATCAATAAAAATAAAAAAATATATTCTTCATGAGTACAATGTACTCCATATGCGATGTACAACGTTCTCTGCAGAACTTCAGCCGGGTGAAGATGCAGGTGACGATGTCGCTGTCGTCGCTGGTGGGCACTTCCACCACGTTCAGCGAGGAGTCTCTGCGGCGCGCGCTCAAGACCGTGCTGCTGTACGCCGAGCACGACCAGGACCTGCAGGACACCAACTTCCCCGAGCAGGTGACGCTTTGTATTATCTCACACTCTACTGGCACAACTTCAGCCGGGTGAAGATGCAGGTGACGATGTCGCTGTCGTCGCTGGTGGGCACTTCCACCACGTTCAGCGAGGAGTCTCTGCGGCGCGCGCTCAAGACCGTGCTGCTGTACGCCGAGCACGACCAGGACCTGCAGGACACCAACTTCCCCGAGCAGGTGACGCTGTGTATTATCTCACGCTCTACTGGCACAACTTCAGCCGGGTAAAGATGCAGGTGACGATGTCGCTGTCGTCGCTGGTGGGCACTTCCACCACGTTCAGCGAGGAGTCTCTGCGGCGCGCGCTCAAGACCGTGCTGCTGTACGCCGAGCACGACCAGGACCTGCAGGACACCAACTTCCCCGAGCAGGTGACGCTGTGTATAAACTTCAGCCGGGTGAAGATGCAGGTGACGATGTCGCTGTCATCGCTGGTGGGCACTTCCACCACGTTCAGCGAGGAGTCTCTGCGGCGCGAAGACCGTGCTGCTGTACGCCGAGCACGACCAGGACCTGCAGGACACCAACTTCCCCGAGCAGGTGACGCTTTGTATTATCTCACGCTCTACTGGCACAACTTCAGCCGAGTAAAGATGCAGGTGACGATGTCACCGATGAGCACTTCCACCATATTCTGCTATTGCTGACATAAAGGACCCTACAAAAGATCTTCATTCAAGGTGAAAGACTTCTAGTTCAATCTTTACTTGATGACGTTGTTACAGAGAACTTTGTAAAAGCCATAACTCATTCTAGTAATTCTCCATCCCATTCTCCAAAAACTTCATCTTCCCTCCAGGTGAAAGACCTCGTGTTCAACCTCCACATGATCCTGAGCGATACGGTGAAGATGAAGGAGTTCCAGGAGGACCCCGAGATGTTATTGGACCTGATGCACCGCATCGCGCGCGGCTACCAGCACAGCCCCGACTTGCGGCTCACCTGGCTGAGCAATATGGCGCAGAAACATATGGAGGTTAGGTTTCCAAACATCTGTTAATCCATAGTTTGCCATGCTTTATTGGGACCCGACATTATTAATAATATTTTTCTGTCCTCTTCATTATTTTACACTAGATAATAGTTCAGCAGGTAGGGTTACAGTTGCTAAATTAAGATCTGGACAGGCAGATCAGCTCGTCTAAAACGCCTCTTACAATGCGCTGCTCTATTCTGCGCTAGGCAATAAGGGCATATTGAAACGCACAGTTTCCTACTGCCAAGTATGATAGTGTACTGTAACTCGACGGACGAGCTCTCACTCTCTATTAATTGACAGCGGTCCAACCACTTGGAGGCGGGCATGTGCCTGGTGCACGGCGCGGCACTGGTCGCGGAGCAGCTGCGCGCGGGCGGGCGCGGCGCTGCGCTGCTGCAGCGCGTCACGCACAACGCGCTGGACGAGAGCTGCGCCGACCCGCTGCACCACCACCTCACCGCCAACGAGCTGCAGGTCACAAAGCATCATGAATGAATTAATGAAATATTGGAACGAAGTTCCTTATCGCGCGTTGTGAAAGGGGGCTAGACGGAAAAAATTCGTACGAAAAGTTGTCACGACACTTTTTGATCAAAGGATCTTGCCGCCGCCTTTGATGTGTGTGCGCGTGAGCGGCGGGGGCCCGCGCTGTATGCTGTCTCGCGCTCTCGTGGCGCCCTCTGGTGTTTCGGTGTACAACAACAAATATTATTATTACTTGAAAAAATAAAATTTTATTACAATTCCTTCACTAATTAAGCGAAAGGAACTTCGTTCCATCCGGGTGTCCCTTGACACCTCTCAACTTTTTTGATTTTTCTTTATTGTACACCAAATCAAAAAATATATAGGAAGACAAAATAACTCAAAAACCAAAAACGCTTGAACAATTAGAACTGGGAGCATTGTTCTATGTATTCAATGTGATACATGGTGTGCAGGCATGTCGTGCTACGGCGCGCGCTTCGGCGACCTGGCCGGCGAGGAGTTCGTGTACAAGGAGCACGCGCTCACCAAGCTGCCCGAGATATTCAGCCGCCTCGAGGTGGGTTGTGATACGTGCACGGCAAGCGCGTGTTCGGCACGTACTTCCGCGTGTCGTTCTACGGCGCGCGCTTCGGCGACCTGGCCGGCGAGGAGTTCGTGTACAAGGAGCACGCGCTCACCAAGCTGCCCGAGATATTCAGCCGCCTCGAGGTGGGTTGTGATACGTGCACGGCAAGCGCGTGTTCGGCACGTACTTCCGCGTGTCGTTCTACGGCGCGCGCTTCGGCGACCTGGCCGGCGAGGAGTTCGTGTACAAGGAGCACGCGCTCACCAAGCTGCCCGAGATATTCAGCCGCCTCGAGGTGGGTTGTGATACGTGCACGGCAAGCGCGTGTTCGGCACGTACTTCCGCGTGTCGTTCTACGGCGCGCGCTTCGGCGACCTGGCCGGCGAGGAGTTCGTGTACAAGGAGCACGCGCTCACCAAGCTGCCCGAGATATTCAGCCGCCTCGAGGTGGGTTGTGATACGTGCACGGCAAGCGCGTGTTCGGCACGTACTTCCGCGTGTCGTTCTACGGCGCGCGCTTCGGCGACCTGGCCGGCGAGGAGTTCGTGTACAAGGAGCACGCGCTCACCAAGCTGCCCGAGATATTCAGCCGCCTCGAGGTAGGTTGTGATACGTGCACGGCAAGCGCGTGCTCGGCACGTACTTCCGCGTGTCGTTCTACGGCGCGCGCTTCGGCGACCTGGCCGGCGAGGAGTTCGTGTACAAGGAGCACGCGCTCACCAAGCTGCCCGAGATATTCAGCCGCCTCGAGGTAGGTTGTGATACGTGCACGGCAAGCGCGCGCTCGGCACGTACTTCCGCGTGTCGTTCTACGGCGCGCGCTTCGGCGACCTGGCCGGCGAGGAGTTCGTGTACAAGGAGCACGCGCTCACCAAGCTGCCCGAGATATTCAGCCGCCTCGAGGTAGGTTGTGATACGTGCACGGCAAGCGCGCGCTCGGCACGTACTTCCGCGTGTCGTTCTACGGCGCGCGCTTCGGCGACCTGGCCGGCGAGGAGTTCGTGTACAAGGAGCACGCGCTCACCAAGCTGCCCGAGATATTCAGCCGCCTCGAGGTAGGTTGTGATACGTGCACGGCAAGCGCGCGCTCGGCACGTACTTCCGCGTGTCGTTCTACGGCGCGCGCTTCGGCGACCTGGCCGGCGAGGAGTTCGTGTACAAGGAGCACGCGCTCACCAAGCTGCCCGAGATATTCAGCCGCCTCGAGGTAGGTTGTGATACGTGCACGGCAAGCGCGCGCTCGGCACGTACTTCCGCGTGTCGTTCTACGGCGCGCGCTTCGGCGACCTGGCCGGCGAGGAGTTCGTGTACAAGGAGCACGCGCTCACCAAGCTGCCCGAGATATTCAGCCGCCTCGAGGTAGGTTGTGATACGTGCACGGCAAGCGCGCGCTCGGCACGTACTTCCGCGTGTCGTTCTACGGCGCGCGCTTCGGCGACCTGGCCGGCGAGGAGTTCGTGTACAAGGAGCACGCGCTCACCAAGCTGCCCGAGATATTCAGCCGCCTCGAGGTAGGTTGTGATACGTGCACGGCAAGCGCGCGCTCGGCACGTACTTCCGCGTGTCGTTCTACGGCGCGCGCTTCGGCGACCTGGCCGGCGAGGAGTTCGTGTACAAGGAGCACGCGCTCACCAAGCTGCCCGAGATATTCAGCCGCCTCGAGGTAGGTTGTGATACGTGCACGGCAAGCGCGCGCTCGGCACGTACTTCCGCGTGTCGTTCTACGGCGCGCGCTTCGGCGACCTGGCCGGCGAGGAGTTCGTGTACAAGGAGCACGCGCTCACCAAGCTGCCCGAGATATTCAGCCGCCTCGAGGTAGGTTGTGATACGTGCACGGCAAGCGCGCGCTCGGCACGTACTTCCGCGTGTCGTTCTACGGCGCGCGCTTCGGCGACCTGGCCGGCGAGGAGTTCGTGTACAAGGAGCACGCGCTCACCAAGCTGCCCGAGATATTCAGCCGCCTCGAGGTAGGTTGTGATACGTGCACGGCAAGCGCGCGCTCGGCACGTACTTCCGCGTGTCGTTCTACGGCGCGCGCTTCGGCGACCTGGCCGGCGAGGAGTTCGTGTACAAGGAGCACGCGCTCACCAAGCTGCCCGAGATATTAAGCCGCCTCGAGGTAGGTTGTGATACGTGCACGGCAAGCGCGTGCTCGGCACGTACTTCCGCGTGTCGTTCTACGGCGCGCGCTTCGGCGACCTGGCCGGCGAGGAGTTCGTGTACAAGGAGCACGCGCTCACCAAGCTGCCCGAGATATTCAGCCGCCTCGAGGTAGGTTGTGATACGTGCACGGCAAGCGCGCGCTCGGCACGTACTTCCGCGTGTCGTTCTACGGCGCGCGCTTCGGCGACCTGGCCGGCGAGGAGTTCGTGTACAAGGAGCACGCGCTCACCAAGCTGCCCGAGATATTCAGCCGCCTCGAGGTAGGTTGTGATACGTGCACGGCAAGCGCGTGTTCGGCACGTACTTCCGCGTGTCGTTCTACGGCGCGCGCTTCGGCGACCTGGCCGGCGAGGAGTTCGTGTACAAGGAGCACGCGCTCACCAAGCTGCCCGAGATATTCAGCCGCCTCGAGGTAGGTTGTGATACGTGCACGGCAAGCGCGTGCTCGGCACGTACTTCCGCGTGTCGTTCTACGGCGCGCGCTTCGGCGACCTGGCCGGCGAGGAGTTCGTGTACAAGGAGCACGCGCTCACCAAGCTGCCCGAGATATTCAGCCGCCTCGAGGTAGGTTGTGATACGTGCACGGCAAGCGCGCGCTCGGCACGTACTTCCGCGTGTCGTTCTACGGCGCGCGCTTCGGCGACCTGGCCGGCGAGGAGTTCGTGTACAAGGAGCACGCGCTCACCAAGCTGCCCGAGATATTCAGCCGCCTCGAGGTAGGTTGTGATACGTGCACGGCAAGCGCGCGCTCGGCACGTACTTCCGCGTGTCGTTCTACGGCGCGCGCTTCGGCGACCTGGCCGGCGAGGAGTTCGTGTACAAGGAGCACGCGCTCACCAAGCTGCCCGAGATATTCAGCCGCCTCGAGGTAGGTTGTGATACGTGCACGGCAAGCGCGCGCTCGGCACGTACTTCCGCGTGTCGTTCTACGGCGCGCGCTTCGGCGACCTGGCCGGCGAGGAGTTCGTGTACAAGGAGCACGCGCTCACCAAGCTGCCCGAGATATTCAGCCGCCTCGAGGCAGGTTGTGATACGTGCACGGCAAGCGCGTGTTCGGCACGCACTTCCGCGTGTCGTTCTACGGCGCGCGCTTCGGCGACCTGGCCGGCGAGGAGTTCGTGTACAAGGAGCACGCTCTCACCAAGCTGCCCGAGATATTCAGCCGCCTCGAGGTAGGTTGTGATACATGCACGGCAAGCGCGTGCTCGGCACGTACTTCCGCGTGTCGTTCTACGGCGCGCGCTTCGGCGACCTGGCCGGCGAGGAGCTCGTGTACAAGGAGCACGCGCTCACCAAGCTGCCCGAGATATTCAGCCGCCTCGAGGTGAGTTGTGACACGTGGGCAGCAGAGCAAGTCAATCTGACCTCACCTCCATAAAAATAAAATAAGGAAGCCACTGTACACCGTTAAGGAGTTTTCTTAATTGCCCTTCATCTCCATCCATTCAATCCTCCATTTTATTCCAAAAAAATTCAATCCACCATTTTCGATGATTTGTGCAGAACTTCTACGGGCAGCGCTTCGGCGCCGAGAACGTGGTGATCATCAAGGACTCGAACGTGGTGGACGTGAGCGCACTGGAGCCCGACAAGGCGTACATCCAGATCACCTACGTGGAGCCGTACTTCGAGCCGCATGAGCTGCGCACGCGCATCACGCACTACGAGCGCAACTACAACATCAGTGAGTGCATCGTACATTAATTGTAACTTTAATGCCTAGAGTCTGATGTCCTAATGTCCTATGTCATCAACAGAGCGCTTCATGTACGCGACGCCGTTCACGGCGGGCGGGCGCGCGCACGGTGAGCTGGGCGAGCAGTGCAAGCGCAAGACCGTGCTCACCACCGCGCACCACTTCCCATATGTTAAGACCAGGATACAGGTCACTGATCATTTTGTTAATATTAGATAAGTTATAAAAATATACTGTTATCGAGAAAATGTGCTGTTAAAGTAATATTGAATACTGTAAATGTAATATTGAATGCAAAAACTGATGTTGATTGGGCCAGCATAATCTACAACAACTATTTTAAAGTTAAAACATTGCAGGGCTATTCAATTATAGAAATATTTTTAAAAATGGTATTAATTCTTGTACAGGTGGTACAACGTACTCAGATTATACTTACGCCCATAGAGGTAGCCATTGAGGACATACAGAAGAAGGTATGTTGATCTTCATTTGTTTTTTTCTTTAACGTTTACATATTATAAAGCATTTATTTATTTTGGACACTAGACAAGACCTCTTTTTATTAAGTAAAAGCAAATCATCAAAATTTTAGCAAAACATTTTTCAGGTTAGATTTGGCCTTGACATGCGCAAATAATCAAGATACAATACAATGCCTTAGCACTATTGTAAATCGGTATGAGGCATTGCACTACGACAGTGTTAAAACAAGGATTCATTGCAATATAATGTGTTTTATGGAAAAAGTATTATGAATCTTTTCGGAAATCATCCCTGAGTGTAACAATTTTTAGATCAACGAATTGGCAGCGGCAACCAGTCAGGAACCACCTGATCCGAAAATGCTTCAGATGGTCCTTCAAGGTTGCATCGGAACTACGGTCAACCAGGGCCCGCTGGAGTTGGCACAGGTATTTATTTGTAATTTTCAGATTTACTTTAGAGTCTGTATATATGGCATATGAAGTAACCGGTTGAAAATGCCCCATTTTAACCTAATTGTACTTCTAAAGTCTCCTTGACAAAATGATAAATCGCCGACATATTTTGTAATTGTTGTCAACTTCTGTGTCTTGTAATATTATTGAGTATATGCAGGTGACCTTTAAGATATCTTCATTCACATTTAGATCCCTTCCGCGACCGAGAACAGGGAACTATTATTATTATTATAGCCTTGTTTATTTCCATTTTTACAAGTTTTACAAGTTTTTTTTTTTTTTTTTTTCATAAATTATTATGGACCCCTTTATGAGTGAAGGCCTCCTCCATTTTCCCCCACAATGGTCTGTCATTCGCTTTGGTGATCCAGTTTGTTCCCGCTTTTCGTACTATATCATCTACCCAATTTTCTCGAGGTCTACCTTTTCTTCTTTTGTTAGGCGGTCCTTGCCAGGTAGTTACTCTATGTGACCATTTTTCTTTATCCATACGTGCAATATGGCCCGCCCACTTCCATTTCAATCTTTGAGAATGTTCCAAAGCGTCTATGATTCCTGTTCTTTTTCTTATGTCTTCATTTCTAATTCTGTTTATTCTTCGAATCTTTAGTACACTCCTCTCCATTGCTCTCTGGCAGACTTGTATTATGTTTTTTATCTTAGTGTTGTAAACCCATGTTTGACTGCCGTATGTGAGACAGGGCAGCAAACATGAGTCCATTATTTTCCTCTTTAGTTTTACGGGGAGGTCTGATTTGAGAACTTCTTTATTGCTCCAGAATTTATTCCAAGTTATGTTAACTCTTCTTTTAACCTCATCTTCAAGCCGTGTTTTAGAGAAAGATACTTGTTGTCCTAGGTAAACATAACTTTGAACGTATTCTAACTCATTGTTGTTAACTCTTATTGGTATAATGTTATGATTTGTCATGACTTTAGTTTTCAGAGCATTTAGTTCTAATCCGACCGTATTGCTTACATCATTAAGTTCAGTAATCATTTTCTGTAACTGAGATGCTGATTCAGAGAAAAGTATAATGTCATCCGCGAATCGAAGGTTATTGAGGAGTTTCCCATTTATGTATATTCCTTTCTTTTCCCATTTCAAAGTTTTCATAATACTTTGGAGCACAGTTATAAAAATTCTAGGTGATAAGGGGTCACCCTGTCTAGTGCCTCTACAAATGTTTATTTCACGGCCCTGACTCTCTAACTTTACACAACTTTTGCTTTTGGAGTAAATGTCTTTTATGAGATCTATAGTTTCCGATGGTACCTCGCATTCTTGTAGAGCCTTCCATATGCTTTTATGTGATATAGAGTCGAAAGCTTTGGCGTAGTCTATGAATGCCAGGTAGAGTGGTCTATTTCGCTCTATATATTTCTCCATTATCAGGTTTAAAGTGTGAATGTGATCAGTTGTAGAGAAATTTTTCCTGAAACCTGCCTGTTCCGGTGGCTGAAAATTCTCTGTGTATACTGCAAGACGGTTCTCAAGACACGAAGCAAATAATTTGTATATATTTGATTGCAAGCTTATTGGTCTGTAGTTTCCAATATTGGCAGGATCTCCTTTTTTATAAAGCAGAATTATATCAGATTGCGCCCATTCTTTAGGTATTGTTCTGTTATTAAGTATCTTATTAAATAAAGTTGTTATGTATGGCGCTAATACAACTTTCCCCAATTTCAGTGCTTCATTTGAAATTCCATCTGGCCCGTTGCTTTTGTCAGTTTTTAGAGATTCTATTTTCTTTATTACCTCGTTTGTAGAGAATCTATCTAGAGTCGTAGTAGTAAAGTACTGGTTGCTCAATTCAATTTCTGTAGGAATATCTTTAGATGTGTACAAGTTGGTAAAAAATGTTGTTGCTTTTTCAATTATTTGAGATCTTGTCAATATTTTATTTCCCGTGAAATCTTCTTTTAAATACGGTATCCATCGTTTTGAGGTATCGAGATTCTTTAGACCTCTCTTTAAGCTACCTGTCAATTCGAGCTGTGTTCTGATTTCCTTCATTCTCCGTTCCGTACGTTCCCGTTTCAATAGTTTGTAGATGTGTTTATACAGGTAAGTACGTTCACCTTTTTCTTCTTTAGTCAGATTTTTCTTCCGAGTTAGTTCAGTTCTTCTTGCAATAAGACATTTTATGTGAGCAGGGATAGTCTCTCGTTTCGTTGCGGGTTCCTGTCGTACTGAATTTAAACTGGTGATTATAATATTTTTAATTTTGTTGTACGCGGACTCTACATTTTCGGTTTCCCGTATTTCAATTTCTTTTATATTAGTTTTTAAGAAATGTTCGTACTGCACTTTTTCGTCTAAAGAATTAAGCTTGGTTTTATAACTTTTGAAATTCGCTCTACTTCTTTTAAGCGGTGTGATTTGTAATTTGGTTCTCAAGAGACGATGATCGCTTGGAAATGTAAGGTTTGATATGATTTCAAAGTTCGAGATGTTTTCTTTGCTATTGGTCAATATATAATCAATTTGGCTTCTCCTTTTCTTTGGCGATAGCCATGTCCACATAGCTTTGTTGTTTTTTTTGAAAAGACTATTTGTAACGTATAATTTATTTTCCCAACAGAACTGGAGTAATCTTTCACCTCTCTTGTCTCTATTACCGTAACAGAATTTGCCCAGTATGCTCTCTTCACCTGGTAGTCGCTGTCCAACACGTGCATTGAAGTCACCTAAAACTAATTTCTGATTATTGTACTGACAATGTGCAGTCTGTAATTGGTTATAGAAATCATCGATTTCTTGATTGCTTGCGTCAACAGTTGGTGCGTATACTTGTATGATAGAGAGTTTCTTGTTGTGGTAATTGAGATTTAAAATACAGATTCGTTCGGATACTCCAATGAAGCTTTCAATATTTTGCTTATATTCTTTTTTTACTAGAAATCCGACTCCATATTGACCTTTTGTCTCCCCGAAATAGCAAAAAATATGTTTGTTTTCTTCTATAATTTGATATCCCGTTCTTCTTATTTCAGCAAGACCAATAATATCGTATTTAATTTTCGAAATCGCTCTTTTAAAATCTAGTAATCTTTCATCTGATAGTAGAGATTTTGCATTGTAGGTGCATATGTAGAGATTTTTTAATGGGTATGGAGGGTTGTAGTCTTTATCCCCCGCGGTGACAAGCCGTATTGGGGGAAGTGGAGGGGCTTCTTTTAGTAGTTTTTTGGTTGTGAGTGTTTCTCGGCCGAGCGTGACTCTGATCCATTTTTTAGTGACGTGTTGTACAAGTAGGTGGTAATATTATTTGTTTTATTTTTCTTGGGTATTTGTTTAGTAGTGTTTTCGGTAATTTCGGTAGTTTTGTGCTCTGGGGAACCAGAGTGATTCCGCTTTTGTTTGCGTATAGGCTGCGCGTTGGAGCTTCCTGGTAATGTCACTATTTTGTCGTAGCGTAATACAACATATTTTCCCAGTTTGCGTTCTTTGTCTACCACTTCCTGCAGTTCCTTGCGCTTCAACAAAACTTTTCGTGGGAAATCTTCTTTAATGTTAACTTGTGAGCCCTTCAGGGCACCTTTTTTCTTCAAAATTTCGATTTTCCGCCCAAATGTTGTAAATGTTACTAATAAAGGTCTTGTTTTCTTCTCTTTTTGGCCAAGTCGCCTCACAAATTCTATTTCGGATTGCTCGATGGAAATCTTCATATTATTTTTTATACAACGTAATAAAGTGATTTGTAGTTCTTCATATCCTTGCTCGGTCTCTTCAACTCCATAAAATATTAGATTCTTCATTTTTGCCTGTTTTTCTAGGTACTCTATAGTTTTTTGTTGTTGGTTTACTTTTATTTCAAGGCTGCACGTTTTTTTTTTCCAAAATTGTCATTTTTAATTTGTTTGTTGACAAGCATTCTCAATCGAGTTTGGCTTAAGTATAGTCATTTTACACCCAATTTTTTAGTTAACTTGTTAATGACGAATTCATGACAATAAATTAAATTAGTAAGCTTAAAACTAAATTATATATTTAATATCTTTTAAATAAGGTTTTATAAAAAAACAAAACATAATTTTAAATTTATTAGACATGAAATCTGTTGCATTTTCTACCTTCATTTTAAATTTGTTTGTTGACAAGCATTCTCAATCGAGTTTGGCTTTAGTATAGGCAGAGTATGTAAACTGTGTAATGTCTAAAGAAAGTATGTAAGATCACGTCATGTCTTCTCACACTGCCTCTCGGATAAGCGGTTTTTTATACGGAAGTCAACAAACAAACTGCGCAGGCGCGTAAATATTTCGACATCTACCATAGCCAAAAACCAAAACTTAAAATTGATGTGGTAGGGCAGTATGTAAACACAATAGTTTTTTTGATCGTATTAAGGTAGTAAGGGAAATACTGCCGTATTATGCCATACCATGGGCGAGTAGCAAGTGAGGCTTATCGTAATATCCTCTTAATAGGTGTTCCTGGCGCCCGTGGTGGAGGGGTCGCAGCCGCCGACCAGACTAACCAATAAACTCAGATTGGCGTTCAAGGACTTTTCCAAAAAGTAAGTCAGTGTTTATGCTACAGTTTTAAGAAAGAAGATTTTAATTTCAATGTGTAAAATGTAGACGATTATTACACATTCAAATTGCTTTTAAGCACAAAAGCTGACAAATAATTTGTTTGATGAGTAAGTCAAATTAGCGCTTGCACGTTGCAGGTGTCATGACGCGCTGCGCAAGAACAAGAACCTGATCAGCAGCGAGCAGCGCGAGTACCAGCGCGAGCTCGAGCGCAACTTCCAGCGGTTCACGGAGCGCCTCGCGCCGCTCATTCATGCCACGCCGTCGCACGTCGCGCACCTCACGTAAGTATTATAACGAGCACCGGCGCGAGCTCGAGCGCAACTTCCAGCGGTTCACGGAGCGCCTCGCGCCGCTCATTCATGCCACGCCGTCGCACGTCGCGCACCTCACGTAAGTATTATAACGAGCACCAGCGCGAGCTCGAGCGCAACTTCCAGCGGTTCACGGAGCGCCTCGCGCCGCTCATTCATGCCACGCCGTCGCACGTCGCGCACCTCACGTAAGTATTATAACGAGCACCAGCGCGAGCTCGAGCGCAACTTCCAGCGGTTCACGGAGCGCCTCGCGCCGCTCATTCATGCCACGCCGTCGCACGTCGCGCACCTCACGTAAGTATTATAACGAGCACCAGCGCGAGCTCGAGCGCAACTTCCAGCGGTTCACGGAGCGCCTCGCGCCGCTCATTCATGCCACGCCGTCGCACGTCGCGCACCTCACGTAAGTATTATAACGAGCACCGGCGCGAGCTCGAGCGCAACTTCCAGCGGTTCACGGAGCGCCTCGCGCCGCTCATTCATGCCACGCCGTCGCACGTCGCGCACCTCACGTAAGTATTATAACGAGCACCAGCGCGAGCTCGAGAGGGTAACTAAGCGCATGGACGTGTGCAGGTGTGGGTGAATAGGTGACTAGACGTGGGCGAGGGTGAGTAAGTGAATATATCGGGGAAACAGTACGTACACACGTACTATTTCCCCGAGTTGAGCCTTTAAGGTCAGTGTGCCAAGGAAGGCACTGACCACAGAGGAGGTTTTAGTGGGTGGACAAGGGCGAGTTGGTGAGCAGGTGGGAGCTATTGAGGGCGAGTGTACAAGTTGGCGTAAACGAGTCATTCATATTTTTAGACGGATATTTAATTATAAACGACGCGATAAAATGTTTATAGAAATAATACCAGAATAACAAAAATTTTTTGTTTGTTTTCAGGAACGGCATGACCAAAGTTGACTACAAGTTACAAGCTTAAATACCACGACTATGAAATGAGCTGACTCCATGACAAAGAAACAAAAGTATTGATTATTAGGTTAAGTTTTAAGTTGTAAATTTCTTAATATTAAACATCGGCCTCGTTGCTCGAGTGGTTAACCTTTGATCGGATCATGAAGTTTTTATCGAGTTTATTAATTTTTATGTTTATAAGTTTATTAATTTTACAGCAGGAAATGGTATGGTGTTACAACCCCGTGCAACGAAGAGCACGTTAAGCCTTCAACCTCACTAATTATTATACAAATGGTAGTTATTGTTACTCAACTGAAAAAATAATCTTGTTTATTAAACAAGACCTTGTCTGCTTTAGAACGGAGTAAAAACTCTTAAGTCAATTCTTAGCTAAAGAGATACTTGAGCATCATTATCAGCCTATTTAAAGGCCCACTGCAGGCCAGGCCACTCTTGTAGAGAATATGGAGCGTAGACCCACCACGCTGCTCCAATACGGGTTGGCGGGTTTAGGATAATGTTTTATTCACTAATGATAACTATCAGATGTTAATGATAGTGACCTGGACCGACGAGGCACGTGGGTGTAACATCACCAACTTTCCAACTCTGGGCATGAAAAGTAAAAAAAATTATAAAAGAATGAAAAACTCTGAATGAATTCTTGACTCGACCCAGTACCTCGTGACTTGAGTATGCAATGAGCTATTTGACATATAAAATTGTAGACTATTATTGCATTTATATTTCTGCACTTTATTTAGTAGATTTATATTAAAATATTGTATAACTTTAGTGTAGACTTTATTCGCTATTTCACACAAATATTCCTGAAATACTATTTATAATGTAGAAGTTTTAGACATATGTTACTAAATTTTTACATATGTATAGGTAAGATTGTATAAATTAAAATCAAACATTATTACTAGAAATATTGCGTTATTATTAGTTGATCATTTTCATTTTTAATTTATATTTTATCGATACACGTAATAAATATCATGGCGGCACTCGTTAGATTCTTTACTCTCATTACATAAAGTAAATTCCTTCACCGCGTCTGTCTGTTCACGATAAACTCGAAGACTACTGAACGGATTTTCATGCGGTTGTCACGAAAAAATAATGGAGGCTTGGAAGCTTTCATTGAAAAAGTGTCCTAAACCCTTTATTGGTTATTCTCAAAAGAAAGAAATATGCCATCGCGGTTATTTTTGTGGTGAGATGTGTGGAAGAGGAAACAATTCTTCCCTACATCGTTTTGTCATATCCCAAATAGATAAATATACCTTTAGATAGCGTTTACCAGCGTATTCGATTAAAGCTTCCAGACGGCTTATATCTCCAACTTTTTCAACAATTATCGCCATATATCATCTCATTTAAATAAAACAAATTATATTTACCTAAACCTTCTTCTGGAACTCTATCTATTGGTAAAATCCGGATGACAGTCTGTTCAGTAGTCTTTGAGTTCTTCGCGACAGACAGATAGACACAACATCGGCGGGGGATTTAGTTAGATTTAGTTTTATATGTAAGGATAGATACGTAACGTAGTCCCTCGGTCGGGTGGGTATGAGGGAAGAGGAACGGCATAATCTTTATTTATGTTTCTTTAAGACAGGTTTCGCTTGTTGGCGCTCGCACCTCAACTCCTGTCATAACCCGTACCTCACGCAGGCAAAGACTCAATCTATTAGAAGCCAAATCGCACCATTTATGTTTATATTCTATAAAAAATTATGTACTTAAATGTTCCCATCCTAAAATAATGGCAAGAATAATATAATGTTCTATTGTTAAACTATTTGTTTGTTTGCTATATTATTGTGCCACTTCACAGTAGCAAGCTTGACAATAGACCTTAATTATCCATACAGATGGATGGACGTTTGTTACTATTAAAACTACTAAATGGATTTTGATGAAACTTCAAAATAATATTGCTTACATATCAGAATAACACATGGCCACATTTTATCCCGAAATTCCCAAGACAACGAGAAAACCGCAGGCGTCCTCTAGTTTGAAATAAATTATTATCAGTGATTTAACTTCTTCCTAATAAAGTAATTTTTGATAACTGATTGTGTTTCATTTACTTGGTTTTTTTCTGACTAGATGTTAGTCCATGACAGCAATCATACCTGATGATAAATGATTATGCAATCTAAGATAGAAGCGGGCTAACTTCGGTTTAACTAACGACTTTTGCACGACATTGTATCGGAACGCTAAATCGCTCAGCAGTACGTCTTTATCAGCAGGCTAGCGACGCCCGAAGTCTCCCACATGCCAGAACTGGACCAATTAAGAAAATTGGCCCAACTGGGAATCGAAAAAAATTAATATTGCAATGAGTCTTTAAAACAAAAATTCAACTAAATAGATTCATTAAAAAATTAAAGGAATTTCAATCCTTACCACTTTTATCTGGACTTATGTACTGGGTACTATACAAGGTTTAATGTGGATTATGATTCAGATAATATACATCTTCGTCATCATTAACAGCCGGTGCACGTCCACTGCTGGACATAGACCTTTTTAGGGTCTGCCAAACATAATGATTCCTGAACCGCCTGTGGCCAGCGGCTCCCTGCGACAGTTTTGATGTCGTCAGTCACCTTTCACCTGTCTGAAATCTAGACTGAAGTTAAGGCTGATGTGTTATGTTTGTAAATAAAACAAAATATTGCAATTTATACAATAATGTCATATCTATATTCTTATATTTAAATTCATAATGGGCCGTGTATGTTTAGGCATACATTGGGGCAAAGAAAACTCCAACTTAAGCTGTTGAATGATTTAATGTTGCCCGTACGGTGACAGATTAACAACTAACTATACATAAAATGCTTGGTCATTATGAAATACGCCTTTTACTATTGGTTTAGCAATTCGCATGGACGACGAGATTGCTTATAAACTATCTTGAGGTCATCTGGGCCGAAACATCTTCCCGCCCGTTGAAATGATGATTTCAACTCCGCAGTTCTTCTACTGTAGGTAGCGGGCATAGCCGGGTGAATGCTCGGCGCACACGTCCCTTGGAAGTTTGTACGTCTGCAACTCTTGACACTCCATCGGATCCAGGGAAGAGTTGTATAACGCGCCCTAACTGCCAACTTAGTGGGGGAGCGCAATCTTCAGCCAACAGCACCATGTCACCAATGCCGAGATGAGCAGTATTGCTTTTCCATTTCGTCCGCTGCTGCAGTTCAGACAGGTACTCCTTCTGCCATCGTTGCCAGAAATGTCGCCTTATACTTTCAAGGCGCACGTAGCGTTTTTGCTGGATTTCTGAGCAGACTTCGGTTGCTGGCGACGGTAACGCAGTTAAGGGTCTTCCAATTATGAAGTGTCCGGGAGTTAAGGAAAGGAGGTCACTGGGACACGAGGATAAGGGACATAAGGGACGGCTGTTGAGAATGGCCTCCACTTGTGCAAACAACGTTGAAATTTCCTCAAAAGTTAGATGACTATTGCCCATAACGCGTCTTATATGATATTTAGCGGACTTTACGCCAGCCTCCCAAATACCGCCGAAATGAGGAGCATACGCTGGGATGAAATTAAACTTGATGCCCTGCTGGATTGCAAATTGAGATAGAGGTACTTCATTTTCCCTTATAAAATTTCCAATTTCTTTAGCTGCAGCAACGAAATTACGTCCGTTATCGCTCCATATTTCGGTTGGTTTTCCGCGACGTGCTATGAAACGCCTCAAAGTTAAGACAAATGCATCCTTTGTCAGGTCGCTAACGGCCTCCAAATGAATGCACTTGTAACGTAGGCACACAAAAAGACATAAATAACATTTAATTACACGGCTACCACGACCTTTGCGATTTATAATGTAAAAGGGCCCTGCAAAATCTATACCTATGGACAAAAATGGGAAATGCGCAGTGATGCGTTGAGGAGGCAAGTCACCCATCTTAGGAGATAAGGTTTTACCTCTCACGCGTCGGCATCTAACGCAATTGTTAACAATCCGGCGGGCTAATTGTCTACCATTAATTGGCCAGACTACGTCTCGTACTGTTGCCAGCAATAACTGTGGACCCGCATGCATATTATTTAAATGCTCCCTCTCAAAGTACAATTTACATAATCTATGACTACCATGAAGTAGAATCGGGTGTTTCTTTTCATAAGTACAATTTGAAGCCTCAATGCGTCCACCTACACGTATTAATTTGTTATTATCAAAAAATGGAGCAAGCATTAAAATTTTGCTTCTGCTACTTAATTGTTTTTTCTTGGACATTAATTCGTAATCAGTAGGAAAGGAATCCCGCTGAGCCATAACGCAGAGATAATGAAACGACTCTTGTAACTCATCCACAGATAGTACGCCTACACGTTTGCCCTGAGAATTTTTTAAATTAAAAATAAATCGTAAAACATAGGCAAATGATCTTTGAAGTCTACTTAATGTCGAATATCTTTCAAAATTGATAATAGGTTCGCTTATTACAGCTGAATGAGCCTTTATTTCAGATAAGATGCTAACTTTATTTGGCTTCATTACAGGCCATACTGATTCGTCCTCAGACAAAAAACTAGGACCTGACCACCAAATATCCATATGAATTAACCTTTGAGCATCCACCCCTCTCGAGATAAGATCGGCTGGATTGCATTCGGTAGGGACATACCGCCAATATGAAATATTTGTATTTTCAATAATTTCTCCAACCCTATTAGCAACAAAGGTCTTTAATTGTGTAGGATCTCCATGAAGCCAATTAATCACTACCTGGGAATCGCACCAATAAAAGATACGATTTGGCGTAAATCTGATTGATTCAAGCACAGTTTTAGTGAGCCTTGCAGCTAGCAATGCGGCGCACAGCTCCAGACGCGGTATGGTAGTAGGCTGTATCCTGGTAACCTTGGATTTAGCACATAATAGTCGCGTTATTACTTCATGGTTTGGATTAATAGACCGAACGTACACGCATGCTCCATATGCAACTTCTGAAGCATCGCTAAAAGTGTGAAGTTCAATAGATATAGGAGAATCACATATAGTGCGTCTAGTAATTTGCATCGCAGGAATTATACCTAAATTACTGTCAAATTTTTGCCAATCACTCCTAATATCATCGGGGATATCTTCGTCCCAATCAATTTTGGCTTTCCATAGTTTCTGTAAAATAATTTTAGCTTGAATTATGCATGGACTTAGTAACCCTAATGGATCGAATATTTTAAATGATTTAGACATGATATGACGCTTGGTAACCTTGGTGGGTTTACTAGATATGTTTAAGGGAAAGTGAAATGTGTCACTTGATGGAGTCCATCCAAGCCCAAGCGTGCTTGAAGATTCACTGATGGCTAGATTATCCTGTTTGTTAATATCAATATTTTCAAAGATAGATGGCATATTACTTTTATATTTTCTTAAATTGAAACAGCCAGACCTTAACGCTTTAGACACGGCATTCTGGATGTAGATTAGATCGATTTCATTATCTGCTCCAGTGATGAGATCATCAACATAAAAGTCTTTCTGAATAATGTCTTTGATAAATTTGTCATTTTGCTCCTCTCCTAGCTGCCAGAGACATCGTGTGCTTAAAAAACTCGCACTCGCAGTGCCGTACGTTACTGTATTTAATTTAAATATTTGTAAAGGTGATGACTCATCATCTCGCCATAAAATGCGCTGTAAATCTTGATCCTCTTCACTTACTAATATTTGGCGATACATTTTCTCAATATCCCCAGTGAGTAAGAATTTATATTGCCGGGCGCGAATTAATATGGCAAAGAGAGAATCCTGGAGTTTAGGACCGACCATTAAGATGTCATTTAGGGCATACCCGGAAGAAGACAAAGCAGAAGCATCAAACACTACACGGAGCCGTGTTGACTCACTATCTTCCTTTTGAACGCAATGATGACACAGATAGTAAGTCGCAGCCGCTTGTTCATTGTCAATTTGTGAAAGATGTCCTAACGTTGCATATTCATGAATGAAATTAACATAATCCAACCTTAAAGCTGGATTTCTTTTAAAACGCTTTTCTAAGTAATGAAAACGCCTTTTAGCTAATTTATAAGTATCGCCTAGACATTCAGGGTTATTACTCAACGGAAGTTTGACGCAAAATCTACCTGAGTCATCCCTACGCGTGTGTGTAATAAAATGCAACTCGCAAAACTTATCACTTTCATTCAGGACATGGGTTGTGGGAACCTGTTCCAGCTCCCAGAATTTAGCAAGCGACTCTTCAAGATTATCTTCGCCTGATAATTTTGCATCCAAAGTATGTTTACGAGTTGTATTATTGTTATAAGTATTATTTTTTAAGAATCTTGAATTTATAGAACCAGCAATTATCCATCCCAAGCGAGAATTCCTCAAACTTGGTATTCCGGGGCCGATTGACATTTGTTCATTTCCTAAAATGTCCCAAAATAAATCCGCTCCTATTAAAACATCTATTGGCAGTGGTTTATTGAGGTTAGGATCAGCCAATGAAATATCTTTCGGTATATTTAAGCCATCTATATCGATGGGGTATTTAGGTATATCACCTGTTAACTCATTAAGCACCAAACAGGACATATTTGCACTATAATCACTATTTATAGAGTTAATTTGAAGATTACAGCTGTCTGTAATTTCATCCATAATCTTATTTCCTATACCTATGACCTTAAGCGAATCAATAGGGTTTGAATTTAATTGCAATTTATTTTTTAGATTTCTTGAAATAAATGACATTTGACTGCCACAATCCAAAAGAGCTCTAACCTTGACCTTACGCTGGTTCAATGGGTTAGTAACCTTTATAATAGCGGTTGACAGTAAAATTTGTTCTGAAAATTGCTCTGAAAAATTTACCATTATTTCTTCACCGTTACTACTATTTGTATCTGCCTGGTCCACATCGACGTGGTGGCTGCTAACCTGACTAGGAGGATGAAGTAAACTGTTGTGCCGGACCCCGCAATGACAAGGGCGTAAGCGACACTTTTCGGCTCGATGACCTTGACACAGACAGTTCACGCACAATTTATATTTTTTAACGTAATTCATCCTTTCATCAATACCCTTTGATTTAAAACTAGGGCAGCTATAGATTTTGTGATTATTATTGCATATGACGCAAGAGAAATTATTATTAGATTTACTAGCACTATTTGCAAATGATTTTGTATAAGTTGACGACTGCTGCCTATAGTTAATATTCTGACCTAAATTATTACTATTATTACGCATATTACTAATGGAAGTTTTTGAACTGGAGTTGTCGTTTCTACTGTTACGATTGAGCGCCTCCAGAACATCCGCACGATCAATCATAAATTTAAAAAACTGTTCTAAAGTTGGCGTATCACAGTCCAAATTGTTGCGGTGTTCTTCCCATTTCGTAAGTGTAACGTGATCTAATTTGGATGACAACATAAAAATAATCAACACGTCCCATTTGTCCGTGGGTTGTCCTAAGCTGGCCAATGCACGCAAATTTTTTGTCATGTGATCAACTATAAATCGCAAAGATCTCTCTGATTCGCGCTGGATCTGTTTAAAATTAAATAATGAATTTAGATGGTGATTTATTAAAATTCTTTTATTGTTATATCGATTGCAAAGTAAATTCCACGCTTGAGTATAATTTGCAGTTGAAACCTCGAGATTAGAAATGATTCGCGCTGCATCGCCTTCTAAATATGAAATAAGGTAGTGAAATTTGTGAATGTCCGATATACGCGGATCATTATGAATTAGGCTCTCAAAGGTATCGTGAAACTGTAACCAACGGAAAAAATCACCATTGAACTTAGCGATATCAATACGAGGTAAATTTACACCAATATCTTGATGATCAGAACGACAAGAAGTGTCGAGAAATGATCCATGTCGGGTATGTTCACACTCAACCTTTTTTGTAAATTTCTCGACAAGTGTTTTAGCAGTGGCAATGTTAATAACAATATCGTGCTCAATATCTTCACGCTCATCTATTTCAGCCAAAATATTTTCAGAACTTAGCACCTCGATCTCATTTTGCAAGTCATCATACCTAACTGACAATGCCTCGAATTTTGCAAGCCTTAGATTCAATTCAGTTAATTGAATGTTGTTTAACTCGGATAGAATCGAAAGACCGCTTAAATAATTTTTAAATTTAGTGATCTGTCCTTTGACAGACGATCTCTTAACAATTAATTCCTTTAAAGATTGTTTTTTATCCATTTCGTTAGGCATTGTAAGTTATTTGTAAAATATTTAATTTAAAATAAACTAAGTTCGAATAGAAACAAAATAAAAAGCAATAACGCTCACGCTCCTCGTTTCGGTTGCTTAGGATGCTGGCTGACGCCTGACGAGCACTCTGCCGCGCGAGATGAATCTCGATGCTGTTGTTGTGTAGCACCCAGCAATGACACAAGCCTGAAAACGGTCGGCGTAACGATTTAAATATTTTGTCAATTTATTTAGATGTAACTATTTATTTACTATGTATTTATTTAAATGTAAGTAACTTTATCCAAAACGTGAATAAAGTTTACGATCGAGTCGGGTGCGGTAGGCGGATACATGGGCGTACACCTTTATGTTGCTAATTATTTAACCAATCAACAACAAATAACACGAAAACTATTGTTGGAAGGGTAAAGATTAACTAATTATGACTAATTATACTTATTTAAGGGATTAAACTAATGGTTAAACTATTGAAATTGGCAAATTATTAAATTTGTTAATAAAATGTAGGTGGGTGAATAAAATAATGTTTTAACAATGACCGACGACGAATGACGCAATCTCTAATTTCTTTGTAATTTTAAGCTAATTACACTAATATTCACTCATTTAGTGATATATAAACCTTGTTCACACAAATGAATGCAACTCACAATAGCTTTAGACACTATTTTGGGAATTGGATGAGACAAAGGACAAAGGAAAGACACTTATCTTATCGTTTTCTCCGTCGTGATGCAGCACCTTTGCTGGACTGCTGCTGCTGCTTTGGTTCGCTTGATTCCCCTCATGGGCCACCAATATGTATGTTTAGGCATACATTGGGGCAAAGAAAACTCCAACTTAAGCTGTTGAATGATTTAATGTTGCCCGTACGGTGACAGATTAACAACTAACTATACATAAAATGCTTGGTCATTATGAAATACGCCTTTTACTATTGGTTTAGCAATTCGCATGGACGACGAGATTGCTTATAAACTATCTTGAGGTCATCTGGGCCGAAACAGGCCGAGAACAGCCATCACCCGCGAAACTTAACAATCTAATTTTTATTAAAAAAAAGTACATATGTGGCGACCTTATGTACATATAACATCGGGCGCTGTACGGTGTTGGGATAAATCACAGAATATATACCAAATACAATCGGAAAATAATTTAGAACACATAAAAAAATCGGAAACAAATACTACATCATTAGCAGCCTAGCAATGGCCGACTACAGGGCCAGGCCTCCCTCCTTATAGGAGAGGGGATATGGAGCGTACACCCACCACGCTGCTCCAATATGGGTTGGCGGGCTTAGGGTGATCATGTTTCATTTATTAACGATCATTATCAGCTGTTGAAGAATGAAGCGAAGTCTTAATTATTAACAATAAAATTATAAATCTTCAATAAGAAACAGTTATGATCTTTAGCCCCTCATGTTTAAATATTTAAACGTCACTCAAATCCACCAATCACTGGGATATCTAAATTTCAGTACCACTCAAATTTGATATTTGAATGATCAATAATACAACCTGTTAGGTATAATTCGATCTTGTTAACACAATTCTGTGTATAAAATAATTATTATAATTTTAAAAAATCAATACAATTATTTTAAAAATGCATTGGATGACCCTAAGGGCTAACGCTAAAACTCGCGCGGGTGTATAATGAAAAATAGTATGGACAGCGCAGGCGCGTGCGACGGAGCGCGGGCGCGGTTGGCCTATTGTCACACGCGCGGCGGGCGGCGGGTACACGGCGCGGGCTTCCGCGACGGGCACACGCGAGCGGGCTTGTTTCTACAAATCAGACAGGCGCCGCTAGATGCTACGGTCACACGCGTCGGAAGCTAGGTACAATCATGAACATCGATACAAAGCGCGTAATAATTGAGGTGCAATTTCGGCCAGTATTATAGGGTATGGCGAATGAATTATCAAATTCTCCGCTGAGTAACCTACTTGTCAAGAAGGGGTTATGCAGTCGACGTTTCTTCCGTTGACGTCTTTTTGCCAAATAATAAAATAGTAAATAATCCATGGTAATCTACTCGACACAACTGTACACGCTCGACATCAAAGTTATACTAGCAGCGGTAACTGAGACGGGTGCACGCGGCGGTCGCCCGCGCCCGCACCCGCGCGAGTTTTAGCGTTAGCCCTAACTGCTGACATACAAACATGACTATTGAATAACTGGAGAAGTCTAGCTAGGGTTACCAACTAAAAAGCAAATTCTTGAAATATCTTCGTCAGGATTCTGCCTAGGTAGCATCATTTTTTTTCTAAGACACGAGTATTCTCACACCTTAATTCCTCGTTGACGGCCTGATAGGGTATTTACCTAACACGTTGTATTATAAGAGGTTCTTAAATCATCAAAATACAGTATTATAGTTCGTTCCAAACCCCGCCCCCTAACCAATCAAATTGTTTCAAATTACATGGCAAGTTCACAGTAACCAATCTAACGCAACGGTTGTGTTCTAACTTAAGTGCATATCGGCTGACACACTTTACAGAAAATCCCATTAAAAAAAAGAAACACAAAATTATCGAACACAAACTTATTATTAGATAACTCATTACAATATCGTAAAATTGATACAAGTTTAAAAAAAATCAAATTTAGAAATAAAAATAAATTTCAAGAGCACACTGGCAACACTACATAATATGGTAAAAAAAAGAAAGGCATATTTTGCCAGTGACTTGAAATGACGAGAGGTCCTAGGTTCTAGTTCTGGGCAGGCTATGCAATGAAAATGAAAATTCTCAGCCTCGAATTAGGAAAATAGTAATGTTCCACCTGCATGCCTCGGAGAGCACGTCGTCGGCTTTCATTTGTGCCAACTGAGCACAGCTTATCTCGCCAGTGTCACGTAGATGGAGAAGGCTTGTACTGAGGCTGATAGGTTTTAATTTTGATCAAAATTCTTAATAGTTGAAATTAATATTATAATGTTGTTAAGATCATTTGCATAACTATGCTAATTTTGATCAAAATTCTTAATAGTTGAAATTAATATTATTATGTTGTTAGGCTCATTTGCATAACTATGATCTGACTATTTTTATGCAATTTTGTATGCAGAGGGTTTTGCGGGCGATTATTCGAAATGGCTAGATTTCATTTTTAGAAAATACTTTGCAAAAAATATACCGAACAAATCTCGTTCAACTAGATGCTAAATAATACGACACTGTTTTGTTAAACTCATTTTTCGAAAATGTGTAAGTCTGATATTTAGTACTATTCTATGCACAGTTAATAGAACATAAAGTACTATTAACTGTGCAATATGTAATTTTAATTCATTACTTCATTTCTGAACAGAATTGATAGTTTTCGATTGTTATTGGATATCACTGAAGTGTTCTGTAAAAGTGCAAGTGAGATCGCAATATCCTCCACACCTCTCCCACGTTTCACGAGCGCAAATAATATCAAAAATTTAATATGTAATACCATATATCCCTAACACACAAAAATCAAAGACAAAATCGATCATCAGTAGAATTTAAAAGAAAATATACTTATACTTATTTCTTTTAATCTTTAACAAGGAAAATATTAAAAAATACACTATTTCTAGCCTGACAGGCTGAAATGGACAGTTTCACAAATTTTTACAGTGTCAAAAACTTTTTATATATTATACAGAGAGGAATGAACACTGACCTCAACCTCCACACTCCTCACTCCACATCAACCAACCACAGTCACGTCATGCATTAGTCACTTAATGTCTTTACAATAACTCTGAGCTTTACAGTCAATTCACTCTGCCTCGGCCGGAGTGTGCCAAGTTAACCGCTCTTCATAGAACGCTATCACCTGAAACAAAATCAATACATTTATGACATTATGTTGATGTTAAAAATCTATCAGTAAATAAAAAATAAAACCAACTTCAAAATGCACTTAAAAATAAAAAATGACTGCAACATTTAACTTTATCTATAAAGTCGGTGCCATCCACATTTAAGGAAAGTTTAGTTAGTGATAGTAGTAGTAGCAAAGCACTTTTTGGGTTCTAGGTAATAAATATCTTAAAGTAGACAATTTGTGTTAGAAAGCTTGCTAACCTGCTGCGGGCACTTGACGTTGGCTACTTTGGCTGGAACTAGCTCAGCCTCGTCAGTGTCCGCCCACTTCACCAGGAACATTAGCTCACCAGACGCGTCCGATGCACCTGGAGACACCACACAAAAATTACAAAAAATACTATATGTAACACTATTTTAAGAACTGACTTTTGCAACCAATATACATATGAGGGGCGGCTGATAAGTTCGTGGCCTAGGGTGAAAGAAAAGTTTAGTTTTTTAGTTTTATTTTTCAATATAGTCATCCTCAAGTGAAATACACTTCTCACATCGTGAATAAAATGCCTTTAAACCATGGAAACAATATTCTGAAGATTTCTCTTGAAAATGGCTTTTCCACGACTGACTTCATCTCATTGTCATCTGAAAATCTTTACCACCAATATGTCATTTTTTTCAAATTTGAAAAAAGGAAAAAGTCGCTGGGAGCCAGGTCCTGACTGTGGAGGGGGTGTTCAATGTCTGCGAATCCAGTGGCTTTTAAAGCATCCCTCGAAACGCAAGCGGTGTGAAGGGGCGCGTTTTCGTCATAACCTTAGAGACAGAGTTTTCCACTTTAATCTTCTATGATGGTCTTTCTCCTTTTTTAACCCACTGCATAGACTCTTGTTTGGACTCCAGGTTATACTGACGAGTTCAAGTTTTGTCTACTGTCACAATTTGGTTACAAATTTCGTCCAAACAAAAAATCCTTACAACTTGCTAGTCGTGTGTTTGTCGAGTGGTGTGAGCATTTGCAGTACCCAATGCGCTCTAATTTTTTTTATATATAAATTTTGATTTAAAATTTCTCCGATTCACTCTTTACTAATCTGTAACTCTTCAGCTATGTGCCACAATTTAACACTTCTATCAGTCAATACTAATTTTTCAACTATTCGAACTTTTTTACCATTGAATATGAAAGCCCGGAATCCTGAAGAACCTATGACATCTCTTCAAAAATGTCATTCGGCGAGTTTCCTTTTTTACAAGAAATTAAATCACTGCGTGGTACTCAAAATTGCGTGGATTTTTAGTTTCGGTCGACATGGTATTGTTTCTTGTTCCAGGTTAACCAGACAGATAGACGTAAGGATTAGGCATTACAACCAAATATAAAATCTCCTTTTTAATAGTATCTAAGTGGCGCAGTGTATGCTATAAGTAACGGAGGTCCTTTTCGCAATTCCCGGCCACGAACTTATCAGCCGCCCCTTGTACTAAACCTTAAAACCTTTGCACTATCTATTGGTAAACCACACTTGACAGAATGTTCAACAGTCAGAGTTTATTGCGAACAACCAGACAGATAGACGTAAGGATTTAGGCATAAAGTGTATAACTATTACAACCAAATATAAAATCTCTTTTTACAAGTAGGTACATACCAATAATCTTATCAGCTTTAAGTCCCTTGTCGAAGCCAGACTTCCCTTTATCTTCTTTTTTAGATTTGTGCTCTTTGTGGTCGTCCGCGGAGGAGACGCTGGTGCCGCGGCCGCGACGCGTGCTGTTGTCCTCGCTGGAGTCGCGTCGGCGCTTCTTGCTGCTGCGGCTCTGCTCTTCACTCTTTTTAACTTTTGCCTGCAATTATTTAAGAAGATTTTAAGTTGATTATTGTTTCACCTAATTTGTTCTTTTTATTTTTTTTTCAAGTTTCATACATACCGAAATTCCCAGGAAATCAGTTAGGTAATTCAATAATGCAGCTGCTATTATTGACCAATTTCAAAAAAAAGAACGTCATTAATTCGACGCATTTTTTTAAATTTGATTGAATAAGTTAATTCATAGCCCCATCCTATCTAAAGCGATTTTTGAAAATAGTTTTTTATTTGAAAGGTATTTCCAACGCCAGCATGGGCGTTCCGCCACTAGGACCCTACAATTCTATTACGCGCGGGTCGTGCTTGCAGCAGGAAATGTGTTAATATAATTTCAATTGCAATCACTTTTCCAAGTACTATCATACATACATAAATAACTTCACACATCATTTTCATATAGGTAAAGCAGACTACATTCTTCCATTTGCCATGGTATATAATATTCTACTTTCCAACAGGATGTGCAACATAGATTTGTACTATGACTGAATAAATTAGAGCCTAATATGCTTAGCATGGACCACTTGGGTGACAAGTCTATCATTTGCCAGAGAGAAAAACTTCAAATAGTTTCTATTCTAAGACTAGGGTGTCGGCTTAGTGAACTGCTTTAAGATCTAACAGTCATATTCACTTGGCAAGGACCTATTAACTTAGAATACACATTACAATGTAAAATTAGCTTGAAAACTTGATATGTACCTCTTTCTCTTTCCTATTGTCTTCAAAGGTTTTGATCAGCTCCTCACAGTCCAGATTCTCTTCTGGCTCCCAAGTGCTCTCGTCTTCCTTATAACCCTTCCATTTCAGGAGATATTGGACCTATGATACAATATACATAACATGGTCAACAAAACCATACAAGTAACTAGTCTTTAAGTCAGGAGGGTGGCAGAAAATGTATTTTAATTTTTCACATTTATTATTTTGTGAAGAGGAGTCATGTTGGTGGAAATTTTGGTGTCATATACTGTTACATATATGTAAATAAACTCTTCCAAAATGGCTTGACTGATTTTCATGAAATTTTGTATGCATAACAGTTAGATCTGCGAATCAGACAACATTTATTTTTCACCCCCCTATAATTATGTTAAGGGTAATCCACTCACAAATTTTTTTTTTATTTTTCAGACAAAATTATGATACATCATACAAAAATATATACAACCCTAAAATATCACCCCTCTACATCATATTTTATGAAATAATATACATGGCCACCTACATCCATTTTAATTTATTAGGGACTAGAGGACCCCTACAACTGTATCCGAGACAAATTTTGTAATGTAATAATTTAACAAAAAGTAGCCTAAGTCCTTTCTCAGACTCTAGATTATCTCTGTACCAAATTTCATTTAAATCTGTTCAATAGTTTAGGCATGATTGAGTAACCAAAAGAGAATTACTTACGCATTAGTTATATTAGTAGAGATGAAATACTTAAATAATGTTTTGAATTATGGCAGAGGATTGGTATCCTCACTAATGTTATAAAGGCGAAACTTTGAATATATGTATAGTTAGATGTTTGTTACTCTTTCACGCAAAAACATTGACATATTAATAGTTAGTACTATGGACTTCGGGTCTAATGCAAAATTTACGTCAAAAGTGTCCCAAGATAATTTGTACATACTAGGATGTATTTATGTTTTTACACACAAAATAACATTGTAATGTATGTCTTATCCTATTGTTATACAGTCTAATTTGCAACGGTCTAATTGCATGCAATAAGTAATCAGCTTCGATTGATGGTTGCCATGGCAGCCTTTTTTTGACATGACAGCTTCTCGTGAAAATAGGACAACATAAATGGTGTAGAGTAGGTAGCTCTGAAATTTTTTTGGCATCTTTAACCTATATATTATATTTACAGCAAACTTTAATTTATATTTAACTTATATGTGACCTCTATATGCTCGGATAAATCTTGTACCAAATAATAATTGTTGTAATTATCTTGTATAAAATAATAATTAGTTATAATAATAATTAATTACAAACCAAATCCACAAATGTACAAAATGATATGCCACTCGATATAGTTCTTTACTTTGAAATTTCAAGTTCTTGATATTTTCCTATTTTTAATTAAACTGAAAATACATTTTTTTACTTCAATGACGTTAAGTCACTATTTTAAATAACTGTTCCTAATTTCATGTAGATAATTCTTATAGTTATCAAAATAATATACCATTATGGTAAAAGTTATTTGATTAATATTCATGACATAAAAAATAAAAATTTTTGAATTAAAAATAATTAAATTATTTTCATTCAAAAATTAAGTTATTAAATAATTCAAATGATAAACAACAAGACTCTATGCAGTCGTTGTTCTAAAACTTTCTATTGCTCACGGCAGATCCGAACTAAATGTGATTAATTAGATAAACATATTGCACTCCTTTTATCCTATACGCGGGTAGCATATGGGAAAAGGACAGATAGATACTTTTGTTCATTTTGGTTGGTTATGCAATTCGTTTCTATAGTTTATTAAAATTTTAATAAAATAGCCTGTTTCTAAGCAAAATAGTACTTTAAAATCATCAGTAAATATTTACTTACTGAAAATATGGTACACCGTCTTCTTTTCTCACCTTACTCGGGTAGTTCGAACAAGTTTTTTATAACACATTACGGCATTATTGATGTGTATTCTGTTAGTCAGCTAATATGAGACTGAATGCATGCATGCATGGAATCTTCGCGTTTTGGCATTCTTTTGATTTGGACACTTTTTAGCGCTGACCCGAAGTCCATAGTATTAATATGTCAATGCGCAAAAAGTACTGAGTGAATTTTGATAAATCATCACAATAATATAGCTCACATATCTAAATAACACATAGGCCACATTTTATCCCAAAATTTCCACAGGACGAGATCTACGCGGCTGAAACCGCGGGCGTCCTCAAGTTTTCAATTATGATGATAAACAAATTTTGACAACAACAATATGGTAACTACTTGTGTATGTAGATGGTAACAATTTTCTAACTAAAAAACTGACATAATAAGCTCTATATACGCAATTTTTTATTGCACAGCTAAACAAAGGCCACCTAAGAGGGATAATGCAAGAAATAGTACAAAAATATTATACAAATCAGCACATTCATTCACCCACAGTCTTTGACTGGTTTCATAGTTACTTGCATGGGCGCCGGCAGCGGATACGAGTTGAAGATTCATGCTCCGATTGGTGTTCGGTGGATGCCGGTGTGCCGCAAGGTGGCGTGTTGTCTCCTCTCTTATTTTCGATTTTTATTAACTCAATTACTCATAACTTAACTTCTCTCTACCACCTTTACGCTGATGATCTTCAACTGTATGGCCAAGCAAAAATAGAAGATTTACCCACCAAAATACATTCCATAAATGAGGATTTACAAAAAATTGTTGAGTGGAGTAAATCTCATGGTTTGCTTGTAAATCCCTCTAAAACACAGGCAATTATAAGGTAGTCACAAACAAATAACTCGTATTGACTGGACATCATTGCCTTGCGTTGTTTTTGATGGAGTTCAACTACCATATAGCAATTCTGTCAAAAATCTTGGTGTTATTTTTGATAGATATCTATCTTGGGTTCCTCAGGTAAGTGAAGTGAGTAGGAAGATGTTTGCAGCAGTACATTCTCTTCGGCGCCTTAGTAACTTTCTGCCCATACCTACGAAAATTATGCTGGCACAATCTCTCCTTCTACCAATTCTTGATTATGCTGACACTTGCTATCTTGATTTAACTATTGAGCAATTTAATAAACTTGAGCGCATTCAAAATCTCTGTATTCGGTTCATATTTGGACTTCGTAAATATGACCATATTTCTGAATTTCGCAATAAACTCAAGTGGCTTCCAATTCGCCTTCGCAGGAATACTCATATTCTTTCCCTCTTATACTCTGTTCTTTTCCACCATCATGCTCCTCTGTATCTCAAAGAACGATTTGAGTTCCTCAGTGACTCTCACTGTCGCTCACTTCGTTCAAACGATAACCTTATCCTAAAAATTCCTTCTCATAGTACTTCTTTCCTTTCTAGATCCTTCACTGTAGAAGCCGTCAGGCTTTGGAACTCTCTCCCTCTTCATATCAGGCGTGCGAAATCTTTACCTATATTCAAGGGACTCTTAGCTAAACATTACTATCCTCCTTAAAATGTTTCAGATTACTACCAGTCGATTTTAATGTTGTACATATAGATAAGTATATATGTATTATATATATTGTATGTTTTATATATATTTATTTATTTTACATTTTGCATATGTATTCATATTTATTTATTTATTTATTTATTTTTAAATATTATAGTGTTTATTATTTATAAGTAATTATATATTTAAGTTTTGTATAAAGTGTGTTTTAGTTTTTATTTAATCTCGATTTAGTTGTAAATTAAGTTTTTATTTTCTTTTTAAGTTCCTTGTTCTGTACACCCTCACCCTCTCTTTAATTTATTGTGGCTTCTTAACTAGGTTGCCTGGAAGAGATCGCCTGTTGGCGATAAGGCCGCCTATTGTGCTACTGTAAATTCTTGTGTAAATTGTATCCTGTTTCTTATCTTTCCTGTCTTGGTGTGTGCAATAAAGTATATTTTCATTTCATTTTCATTTCATTTCATTTCACATTCCGCATTACAACTTTATACTTAGGTATGCAAATAGCAAGGAAAGCAGCCGCGAACCGGTGTTTTCAATAAGATTATCTAGAGAGCAATTTATATGGCTCATTGAGAGCAAATGAATAAATATATGTCGTCGTTACGTGTAGATATAAAGGGTTCCCCAATAATTATATTAGAAATCATTATAAAACTGCATAAACTAACCTTTCCTTTGACAATTCTCTTGTTCAGTACTTTTTCGACGACATATTCCTCTTCGCTGGAACCGTCTGTAGTATCAGTCTTTTTGTCTTTTGCCATTTTGGAACTTGGAAGTGACTATATCAACTGCCGAAAATATCCACAAAATAGAAATACTTTGGATTTAGGGACTATGCTTTGACAATTTCTCGAAAAACAAAATGGTGCTCGCGCGTCTTTTCAGTGTATTCATAGACAAAATAAATAGAATTTCTGCATAGATTAAATTGAAAATACGATGGCAGTATTTGCAGTAAAGCTGGCTATTCAATAGATTTTCATTATTTTAGATTCAATCCTCAATGTCTGCACTCAGCTGTTTCACCCGCGTAAATTCCGTTCCTGTGGTAATATCTAAAGTAGAAATCATTTCTTGATGAGCATCTATATCTCAAAATGACAAACTATACTAGATTTTAATTTAACGAAGTTTAATTTTTCTGAAATTTGTGATGAGTTAGGTGGTCAGGTGTAATAATAATTGAATTATTATGTTGCTATAATAGTTTACAATTTTAAATGCGATGAAGCGAATTAAAGGGCTAACAGGAAATAATAATAGTGTGAACGAATGAGATGTAGATACATGAATGTTTGTTTGACTGCCTCACTCACTCAAACATTATGACATTTTTGTGCCATTATGAAATTTTTTTTTAGTATTTAAAATTATATATTATGTGAAAAATATTAACAATAAAGTAAACCTACTGAAGTACGAAAATTATATCTAAAAAAATAGAATAATTAAAATTACCAACTAAATAACGTAACTATAAACATAATTCTAAAATTTTGCCCTTTTGGTAGAGTGCCCATGACCTAGGCAGCATTTCCGGGCTGAATTTCGATAGATATTCGTTGCGCGAGAAAGCTGCCTGCCCGTGGGTCGCCTGTTGCCTCCCTGAGGCGCCTGCTTAATTCCTTATGGAGCACCTGAGAGCTTTTGCCCCACGGACCCAGTGTTTCGACCCCAAATGGAAAGAACTCATACTTAGTGCCGAGACAACTGTATTTTAATGTCTTTTGATGCTCTCGGGCGTCCGCCACCGCTCCGGCACATCCAGAGGTCGAAATAACATAAGATGCCGTTAAGGTATCGGCACATGTTGCGTCCCATACCAGCGCACGCCCCATACTCCAGGGAACCAATGACATCCCGTCAGGGCGCTTGCCATCGTCACGCACGATCTGGGGCTCCAGAACGGCGTTAACATTAGTACTGACGAGGGCCCTTCTCTGGATGTCATTAAGTGAAGTGAAGCGGTCTATGCGGTATGTTAAATCATTCTAAATGAAAATTTTCTTATGCACACTAAGGCATGTGTGCACCAAGATTTCGGTTATCATAACCAACGGTTAACATAACTTTGCTATAAATTTACTGTTCACGACAACCCGTACGCCAGTTAAGGCCATAAACCGAGCAGTTATCTTAACCGAGCTTACGTCCTTAACCGGCGTACGGGTTGTCATGAACAGTAAATTTATAGTAAAGTTATTTTAACCTTCGGTTATGATAACCGAAATCTTGGTGCACACAGGCGTAAGTAAGACAAACAATTAGTACACATTAGACGTTTGACGTTGGGTTCAACGCGCGTTTGCTAACATTACCAGTGTCTCCATAATACTAACTAGTTTTGGAAATGCACGTCGAAGTGATCCAGATACATGATCTAAACATATCGTTTTAAGATGTCTGTATTTTATTTAAAATAAAGATAAAAGGAACCTATGTAGTTCCTTTTCCCGAGGGAATATCTGATCTATAATTTCACCTATCTTCCATTCAGCCAAGTTTGTTGAATATTTGCGGCAAAAAGATTAACAAACGCATTAACAAATGTTTCTAAAAGAGTTCGCGCAACGCGTTTAGCAAATAACGAGCAACCTCTTGATTTTTTAAGCGTGCGTTAGAAAAAAGCGCAATTCAAACCGCCTCATGTGTATCATTTTGTTGCAGTCCCATAAATAAGACACCAAAAGTATCTCTATAAGATATTTTTCCTAAGGTACAATTGGTACAGATGTCAGATATTATGTCAGCAGTCTACAGATCTACAATCTATGGTTCTTAATTTGACATTTAATGTCAAAACATTCAACAGGTTATCTCCCGCAATCCGATAGTGTTTCAGTCTATAGTCTGTTGACTGACTGATTAAGATTGTCGCAGATCATAGTCGCAGTCGTGAAGCGTTGAATGTGAACACGCAGTGTATAACTAGAACTAAAGTTTATCAAGTGAATCGTAATCATATTCGCATATATTTTAATTGTAATTGTGCATTTTGACAAAAACAAACAAAACATAGAAATCTAAGTGCTCTTGTGAAAGTTAAGTGAACACTTATAGTACATAATACGGAGTTTAATTACTGAAAGACTGCAAGATAACAAGTTTTTGTGTCGATTAGAGTGGTTTCAAATTGACTTTGACGTCACTAGAGGCGACCAATCGGTTGGCGCCGAAGATTATGTAGTAAATGCGTGTTTGTTTATAATTTTATAAACAACTGTTGGTGGAATCAGATGTTGAATGGGGACCACGTGAGCTGCAATTATGCTTTTAAAATGTACCGCAGATGGAAGACGGATCAAAGTCAACGGGGCACCGATCAACCAGGGCAATGTGGCGAGAGGTATGAATACTTTTTATATTGCTCTCAGAACCCGACTACCGGACGCCTGCTAAGAGATGCCCTTGACTCGGTTCGCAAAACTAAAAATATAATGTTTCATCCACATACATATCGTTTCAATCATCATCCACATACAAGAAAAACACTTCTAATATTAATGCAAATAAGAAACTATAATATTTATTTGTTTATTTATTGATCAGAAAATTTATTTATTGATCAGAAATATTAACATAATCATTACTAGCCTTAAGCTTTAATCGTAAATACTAGTGATATACATACCATTAGTTAATTGATCAATTACCGCCAGATTAATTTACTAATCCTTTTTTTAATCAGTGTTCGTGTAAATGAACCCTTTTTAAAATTAAGTGCCATAAAAAAAACAGATGAAATTCTTCTTATTAAATTTTAGTCCAAAACGCCCAACTTCACTCGGTCGCTAAAAATCATATTTCATTGAAAACAATAAAATATTTCTCTAAGGGTTGCAAAATCTAGAACGTAGATGAGCCATCGAAACGACAAAAAGCAAACGAATCATTCTGGAATAAAAATTTGTAACAAAAAATAGAACCGACTCAAAACGCACTAAAAAGTAAAAAATAACGGTGTCATTTAGTTGCTTTAATTTACGCATATCTATGAAGTCGGTGTGAATGTGTTCAGCCATTATGATAAATCAAATGTCAAAACAAAAATCGTCAAGTTCACGTCATCATTATCAGCCTATTAACGGGCCACTGCAAGGCTAGGCTACCCTCCTTGTTGGAGAGGGGATATGGAGCGTAGACCCACCGCGCTGCTCCAATTCGGATTGGCGGGCTAAGGGTGTTAATGATTGATGACAGTGACCGGGACCGACACCACCAATTTCTCGATTCCGCGCTTGGAATGTACTGAAAATTTCATAGAATAATGAAAAAGTCAGAATTATTCCGTGATCCGACCCAGGATTCGAACCCAAGACCTCATGACCGAAGCCACACTGGCTAATCCCTAGACCAACGAGGCAGTCATGTTCATATAGATTCATTCTGACCCGGCAAACTTTGTTTTGCATTAAAGATTTAAAAAAAATTAGATGAAAATTAGATAATAGCCGATTCTCAGACTTGCTGAATACGGATACAAAATTTGGTAAAAATCGGTAAAGCCGTTTCGGAGGAGTACGGTAACTAACATTGTGACAGGGGAATTTTATATATTAGACTAGCTGAACCGGCAAACGTTGTTTTGCATTAAAAATTAAAAAAAAAATTAGCTGAAAATTAGATAGTAGCCGATTCTCAGACCTGCTGAATACGCATACAAAATTTGGTAGAAATCGGTAAAGCCGTTTCGGAGGAGTACGGTAATTAACATTATGGCATGTAAATTTTATATATTAGATTATTATTCATCTTATAATATCCTAATATTTTCCTAATGCTAAGGTTGCTTAGAAGAAATCGCTGCTAAGCGATAAGGCCGCCTGTTCTACTAAATGCTTGTCTCTGTTATATGTTCTTCGTTATGGTGTACAAAAGAGTAAATAAATAAATCCTAACTAATGTTAGAAATAAGTCTGTATGACTAAAATTTGGGACGGAGACACTTTAGACACGATAATATTGTGCCGTAGAGCCTGAGAAAGGACATAGGCTACATTCAATATGGGGGTAATTAAGGGGCGTATTAACACTTTCCTCAAAGGCCGGCAACGCACTAGCAATGCCTCTGGTGTTGCAAATGTTTACGGGCGGCGGTAATCGCTTAACATCAAGCGACCCGCATGTTCGTTTGTCCGAATTATCACAAAACGAAATGTTTTCGCGGACGCAGTAGTAATAAATAAATGTTATAAATGCGAGTAACCGATGCTGCATATAAAACAAATAATTTACAAATCAAACCAACAAACGCTCATGTACGAGTTATTATCAGCACCTAATTACGCAAAACGACTGTTTACAAACTCCATGTACATACTACATACCTGCCTGTAGCACCTACTGTTAACTATTTATTTTCAGATAAAGTAGATACTAGTTTTCGAAAGGCTTGATATATTTTAGCCAAGTGTGATCATAAAGATTTGTTATAGTTTTTATAATAGACGGACAAAGCGGGTGGCCCACCTCATGGTAATTTAAAATATAGGCGAGTTTCTCGAGTCCCCCTTGAAAGTGGCTATAAGCATATATATATGCTTTAAAGGAGCATTAAGAATTCTATATAAATGCACTTTTATGATAATGCAATCTAAGATGAAAACGGGCTAACTTGTTAGGAGTAGGATGAAATCCACACCCCTTCGGTTTCTACACGACATCATACTGAAATACTAAATCGTTTGGCAGTACATCTTTGTCGGTAGGTAGTAACTAGCAATGGCCGAAGCCTCCCATCAGTCAAAAGTTAGTTGTCAAATGTTGACTCAACGATGTTCAAAGTTGATAGTTGTCGCGTTTCTAAATCCCCATTTTTGTCCTTCAAGCTCCAGTATTTGAATTAATGGGACGCAATTTCACTTACAAGGCCGAAAGCTGAACACATTTTCAAATTAAGCAAATTGCCTCTATTTCCGTCGAGCGGCTTTGCTCGTCTAAATAAACCGCACTGTCCTTTGGGAAATCGGAACTCGCCTTGAGGACGTAGTGGTTTATATGGGGAGACCTTTCCGCAACTTTAGAAAGTAATATCACGTCTTGAGGGCTTTATCCGCTTGAAAGGCAATAACTGGAGAATAAATAGACTAACTCTTAAAGTGGTGTTATGAGTTACAAACTTTGTTAGACTTATATAGAACCTATTTGTGAAAACGCCTTTACGTAAAAATGTATTGTTTTTTAACACCTTATGACTTGTTTTTTTGTGTTACTAGATCTACTTATATCGAGTGACTTAGTACAGTTATCGTAACTTAATTACTAAAATTACTCCTTAGTCCTAACTATAGCTACGAGTATCATATTTTAAATGCAGACGCGATAATTAGTTGGTGAGGAAAAAGATAAAAAACAAACAAAATATTCGCATTTTGTGAATAGGTTCTACTATGTCGACTAATTCATGATTTCATAGTTACCAAGCTAGGCCTCTCCCTCTCTGCTTGTATGAGAACGGATATGGAGCGTAGATCCACCACACGCCTTCAATGGGGCGTGAGCTGAGGATGATAATGTTTAATTTATTAACAATCTATATCAGGTTTTGATGATAGCTGATCGATGACTTATCGTGCTGTTCGAGGTAGGGGGTGTAACACCACCAACTTTCTGACGCCGAGCTTAGCATGTACCTACTGAAAACTTCTTAGACGTACCACCAAGCGATTTTTAGCGTTCCGGTACAATGTCGTGTAGAAACCGAAAGGAGTATGGATTTAATCCTCCTAACAAGCTACCCCGCTTCCTATTGCAGTGAAGGGTTAAGTTGTAGTGAATAAAAATAAGCTAGTAGGGGGCCCTCGATAGAATTTGCTTTGGGGCTTTATTTTATCCGTCACTAGTGTGTGTCCGAACTAACATTTATTTAATTACAAAAGATATATAAAGAAAGTAGGATGCAAAAGGCGGCCTTATTGCTAAGTAGTAATTTCTAGTAGGAAACCTGACTGCCTCGTTGGTCTAGTGGTGAGCCAATGTGGCTTCGATCACGAGGTCCTGGGTTCTTCTTCTTCTTCTTCTTCTTTCCCTGGGTATTTCCGCACTTGGCCAGGGATTGGCCGTTGTGCGTGGGTCCCTTGGTGTAGGCTCCCGCTGACTCACTCCAGCCAGCCGAGCTCGCTCCAGAAGCTTAGGAGGCCTCCCAGGTCGCCAATTGCCTCATGGAGTATTGCTTTGGAGCCAATGTGTGTTTCACGTTGTTCCGATACCTCTCTGCAACTGAGCATGACGTGTATCGGTGTCTCGTCGTGTTCCAGACAAGCCCTGCATAATGGGCTGTCGGTCATACCTAGAAGTGAGAGGTGTTTGTTTAATGGACAGTGGCCAGTAATCAGTCCTATGACCGTTCTGAGTTTTGCGCGGGTTAACCGTGTAAGTTTTTTGGTAAGTTTTGTGTTGAGACTCGGTAATGCCTCTTTGGTGTGTTTACAGTCCGTTGTTTGTGCCCAAATCTTTGTGTGTTTGTTATGAGTGTCTTTGTGTAGCCAAGTTTTGTATTCACTGAAGGGTATAGGAACTATGGGGTTTGGCCCTATGACCTTCAGCGTTGATGCACGTCGTGCTAGTTCGTCAGCCCTCTCGTTTCCTAGGTTACCGTCGTGTCCTTTGACCCACGACAGGGTTACTTTGTTTTCTTTGGAGAGTTTCCTAAGTGTATTGTGGCAGTCAAGCAGCAGTTTAGAGGTGGTCCTGGGTTCGATCCCTGGGTCGGGTCATGGAATAATTCTGAGCTTTTCCATTCTTCTATGAAATGTTCAGTACATTCCAAGCCCGGAGTTTGGAAGTTGGTGGTGTTACACCCCCGTGCCTCGGAGAGCACGTTAAGCCGTCGGTCCCGGTCAGTATCATCAACATCTGATAGTGATCGTTAAAAAATGAAACATTATCACGCCGCATTGAAGCAGCGTGGTGGTTGTACGCTCCATATCCCCTCTCCTATAAAGAGGGAGGCTTGGCCCTGTAGTGGGCCGTTAACAGGCTGATAATGATGATTATGAATCTCAGGTTTAGAAAACGACTGCAGCATGTGGTGTAAAACAATGCGTGCATACTTGCATTGTAAGTGATGGATGTAATTACATACAATCTGCTTGCTCTGTCAACTATTAATACAAAAAACTAAATACAAACATCGCGAGACTAACGACCGGCGTATTTATTCAAAGCGCACACAATAGCCCGTAACAGCACTTACGATACTCTACACACGGTCTACGAGTTATTTATTTTCCTTCGCCGCGTGCATTGACACCTGCGTTATCAATAAAAAAAAATAATAAACTACTAAGTTGTTTATCTGTTACGGCCACGTGTTGGAAGGGATACGCCGAACTGACGTTATGAATTAGTTTATCGGCCTCATATTGCAATTCCTAGTTGTTTTTCTTCTGTTTTTAATGATAATTTAGTATTTTGTTTGCGATTGATTGCTCCTTATTTTGATATGTTATCTACCAAATAATGATTAAATTGAAAAAGTAGACCGCTAAGTTTGAATTAACTGTAAGTTTGTTTAAATTAAATGTGAAATAAATAAATAAAGCTATTCGTTGAGTGGCAATTAATTATGCAATCTAAGATGGAAGCGGGCTAACTTGTTAGGAGTAGGATAGAATCCACGCCCCTTTCGGTTTCTGCACGACATCGTAAAGGTACGCAAAACCGTTTAGCAGTACGTCTTCGTCAGCAGGCTAGCTACAGCTGAAACCTCTCACCAGCCAAACCTGGATCGATTAAGAAAATTTTAATCGGCCCACCCGGGATTCGAATCCTACGTTTTATAAATCCACCGCGCATACCACTGCGCCATGGAAGAATACACCACGGTAGCGCGCTAAGCATATCTATGAAGTCGGTGCCAGTCATTTTAAAGAACATTTATTTTATGTAGTAAAGCAGTTTGTCTTTAAGGACGTTCCTAGAACCCGAAACTGCTGTAATACAAAGTAGATGTTCCTTAAACTTGACTGGCACCTACTTCATAGATATGCTTAAGTAAATTAAAGCAACTAAATGACACAGTTATTTTTTACTTTTTAGCGCGTTTTGAGTCGGTTCTATTTTTTGTTAAAAATTTTTTTTCGGTGACTATTTCAACGATTAGATAACGTTTTTTGCTATCAAACCTTCCAAGATACAGTAAGTATTTAAATGACGAATGACGATGCAATTTTGAGAGAGCGCCGACTTGAAAATCTTTATAATGACTTAACTTTTTATTCAATGTCTAGAATCCACAAAAAGTTAGAAATTGTGCTCTCATCTGATACAAATCTTACGGTTAACTAACAATGCAGATAGAAAATGGTAGCGTGGTAATTTCAATACAACAATAAGACTTATTAAAGTGTTTGCTTCACGCCGCGTTACAGAAACAAGCAAGGTCATGACTAAGGACCCCGTATAGGTCGGACACACTCGGACAACGGTGACATCAGTTTCAGCCGTTTATATTTTAATAATATGGAAAACACTCGTGATAGTTTGAATTCTAATAAAGTAGGTACCTACTAAATTGGTTTCTTCGTTTCAAATTCAAATTCAAAATCGTTTATTTCAAGTAGGCTTATTACAAGCACTTTTGAAACGTCAAATTGGACTATTTGTAGTGACTCTATGCTCTTTTTATAATATTATCAATTTTACAATATTAAGTGTGTTGTTACATAAAGTTATTTAATCCAATTGCCTTTGAACATCTTTGTCATTTAAAAATTCATCAATAGTATAATAACCCTAACTCAGTAAGTGAGTTTTAATACATTGTTTAAACTTATGCAATGGCAGATCTAAAACTAAATTGGGCATCTTGTTGTAGAAGAGTACACCCAATCCTACGAAAGATTTTTGTACTTTTCGGAGGCGATAAGCTGATATGACTAACTTATGTCCATTTCTAGGAAGACGGTCGTTTAAATCCTTTTTCTGTTTAGTTCATTGTCCAGAACAGCCGTCTACCGAGTCCAAAACCACACAGAGTCTCATTGAAAACTCTTCTGAACTGCGAATGCACATAGAAATATATTAACTTTGTGAAGACAAAGCCACAGGCATACATTAGTATCAAATAAATATTAAGAAATTAGCCCCGATCCACACCAGTAAACCAACAAACAGATTAATTATAACCGAGAGCCACATTTAAAATATATTAAAGGCTATTTGTTTGCACAGTGAGCTTATATATCGGTCAATATTATTGGTTTTTAGATCAAAGGAGGCCCAGATTGGCCGGTTCCGGTACCAGTTGGAAAAGCGTCTATAGACATGCCGACTGGTCGGCTGCGCTTTGGAATTGGCCGTGGGTTGGGACGTTTCAAATCTTCTCGTTGTTACAGTAGGTACAGTAGAAATTGTAGCTTAGGTACTCGACATCGATTGCTTTATTAATCTGTATCGGATAGAACGAACGTTTAAGATCATGACGAATGTCTCAGCATTCCGTGGATTCACTATGTGGGTGCTAGGTACATCATGTGGTAGAAAGAAAAACGTTTGAACGTAATTACGAAAAAAACTTAATTCCACACTATTCAACTAATCAGAAGGCAGTACAAATAAAACCACAACCAGCTAACCTTTTTCACGAAAAAAAATTTGCATCATACAACCACACACCACCAGAAAAGATTAGCCTCACTACACAAACAACGATACCTATGTTCTTTAGAAAAATAAAAAAGATACCGAAAGATAAAATTACTTTCTACTTTAAGCCTTTAGATAAAGAAAATAAAAGAATCAAGTTTTTTCTATCCTAATCATGTAAGAATCATTAGACTATTACATCAAAACATTGCTGGCATTTTAAATAAAAAGGACTTGTTCGAAGTCACGATGGATGATTTAAATTTGGAAATAGGAAGTATAGACGTTATATGTCTTTGCGAAACTTTTATTAAAAGAGGATCTATCAATAATCTCTCCATAAAAAATTACAATGTAGTTGCATCTTTCTGTCGTACGGACGAAAAAAGGGGAGGTACATGTATTTTGGTAAAGAACTACATTCATTGTACGTCACTAAACATAGAAAGCTACGCTGAAAAGTACCATTTTGAATGCTGTGGTGTCCAAATACCTCAGTTCAAATTGATTATAATATGCATTTATCGAACTCCATCCTCAAATGCTGAATTATTCTTTTGTAAACTAAACACACTGCTTGGAAAATACAAAACTAACAGAGTCTGAAATAAATGTATTCACGCCGAAAATATGGATGGAAGAAAAAAGAGATTATTGCCAAGAAAATATTAATAAATTTGTACAATGTATTTCTTCTCTTTCATTTTGTGATGTTTTTGAAGAAACTGATGCTAATATAGCTTTTCAGAAGTTTCACGATATTCTAACATTATTTTATAACCTTTGTTTTCCTCATATAAGGGTAAAAGTTGTAAATAAGCCAGTAAAAACAAATTGGCTGACAAAAGGTATTAAGAAAAGCTGTATAATCAAAAGAAAATTATATATTAAATACTTATATACATCAGCGAACAAAAAACATAATTTAAAACTATATTCTAAATACTCAACTATTCTAAAGAAATGCATGTTGAATAGCCAAAAACTTGTAAATTTGCGCCGTATCACGCAGGCGAAGCAAAAGACATCAACAGCATGGAAAATAATAAAAAATGATATAAGTATTAAATCCCCATATGAGCAATCAATAAGTAAAATATGTATAGATAAAAAAAGTTACACTAGTCCTAAAGACATTGCGAATAAATTTAATGAGTTTTTTACAAATGTTACCCCTCTAAGTAAATATGACAAAAACTATAACATAAGACAACATTTACAAAGTTTTTTTTTAACACCGGTAATAGATATTGACATACTCAAAGTAATAAAAAACCTCAATAATACACAATCAACAGGGTACGATGGTATCAATACAAAAATCATTAAGTTATGTGCGGCATATATCTGCCCCCGCGGCATCTTGTCAATATTTCCTTTGAACAAGGTGTTTTCCCAAACGCACTAAAATGCTCAGTGGTAAAACCGTTGTTTAAAAAGGGTGACAGAACAGACATTCGAAACTATAGGCCTATCACCCTCATACCGGTCTTGTCTAAAGTCTTTGAAAAAGTGTTTCATAATAAATTATACTCTTATCTAACTAAGTATAACGTCTTGCACCCGAACCAATACGGATTTCGTAAGAATAACTCCACTGTCACTGCTTGCTTTGACTTATTGAAATGTATTACAGAGGGACTTAATAACAAAAACATCACAGTTGGACTATTACTTGACATGAGTAAAGCTTTTGACTCAGTGTCACATAAAATCTTACTTAGCAAATTATATACATATGGTATAAGAGGAACGGCATACGACTGGGTTGAGAGTTATCTATCTAATAGACAACAGTATGTAGAAATAGCTAATGTCTCAGGAAAAGACAAAAAAAATTTTAAATCGGATCTAAAAACGAATTCCTACGGAGTTCCGCAAGGAAGTATTCTCGGACCGCTTTTGTTTCTCCTCTATACAAATGATTTACCTCTTTGTACTAAACATAAATGTGTCCAATATGCCGACGACACCACGATAATTATTAAAGCACTTAACAAAGAAACAATAGAAACAGACACAAATAATGCACTGAAAGATATAGTACATTGGCTTTCATATAATAATTTAAACATCAATCTTACTAAGACTCAATTTGTACACTTTCGCACATATAATAGTGCGAACATAAATCTAAACATAAATCTTGACAATACTAATATAACAGAAGCTAATTCAGTCAATTTTCTAGGCATTACAATTGATTCATACTGTAATTGGAAGCCACAGGTAGACAAAGTTTGTTTAAAGGTGGATAGATTCACCTACCTATTAAAAAGACTTCGAGCGACAGTATCAGAGGCAGCTGCAACAATTGCCTATCATGCTTATGTATCATCAACATTGAGATATGGCTTAATTATATGGGGAAATTCCGTTGATGCAATAAAAGTGTTTAGAGCACAAAAAAGGTGTTTACGTAGCCTATGCGGCGCAGGTTTTCTAGACAGTTGTCAACCATTATTTAGGAAAAAAAGGATTCTACCATTACCAGCTTTGTACATACTTGAAATGTGCATTTTTGTCAAAAAAAATTTTAATTTATTAAAATAGTGCCAGAAACAATAGACAAAAGTACAAGCTGGAAGTGCCGTTTCAAAAAATCCATTGTTATAAAAATAATGTGTACTGCATGGCCATAAAAATATATAACTACTTGCCAGACAGGATCAAAGATTTGACTTTTACTCAATTCAAAAATTATATTTTTAATAAATTTATTAATGCGAACATTTATGACATTAACGACTATTTTAAACTAAAATTTGACTAATAAAAATAACTCTAATGACATACTATTTTTAAGGCCATATTTTAATATTAGCATAAATTTTCTTTTTAATGTTTAATGTACTATATGAATTATTTTGTAATTTTTGTTATAATTTTGAAATATTTTGCACGCCTTTATGGTAAAACATGCTTGGTTGTATAATTATACATAAATGTTACCAATTTTTGTACCCATGTTTATGGCAAATAAACGATTATTATTATTATGTATTATTATTATTAATAGAACCAAATGCTTTTAACCATATGCTTTTAACTGTGATAGAAAGTTGATAGAATAAGCAGATTGCCCACTTGATGTTAAGTTAAGATGTTTTTTAATGATCTCCGTGGCGCAGTGATATGCGCGGTGGATTTATAAGACGGAGGTCCTGGGTTCGATTCCCGGCGGAGCAGATTGAGATTTTTCTTAATTTGTCTTGGTCTGGCTTGTGGGAGGCTTTCGCCGTGGCTAGTTACCACCCTACCGACAAAGACGTACCGCCAAGCGATTTAGCGTTCCGGTACGATGTCGCGTAGAAACCGAAAGAGGTGTGGATTTCATCCTACTCTAAACAAGTTAGCCAGCTTCCATCTGAGATTGCATCATCACTTAACATCAGGTGTGACAGCAGTCAAGGGCCAACTAGTAGTCGATGAAAAAAAGGTGGAAATAACAGCCTCCTCCTAAATGCCTCCGCTTCTAGGACGTATTTATAACAGACAGGCCCGTGCTCTTACCTGCCGACCTGTGGCATAGCTGTAACTGCTAATTAATTTTCACTCCAGCAATAACACCTCAACACCGGAACATCGATATCACTTGGCAGCATAACATCTGTAAATGTTCTCAGTACAAGGCTTTAACTTTGGATGTCTATTGAGACTCGGATGTTCGGAAGACTCGGGTGTTGACAAATGGGTTTTGTTGACTAACAGAGATGAGAGATGTCATCCGTGATTGGAGTCCAAATTCAGATTACGTAAGAAATCGGGCGGACAGTACCTTTTTTTTAACGTGGGGAAATCCTCATGGATACCTTCTCGTCATGGGGAGGCGAGAAGATTATGTCGGACTCGTAATGACTAAAACCCCACGGTGTTCCAACTCGTCGCCTGGGGCTGGGGCTGTATTACGGGAACAATACGTACTACTACCGTAACCGGGCGTAGAGTACCTACTACATATGGCTTAAAGAGTGAGGTGTTCGCATCTTAAATTGGTGACATTGACTTAAAGCTGAACCCCGCTAATCCGTAAGATACACAAATCGTAAAGCACACATACATGAGCAATAAAATCTATAAGTAGCGCGACTCATAAACACTTATTATGACAGCCACAAACTCTGCATCGCCGACATTCTCTTTGATTTGGCTTACACCGAATTTGTGGTGAATTTAGTGACATGCATTACATCTTGAATTACATCATTACGAACGATTCTCAGAGGATTTAGAAATTAAAAGAGATTTTTGATTGGAATTGGACTGAATTTAAGGATTCATTCAAATTCAGTTATAAAATATTGGAACATTCTACTGTGTCGTCGAATAGTGAAGACGGCAGAAGGAACATATTGAGATAATAATTCCTACAATGTTCCCTACGAGTTTGTGCGGTCTTATGAATGGTGAATTTGAACTCGTCTTCAATTGTTGGGATGGGGAGGGCATTGAGAGGCAGATCATCATCGCGGTTGATGATTAATTCAGACGTGGGACTACTAATCGACAGTGAATCGAATTTATATTTAACTTGGCAAAATTGATTTTGCTGGAAGAATTTTAAAACAACCATAACCATAATTGAATAAGGCTTTATTTTTAAAATGGCGTTCAACTTTCTGATAGAAGAATAGAAAATTGAGTAGTTTTAATTAAATTTCAATTTTAGCCTATCAATAATAATACGAATGAAACGTAAACAAATGCCAATAGACAGTAACTTCAGTTATTTTTTCGGGAGAAGAAAGTTCTTGTTATCTCTATTTCTGGATTTATTTAAATTATTGTTAATTTTTAACAGGTCCTTCCAGCCAGTAGGTTGCTTAACTTATTGATGATTCAAAATCAAGTTCCAAGTTTCTGTTGATTAAAATGAAATTGACTTTGTCATAATTTTAACTGCTTATCATCTGGTTGCCGGAAATACTACCTGTTCTATTCACTGTTAGTTTACAAAAAAATATATTCTTTATTTAAATAGAAGCTTTTTAGTGTTATTTTCATGGTGGTTCGAACAGCTGATGGACGTTTTGGGCCCAAGGAGCTAGACTGGCGAAACCGCACCGGAAAGCGGAGAGTTGGTCGACCTACCCACTAAGTGGACTGACGACATTAAACGTGTCGCCAGGAGTAGCTGGCCTCAGGCGGCTCAGGATCGTTGTGTTTGGAAGTCTCTAAAAAGGCCTATGTCCAGCAGTGGACGTCCACCAGCTCTTAATAACGATAATGATGATAGGCCCCTTGTAAAGACATTTAACATTTCCTTGTACTTCACTTGACGCCATGGGTCCATTGTCGCTATATACCAACTCTGCGTTTTCCGGTGCGGAATGGTTCGGCACCTTTGGACATCAAAGCTCATCAGCTCTTCGAACATCATTTATAATTGAGATGGCTGTAGGCAGTAGCCGGTTCCAAGAGTCCAGTCATCTGCTCGTCGCATGCTAGTCTGTAAACAGGCCGGCGCGCCTGACCCGCCGTATCTGCGTGATAACTCGCCACTATCGCCACTATCGCACCGCCACTGGGTCGCGCGACGTTGCCGCAGCCAGCACACATGCGAAAAAATATTATTATTTGTAATTTTAATTATTGGAGGAAGCGCACAGTTTCACCCGCGTACTGCCCGTTCCCGTGGAAAAAATAAGTAGGATTATGAGTTGCGGCGTAAAAGAGTAACAAACATCCATTCTTACATAAAAACTTTCGCATTTATCATATTAGCAAGAAAGTAAGGTTGCAAACTGTCAAATGGTGAAGATGCATAAAATAAACCGATATAAATATCCTATGTTTTAATCTATATGGTGTAAAATCTCCATTCCAAATTCCATAGATACGGCATAAAAGAATAACAAACAAAACATACCATCACATATCATTCCCATAGCCGTAGGCAGAGACCACGTCCTTCCACTAGCCACATTCCTTGCATATATCTCTCTCGCGTCTTTTTCTTACGCCAATAATAGTATACAAACTTTCACGTCTGTAATATAAGTACCTACCTAAGGATGAAATTATTGGCTAGTAAATTTCTAAGTATTTAAAAAGCTCGTGATCAGCGCGCCAAAATTTTTTTAATTGAACGTACGTGTGCTCATGTGATAAATATATTAAAATTCTTTAAAGTAAGTTGTTTACAAAGTAAGTTCGTAATTACTACCACCTACTCGGAAGGTAGTAAGTAGACTGAATAGATTCTAATAAAGTCTTGATATTATGCTTTATGGTTAACTACAAGAATACGTTGGAAAACGGTGATCTGGAAACTCAATGTGGCAAAGACAGAATACCAAGCAGTATCTCGATGGGCGCGGAAAATGCATAATATGTGGAATCGTTTAGATACCTTGGATCTGTCCTTCAGGAGTCAGGCGGTATTGACCACGACGTCTAAGCCCGTGTTAGTGCTGCCTTTTTTAATTTTTTTTTTACGTGGGGAAACAATAATGGATACCTTCTCTGTATTTGTGTTGCCTGGGCCAAATGGCGGGCCTTAACAGGGGTTTTATGCGATAAAACATGTAACAGCGGACCCTACCTGATGGAACAACGCTGAGATAATGAAGAAAAATATTATGCTTTATGGTATGAGTACTCTCTTACTCAGTTAGACTATCGGTGAAAAACTAAACTCTCCAAGTGGGTACCATAAATCCGGAGCTATATCTTTATCATAATAGTAAAAAAGGTATTTTATGGAAGTATTTTCTTTATAAAACTACAATGATGATTGACTATTATAGAAGAAAATAATTCTGCAATACATTTAAAACAATTAATTAATAATTCAATATGATGCAGGTACGAGTAGATAGACACCAATGAGTATTTGCTTTGCATTACAAGAATGCGTACGTTATCGATATAAAAGCAAACAGCTATATAAACTAATCCGTTAGATAGGTTACAACACTAGCTCATACACAGACGTTATCTAATTACCAAGAGAAGCCGCAGAACCGTAATGTTAACTGATAAGATAATTGTCAATTTGGGACCATGAATGGAGGGCGACGATTAGTGTTTCTCTTTTAATCGATTTCATATAATTAGGTTACAGCATTAGTTATGCTTGTGCTTTAGAGAGCAAGTAAGTAAGACCCTTGGGCTATGGAGTCGCAGTGCCAGAAAGTTCTTTCATAATATTTCACCGCATCCAATTGCCCCTTAAGTAACGATAGAAGATCTGATATATCTTTTATATGTTTTTAATTACAATCAAATTATAGAGTTAAATATCCATTTTACCAATCGCCGGTAACCACTTTTGTTAGGTATAATTCTCTATTACACTTAAATTTGCCAATTTTATTTATATTTTTCGCGAAAGATGGCAGAATGAAAATAAATCATTCACTACTCATAATGTACTTTCCCTAGCTTTGTTGTACTAGTAATTGTAGTTTTCCTTGCTTGCCTTTTTTCAATAATAAAATGTCTAATAAATATTTATTGATTAAGTGTATTAAAATCTACGGGCGTGAAAAATTCACATAAAATTAACTTTACTTATAAATATTATTCTGGTATCGTTCATTACAATTGCATTATACATTTTATGGAGGAGTTAGAAAATGCAACAGATAATAATCGGCCTTGGCTGGGAGGCTGCTGACGCAGGCTGCGATAGGTATGGGAAATACCCAGAGCCATGGCATCATGAGCGACGAGCGGCGCGCCGAGCGGGGTCGCCCTGTAGGTCTAGGATATGCCGCTAGAGAGACACGTAAATAGTAACTATCGCTCTTTCTTTCGCATTGACGACCTCCGTAGCGCAGTGGTATGCGCGGTGGATTTATAAGGCGGAGGTCCTGGGTTCGATTCCCGGCGGGGCAGATTGAGATTTTTCTTAATTTGTCTTGGTCTGGCTGGTGGGAGGCTTTCGCCGTGGCTAGTTACCACCCTACCGACAAAGACGTACCGCCAAGCGATTTAGCGTTCCGGTACGATGTCGTGTAGAAACCGATAAGAGTGTGGATTTTCATCCTACTTCTAACAAGTTCGCCCGCTTCCATCTTAGATTGCATCATCACTTAACATCAGGTGTGATAGCAGTCAAGGGCCAACTTGTAGGCATTAAAAAAAAAAAAAAATCTACTCAATGAGAGCTCTATTAGGCGTTGCCGACGACACAACAATTGTCTCTACACTTGTCTCTCTAGAGGCCTCATAGTCCTATTGACATCCGTATGTTTACAAAATTTGCTAGCACTTATGAGTACATCAAATTAATGTGATGACGTCGTCACACATTAGTCAATGTAATTTCACTGTTGAATCACACAGGCGTTTGGACGGAACTTCCAAACACAGCGGCCCTTAAGATACCTCTGAGCAGGGCAGCGACTCCTTGCGACATTTAATGTCATTAGTCCCTTTAATGCGACAATCGACTAATACCTCGCTTTCTGAGCATAGTTCGCTCGGTTACTCGCTCAGTGTCTAAGCCTTCTTTATTGAGGCCCGTAGTTAGCGTCCAAGTCTCTGATCCATAATCACTAACAACATGCAATATTCGAAGACTTTATCTGACTGATGTTGGACGAAAAATAATACGAAATTTTGTCTATCGCTCGTCAAAGGTACTCTTAAATTAATAAAATTTAACATTTCACTCAGAAACACACACGCAGCTCTTTTAGACCTGTTGACGTTAGATTTTACAAAGCTATTCTATAAATTGCAAAAATATTATAGTAAGTTTTGCCAAAGCTATGGCCTCAAAGCAATTACCAATTGCCAATGTTATACTTGAGTAGCTGAAGTAGGTTCATAGTTTCTTTTTAATAATTAGTTTTGTTTTTACAAAGTGGGCTCTTTTAGAAGTGTAAAAGATGAAATAAATTGTAACTTGTGCATTACAATCATTACAAGGTCATTTGGTATAATAATTAATATCCTATTAAAAAAGGTTTATTGAACTTTAAATAATTTTAAACACGTAGTTCTATCGGTATTTGTCGATAAATCATAATAATATAATGTATCGACATATCGTATTACGTCAAAGAGTTTTTACGAGTTTTTGCTGTAATAGCTATGTGTTTCCGTAAATAAATAAATAAAAATAAAATATCGTATATTCAGCCAGGAAAGGATAAAAATATTAAAAGAGCGATACAAAGCTAAAAAATTAGACTAAATTAGGTACATTTAATCAACTTAAATTAAATTAAATTTGGTATCACGACTTCCTAAAAACCTAAATGTAAATAAAAGGTAAAGGAAGGTAGCCAGGCACCAAGAACCCTTACATAAAAGATACCTAAGTATTCAAAAGATAATACTGACACCTATTTGTATTATGTTTTGTTATATTAAAAGACGCATCGCCAAGCAAAGACAAAGACGTATCGCCAAGCGATTTAGCGTTCCGGTACGATGTCGTGTAGAAACCGAAAGGGGTGTGGATTTTCGTCCCACTCCTAACAAGTTAGCTCGCGTCCATCTTAGACTGCATAGCAGTCAAGGGCCAACTTGTAGTCGATAAAAAAAATTTGGCTGAATGGGGCGCTACCTTAGCTCGATGCTAGCTGTAGAGATACAGGCTGTAGCGCTGATTTTCAGGCATGACCCCTGGTAACCCCTGATGGTGTAAAAGTTTATTCCTCAATTCCTTTGAAATGTAGTGGTAGCGGAACGAATTTTCTTCAATCGAATCTATTCCAGGCCCTAGGACATAAGTCAGGTTTTCAGATTCTGTGGACCTTCCGTGGAAGCGTACTGTTTGTTACCTACTTGCATGTTACTGAAATAAACTATTTGTTTTTTTTATGTCCGCTATGGACTAAATATAGACCACAGGAAGGAAACCTGTACGACAACAGATTTCAAGAGCAAAACGTGACTCAGATCCTCTTTTCACATATTTATCATTTTTTTGTTTTTATGTTGTAGAATTTAGTGTTACAAATTATTATTATACCATATATTATTATATTTTTACTATTTTTCGCCTTAGAACTTTTGCTATAATATTTCTAACTTACACCAAAACTACAAAATGTCATTAAAATTATAAATTCTACTTACTAAAAAATGCGATATTACAAAAATCCTGTGCGAAGTTTGTTTGGTCGGGTTTCAATATCGGTATTGAGATCAAATAACGCTATAAAATATATATAAAAGTAGAAAGAAACAAGTTGCTAACGACAGAAGTTTTTGTGAACTTCTTGTAAACGTTGTTATTACGAGCCTTCAATTAAAAAAAATATGACGGGAGTCTATTGCTATTCAAAAAGTTTGAACCTTTTTTTAATTCCTCAATTACAATTTGTTAATGTAAATAACAGAGGAAAATCTTTTACGCAGAATAACATAACAGAAGAAATAAGTTTATAATGTAAAATATTGGTATAAGTCTCAAAGTCATCAAATCGTTTTTAGGGTTTGCTAACTTTTCAAAGAACTTTTTGGAGTTGCTTGTTGCAAAAATTGGTGACTTAATAATTTCTCAATAAGAACAGACTGTTTCGGAACGTTCTCTTTTGCACAAAAGATGACATAAATTGTAATAGCTGATTTTTTTTCTTTATTCTTTCACACAGGGAATAGGCAATGGTATTACACCGATTAGCTATTTCTTTATGTAATTTCTAAATTAGGTATTGATTTGTACATTTATATAAAAAAAAACTGCAATTCTGCTGTTATATTTACGGCTTCTTTTTGGTATGATCTACTTTTAAAACCGGTGGTAGTTATTATCACAGAAAGACCTTTTTAAAAAAATGACTTTAAAAATAGAAAAATTATTCACAAGTTCACTATTGCATTCAGGAGTACATACATACCTAAAATATTAATTCAATAAACATTATAAACGCTAAATTTGTATGTAAGTATGGATATTTGTTACTCTTTCACGCAAAAACCACTGAATGGATTTTGATAAAATTTCACAAAAATATAGCTATATCAGAATAACAATTCTCACGCGAACGAGAACTTTGCGGGTGACAACGCAGGCATCCTCTAGTTTAAGCTAAAACTACGATGTTGTAGCTTTAATGAGCTATTTGCTAACTCCACATTTTCGGTAGTCGAACCTACAGCCCATCACAATAACAAGCCCAAGAGACCATGTCCTTCACAATGTTGAAGCGTGATATGTAAGCATGGAGTGGAACGTGACATAATGTTTAGTATATCGCGCCAATGTTGAGATAACACGGTATCGAATCTATGTACTGCGATAATTGTATCTACGTTAGTTAGATGTTTCTTTTAACCATCTTCTATCAATCATTTTCATCAATATCAACCTATTAACGGTCTATTATAGGCCTCTCTTGCAGGAGAAGGGATATGGAACTTAGACTCACCACGTTGCTGCAATATAAATTGGCGGGCTTAGGTGACCTAGACTGACAGCTTAACGTCCTTTCTGAGGCACGGTGGTGTAAACTACCAATTTCCCGAATTCCGAATAAGACTTTACTGAAAATATCCTAGGAGAAAGATACTCCCAAATTTTTTCCACCATAGGCTTCAAAGCTTCATGACCAAAGCTACATAGATTATAATCTATAACAATTTAGAGAGTAGATAATTATCTAAATTGTTTCACAGCCCGACCTAGAGTTCGAACTCAGAACTTTATGATCAAAGCCACATACGCTAACTTAATCAAAGTAGTCAATCTTTTTATGGAAAACAATTTATTTCAATTTCCTGATAACAAGATATTTTTTGCTTAGCCGTTCCACGCGGCACCCAGTCTTGCGGTCATGCCACGTGGGCATGAGTGGTTTGTGGGGTTCTAACTCCCCACTCTTATAGTTAAGCTAAAGAAATATTAATAATATTGATTGATTGTTATTGAACAATAAGTATGTAACCTACAAATGGACGATTAAGATGAAATTCTGGCATAAAAACGTTATTACAGCAATAAATACGGTGGCAAAGCGGGTACATAAACCAAATCACCTGTTTTATATTAAGAGTAAAAGCCCAATACTGACACGTCACTCAATATTTAAGAATCTCTTATATTACTAAGCATCTCCTAAACTCCAAATTCGTATAATCAATCACGTCTTAAACTTCTTTGAGCCGTACTGAACTTCAGGAGGACATCAAGTGAGTGGTGAATTTGGGTGACTGCACCTTGCAGTAGACCATTGACATGAGATAATTATAATGATTCCTTTTACATCCACACTTAAGGTATAGAGCACCTATCATATAGCCATAGATATAAGTGCCAATTGGATCCAGTGAGCATTATCAGCTCTTATTAATTATCACGTTATCATATTCTTTTAGATTCATGATAAGGGAAGCCATTTGAGAGTTGGGATAATTCAAAATGAAAGATATTTGTTTATGTGTTAAAAACGGGGAGAATTATTCATCTTTGAAGGCTTTAATTTTTTTTATATTAAAAATTATAAGGCGTAACTTAGGCTATTTTTATTTTCATATATATATTTTTATTTTTATTTCATATTTATTTCAATTCCACGCGGACGAAGTCGCTGGAAGTCGCTGGCTAGTATATAAAGAACACGTCCTGCGAAGTATTGTCCTGTGTCCGTCAACCCGAGGAGAAAGTTTTAAGTCTCATGTACACATGAACACATGTGTCGGTAGCCGTACCTTTCAAATCAGAAAATAATGTTGATAAGCGGCAGAAATTAACTATTAATTAAGCTACTGTTAATTAAAAAGGTTGATAATTAAGATTCATTCACTAAAGGTAATAAACTTGTCGCGAAAGATACATCGCTTCACGAGATTTCGTTAATGATTTATTTTCAGCCGAGAATGCGGGCGAAACTGAAGTCTTGTGATTGATTTGCCGGTCCAGACAGTTTGTGTTTACACCCACCGATCGCCCGTCTCTCTCCAACCGACGCGAGCGCCGCAGGTGCGCCAGAGATAGCTGTTGTTTTGACAGCGTAATTATGTCGAGTGCGCCGGCGCAGTGTCTAATCAGCCTTGACCTTGTAGTGATCGAGCTATCATATTAGTTCTGTTGAGTAGTCAATTGCAGTAGTGGTACAGTGATACTGTTCACTTGTGAACAGTTATAATCTCTGCTTATAGTAGCTGAAAGTCAGTTTAAAACAAAGAAATGGGTATCTAGTGTACATTAGAAACTATAAACTATACCGCTAGAAACAAAATACAAAGAAAAGAGCTAATTTCATAGACGCACTGAGAGAGATAAAGCTTTCGAGCAGACTCTGAGACATGGCATCGAGTAGGTTTAAAACGCGTGCTTAACTACACTGCTCGTGTTGTTCTCCGTGTCCAGCTAGACTTTTATAGCTCAAACATGATGTAGGTATATACCTTGAATAACACTGTAAGATTTTGTTTCTTTTTTATTTGTATATTGCATTCAGATTAACATTAATGTTGTAAATCTTTGCAAGTGCCGGGTACCCATGAAACAGATTCAAATCTACTGTGTGTTCCTTCGATCTAAACTACTTACAAAGATCTATATTAATATTATAAATGCGAAAGTAACTCTGCCTGTTTGTTACTCAATCACGCTTCAACTATTAAACCGATTTAAATGAAAATTCGTAGATATAGAAGTCCAAGAAAAAAGTTCAAAGCCTGAGAAAGGACAGCTATTCTACCGAAAAAAAACGCAAACGAATTTACGAATAGATACAGCTTAATTACCTATATTTTATCGTATTTTATTTTACTGTCTAATTTTTATTGTATTTATTACTAAGTTTTAATTTGATCCTGGCTGGATAAACGCTATATTGTTGTTTATTAAAAGGTGTGTCTTGTTTGTTTGTGTACACGAAAACAAAGGTTTAAACAGCTTTGTTTTTATGAGCTAACAAGCAAGTTGTAGTATGAGATAAGTGGCAGTGGCAGATAGCGTAATTACGCCGCGGCGCACAGGCCCTCGACCTTTCGCATTCCGAGATCATATCAGCCGGGGAAGCTTACACTGACATGAGGTTATTTTTTATATTGTAATAATAGTAAGAACAAGCAGATGACTTACCTATTAAGTGGAAAACATCGCGTCTAACAAAGCAACAATTCGTTGTAAGAAGAAGCAGGGGCGTAGGAGGTGGAGGGTGTTCACGAGGTTTAATTACCTATCAGTAAAAAAAAAAATACATGATTGAATTATTACTAGTTTATTTACAAATCGCGCGACAAGCTTTTTTGATCATATAAGTTGTATATAATGAGGTTATAAGTTGATAGTTAAAATTTTAAGGAAAATTTTATTTTGTTCTTTTTAGAGCGTAACTTTTTAAAGAAGCTATTATTAAAAAGCTTCTTTAAAAAGTTTTTTTCTTTTAATTTATTTTTTAGTTATCGCGGGCTAGGTTTCTCAGTCTGTTCATCTCATTCAACGCATCATTGTTGCAGAGTCGTTTGCAGGTTAATTTCGTTCAGTCCAGCTCTTCAATAAGGAGACTTTCTAATGTTTTTACCCTACTTAAGGCCACATATGCTTCACCAGCAGCAAAGACATTCGAGCCTAAGTAAATAACGTATAATAAGTAATATAGTCCACAGTGCTACCTTGCATTTCGTGTACTGTACAAGCCTAACATAATAATTGGCAATTGGCAGCATTCTTCGTTCCGCGGTTTCATGACTATATTTTGCTGGATATTGCAGATACTTGGGCTTAATTAAGTATTTTATTTTTAATTATTTAAAAAATTAAATAGTATACGTCAAAAACAAAAATATTTACAATCCGACACCTAGATCAAGATATTATCATTAAACAAACAAACTCATCCACTTTATATTTTATTATTCGTTTGGATATGGTCTGCTATGCCAATTAAATTTGGACTGAATAGCAGCAATTTTGCGCTTTTCAGAATTTTGTATTATCTCCTAAACTATATAACTAAATAACATACTGTAAAAGGCAAATCGTATCTCTGTAAGATCCTTGTGATTATTAAATAATTTATTTTGATTAGGATTTAAGTTTAGTGTGTGTTTAAATAAAGACGAAAGAGGAATATAATATATACGACTATACTCATACGAATTAAATGATTTATTAAAACACAAAAAGTTCTATATCTAATATATAAAAGGTAGATATATGGTGTCGCGGACTTTTTATGTAGAACTTTTCAAGATATAAAGTCCTTTTACATTGTTTTCAATTATAACCAATAGTTACGGCAGCGCATGCAGATAAACCCGTTTTAACATATTTTTCGGTCCGATTTGCCCGACAAAAACTTCGATAATTCGGCTAATATAAATAATACAAATATAAAATATAGCTTGTAATACTTTCTAATAATGTAACTTTCTATTAGAGAAATTTTTTTTTAAATCAGATAAGTAGTTTCGAAGATTAACCCCAATAGATCCATTTAGAAACATACAAACCTACAAAGTTACAAACTAACAAACCTTATCTCTTTATAATATTAGTATAGATTGTAGAAATACATTAAAAATATCTATTCTGCCATCTTGTGTTGTCTGCCATATTGGATTTAGAATGATGTCACATACCAAATCATGCATTGTCATTCAAAGTAAACGTGTATACAAAATTTCAGCTCAATCGGTTGAAGGTATCTACTTCAAAATTAAGCTCAAAGATTCCACCCGAACTTACATACTTACAATGCAAGTTAAATAAAAGCTTTTAATAATTAATAACAAGCGCCGAGTGTGACAAATTGCTCTTCTACTTTAGTAGTAGAAGAGCAATTTGTCTAGCAGACTATATTAAGCCTACCTAATTGTTTTAACAATCAAAATTTTTTGGTGTTCTTTGCAAATAACCGACAAATACAATAACAAGCAACGTAACCCGGAAAAATTCCCGAGGCGAAATTTTATTTGTAATTTAAAGGAGCCCAATTTAGAAATGTTGGAAAACCCTGTTGTACAGAAATATAAAAGATCTTGATGAAATATTGCGCAATACTCTTATTTAAAATTTAAATATTCTGGTTTTAATACAACCTTGCTCTGTTGTCGGACAATAATGAGTGCTGCTGAAAGGCCTCATGTCGACCCTAAATTCTTTAACAAGGCCTCATTATTGAGTGTATCAGAAATACGAACAGTGCTTATAAATTACTTATTTATTCTTCATTCAATCATTGAAACCGTTATGAGATAATTAAATTCGTTTAATTTAATAAACCTTAAAGATTATTAGCTTATTGACGGCACAATATAGGGCCAAACCTTCCTCCTTATAGGAGAGGGGATATGGTTTCATTACATTAACGATCTCTACCAGATATTGATGATAGTGACCGAAACTGCAAGTGTAACGTGCCCTCGGAGACACAGGGGTGTAACAACACCAACGTCCCGACTCCGGACTAGGAATGTACTGACAACTTCTTGGCAGTTTGCTGTGAATATGAATTGCATTTGTTCCCAAAATATTATAATATATGGTCATCAGATTTTAATGAGCAATACATTCCCGGCACAAAACTTATACGGTACTTCACAATGTTGTTTTTTGCACTCTGATAATATAAATATAGCTAGATACTAGGCTATCAGCTGCTATTCCAAAGGTGGGAACCAGTATAGCCTTGTAAATACGTGAAAATAAATTAATTTTCAGTCATTTCCTCCATATTGAAATTTTTCCAAAAAAAATAGTCGGCTGGTATTTCAATTCAATTAATAGTAAGGTGGTTTTTTTCATTAATTAAAATTTATAAAATTATAAAAGTATGGACTGCGGGCAAATGATTTTTTAACCTTTTCTAGCTTAAAAAAATCTTAAACTTTACACCTGTAGTACATACGTTAATGTATGTTACAAAAACAACGAAACCATTGTCAACCTCATTAACAACGCACAAAAAGTATGCTTTACGATTTTCCGTGTACGAAAATATCTATTCAGAACCGTAATAAAAACTTATTTTTAACCTTTCATGGTTATTTAAAGCTACACACTACGTGCAGCCATTGAAGGTGTATATTATAACATAACGAAACAAAATTACAATCACTCCACACAAAAACATATCTAAAATTATTCGCGGCAGTAAAAAATATTACACTCAAGTTGGCGCAAACTAGTTTTGGAACCAGTTCGCACTAGATACGAGGCTATTTTAACTTTTTGAAACGGTTTCTTGAGACGTCGAAGATTATTTTATTTCGTAGGCCTTAATAATTATTGTAGTATCTTGTTGGACGGGTCAGTTCTGGCCGTTTCAGGGCCGCTGTTTATTCATTTGCATTATTTATAAGATATGACGTCTATGAAAAAATACGCCACCATTTTAATTCGACCAAAATGAGGCCTCTCAAGGTGACTCCGAAAGTGATCGCCAACAAAGTGGGAATAATTACGAGTAGGTATAACTCATTGACGTAAAAGGGATTACCTACCAATGTTTTAATATTCGTGTTACAAATCGTCTATTATTAATATTAATATACTTACTAACTAGTTAACATATTATTTTGTCATTATTTTTTTTAATATACATACCTACGTGAATCAGTTTTAATTAGGGGGGCAGATACTTTAGCACTGACTGCCTCGTTGGTCTAGTGGTTAGCCTATGTGGCTACGATCACGAGGTCCTGGGTTCGATTCCTGGGTCGGGTCATGGAATAATTCTGAGCTTTTTCATTCTTCTATATAATATTCAGTACATTCCAAGCTCGGAGTCTGGAAGTTAGTGGTGTTACACCCCCGTGCCTCGGAGAGCACTTTAAGCCGTCGGTCCCGGTCACTATCATCAACATCTGATAGTGATCGTTAATAAATGAAACATTATCACTCTAAGCCCGCCAACCCGCATTGGAGCAGCGTGGTGGGTGTACGCTCCATATCTCCTCTCCTGTAAGGAGGGACGCCTGGCCCTGTAGTGGGCCGCTAATAGACTGATAATGATGATGATGATGATATTTTAGCACAATCAGCTTTTAACGTTTTTTTTATTGTGTATTCGCTTTAGGGTCTAAAGGGACGCAGTAGTTACATTGGGAGGGCTTATTAGTGCTGCCAGGATCCAGCCTTGTCTATCTACGCGAGTCTCCTGAAAAATAATAAAACATCTTGTTTATCAAACAGTGACTGATGAGGTTACCGTCATGAGGTATGTGGAGTCCACTGAAATCATCCCGATCGTTACATCTACCAATCGTTGGTCCCAATCAGACTCGCTCACCATCTGAGGCGGCCTGGGTTCCGTGGCAGTTTGAACACACCCAACGCTAGGCTTCGGCTAGGATAATCCGGCGGTTTCTCCACCTGTCCCCCTGACCTCCGGCCGTCTGGTCTCCCTTCCAGGGTGAATCCTGCGCCCGGAGAATATATGTAGCGTATATTTAAGTTTATTTATTTTAAATATTTAAAAGTTTATCATAACAGTTTCGGCATTTTATATGTACATATTTATAGTAGATCCAGGCGTGAGAGTATGGTCTATATAAATAATAATAAATTAACAGCAAATAAATTACATCACCTTCTAATAATTAAATTTAGACACAGATCCTGTTATTTAAGTAGATTATTTTTAATTAAAATTGAATTAAAAATAATCTACTTAAATAACAGGATCTGTGTCTAAATTATATATTTTTATTAGAAGGTGATGTAATATGTGTGCCAAAAATATCATGTTTTTGTGATAACTATTGTTACATCTTTGTATGAATTGTAGTTAGAGTTTTATTGTTATCTAAGTATGATCTAACTCGTGACGTTCAAGCAAGTTGTTACTCGCGACTTCGCTTCCAGACAAGACTCGAACTGGAAACTTTCGATCCGTAGATGCACAGGCTATCCACTGCACCAACGAGGTAGATTTCTTAAAAACTATTTATCGAAATTTTGCATTCTTTTGCTAAACTACTTACCATCTTCTATGTTGCTTTTTTCGCAAAAATGCAATTCGCACACTGCACAGGCATACGCCTCACGTTCAGGGCGTTCTTAGTTATACTCTGACCAGAAAAAAATTATTATTATAAAAACAAAAAACCCGACTGCTTAGAAGTTATGAACTGAAAAGAGAAAAACAAGGATCACTATATCTGTATAAAATTCTAAATACTTTATGGTGCTGCAAACAGGGACAAAATACTTTAACCTGTTGAGAAAGAAAGATCTACCAAAACTACGTTTGCCCCCGACTTAGTACACTTTTTGCCATTTTTTGTTAAAAAGTAATATGCATCCCATGTTGCGGATAAAATACACAGAATACAGCCGCCATTTTGAAAATTTATATAGCCTATGTCACTGCCACAATTTTGACAAATTCAACGACACCTCACATGTCAAAAGTCGTTCAGCCGTTTAGGCTGTAGCGCGTGCCGAAGAAATGCATACATACATACATACATACATTCTGACGCAGTCGGGTAAAAAAAGCATCGCCATGTTGCGGATAAAAAGGAACTAATTTTTTCTAAGATATTACTATGTACAAATTGCCAAAATACTTGTAGCGTCCTCAAATCCAGGTTATTTATTTTTCCGGCCGGGCTTTAATTAGGTACTTTACTTACATCGCTTTGCTACGAGAATGTCATTTACAGCCTAGAAGTGACGTAAACGGAGCCACAGTTCGGCACGTGCCTTCCTTATCAAGCTATCACTGTTCATTGTTTGTGTTACGCGTATTCTTGAAAACATCACATTATGCGCCATAAAAGATTATTTCTGACAACGGTACCTTATTTAGCTTACTTTTTACCAATACTTGACTAGTTACATCAACTATTGGGGAATATTTTTTTTTCTACTACAAGTTGGCCCTTGACTGCTGTCATACCTGATGTTAAGTGATGATACAACCTAAGATGGAAGCGGGCTAACTTGGTAGGAGTAAGAAAAAATCCACACACCTTTCGGTTTGATCATCGTACCGGAACACTAAATCGCTTAGCGGTACGTCTTTATCAGTAGGGTGCCAATTAGCCGCGGCGAAAGCCAGCCCGACCAAGACAAATTAAGAAAATCTTAATCTGCCCCGCCGGGAATCGAACCCAGGACGCCGTGTTGTAAATCCACTGAGCATACCATTGCACCACGGAGGGCATCTGCTCATCGGTATTTTTTTTAAAAGAACCAGTAGATAGTTGTCGTTAAAACATTTTTTATTCTCAAAATGTACAATTAAACTTAAAAGAAAAAAATGAGGAAAACAAGAACAAAACAACTTTAGAATAAAAGGAACGTATAAGTTTGCTTTAAAAATATTGAATTTATTAATTGTTTTAATATCATCAGGTAGGTAATTTGTTGTACATTAGTGCTACGTTAAAGGTTATGTTTTATGTCGTAAATAGTGCCCAATTTATGACATCATTTCATCTCATCATTATCAGCTAGTGATGTCCACTGCTGGACTCAGGCCTTTTTTGTTGACTTCTAGCAACACATTAGCCTGTCTCTGGTGTTGCAAATGTTTATGGGCGGCGGTAATCGCTTAACATCAGGCGACCCGCATGCTTGATTGCCAGCTGTAAAAAAAAACTAACAATCCTGATCAGCCTGTGGCCAGCGGGTCCCCTGCGGCACGTTTGATATCCTCAGTCCACCTAGTGAGAGGTCAACCAACACGCGCTATCCCGTGTGGGGTCGCTATTCTAGCACCTTAGGCTTCCAACGTCGATCAGCTATTCGAACCACGTGTCCCGCCCATTGCCACTCCATTTCGGCGATTGACTGAGCTATGTCGGTTACTTTGTATAACTACCGTACTAAATACTTTGTGGAAGTATATCTAACTAACTTCATATAGCACAAATTCAATCAAGGCTGTCTGCGGACTAATGCTGTAAAAAATCTGGAGCACTGATTAGACTTTAGCGCAGTTTTACGTAATATTCAACAAGTATACACGTAGCGAGCCAAGGTCCCTGCACTATCTGCCACAGATTAGATAACCGGAGACCTGGTGATAAGCCTTGCTAAAATATTTATAGCGTATCATCTACGAGACTAGGTACCTACTCAGTCTGAGTAACTAACTGCATGAAACTGAGAGTATGTTTGCCTCATTATGTTAAGAGATTAATATTTAACTGACTATCGACTCCGTCCGCGAGAAATTCTGTTTTGTGATATTTCGTAGCCTATGTCCTTTCTTAGGATCTAAACTACCTCTGTACCAAATTTTAATTGAATCGATTCAGCAGTTTAGGCATGTTTGAGTAACAAATAAGAGAGGGTTACTTTCGCATTTATAATATTAGTATAGAACGATTTCATTCTAGAACGAGTGCCAGTCGCTGTTCTAGCAGAATCGTACCAGATTTGGTTGGGCAGGGAGTAAAGAACAAGCAAAAAAGGCGAACCGAACGAACGAACCATGTCGATTACGTCAGCTTGCAAACAAAAAACTCATCATAATCAATCCATTTTCTACGATGCCATAGACATAAGTACCTACTCAGGCATACACTTCAAATATATATGGCACAGAAAACATAATAGTGCAAAGTTTAGGGTTATACTCCCGTGGAAGCTTTCTGTGCCCTACATAAAATGTCCCCGACTCTTAGTGGGCGTAGGGTCGTTACTCTGTTATTGGCCACTACGGTTACGTTATCACGCGACTCCCGGTGCTGCGGACAAGGATGTGATAATCCTGCTCTTATCTATGGTTTATGACGGCCATCGTAGTGTTCCTGGGCCGATTAAGATTTTAATAACTGGCAGTTAGACCTTGGCTAGTTACTACCCTACTGGCAGAGACGTTCGTCCCGTCTTATACGATGTCTTGTAGAAACAGAAGGGACTGGACTTCTTCCTATTTGTAATAAGTTAGCCCGCTTCCATCTTATATTGCATTAACACTTACCATCAGGCGCCATTGCAGTCAAGGAATAATTTGGAGTAAACTTAACATTCTAAAATAAAAATAATAGGTACTTACTGATAGCTATTGCCAATAACGAATCACACTTCAGTGTCATGATTTTCGGAATTTGATGTTTTGAGGTTCATGTGTGTAAGTGACTAGACAATGTCAGATAGCCCGGAATCGTCCGCCCAAAAATAAAAATCTAACTAACATTTAACTGCGAATAGCGCAAACATAGTGTTTAATAGGCGCAATTTTAAAAGTTAAAAGTAACCAGACCATTACAAATTGAGGCTTTCAAGGAAAATAATGAGGAAACGAATTGATCACATTGTATTGTATAGTTTTTTTAGGGTATAAGGTAGTTTTATAAGGGGTCCAGAGTAGGGTGCCGACTGTATATTAGGCCGTTTAAATATTTCTTAGTATCAATTTTGTTCAAATTAATTCGAAAAAATACTAAATGCGATTTTCCCGAAAAAACACCGCAAAGTTCAATCAGATATGTCTATTTGTTTTAATACTTATTATTTATAGTATTATTATTTTGTTACAGGTAATATTCTGCACAGATCTTGCACGAAAACGGGTAAATGGATAATATTTAACGGATACCTTTACGCACTTAAATCGTTCGACCAAGGAAGTTTTATGCTTGGGCATGCAATTAATTCTATTATTAAATTTAATAATGTTATATATTCATAATTGTAGTCTATATTCAATACTTTGTTATTTAACAACTGTTAAGTATTTCATTTAAACCTAATGATACTTTTCTGTAAGTGGTGCTGTAATAGTTCCTTGTATTAGAAACGAAGAGAATGTTGAGAAACGGTTGCTTGGAAAGGGAGGCGTTTTTTGTTTCTCGTATAGAAAAAGGTGCATCCAAACATTGACGGCCTCCGTGGCGCAGTGGAATTATAAGACGGAGGTCCTGGGTTCGGTTCCCAGCTGGACTGATTAAGATTTTCTAATTTGATCCGGGTCTGGCTGGTGGTAGGCTCCATGCTAGATATTGCATTATAAAACTCAGTATATCATCATCATCATAACGGCTGCCCTCCTTATAGAAAAGGGCATATGGAGTGTAGACCCACCACGCTGCTCCACTGCGGGCTGGCGGACTTAGGCTTGGTAATGTTTTCTTTAACGATCACAATCAGATGTCGATGACAGTGACCGGGACGGAAGCTTAACTTGCTCTCCGAAGCGTGGGCGTGTAACACCACCATCTTCATGACTCCAACTTAGAATATACTGAAAATCTCATAGAAGTACGAAAAACTATTCTGTTCTATTATATAACTATTCCGTGGCCTGACCCAGAATTCAGACCCAAGACCTCGTGATCTAAGCCAGTAGACCAACGAGGGAGTCTGTATATACCTACCTATATATTTTTTTTCCTTTGCTGCCGGGTCAGCACGGAACCGCTTGGCATTTCGTCGTGTTGACTTCCTAGTTGTTATTGCTCTCTTTCTCTCTTTTCCACCTGTTCCCTTTCCTCTCTTCTGACTATAATGGCTCGGAACATGTCCAAGTGTCTACGCCATTCTTGCTCTCCTTTCAACATGCGTCCCACGAGGTTTCGGGCATCCACCTTGTCTTCTGGTCCCTGGGCCGCTGCTCTTAGGTCTGCGACACCCACGCACTCAAAAAGCGCGTGCCTAGGAGTATCTACATAATTATATAACAGTAACTAACTTTATGATTTAATGGTAGTGATATATTTAACATATCCGCGTTTTAGTTTTTGGGTTAATTAAAGTTAATCCTCATATAATTATGAGACGTTAACTTATTGTACGGTGATTAATGTTTTAATGCCATATAAATATTTTAATTATACTCTTTACTTTGTTATGGTATTACTTAAAAAACACAGATCAAAGATTATTATAATTAGATACTACTTAAATGTAAATAAATTCAAGATCTAAAAAAAAATTATAATAAAATAAAACTGGCGTCCAAACTTAAAATTTAAATAATTACTTTTATTGTTACTTTAATGTGTTAAACGTCTATGAAGTCGGTGCCATTAAAACTTGAGGAATGTTAATTTAAAATACAAGGTTTAGATAGAAACTGAAAGAAGTGTAGATTTAATCCTTTGCCGAACTAGTTCGTCAGCTTCCATCGTAGATTGTATCCTCACTTACCATCAGGAGTGATTGCAGTCAAGGGCTTACTTGTTTCGAATAAAAAAAAACTCGAGAACTGCTGGTTCGTAAAAGACGTTCAAATCCGGTGTCGCTATTAACGATAGTCGCTATCAATTATACCATCGGATCTGAAGGTAGATTTATTACGGTCTTGGTGCAGAGAAAAAGAAATCCCTCGACTGCAATTACACCTGACGGAATCTAAATGACGATGTGATCTAAAATGAAAGAATGAATCCATGCCCCTTGCTACATGACATTATGCAGCGCTACGTCTTTGTCTGCAGGATTACCGGATCTTAAAAACAAATTATTTGAGATACTTACGTTTGCGTCAGATTTCATAACATAACTCAAATGTGCAATGTAGATCTCGACAACTGCTAGTTCGTAAGGGTATTCCACCCGGACAAGAACGCATAATATCAGCTAGTTACAACACGAACTAATGCGCATCTAATCACCTATCTCATTAGAGGTCTCAAAGTCCGGCCGAGGGACCTAAAACCGGGCCGACGTCACGCGGTAATCTATGTAAATGAATTAACTAAATATGTACGAAGATATGCTCGTTATCAGTGAACGGTGATGTGACACCGGTGACATTTGGTTTGAATGATGACTACTTGTTTGAGCACACTTGGCTTTGTGCACGGTCCACGAGGGGCTTTCATCTTTGTATGCTTTTATTATAGTTCATAATCTGGGTTGGGTATATCTTTTTAAGTCAGATTGAAGTAAGGTAATCACGGGACAATTCCTAATTCCTAATTGCTTCGATTGTCCCGTGAGGGCGGCCACTGCCGAGATTTTAGTGATAAAGTTCTACATAATCTATTTATAGTTATTTCATAAACGTTATTTCATTTCATTTCATAATCCATCTTCTCCCCCTATAAGAAGAAAAGAAATAAAATATAGAATATATCTTTAATCAAATCAACAATTATAGGCAGGTATCTTTGAAGACAAAAAAAATGTTATGAAATGTTATACTTTTCTTACAACCAAGAACGTCTTGTAATTCTCTGTCAATCAATGAGAAATTTGTTAGCATTTTAAAATATTACAATTGGTTACCATAGACAATACTGTACGATATTGTCTATGGTAACGTAAGCTTGTGTCTGTCGACCGTGAGATGATTTCACAGGACTAGATTCCAGGCCGTAAAATAAAATGTAAAATGTATATGTTAGAATAGTCGAATAGTGTATGGCATTGTTCTTTTGATTGTTACAAAGTATGCATATTTTAGTGTAATATTAATTATTGTAATTGAGTGGTTTTGTAATTCTTTTAAAAAGAGCATGTGTCGAGTTTTTCTGGCCGCGTCTTTTCTCGTCACGGACTGTTTTTCCGATGCGGCGGTAGATAAAAGATTATGAAAGAATAAAACGATTTTGAAGACATCAGAATATTATTTAAAATCCCGCGGTAACTAACAGTTCCGAAGTGGTATGCTGGGAAGAAAACTTAAATCATCCCGGTTGTGGACTACGCCCGAGAAAGAAATAACCTAGAAAAGGTGATGTAAAATTATCATTCCATACAATAAGAATTATACGTATACCCACATTAGAAATTGATCATATTTTTTGTTCATTTTTCGTTTTGCAATTAAAATCTACATTTAACTGCAAAATTTAAAGCGATGTTGCTTAGAATATATGTACATGCCTTTTTTTTATCGTTTCAGTAAAATATAATATCGTGGCCGACAAGTATGGCTGTCATGGAGTCTTAATAGCGATGACAGGAAAATGGAGAATTGTAGCCGCTTACGATCGACAACCGCCGTCGTCGTTAATTGCCTAGAAGGTGATGTAAAATTATAATTTCATACACTTCTATCTACATTCAACTTTTTCTTTCATTTTGGAAATAAAATTTAATATAATTTCAAAACTGAAAGCAATGTTTTTAAGAATACACTTAGGTACATCCTCTTCTTTTTTTACCTTTTCAGTAAAATGGAGTATCGTGGTCATCAGATACACCTGCCATGGGAGTCTCAATAGCGTTGATAGGTGACTCAGATAATAATTTACGTTTATGTAAAGAAGGATAATAATAATGATATTTTGCGTACAATTATGGAAGTTTCTAAAGACGAGTCCAAATGAAACCAAGCTTGATTTACTAAAGAGTTTATACATTAAAGATCATTCAGTACTTATTTGTAAATGCTAAAGTAAAATTTAAATAGATTTATTTCAGCTCAACCGATGAATAATATTTATGAAATCAATTAAGTTGTATCTAGTAGATAAAATACTATTCTTACAATTGAGCCATCGAAACGACAGAAAATAAATTAATCATTCTTAAAAATCTAACAACATTTTTGTTTATAAGAAATAAGAACAGTGTTAATATTCGTCCGCTTTCGCATGCACCGGTCTTTTGTTTACTTTTTTTTATTTAATTAAAGAAAATTTATAAATTATAGAAATTTACATATTTTACAGCCAATAAAATTGATACATTGTTATCTTGTGGTAGTTAATAAAATTCTAGATTCTTTATATAGGGAAAAAGGATGAGATTTAAGAGAATCAAAAATTTACATTCAATTACAGAGAAACAACTATAACTTAATTTTATCAGTTTTACAAACACTCAGCTTAAAAACATTTATTTTTTGCATAACATTTATTTATTATTTAAAATCGGTTGAGTACTCGTCATGTTTAGTGAGAAATCTTTACCACCAAACAGTAAGTGCATTAGTGATAATCAAGCAACATGTTTTTTTAGCTTGATTTTAAATATGTTTAACGTTTTAGCATTTTTACATCGACGGGTAAATTATTGTACAGATCTTTAAGAGAAGAGTCTTTAAATTTTATTTTCTTTTGTTGAGCCATGTCCTAACACCCAGTAACAAAGTACTATCTTTTCTACGTTGTTTCGACTGTACACATGGTTCATACTCGAAACATACTGTGTGTATGAATAATTTTATTGTTTGATAATTTTTCTTGTAAATATACAAGTGTAGTAGTTGTACTATTCGATATTCATAATTTCTATTTTTTTCATATAATTTAAATGTATGTGATTATAACTAAATGACTGGTTTAGGTCGACTATGATGATTTTTATTATGATTAGATGATTTGACTATTATAACTTTTAAATAACAAGTCTAGCATAACTTCAATAGAATCCCACACATTTTATCACCTAAAGACCAACTATCTTACTCAAAACGAAGAGCGTTATTTAATACTGTTAATTAAGATTTAAGAATTATGAAGAAATGTGAGTTCAAAGAAAAATCTCACTTGTGTAGATACATGAATAAGAAAGAATTCAAAGATCTTCAGTTTTACAGTGAAATGGATATTATTTATTTGTGTATTTATTTAACGTTTTACATACACACCAAATCAATACAGTGTAATACAAAGTAATGGAATATATTTATAACATATGGATATACATAGATATTACCTTATCTAGTTAAATTAATTAAATCTGTTTGAGATTATTTAAAATATCTAATTATGTTTGTCATATCGATAGCTTCTGGAACAACATTTGAATTCTTATAATTTACCACTTTAGAAGGGTAGGTATTTAATTAAGTTTGTGTGGATAATGTCATAATATTTAGGCAGGCGTAATATTTTATCAATGCAACACATCAAGCGTTTAAAGAAAAAACACTATCAAATAAATAATATTATCTGACCTGGTTATACAGGTACTAAAGGATAAGTAATATAATAATAGTTATATTCAATTAGTTTGGTTTTATGTATTTTTGGGTTTGACAATTATTATTTAATGATAGAGATATTTAGTTCATGAAATCTCATTTAATTAGACTTATTGAAATAATTACAAATACAAGAAGAATTTGCAACTAAATTAATTATTTTTATTATATCAAATAGAAACAGTCAGCGAAGTGAGATCAGGAATTTATAATATAATTTTAAAACGTATTTACCGTTCATCGGGTTCAAATTGTACTATTAATACTTAAGGACAAACTCGATTAATTATTATAATGTAGATTAGTTGGTATTAAGGTTTAGCAAAAATAATTTGTAATCAGATTAAAATTAACTCAGTTGATAATACTTTAGTTAGAAAAAGAGACATTAAACAGAAAAGTTAAAACGAATCTTATATAACTTCAAATTAAATATTATAGTTAAAATTGATAATAAAACACATATTTGCACATGAAAATTAGAATTCTGGTATGAGAATATTTATTGAAATAGGTTTATTAAAATATAGATATTTCGTATAATGTCAATGTCAATAATATTATTCTTTAAAAAGTTTAAATATAAAAGTAATTATTAATCGTAATCATGACTGATTAATCATATCGGGAGAAAGTAATGATTAATGATAAATAAAAAATAATATATATATATATATATAAATATTAAATTAAATTAACGAAGGTCGTTCACTAATTTGGAAGTATTGAGTTAAAAAAAAGGGCTGAAGATATAGCGATGTTAATAGTAAACAAAAAAAGGATACGGGCGATTATTTTGCCTAATTACTCGTACACCAGATATTGTTGCTGCTGTTGACTGCTTATAAAATTATACTTTTATAAATCAATATTAGACAATAAATCTTTTACGTAATTGGACACTGTAAATAAATGTCCAGATAATTGTAGATTGATACAACTTGCACACAATATGTTATGTGGAAATTACATCTGTCGAATTTATATATTGCTAAGCAAGGATATATTTATTCATCAGTAGATATCAAAGTATTTAGATAGACAAATAAAAAAATGTTTTATTATCAAATAGCAGAAAAACTAGTCAAATAATTATATTACAATGCCATATATACAAATAATTAAAATCTTACAAATAATCAACTAATTATTTAGTACTCAAAAAATTAGTTGCGTTTTACCGGAAGTCAAAGAGATAATTGTGAAATAGTAAATCAAATGTTCAAGTTATATGGACAAAGGATATTTGCCAAATTTATATTATTATGTCATTATTTAATTACAAAGAGATAGAGGTCTATTAATAGATGAGGTACAGAAATAAGAACGTCGTGAATCAAGTCAGAATAAATATTTTGAGAAGTGCTCCGTCTTATTACTATCCTTCTGAATAGAATTTATAAGTTTTGATAAGATGAAGTAAGGTTTAATTACAAGCTCTGTATAAATTATTTCTATTAAGACTAGTATTTGTAAGTTTTGAAACAAGTTCGTTTATAGTTTACTTGAAAGATAAGTGATAACGGAATTTTAAATGTAATTTTGATGTAATTAGAAATACAGTGAAGTTATTGCAAACATATCATTGTTAAAGGGGTCACTCGACTAGGTCGTTGTGGACAGAACTAGGCTGTTGTGAACATAAAGGTGTCACTCGGCTAGATTGCAGTGAATAGAGAGGTCACTCTACTAGGCTGCTGTGTGAACCTTAAGAGGTTGTTCGACCAAGTAGTTGTGAATATAGAGGCTATTTTGTGAACAGAAAGGGGTCACTTGGCTATAGAAAGAGAGAGAGAGAGACTCTTTAAGAGAGAGTCTAGTATTAGAGAGATTTAATAAATGTTTGATAATAGAGATGATGCATATTCCGTTTATAATATGTTAGTATCACAAGATAATTGTTTTATAATTGAGATATTGTAAAATTATTTAATAACATTTGTTATCACTGTTAAAATGTTTGATATTAGAGATAATTGTAGTTAAAATGTTTGATATTAGAGATAATAAAATAATCGTTAATAACATGTCAGTGACACAAAGACAGTTGTTTACATTTGAGATATTGCAGAATCATTTTGTAATATTTTGTTGTCATGAGGGTTAAATGTTTGATATTATAGATAAAATAAAATAAATGCAAAATCAGTTTATAATAAATAGTTATTTGAATTATTTTATTTATTGTGATAATTTTTGTAATTAAATTGTGTATTACTATACATAATTATATACTAATAAATAAAGGTAGCTCTCATATATATTAAAATAAATAATTATTTGATGTTAGAAATATTGCCGAATTATTTCATGACTTGTAGGTATCACTCAGGTAAAAATGTGTTAATGTGTGTGATAGTACATAATCAGTTTATGATATATTTTATTACTTTCCGAAAATAACAATTATTTAATATTCATACACCTTAATTGGTAGATTTTTTTTAAGGAAATTCAGATTTAAATGCACCATCACATGTACCAATTGATGTAGAATTGATGATTATTATTAATGCAGTTGTTTGATATTTTTACCTCTTGTATTATAAAAATATTTTATGTTTTGTACATGTCACAAATGATGAATTGTTTGATATTAGAGAAATATTAATCATTGTATGATACTTAAGTGCATCTAAAGTAAAACTAGTAAAAAAAATGATATTGCAGAATTAATTAAGGACAATGCAGTCTATTTAGTAATTGCTTGTTATTATAGATAATATTGCATTGATGATAATTTTATAACATGTAGGTTAATGTTATTAAGATTAATAATTTTTTTTAATATCAAGAATATTGTAGAATACTGAATGAACATGTCAGATAAAAAAAAATATTGTTAGATATTATAGATTTTTCAGAAATTTTTAATGATTATGTAGGAACTAAGAATGTTTGTTGAATTAGAACTGTTTGATATTGTAAAGACAGCAGAATTATTTAATGGCGTGCAAGTGTTGTTATGATTAAATTGTTTGATCATTATACTATTACAGAGTTATTACGTTAGTACGAACATGTAGTAATCCTTCAGATTCAATTTTTTACAAAATGATTTTATATGTTCATAGAATGCTGGTGTCGTTTTGGATTTATTGATATTTGTATTATTTCAGAAGTATTTTATCTATAAGTAGCCGTAGTTAGGACTAAATTGTAACTTGCAGTTTTAAATACATTATTTATTGTTGTTATTTAAGGAAAGTAGAATTGTTGGATATTTTTGATAGTTTGTAGTCATTACTGACAATTGTGAAATTTTTCTCACGGGACGTGAGAATTGGTCAGGAAAGGCCGACTGTTAGCATTTTAAAATATTACAATTGGTTACCATAGACAATACTGTACGATATTGTCTATGGTAACGTAAGCTTGTGTCTGTCGACCGTGAGATGATTTCACAGGACTAGATTCCAGGCCGTAAAATAAAATGTAAAATGTATATGTTAGAATAGTCGAATAGTGTATGGCATTGTTCTTTTGATTGTTACAAAGTATGCATATTTTAGTGTAATATTAATTATTGTAATTGAGTGGTTTTGTAATTCTTTTAAAAAGAGCATGTGTCGAGTTTTTCTGGCCGCGTCTTTTCTCGTCACGGACTGCTTTTCCGATGCGGCGGTAGATAAAAGATTATGAAAGAATAAAACGATTTTGAAGACATCAGAATATTATTTAAAATCCCGCGGTAACTAACAAATTGGTTATGTGGAGCAGAACACCCTAGAACGCTCAATATCTAGCTGTAGAAAATTATTTTCAAAAATTCTTACAAACACAGACATACAGAACACTATAAATAAAAGTGTATCAAAATCAATTTCAATTCAAAAATAGTTTTCGGGTTTTTACATTTTGTTATCGTGACTTATTTTAACTCACGTGTTAGACCGGTCTCACACAAATATAAATTGAAACTAAACATATAGTATCTATCAATAACATGTTCGTTTGAATTATAATTTTATTCATCTTCTTAATTTTGCATTTACAGTATATTATTGAAAATGATGCGGTGATTTGATAAATTGGTCATCATTAAATGAATGTGTTAGTGAATTTAACATCAGATAATCATAATTTTGTTTTTTAAATTAATTATAACTTCACTGAATTTTTTTATTTTTTACCTCCCTACGGTTTCTTATATATATTTTTTATTCTGTATAGATTTTGCTAGATCATTCTTGACTTAAAGATACCGACATTGTAGGTAGTAGGGAAAACAATAGCTGGAAGGGCTTTCCAAAACACACGCTCCAAAACATACTGTAGAAAACCGTTAGACAGGGAACTTTGCGGCGATGATAAATTGTTTATAATTTTAACATAAGCTCACTTTTAACTACGATCTCATTTGACAGTAAATGTAGTTTTGAGATACGCTTGCATAGAAAATGCCTATTCACTTCTGATGTAAAGACTCCCAAATTGTAATAACCAGGTATAACGGACTTTGACCTGACATATCAGACCTAGGCTTGCGTGTGATAAAAGTTGGTGAAAATCTCTTCTTACAAGTTCTAGAGGCATATACTATACAGAGGATAAAATCTCACCGGATGCCTTGTCGAGTAATAGGATTGTCGTCATGTTGACACCAGATAGCAAGAGACGATGTGGCTGTAGCATTACTTACCGTCAAGTGGACAACCTGCTTACAGCTACATAAAAAAATATAAGTCGAATTTCACTAAAGTGTTCCACAAGAGTTTAACTACCAAAACCTTTATCATGAATTGCTCGATCAATCAGTAAAAATTGGCTGAAAACACGTCCGGTAATTTTTGAGTTTATCGCAGACATACAGACAGACGCTTGTGGGGGCTCTTGTATGATAATGTGTTATCTATATTTACATACAGTTGTTCAGGGTCGAATTGCTTATGTAACTCGTATCGTGCGGCGTATACTAAACATTGCTTGCTTGCTCAAATTTGTGCGCTCGCTGAATTCACTAACGAAAGATAATAACGGCTATTGGAGAGAAGCAGGCGTTGCTGTGGCAATTCATTATGAATAATGAATTGTATTGTTGTTTATTTTTGTGTTTTTTTACACCCGAAGTTTTTTTTTTATCGACTACAAGTTAGCCCTTGACTGCTATCACATCTGATGTTAAGTGATGATGCAATCTAAGATGGAAGCAGGCTAATTTTTTAGGAGTAGGATGAAATCCACATCCCTTTCGGTTTCTACATGACATCGTACCGGATCGCTAAATCGCTTGGCGGTAGGTCTTTGTTGTAGGGGTTAGGGTAATTAGCCACGACAAAAGTCTCCCACCAGCCAGACCAAGACAAATTAAAAAAATCTCAATCTGCCTCGCCGGGAATCAAAGCCAGGACCTCCGTCTTATAAATCCACCGCGCACACTACTGCGCCACGGAGGTCGTCAAAGAGGTCGTTACTCCAATGTATGCACTTTTCCTCTTCAATATAAAGGGCAATAAAATGGAAGAGATTGCTTATTAGTGATAAGACCAATTGAACAATGGTTTTTAAATAATTTTATTTTTGTAAGTTTTTTTTTCATTTGGTGTACAACAAAGAATATTTCATTAATTCATTCAATAATTTATTTATTTTGCTACTTTAATGATAATTCAAATTGTGCTTAGTAATATTGCGATACATTTCTAAAAATAGCTTTATCGGCCGTGGCGCTGCCTCTAGATCTCTAGAATTATTTTGGTAAATTGTTCTTTTTTTTAATCGATTCTCGCCATATCAACATTAAATAATTCTAGATTTATTTTACAAACCGTGATAAAGTTGTTGGTTAAAAATAAATATTTTTTTAATAAGAGCTATAATGATATCTTTTAATTTACACAAAATATTGTCAACTCTACCCACAAGGTATTCATCCATTACACAGAATCACTTACAAGTTACAACTATTCAATGATCACTGTGTCTTCATTCTTTGTACTACAATTTGTTGAATAGTTGTAGGTATTGCATATAAGCGGTTGATTGCCTACATTACAATGTAAAGTGCAGATTCTTCTGATAATACCAATGGTTTAATTTTTCATCATTAAGTTTTGATGACTTTGTTGCATAGTAGTTCAAAATTTATTGTAATTATACTGTATTTGTACACCACACGACAAGTAATAAATACAAACCGAAATAATATTAAGAAGGAAGTAGAAGTACAAAAGGCGGCCTTATCGCTTAATAGCAATTTCTTCCAGGCCTTGGGCTTAGGAAAATATCAGGAAAAAACTGCAGGTGGCGTAATATAATAAGATACATACATACCAATTACACAAAAAGATACATAAATAACACAATAAATAATAAAATAAATATCATAAGATAAACTAATACATACGTAATGTGACATAGAATAGGAAATACAAACCAATAAGTCATCAATAATTGTAATTATAATACGTTCTTAAGATAAAATGACTTAACAGCCTTTTTAAAAATGAACAGTAATTTTGACGGTCGATTTATTTGTGTTGATTTATTTGTATAATGCTTACTTTTTTATTAAACAAATTAACCTTTTGCTTTAAATTCACCTGACATTCTTCAGGTTCTCTAAATTGGAAACATGGGTCAATTCAAACTCATTTATTTCAAGTAGACTATTGTACAAGAGAGAGGGGAGATCCTTATAGGAGATCCCCCTCTCCTATAAGGATTCCGTAAGGAGGTCTGGCCCTGTAGTGGGCCGTTAATAGGCTGTTAATGATGATGATGATGATGATGATTGTACAAGAACTATTGAGCCAGCAAGAAATCCAACATTTACTAGATTTCAGATGAAAATTTAATTCAGGTTAATCCCCACGGGAACAGACACTACACGGGTGAAACCGCGAGCAACCGCTAGTATTTAATAAAGTAATAAAGCTTTTTTAGTAGTAGCTCTTTTATTTTGTTTTTAAATACAGTAAGATTTAGCTAGTTCTGTCTGCTAATTTGTTATAAATTAAAGGGCGCCATATCATTACATAGTATAAAATAAAGTCACTTTTAATGTTTTTCCGGTTGTATGCTTTAATCTTTAAAACTACGCAACCGATTTTCTTGCGGTTTTTTTTTATCAGATGGAGTGGTTTAACAGGAAGGTTTATGTGTATAATACATGCACAATGTAGTAGTGAAAAACTGATAATTTTAGAGGTTTCTGATGTGATGTCGGAAATTACCGCAATTATTTTGCTTACATTGCAAACGCTGGCTTAAACCCTAGGAGATATATCAAAATAATGTTCTACAGTATTACAAAACTTAAAAAGGTCAACAAAAAAGTCCGCAATGGTATATGTCTATCTCTTACGGATAACCCAAAATAACCATTTTTTATCTTTTACTTTCAACCAAAAGTAATGGCTTATTTACGAAGCGATTTTAAGCATTAATCATCATCCAAATGGGTATCTTAAATAATTTGTGCATTAAATATAGATCACTATAACCCTTTACACCACGTAATTTAAGTGAATATTTTCCAAGATTTAAAAGATTTGAAATGCAGGGACGAGCGTTTGGGGGGCGTGCGTAGCGTGCGTGCGCCGCCGTTGGTACCAGTATTGCACCCGTGCGAAGCTGGGGCGGGCTGTTAGTTAAATATAATTAACAAGTTATCCTGTCTTCTGTGCACAGGAAAAGAAGAGCCAATTATTTTCGTCGTTAAACAAAACAATAGTGATGCATTTAACTATATAATTTTATGATCATTTAGTAGTGGTAGTATTAATAATTGAATAAGTAAACTTGTGGAGCAAAGGTCATGTCTGTCCTGTCTCCGCTGACGAGGGTCGGCCTTCTGTTGACAACTTGTCGTTCTTCTTTGTTGTTCTTATAATTCTATTATCATTTATTTTACAAAACAACAGCCCTCCAAGCTAATATAAGCAAAAAAATACTAGGCTTTTATGAAACATTGGCTTATTACAAAATGGCAATACAAAGATGTGTATTTTATAATTTCGATTGTATTAGCGATGTCTTCTTTTGATATAGATTAAAATCCATTCGTCCATTTGTTTAAAACTAAAATACCATAGACAGACACACAATATACATTTAGACATGTCAAACTTATACCAATCCCCCCCCCTCTTAATTTTTTTATGTCATACCATTATCATCATCATCGTTATTAGCCTAATATATATGGCCTAGCCTCCCTCCTTATAGGAGTGGGAATATAAATCTTCGATCTACCACGTTCCTCAAAAAAAAGTTGTTTACTTCAGGACATGACTAATGTAGATTGATGAACTTTTGCTGATCTTAGGCTGATATTGTTATATACTGTATGTTGGATTTTTCTTTTCTACGTACGAGGTAAAAAGATTCAAGAAACAAAACAAAATATCAACACTACAAAAATGAAATATAAGCGAGATAGATACATCATACTCTTTATATTTTTCCTACAAATAAGCGAGATGTCGCTACAAATGATCCGCGTGGCCACTGAAGTGTTGAACGATTTAATTCACAGATCAGAACTTGAAACTAAACCCTGCGGTGTTGACGATAGAGACGCGCAAGTAACCGGAGCGCGTCGTGGTAATTGAGACGAACGGCAGGAAAGCCGTGCCCACCGCCGCCGGTTCTAGGAAATCCTTATTGGGGCAACGGCACACTTTACTGTGTTACGGCGAACGTTCGCGAACGTGTAGTCACGGCGAGGTAAACAAAGCCAAGAGATGTAATAGGTACCTACTTATTAATATTGTAAAGACGAAAATTTGTGTTTATGGATGGATGTTTTGTTACTCTTTTACGAAAGAATTACTTAATGGATTTTAATGAAAATTCACAATAATATAGCTTAAATATCACAATAACACATAGGCTACATTTTATTCCGAAATTCCCACGGAAACGAGAACTAAACGGGTGTCTTCTTGTTCTGACATAAAAAATCTACAACTTACATTTTTATTGTAGAAGTATACGTGATTAGTTTCGAAACCATTCCAGGTTCGAATCATGCAACGCGATGTAAATTAAACTGAGCGATTAGCTAATGCTAGTGAGTGCGGTAATCCGATAAATGCGACGGGTGAGAGGTCAAGCGATTGATTTACATGCTTTCCGCATACGGTATACTGAGACATCGAGTAAACAAACAGCACCTTACTTGTTAATCATCATTATTGATCTATTTTAATAGCTCTCTACGTGACTGTAGTAAACCCCTCTTCTCATAGGAGTGGATATTTGGACCTTAGATCCATTAATACAAGTTATAAGCTTTATGTATGCACATGTATGTCAAACTTTTCAATACTTTTGGAGCTATTAAATAACAAGTTGAACAATTCATTTATGCCAAGTTACATGTAATTTAACGTTTTCGCAAGATTGAATAACAAATACGTAAACATGCAAACTTTTACATTTATATTACTACTAGATATGCATTGCTCGTTGCTTTGCCTGCATGTGATAGTTTTATTATTTAGTGCACTACTTTTTTGGATAAAGAAGTCATTCTTTAAACAAACAAATACTCAATTTTTACATATATTCCAAGTTTGTTTTTAACGATAACGTACCGGAGATTTCTACATAGATTGTTAACGAATTAATACCCGTAGTACATAATATTACATAACATTTCGACATACACATATAAATCATTATATGTATTATACTCTCATAGATGCATGAATTATGTGCACATAAAATTAAATGTATTGGTATTCAAATCGTATCGGTTTTAGCACTTCCGATAGTGGGATATCGTGATCATTACACCTAATATAAATATTACACCTAATAAAAGCTACATTTATACAAAAAACCTTCATTAAATAAGCTCATTTGCTATAAATGATGTGCATTGAAAAACAGCAGTTCATTAGCATCTCAAATATACAAAAATGTATACGTCTTATGTTTGGCCGGTTCGGTCAACGTACCGTAAAATATACGAAAAGAGAAAGGTGAGTAATTATAATAAAATAACCATGCAGCATACATAACTCCGCCCGTTTTATTATTTTGTTTTTATTGCGGAGACTATAAATATATTTAGCATTCATTCTACGATATTTCTATCAATTGAAACAATTTTCTACTAAATTTTAATACAAATTTAAAGGAGCTATTTCATGCTAAAAGCGGACGCCTAGATTTCAGTTTTATTAGCAAACTTTTAACTATACACGAAAAAGAACTTCTAGATTCTCATCAATTCGACTTGTATTTAAAGCCTAAATCCAGCATCAAGCTTATCTTGGAATTTCCAAAAGAACGAACGTTCTCTTTGCGAAAATCATCTAGCCGACAATTTAATTTAATTTCTAAAATTTCCCAAAAATGTTGTCAAGTTTCTTGAAACATATACTATTTTTTGTCAACTCTTTTTTGAATTGAATACTATCAATATAATAATAAATATATCATGTTTTAATTGCCAAAGTGAATGTAAGAAGATAACATTAAAATGTGCACGAGCAAGTGAATGTAGATCGGTAGGTTGCCGCCGCACCCTAATCCCGCCGCGCGCCACGGCCGCCGCGGCGGCGTGTACAAGGAATTATTCGCAATTAAATTCACGTAATAATGTTTACTTTATTCACATTAATTCAGTTCGCGTCGTGACGTTGGACGTAACGCGCCGATATTTATTCCTTTATTGATCCATTTAACGAAGTGTTGTGCACTTTTATTTATTTAACGATTAATTGACGAAGTGTTGTGCACTTCCATTTATTGAACGAATAATTGACAAAGTGTTATGTACACTTTTGTGTGTTTATTAGTTTAGTTGACGTAGTGTTGTGCACTTTTTGGTTGATATAAACTGTGACAGTGGTCGGTGTAAATGTGTACAGAAAAGTATACTGGTGCATCTCTTAATACTGGTTTGTCTTTTAGTTTCTTCTTTATTTTTAATTGTGTGGAGGTATAACATATAATAAGATGCTCTATACGAGTGCCTGCGATGTGGCCGCCGGCCGGGCGCTCAGGTTAAGGTTAGCGAATTTTCAATATTATAATCTTAACATTTGGTCAAAAAAAAATATTATAGTTATATCTATCAAAGGGCATATCTATGCCCATTACAATATTCGGCTATTTTATTTATATATTATGCTTATTGTAGTAGTTTTATAACTCTATGGTTTACTCTTCTTGACGTGTGTTCCGTCGCTATGATAATTACAACAATTTGACGGTTTTACTTATTCAGAGTCACGGTAACATTACCATGCTTGAGTGAACTAAAGAAAAATTGTTTTGTCTTACATTGTTACTGGAATTTCTATTTGCTATGTAGGTAACTGAGCTTTGACCACCTGTAGTGGGGTGCTCAGTTTGCCTTTCCAAGATTAATCATGGAAGTATAGATACTGGGCAAAAGAGCATATAGCCGTCAAAAGCCGGATGATATAGCTGGACGACATAAATGGGTGGATTCCCTATGGAGTCGATTATCCACAATTAAAGCGAATTGTAAATGTAATTTGAGGATTGTGTGGAGGAAAGCTTTTCGCATATTGATCGCCAAACGTTCGGAAGTTGACACCAAGTGATGATGATGATTGTCAGTTAAAAATCCCGGTAGATATATATAACATTACCCTTAGCCAACAACCCGCATTGGAGCAGCGTGGTGGTTCTACGCTCCATATCCTCTCTCCTATAAGGAGGGAGGCCTGGTCCTGTAGTGGGCCATTAATGGGCTGATAATGATGACCCATGATGATGATATTTATGTAGCCAATTGTTTTGCTGTTCAGCTGTTACTAGTAGCTACTGTTCGTTAGTAATTGATGTCTTCGCTCACTAATCATAAAGAGCACGCAATTGGTTGTATATTTACTATAATATACTTACATGTTGCTCGTGTAGAAAATGACACACGACTTAGTTCTGATTATATAGGCGACCGCCAGTCTACCAATATCATATTAATATTCTCAGCAAAAACTTGTCAAGTTTATTTAAAGTTAAGCTATAAATATGAGGTATAAAAGTTACTATTGATAATCTCCGCTCAAAACTTGACAAATACTATTTTTTCAAGTAAAGTTGTAAACATTCGGTTTAAATATATCGACATAATATAAACATTCTTCGCTAGTCGCTACAAAACTTGAGAAATGCAATTTAACATTAAACTATAATAATTCTACTCCTAACAAGTTAGCCCGCTTCCATCTTAGATTGCATTGTCAATTACCATTAGGTGATATTTCAGTCAAGGACTAGCTTGTAGTGAAAGAAAATAATATTTTAACAGTATTTTATAAGATTACCTTAAACTGGCCAGCCTTTATCTAATATATAAAATTTCCCTATCACAATGTTAGTTACCGTACTCCTCCGAAACGGCTTTACCAATTTTTACCAAATTTTGTATGCGTATGCAGCAGCTCTGAGAATCGGCTACTTAATTTTATATAATTTTATGGTAGCTCGTGGTCAAGCATGAGTCTATTTTATATAAAAAAGTGGCTAAGTGCGATCCGGACTCGTCCATTAAGGTTTTAAAGTACCATGCCAAGTAATATAATATAAAATTACATGTATACTAATTGTAAAGCCAAGCTCAATTGAGAATGTTTGTCAACAATCTTTAAAATGAAGATAGAAAATGCAACACATTTTATGCCTAATAAATTTAAAATTATGTTTTGTTTTTTATAAAATCTTATTTAAATTATATTGATTATATTAATTAATTTTAAGCTTACTAATCTAATTTATTGTCATGAATTCAACATTAACAAGGTAACTAAAAAAGTTTGGTTTAAAATGACTAGTGATTTCTACCTTTATTCTTAATTTGTTTGTTGACAAGCATTCTCAATCGACTTTGGCTTTAGTATAGTTCGTTGTATTTTTGATCGATTGACATATAGACATGACGAATCCATAGAAGTTCCGTTTTTTGCCTTTTTGCTAAGGAACCCTAATAAAAATAGGCTGACAATTATTATGTATACAAGTAGCAGAGATAAAAAATATCTAAATATAGGCTGTCATAGGATAACCAATAGCAACGGTATCCTAGTGACCTCAGCCTGCTGAAACTTCGAGAAAAATGGCGGCCATCGATCCAAAGCTCGTTACAAAAGTTTATTATGATCTGAAAATGTTATTTGAAAGCCTGACTAAGCCCCACCTACTTGAATATGTGAGGCAAAAAGGATTATGACGTCAGCATCACGCAATAACGGATTTTTGTGTAATAGGTTGCCCGAATACACTCAAATTCTAATTTATTGTTATGGCAAGTATTTAAAGTGGCCAGAAAACTCCAATCATGCAGTGATGTTTTTGGACAGATGAGACTAAGAGGAACAGTGCGAGGGAGACACTGGTATGACAGTTCAATGGAGAGACCGATGCCTCCTATGTGAGGGTGGGGTTTTAGTGGAGAAGTCTCACTTAACCCGATTTCTCACCTGCGACGTCTGGTATATCTGGAGGAGATTTTTCCCTCGAAAAAAAGACCACAAGATTCACTTCGTCTTCCCTTCATTTACCTGCCCATACTCGGCCTTCGTTCAGGACCACCTTCGCGACCTTCTGGCATCGCGCTTTGCAAAAACACTCTCAAGTACCAATTGGATTGCACATAATTATTTTTGTATATGATAACCAGACTCATGTGAGTGACATGACTGTCCTGCATTAAACTACACCCACAAAACGATTTTTAACTAACAAATCTTGACGAAAACCTGGCAAGTGCTAGTTTTTTATGTGGGAGGCCTGTAGAGGAACATTCAAACGGGTTCGTAATACTGAAAATGAACTCTGTTTCTCATTGATACTATCGTTGAGATAAATCAATCAGCTAAATAGTCCACGTTCTTACTTCACGTTGCGTATAATGCATTTGTTGTTGGTTGATTATTATGTAAGACATTCTTCTTAGTAGTCCTTTATAAAGACACACATACATAAGACACTACAATTTGATGAGATATATATGTATTATGTAAACATCGTGAAAATCTATAACGGTCTGTGTGTTTAGTTCAGTTTAGTAAATAGTCTGGAATTGAAAATTGAAAATTGATATAATAAAAAGGACTCTAATCGAGCCGTCAAGGATAACTAGGGTAATGGCAAGAGGAAAGAGGATCTGATGAATTGACGCTGGTTCCTTGGTAAATTATATTTCTATAATATTGTAACGCACGATCACGAAACGACGTTGTCTCACAATCGTGTACGCATCGTGCAAACCACCGTTGGAGCAGCATGGTGAGTCTACGCTCCATGTCCCCTCTCCTATTAGAAGTGAGGCCTCGCCTTGTAGTGGACAGTTAATAGGCTTATAATGAATACTCTATAAATAAAAAAAATGATGAGAAAACTACAAAAATTAAAATGACGACTAAAAGCATAATTAGAAAATTAATTTACTAGGGCAAATACGGGTAAAAACTATATGTAGTAGGTAAGTAGGTACATATAGTCAGTATTGATGGAATGGTAATTTATGTTGATTGACATGACATATTCTCGAGTGACGACTTTAAATCAGTTTGACTCTTGGAAAGCAAATGCGCTATGTGCGCTGATTTTTTCGTAATGGTGTTTTATTTTATAAACTCGAATGACTGGGCTCTTGATGTCAAATAAGTAGTGGGATGTAATCGACTAATAAAAGATTGAGGGCCGGCGCATTTCAGACACGGCAAAGGTGAAACATATTAACATTTTCACGTTGAAGTGAAATTAAAAAATACGTACTCAACATTTTTTGAAAGCATTAGTTGTTTTAAGATAAATAGCAAAATTATTCTGTTTATTTCAACAACATTTGCAAAACAAAGCCTTATTTACTAGGTATTGTTGGCCCTTCAGACACACTTGAAATATTCACCCGGGCATTTAGCTGGAATGCTTTATACAATAATAATGAGAACATTCTCGATACTACTCCAAACGTGAGGCTTATGATAATAGGGTTACCATATTTTTCTCAAGATAATATAATTGATTTATAATTTTTGATAATCTACTCTTTTTTTAAATGTTTTTTGTTCCATTCTTTGCGAAAGACTGACCTATTAATATTCAGTAAATATCTTATATTTAGTATTTTTAGTCACTTTATAAAATGTCTTGACTTGACTCAAAATGCAATCACTGATGAAACCTCCAGAGTGAGGAACATCTGATCATCGATCCAACAAACAAAGGGTACTAAACGTATTTTATTGGTTGCAGCTTATCACTACAAGACCATTGTTTAAAACAACTCTCAAAACAGTTACTGCTTAAATCCCCATCACGGTAATCGCAACTTGAATTTTTTAAATTTTATAAAAAATGAAAAATTAAAAACATCTATTAATTTTTTTTTATGATAGGGTGGCCACCCTTATGAAAAGCTTTCGTGGGTGAGAGCGGTACCTACTACGTCTGACGCTCCTTATGTAACGCGCCATAATAACGTTCGTTATAAATTGCCAATTAGTAATTTGAGATGATAGCATCAAACGTTGCCGAGGTGATAATAGAGAACAGATTGCTTCACATGGCGTCCTTTCATAATAAATATCAACAGAGGGTTGATATTTTAAATGTAGTAACAATTTATAAAGACTTGCTTTAAGGAGCAAATGTTGATTTTTTTTGCCGGCTCTTCTTAGCAGGTTATGGCGTTCTGAACCGATGGTAGAATAATTACAAACAGATGAACTTAACGTTTCAAAAGTCATAGTGAAGTAAGTTTTTCTAAAATGAAGGAGTTGCAAATTTGATGGATCAGATAACACCACTTGAGGGTAATGGAAAATCATGTACAGAAAAAGCAATTATGTGCAGAGCATGCAAAAACCATGTCCTACAAAAATGTTGTCCATCAACTTGAGGTGTATTATGCCTCGTGCCCATGTTATTATACTGACTATAAAACACAAAATATACGTGTTTAGTAGGGCAAGTTTTGTAATTAAAACGGAAAATATAATTGTTATAAATGTTAATAATTTTAATGCAACCAAAATACCCTGGGGTAGTAGAGGACGATACGTCACAGATGACGTCACTAGAAGCGAAATAACTGGAAGTGTGATAAGTGCAGCCTTGGACATGCAAAAACGATACTAATTGACCGACAATTGCTACTGCTGTGTTGCCAGTAAACATTGTGAATCATTAAGTTAATTCAATTACAATACGGTTATACTTTACAATTTTGACGGCCTCCGTGGCGCAGTGGTATGCGTGGTGGATCTATAAGACGGAGGTCTGGAGTTTGATTCCCGGCCAGGCCTACTGACATTTTCTATATTGGACCGGGTCTGGCTGGTGGAAGGCTTCAGCCATGGTTAGTTACCACCCTACCAAGCGATTTAACGTCCCGGTACGATGTCTTGTCTGTTTGTAAGAGAGCCTGCTTCCATCTTAGACTGCATCATCACTTACTGTCAGATGAGATTGCAGTCTAACTTATAATGATTAAAAAAAAGACTTAAGTAGGTAGGCAGTAGGTACTACCTATATACTTGTAATTATGATGGTCGAAATTTGGCCGCAAAACAGGCACATAGTAAGATCAAATTGTTGAAATTAAATATTTTGTAAAACCCCAGACAGTTAAATTATGATAATGACTTTTGTGTTAGGCAATTTAATTTGAACATAATGAAAAATAATGCGGCGAACAAATACTCTACAAAAAATGTTACTGCTATGCTTAAAATAACCAAAGGCACTGTTTGGTTATTTTAAAGATACTCGTACAATGGTTATAACTGGTAAGGTACCTATCCTTAAAATATAGATAGATATGTGGAATTGCAGACTTTTTGCCAGCCGAAAAGAGCTAGCAAGAAACTCAGGAGTTCATTATCATCATCATTAACAGCCGATATATGGATTGGCCTTTTTTAGGGAATGCCAAACACAACGATCCTAAGTTGCCTGTGGATAACGGCTCTCTGCGGCCACTCAGCAGTTGTGTCTTTTGAAAATCAATGTTACAAAAGCCTTCCCATTCAGAGGGGAAATAGCGCCAGTGTTGGGCACCTTGCCTTTGGGTGAACAATTAGATGGCTTATTCTTTTTGTAAATATCTTGTTTTATTTAATTTTTTTTTTATTAAATATTTATTTGTATGTACATATTATAGTTAGTTAAGTTTACTAATAGTTAATAGTTACTTTGATGGAAATAAAGTTCATAATCTAGTAATTGAAAAAAATGTTACAATTTGTATTTTTAACCGACGAAAAAAACGGAGGAGGTTCTCAATTCGACACGTATATTTTTTTTTTATTTTTTTTTGACCACGCATAACTTTTTAGAGTTGTCCGATTTCGATAATATTTTTTTTATTAGAAAAGGCATACTTCCTAGATGGTCCCATTGTCATCAGGTTAGGATCTGATGATGATATCCTGAGGAAATTGAAGGAACTCTTCAAATTTTGGATAGTATAATATACTATGACAGTATAGTACGTTAGTTACGTGGCGATAAATCACTAAAAAATAAGAAATAAAATTTTTTAACCAAATATAGTACCGACTCAAACCGCACTAAAAAAGTAAAAAATAACTGTGTCATTTACTTAAGTATATCTAGGAGTCGGTGCCAGCCAAGGTTTCTACTTTAAGGACGTTACCTAGAACACACAAAATGCTTTACTACGTAAAATTAATGTTCCTTAAACTTGGCTGGCACCGACTTCATAGATATGCTTAAGTAAATTAAAGGAACTAAATGACACAGTAATTTTTTACTTTTTAGTGCGGTTTGAGTCGGTTCTATTTTTGTTAAAATTTTTTATATAATTTACAATTTTAGTTATCTCGTCTTCAGTTTAGAAAGAAAAGTTGATTGCTTTCAAGAATCTTTGTCATTATTTTATTCGATGTGTATTATTGCATTAAAAGTGCAATCCAGTGTGAGTAGCAATGAGCATTACAAACCGGAAGCGCATAGTTTACAACCAGCATCGTTATAGTATAAAGTAATTAAACGCAATCAGTCGCAGTCACATTACAACGCAGTTCCGAGCGTTTACATTAGCTTGCACTGATTCCTTTGACGTCAGCGCTGTCTGATAGAGACAACTATCGTCGTCAAACACTTTCGCTACTCAATACTTCATTACAAAGATAACTTCAACTTTATTTAACCAGGCTTTTGGTTTTTTAAAATATCGAAGAATGGTAACAACGATAAGAATAGCGTGCTATGTTTCTGTCGGCTTTTTGCAGACCAGGATCTCAAAGCTTTAATTTTTAATCGACGAAACAACAGTATAACATTTTACAGACTAGTCTCCGATTTTAATAATTCTTGTTTTTTATTAGAAAGTTTATACTTCCAAAATTGTCTCATAGTCATCATGTTAGGATCTGGGAAAATCGAAGGAACTCTATAAATATTATAGGCTGACATCGCTGCAACACTTGATGTTCGCTGTCGATAAATCACTAAACAGTAAGAAAAAAATATAATCGACTTCAAAATGTCCCAAAAAGTAACAATTGCACCATTTAGTTACTTTAATTTACTTAAGAATATCACGAAGTCGGTGCCGCGAAAGCTTTTTAGTTTAAGTATGTTTGGTACCTAAAACCCACAAACTGCTCTGCTACTTTGTTAAATAAACTCAGATAGCATCGACTATATAAAGCGTAAGTAAATTAAAGTTATTTTTTCTAAACAACATACCTAAGGTATTCTTGTCAATATTCCGACTGAACTATTGTTCATAGGGCTCTATGATTTACGGAATACCGGAAAATCTTTATATTTACAAAGCTTATTGTTAATTTGAAGGAGTTCCTAGTGCGGGGAGTACAATTGTTGTGTCGAGTTTTGCGGTTTACAGATTGGTCACGGTTATTTGGGTCATATTGTGTCATTAATTAAGTTAGTAAGTTTTTTTAGAGTTCCAAACCTCGAGCGATTATAGAATCATTTTATTGTCCGTCCATCTGGCTGTGCAGACCTTTTTTCTCAGGAATTACTCAGGTCTGCTGTCCCTTAGTGCTGTGAAAATCAACTGTGTGTGTAACTTCTAAGCCAACGCAATCAAAAGATACAGCCGTTTATGTCGCAAATTACGACATTCGCGAGGGAGTCAAAACCTACAAGGTACTTGCGTAACCTTAGAAATTTGAGACATGACTTATTATCGCCTTCTTTCCTCCAACCAATTGAAAAATATATATTTTTACGACTTCGAGACTTTTCTGATGTGAATCGAGTTCCATACTCGTGGCAGTGTCGAGACTATAATATATAAACAGCTGAGATATCACACATACATTGTGTTATAAATATAGCATTTTGCCATACTTGTAAAAGGAAATTTTACCATAAATTTTCGTTAAATCGTTCATAACGTAGAAACTCAATTTCTAGCAACAATGTAGTGTTTTTACCCGACTGCGTCAGAAGGAGGGTTATGTTTTTCGAGCGTATGTATGTATGTATGTATGTATGTATGTATGTATGTATGTATGTATGTCCATTTCTTCGGCACGCGCTACAGCCTAAATGGCTGAACGGATTTTGACATGTGAGGTGTCGTTGAATTTGTCAAAATTGTGGTAGTGACATAGGCTATATACATTTTCAAAATGGCGGCAGTAAATGGGGGAAAAAAGGGGGGATGTGTATATTTTTTTCTCTTATCTTAGCAATATGGATACCAATTGAAAGGTCGTAAAAAGACCATTTCAAAAATATAAATATCATATCATGTTTATATTACTTTTTTAACAAAAAAAGGCAAAAAGTGTACTAAGTGTACCATCTCATTTCTATACCATAAACTAGAACTAAAAAGTCTCAAATAAAATTATTATTATAAAAACTAAAGACCCGGCTGCTATGAACTGAAAAGAGAAAAACAAGGATCACTATAAATTCTATATACTTTATGGTGCTGCAGGCGAGGACAAATGTAGTTTTGGTAGATCTTTCTTTCCCCGCAGGTTAAAGTATTTTGTCCCTGTTTGCAGCACCATTAAGTATTTAGAATTTTATACAGATATAGTGATCCTTGTTTTTCTCTTTTCAGTTCATAACTTCTAAGCAGTCGGGTTTTTTGTTTTTATAATAATAATTTTTAAGTAGGTTTTTGTGTAGTATTTTGTCGCGTGTAATAAATGAGATTCGACGTAGCTCACTTACCTAGGCCAACAAGAGATTCTAATGGCTTTTTATAATAATTGCTACGAGTTTATCAGAACTCATTTAAATTCACTATTACTAGTGATTGCTACGTGGATAGAAAATGTATCGACAGTTTAATGTTTTTGTCTTGCTCTTAAACGATCGTTATTTTTCTACTCTCATTTTTAACGCTGCGATATTTTTAAACTATTTCAGTTATCATTATTTTGAAATATTATAAACTAGAGGACGCTCGCGGTTTCGCCCGCATAGTTCTCGTATCAGCGGGAATTTCCGGATAAAATGTGGTCAACATGCTATTGTGATATGTAAGCTATATTTTTGTAAAGTTTCTCCAAAATCTATTCAGTACTTTATGTGTGAGATGCGATGCGTCTAAATTTGTTAAAATGACGATAGAGTTTTCTTTAAAGCACAAGTCGTGATGTCGCACTTAAAATTACACCTTGAGCTCATTCATACACACAAGCATGCTGTGTGCATGTGTGCATGTGTGAAAGTGTTAAGTAGAAAATAATCTAGATACATGTTCATTGATCGATTAATGTTAATATATTGAGATCAAATTCACATTATTGAAGGACTCTGCGTCGCCGATGAAGGTAGCTGCCCGTTTACATAACATACATTTGAATATTTTCAGCTACTTGTGGAGCGATGTAAATTACAGCATTATTTACTTAACGTACAGCTACATTATCTCTATAGGTATAAATCCGAATATATTATGTCATAGCGGGATTGATAAATGTTTCAAAATATAATGCTAGTCTTATCTCGGCTTTGCAAGCCTTATTTTTCTGTAGATTTATGTCACCGTTGTACCTAACGATCGAAAACAATTCCTCCGAAATAATCTATTTTTCTGGATAAATGATAGATACCTACCTTGTACTTTTCAATGCCCCTGTCAATGCATATCAAATAAATGCTCTAATTAGGTTACGTTCAGAATTTTTATGTACTTATACTAGGGTGTTCCTTATATGGGCAAAAAATTTTTTTTTATAATATCGATACGCATACCCCTCAAATATTTTATAAATGCTTAAATGAACTTATTACCAAAATTTCAACGTTCTATGATGACGGGAAAGCGTGCCGACACAGTTTCAAAGTTTTTAGTTTATGTGATTTTAGGTTTTTTTTTCTGCTGACCACAAATGATTCCTTGACGACTAAATGAAGTTTGATAATAAGTAAAAAAATGGTTATAGTATTACTCACTTGTATTTTGATAAGTAAATGGTAGTACTAGTCGGCATACATTTTTTATAGAGTCGATTTTTTACAATCAGGATAAGTCCTCCTGTGCTCCTGGACGCAGCGTAGAAGAAATTGTTTCTGTTCTTCGTCCGCCGTAATCAATACGTGAAAATCTTGCATTAACTTAACGGCTATCTTTGCCGTATCATTTACAGCCCTTAGGGTTGAGATTTTAGTTTTAGTATTCAAATATGCGTCATTTTCGCTCCATAGTAAAACAGAAACACGGAGGAAAACTAGAGTCAATTTTTAAGCGGGAAAACAAATTTCTGCTCTTCGTAGATACGAAATCATCCAAACATTTACCATAAAGAGTTCCTAACATTTCTTGTTTAGATGAAATATATCTCTTTTCCTGGTCATTAGGCTTCTCACTTTCATGCTCTAATTTAGACACCATTCGCATTTTCACTTCATCATCTACGTCATCGTCGAAAAATGCTAATATGGATATTTCGTCCGTCAAATACCACAAGTGTTTGCTAAATTTCTCTAAAGCTGCTTTTGAGATTGCCTTATCAATCATTTCGTAGTTTTTTAATGTTTTAAGAAAATGCAAATCTTGATTAAGAGCTTTGACTGCCATATTACACTGAAGCCATGGTTTTACATACGAAGCTGTTATAAATAATGAAACTTCTTGCAATTCTCGTTTATCCTTGGCGATCATTTTAAATTGATCCCTTAGCAAAAACATTTTTACAGCATAAATAGCCCTTGCCATCCACCGTGCTTGGTGCATGGGACTAGGTGGCCTAGTTTTTAACTTGTTTCCGATACTGCATCCCAACTATATTAAAGAGAGTTCCACAAGTTCACGGTAGTCATCACGAATAGTGTTTTTCTCTAATTCCTTGCAATAAAATTTAATAAGTTCATTCCGATATGCGTCAGTGACATGTTTTTTCAGAAATTCAGTGCATGACTGAAAGGAACTGGGGTCAATATTTTTCCAGTTATCCTTGAACTTTTTAAAAAGTGGAATAGCGGGGCTACGAGTGACTTGGGGAATTTTTGCTTTGAATACACTCTTCAGCACGAGTTCGTAGACATGATGCCGACAGGCAAAGAGTTAGAGCTCCCTTTCTAATTGCGTGAATTACTAGATTAGCATTTTCATTCACTTTTAATACCTCTTCGCGAATGTTATAAAGGAATATAGCCAATAGTTGCCGGTTTGAAGGCAATTTTGCTCCTGTTATCTGGTGTTTTATATCACCTACTAAGAAAATATAATTTTTTGAACTTCGTAATTCAATATCAATTGTTAAAAAACAAAACTAACTATCTCCGACACAAGAAAAACACTATGCAGTACTATGCACTAAGTAACTACGTAGCGCGCGCAGGACGTCTTTAGCAACTTGTATGGGCAAGCTTTAGCTTCAAGTCGGCACGGGTTCTCGGTCATGGATTTGGGTGATTTTTATTTTGGGAGTATATTATGACATAAGGAACATGGGGGTATGCGTTAAAAAAAAATTAGATCAAAAAATAAGGGACACCCTAACTTATACGCTGATTTTTTAGTTTTTTTGTCCATTTACACGATTATGGTGAAATGGTGAAATAAATAGTTATTCAATCTATGTCTGTCGTGGCACCTATCTACCTATATTTGGTTTCAAATTAGTCAATGTACGTCAAAAATGTCAATACGTCATCCGATTATTATGGCTAATTCCGAGTATCTCATCGACACGGGCACATCACTGGGCCGTTGTAATCGAGCGAAGGAATTAATTAGCCATCGACAGCGACGACGCGAATTTGACATTTATTAATTCGTCATAAGGTCGAGATTCGTGTGCGGTAAATTGCTCGGTTTTTCCTTAACACTACGTCGAAGGTGAGCCGCTTGCGTCAAACTGAACCACACTTTCATAGCCATGATTCACTGAACCGAGGATGTGGCTCAAGGACGTCTTGGTAGCAGGTTCGATTGCCGGACGTCATCATCGTCATCAGGTAGCTCTTTGTGACAGAAATCGGCCGGGGATTACCAAGTGATTAGTTCTGCCACCAAGCAGTATTGCTACATCTTTCTAAGTACTGTTCCTCGTATGATCGCCATGGAAAATAGAGGAATATAAGCTTAACATTTAAACATGGCTCAGTTTGAATGGTAGCGCATTATAGGACGTGTCCCTTGCTAATTCGAAGTATCAACGAGATATAAGTAGATGTCGTTGCTAGGTATAGTATCCTATACTTGCCTAGGTACTACCTATACCTAGCAACCTGTTGGTAGTTACACTTAAAAGTTTTATAGCGTTAATACTTCTATAATCTGTATGTTTATAACTTATAGTAAAATAAACTGATTGAGCATATACTCTCCGATGAAGATGAGTGGAATACATATTACGTAGAAAAGCTCAGAAAAATTATGATAAGAAGAGAAGAAAGCGAAAAAGATAAGATAGTACATATAACTATGGCAGTCAGCACGATGAAATGCCGGGGGGTGCCGTACTGATTCCGAAGTCAAAAGTATTTCACTCAAGCAAAGGGTAATGTTTTGAGTTAAAGGGTAAGGGTAGCGTTTCGAACCTCCTCAGGAAAAATAAGGTACAGAACCCATTGTGTACAAGTTAGACATAAGGCACAGAACCCGTTGTGTACAAGTCAGACATAAGGTACAGAACCCGTTATGTACAAGTTAGACATAAGGCACAGAACTCGTTGTGTACAAGTTAGACATAAGGTACAGAACCCGTTGTGTACAAGTTAGACATAAGGTACAGAACCCGTTGTGTACAAGTTAGACATAAGGCATAGAACCCGTTGTGTACAAGTTAGACATAAGGTACAGAACCCGTTGTGTACAAGTTAGACATAAGGTACAGAACCCGTTGTGTACAAGTTAGACATAAGGTACAGGACCCGTTGTGTACAAATTAGACATAAGGCATAGAACCCGTTGTGTACAAGTTAGACATAAGGTACAGGACCCGTTGTGTACAAATTAGACATAAGGCATAGAACCCGTTGTGTAAAAGTTAGACATTTTTTGCCACAAACAAGTTAGCGAACAGCGGTTCAGAAATTCAAAACAAAATCGTACATTCTCGTATTTTTACAACTTTAATTCAAAGTTTAAAAAAACGTGCAACTTTTTGCTTGCTCCGCGTCCGTTCTATAAATATCCGGTGAATAGCCTATTAATATCATACTCGCAGTGAGTGACTTGAGGTTTTAGAAAAAAAATACTTTGTCCATGGCCGTGACGAGCAAAACAACATTAAGGGAGGCTCTCCACCGGCGCTGTGGTAACTAGTTATTGTAAAAAAACTTAAGCTATTGCTAGAGCGAAATAATGATTTTTAATTTGTAAGCCATTCAAATTGCAGATTTTTATGTTGTTATTATTTATTGACGTTTTTTTCTTCTTGCTATTTGAATTTATTTTATTGTTTAAGCATTGCTTTGATCTCAGTATGGATGGATGATTATTTATTACTCTTTCACGCAATTTGAATGGACTTTATGAAACTTCACAATAATACAGATTACATATCAGAATAACGCATAGGCCACATTTTATCCCGAAACTCCCGCGGGAACGAGAACTACGCGAGTGAAACTGCGGGCGTCCTGTAGTGTTACCATAAAACGTTGCGGTCCGCGTCGTATCATGGAAGGTCAGCTTAACGTAACGTCAGTTTCTCTATGAAAATGTAAATGCAAAACGAATTTAAAATTTACTAAATATTGTACGCGTTTTAGCGTTTTTTATAAGTTAAAAATCTTGCTCAAACTCTTTTCATGTGACTGGGCACGGGTATTTTTAACTTTGAACAGTAGCTTTAATTTTTGGTTATATATGTGATATGTTATTTACGGTATGTAGTTTTATGTAATTGTTATTGAATTATATATACGTTATATGATAATAGAGGGGTAAACAAGTGTCTGTGTATTGAATATACACAGGGCGAAAATTCCGGTGGTGTCGTATATCCCAAAAATAGTGTCTATACCTTGCATAATATCTACAGATAAAAACGCTACCAAATTTTAACGTTTCAATAAAATCTGTCGTTTAACATTTTATAGCTGAACGTTGATTGTCTTAGGAGAGTGTTGCCATTTTTTTTAATGAATAAGGGGCGATAAATGTTTAAGGTTCATTTTCACCAACGTCCCCTAAACAGTCACATCGTTAGACGACCACTAAGTTACAACTAAATAAAAACCGGCCAAGTGCGAGGCGGATTCGCGCACCAAGGGTTCCGTAAATTTTAAGGTTTTTCCTAAACATTGCTTCATGCGAAATTTCAAGATTCTAGGGCTAGCTGCGAGTAGTAGAGAGTTAAATATGCGGCTTATGCTGTATCTTTTGATTGCGTTGACATAGAAGTTTGATTTTAATACAGCTTAAAGATAAAAGTAGATTTCAGTATTAGATATAAATTTCAATTGAATACATTTACGCGTCCATTAACAAAGTGTTAATTATTAAAAATATTTTTATTATATGACGTAACTAAACATTACAGATTTCGTAATTTTTCCATTATCTGTGCTATATGACTATATTCGTACCAAATTTCAAGATTCTAAGTTTACGGGAACTACCCGTTAAGTTTTGATTTAGTTGTGTCTAATTGTGAGTTAAATATGCAGCATATATTGCTATACCCTTTGACTGTGTTAACTTAGAAGTTTTATTTTGTTATAGTTAAAGGTATTATAGACCCAAGTATTTGATATGAATTTCAATTGAATACCTTTACGCGTTCATAAGAAAAGGGGGTAAGTGTAAATTGTTAAAAACATTATTATTATACGATGCATCTAAAAATTTACAGTTTTCGTAATTTTTCCATTATCTGTATTATATAACAATACTTCGTACCAAATTTCAAGATTCTAAGCTTACGGAAACTACCCGTTGGGTTTTGATTTACTTGACCGTGTCGAAAATTGGGGAAATTTTTGGTATAAACGGCTGTATCTTTTGCTTGCCTTGGCCTAGACGCTTGATTTTTTCACGACTTAAAGGGACAGATTTGAGTATTTGATATAAATTTAAGCTTGATACTTCCACGCATTTCAGAGAAAAAGGGTCTTGACAGACAGACGGACGGACAACGAAGTGATCCTATAAGGGTTCCGTTTTTTCCATTTTATGTACGGAACCCTAAAAATTCGAAAAGTCTACGATTCGATCACTGGCTATTGATTGGACTATTGTTGTACATAGACGTCAATCGGAGGGGCTTCTCCCTTCCCACATGAATAATTGCTGAATACTTTTTTATGGATACTATTGTTTTCCAGAAAAACTATTGAAGTCAGACAATAATTTTCTGCTTACATGCTCTGCTAGCCGAGCGGAGCCGGGGCGGGTTAATAGTAGAGTATAATTTACCGGGAACGAATGGGCGTCCGCTACGTACATGCTTGTACTTCTTTACTATCCGTTAAACCAATAATACTTAACTACATGCTTGTATATACCTCCAGGCGATTATATACATACCTACATAACTCATTCCGGTAGAGGTAGGTAGGGAGCACGTCCTTCCACTAACTACGGTATGGTACATTTTCAGTCTCAACATCACCGGGTCGTCCTGTTAAGACTGGGGTACGTAATTTTGACCACCATCGTTGCAACTGTATCGAGCAATATATATAAAGAAAATAAATTAGGAGCTTGGTGATCTTCATTTGTTTAAAAGCGACTGAGTTAGTGAATAATAGCAGACGGACTAGTGTGAGTTTTTAATGAGTCATCGTGAAAGAAACGTTACCACCCGTGATGTCAATTCGTATGGAAATTAAAGGGTTTTCTCGCCTTATACATAGATGGCGCTCTTTTACATACGTGCTTCGATTAAGGGAACTTTTGACCTGGCCATTCTTTAAATTGTCCTGAACTTGGTCCAGGAACGTACGAATAGGCCTTCCTCTTCCAACATTCCATTGACTCTCGCATTTCTCTCTCATTATAAATAAATCTCTTTCGAAAGTTCCCTTTCATTCCTTCTCTCTACATGACCAAACCATCTCAGAATACTCTTCTCGATTTTAGTCACTTCATCTTCTTTTACATCACACCGTTCTTTTTAATCCCATATAACTTCACGTTATACGTAATTGTCTTCACATTGACTCGGCAAAATAAACTCGTACATAATAGGCCGGATATCTGCGGGTAGACGCAAGTTTCTTGCGCGACATTCCAGTCCTACCGCATTACTGGCTCCAGCGAGCACTTCCTGCGATACGCGATAGATATTCATTAGGAACGTAATTATAAAATGACAAGTAAACATCCGGCCGATTAGCATATGCTATAATTAGGGAAATTGCACGTGACGTGGTCGGTTGGACTTGCACGGCATACTCTAGGCGTTTCCGGCGATGTACTCGTACCCATACATTGTTACGGACTTCTTGTTTAAGATATTGTAAGCAGTGTTATAATGCATGCACATGCATGTGGTAAGCCACCAAATGCGCTTGCAACTTTTTTTTATCTACAAGTTGTCCCTTGATTGCTATCATACCTGATGTTAAGTGATGATGGAATCTAAGATGGAAACGTGCTTACTTGTTACGAGGAGTATGAAATCCACACCCCTTACACTGTATCGGAACGCTAAATCGCTTGGTAGTACGCCTTTGTTGGTAGGGTGGAAAATATAAACGTACGCTTTACTCAGAAAACCAAGTAACATCAGGAAGTGTTAACTGTGCAAAGTTGATTTTGCTTTGGTTCGTCGATTTTTCGCAAAAAATAGAAAAATAAATATAAATCATAACTATTTAAGGCAATAGATTCCTGGAATGGTTCCGACTTCCGGAAATGGTTTCAAACTTTAAAATGTTCTTAAAATTGTACTACCATTATAACATTTTGACGGCCTCCGTGGCGCAGTGGTATGCGCGGTGGATTTATAAGACGGAGGTCCTGGGTTCGATTCCCGACGGGGCAAAATAAGACAATTTTTCTTAATTTCTGAAGTCTGGCTGGTGGGAGACTTTTCGCAGTGGCTAGTTACTACCCTACAAAGACGTACCGCCAAGCGATTTAGCGTTCTGGTACGATGTCGTGTAGAAACCGAAAGGAGTGTGGATTTCATTCTACTCCTAATAAGTTAGCCCGCTTCCATCTTAGATTGCATCATCACTTAACATTAGGTGTGATAGCAGTCAAGGGGCAACTTGTAATCAATAAAATAAAAAAACATGGACCCTGTTGGGGAATTGCTTATTGATTTTGGTTTTGTGCCTGTTTTTGATTTATTAGGTGCCTTTTTCACGAAAGATTAGTGTAAAAATGATGTTAACAACCCTATCTCAGTTTAGTCGCTTCGTGTAAATGTTTACACGTATTTTCAAGAATGAAATTCGCTTGTTTAGTATGTTTAAGAATTTCATTCAGGCATTTCTATTTTTAATTCTACGACGCAGTTTCACAGCGTCTGTGAGCTGGGAACTTAGTACGAATTTTCGCAGTTTACTATCTTCGATATCGCAACCCTTAATGGGCCTAGACGCTGATTTTAATCGACGTCAGAGTCGAGTGTCTTTAATGTTATTTAACTACATTTATAAAAAAAAGTTCTAGTAGTAGGTAGATCTATTTTCGATATGGCGAGTCGTTTACATACAAGACAAACACTAAACTATTTATAGTTTCTTCCTAGTTCTTCCACTTCTTGTTGGTAGACGATGAGTAAAGAAACAAACAAAGAACCGGATTAAAAAATAGTGAGATATCATTAGTCTCTGTCAAAATCGTACTGAAATATTTATTTTAATTTCATACAATTGTACGCATAAATCACACAAACGGACTGGATGTATAAATCACGGTATAATTCATTTATTCTGACGTTACAAAACTCGAAATCATAAACGCATACATAAATTTTATTACGAAAAGTATCGTCGCATGCCTGCCGTATCATTTCGTACTAAACAGACCGTAGAGTTATGATTGTAGCGGAGTAGACTTCTTTAAATTAAAAAAAAACTTCGTAACTCGACTGAAAAGTGTGCTTTATGACTTTGAACAGAAAGTTCGCTTTTCTGTTGACTAATTTTCACGAAAGTACGAAATTGCATATTATTAGAGGCGGGTATTTTGGGTTTTAAAAAATACACTTGCTAAGTACGCCTATTCACTGGTGTGATATAGTAAGCACCTAAAATAATCTTTATGTAGTTGAATTAAAGTTGATTTTATTATACTTGTGAATGTTACTTACACAGTTTTTGTTTTTAAAAGTGCTAATTATAAACCGGCAAAAATAATTAATTAAAACCCACCTCCTCGCATTAGATATTTGGTTTTATTGCACTCCGAAGCATAGTTGCTAACTAGGCATGACAAGAAAGCTGTTTTCTAGCATTCATTGAATGATATAGCGCTGATTCAGAATATTTTTATACGCGATAAAGTCAGAAATAAAGTTGAGTGCGAAGGTATACCAGCAAAATCTCTTCTCTTACTCAAAGACCGTGGCCTGACTAGTTGCAGTAAATTTAATTCTAGAACGATTGCACAAAGTTGCTCTAGCAGGAACCTATCAACTTGTGGCTGGGCAGGGAGGATAATTCGAGCAGAGAAAGTGAGCGTTGACCGGTCACAAGGGTACGCTTAAGCCTACATCCGTGTCACAAGTCTCGGATGTATTAAGTCTTTTCAAAGAACTTTCAAAAGATTTTAGATTTGTTTATGTAAAGGCTTTACTTGTCTGGCATAAACTCGTTCTGTTTGTATAGACGCTACCACTTGTTCAAAAGCAAGTGGTGGATCCTATATCCATTTACATTAATTATTATTTACAAACTAAATATTATTTACTAGTTAGGTACTAATTGCGTGGAAGAGAAATCAGATCCGATTACTTCTATTCCAAAGTGTATTAGCTTAATATATATATATATATATATATATATATATATATATATATATATATATATATATATATATTATAGGACAATACAATGTTAGAGTAGTTAGCTTGTGTTATGCTAACTGATGAATATCCTTACATATATTATAAAGGCGACAGTTTGTATGTATGTATGTATGTATGTGTGTTTGTTACTCTTTCACGCAAAAACTACTGAATGAATTTTGATGAAACTTCACAATACTATGGCTTACATATTACAAGAACACATAGGCCACATTTTATCCCGAAATTCCCACGGGAAAGACAATTACTCGTAAAACTGCGAGCATCCTTTAGTACTTAATACGCCCGCACCTAGATTGCAATCCACGACTTCGCTCTACATAGGCAAACCACAAGACTTGCCCATCGTTCCAACAGGAGCGGGATCTACGCGTGTAAGACTACGTGCGTAGTTGCGTATGTACTGTTTTGTACAGATAATGTAATCAGCAGTGTCCAGACCGAACTCGCACAAGCGGCAGATAATTGCTGTGACGGAGAGGCGGCGCGTCGACGGGTCAACGCACTCGTTATCGACTATCGATTCAATAAACACTGCACCGCTCGAGTGCCGAGTGGCGAGTGCCGAGTGCCTACTCCATCGATTAAGTCAACAACACTGCCTATATTGTCTCGATCTCCTTTGACCTGGTGGGTTGCTTTTACAGCTTTTGTTTATTGTTTGTTTTAAATATTTATTCTTTTGAGTGCGAAGGTTGTCTGTCAGCTTCGTAAACTTTATGCTATCTTCCTGAGACTTTTCCATTATACTATACTGACGACTAGGGAGAATAGTGCAGAGGTTTCCGGTTGCCTTCTGCACCAGACGTTTTTGAGATTATTTGTATCTCAAAGCCACTGCTTACTTCCTTCTACCAGATGTCTGGTGAGGTATGTGCGGTTATTCCGCCGTAGATCGGTCATCAGACCCTTAGGATTTATAAGGCGAGAGTGAATGGGAATGTTGGAAGGGGAAGACCATGGCGAAAAACCTTCCTGAACAAAATTCTGGACATTCTGATTAAAGGCAAGGTCAATTCAATGAAATTTAAAGAAGCGAGAGAGATGCAAGGATCGTGCCAAGTGGAAGGACGCTCGTCCGTCTGTTCACGTCTCACGGGAATGAGACGTGATGATATATATATGTATGTATGAAAGAGACGAAAAATGTTTTTATCTAATAATAGTTGCATTGTTTACTTATGTTAGCGTTATATACATTATCCTATTTTCTTAGAGCTTAGATCTAACACAGTGCGATGATGCGAGAACCCTACTTAAAGAAAACTTTACTAAAAACTGCTTTTTTATTAAAGGGTCTTGCACTACATACCGTAGCTGTAAAAATCCAGTTCGGACTATAAAGCGTGCGTTGGAAATGCGATAGAGATCCGGTAAAAGCTGCCTCAGGAACCGGCTCGGGGAATGGAAACGCGTCACGCGGCTTCGAACCTGTTGACTGTTTTGACACTTTGTTTATCACTAATATTAACATAATTATCATCTGCTACTGTGGCACTAGTGGACAACTTGGGGCTTGGACCCACCACGTTGCTTCAATGTGCGTTGGCGGGCGGTCCCCTCTTATAATAGTAAAAAATCATACTTGCTATAGCTAACGTAAAGTAATTGCCATACTAGAGAACGCGTGCGGTAGCACCCGCGTAGTTCTCATTCCCGTGGGAATTTTGGGATATATAACCAATGTGTTATTCTGATTTGTAAGTTATATTATTGTGATATTCATTAAAAATCCATTCAGTAGTTTTTGCACAGATGAGTTACAAATATCTATCTATACATACAAACCTTCGCTTTTATAATATTACTAGCAGGCGCCCGCGACTTTGTCCGCGAACAAATTAGGTAGTGTATTGAAAACTTTTAAAAACAAAAACAGAAATAAAATATTTAAACCTTTTTTTTAACGAAAGAAAGCTAGCTATCCTTAAAGTATATGCCATCCCGGACTCCTAATAAAGAGTAATAATCTTGCCATACGTTGTTCTGTTCTAGTTCTAATAGCTTAGGCAGCGTTTTCAATGAAAGCTCCCAGGCGGTGAGATCCTTTACAATTATCATTATATTTCAGAAATTACTATAATTATTGATGAGAATCGCAAGAACATCCGATCAGTAGTTTTTGAGTATACCACGAACGGACAGACAGACAGAGGCGGCGGGGACTTCATTTTATAATATGTAATGAATTGTCAATACATTAGATTAATAAAACTTATAGAAAAATTAAGAAAAAATTTTAACAAAAAATAAAAACGCCTTCAAAACGCACTAAAAAGTAAAAAATAACTACGTATTTTACTTAGTTTAATTTACTTAATCACATCCATGAAGTCGGTGCCATCCAAGTTTAGGTAAAGACTTTAAAGTAGAAAGCTCGGGTGGCACCGACTTCATATATGTGATTAAGTAAATTAAACTAAGTAAAATACGTAGTTATTTTTTACTTTTTAGTGCGTTTTGAAGGCGTTTTTATTTTTTGTTAAAATTTTTTTATTTCATACTTTTTAGTGCTTTATCAACAACGAACATACTAATAAACCTACTCAAACTAAACCTTAAGTACTAATATTCACTAGCTACTTATAACATTCCGACGTCCCTGCAAAAGTGCATATAAAATTTAAAGAGTTTCCTCGAGTTTTCGTAGATCTCATCATTGGATCATGACATAGTAAACATTAAACTAACTGGAAACTATAACCTTTCAAACTTCTCATTGAGACATATTAATCGAGCCCAGTCACAAAGTAGCTACTGTAAACCGTTTAAGAGCTCCCTCAGCTGTCCCTCGTCTTCATCGCCAGACCCTTAATGACAGTCACAGCCCATCTAAATGTAAAGTTCTCATTGAAACAAATTAATCGAGCCCAAACACAAGGTAGCTACTGTAAAACCTTACGGAGTTCCCTTATCTGTACTTCGTCTTCATCACCAGACCCTCAATGACAGTCACAGCCCATCTAAATGTAAAGTTCTCATTGAGACAAATTAATCGAGCCCAAACACAAGGTAGCTACTGTAAAACGTTACGGAGCTCCCTTAACTGTTCGTCGTCTTCATCACCAGACCCTCAATGACAGTCACAGCCCATCTAGATGTAAAGTTCTCATTGAGACAAATTATTCGAGCCCAAACACAAGGTAGCTACTGTAAAACGTTACGGAGCTCCCTTAATTGTACTTCGTCTTCATCACCAGATCCTCAATGACAGTCACAACCCATCTAAATGTAAAGTTCTCATTGAGACAAATTAATCGAGCCCAAACACAAGGTAGCTACTGTAAAACGTTACGTAGCTCCCTTAATTGTACTTCGTCTTCATCACCAGATCCTCAATGACAGTCACAGCCCATCTAAATGTAAAGTTCTCATTGAGACAAATTAATCGAGCCCAAACACAAGGTAGCTACTGTAAAACGTTACGGAGTTCTCTTATATATAGATCGGCTCCATCATCAGATCGACTCCAGACCTTCATCAAATTGTAGTGCTTTTAAATACTTACCGGAAAAATTAACAAACATACTTATTGTCCCTACAATTTTTGAAAGTTCCCCTCGTTTTCTCCAGGATCCCATCATCAGATCCTGGTTTCCTTGTCATGGTACCACCACCGGACTATCTACTTTCCAACAAAAACAGAATTATCAAAATCGGTTCATAAACGACGAAGTTGTGCGCGAACACACATAAAAAAAAAAAAATATATATATATACGGTCGAATTGAGAAACTCCTTTTTTTTGAAGTCGTTTAAAAATATTATATTTTACTGTACTTTTTATGGCAAACACTCTTAATTTTTGCTGAGTGGCTAAACTGTTTTGTGGTGAATTCCCAGTTCTTCAGCAACGTCGTAGCTACTGATATGCCGATATTGCTCCATATTTTTAAACGACTTCAAAAAAAAAGGCGTTTCTCAATTCGACCGTATTTTTATTTTTTTTTTTTATGTGTGTTCGCGCATTACTTCGTCGTTTATGAACCGATTTTGATAATTCTTTTTTTGTTGGAAAGTAGATAGTCCGGTGGTGGTACCATGACAAGGAAACCAGGATCTGATGATGGGATCCTGGAGAAACCGAGGGGAACTTTCAAAAATTGTAGGGACAATAAGTACGTTTGTTAATTTTTCCGGTAAGTATTTAAAAGCACTACAATTTGATGAAGGTCTGGAGTCGATCTGATTATGGAGCCGATCTACATATAAGAGAACTCCTTGACGATTTACTGCAGTTACCTTGTGTTTGGGCTCGATTAATTTGTCTTGATGAGAACTTTACATTTAGATGGGCTGTGACTGTCATTGAGGGTCTGGTGATGAAGACGAAGTACAGTTAAGGGAGCTCCGTAACGGTTTACAGTAGCTACCTTGTGTTTGGGTTTGATTAATTTGTCTCGATGAGAAATTTACATTTAGATGGACTGTGACTGTCATTGAGGGTCTGGTGATGAAGACGAAGTACAGTTAAGGGAGCTCCGTAACGGCTTACAGTAGCTACCTTGTGTTTGGGCTTGATTAATTTGTCTCAATGAGAAATTTACATTTAGATGGACTGTGACTGTCATTGAGGGTCTGGTGATGAAGACGAAGTACAGTTAAGGGAGCTCCGTAACGGTTTACAGTAGCTACCTTGTGTTTGGGCTTGATTAATTTGTCTCGATGAGAAATTTACATTTAGATAGGCTGTGACTGTCATCAAGGGTCTGGCGATGAAGACGAAGGACAGCTGAGGGAGCTCTTTAACGGTTTACAGTAGCTACCTTGTGATTGGGCTCGATTAATATGTCTCAATGAGAAGTTTGTAAGGTTATAGATTCCAGTTGGTTTAATGTTAACTAAGTCATGATCTGATGATGAAATCTACGAAAACTCGAGGAAACTCTTCAAACTTTATAGGCACATTTGTAGGGATGTTGGAATGTTATAACTAGCTAGTGAATATTGGTACTTATGGTTTAGTTCGAGTAGTTTTATTAGTATGTTCGTTGTTGATAAAGCACTAAAAAGTATGAAATAAAAAAATTTTAACAAAAAATAAAAACGCCTTCAAAACGCACTAAAAAGTAAAAAATAACTACGTCATTTACTTACTTTAATTTACTTAATCACATCTATGAAGTCGGTGCCACCTGAGCTTTCTACTTTAAAGTCTTTACCTAAACTTGGATAGCACCGACTTCATAGATGTGGTTAAGTAAATTAAAGTAAGTAAATGACGTAGTTATTTTTTACTTTTTAGTGCGTTTTGAAGGCGTTTTTATTTTTTGTTAAAATTTTTTTTAAAAAATGGCATCCATTTTATCCGTAATAGGGCGACCAGAGCGCGTGCATCTTTGACACCATAATTTCTGGATTGAAAACGCTTAAATCAAATTAGTGCTGCTCTCATAGACACTGCATAAATATTGCAAATTTTTTTTCGATACTTGCATTTTTACTTATTTTTACTTATTTGTAGTAAAAATTTTAAAATGTATCGAATTACATTAGATACACTCATCTGGATAGTACGAAAAACATGAAAATCACACATTTTCCTAATGAATGAATGAATTTGGAATTATGTTGTTTAAAATTAAAACTTTCAATGATACTAACTAAAACCAGCCAGAAACAAATAGTATAACCAAAAAGATTTTTTTATAAGTGTTAACAAACAGCCAGAAGGGAATACAACTTAAAACACCAAAAGACAAACTTAATAACGATTTATTTATAAAGACATCAAATATGATCAAAATGAAACATTATTACAGTAATTACTTAATTAAACATTACAAGCACAGATTCTAACAAACAGTATGACTGCACAAGACTTGGACACTAACGTGAATGACCAGAATTATCCATAGGAGCATATTTTATAGCCTAACGTCCGACGAGTACCGCCCCTAGTCTATTATCTATAGTTTAACCGCGGTACCAACAATACAGCAAATGAGGCCACTATATTGTCTATAGTCTACAATGCTGCCAACACGGCCCTCCTGATATTGGGTCGCCCTCGACCCAGGCATCTCCGGAGACGTGACTGGGACCAGCGACACCAGTCACTGACGACTGCACCTGGAGCCGCACCATTAGCCTGTACTATAGAGGCCTGTAGAGCTCGTAGTGTCTGACACCTGCATTGAGGAAGTGCAATGCACATTCATCATCGTCACCGTCATCTGTGAAGAACAATATATTAGAAGGCAAATACAACATTCTAAATTTTATCTTCCAACTCTTGCATCCTGTCATCACAGCAGTTCCTTCAATTAACTCTTACATCAGACAACTTAATCATTTTAAATGCATTCTTACAGGTTTTATCTGCGAGGGGTCTCAAAATAATAAAAACAATTTGATACAGTCCAATAGTTGTCCGTAGAGATAAAATACTAAAAGAGCACGATAGAGGTCCATGAAGTCTAATAGAGACCAATAGAATCTAGTATCGCCCTATAACGAATAGAGCATACTTGATATTTTAATAAGGATAACAAAAATAGTAAAAGTAATCAATAGTATTGAAAATAAGTGGTTAACCAAGCCACCACATGCATAAAGACAAACGTTCAAGGAGCGTGGTGCACGCGGCTAGAGGTGCGCCAACACCGCGGATGCAAACAGCTGTCAGCAACGCAGTGTTGCCAACACGGCCATGCTGCACGGTGCCTGCCCCGGGCACCCCACGAGTCGAGATAAAGTCACTGTTTAGAAACAATACAGATTACAACACACATATACACAGATATATACAGATTAGATGCTCCTGAGTCATGTTTTGTAAATTTTGCGTAGTTTTTAGAGGAATATTCCACAATCGACTTTATTTATTTACTTGATATATTTTATACTCTAAACTTTAGACTTAAAACTTTAACCATCAGAGACTCTTAAAACACCAGATTATTTATTGCTACAAAGTTGTCAACGGAATATTGTCCTTTCGTTTTTACTCTCTTACGACAATCTCTTACATGATCTCAAACTCGACTCCTACAACATGACCACCCGACACCTAAAGGGAACATAGCCACACTTAGGATTCCAGATTCGCCATTATTGTAGACCATTTTCACTTAAATTCTTTACGACAAAGAAGCTCTTACAACATGACCACCCTTCCCTAAAGGGTCATAGCCACACTTAGGATTCCGGATTCGCCATAGTTGTAAACCACTCTCACTTAAAGAGCATGTATCTCACTTAAGCTGACCAAGTTGGTGAAGACATCTTGTACTTAAAGAGCATGTATCTCACTTAATCATACTAAGATGCCTTCAAGCTTAAATGTCGTTTTGTGTTTCTGCAAATTACTCGTATATTCTTAGACCAATATTCCGTTTCAACTAACATTCTATTATTTTATTACAGCTCGCTACATCTACATAATTATGGTTTACTACTAGGTTTATACCAGAAAATACAAAGATAATTACTTTTCACTTATTTACTTCCGATTCCGAAAAATAAAGATAGAAACTTTTTTTTTTCTACACAGGTGGGTACTTTCAAAATTAATAACTTAGATCGTTATAGCTCGGTCAGCCCTGACCTCAACTTAACGTTTTATTTTACTTTGCAACTTATAATAGATTCTTTTACTAATAACTTTACTTTTCGTTTAATAATAAAACTATTTTTCTTACTCCTTATCCTGGTCAACTTTACCGAATTTCTTTTCTCACAATATTGTCACACAGCCAGCCAACTGATGTCCACAGCTCATCATTTTGTCATCAGCTCATCATCATTTCGTCACGTAGTATCATCAACAGCATGCGACAAAGCCACCATTCTGTAACCTTTAAAAATCTATGTTAGAAAACATCACACAAACGCCACACTATAGAACAATAGGTACTTCTTAACCGATACATTTTAATTTTAGATTGCTTAATTAGACATTGAACACTAATTTATTCTGAAAATGGTACTACTCATAAGCGAGACAAAGTCTTTCATTTGATAAGTACACAAACTTTTTTTTTTTTTTTCAAACAAACCAGCATAGCAACAAAGGTATTCGTAATTGTGTCGAAACAAATTCTCGTAATTTCGTTATGACCGTTTATTGTTAACTCGTTCTTTGTTCTTCAACTACCCTCATTCGTAAATAGTTTCACGTAATAATCTTTTCTTATTGCAATAACTCAAACAGGTTACTCTTAATAGCAAATCGACTAGTAATAAAACAAAATATGCAACTTCACACAATAATACCGTCAAACACAATGTCTTTCTTTTTCTTACCAACCATCGTAGCCACTGTCTTACTCACAACTTTCTCCGATTATCTTCCGTTACTCACAATTCCTCGTTACTTTCCGCCACATGAGTACTCAGCTGCAGTAAACCACGATGTTTGCGGCAACGTGTGTCAGAGGCTCGCCCATAAGAACCCAGACGTACGCAAAATTACACTTCAATCCCGAATCACTACTTTTATAAGATTTCATTTTGATAATCATTTTAATTTCTGTTTAAACAAAAATTTTTTTTTTTTAATTTCTGTTACCTTTTTGTGGGCATTAAGATCCATACCACTTCTGATGTTAACAAACAGCCAGAAGGGAATACAACTTAAAACACCAAAAGACAAACTTAATAACGATTTATTTATAAAGACATCAAATATGATCAAAATGAAACATTATTACAGTAATTACTTAATTAAACATTACAAGCACAGATTCTAACAAACAGTATGACTGCACAAGACTTGGACACTAACGTGAATGACCAGAATTATCCATAGGAGCATATTTTATAGCCTAACGTCCGACGAGTACCGCCCCTAGTCTATTATCTATAGTTTAACCGCGGTACCAACAATACAGCAAATGAGGCCACTATATTGTCTATAGTCTACAATGCTGCCAACATAAGTTCATACATACTATAATACAAAAAGCTATTATGATATATGTCACTAATACGCTAGTCGCAAATATAAGATGTCGCTTTGTACATTAAGTACGTATATTTCAAAATTCTAAGTTCTCGGGAAGAATCTACCTTCCACGCGTTTCAGAGAAATTGATTGAATTGAAAAAAAAAGGGTTTTGACAGACAGACAGACAGACAGACAATAAAATGATCATATAAGGGTTCCATTTTTTTTCGAGGGCATGGAATAATAATCCTTACGCACAAAAGTTACAAATATATACTTTTCCCTTTAAAAATGTTATTATCCTTGCAAGCTATACGACGCGGAGAGGCTTGCGCATAGCTTGACGGGAAGAACGAAAGTTAGCAACCGTTGCACATCGGCTATGTAATACGGATGTAACAGAAATCGGTATTCTCAAATGTAAATGACATTTAGCTATATTGCACTAACAGTCGAACTGAATGTGAGATGTAAGCGAGATGTATTTTTTTCAAGAATTGACATACATTAATATATTGTAGGAGGAGTCGCCCGCGACTCCGTCCGCATGAAATCCTCTTAGGTACCATTGATTGATCATCGTTTAGATGAGTTACAAAGCTACGGCCACGCCAACCCGCATTGGAGCAGCGTGGTGTCTACGCTCCATATCCCCTCTCCTGTAAGGAGGGAGGCCTGGCCCTGTAGTGGGCCGCTAATAGGCTGATAATGATGATGATAAAGCTACGGACGAGGATTAAAGTCTTATTAAATATTATCATAAATCAAATTGTTTTGCCAGCCATCTTGATTCATACAGGTAGGTTATTTGTCACGGGTTTTTACGTTTTCAAACTGCGTATAACTTCTCGAAATTTTTGTGTTTTTCATTTTTTAATTATAATGAATTTTTATTACCTAACTAATTAGGTATAATTAAACACTCGATTTTGTCCTTGGCTTTGCGCGTTATCTTGGCTCAGTGTATAATATTTGCGACTGTATTCGTAGATATTAATATAATGTACTCAACAACTCAATATTTGAAGGGTTTGATTATAATTCTAGAGGTCCTGGATTTGATATCCGCCTAGTTCGACTATTAACGTAAAAACGTCTTTTCGCACACTTAGTTGAATGAGAAAGGGAAATATTACTCCTGTTCTGAAAAACAATCTAAGATATAAACACAGATATTTTTAAACATGTATTCAGTTCTATTAAAAGTACAGAATGAAATATATTAACAATAAAGGCACGAAAATTATATATATAAAAAAAACAGAATAATTATAATAACTAACTAATTAACTTAACTATAAGCATAATTCTAAATTTTGCCCTTTTGGTAAACATGTATTTTTACAATTATTTATCTTCATCATTAAAAATCAAATTTATTTTTAGTTAAAAACAATGGAAGAGACTTACTCGCCCACATAGATAGGTACTAACTTTATTATTCTCGCAAATACTAAAATGTATATTCATTCCCTTTTCCAAGGCGAAAGCCTTCAACGTAGGTCAAGACACTTGACTCCAATTAAAGAACTTTCAAGTCTAGGTACGCGAAATGTCTAGACTTAGTCGAAAAGAACACCGACCACGTTATAAGTTAATGCTTTGACAAAGTTAATAAACTGAATATAAATAAGTATTCTATATGTAAGCTATATTATTATGAGGTTTCATCAAAATCCATTCCGTAGTTTTTGAATGAAAGAGTAACAAACATCTATCCATACATACAAACAAACTTTCGCATTTATTTTATGTAAATAACTTCAATGCATGTCATAAAATAAACACAGTAAAAACAGAGTAGGCAAAAGGCGGTCTTATCACTAAGAGCGATCTCTTCCAGGCAACCTTCTGTAAAGAAGCTAAATAAATATTCCATAAGACGCGAAATTCCAAACTAAAAAAGAGGAATAAAACTACAATATACCTACTTGCATTTAATAAATACTTAAGATTGCACTAGTATTACTAAGGCGAAAGCTTGTAAGTGTGTATGTTTGTTACCTCTTCACGACTAAACGGCTGGAGCGATTTTAATAAAACTTGGTGTGGAGATAGATGACACCCTGGATTAACACATAGTCAATATTTTATCCCGAAATTCCTACGGAAACGAGAACTACGCGGGTGGAACCGCGGGCGTCCTCTAGTTACATATAACTTAGTAAAATGTACACAATTTTTCTCAAAGAAAATCACGAAGAACATTAAAAGAAAAAATCCCAAGAATCCAACAAAATCTCGATAAATTAGATTTATGATAGTCTTAAGATTGAGATGATAAAAAAATTGTATAAGGTAAATTTAATTTACCTTTAATGAAATTTCGCAAAAGTATTAAGAGAATTTCGCCAAATTGCTGGAAATCCTTCTAGAAAAGTCTTAAAGGAATTAGATTTATATTAGCGCCGCGTCCAGCCAACAGGTGCGCCGTGGGGTGGTAAACAAACGTATTGGACCTCACACCAACCCCCCACCACCCCTGTAGCGACTCGACCCCAGCCACGCAAGGGGAGACGGGAAAACTTACGCAACGTTCAAATCGGGAAAACTGTAGGGCCTTTTGGTCTTGTTAATCCCGTGCTCCTCGGGTATTTAGTTTCTCTTAGGTATAACATAAATAAATATTACATGCAAAGTGTATAAATATTTTTTATTGATAAATAAAGTAGTGTTTTGTATTTTCATGGTTTGATTATGTATTTATGTAGTGAAAAAAAGAAAAACATAAAAATAATGCCGACTTTACATAGAAAGGAAATACCTATATAAGATATTTGAGTTTGACTGATAATCAATATTTCAGCAGAAGCTCTAAAAGTAATAATAACACACCTATGTAAAACATTAAAAGATTTATTTAAAATTCTTGTGATATAGAAAAACTAAAAAGTTTTTTTGTATATGTGAAACCAGGCCAGTTATTCTAACCCGTCACATAATAGGTTTCATATTAAAAACAGAACAAAGCTAGTGGTATTAGAGCGAGAGCGGTGTGATGTAACGCGACGCGTCTCGCAGGCGTGTAGCTCGACGCCCCACCCTGTTGCTTTAAGCAACGGCAACACCCCCGCCTCCACACCCCCTCGCACCAACACCTCCCCCCGTCTCTGACCGCACCCCCGCGTCTGATCAAAACACTCGACTGTTAGAACTTTCTTTACATTATTTTATATATTAAATAGAGACTTCAATAGAACCTCCAACATTTTTATTTATTTATATAAAAAATACGTCTCTTGATACCACTTTCATGGAACCCTCTTATCTTATTTATAAAATTTTTCTTCAAATAAATACGTAAAGTAACTAGTCTAGACTCTAGACAACTTTTTGTAGACATACTATTGATTTCTTAAATAAATAATAGATGCGTTCACAAATTCGAAAGTAAATGTTTGTTTGATCTAAAACTCACTTGATTTTATGTAATTGGTAGATCACGGGACCGAGATATAGATATTTAATTTGCAGATGAACATAGGACACTCTAAGTAGCAGTATATATCTTTTTAGAAATCATAGGGAACCGTTACGTGACGGAGTTTCTATGTAAAAGCGTCTCCGTTGAAATACCGCGCGGAATCAGGGACAGATTACGAGTATAATTTGACAACGCAACGCGTGTTTTCTGATTTCAATCGAATACCATCATGCAACACAACTTGCTCACATTCTCCTTTCACCGCACCGACAACACGGTCACTGCCCACCAAGCTATTATAGAATATATATATATAAAATAAATACAGCCGATAATAGCCTACAGGTGTAATCGACAAATTAGTAATTCGGAACATGGTAATTTACTACAGTTACAATTTAAGGTCGTAGCTCATTTATACGACATCGCTAACACGGCAACCGCACGTCTCTACCTGCCAGAAGTCTGGGAAAGTCATGGAGTTTTCTAATCTAACGAGTATGGTTGCCGATGTAATTACTGGCACATCAGATTATACACCTATACCTTAAACTGAAGGGCGGGTTCTCAACGAGTCCTGTGAAATACTGATCAGGCTATCTACCTATTATCAAGTATGTACTGACAAAGTTGATGACGTTCCGTCTCGTTCTTTTTGCTCCGAAAAGAAGACAACTATGAGCAGTTCTTGACACGCCCATAACTAGTACACTTGCTGTTTGTGTGCTTGCTGTCAATGATCGGTTTCGTCGTGAAGTAGGCCATTGAATATCTAGAACCAAAATTAACGCATGTTAGTTGCCACTGTTCGTCTCACATAATAATCATCATAATTTAATTGACTATTCCGCATTTTCCCGTGCGGAAGCGGTATCGTCTAAGTGAGCTATTACCCTTATCCATCAACTTCATAGTTACGCATTAACAAAATTTTCTACAGTTTCCAAATTGAATAAAAAGTTATTATGTGGTTAAAAGCGACAAACGCGGAAGAAACGTTACGGTTTTATTATTGGCTTCCATTAAGGGCTTACATGTTATAATAGTATTGTGAAACGAATGTCACCAACACTACAATGTGTTGATACTTTGATCCCATCAACATCTTCCTTTGATACTCACTAAAATACAGCCGTTTACAAAAAGAATTCCACTTTAAAACAGAGTCACTACGCTGCTTTAGGCTACGAGTATACCCGCTATCCCGTATTGAAGCAGTGTGGAAGGACTATAAAACTTCGAAAATATTATTATTATCTTACTTTTAAGTGCCTAAACAAGACCGTCTATACGACATCCAAAAAAAGTGAGATTTGTAACTTAGATCCACCAGCTGCTAAGTACCAACCAACTCTTATTGTTAGAATTAAAATCAAATCTCTTTTATAAAAGTCCAGGCAATCAGCAGTGGGCTATTTAAATTAAAGGCTGTTGATAAAAGCTTTTTATAATATAGAAGGTAACAGTTAGGTATAGGTTTGGCGCGACATAATTCGGTGGTCATTACGTCCGATGGCCCGCCGTGTTTGTATTGGCCCTACGCGGGCGTCACGTGGTGCGAGCTCTTGTACCCTAAAATAGACCGCCTTGTCAACGTGGCTGTAATATATTTACTGATTTTAATATTCTTTAAGCGTTAAACTGTAATTATTATTTGTATCGCATAACTGTTCCACTTACAAGTTGAGTTTTTATAGCTTAACGATTCAATGCATGGAGTCCAACCTAAAAGGATTTTTATTATAGTTCAAAATCGTAATGCATTTCTTGAGTTAACTGCGGCTCTACTTGGTTCTAGATATTGTGAAATGATGGTAACAAAAAAATCCCAGGCTGTGTGTAGTTGTGGGGTCTTCACGGACCAGACAAGTTTTAATTTAAAGTCTGCTACTTTATTTACCTTTTCATAATCATTATTAACAGCAGATAGAAGTCCACTGCTGGACCTTTTTTAGGGACATCCAGACACATTGATCCTGTGATCCTGAGCCGCCTGTGGCCAGCGGCTCCCTTCGACACGTCAAATGTCAGCACACCTAGTGGGCGGTCGACTTACACTCCAATATCCAGTGCGGGGTCGCCATTCTAGCACCTTGGGCCCCCAACGTCCATCAGCTGTTAGAACCACGTGCCTCGCCCATTGTGACATAGTTCTGCGAGTTTGGTTCTACTACGAATCTCTTCATTTCTGATTCGATCACGCAGAGATACTCCGAGTATTGCTCTTATCATTGCTCGCTGAGTGACCCTTCTTATTAGGCCCGCAGTTACCTATTGTCAGTAATTAACTTTTTTTTATAATATTTATGTTCTTCCCCTTTAACACTAGAAAGTCGGGAAAATCTATCTACCTACAAAGACGGCAACCGGTCAAATGACTCCTCCATTATTTTTAAATTTTATTTTATTTTAACTGTTAAAACTGGTAACTGTAGTAATAAAACAGGGTTTCATGTATGATTATTTATTATATTTGTAGACATATTTTACATTAAAACATTTTGTTTACATTACAAATGCCACAAAGTGGCTTTTTACAAATGTCGCAGAATTTATTAGTTTTATTTTTGCACTTTTGTACACAACATTCCCGCCTTTTCCAAGTTTCCGGATTTTGAATAGAAGATCGAGAAGTAGATGGTGTAGACTCTTTAGGCAATTCTTGGGTTCCAGAAAGTTCGGCATCGATTTTTACTTTGCCGCAAAGTTCACTAGCTAAACTCAGTATGAAATTTCTTCTTTTTATGTTGATACCTGACAATTTTTTATACAAAATGAAAGAATTTATCCCTGCTAGGTCTAGTATATTGAAAAAAACCTGTACGGGCCACCTTCGAGATGCCGCTTTGACACTATATTTTTTTGCCATCTGGTCAGCATGTGGCTGACGCCACGCCGTACTTGGTAGCATTGTAAAAAAACAGTTTCTGGTTTTTTCTTAGGGTGATTGAAGTCTATTTCAACATTATTATGTAACGTGCTAAGCAATAACACGTTTTTGTTTCGTTTTCCTTGATAAATTGTGAGTGTACATCTATCAGATTTCAGGATTTTTGTTTCAAACAAAGTCATATGAAGTGATTTGACGTAAGGTGGAATCTCTCGTCGTGTCCTGTTCATAGTTCCTACAATGGTTGTGCGTTTTGCGAGCAAGTTATTTGCCAATTTTACCGATGTAAAGAAGTTGTCAGTAGTTATATTTCGGCCACTACTTGCAAAAGGTTCCACAAGACGCATAACAACGGATTCACCAAGGCTTTGGTTTTGTGACCTGCTTTCATCCTTTCCTAAGTAAGGAAAGCCGTTGAGTACAAACTTCGAATCCACATCGACACAAAGCCAAAATTTTATTACAAACTTATCAGGTTTGTTAGCAATGTATTGAAGAAACCTGCATCTAACCTTAGTAGAAAAGAGTTGTTCGTCTACAGTAATATTTTCTCCTGGTTTATAGCAAGATAAGCAGTTCTCAATAAATTTCTTCCAAACGTCTGATATAAGTGCAAATTTGTCTTGTTGAAGTCGTGAACTTCTTTCAGATCTGTGATCGAATCGCAAAAACTTCATAATTTCTTTGCATCTGTCACGAGGCATAACACTTGAAAAAAAATTTACTCCCCAAGTTTTACTCCATAGCTCATTTACTGGAATATTTTTGCACTGTAGGCACCTCGAGCATAGCAAATACCGATAAAACTTTCCAGCTGTTCCAAAGTTAGTATCCAATTGTTGTGGCCTAGTTGCTCAAGAAGAAGCTAACATCTTCTTGAGTACATTTCTGAATATGTCTCAATATAGATTCATCAATCACAAGCCTCCACGAATCCAATATACTTCCAGTGAAATTTCTTCTTGCATATGAAGTAGGCCCTGCTTGCTCAGTTATTATATTGTGCCGTGCTCGGCGACCACTTTGAGTTGACTCCACTTGAAGTGACCAAGACGTACCATCGGTAGCGGTGATAAGACCTTGAAGCTCAGAATCATCTGAACTATGACTCCTGCCCCGGCCTCGACCACGGCCTCGACCACGAGCACCGCCACGACCATGGCCACGAGAACTCGAACTGTGAACGTTTTGTAAAGTTGCAAGAGGTACCTGATCTTCCAGGTCACTTTATTCCGAAGAGGAACTCGAACTGAATTGTGGTACCGCACAATCATCGTCACTATCGCGTTCTGCACTCTCAGAGCCACAATCCGATTCATCTTCACGAATATTTTGCAAGATTGAAAGTATTTCTTTATCCTGAAGCCTTCGAGACATTTTTCACAAATGACTTACAATAATTTCGACTACATTCACGGGCAGTCGAAACAGTACTTACTTTTTTGACTTACAAACCACAAACAACTGATAAGCGTACCTAATTTATGTTCTACCCTCTCATATTACAATTGTAAACATTTATCGAATCTCAGCCGTCAAATGACTGCCGCCGTCTTTGTCGGTATATCAAGATTTTAAATAATAAACAAAAGAGATGTGAGTTATTTTTATACATAGTTCCACTTAACTACTAATATTATTAAAAGTCACAAAATTTCAATACGTTAAGTCAAATGGTTTTTCAGTTAATCAACATTTAAATTAAAATTGCAGTCAAATGACTGCTCCCGTCTTTCTAGTGTTAATATGTCAGCTTTGCGACTCGTTGAGTTTCAAGTCAAATAATAACATTCGGTTTGTCTGCGAATTTTCTCATTTCGTGTGTTTATATAATAAGTTGCCTACTAATATAGAATAATAAATAATGTTTTCTCTAACAAAACTATGATCCAGTTTTTATGATGTTTGAAATAATGATCTATTATCTAATTCAGTCACGTAGAGATATTTCTTCTATTTAAAATATGTGAATAATTAATCAAAACACTAGAGAACCCAACTCAAACCTTAATGTAAATGTTATGAACAAATCATTTAATTAAACATTGTTCAATTTGGTCCGACTGGTTACGAGCTGATACAAAAAGTTCAAACAAGTTAATTACTATGTAATTAGGTTGCGCCCGTTTCAAAACGTTTCATTTTCATTATTGGGAGGTAATTAGTTTCATTAATGAGAAATAATTACTTTTTTATATAAATTCTCTCTGCTAGGTTGGTATTCCACTAGAAGTTTTTAACGAGGAGGCATTTTTTCGAACATATTAAAACGACGTCCTCTTGAACTGGTACGCATTTTTCCCTCCAAAATATCTCTTTAATTTTTTTAATTATCCTACTTAAAACAATAAATTGGTACCTAACAGATTTACGTTGAAGGGGGGTACCCAGTTTGCTAATTTGTATCAAAAAACTTTTATTTTTCCATCAAAAGGTGTAGGTATGATATACTGAATAACCCCACCAAGTTAAGTATTCACAATGAACTTTTTAATATATTTTATCAAAAAGCATACCTCCCCCCTCCCCCACTTAACGTGCAAGCATCTCAAATAATAATGACAGTCATAACCCTTAGTATAGAACACAGAAGTTCTGTTCGCTAGTAGCAGAAGCAAGTACTCTCCAAAAAAAGCTTCACAGAGACAGAGAACACCTTCAAGGCAAGAGTATGCTTAGGTATCTTCTCCAGATAACCGTTTACATATTTGTTACTAAGGCAGGTGTCCTCCACAGTGTTTAATTGTTCATCAATTTCGGATGGAAAGCAGTGGATTTCTTAGATGAGAAATTAATGTTTTTCATAGAAATTTATATAGCAAAGCGCAATCCTATAAAAAGCCTGCTTCTCGAGCTCGTAAAGCAACGTATATAAAGTCTTATACTAGTATACCTACAGCTCGCTATCGCCACGCCCCGGCCGACACGCGTCATGTCATTTAGCGACGATTGAACTCTGTGGAGGACTGCGGCCCTAGACTTTAGCAAATATGTAACTCCGTACGGTACCTACTACCTAGTGTACACGCCTCTCTGTAAACCTCCCAGTAATCGACCGTGTTCCGTATCATTAATGAAGAAAATATTTATTGTTTCTGAAAACATTTTAATCCTACCTGTGTAAAATATTACCAAGACAAAAACATGTGTCACTATTAAAAAGTTATAGAACTCATGTAGAAAAGTAATGAAGCAAAGAGAAGAAAGAGAAAAGGAAAAGAGAATACACTTAAAGGCACAACACGATTAAATGCTATGCGATAACACTGGCTTGGAAATCAAAAGGAAAGAGATCTCCTCAGGAAAAAACAAGATCTTATGTAAAGCCAAGCTTCTAACTCTACTTGCCCGAATTGCACAAGGCATGACTTCACAAACTCTATATCTTAGTCAAAATAATGTTTTGTGGCTGTATTCACATTAGCGTAAGATGAAAAATTACCAGATCAGATGTGATGCAAACATTCAATTGATTAAAAATCAGTTACATAGCTATATTTCACGATACACAAAAAAAAAGTTTCTCTGTCAAAATTTCGAAAGTTGCTACTTCCTTAAAATCGAAACCGGCAATTATATAAAACATAAAAATATGCACCACAAGTAGGTAATAAATGCAGCGCAAGTAATTTATTATAATTTATACAGGTGAGATCGTATAGAAGTGCCAAACTACATTGACAAGTAGTTATCACTTCTAAATATAGAGAAACGGACGCTGAACTTTGTGATGTGAAGATAAAAAAATACAATTATATTGTAGTTTTATAGGTATTATATTTTTTATCATTACATAATAAACAAATTGCTTCCTGTAAACGAAACGGAGTACGTTGTGACTATTAGTTGTGTCCCTTGACGCTAATGCGTTTACGTATGCGTTTACATATCCCGGTCGGAGACTGCGCAGGACAGAACAGCGCATTCTCAGCACATACCTGACTCGCTGGCTGTGAAGGCTGCCTGCGCCCTACTTGGGACGTCAAAGGTTCGCATTCACTTTGACGCCCCGGCGCGCTTAGTACACTCAGTGGTGTCTACAAGGGTGGCAATAGATGCGTCTCCTACCCGTTCTTCTTTTGCGGAGCGGATGAGCTATGTTACGTTAAAGTATGTTTACCCGCAATTCACAGGCATAAATAGCGATGGGTGTATCCTGAATGCTAAACTAGATAAGACCAATGTTTGTGCTAATTTTCATTCAGATCGATCGCACAAAAAGTGCTTGCAATTACACTAACGACCATACCCTTCAGACCAGAACACAACAACACTTTTTATCGGCATAGCCACTCGTGTATAAAAGTCCGAGTGACTAGATTGCAAATACGTCTGACTTTATAACTTACTAACTTACAGAGCCCAAATCTAAACCTTCCAAAAAATAGAATTTACTTATTTATTTACTTAAGCCTCTTACAATTTAAAATATTTACCACATAGGTACTCGTAATATCCTTAGTAGTATTATGAGAAAGTTGGTATGTGTGGATGGATATTTGTTACTCTGTCACGCAAATACTACTGAATAGATTTTGATGAAATTGTACAATAATATAGTTTACACATCAGATTAAAACATAGGCCACATTTTATTCCGAAATTCCCACGGGAACGAAAACTACGTGGGTGAAACCGCGGGTGTCGTCTTAATAATAAGTTATAGTTTATCCCACTTCGGAGCAAAGTCCTTCCTTGTTTCTATCCATTGTCGATCGGGCCAAGTGAGTGCTTTTAAAGGCAGTTAGTCTATCCATCTGGGAATGAGCTTGCCTTCGTTCATTCGTAAATTATGGATGTGACTTCACTGTGCCCCGAGCGGAGACCACCGTGTCAGTCAATCACTATCAACTGTCAACAAAGGTGAGCGCTGTAACGACGCCGCTTCCTGCGCCGTCAACTAGCCGCCGTAATAGATAAATTGACATCGGTTGCCACCGTATCACGAGCACTTACTGCGCATTATCTACAACCAGTGCCGTAACTAGGACAGTGCCAGGTGTCCAGGCTCAGGGCGCAGACCCTAGAAGGGGCGCAGAAATTACCAGACCATATACAAACAATACCTTATTTAGAGTCAGTTACAAGTCTGTAGGTCCTGACTAACGGATGACTTTATATCAGCCGAAACTTGAGCCAACAAGTATATGAATATTATTGCTGAGTGCTGACTTATATTTGCTGACAAGCAAGCTGATTTTTTAACTATTTCTCTACGGTATATCCTAACTCACTGGCAATTATCTAGTTCGGTAACGGCAAGGGAAGTGTCATACCTTCAAAATAGGTCAGCTTAAAAACCGCAGTAAACCGACCGTTACCAAGATCTGACAGAAAGTCATGTACGCACCTACGTTTATTTGGAATCCGGAGTAGGTATCTGCAGGAATGTTGACACTACATTGGTCAAACAAAAACAAGTAGTTTTTTTTTCCAAAATGGAGCTCAATCGCAGCATAAAGTTATTATTATAGTCTCATTTATTTATCTCCGCTCTGAAAACGCGTATGAGAATCTTTAGGTGAGACTGGTCGCCGTGTTAATTAAGTTGGGGAGACATATTCAGATCATATTGAAGCATTATTTGCACAATTGCACAAGCGTATTGTGTATATTTTAATTCGGTTTAATGTTATTTTTAAATTATTACTCATAATATTAATGAATTTTCTGCAAATAGCACCGTATTTCTAAATAATTGTGAATACAGGTGTTTGCGCCAGACAATAAGCTACGCGTAATTGACTGTACATGATGACTTTTATAAAATAACAGCTGCTGGTCTTGCTGGCTCTTCTCAGTTTAATCTGATTTGCGAACCGATATTACAATACAAACTTTTTCAAAAATTTGCATATATTATGGACTCCTGCAGAGGGGTGCTCAGTTTTCCAAGAATAATCTTGGAAGGAAAGATAAGCAAGTGAGAGTACCTGGTCGTCAAAGGAAGAAATGGCTAGACGACATAAGAGAGTAGACCGAACTCGGACGGAATTGTGGAAAAGCTTTTCACATACAGACCGCCAATGTTTCTTTGGAAGAGTGCACCAAGTGCTGATGATTAGTATACTAAGCTTACTTAATTTATGCTGCTTTATTTATGATACTTAAGATGCTGGGACCAAGTCGTGGGTCCAAAAACATCACAGTAAAATGTTCAACCTAGAGTTGGAAAGTTGGTGTTTCACCCCCTCGTTTCGATGCGCAAATTAAGCCGTCGGTGTCGGTTATAAATTGCTATAAACATTTTATAAGTGATCATTTAAAAGCTTCGTATTCCCGTTTCTAACAGGGGCGAGAGCAAAAATCTTCAAATATTTTAACGTTGAAGCTAGTCCTATGGATAAAACAATAAATGATACATCAGTCATAAACGAGCAAGGCCGTGTGTTTAACGACAATTTTATTGCATCAAGTCGTTACGCAGAGGCGTTAAACTTATTCGGCAGTAATTCGGCCGTAATCTTTATTCCCGATCGGAGTTTGCGGCGTGCATAGATATGTACCTCGAGATAGGAGTGGGTGACGCATTTGAAGAACATTCGTAATATTATCAAACTTAATTTTTAGATTATCAGCTTAGTAACGCATAAATTCGACGACGTCCGTGGCGCAGTAGTATGCGCGGAAGATTTATAAGACGAAGGTCCTGGGTTCGATCCCCGGCGGAGCAGATTGAGATTTTGCATGGTCTGGCTGGTGGGAGGCTTTCGCCGTGGCTAGTTACCACCCTACCGACAAAGACGTATCACCAAGTTATTTAGCGTTCCGGTACGATGTCCGAAAGGGGTGTGGATTTTCGTCCCACTCCTAACAAGTTAGCCCGCTTCCATCTAAGACTGCATCATCACTTAACATCAAGTGTGATAGTAGTCAAGGGCCAACTTGTAGTCGATAAGAAAATAATAATAATATCATGAGGCTAGGTGGCTGGCCCAAAATTGATTAGTTAATAGTGTTACAAGTCCGGTCGAGCTTGACCACGAACTGATACTAAATGTAGATGTACTCAGCTTAGAAAAGGCCTAATCCACTCACACACAACCACTCACCACTCACTGTTTTGAACACACACAACTTGTAAGAATTAGGAAAAACAGACATAGGAAGAGCCTTCCAATCCTTAGCTATAATAAAGGATGACAAAACGCTTTGTACGAGTCCTGGGGACATCGACGACGTAGGAATGAAATCCCACCCGGTGTTTTGCAGTGCGATGTTGAAAGCGTGTAGTAACTCCTCTCCAACTCTGATAGTGATTCTTACAGAGTCAAACGTTTGCATCCTAAGCATTCCAACCAGCCATTTGAGCAGCGTGGTAGGTAAAAGATTTCTAAATATAATTTGTTAAGATTTTATTTAAATTGGATGAAATACGATGGGTAATGGTTGGATGGTTGTCGGAAAAGTTCAAAAAATATAAACCTCATTATCTTTATCGAAACTTGGAACTTTTATCGAAAACGCTGTTTTATTTATTTGGGAAATACCGACAAACTGGAAGAATTGTTTCTGTTTATCAGGACTACAAAATATGCCCACTGTTCTTAAATAAAATTATTATTATAAAAACAAAAAATCTGACTGCTTAGAAGTTATGAACTGAAAAGAGAAAAACAAAGATCACTATATCTATATAAAATTCTAAATACTTTGTTTTTATAATAATAATTTTATTTGAGACTTTTTAGTTTTAGCTTATGATATAGAAATGAGACTGTACACTTGGTACACTTTTTGCCATTTTTTGTTAAAACGGCAATATAAACATGATATGATATTTATATTTTTGAAATGGTCTTTTTACCACCTTTCATTTGACACCCATATTGCTAAGATAAGAGAAAGAAATACACACGTCCCCCCTTTTCCCCCCATTTACAGCCGCCATTTTGAAAATTTATATAGCCTATGTCACTGCCACAATTTTTACAAATTCAACGACATCTCACATGTCAAAATCTGTTCAGTCGTTTAGGCTGTAGCGCGTGCCGAAGAAATGGACATACATACATACATACATACGCTCGAAAAACATAACCCTCCTTCTGACGCAGTCGGGTAAAAAGGGTTACTACCTACATACATTTTTTAATTTTCGGTGTTTTTAATCGACTTCAGAAAGGAGGAGGTTCTCAATTTGATTGTATGTTTCTTTGTATGTATGTTACGCGATTACTCGAAGACGGCTGGACCAATTTGGAAAATTCTTTTGGTGTTCGAAAGGCTTTCTACTTTAAAAACGTTACTTAAACTCGGATGGCACCGGCTTCATAAATATGGTTAAGTAAATTAATGTAACTTAATGACGCAATTATTTTTTTGCTTTTTAGTGCGTAAAGTCGGTTATATTTTTATTAATTTTTTTTATTGTAAAACACTATTTCCTACGCGGGCGATGACGATGGTAATAAATAAGCGTCAATGATGCAGTGAAGTAAAAATAAAATATGTCCGACCATCGTAATTTATTATAGAGTTTAAGTACGAATAAAATTCACATCGTTCAGTCAACCGGCGGCTTAGAATAAAGCGTTAAATAGTAGTTTTGTAGTCAAATCATGCCGCTGTAGTTAAATGTATTTCAAGTACATAGGCGGTTTAATCACTTTAATGGATAGGTTTATTTTTGATACAACCGATTTCAACTTATTACGTGATTTGCTTGCCATTACTGTTTAGTATTGTATTGACGTTGTTTGAAATTTAAATTATTTTTATCATACATAATTTTTTAATTTTTTATTAAAAAATTTTGTAAAACCGACTTCAAAACGCACTAAAAAGTAAAAAATAATTGCGACATTTAGTTACTTTAATTTACTTAACCATATCAATGAAGTCGGTGCCATCCAAGTTTAGGTAACGTCTTTAACGTAGAAAGATTGTGGCACCGACTTCATTAATAAAGTCACCAGACCCTTAATGACAGCCCACCTAAATGTAAAGTTCTCATCGAGACAAATTAATCAAGCCCAACCACAAGGTAATTGCAGTAAATCGTTGAGAAGTTCCCTCATCTGTATTTTGGCTCCATCATCAGATCGACTCCAGACCTTTATGAAATTGTAGTGGTTTAAAATACTTAATGGAAAAATTAACAAACGTACTAATTGTCCCTACAATTGTTTAAAAGTCCCCTCGTTTTCTACAAGATTCTATCATCAGACCCTGGTTTCCTTGTCATGGTACCACCACCGGACTATCTCCTTTCCAACAAAAACGAATCATAAAAATCGGTTCTTAAATGACGAAGTTGTCCGCGAAAACATATAAAAAAAAATAAAAAATATTTACTGTTGAATAGAGAAACTCCTTCTTTTGAAATCGTTTAAATAACTTAGCGCTCGTATATTTATTATTACCTAAATTATATATTTAAAAAACAATGTTTAATCATCTTCAAGTTGTGTTTTTATTTCCATCAGGTCTTTAGTAGTAAAAGGTACGCAGTAAGCTGGTAATGGTCTTAATGCTACTGCAACTACTGAAACGAACTACTCGTAATTTGATAGGAGATCTGGGCCAATTGAGAAATCCCAACCGGGAATCGAACCTAGAACCTTCGTCAATAAATTCACCGTGCAAACGCTACGACACGGAGCCCGTCTTTTAAATATGAGTTTTCTCAGATTGGAATCGGATGCAATGCGTATAGATCTTAATAAAGGTTATTAAGAGACGTGCCCATGATGTTTAATTATAGCCGAGGTAATTGTCACTGGTTTGACGTAGAAAAACAAGTTGAAAACTTAAAAAGAATCGCAAGAATTCTCCAGCACGCTACATTGTAATGACACAGTGCTGTGAACAGACGGGGCGTCCTTCGCAACGTGCGTCAAGCATCTTAATTGAAGGCCATTATACAAATTGTTCCAATGAGTTGTAACTTTGAGCTTAGTTCACACTTGGAGCGAGCGGCTTGTGCTTACTAGCGGTGAGCCGCGTAGATCCTGTTGTTGTGTGAATATTGTAATAGACAGTAGCCTATGTACCAATACCACACTATAATCCCTGGGCCAATGGAAAAAAAATGGAGCCGTTACATAGAAAATGTATGAAGAAATGAACACTTTTAATTGATTAAAAAGCCTGAAAAGTAGCCTAAGTCATTCCTTATAACATTAGCTATATGCCAGTGAAAGGTTTGTCAAAATCGGTCATTATTTAAATTATTCTAAGTAAATATTTAATCGACTTAAAAAAGGTGGAGATCCACAATTTGTCAAATTACATCCAATTTAAAAAAACAAGTACACAATAAACTTGAAATTCGTGTAATTTCAACACTAAATTATCTATACTAATATTATAAAGAGATAAAGTTTGTAAGTTTGTAAATAAAGTTCCGTCGGGGCTAATCTTCGGAACTAATGACCTGATTTTAAAATTCTTTCACCAGTAGAATGCTACGTTATCGGTGAGTGTTATAGGCCATATTTTATATTTGTATTGTATATATCACTCTGAGTTATCATAGTTTTTGTCGCGCGAGTCGGAGCGTGAAATTTATTAAATTTACCTTTATGCGCGTACTGCCTTAGATATTGGATATAGTTGAAAACATTGTATGAAAACTTTATGCATCTTAAAAAGTTCTACAAAAAAGTCCGCGATAGCATATATCTATCTTTTATATTTTGGTAGATATATAACTTCATACAACAACACATCATGCCATAAAAATATATTGTTAATGTTAATGTACTGTAATATCGTACAATGTTTAACAAAAATGTAGATCTTTAGTACACGGGACGGAGGATATTGCTTGACGGGAAAAAATAAAAAAAATAAATTGAGAGGGGTAGCGGGTAAAGAGCACACTTTACATGAAAGTCGCGGACGACTGCTAGTATAATATATACCTACCTAGATTTATAAGAAGAAAAAGTCTAAACGTGTCTGAATAAACTACACGTTTCTCGGCTCTATGTTCTTGTTTACGTGGAAATTTCTATTTGGTGCGAGGTTTATGGTCACTTATCGGTCAACGGCAGCGACGGGGAAAGTGATATGAAAGGTAATAGACAAAAAACGATTGTCAATATTTTTTTGTTTCTGTGCAGGCAGGTTGAAATTGCATTTATTAAACATTTTTAACAATTGTCATCTTTATCCTTAAATATTATAAAAAAAAGTCTTCCGCTGCGTTTGTCTGTCTGTTCTTAAGAAACTCGAAGACCACTGAACGGACTGACATGCGATCTTACATCAGTTGAGTGGTTCCTGAGGAAGGTTTAGTATATAATTAGTTAAGTTTTATGTAAATTTAATTGAAATGAAAATATGACGCCGCATCTATCTTTGCCCGCAGGTAGTAGTAGTAGTAGTAGTAGTAGTGGGGCATCACTAGATATGGCGTCCAGTAGTCGCCATATTGAATTTTTACTAACGTCATGTCTTTAGTGACACTCGTCGGACTAAGAGAAATCGATTGATGTGTGAATTAGAAGACCTAGCCCAGGCGTTTATATTGAATAGTGCTTCAAAGGAACATACATACATACATAGCGTCTCACTCATTTGGGTCGCGCAGTCGGGTTAAAACTCATGCAGACATGCGGCTAGAAACTATTAAGTGACATGTTTTGTATCGTACATGATACAACAACATCTCAATGTATGTTAGTTCCGTGGCACCGCGTGCTCGCAGCAGCGTGGCCTCACACGTGACCGCTGCTACCATTTTAAAATGTTACACCGATGCGAGAGCCGAGCCGCGCGCGCCTTTGTACCGCATCTATACTAACTTGTTTTTTTATAGTAATGTAAAAAACAATAACAAATAACATTGTGAAACTTCGCAGGGCATGCTAGGTACTACAGGTGTTTTTGTATCTTATCTTAATCGAAATTAATCGGCGGGGAGGCTTCGATCATGGCCGTTTATCTTGTTAGGGTATTTTCAAGTATGATTGAATAGGCACCTTCGCGTTCCATCAGGCTTGATTGCAGTCAAGCGCTAGCTAATGAATCATAAAAAAAATCTTATATTATATCCCGTAGTTAGTATCTTGGCATGGCGTTTACTGAGAACTCTTGTTCGCGTCAGTTACAAATAGATTTATAGGTTATTAATTCATCAGAATTAGTCCTATGGATTATTAAACTATAAAATGCCAGCTCGCAGCGGAGCGCTGTAGCTTTCGGGTCGTTTGACCCTGTCCGCTCGGTTGATGGGCCCCCGAGCACAGTTGCCGTAGGGAAGTTACTGCCTAATACAGCCCTATTTAGTCGCTGGCATTACGTTAATTGGTGAGATGTATACGAAAAACTCTTATATCCTGTATTATTAGCTATAGAAATATTAGTTCGTTCAAGTAGGAATTGTATCACAAAGAGCTCTCAGGCCTTGGTGTTACGGTTACAGTGTTTCGGCGTAGCAACGTGGCGTCGCACGTGATCGTGTCATTACCATTTTAGAACTCGTACACGAAGTAGTAGACTGTAAACGACTAAATTTAAACGAGTAATTATTTAAATTTATACAAACATGTTTCTACATTTTATATTTTTAACTCGCCCGTCACTATTTAAAGCATTTGGAATTTGAATTACATATAAAAAAAAACTAGGTAAGAATACGAAAATAAAATGAGTTAGTTTTATTGTTTTAGGAAAACACGTAACGTTCTCGTACCAACGTTTTTATGTTAGGACAAATTATATTCGACTATTTTTTCTATTTGTTACGTTTTTTATGATAGATACAGGCTAACTTTGAATGTCAGTAAGCTCTAAGCTGTTGCTATATACATTTTGGCCTTGAATGAAGGTGCTTATTCACTCTTGATTTTTCTTTAATATAGTATGCATTTAGTTGGTAAGAACAACAGAATCTATAGTAGTTTAACTTTAGCAGGGGAGCGGGGAGACGAGCATTAAAACTTACCCCGCGTTTGGGGCTGCTTGTAATAGTAGGATTTGAAAACCATTTTTCTACTTTCCAAGATTTATTTATTCAGCATATTTAGCTGTATAGAGCGACAGTTGAAGGATGTGGTCCTTGCATGCCTGTTTGTACGCGTTGCTCTGTTTATTGACAGTTTTCCACTTCATTCTTTTGGTCCATCAATAAAAAACTCTAAATGGATTACATACTTCTTTCGCATTGTTTACTGACAATGTGAAAGAAGTGTGTAATCAATTAGAAAGACGAATATCTTAGCATTCTAGTAATTCACCGTGCTGCTGCCAGGTCTATCGCGTGGCAGAGAGATTCAGCCAAATTTGGAAAGACTCCACTAGAGTATTGAATAAAATTAACAAAAAGACATAAATATTTAATTTTTAATCAGTCCATTTATTTTTCTATGAAATATTATGATCGAGGAGTATCGACATGATCACTCACTAAACAAATGATAGTTACCAACACTGTTGTTGTTAGCTCCACATCGCTGCAATTAAACCAAGCCTGTTATCAATAACTGCATACGAAATGATCCCAGTATAAATATTTAGGGCCGTCCGCCGCCCGTATCGATATCGCCGTGACCCAGTTGAGAGCATCTAGCGACGATGTTTACGTACATTACGACTATCTAGATTGTGACTGTTTGTTTAGATGCTTACCGTTATCGGTTATTGATTTGGTGTTATTGTTTTGGAGTATAATTTCTTGGGCGATTTTATACTGTTATTGCCGCCAAGTTATTGTATACGTACACGCCTCATTCTCATTGGGCTAGGTAGGTCCTTCCACTTGCCACGACGACGATAGAACATCCTTCCTATTTCATTAAACCTTTAAAGGTTGAATGAATGAGCATATTAGTTTAGGGTATTCTTGACCTGGACTTTACTAAAATGTCCTGAATTTGGTCCAGGGACCTTTTCTCCTTATAATATTCCCATTCACTCTCACTTTATAAATCCCTTTCCTACGTCTCCCTACATCCATTCAAGACCAAACCATCAACATAACTTTCTCGATTTAAGTCCCTACATCTTCTTCTCCATTATTACAGGCATATTATTTTTGACGGCCTCCGTGGCACAGTGGTATGCAGGATTTACAAGACGGAGGTCCTGGGTTCGATTCCCGGCGGGGCAGATTGAGATTTTTCTTAATTTGTCTTGGCCTGGCTGGTGGGAGGCTTTCGCCGTGGCTAGTTACCACCCTACCGACAAAGACGTACCGCCAAGCGATTTAACGTTCCGGTACGATGTCATGTAGAAACCGAAAGGGGTGTGGATTTTCATCCTACTCTTAACTAGTTAGCCCGCTTCCATCTTAGATTGCATCATCACTTAACATCAGGTGTGATAGCAGGGCCAACTTGAGTTTTTTGAGCACTGTTTGTCAAGTTACACTTTCTACCTTGTGAAATGTTGCTCTATACTTTTCTCCACCATATTTAAATTCTGCGCTTTATGGACTTACTAATTAATTTGGCAAATTAATCATACAATATAAAACATAGTAAAGGTTACATACATATATACTCATGCCTCATTCTCAAAGGGCAGAGACCACTTCCTTCTACGTGCTACGATCCTTGCATATCTCTCTTGCCTATTTAACGTGTAAAGGTCTACAGTTAGATTTTTTTTTAAATTAGATTAAGTTAGGTGGTTTAAAATGTGTATTTATTGAAAAAAATATAATTTTAAACGAAACTAATAATCTTAATTATCGACTTAACCCCTGTGGGCCTGACATTCAAACCTTCTTTGAGGCCCGCGGCTACCCGGGTAGCGACGGAGCTGTAATGACAGCCGTCATTATTTGCCTGACGGTTGCCAGGGGACCCCTCGGGGCTGTGAAACTTTAATTGACTCTTATTGTAATAAAACTAGTAAAGCATTATTCAGAAAGAAAAACGAACAACAAAGTTTTTAGTCTCGCCTATGAAAAACTTCGATACACGAATACGACGGTGCTAAATAATAAACAAACCTATAAATAAACGAGTCGAGCAAAAATAACGGATTCAAAGCCTCAACGTATGAATGCGAAGCCGAAAAACAAATCTATAAAGCCAATCTTGTTTTTAAAACGAACACACAACTATAAATAGATTGTATTAAATTCTGCGAATAGATTATTATGATTATGAACATATACGAAAGGATAATAGCTTTTTAGAGATGTAAAAAATGCAGCCTAATAACGTAAAATCCATTGACGTCACGACTTGTTTGCGTACAGGTAGTGGCATGTGTGAAAAGTTAAAAACATAGCCGCAGAATGTCAAAAAACCGGTCAAGTTGAAGTCGAACTGACGCAAAGAGATCCGTATAATTTGAGTACAATTTAGCTGACATTATTGAGGATCAACTGTTGTATTAATAAATCAACTTCACTAATAACTTAACTGAGGGACTCTCAATCTTATTTTTCCTTTGGAAATCTTCATACATATCAACATAGGAAGCCGCTATTTTACCAATGGCATGTACCTTTTCTTAAACTATAATATATCACTCTTAACTCAGCGAGCACTACTATCAGTTAGTATTGAGTTCTTTGCGATTGGGACTTCGATAACTTGAGAATTATATATTTTTTGGGAATTACATAAATTCAAGAAATTGTACTCCTGAATACTCATTTTCTCTCTTCATCACCTTGATGTGCGTTCCTAAGACCAAAGGTTTCCTGTAAAACAGACAAATAAAGTGGCCTGTAGTGAGGAACTCGTAAGAGTTCCATTTTATCAATTTGAGTTACGGAATCCTAAAAACTTAAAAACGTGATTCAGAATATCGAATAAACGTTAATAAATGTATCTTAGTGGTATAATTAGAGGCCATAATTTATGAAATTAATATCCTAAATGTCTTAAAGGAGAGGAAATTAAGAATCTTACAACAAGACTTTGTCATTACCTGTCTCTTGCGGGCCAGTGTCTGCGGATATTTTGAAAAATTTAAGGAGTTAAGGTTCCTTTACAACCTGCCTCGTTGGTACGGGGATTTGTTTGAGTGACTACTAGCTATACAACATATAGTGCTGGCTTCATTCAGGTTTCGGTTCGAGCATTCCAAAATATTAGGGGTTTCTTTATTCGAGAGTTGGTATGTCGTTCTATCCTCTTGCTTAGAGCATATTTTGCATGCAATAATTCTTCTGAACTTTGACTAAATTAAAAAATCCTATAAGCTACTTGTCTAGTGGTAACTTTCTTACTGGAGGGTCAGAAGTTTAAGTTGATATCTCGGTTCCAATACTGACAACAACATATAACAAAAAGCTGACTTGATGTTGAGAATGGCACATATAGAAAATCATTTGATTGTTAAACGAACGAGCAATATACAAACAGCTCGAATTAAAAACTAGTATCGTATAACATAAGAAAAGCCATTTTCAAGTGATGTATTTATTTTAAAAAGAAATAATGTTAATAGATTCATGGCGTAGCATAGAATGAACGAACAAGTTCATTTGACGCAATCACGCGCACGCCACGTGTGTAATGGTGTTAATGTGACGCTTAATGAGATAGATCGTTAAAACGCGCCTTAACATATTGTTAAAAGATAATACAAGTAGATAAATCATATTGGAAGCATCCACAAAACAAGATAAATGGCGAAGTTTTCATAACTTTGCTCCAAAACGGATTAACGCCGGGCTTTGGCTTAATGTTTTTACTCTAATAACGATACCTGGCGGTAATGAAAATGACTGAGACCGACGCAAAAATGTGCTCTAAGGGCCTACGCTAAAACTGACGCATTTTGAAGTTGTACGCAGTCGCGGCCACACGCGACGGGCAACCACCGCGGCCAGCAAAACCGCGCGCGGGCACCCGTCGCGAATGGACTCATACGTCATAGTTACACTGACAAGTATAATTTTATTCAATAAAATCAAGAAATAATTTATTTGACCGTAGCATCGAACGACGAACAACTGATTTGAAGAAACAAACACGCTCGCGTGTGTCGTCGTGAAGGACGCCTGCGACCGATGTACCCGCGCCAACTGCGCGATAATACAAGTTGATAAATCATATTGGAAGCATCCACAAAACAAGAGAAATGGCGAGTTTCATAACCGCTCTAAACGGATTCGCGCTGTCTTAGCTTCATATTTTTCCTTATACAACCGGTGAGCGGTAATGAAAAGACCGCGCCAGCTCTAATGTGCTCTAAAGCAACGACGGTGTTACAACACCAACATCCCAACTCCGGCCTAAGAATTTTTACTTTCAACAACTTGTTAGGAAAAAGTGAATCTCGATTTTTACAGTTCGATCCAGGACTTCGAGATCCAAAAGCTAACTTTTTTTTAATAATTACAAGTCAGTCCTTGACTACAGTTACACGTGATGGAAGGTGATGAAACAATCTAAGATGGAAGTGGGCTTGTACTACTGCGTGATCTAGGAGTAGGATAATATCCACACCCCTTCGGTTTTTACACGACATCGAACCGGAGCGCTATGTCGCTTGGTGGTACGTTTTTAACCGACGAAAAAAAACGGAGGAGGTTCTCAATTCGACACGTATATATTTTTTTTTATGTATGACCACGAATAACTTTTTACAGAGTTGTCCGATTTTGATAATTCTTTTTTTATTAGAAAGGGCATACTTCTAAGGTGGTTCCATTTTCATCATGTTAGGATCTGATGATGATATGCTGGGGAAATTGAAGGAACTCTTCAAATTTTGGAGGCACGCTTACAGCGATTTCGGTCTTTATCTCGGCATCGGTAGCTTTTTGGCTACTAGTGCCTTATAATATACTATGACAGTATAGTACGAGTACGTTACGTGGCGATAAATCACTAAAAAGTAAGAAATAAAATTTTTTAACAAAAAATAGAACTGACTCAAAACGCACTAAAAAGTAAAAAATAACTGTGTCATTTAGTTGCTTTAATTTTCTTAAGCATATCTAGGAGTCGGTGCCAGCCAAGGTTTCTACTTTAAGGACGTTACCCAGAACCCACAAACTGCTTTACTACGTAAAATAAATGTTCCTTAAACTTGGCTGGCACCAACTTCATAGATATGCTTATGTAAATTAAAGCAACTAAATGACACAGTTATTTTTTACTTTTTAGTGCGTTTTGAGTCGGTTCTATTTTTTGTTATAGTCAATACTGTGGTAAAGCTAAGGCCTCCCACCAGCCATTGCGTATATTATTTAAAAAAATACATAACCAGAATATTTTTTAGTTTTTACTAAGAGCTGTCAATGACGACTTTGATTTGGCCGAGCGCCAAACTGCCAAACATCATAATATTTTCGCAACGTTGCTTCCCCATCAAGGCCGATATAGTCTAATGACTCTACGCGTGACGTCTTGTGAGTCTCATCTGGTAGCGCTCTACCTCACTCTGAATCTATTTCAGTTTGTTTTTTGATTATTTCTATATCTTGGATTCGTTTTTATGACAGGTAGGTTTCTCACATAGAGTTGTTAAATGAGTTATTATGTTGAAACATTGACTATGTTTTTTTTTGTTAAATATGAGCATATATATTAATAATTGTAATATCCCCTTTAATTAGTCGTTAAGACTGTTAGGAGAGCGTATATATTTTTTATTTGTACACTATAACGAAGAAAAACATAGAATGGCTTTGTCGCTTAGCAGCGATTCATTCGAACGGGTGGAGATGTAATAATGTGTGACTTCTCGGTGTTAAGTTCGCACCTTAATCATGAGGCTATTGATCCTTAATGACTGTTATAACTTCGTAAATATCACTAAACAGTAATTTTGGCGCAGTGGTACGCGCGGTGGATTTATAAGACGGAGGTCCTGGGTTCGATCCCCGGCGGGGCAGATTGAGATTTTTCTTAGTTTCTGATGGGAGGATTTCGCCGTGGCTAGTTACCACCGTACCGACAAAGACGTATCGCCAAGTGATTTAGCGTTCCGGTACGATGTCGTGTAGAAACCGAAAGGGGTGTGGATTTTCATCCTACTCCTAACAAGTTAGCCCGCTTCCTTCTTAGATTGCATATCAGGTGTGATAGCCGTCAAGGGCCTATTAGAATGATGTCAGTTTATTTCTCTTAACTCTTTTATTTAATGCCCTTAAGTTACATCATACATAGCTTAGTTCACCATCTTCGAGAGTGTGTCATCTTTGATTTAGTTTATCATCACTTCTAGGCTATGTTTAATTTCAACTCAGTGAGTTGGAGATAATTGTTTTTAAAATTTAATAACAATACGAGTCTTTGACCATAAACAACACATCGTAAATTGTTTTAAATCTTTCAGGTTTTTCCACCCAACCCAAAGGTTTCATTATGCAACTTAAGTAACTTTATCAACAATATATATGAATAAATACAATTATCTAATTAATAATTTACTGGTTAATTATTAATTAAATATTTAATAAAATCGAAGTATTAACTGACAGACTTTGTACGAGTATCTAACCAATGTAAAAAGCTAAACATAAAATTTACTAATATATTAAATAAATATAAAATAACTAATATATTAAATAAAATTTACTAATATATTATTTTTGAAAAACAGTTCCGAATTTGCTATCTGTATTTAACAGAGAAACCCGGGTTAGATGCCAAGCTGCGACTTAATATAAATTTCTAACATGACAACTACTCAACCGGACAAGTGATATTTCGATAGGCTACCCTAACAACCTATTAGGAATACGGGTTGAATAAATTTCTACCTTTTTCAAGTTAGGTATTCGCTAATTATGAAACTAATGAGGTCGTTAGCAGGTGCTTACTTATTGTTGATAAATAAAATGTAATATAAACATTGAATGCTTTACTTTTGAGAATTATAAGTTTTGACACATATTTGTGAATATCACAACCACTTTTGCTGTGATCTGCAAATTCGTATGGCACGATGTAACATGTACTCGTTAATACTAACAACAATAACTCTATTTACTCCTAGCATCGCTTGATCTGTTGGGCAACTCTTAACATCTCAAAAATCTGATTTTCTGAGATTCCGATTAATAAAGAAAAAACGTGTGCACGTTTGCATATTATATTAAATTGGCATGTTTTATAAAATACATTCTTAATTGCAGTAAATCATAATTATCTTTATATTATCAGAAATCGACTTCAATGAAGACGATTATACTTTTTTAAATTAACTAATTTAACTATAAACAAACATAATATGTATACTATTAATTTAGTTAACATAAATTTCGCCAAATGTTATAAAAAATTATATCTTTTTAAACAATCTTTACTCCTCCACCTGTATATTATACAACTAACAAACCATGTAGTATTTTATACAACTAAAAACCGCGTTCAAACACTAAAACCATGTCCTACCAACAGTCGATCTAACACTAGCTGTTTGTCGACAGGCATGAAAATGACCATGTCCACGACCGCCACGATGAGCGCGCGAGTGCATCGAAAGGTGATGCGCGCGCCGCATAAACGTGCGCACCCGGGCAAGTACCTGCACGCCGGCAAGATGGTGCACCCGGGCAAACATGCGCAGCTGGGCAAGTTCGGCAAGCTGGGATACGCGCACGCACATCCGCACCCGCACGCGCACGCCGCTCGCCCGCCTGACGCCTGCGAGAACAGTAACGACAGCGGCCTCGGACCCGACCCCGTCACCAGGTGAGCGACACGCTTGCTGTATGCACTTTGCCTGTATCGCATGTTCCTAGGTTCGAATCCTGGGTGTGGCTAATGAAAAAATTACAAAATTTCTTAGCCCGAAGTTAGGAAGTTGATGGTGTTATACCTCCGCATCTCCCGGAGCTAAGTCGTAGCTGTTAGTGATCGCTACGAGATTAATATCATCTATCTCCCTTACTCCGCCATTCGGCATTAGAGCAGAGTGGTAGCTCCAAGCTTTGTACCCCACTATCCTAATAGGAAGGAAATAATGATGATGCCTGTGTACAGCAAAGCATCTCACGTAGTTAAGTATGCCTTGGTTATTAAACAGAGATGTCCTGGGTTCGATTCCCAGATCCATTCGTTATTAATCATACTGTACCACAAAGCAAAATAATGGTTTGCCTGTCAAGTAGGAAGGTATTTATATCGCAAATAATCAATGTCTGTATGTTTGTTCTGTCACCACTCCAAAATGACGCTGGTAGTAACAACTAAAATTAATTTGTACGTTAGATGTAGGTTAGCTGAAATAAAACCGAAACAATGCATTACCAAGTATATATGTAGTTAGTGTTGCTTCTTTAAATTGTCATTCAAAAATATACCTTGAAGATTGTATGTGTTACTAAATTAAATTGAATAAATACTTAACTCAGACTAACGCAGAGGAGAAGCGTTGCGTCACGTCATGAGTTTTACTTATAGCCATCTCATCTTGCTTTGTATTCACTATCTACATAGCAACTTATGCGATAAAAAGTATACATGTTTAATGTGATACACAATAGTAGAGGACGCCCGCGGTTTCGCCCCGTTGTTCTCGTTCCCGTGGCATTTTCGGGATAAAATGTGGCCTATGAGTTATTCTAATATGTAAGCTATAATATTGTGAAGTTTCATCAAAATCCATTCAGTAGTTCTTGCGAGAAAGAGTAACAAACATCCATCGATCCATGCATACAAACTTTCGCGTGTATTATATTGGTAAGGATATAATTAACTAATTCGTTCACGCGTAACAAATGTAGCGAATTAAGTTATCATCCGAAAACACCGGAAGCATGATGACAACGAGGAAAATAACAAATTAGACTACTGGAGCATCATAATAACATCCCAACTAACTATAAGGAAATAATGCTAAGGCTGCTACACAGTGTACAACGACATTATAAAAATAAATAATACAAAAAGTTTTACAGTACAAGTTCTTAATAAATATTACAAAAAATTTTAACAAAAAATAGAACCGACTCAAAACGCACTAAAAAGTAAAAATGACTGTGTCCCTTAGTTGCTTTAATTTACTTAAGCATATCTAGGAGTCGGTGCCAGCCATCTTCAATTTTTATTTCTTACTTTTTAATGATTTATTTAGTTATACGGCACTTGTAGCCAAAAAGCTACCGATACTTACAATAAAACCGACATCTCTGCAAGTCTGCCTATAAAATTTGAAGAGTTTCTTCAGTTTTCCCAGGATATCATCATCAGATCCTAACATGATGACTATGGGACATCTTGGAAGTGTGCTTTTTCTAATAAAAAAAGAATTATCAAAATCGGACAACTCTGTAAAAAGTTACGCGTGGTCATACATAAAAAAACCTCAGTTTTTTTCGTCGGTTAAAAAAGTTGCCGCTGCTTTACTGTAGTAAGTTAAATGTTTATATTATGGTATCTTGATAATAGATACTCTAAAATATACTTAGAAGTAGAATGTTATCTAATGGTTATCAAAAAATTAAAATATTTTGTTACTTTTTAGTTATTGTTGGCACAAGCATTAGGCTCATCGGTTTGTAATACTGTCGCATATTCCAAAGCAAGCAAGTTTCAGGGCACTTGAATACGCCCTTCGATGCATCGCCTTCCGCTTGACCTGTTAATTTATGTGTCTGTAATTTTATGCGCAATGCTGCTTGACGGCGAAAACGATGCTGAATGAACAAATGAAGTTGTATTGAAGTCGGTGTACAATGATTAACAGAAATCGGAATTCATCAATGACATTTTGTCGTACTGACAGTCGAACGGGATGATCGACGAGATGTTCGGACGATGCATTTTTTTCAACAATCGCCAGCACTTTCCTCAAAACGAGTGCTGTCACAAAGATCTTATATATATAAATATTAAAAAAATTGACCCAAATTATGTAACTCGTTTCCGAAATACTGCTAGGGGAACAAAAATCGCTCGTTGGTTAATAAGATACGATTGTTAGTGTAAAAATGTATCTATAAGTCCACCGTACAATCACCATGCGGAAATTGTAACCACGCAGAGGATGAACTAACCAGTCTGACAAACTACAAACCTACTAAATTCATAACTGCTAACACAAACAAGTTACATCATCGACTTAGGCCTGTGTGCACCAAGATTTCGGGTGTCATAACCAACGATTAAATACTACTATAAATTTACTATTTATAATAAACACGTACGCCGGTAAGGATGTAAACCGGGCGGTTATCTTAACCGAGCTTACGTCCTTAACCGGTGTACGGGTTGTCGTGAACAGTAAGCTTATAACCGTATATGTTAACCGTTGGTTATGATAACCGAAATCTTGGTGCACACATGCCTTAGACCACTTTGGTAACTCGCGCAAACGGGCTATTGGCACATTAGTCATAATGTACAACGTCCAAGTAATGTACGGTAAATGTTATAAAATATTTATTAGAATAAATACCAATAAATGAAACTACGAGTTTCAAGGCACACGAAATTACTGCTTGCCAGACTTATTAATGAAAATTGTTCAAATTGGTACACCAGTGCTATTTAAGGAACAACGGTATGGTATAAGTTTATTATGACCCGTGAACACAAACCGGTAGTAGCTGTTGGTAACACTTTATAAAGAAGACGCTAACAGCTCGGTGGAACGTGTGAGCATTGTTCAGCCATTTACGAGAGAAACACGCGTGTGTAACAGAATTATTAACAAGCCTCTGAGATACAAATTCTGTTAAGAAACTAACAGTTAAACACAACATTACTTTAACATTGTAGAGATTCAGATATAAACTGATAGCTTCTGTTCTCTAAATACGAGTACATGAAAAGACAAAATTATTTTATTAACAGAAACATTTCGATTATTATCGATAACATCTAATGATGATCATTAGAAGAGTAAAAACTTTTGAATAAAAAATTCATTCGTTAGAAAAATGTTTGACGTGGGATGTATAATTTTATTTCAAAAAATTTTAAACAAAAATAGAACCGACTCAAAGCGCACTAAAAAGTAAGAAATAACTGCGTCATTTAGTTGCGTTCATTTACTTAAACATATTTACGAAGTCGGTGTCGCAGTTATTTCTTACTTTTAGTTGGTTTTGAGTCGGTTCTATTTTTTGTTAAAAAATTTTATTTCTTACTTTTTAGTGATTTATCGCCACGAATCGTACTTATACTATACTGTCATAGTATATTATACGGCACTAGTAGCCAAAAAGCTACCGATACTTACACAAAAACCGAAATCGCTGCAAGTGTGCCTCATCATCATCAACATGATGACTATGGGACGATATTGGAAGTGTGCCCTTTCTAATAAAAAAAGAATTATCAAAATCGGACAACTTTGTAAATATACGTGGTCATATGCGGTAAAAAAAATATATACGTGTCGAACCTCCCCCCTTTTTTTTTCGTCGGTTAAAAAGCGGAATGTCATGTCTAAATCAGGACGTCCGGCAACTATGGCTCCATAAGTCATCTTATTTTTAAGAGAGCCGTTCAAATGCTGTTAATAATGGTGATAATAAAAATAATTAACAAAATTAACTATTCAAAATGAACATATTATTCTAACAAAACAATTTGCGAATTAGAATTTGAATAGAACACAATGTATTGTAATATCATAGTATCTATTCATCTAGCAGTTCAGCGATGCATCGTCTAGTCTGTAGCGCTTCGCACGGCGGGCACACGACGCGAGCGTGGTGGGCGCACGTGCTAATTCCTATTTCCGGCACGTAGCCGCTGAATCACCGCTACTGCTGGCTGCGATACGATCTGTGGGCTGTGTTGTGAGGCTTACGTTGACTTATCTCGCACACTGATAGCTATAATACGCTTTGTCGTTTATCTTTGTTTGTTTTACTGTCGTGTTGTTTACTATTTCTCTTCTACAACAATTCGCACTGTGCTTTAATGTGTTCTTATTATTATCCTTATTTGCTTTTTTATAGTTCTGTTCATCATTATTATCAGTCTATTTAACGACCCGCTATAGGGTCAGGCCTCCCTCCTTATAGGAGAGGAGTTATGGAGCGTAGACTCACCACGCTGCTCCAGTGCGGGTTGAGAACTTAGGATGATAATGTTTTATTCAATAATGATCAAAGTGCTCTACAAAGCACGGGGGTGTAACACCACCAACTTCGTAACCCCGGGCTTCGAAATAACTGAAAATTTCATAGAAGAATTATTCCGGCGACCCGATCCAGGACCTCGTGATCGAAGTCCACATAGGCTACCAACTAGAGTCTAGACTAACAAAGCAACTTTAGTACCTATAAAACCAATAAATAACCTCCATTTTATTTTCGTAGTCGAAAGTAGAACTACGTCAGGTGCGGATACCTTAGTTTTAAATGGTCCCCAATTTATAATTTAATGAAAACACCGCGTCGGTGCGTTTCCCGAGCCACCTGTTTCGCTTGTATTCGTCAGAAGCCGGTTTGAACCGCTCCGTCGGCTATATTTATAACTCGGCGAGTTAAATATAAACACACGTGACCTTCGCTTTGGAGATATCATTCAAAAATTATCAACGCTCTCCCGATAACGCGGTGTCGTTATATGTAACTTGCTAGAACTATTTTATAATGTGTACTCTTTTCGGTGTTATGTATTTGATGATAAATATGAGGTTAAATATATATTAATAGATTAAGGCGGAAGAGTCTGTGGTTTGCTTAAACGCCCTCGTAACTACTTTTGTCTCGAATTAGCTAAACGTTGAGTTACTATCGTAGTTGAGGATTTAAACTATCGCGAGGATATTATTGTCGGAGTATGCCCGACTAGTTTCGAACCCATAGGAGCTTGTTATTTTTTATATTGATATATAAAATGGATATTAATTAATGGTAGTTATTTCGAAACTCTACGGGAAGGTGCAGGCCTTAGTGATTCTTTTAAGCTCATCAGAAATACAAAATAAGATTTTAAGAAAGAAAAACAACAAAAAACTACCTACAAAGTGCTACGCTACGTCCAATAAGACATTGGGTGTTAACTGATCATGTCATGTAATTACACCCTCAATCATGAACCCCCTTCAAACTGAAATACAGCATTGATGTTTGGCGACAGACATAGCCATGGAACACCAACGACTTCGTGGAACAAGTTTTGTCCAACTTTGTTTTGTAGGTAATAGTTTACTGCTATTTGTAGGTGATTCGCATATTAAGGTAATCTTGCTGCTTTTCAGCAAGCAATTCTTGCATACCCAGACGTCGACTACGAAGCCTACATGCGGGTTGCACACTAAATCCATTTCCAATCCAGAAGCAAAAGATGTAGTTGACCATCATCATCATCCAACACTGCACTGTCAAGTGCGGGATGGCCATTCCAGCTCCTTGGTGCCCTAACATCCACGTGCTTTGCCCATTTTAATTTTGCGAAAGTATGTCGCAAAAGTCGCAAGTAATAGTTATTTCGTTTTCCTTGTAACCAAAATACCGCAGTATGTACGTCGCAAATATAAGACGATGTGTGAACGGCAAGAAGGCGTCGCGAGATAAACGAGCTCCAGTTATAGAGGAATTATCACTTGCGCTTGCGTCATTGCGTTCGCAAAACTAAAGTTACTAGAACTGCTACTATTGTCTGAGAGGTCCTGGGTAATAGAGGTTCCATTTCCAACTAGACACTGTAGAATTGTATACTTTAAAATCGATTTAACTCGGTCGCGTTCAGAAAATGAATGCAGCAGAACCTTGTTAAGGATGTTGCCTGGGAGATATGTTAGATTAAAGATGTCTTGCTAGGGCGAAATTAATATTTAATCTAAGGAAGATTTGGTATGAAATATTTTATTATAACGAAAGAAATTGCAGTTGATGCAATGTTATTATGGTGAAATCGGCTCGCATGACTTCATTCTTAGTGTGGTAGACTTTTATAGTAATTATTCACCATCTTAGCATCAAATATACTTGCCGTGCAACCAAATATACGGTGCGCTATACCAGTAGGTACAATTTCACGGACAATCCGGTTCCTCCGACAAAAACGCACTACTTCCCGGGACGAGCTTTGGAAAAACAAAAATTACATAAGTATTTACACAGTTTAATTAGTACTGAAAACATCCAAGTAATATGATTTTTACATGAAATACGCACAATAAATAAAAAAAGATAATTGGCAAAATAATTATTCAATAACTTCATAAAAGTATACAGAACAGACGACGTTGTATTTTAAGTTAACGTTTGTCATATTTTTCTTTAAGTTAACAACTACACAAAATTATTTTACCACTAAATCTGTTTTAGACTACTGATTCTAAGAGACAGATATAGACCTTTGGACCATCACAAAGAATGAATCTACGGGACTGCGGTGGAAATTTGATTTTTGATGTAATGAATTAATTCCATAAATTTTTTTGTTAACGCCCCAAGAATTCCACCCTCAATATTTACAGGATATTTGGAGTATATTGTGTCAATGATTTTCCCCTATTTCTCCAAAAAGGTGGGAAATCTGAAAACAGTGTCGCGTGTGCGCAGATTGTCGGACGCGCCGGACGACTGGGAGCCGCCGGGCTGCAAGCGGCGCCGCGACGACGGCGTTAAGGTAGAGTGCGACGACGCGATTGACGCGTACTCGTACGCGACAGTCGCAGCGCCCGCGCCGCTCGCCCCGCACGCCCCGCCGCCGCCGCCCGCCGGCGACGCTGCATCCGCCCTACCCCTCCCCGCGTACGTGTTCACATTATTTATTCCAAATTTAAAGTATCTAAATTGAACTACCTTCATTTATGATGCTAACTTTTGCTTTCGTGTGGGTTTCGGTTATTTTTAAACTAAATACCTCTAAACATGTTGTGCACTTTTACGATGGGTAACAGAACATAATTCCTTACACTTGAGTGTTAGGAATTAATTACCTTCTAAACATAAATAAACAAGAACATGTTATTTTTCATGTGTCCCCTTGCCTCTAGGTAAGGAGAGACGTATCATATTTAATTTTAAATCAAAATCTGTCCAAAATAGCGCTACTGTCAAATGGGGTACAATAACTATAATCTTAACAGTGAGTGGAAGATATTGAGTTCGAATATTTAATAATGAAAACTAACTACTAACTGTATCATTAAAGTTAAATGATTGAAACATTGACATATTATGGATTGAAAGAAAGAAATATTACGTTATATACGTTTATAGCGTTTAAAGTAGCTACATTAGCACCTCCCTATTATATTTCCATGGACACTTTTTGAGTCCGATAATAATCCATAATCGCAAGGTTATACCTACTCGTAGTGGCTCAGCCTTCTAAATATGTTAATATGAGTATCTACGACTTCATTTATGGTGATCACATCGCACCCTATTTTCGTTTACGTAAGGGGATTGGGTAAAATGGTAACTTTAAACTAAATAAAAGTTCACGTATTGCTACTATATAAAAGATGAAGAATACCATGTTCAATCTAAATAATTATTCATTCAGATTCAATAAAATGTTTAGAAACCGAAATTCATACAAGTGAGAGCAAAAGTTAGAATATGGTAAGCGTGTAGAACCAAGACTAAGCACTTTCAATAATCTGTTTTAACATACATGCGTAGAATGGGGAAGATTTTATGCTATTTTAATCGTGATGATTTTGGTTAACCTGTTTCTGTTTTTTATTTTTTTATTTGTCAGTTTATGGTAGAAATATTATGTATAAAAAATAGACACTTTATTATGGTAACATTCAATAAAATAGCCTGATACTCCAGTCAGGTCATCTGTCATTGTCACAATAATTCGCCTGTCCTTTAGTTGCAATATTGTAATTAACACGATTATTTTCTAAAACTCAAAAAGTTTAGTTTTGGTTCACCTCGCGATCTAATTATTGGCTCAATTAAAACAATTGTGTCTCGAAATCATTCCATTGCGACACATTGCGGACGCAACGTCATTACTTCTGACTTGTGAAAGCGAAGTCAACGTGCGTACGCGGCGTCGTTCTGATTTGCGTTATAATAATTCCGACACATCTCTACTCTAACACGTGTTCTATAGAAAGAAACGCAAACGCACTGCAGAACGCACGTGGCATGCCGTCGTCGTCTGTCGTCTAGTAATACAAATGTCCTCTGGTGTATCTACAGAGATCTTGATACCACAATAACCTAAGTAGAATTGAAGAAAGGCAAGACAAGGTTATGTAGTTGACGGGAAAAGGGAATATTTGTCTTGTTTACAGATATTAATGATTTAAAGACAAAAGTGTGCTTGTGTGTCATAGGTAAAATAAAAAATTGGAAATGGACGATTGTAGTTTGTTAGTTGTAGTACTTTTGCTTTGCTTTTTACCCTGGTGGCGGCTCCCGAGTTCGATTTCCGGCTCGAATCTGTCGTGCTATTCTGCACCGATGTTTTTGTAAGTGGACAGTGTAAGTCTTAAATTTGTCTCTAAATTGCTTTCTAATATTATGGATGGAGAGATAGAGAGACGAATACGAAGTTAGCTGTCGAGTTATAAAGGTATCATTACAGAATAGTTCTAGTTTAGTTTTGATGGTGATGGGCTTCTGGTGGTAGTTTAACGTATGTTTGATTATAAAAACTGATCTAAACGTCTGTTAGTTCAACCGTAGAAAACATGTGTGTTGAAACATTCCTCATTCCTATTTGTGTGTACCGAATTCTTGTTACTTGTTTCTGTCACTTGGCGAAAACGCAGTAGGAATATATTAGATAAATTGAATTTATTAAGATTATTTTAAATATAGATTATATCGGCAAAATAAAGCGTCATTGTAAACGATGAAGCACGAGTTTAGCCCAGTTGCTAGTCAAATGCAGGTTTGAAAGTGAGGCTACGGTTACACTATGTGATTCGCGGCTTGTACTTACGCGATCGGATCAATTACATACTTCTTTACGTTATACGCTTATGTTTGAAAATATTGTCGAGTGTCCTGAGTAAAATCAGGCATCGGAAGAAAACGTGTATTGTTTAGCTCTCGCAAATAATATAAAAATTTGTTTAGTATTCATTAAGATGAATTGTGAAATTACGCAAAATTACCGTTGTCTTTAATTCAATAACCATTTTAGACTATTCAGATGTTTTTCCATTGTGATGAGAGGAATTTCCTACAAAATTTATTATTAATTAACCTATTAATAAATTTTGATTATTTAAAAAATATTCAATTATATATAATTATTGACTATAAGTATTTTAGGTTGAATCTCTTATAGTGATCGCTAATCGAAGCTTAATGTAGTAGCCACCTTAGCCTTGCCAGCCTCGTGAGAGTTGTCAAACCTAATCACGTGCCGATACAGAAACATTAGGTAATGATAGTAGATATATATACCAGGTTTGTTTTTATTAGCCCAAGTTTATTTCGTCGTGGTATATGTAGATTATTCTGAGATGGTCCGTTAACAGATTCACACGATGAGCTTGTGTAGCTTCTACATAGATTATTTTGGGTTTAAATCTATGAGTATGGGCGGGCGCGCGCGGCTTCTGATAGTACAGTTCTGAACCTGAGCCGAATGTGCTAACCACTGCCGGAAGCCGAAAAAAACGTCAGATTTGAAGTTCGCAAAGCGGATGTAACAGAAATCGGTGTTCTTTAATGACATTTTGTCATATTGGACTGACAGTCGAACTGAAAGTGGAATGATCGACGAGATATAATCGAGACGACCTCCGTGGCGCAGTAGTATGCGCGGTGGGTTTATAAGACGTAGGTCTTGGGTTCGATTCCCTGCGGGGCAGATTGAGAATTTTCTTAAATTGTCTTGTTCTGGCTGGTGGGAGGCTTTCGCCGTGGCTAGTTACCACCCTACCGACAAAGATTTAGCGTTCCGGTACGTTGTCGTGTAGAAACCGAAAAGGGTGTGGATTTCATCCTACTCCTAACAAATTAGCCCGCTTCCATCTTAGATTGCATCGTCACTTAACATCAGGTGTGACAGCAGTCAAGGGCTAACTACAAGTCGATAAAAAAAAACATTCGTACGATGTATTTTTTTCAAGAATCGACATAGGTACTGGTCTGCCGCTGTTTACGCGACAAGTGCGGGCAAGGCGCGGTGGCTAGGCGCGAACAGTTAAATGATCTCAGGTTATTTGTGATTTGATCTCTTGCCTCGTATTATTGTCTACGAATACATCGTTATTCCTTGCGCATCATTATAAAAGTGTAATATTCGCGAAGCTGTTAAAGCCAACATACTTAAAGTATGTTGCATTTTACCAAAATCGATTTGCATTAATTAGTATAAAAGGGTACACTTATATAAACGAGGCTTATAACTGGTTTAAGTAAAACTCATTTGTAATATACACAAGTAGAATTACGAGTAAATTAAAAAAATACGATTTATTGAATACTATGAAATGGCCGGCTTTAAGTACATTTATTGAAAATTAACTTTCATTAGAGTCTGGATCTCTTTTATGTAATGAACCTGAATAAATAAATCCAATTTCAATCAAATCTAGTTTTATATGGTATCGAAGCTTATTACGAATTAATTTTCTATCAATCAATTTTAATTATATTCAATACAAAAAGTTGGGATCGACAAATTATAATTTATTCGTCCGCTTCAAAAAGCTCTTTTTATATTTACAGCTATTTGAATAAATTTCATAGCTCATTACATACACCCGTGACCCGACCCGCACCGCCTCGTCGCTAGGCGTCCACTAGTTGTCGACAGGTGGACGCCGCGTTGTCATCGGGTGGACCTCGCGTCGTCAGCGAGTTAGTCAACCCGCGCGTTGACGCGTCGCGACCCGCACGTTGCGGCACGAGGCGATCGGGTACTGATACGGAGTTGATGTAGTGAGCGTATGCCCATACAAATCCATACAAAGAATAATATCCACTCGAGGCTAGGCGGTGCGGGTCGGTGCCGGGTGTATGTAATGAGCTGTGATCTTAAATAGGGAGCTTAGGGCTCGCGCTCACTAGCGATTTCGATGTCTAAATAGAGATACTAACGTTTACGCTAGAGCCAGTAGGACGCTTCTTGAAAAAAATGCATAATACAACTACAAACATCCCTCCTTCAGTTCGACTGTTAGTCCAATGTTCTGACAAAATGTCGTTGGAGAATTCCGATTTGTGTTACATCCACTTCGCAAACGTCGTACATCGCCTTCATACTAACGTTTCATTTTCAAGATACAGGTTAAGGTGGCGTAATATCGACAGGACGAATGTCACAACCTTCGTATATGAGGACTATAGAGTAGACTAAAGTTAAGGCCTACTCATAGACCTTTATGAGTAGGCCTTAACTTTAGAGGTACAGACAGGACAGACATGGCAGTAATCTGCATTCATATGTAGTCGATATCCCATGGACGCGTACAAAACGTTTTTATACGTCGTTTGACGTATTTCCAATTGATCCATTAATTATGGAACACCCACCCAGCCCTCGTTTTCCCTACCACTTATGTGGGTATCTTCAAGTCAAGAGTGAATAGGCACCTTCTAGGCAAGCGCGTTTCACCGTAGGCCCCATCTTCGCTTGCCATCAGGCGTGATCGTAGCCAAGCGCTAGCCTGCCTATACGGAATGAATAAAAAGAATAGTTGTAAATACTTGATTACTGCAAATTTTAAAAATAGTTAAATAAATAACAACTTCTCTTTGAACTAAAGTACATAACAATTTTAGACTTGTCTGGTAGTAGCGCAGTGGACATCCAGTGGATCTTTGATCTAGTTCAGCAATATAGCAATATAGCCACGTGATATATTTATATTGCCAATTTAACTACAATCCAACAATAACATAACAATGATATAACTAATCGCAATTATACTCCAGTTTTTTGGACATATCGCATAATTCCGTGATAACGATTAAATGATATGTCACAGACGTCGTTATTTATATAGAGCAACTGATAAGTAGATACAACTGTACACATAAACATACAGTCCGAATGTACGCGTGGGCGTGTACAAAACAAGACTATCACGTGTGCACGTGTCGGCAAACGTGCAGTCGACGACATTATACTTTTTATTATGTTATCTATACTAATATTAGATGTAAAGAAAGTTAATTTTGTGACGTTCGTATTAAAAATACTAACTGTAATCATCGACATAATAAAATATGTTGCTTATGTCGTTAGTCTGTTAATGCCCTAATATAAATTAGGTTGGTTGTTTTGTTATCATTGTTGTTCTTATAATGTGACGCCACCATATTTAGGACTTACTTCCACTTCTTCAAACACTTATCCGTCCATCGATGGGATAATATCTATATAAAGGCAATTCCATAATTAATGGATCAAACGAAAATGGGAGATACGTCACGTTTGACGGCCTACGTGGCGCAGTGGTATGCGCGGTGGATTTATAAGACGGAGCTCCTGGGTTCGATTCCCGGCGGGGCAGATTGAGATTTTTCTTAATTTGTCTTGGTCTGGCTGGTGGGAGGCTTTCGCCGAGGCTAGTTACCACCCTACCGACGAAGACGTACCGCCAAGCGATTTAGCGTTCCGGTACGATGTCGTGTAGAAACCGAAAGGGGTGTGGATTTCATCCTACTCCTAACTAATTAGCCCGCTTCCATCTTAGATTGCATCATCACTTAACATCAGGTGTGATAGCAGTCAAGGGCTAACTTGTAGTCGTTAAAATAAAAAAAAAAAACCTAATTATCTAAAACTAATTTGACTACTTTTCTAAAAAACCTTGAGTGAAAGAAAATTTTTTTCTCTCCACTATAAGTTTTTTTCACAAACAAAATAAAAAAGATTATTTACGAAAACGATAGTGATTTAATATTAAACAAAAATCAAATCTTGAAAATTTTAATTAAAGCGGCTCCATTAAAAAATGTAATTTAGGACAGAGAAAAAGCTGTAACAATACTAATAACTTAGTTAACCAAAAGCTTGTGTGTGTATGTGTGTGTGTGAAAACTAGTCAAATTTGATTTAAATAATTATTAGACAATTATTAGTATTTCCCATTATTTTGTTTTGTTTGATCCATTTATTATGGGACACCTGTATATGTAATAAAAAAATTTAGCTACATAAACGGTTCATATATCTAGCGAAAAATACAGGAAAACTAAACCTCTTTTTTAAACAAAATCTATTAAAAATAGATTACCTCGTTTTTTCAAATGTTATTACAAAAACATTTTAAAAAAAAATTACATTCATTCGAACCTACTTATTAACATTCTGCGTTCGTCTCGATGTTTTCATACAAAATGTTATAACTGCGGATTGGGCGGATCTCTGTTCAATTAAAGTGAACGTTACGAGTACGTGATTGACGTATGTACTGCCTACGTAACAATTATAGATTTCGCCGACAGGCATTCTTGATATTTCTAATCATTATTTACATTGTTAGGCATTTTTATTGACTATTACAAAACACAAAAAATATAAGCATAAAAAGAGGTCCGTCCTTCCGTTGCGGGGCTTGTGAAGGCCCAAGGAATCGGTTGCTAATGCGCCAGAGTGAGGACCCTCTTTACAAAAGCTTCGCACCATCTCAAGAATTACCTTCTGATTAAGGTTCTTAAAATGTTGATCGAAGCTTTTCGCTATACGACTTTTGTCTGAAACGACTATAAAAAAAGAATGTCTTTAATTTACTTAACCAATAAGGCTTTTTAACGGTTTAGAGGGCTACCACAATGCTAAGTGTCTGGCGATTGAAGACACAATACACGCACACATACATAACGTCACGCCTAATTCCGATAGGGGTAGGCAGGGACTGCATACTTCCATATTATGTCACGGTCCTTGCATACTACTTTAGCTTATTTCCTTCTCATTTATCCTTTCATACAAGTTCGTCTTACCCTATACCTACTCTTGACTTGGCCATATTTTAAATTTGATCCAAATCATTTGCCTAGGCCTACCCCTTTCAACATTTCCATTCACCCTCGCTAAGAGACGAATATCTTAGCATTCCATGGATTCACCGTGCGGGTGCCGGGTCCATCGCGTGGCTGAGAGAAAAACTCCGAACAGAGCCCGAGACTTGTGACTCGGGTGTAGGTTTAAGGGTACCCTTTGTGACGCGCGTCAACACTCACCTCCTCTGTTCAAGTTATTCTCCCTGCCCAACCATATTCGGAAGGACCCTACTAGAGCAGCTTTGGACACTCGTTCCAATATGGAGCTTACTGCGCTTCTAGTAAGGCCAAGGTCTTTTAGCAGGTTGTAGAGAGACTTCGCTGGTATACCCCTCGCACCCACTTCTACCGCGTATAAACTAACCACATAGCCATTTTTGGTTAGTTCATTAGTAAGGTCATAGTATTTATTCACTTTGAATACATGGTCTTTAGGGATGTTTGTTTCCCACGGCACTGTAAGCTCGACAAGTACTATACGTTTAATTTGTTTGGAAAAAAGAAATATGTCCGGTCTAGATGTCGTAATAGCTAAGTCTTCCGGGATTTTATAGTGCTTATCATACGTGTCCATTAATATAGTCCAATCAGGAGCAGAGCCCAGAATTGAATAAGGCTTGCTGGTGGAATTTGTACTTGAGCCTGCTTTAACGAAGTTAGTTTGTCTTTTATTCGTCGTCAACCCTTTTTGAGCCCTAGCTACTGAAAGGCTTATAGCTTCACGTATGATTTCTAGTACTCTGTCGTGGCGGCGTGAGTAGAGACCCCTGTCCAGGAGCACCTTGCATCCTACCAATAAGTGCCTTGCAGTGCCCACTGCCTCACCACAGGTATAGCAAGATTTTTCCGAGGCTTTTCCCCATCTTACTAGGTTACTCTGATCTGGGAGAGTCAGTTGAAAGGCATTAAGATAAAATTTCAATAAGGCAGGAGACCAATCATACAGCAAGGCGCGCCACTTCAGAGCCAGAGGGATGCAGAACTCGCCTAAGTTTAACCACTCGTTTTGCATTTCTAGGTTCATGGCATGCACTTTGTAGTTGTCGTCCTCATCTTGTTTAAGAAAAGATTTTATTATGTCTTGGTCTTCCTTCTTACGTCTTGCACCCAACCCGGTTCTATTTACCTGAGCCCCTGCCATAAATTGTTTGTAAAATTGAAGCCTAGAGTCAAGTTTTTAGGAAGTGATGCAACTAGTTCGTCCTGGCACTTAACTAGAATGTGCGTTCTGGTAACCCTGAGGTGTTTATAGAGTTCCGATGGCCTTTTTAGTTTTAACCCAGAATTATTGTAATCTCTGAATAGAGTTGAAGGGTCAGCCGAGAGTGCTAGACCAAACCAAGACTTCAATGTTTTTATGACATTTGCATCTAGTTTTGCCAGATGGGTTCTGCCAATATCATAAACGAGGAATGGCCAAGTCAGACGTGAAGTGAGATAGTTGTCATAGACCCACGCTTTTTTTATATTGTTAATGGGCTGTTGGTCTACCTTATTGAGGTCATTTATGAAGTTATCGACGACTACCTCAAGGGATGGTGTGCGTCCTTTGTAATCAATCTTTCTACCGAGGAACTTAAAAGGCAATGCTTCAGCAATGGTGGTTACACTTTGGCCACTAATAGAGAGACCCGGATCGTAAGATGTAAATTTAGTATTTCGTCTCCCCAGACATAGACAGTGACATTTGCTTGGCTTTACCCTCAGCCCACCAGTCCATGAGCAGAACTCATCCACTACATTCAATAGCTCCTGACAGTGTTTTGGGTTTCGTGTCAGTAAAGCAAGGTCATCTGCAAAAGCTAAAATGGACTCTGTATATTTATTGTTGATTTTAAACCGATAGCCCCATTTCTTTTCTTGAACAATTAATTTTAAAATATACAATTTCTTACGTAAACCGTACTAACTATTAATATAACAATGCGTAAACCCGAGAAAAAAAAGTGCACTTAATTACGTCTGTACATTATTTTCCTACGCCATTGACATTTGACATGTATTGATGGCCACTGTACATAATGTAGGTATAGCATGTTATTTATAGGTCTTCGCTTCTAACTTTACTTATATTTAGAATTATCAATACTTAACAATTTCCTTTTCTCTACTAACTCCGCTAAATTAGCACGTACTTAGCTGGGCTCGTCTCATATTACGTGGTTTACAGAGTTTATCATTATCAGAGTCATGTGATTGATAATGTCGTATTAAATTGTCTGAGAAAGCTTTTTTTTATCATTTATCATATTGCATCAAAATACTCTAAATTAACTGCGTCTCTATGTTTCTCAATGTATCTTGTTTCGGCATTATGTATTAGATACTTGCTTTTTGTCCATATATAAATTCGAGTTGTTACAGATAATAAAAGCATAATATGGAATACATAAGAAAAACATAATACATACGGGATTTGCTATCTGTGAGATTTTATTTCACAAGACACTGAACTTTCATGCCTTATTTCACCTTTTTTATTAATGTTACAAATTGTAGCCCTTACTCTCTTTCAAGGTCCAATTTATTCTGCCTAACCATAGAAAATCATCAAAATTGGTTCAGCAATGTATTATGCAATGTATCTAGTGGGTTATTCGTCATTAAAATAGATCGATATTGATGGCGATGGTGGATAAAATGATAACGTATCTAACTAAAGTAAATAAAACAATTAGGATGGAATGAAATATTGCTTCATTCTTACGCGTTTCATAATATTAATAGGATCTTAATGTAATCGTTTCTATCACAACAGAATAAGAGCGGGTTGCAGCATATCTAGTCCAAGCATAGCCGAAGCGCCGGGCAAGCGACTCCAGGAGCCGGCGTACAGATCTTGCGGGAAGTTCGGCAACGGCGGCAAGTTGGCCAGCAAGTTCGCGGCGGGTGGCAAGTTGGGCGGCAAGCTGGGCGGCAAGTACGGTGGCAAGCTGGCGCAGGCGCTGGCGAGGCGACGCGCGCTGGCCGCCATGACGCACACGGGCCCGCCGGGGCTCGCCGCGCCACTGTCGTGCAAGTCGCGGGACGGTACCGTCGAACTACAGATACTGTGCCAGCCTGAGACGCAACACAGAGCCAGGTATGCGCCACCACATTGAGCTTTATCTATAGAAAAACATGTGCCTATTCACACTTAACTTGAGGATACCCACATTGTAGGTGGTAGGTAAAAGTTCAATTATATTTGCCAAATGACTGAACTTTGGACAGATACCACTGAAATTTGGGTAGGTATTATATTTTTGAAAACTTCATAGGCTATACGCAAACTTCCAACCACATACATGTGGACGTAAACTTATAGTTATAATACAGTAGCATGGAAACTTCCAGATAAAGATCGCAGTCCAAATAACTTAGAGAAGACTCAGAAGCAAGAAACATTAACAAACTCCTATGTAGCAACTATATACAGTGTTACTTTGTCCATTACAGATATCAGACAGAAGGGAGTCGCGGAGCAGTCAAAGACAACTCAGGGAATGGGTTCCCGGTCGTCAAACTAGTTGGTTACGATAAACCAGCTGTACTACAAGTGAGTCAGTTATTTATTACTGCCCTTTACTCTAGTTAAAAGAAGTTTAGATAGATATAAGATTCAAGGTAGGCAGAAACAAGTTGGAAGAAAGTGCATACATACCATCTGATAGTAATTGTAACACAGTGAAATATTTATCATCAATTTAAGCCTGCCAACCCAAGTAAGCTTAGAGTCGTCTCCGCAAGAGAATATAAAGTATTCTTCACATAAAATGCAAGTTTGGCATTCTGGTGACTGTCCAAAATTCACACAACAGTCTGAACAGTGAACTAATGCTTTTATCACAGTTTTTAGCTAAAATACTTTTCTTGCTCTTATTTCCTTGTACAAGTAGTTTTTCTTACAGTTTTTTTTTCGAGGGTAAAAAATTAAAAAGATATCCTTGTCACAAGCAACAGATTCGTAGAATTATGTTGGACTCTTATTCGCCTACTAAAAACCCCACACTAAATGTAATTGGGAGGCCCTGAGCTTAGAAGACTATCATGCCTATATATGTTGGTTCCTGTAGCATATTTAATTGTAATAATGTATGTCCACGTCAGGTGTTCATCGGCACGGACACGGGGCGCGTGGCGCCGCATATGTTCTACCAGGCGTGCCGCGTGTCGGGCAAGAACTCCACGCCCTGCAAGGAGCGCAAGGAGGACGGCACCGTCGTCATCGAGATCGACCTGGAGCCCGGCAAGAACTGGCAGGTCACCTGCGACTGCGTCGGAATACTCAAGGTTCGTTCGTAGCATCGTAGTATACGACCGGCACAAATCTTGTGACTAACGGTTGTATTGCAAACTTTCCTGTCAATAAAAACGCAAGTAAATCGAGTGATCCAATTACTTACTGCATTCAATTTAACCCCCAAAGCGTCTTACCCGTGACGGCCAAAGAAACCTTAAATTCGTTTCTGGTCTATCAAGCTCATCGCTTCAAAAAGTTTGCTGGTGTCTATAATCTGTATTGGTAGAAATCAAAAGGTTTTATACCAAGAGCGTCGGCTCTAGCATCTCCAGCTACTGATTTATCAATCACTAATCTGTGATTAAAATTAAGGGTGCTTCAATGACTTAAGGTTAAGTATCCCACACTAGAGTTGTACCTACAACGTCATCTAGTGACGCAACATGTCCACAAATCGTATAGTTCCCCTGAAGCTAAGGTCGGGCACCCTCACCCTTAGAACGTACTTCCGTTCGTTCACCTTGTTTTAGCTTCAAGTTCTAGGATTCTTGCAGAGCGTCTGAGCTCGTCAAATCCGTATTTCTGACGCGCTACTGCGGTATCATTAACAAATCTGCGACTATACAATTATTTAAGAATCGTATAAGAATCTTTTTCATACTACAAACATGGACCCATAGACTGAAATGTTTACCGGCGCAGACAAGTCCCGGATATTCCAACTCGAAAGTCTCGAAACCCGTACCCTTCACTCGACTCCTGGAAGGCCGGAACAGCAACACAGCATTATTACTTTAGTTGTTACTGACCTCACACACCGATGCGTTCGATGCACATGCATTCAGTGAGCGCGTGTAAATGCTGAGCATGTATTTACTTGTCTTTTGTAAGTCATTTGACTCGTGTAGCGGAATAGCAATCTATTACTATTTACCGATGTATGTCCATATAGTCAGACATTCCGATATCAATGTTACGTGCAAACTGATCTACAAGACTTTCTAAATAATGCCCACAAATAAAAATCACGTAATACACTTCTGTCATATCATCTATAATGATTACTATGATTACATATGATTACCGGGTTTGCGTGGATTCAGTTTCTTACTTACAATTTTAATGAAAAATCTATGCATATCTGCATGCATGCATGCTAGCTTAACCTAGTTTAAAGGAATTGGTACTATCAGAGCTCAGAGGTAATATTCATAATTTTCTCTTTTCAAAATTATTATTGGCAATTTTTCGGCAATAGGAAACTAATCAATGGAGTCACTAGCTTAAACTGGAATCCAGAATCCCCTAAGCTGAGTAATGCAATTTTTTGTTATCGCTTAGAAAGCGGGCAAAGGAACATGCCGGTCGCCTGATGTTAAGCGATTCCCGCCGCCCATACACATTTACAACACCAGAGACACTGCTGGTGCGGATATAGAAAATAGACCTGTGCACTAATAATAAATTAATAGATCATGTGTCTATGACCACATTTGATGACGTGGCCGAAATAATTAATGTAGTATTATTTATTAATATTGAAATTAAATATGTAAATTATATTATTATCATTAGACGTTATTTAACATAGATGGAAATTACTTTAATAAGTATATACGAAAAGTAACGGACATCACAAAGTAAATGTTTTTGGCCCTGTACGTAGACATTCTGTTTTGAATGTTTAATGTCGTACTTAACGATTGATGAGTCCAGTGAACAAAACACATCCTCGCTAAAATATGGCTGATAAATTGCATTCTTCTCAGTCGTATATTCCTGACAGAGTGGTCATGACTGCTACAAAACTGATCAGACGAGGCGTCAGTGACTTTCTACGGTTCTAAATATACTAATAGACCTGACACAGAGGGCAACGTTAAACCTCTGCGTCTATTTCTCCCATAAGAGCTGCTAAGATAAATAAAAAAAATAACGAGGAAAGATGGTTAGCCTATGTTGCTACAATCACGAGGATATGAATCCTGGATCGGGTGGTGGAACAATGCTGAGTTTATTTTCTTCTAAGAAAATTTCAAGCCTGGAGTCAGGAGTAAGTGGTGGTACACCCCCGTGCCTCGTTACTATTATGAGCATCTGATAGTTAATGGATTGAACATTAACACCCTATTCCCGCCAACCCGCATTGGTGTGGCGTGTCTCTGTCTGGTCTACGCTCCATATCGACTCTCTTTCAAAGAGGGAGGCCTAACCCTGTAGTAGACCGTTAATAAGCTGATTATGCTGAATAAGCACTTGGTCCGCAACATGTATATTGTATAGTATACGGTATAGCGTGGCACATTGACCCTAGATAAGGGTCCGGGGCAGACCGGCGGTCAAAGGGCGGGTCTAAAATAGCCCTCTAGATAAACACGTGCTGCAATCGCACCCAATTGTAGCCGATCTGTTGTCTTCCCTGCCCGAATTATGTAATGTTACATTATTGCGTATTACATCATTTGCACGCGTGTGTATGATGTTGTATACATTATCTCTGCGTTATTTTATCGTATCAGTAAATTATATCAAAACAACGTGTTAAGTTTACTGATATCAGCGTCGCATCGGCTGGGCTCCGTCGTAAAGCTTAAGCTTTCTTTAATGTTGGAATAGAATTTATATTTGTGTAAATACACAAGTGTGTATACTTGAGTTCACAGAATAAATAAACTCTTTTCAATCAGGAGACGAAATATTGTGATGAAAAGAACATTTTCTGTACTGTCCAAATAAGAAATATTATTTTGCGTCTCTTCTGTGTTGTTTCTTCATCTTCCCAACTAGTATGCGTCAGGCACACCCCTCTCGTGTAGAGATAGAGACGTATTGTCGACAAAAAGTCGGGAGAAATTGAAAATGTAGCTCTCTGCATAACGCATAATCCTCGCTAAATAACAGCGAACGACGCAGACAACATCTAAGAACTGTTTTTGTACACTGAAGAGTCAAGCGCCTGATGATCAGAGTGGTGGTAAAATAAATCGTCGCTAGCTGTGAATTTATTTATTTATTTAATAGAGTACCAAAAGGTTATGGAAATTCAGAGAGAGCTTTTAAACAAGGATTGGTCAAATTGCAATGTTATAGACCTCATATTGACAAGATACATGAATGTATTGCAGGAGCGCAACGTGGACGTGGAGCATCGGTTCGGCGAGACGCTGGGCGGCGCGGCGCACGCGGCGAGGGGCAAGAAGAAGTCGACGCGTTGCCGCATGGTGTTCCGCACCGAGATCCTGGACGCGGCCGGCCAACCGGAGACGCTGCAGGTGTGCTCCACGCAGATCATCTGCAGTGAGTATACACAGCACCAGGTCTCTTAGCAACTAAAATCCCTATAGAATCCAACTTACCGCATTGTTGATCGCTTGCGCACACAACATCAAATCGCCGGCGGATGTCCGCCTAATCAGACTTTTCCAGCCTTCTTCTTTTTGGCACCTTTTTCAGAGTTGTGCCATACGTCGCAGCGAAGATGCTTCCATCATTTGGTTTTTGTTTTAGCAAGCCCAGGTCCTTGGATACTACAATAATACTTGTAATTTGTGGCACAATTTTTTTAAATAAACGTTTTTCATTTTGTTTCTTTCTATCAACCCGTTAAAGGCGTGCCAGAACCACATCACGCTTACCAGATTACGTCGCCACAATGGAGAACTACGTTACATTATTCGCAGGTCCACTGAAGGGAAGGCAAGTCGTTAAAATAACGTATGCCATCAACCTCCAAACACCAACAGTGAAGAACAATTTAGTTCTGTGACAGTTTATCTTCCCAGACCCATATCGCGCGTTACATTCTCCGAATGGATGGGGATTAGCTCGCCAAAATGTGTAGTCAGACAAAGCAAGTGGGTGAAGGAAGCGAGTGATCTACTCGTACGTTTCGACTAAAAATCCATCGTTCTTCTTCTTCTTCTTCTCGTTCAGTTTTTCCCAACTAGTTTGTTTCTCATTACCAGCTCAACCGCCGGGCGTGCCGGAGGTATGTCGCAAGTCGCTGGTGTCGTGCCCGGCCACCGGCGGCCTGGAGCTGTACCTGCTGGGGAAGAACTTCCTCAAAGAGACGCGCGTCGTATTCTGCCTGCAGCAGGACGGCGCCAAGTGGGAAGAGGAGGTGGCGCCCGACAAGGAGTTCTTACAGCAAGTGAGTTAATTGTCGACCAGTTTTTATCGCCATACTACTACCGTAAAAAGGCGACTGTTCCAGGATTAATTCTGATTAAAGGCAAGGTCAAAAGTACCCTAATAATGCTGTCAAAGTTGATAATATTAGTAGCGTCTGCAATAACCATGGTAGTGGTACATCCTCAGATGAGTTCATAAAGCTCCACTACTACTGGTCTGTATTGTCGGCAGACGCACCTGGTGTGCTGCGTGCCGCCATACCAGCGCGCGGACATCACGGAGGCGGTGTGCGTGCAACTGTTCGTGCGCTCGGGCGGCAAGGCGTCCGAGCCGCACGCCTTCTACTACACGCCCGTGCCGCCCGCGCCCGCGCCGCTGCACTGCACGCCGCACCCGGCGCACGCGCACGCAGGTACCGCCCGCACGCACGCACCCCCGCCGCCCGCGCCATGCGCACACACGCACACATCTTGTTCATATTCTATTGCATCTAGTGTCCTCTGAATACATTGATTTATCGGTAAAATTAATTCCGGGAAGAGCTAAAATTATCAAATTAATTTACGATTTATGACTTCATTGACTTATTGTATTTTTAAAATTGCTTTAATTTATAAAATTATCTTATTAAATTAACTTAAATATTGTCATTTTAATATTTTAACATTTGCACCATGAATTTTCAAAATTTTCATAGGTAAAATTAATTACATAATTTATTTAATTATTTTACCGAGAATAAATAAATTCTAATTTACAATTAAATAGTGATAAAATTTGACTCACCATTTTTTAATTTTTTTTAATAGTCTTTTTATAGAAGATTGTAAGTTTTGTTATGTTGCAAGGTATAAATATGCTAACCACAAAAAATACTAGGCACTACTATAGTTTTTTAAAGATCCCCGAATAGAAGAGTTACGTTTACTTAAAAAATACAATTAAATTTTCAAAGTCCGTCTCGTATTAAATATTTATACAACAATTTATCGTACGTTCATTTTACATTTGGTATTTACCTACGTGATATCAAAAAATGTATTTGTCGTTCATAGTTTAGTAAGAGATTAACGCGTAGGTAATGTTGTTTTAATGTAATCGTTGGTTAGGTAAATACAATAAGTACTATTTGACTGATAAATAATTAACCAAAAGATATACAAGAGAAGCAAATCATCCATGTTAATGCCAAGTGTTTGTCGAGTAAATAATTAATTTGACCAAATATGAAAACCTTATAATATTCAGAGGAATTCATAATGTGTCATTTATACATACACAGCTATTTACATATCCCCGACCTTGATACGTTTATCACAAAGTCAATAGAATATGAATAACACATAAAATGCGCGAACATTTTGTGCAATAGTACAGAATGAAAATAAATAAATGTTATGTAATGTCTGCATGAGTATACTAACGTAATGTAGTCTGATGTAATGTCCCTAGCCGCATCACCTATACGTATAGCCTGGCTACTGGCTAGATATGTAGATGCTTCAATGTACAGTGGGTACGCGATTTTAGAGGTTATACTTCTTTTTTGTGCCTTAAATAAAATCATATGGCTGCCTGGCTTGGCTACTCACTGAATTAAACTCTAAATCAAGAATAAATATAAATATATTATTAATAACTGAAGTAATAAATTAATGCAACCGAAACTACTGAGCCGAAACTACTGAACAAAGCAAGCTTAAGACTATTTTGTGATCAAGTCTATGTACTATACTTGCTGTTTAATTTAATAAATATAACATTTCATTAAATAAAAAATAAGTGTATTTAAATCAAATTAAATAACTTGCTAAGTAATAAAATACATTCATTAGTTCTGGTATAGAAATAAAATACACTGTAGATTGCACTACAAACTTACATCAGTCAAAACCATATAATTGAGGTATTTAATATGGTTTAATGATAAATTTAAAATAAAAACTTTTATACATAAATATTAGTGTTTTTATTTGAAGAAAAACTAAATTTATTTTAGTCACTTATAAGAAAAAAAATTTAAGTTAAAGCATAGAATAAATAAAAAGCAAAAGTCCTTTTCAGTTTTCTAAATGTTAGTTACCAATAATAAATACTTTAATTCATTTTAAATATGAAATTTAATAACGATAATTAATTAAATTGTAATTATTCATTAAATTATAATTATTCAATTATGTAATTCGATTCAAAATAATTGACTAATTGTTAATTGATTAATTATTTTAATTTAGTACAATCATAATTATTTATTCATTTCATGTTAATAAAAACAGAAGTATTACTAAAATATTTGTAATAAGAAATATTATACAAACAACTTAAACACCATCAAGAAGTATAAACTTTAAGCATCCTCGTCAAATTAATTGTATATCAATTTGTGTCCTTAGAAACTAACAAATGTTTACTATTTAGATACCTATATATAGAATGTTGCTTGGAACACATTTATAATAAACCAAACAATTGCTATATCTACCATTTATAATTATTTGCTTTACATAATTAATACATATGTATGAATTATATAGCTTTAAATGACGTTGCTTTTAATATATCTCACATTAAATTAAATTGTTGTTAATGATTAGACCTTTTTACATAAATATAGCTTATATGTATATTCTACCTTTCAAATATTTTCTAATGAAATTAAAAATATAAAGGTGATAATCCTTTTTAAAATCAAATATCACAGAATATAAAATTTACTGTGAGAGAGAATATAACAACTATAGATACACAAATTTTTAATTTATTTGATATATATTATTTAATTCACACGTTTGTGTATTGTATGTTGATGTATTTGTAAAATAAACTGAACCTTGAGTGACAATTTTGAGCAATAGACCAGACATTTAATGAAAAACTATGGGTAGCTGTGTTAAAATCATTTGCTTATTTATTCTTTTGTTCTGCTTTGTTAAGGAAATCATAATGTCAACTCAGAATTCGCAGTTTTTGCCTACTAATTTGCTTACTTAAATAATATAATCAGATTAAAGAAAATAAAAAAAAATTAACTTAATATACAACTGAGACTAATAGTATTACTTAGTCATTTAATAATGTTTGAGTTATAATATCATATAAAAAATTTTGTTCTTTTTCATTAACATTTGCATAATTATTTTAAAAAATATTGCGCTCGAGGTTCAGGTTCGTGATTCTATATGACGTTGAAATCGTAAATAACCGTAAATTACATTTTGTGACATCAAATTAGACTTTTTAATTTGATATCAGATGATGTATTACACCAATTCGTTTGTCATAACTATTTTTATCTCCAGTTGGTTTTTGTTACAGGACAAAATATAGATATTTATTTATAAATGTAAAGTTATGACATCAACGTCATTACGAATTTTTCATCGCAGGGTTATTTTGGAAAATAATATTTACATTGGTTTAAATATCGCTAATATGATTTTCCTAGAATAGCCCGTCAGCTTGATAACGCGTTGCCATTGGCTTGACTAGCATGCGGATAATGTTGTGATTGTAATGTAATGAATTTGTTATTTTTATGAAACTTTATTGTGTAGTTTTTAGTAAGTTTGGAAGAAATGACTGATGCGTATATGCGACAATTTCTTTCCCCTCTCTGTTCAAGCTAGGTCTGTCTAGGTCTGTCTAGCGAGCTCGGTCTCGGCTGCAGCAACGCCGCAGCACTGCAGCCGCGTCTATGGTACTGCCACACGACACCCAACATACACACTCACTCACACAAAAGTGAACACACGCGCAAACGCGTACACATACAAATAAAGCGCGCTACTCACACTGGCACAGTAAAGTAAACGCCTGTTTCAATCCAGTTTGTAAAGAATATGATAGTACTGTACAGTAATACTGTCTAAAGGACATGGCCGGATTCTGCCTCCAAATTGAATAGAATTTGCAATATTTATTGATATGTTAAAAAAAATAAAAAAATAAAGCAATATTTAAGGCAAAAATTATATTTCTCTATAACATTCGAGAAATACGTATTTTTTGTTTGTTTTGGATATTTCTTTGACTCGCATTAGCTTATGAGTTTGGATACAGATATAATACATATTCTATCTGTATATAGGACTTCAGTTTGTAATTAAATATAAAAAATGCGACCAACAAAACACTGTAAATTAAAGTAAATATTATAAATATAATTATAATAATAAAATAAAGATTTACGTTTTTTTTATTGTATAAATATGTTACGATTGTTGATGCGGCTGCACACAATCACGCGACATGCAAAAGAGTGTACAAGTATCCGATCGTATTTTGACAGATTTTAAATGTTTTTTTTTTATATGGAACAGTCATACGTTAATAATAATGACCGGTACGAATGAATTCGCTTTGATAAACTAGAATAAATGTTTAGCACCAACTCAATCTCCTTATATACCAATGATCTTAACCCATATAGCCTAACTATTGCACCACTGAGGTATTATTTGCTACTAACTATATAACACTTTGGTAAACGACAATAAAATCAATGCTATTTAAAATAATTAGGCGCCTTTTTGTAACATGTTATTGAAGACTCTCGAAAGGTCTTTGGCCACAAAACTTAAATAGCGGTATTCTAATACTCTTGAGCTTTAAAATAAGGTACTATATGTCACTGCAAACGAATTTTTTTTCGGGGCACAGCTCCATGCTAATTCCGGCCATGTCCTTTAAAATCAATATAAACTATAAACTAGGCGCTAATTCTATATGACATTCCGATCATGAAATTATTAAGGTGACGTTAATTTTGATTCTTATTATTCAAATAGCCGTTGAAAATTGCAGTCGAGGAGAATCAGCGCCTATGTAATATCAACACTTTGTTTTATTTACCAAAACTAAATAAATTTTCATTTTAAAAACAACAACTCAACACAATTACTGTTAATAAAATGAAAAAAATAGTCGAAAATTTCTAAACAAATTAAATTGAAATAGTAAAAAATACACCTACATTTACGTTAATAAATCCTACACTTATATTAATTAACCTAACACTTACAATAATTAAACTTATACTTAAATTAACATTTATTATTTACATACATTAAAATCAATGTTACACTTGAATTCATTTAACTTACGTTAATTCACGGACAAAATTTTAGTAAAACACTTACAATTGCTACAATGTACATAGCTTTTACATGTTATTGCACTTTTAAAACTTTTACACATTTAACGACAAACCCAGTGAGACTATCTGCTATGTATTTTGGTTACAATTTATTTGTCTTGATCCCATTACAACTTTCTGTAGTTACGTACTGACGAACCGACATTTCAACGACAATGATGAATATTTCGTTTTCATTTTCAGAAAGAAGATTCTATTGATACGATCGTTAGTTATGTTTCGAAGTTATATGTTTTAAATTCTAGCAAAAAGAAAAAATATTTCAAGAATCCCAAGCTATAGATGACATCAATACAACATGGCCCTGTTCCATAATTTAGTCTAACAGTCATTTAAAGAAATGCGCGCTTTTTGGCAACTAATTCAATTAATTGCAATCTCAAATAAACGAACATCTTAAAAGTGCTTTTTCTTTTATACTGTTTCCCCAATAAACATATTTTTTTTAACTTTACATCAATGTCATATTAAATGTTGTGGGACAGGACCCAGAAGAAATCAAGCCCTCAAGATTAGTTAAAATTTAAGTAATTTTAGTACCAACATAATCTTATATACAGCAAAAATACACTAAACAACTGATCACTAAACATTAACAAACAAATGCAAGGCATTTTGAACTTTACGCCACTAAACATAGTACTTACGATTCAATAACACGCCCTAGGTTCACACTCCCCATATGTAGCTAGATACCTACCGTGCCAAAACTGTCTTGATGAAACTCCTACGTCCATTTCAATTGACCAAAACTAAACGGGAATTATATGCTAACAAGATCATTACCTCATATAATTGCATGCGTGTATCAAAAACTACTATAACCAAAGGATTAACAGCAGTCTTTGCAAGACTACATCTTATATACTAAAAAAGAAAATCGTATTGATGATGAAATGTGCCACACACAATACCTACTACAAGCCATGCTCGCTCACCTGAATAGGTAACAACATGCTACTGGTACTGAAAAACTAATGCAATTTGCATCAAGCGATTGCAATCTGACCTTCAATTCAACATCAATCGTTTATATCGGTGCCCACTAAGGCCTAAACCAGAATTAAAATGAGATGGGTACATACAAGAAAATCATCGAAGTCGTCGATCACGATGTTTTTTACCAATTACCACTTGTCTAGATAATTGCCGACGAAATGTGTCAAAGATGATCTTACAATTTATGAAAAAATATTGAGTAGTTTATTGTATACATGTACAATTGCTTCTGGTAACTGATATGGAAATTTCCGTCTGTTAGTGTGACTAGAATGATTAATATCGATTGAAATGGATATAGTAGTCGGCACGCAGCTAGGTGGTGATAGTGTGTGTGGCGGGTGCGAGTAACGTGCGTGTGCGCAGGAGACGAGCGGCCCGTGCCCGTGTGCTGGGGCGCGCTCATGCCGCCGCCGCAGCCGCCCACCAGACGCTCCTCGATCATCGTCCCGGACCCTCACTCGCCACTCGGACTCAAAAGTGAGGTTAGTAAATTTTCAAATATTATAACCTTATAACCTTCACCTCATCTTGGCCATCTATTTTTTTTTTCATAAAAAAAGAATCCAGTACATTTTAAGTCCCAGGCACAATTTAAAATGTTCTTTTTAATTATTTTGGCATCAGCTTTTTGTTGGTCTTGTACTTTTATTCAACCTGAAAAAAAATATCTATCTTCCACACTCTGTAATATTAGTCGTTCACTATTGTTTTTGTTTATTCCTAAAATCTTAGTAATTGAGGAGTTATCTTTCCTTATGGTTATTTTGAACAATAAAAGGCGTAACCTAATTTATGTATAACAGTTATAAAATTTAGGGAACATAGCTCGATGAGGTAAAGTTTGTGAAACGTATTTAAAATTATTTTTTTATATATTATCATCAAATTCACATTCATCTTTAAATCCAAAGATTATTAAAAACTTTTAAAATGTCACAACGTAATTTATTTATTTAATTTTGTATACTGTGTACTTTCAAAGGCAAACTACTATTATCCGGTATATATTCCTCTTCACGATATTTTTTCAAACGAGATATGCATTTCTTACATTTTCTAAGATCAATGTAATGGTAAAATATGAATTTTGGAATAAGTTCAACATTACTTTAGGTACATTTATACTTTTTAAAACGTTTTTCTTTGCCGTTATATGCCATCGAAAGTAAGTTGATCAATACCTAGTAGAGAGTGTGTTAAGTACACCCGGTCGGTTGCTGCTGCTCGATATTTGACCGCGCTCGGTGCATCGGCAGGTAGCGGACGAGTCGAGCCAGCACTCGCTGCTGGACGGCGCGGAGGGCGGCGACGACAAGCCGCTGCCGGACGAGCTGCGCATCATGGACCTGCGCCTCAAGTCGGAGGCCATCTCCCGCGACGCGCAACAGGTCTACGTCGATACATTTATACACGATAGCATTGCTCATATAAAATCCTTTTAAAAAAATTATAGAGTATTGGATAATTTGCTGACTTTGAATGTAAGAACACAGCATGCACAATCGAATTAAATATCAAATGTGAGTTAAAATTAAAGTTTTATAATCGAAATTTTAGTAGTCATATTCTGCCGCCTATCCCTAACCCGAAAGCTAACTTAAGCTAATCCTCGCTCTGTGCGCAGGTGGCGCTGGTGGGCGGCTACGACGCTATGAAGCTGTCGCCGGGTGCGCCTGCGCCGCCTGAGGCGCCGTCGTCGCTGGCCTCCTTCACGCAGACGCTGCAGGCCATCCAGAACCAGGTGCAGACCGATAAGATGGTCGAGTCGGTGACCGCCGCCATCTTCAACACCGACCCCGCCGCGCAGATGTACGTGGACCAGCCGATGATGACGCCAATGGACTCCATGCGCCAGCTCATGTCGAGCAAGGCTGCCATGGAGACGGACATGAAGACGCTCGGTCCCGAGCTGATGCTGGCGGACGCGGGGCTGCGTGCGCCCGAGCCCGCACTCATGGGCTACGAGGCCGGCAGCGCGGCGCGCGACGACGGCTTCAACCCCTTCGGCGCCATGACTAAGATGGAGGCATCGCACATCAAGCAGCGGCTGGCGCGACAGAGCGCGCACATGGAGGCGCTCGTGGAGGACGCCATGAAGGCCACGGCCGCCATGCTGCCCGCCGACGCCGCCAAGCTGGACGAGCTGGTGAATTCGCGCGTCGAGGATCACCTGTCGGGCGCGTCCAGCTCGCCGGCCGCCGCGCCGCTGCCCGACATGCTGCTGAGCCCGGCGGCGGCGGGCCCGTGCCTCGTGCTGCCGCCGGCCGGCGCGCCCGACGAGCTCATGATGATGCCCGACATGCCGTCGTCCGTCAAGACGCCCCCGGCCGCCGTCAAGTCCATGATCTTGAACGCGGCAGCCGAGATCCTCACGTCGGACTCCACCATGAACGCGCTGGTCACGTCGGCAATCAACACGGCCAACATCCTCACCACGGAGAGCGACGCGTCGCCGCCCGCCGAGCCGGCCGCCGAGGCGCCGCTGGCCGCCATGTCGCAGGCGGTTTCGCAGGCCGTCACGCAAGCCGTGTCGCAGGCCGTGTCGCATGCCGTGTCGCAGGCCGTGTCGCAGGAGATGACGGCGCCCGTGCAGGGGCTCACGGCCATGAGCGACCAGGACCTGCTCTCCTACATCAACCCCAGCACCTTCGACCAGGGTGAGTGCGTTTTGGACTACTACTACTAGTCGACAGCGAGACTTCACCGTATGTTTATTTCTATAATTATTTGTACGCAATCGAAATCGTGTTCGCCGCTCCGAGCGGTGACAGTCTGCCTGTGATTTAGATTTTAGTTGTATTATTAGTTGACGTGGGCCGATATGATCGAGCGCACTTTCGCCTCATAGTTTTAATAATTCTGACAAAGGTTTACTAACTTATTTCACCATTGCTTACCACATTTTTATCTAGTCAGTGTTTAAAACATAAATATATAATTATTTGTTGTTATATTTAATCTTGATCTCTTCTCAAAAAGAGGATATGCAATCAGCGACAAAATACGTGGACTTCTCAAGAAGTTTCACATTGCAAATTCAACCTTTATGGATCAGTTTAAGGTTAAAATTTCGCTGAATTTGGGGTTTTATTTGAAACAGCTTTAATGTTGAACTTTTGGTGAAGGTATAATATATAAATGGTATAATTTTCTTTACATATTCTAAAACTGCCGAAACAAAAAATGGTCAGTTATTAAGTGAATTTTTCTAACATGATTGTGCTTCCTCTTTAAATAAGAGGCCAATAGTTATTAATAATTAACTCTAAATTAATATTAAATAAGTATTCTAACAGTCTTGCATCTTTTCCAGTGTGAGGGGCGCCGCACTGATGCATTTCTAGCGAGTACCGGGCTCAAAGCAGTTTTCTATGTTTAATTAATAGGTGTCACTAGCGTAGTATAGAGGAGGAAACACACGGGGGCCAGGGCGGGCGGCGGGGGTGCAACCTGAGCATATGGTGCAGGACAATAATGAAATAATGTGCAGAGAGCTTAATATAACATACATTTATATCATTTATAGTGTCAATATTGCAATCCTATTCTAACCTGAGTCAGGCCGAGCACCGCCCCGGCTTCTGTGAGTCTAGTGCTTAAGTCAATATAATCTCTATGTGTGATCGCATGTGTTTGTAATTTGTATTCATGTTACGGTGCCCAAACACAAGCGGCGAAGCTGATAAAAGAAACAAATGTTAAATGAATCATTACACACAGTTAGGGGAAAGGACTTACTCTTACTTAAGTGGCTGAAAATAGCATCCTATTCTAAGAGCAAACTTCAAAAATACTATCGTTCGCCGGGCACCCGTGGCATTGTGTAGAGACGAGTGGGTCAATTAATACAATACATGTGACAGTATTACAGGGCAAATGATTGAAGGAATGTATACGGCGTACGCTGCAAACCACCAGCGGATATTTTCTTATAAATTCCGATAGCTCTCGACACAGAACTTGATTTAAAAATTGCTACTAGAATACCGATGTTTTAAAAAAAAGAAAAACGAAAATTCAGCCAGCTTTTATACAAATAAGCAGACGATACATTGATTTAAAGCGGAAATATCATAACTTGTCACTTCAATCAGAGACAACTGGCAAAAATTAACCCACACACACACACACACACGCCGAAACATATCTATGAAGGCCGACATTTGCAATTGGTAAAAATCATAATTATACAAATAAATTTTACCGTATTTTAACAATTCACTAAAAATTAAATGTTTTGTGTCGTGGTCTTTCGGACTAAATGTACCTAAGAACCAGAGATTTTACATAATTGCATTTCTTTGTACGTTTTTATCGAGACCGTTACATGTATATAGTAAATCTCATACTATTTTATATTATACATAACTTGGATTATTTCAATTGTATCCGCTTACTAGAGAGGTTCACTGGTGCTTTGTGCAAACGTTGTAGTAGAGTCCAAAAAAAGATTATTGTATGTACTTTAAAACTATATGTGTTGGGATGTGAATGATTGTTTTTGATTTAATTTTCGAATTATCGTGTAAATAGTGCGTAGCTTTGTATTTATGTTGTTATGTTGAGGTGATGTTTGGCGTCCATCTTGAAAATCCTTTCCATATCATTTTTACTTACAAAGAGAACCTTATATCTTATAGCATTATAAGAACATATAATTATGTAATGTTTTATATTAATCGTTGTAAAGATTTTTTGCGTTGTATATTACATAAATAGTCAAGTCAACATAATGAAAAACTTGAAAATTTATAACTCTTATAGAAATGTGTAGTTTAAGCTAATTTTCAAGTTTTTCATGATATCGACAAGACTAATACTGAACTGCCACTATGTTATAGTTTAAAAATGTAAAGTGATTTTTAAGATCTTCGTAGCATCGCCAATGTATTAAATAATTAACATTTGCCTGTTGTCTACATATAACACTTCATTAAATTATAATTTACTATTAATGAAATTCTAAATAACTCATTAAATATGAATTAAAGAATTTTAATAATTGAATTAAAAAATTGAATTGATGTTTGGTTCAAAATTAATATTTTATACAAATGAAAACTAACAGTTTAAAGGTTATAGGCTATGCAGACGACAGGCTATATAAGTCCTAGTGTCCACTGAAAAATACATTTTAAATCCTATGTATTTAACTATAAGGACCAATTTTTTATACAAATAACTAGAGAGACAGAAAATCTATATAATCTGATTGAATATTTGTTAATGAAAGTCACAGACAGGAGAAATAATTTAGTTAAACAAAACTACTTAATAAAACAGGCAAATTCTACTGTTTATCCCCAGATAATAATAGAAAATGTATGTATCAGTGGGTAGTAAGACTAAAACTATGATTTTAACATTAGATAATTGTTTATTCGTGAGACCAAGGCGACATTACATGGCGAGAAATATTTTGATCAATTTACACAAATCATATATAACATTTGCCATCACAAATTGGGCTAATTACACTTCGAAGAATTTGAAAATTACAAATTTTTTATTTTGACTTTGTGTCAAATTAACAAAAAGTCATTATAAAAAATGACTTGAAATTTAATTATGTTTTATTAACAATTTACAAAAAATAATAATCCATGTTGAACATATAAATGAATATGTGTTTGTGTGTCACACACAGGTCGTTATGTAATGTACCCTCAGCCTAAGGACTACAGTACTGATGTAATAGAGCAAAGATTATATATTATTACTAGTTATAAGCGATTCGTTAATAATAAACTAGTTTAAATATTTTAACGTTAATTCTTTTTTTTATTTAAATACAATCGAATGCTACATATTTAATGTGCCATTTACTGTGTGTAATCTTAGTGTTAAATTGTATAATCGTAGCCTCCAATTCGATGTTATCAATTGTCACCATATGTAATTAATTGGATTGGTTAATGGAAGTAAATTTACTTAAATATATAAAATTTCGTCATAAAAGTATTTAAAAATGCAATACACTAAGATTTTTAAAGTTATATCAACATATTTTTTAAAATAATTATACGCTACCTGCAATCAATATCCTCTGTAAACATAACAATGTAACGTATGCGTATTTTTATGCACAGTGACATGCAAATCGTGCATGCTTAAATGCACTGCCTACCCCTTCAAGTTTTCATGAAGGTCGAAGAATCTTTTATCATTTTTATCACACTTCAGAACAATATTTTTATGACGAACTTTAAGCTGTCATGAAATTGGCTCAAACCGAGTAGGTACATGAAATTTTCTTATACTTTCTCTAGAACAGCGAAAAAAGAAACGATGTCCATACAAAAAAGTATCAATCATTTATATTTTTATATTTAGATAACTCTGTATGTTTTCAATTTCAAGGTGCAACCAGCCAAGCGGGATTCGCCGAATGTTCATTGTATTACAGTAGGTACCTACTTTGTATAGATGCTTGTATTTTGGCGGGCAACGAACGAAAATCGTCAGCAAATGTCTACATATATATTTGAATAGAAATCAATTTGAATAGAAACTATTTGAATAGAAACACTTTGATTCATACAAAATTAGTGATTCAAAGAACATTCGACATTGTGAACCTCGCATGTTTGATCGCAGCTTCAATGAGTTCAAAACAACTGATTAATTGTCGTTTTAATGTCAACGAAATATACTGCTATGAGCACAAATGTCATGTCAATATAAAGAAATAATTATGTACTACACTGGGACCATTCAAACAATATACCATGTTATACCTATAAAAATATACAGTTATACAAACTTATAAAATGCAACATTTACATAAGCTTTTGAGAAAAAAAAGTACTTTTATATACAAACATTTTCATACAGTTTACAAATAATGTGTAAGTCAGATAGGTAAATGGTATTGCCAGAAAGAAAAAATCATTTTTGTATGTATTATAACCGTTGAATCTCTTCAATCGGGTCTATTCCATATACAAATGACATAAATTAATATTTTATATCTATATACATAATTTATAAATAAATCATGAATTAATTAATATGTGTGAGTCAATTCACTGTTAAAATTAAAGTATTAAATAATTATTCAATAATATTTATTGTTATATAAAATACATTCGATCAAGACCATTCATTGACTTGTTTAAATAAAATTTATATACATTGTTTATTAAATATACCTATTATACATTGTCATTTACTAAAATATTAGAAAAATTATTCCGAATAACTGTTATAATACATTTTATAATATTTATTTACTATAGTATAAATATTATAGTGGAAAGTCAGAATATAAGTAATTTAAAAATTGTGAAAACTTTGTGTGTTTGTCATTAAAATTAACAATTTGGCGCAAAATGCGCTTCTTTTGACGTGCTCGTGTCACGACAAACGTTATATTCGAAGCCAAAGTTTTTATAATACTTACATATATTTATTAATGATCACACTAATATTATAAAGCGAAAGAAAGAAAGTCTGTATGGTTGTTAATCCTACACACCGCATCTATGAAACCTATTAGGCGATTGGGAATTGAAACAAATTATTCCCTGGAATATAACATACGACATTTAATCTCAATATTCCCACAGGAATGGTAACTACACGTGTAAACCCGCGGGTAGTACCTATCTGTTATAAATTAGAAATGTGACAAAAACAACGAATGAATATATTGTTAATAGTTTATTATATGATAGATTGTTATTGAAATTGAATCTTTTGAGTTTTTAATTATTAAATATTGCATCGTATTTTATGATAATGTTTTTTGTTATATATTTTTATATATTATGTAATACGTCCATATTCCACGAGGCCAAAGCGAGCCGATTTTGATATAAGACATATTTAAAATCAAAAATTTCTACACGCATCACATAAATACAATATATATTTTAGTACCCAACCGTCACGTAACTTGAGACAATCCTGAACTGAACGTTGTTACTGTCATTTATGTCGTCAAACTAAAGTATATTAATTAAAGGATGTTTTTATTGTCTATGAATTATATACGAGTACGTTTTATATATGGAGAGTAGAGGTAAGGAGGACAATCTCTGTATATAAAAAGTGTCCGTCAAAATGTACAAAATAAAACTTTTGAAATCATTTTTTTTGAAATTGGTTATAATTCTGTAAGGTTAATTACCACTACACGAAGCAATAATTAAACAGGACATTAAATTTAAAAAATTCACCTTTAAGTGACATTTGACACTTTTTCAACTTTTCTTCTATATAAATATAAAGTTTATAAACAGGTAAAAAAAATCACCTTAAAGGTTCGCGACGCAGAGTTCACTCAAATTACGTGACGTCACAACCGTCGGTCTTCCATTTTTAATTTTAATCTTATTTGTAAGCAAACATATGGCACTAAGTAAATGCATTTGATAAAACGAACTGAAGTGCGACCTTGCTGCACTGAATGCAGTGAAATGAATATATGTGCAGTGTACAAGCGAACTATGATATTGTGTGTGAAATAGCCAACTTGTGCGCGCTATTTTGTATCTTACGAACTATACAGTAAAGTATTGCATGGACGATATGCGAAAGATATTATGTTGTGTGCATAGCGTAGATCTCTAGTCGGTCTTACTTGAATGCAACTTGCCGTGGGTTACGATAAGCGTCTATATGTTATTTGTTTTGATGTATTTGATTAAATGTTATAAAAAAATATTTGGATTTGTCTTTCATACCATACGCCATTACCCAGCTTTCATACCTTACCTGTCGCAATCGCTGAAGTTAAACCGCTGAAGCTGTCCCAAAGAACGCTGGCTTGAAGTCAATAAACTTAAAAAATGCCCAAGACAGGGCAAAGTGAGCCAGTATATGCCCGAAAGTCGAAAGCGGACCTCACCTAGTAGGATGAAATTACGAAAAAGAAGAAACCCCTACACCATTTCACCTATTTTAATAAAATAATACAAGGCTTAGGCTTAACTCGAAGTGACACTCCTTTGCGGGCTTTCTGAGGGACGACGTCACGCTGCCGAGCGTAGTGAACTTTTTATAGGAGTCTTGTATAAAATTATACAGGTGACTGGAAACATGATGTATTTCTGTTAAGAGGTTGTAGATGAGGTCAAAACTAATCAATTTTGTTATATAATACAGTACCTATCCGAAAATTGATGATTTGTGAGTAATTTGAATTTTGATAAATATTGGATCAAAATACGATTTAGACCACTTAAAATTTAAAAAAAAACTAAGTGTAAAGAACACATTTGGGTGTGATATTTTTGTTGTTTTTTGTCAGAAAACATTGTAATTATTTATAATAAATACTAAAATTATTAAAAATTACAAGCATTTAAAAAAAAATTTGTTATGATGATATATTTAACAGAATTCTACAGCCCCCTTTTTAACCCCTGTGGGCCTGACATTCAAACCTTCTTTGAGGCCCGCTGCTTACAAAATAAATCATAAAGTAGAGAGACGATGGTCACAGACAATAAAGCTATTAATGCGTCTCTTTAGGCTATGCCTGTCTATATGCGAGCATTCTTGTCGGAATTCTGGTCATAAGCCGTTATTTTGCTAGTTTATTTTGTGAAAACGTATAAGCGCTAATTACCGTACAATAAGTCTTTATTAATCTTTTTTTATATTTACCGTGAGGCTGTTTCAAAGTCCTTTTCTTTGTTCTGTAACGTACCTACTTTTGGTTTTTTTATTTTTACATCTATCGAAAATAAACATAAATAAAAAAAGGTTTTTCCGTATGATTAGATCTTCAAAACATTTTAAAAACATCTACATTTATCCAGCTTTCAAACAAGGTATTTTTCTTGCAAGTAGGTTTAGTGTAACGATGGTTATTGGTAAAGGAACAATAAAAGAATAGTATTAAAATTAAATTACATGTCTATTAATTTACAAATCTTCTTCGAATTGTGACCCCTAGGTCCTTCCTTATACATGCCCGCATTCTGTGACGTAATTCAGTTTTAGTAACAACAGTAGACAGAGTTCTTTTCATTTCGTTAGCTGCAGCTATTTTTGATAGCTATGATTTTTGATAGCAGTCATGGGCCATCATATAGTCGATAAAATTATTATTATAAAAACAAAAAACCCGACTGCTTAGAAGTTATGAACTGAAAAGAGAAAAACAAGGATCACTATATCTGTATAAAATTCTAAATACAAACAGGGACAAAATACTTTAACCTGCGGGGAAAGAAAGAGTTTGTCCCCGCCTGCAGCACCATAAAGTATTTAGAATTTTATACAAATTTTATTTGAGACTTTTTAGTTTTAGTTTATGGTATAGAAATGAGACGGTACACTTGGTACAGTTTTTGCCATTTTTTGTTAAAAAAGTAATATGAACATTGTACCATTTACTAAGATAAGAGAAAAAAATACACACATCCCCCCTTTTTTTTCCCCATTTACAGCCGCCATTTTGAAAATTTATATAGCCTATGTCACTACCACAATTTTGACAAATTCAACGACACCTCACGTGTCAAAATCCGTTCAGCCGTTTAGGCTGTAGCGCGTGCCGTGCGCGCGAAATGGACATACATACATACATACATACGCTCGAAAAACATAACCCTCCTTCTGACGCAGTCGGGTAATAAAAAAAGCATTGTTATAAGCTTTACTCTGTCACGAATGTACGGATTTACGCACTTTTTCTAGAGATTACCTAAGAGACTCAAAGACCTGTAAAAACTACCATAATTTCTCTATCTGACTAAAGTTGAGTCACTGAAACGACATAAAACAAATGAATCACAATTTTGGATTCGACAGAAAAAACAGAGCGTCCGCTTTTCAAGTGTTCCTTAGTATAAGTTAATTCTGTAGTTTTGATGTTTCAAGTGTAGGTAGTTAAAATAAAAGATTGAAAAAGCACCTTCAAATCCTTCATTTAATTGATTCTATTTATACAAACATACATAATAACAATTGTATTTACTAGCCAGATTTACACCAATTCTCTATAATTTAACCTAACGGCCCCGACGCTTACAAGGTAGATATATTTATTGACAAAATAATTAAATTACTATGTGTATATAATATATTCGTTATATACCTAGATACGAACATAAACAAAAGGTACAAAATAATACAAATATGATCAATAGGATGGCAACCCAGGCGGGGAGAGTACCTGCAACCAAAGGAAAAAATAATTATTATTTTTATACTTATCCTTACTAATATTATAATAGCGGCTGTACACTCTCGTCGAGGGAAGGCGAGGCTGGGAAGGAGAGTGTACAGGCTACACTCGCTCTGTCTCGCGAAGCCTCGCGGTCACTCGTGGGCTCTCCAGTTCGAGTCGGTTTTTTGAGCGCGAGTCAAAGGGCCTCGCTTACCCTCGCAAGGCGGCGCAAGTGCATCACTGTACACTCTCGCGTTATTCAGTTGAACGACAGAGTACTTTTAACATACGGACGTTTTGTTGCTCCAGATATGCAATATGTGGAATAACGAAGCAGAACTTAGCTTTTTTGAAATTTACCAAACCGAACCTATATTGTGGAATCCAACGCACCAGTTTCATAAAGATAAAAAAGTGGCACGATGTTCGTAGTACTTAAAGGCGAACGTTTGAATGTATGAATGTGGTTATTATATTTTATGAAAGTTAGCTTACATATTATCAGAAATTTTTTCTGGGAATGAGAACTACGAATCCGCAGGCGTTCTCTAGTAACAAATAAAGCTAATAAAAATCTTATAGTTTTGTAGTATTGGTGATGTACACACACCGGCATATTTAGCGAAACATCGACTTTCGAACGCGGACCATTGGAGTAAGGTATTGTTTAGTGATGAGTGCAGAATTCTCTTAAATAAAATTGACGGCAGGCAAAGAATATACAGATGCAAAGGAGAACGATACATTCAGACAAATTTTGAAACTGCAGTTGCATACGGTTGTGGATCAATAATGGTTTGGGCGGGCATTTGTTTGGGAGCTCGCACAGACTTGGCAGTGATTGACAGAGGGAGCCTGACTGCGGACCGCTATATCAGAGAAGTTTTAGAAGAAAATGTCGTACCGTTTGCCCCATATATCGGTGACGATTTTGTTTTTATGCAGGATAATGCTCGGCCGCATACCGCTCGGGTAACTCAAGCTTATCTTAATGATATGAATATCACTGTTAAGGAGCGGTTGGCGAGATCAATGGATATGAACCCAATAGAGCACGTTTGGAACTTGCTGAAAAGAATAGTTAAGTCCAGAATTCCATCTCCTGCCAACGTGGGCAAACTGCGAATCGCCGTAGTTGAGGAATGGCGGAGACTATTCCAGAAGACTATCGGTAACATCATTCTCAGTATGCTTAGACGGGTAGAAACTTTAATAAGAGCACGTGGAGGAAATACTTACGTTACGAATACGTGTGTTTAGTATTGTGATAGAATTAATTTATATAAATAATTATTTCTGGTAAAAAAAAATTATTTTTTCATTTTAAATGTGCCCCATACACACTCACTGGGATAAAATTTCATTTTTCTCATCAGGATGTGTGTTCTCAGATAACTTTGTCGTTTATGGACCAATTTTGATTTTTTTTTATGGAAAGAAGATAGTCCGGTGGTGGTACCATGATAAAAAAACTAAGATCTGATAATAGGATCCCATAGAAATCGAGGGGAACTTTCAAAAATCGTATGGACAACTAGTATGTTTGTTAATTTTTCCGTTAAGTATTTTAAAGCACTGTCTATACTAATATTATAAAGAGGTAAAGTTTTTAAGTTTGTAAATAAAATTCTGTCGGAGCTAATCTTCGGAACTACTAATCCGATTTTAAATATTCATTCACCAGTAGAATGCTACGTTATTGGTAAGTGTTATAGGCTATATTTTATATTTGTATTGTATATATTACCCGAGTTATCACAGTTTTTGTCGCGCGAGTCGGACCGACAAATTTATTAAATCGGTTTTCTGCGCGTACGCTGCGTTAACTATTGGATATAATTGAAAACATTGTAAAGTTCTACAAAAAAGTCCGCGATAGCATATATCTATCTTTTATATTTTGGCAGATATATAACTTTTTGTGTTTTAATAAATCATTTAATTCATATGCTTACGTTTACATCATTATTTATACAACTAAACTTAAATCCTTATCAAAATAAATTATTTAATAATCACAAGGATATTATGGAGATAAGATTTGCCTTTTACAGTATGCTAATTAGTTATATACTTTCGACAATATTACAAAATTTCTAAAAGGCGCGACTCTGTAATAAATCATTTAATTCATATGCTTAAATTTATGTCATTATTTATACAACTAAACTGAAATCCTTATCAAAATAAATTATTTAATAATCACAAGGATATTATAGAGATAAGATTTGCCTTTTACAGTATGCTAATTAGTTATATAGTTTTGGCATTGACATATTAATACTATGGACTTCGGGTCTAATGCAAAATTTACGTCAAAAGTGTCCCAAGATATTTTATACACACTAGGATGTATTTATGTTTTTATAAACAAAATAACATTGTAATGTATGTCTTATCGTATTGTTATACAGTCTAATTTGCAACGGTCTAATTGCATGCAATAAGTAATCAGCTTCGATTGACGGTTACCATGGCAGCCTTCTTTTGACATGACAGCTTCTCGTGAAAATAGGACAACATAAATGGTGTGGAGTCGGTAGCTTTCAAATTTTTTTGGCATCTTATATTTATATGTTATATTTACAGCAAATTTTAATTTATATTTACATATCCCTGACCTCTATATGCTGGGATAAATCTTGTACCAAATAATAATTTTTGTAATTATCTTGTATAAAATAATAATTAGTTATAATAATAATTAATTACAAACCAAATCCACTAATGTACAAAATGATATGCCACTCGACATAGTTCTTTACTTTGAAATTTTCAGTTCTCGATATTTTTCTCTTTTTAATTAAACTGAAAATATATTTTTTACTTCAATGACGTTAGATCACTTTTTTAAATAACTGTTCCTAATTTCATGTAGATAATTCTTATAGTTATCAAATTAATATACAATTATGGTAAAAGTTATTTGATTAATATTCATGACATAAATAATAAAAATTTTTGAATTGAAAATAATCAAATTATTTTCATTCAAAAATTAAGTAATTAAATAATTCAAATGTTAAACAACAAAATAACTCTATGCAGTCGTTGTTCTATAACATTCTACTGCTCACGGCAGATCCGAACTGAATGTGGTTAATTAGATAAACATATTGCACTCCTTCTATCCTATACGCGGGTAGCGTATGGGAAAAGGACAGATAGATACTTTTGTTCATTTTGGTTGGTTATGCAATTCGTTTCTATAGTTTATTAAAATTTTAATAAAATAGCCTGTTTCTAAGCAAAATAATACTTTAAAATCATCAGTAAATATTTACTTACTGAAAATATGGTTCACCGTCTTCTTTTCTCACCTTACTCGGGTAGTTCTTACAAGTTTTTTATAACACATTACGGCATTATTGACGTGTATTCTGTCAGTCAGCTAATATGAGACTGAATTGCGATTGGAAATCATTTCGCGTTTTGGCTTACTTTTGGTTCGGACACTTTTTATCGCTGACCCGAAGTCCATAGTATTAATATGTCAATGAGTTTCGGACATATTACAAAATTTCTAAAATACAACACTGCCGCTATATCGTCTCAATTAAGTTGACCTCCTCCGTGTTATGTTATACGTACTGAATAGGGGTCAACATTTTGGTACTGATATTCTGTGAGAATTCCATATTTATATAATATACGAAAAAGTTTGTTCGTTTGTTTAAACGGGCTAATCTCTAGATCTGCATGTCGGATTGCAAATTATTTTGTTTATTATGAAAGCTAGACTCAAAAGTGAAATAGACTATTTATACTACATAGATATAGATAGAAAACTATAAAAGCGAGGAAAGAGCACACCTTATAGAAAGCCTGTCTTTAAAATTAAAAGGGTACCTAAGGGGTTTTCACGCGGACGCGTATTTTAATAAAAGTCTGGAGTTAATCTCTGAAGAACTCCTCAACGATTTACTGCAGTAACTTTGTGTTTGGGCTTCATTAATTTGTCTCGTTGAGAACTTTACATTTAGATGGACTATGACTGTCATTAGGGGTCTGATGATGAAGACGAAGGACAGTTAAGGGAGCTCTTTAACGGTTTACAGTAGCTACCTTCTGTTTGGACTCGATTAATTTGTATTGATGAGAACTTATCACCTAGATATATACTGACTGTTATTAGGGGTCTGGAGATGAAGACGGAGGATAAATAAGGTTACTGTTTACACTTAAAGAGTACCTTGCTACGCGAAGACAGATCTATCGATTTGATAAATTATTTTTTGACAAGTTTTTGGGAGTAGTTTCCAGTTGGTTTAATGTTTACCAAGTCATGATCTGATGAGGAGATCTTGGGATCCTCGAGGGAACTATTCAATCTTTATAGGCGCATTCGGTATATTATAAGTGGCTGGCGAACATAGGTACTCACAGTTTAGTACGAGTAAGTCTTACGTATATTCGATGTACATAAATCACTAGAAAGTGTGAAAAAAAATTCAATAAAAAATAAAACCGACTTCAAAACGCATTAAAAAGGAAAAAATAAGTGCGTCATTTAGTTACTTTACTTAACCATATCTTTGAAGTCGGTGCCACCCAAGCTTTCTGCTTTAAAGACGTTACCTAAGACTTTGACATGTTCTATAACTAACCAGGATATGGTAGAGTGTGCACAACGAGCCGGTTGTCGACGGAGATGGACAGCAGCGCGGCCTCGCTGCGGCCCTGCAGCGCGCCGCTCGCGCCGCCCTTGGCACCCACCCACTGCAGCCCCGTCACGAACATGCCGTGCGCGCCCGACACGTGCAGCACGCGCTATAACAGACACAAACACAACACTTTTTAAAAAATCGAAGACCAATATCTTTGCATTCCATGGATTCAACGTGCGGGTGCCGGGTCCATCTTGTGGCAGAAAGAAAAACTCCGAACAGAGTTCAAGACTTGCGACACGGATGAAGGCTTAAGGGTACCTACCCTTTATGATCAGTCAACGATCGTCTCCTTCCTCCTTCTCTACTCGAATTATTCTCCCTGCTCAATTAAATCTGGTAAGATCCTTAGCTAGAGGAACTTTGGACACTCGTTCTAGAATAGAGCTTACTGCAGTTCTAGTCAGGCCAATGTCTTTGAGCAAGTTGTAGGGATTTTGCTGGTAGACGTCTAACACCCACTTCTACTGCATATAAACTAACCACATAGCCATTTTTGTTATGTTACGTACATACGTTAAGTATGGCTGAACTAGGCATGGAACTGAAACTGTTGAGGCTCAATTCACCTGCAAGCTGAACGCGATGTAGATGTCCACGGAGCCGCTGAACATGGTGCCGACGCCCACGAAGCGGCCGTCGTCGCGCACGGCGAGCGCGGACAGCGACTCGGCGATGAGCACGGAGCGGCGCAGCGTGCCCGTGCTCGGCTCCCACAGCTGCAGCAGCCCCTTCTGCTTGCCCGAGCGCGCCAGCGGGTTGGCGATCGTAAACATGCGGTACGCGCCCGCCTTGTGCTCTATCTCGCCGAACCTGGATATTTACATTAATCATAATGTGATAACTTTACAAGCAGAACTCTTGGCTCAATCATGCCTCACCGTCGCTTATTCCGCTCTCTCGCTTGTACACTCGAAAAGTAACACAATTTTGTACGTACAGCTGGCATTCTTAGGTTTTATAAGTCGTTATCACGTATTTTTTAGTAATATGTTTAAAATTAATAAAAAAAAATCTTACTTATGACAACTAAGGTGATAAATCAGTTTAAAGCTGACAATTTGGTTTAACCTAAGAAAATATGAAATGTATAAAATTTCAAGTCATGTGCAAAGATACCTTTAAATCTTAATATATAGGAATTAGATCTGGTTTATATAAATGTTTTTTAAGGTTTCTACTTTAAGGATCTAGAACTCGCAAACTGCTTTACTACGTTAAATAAATGTTCCTTAAACTTGGCTGGTACAGACTTCATAGATTTGAACTTTTTCAATAATATTGACTGCTCCTTTTGTATAACTAAGTTTTTTTGTTTAACTTTTTGAAATGAATTAATTTTGGTGATTAGTTTTACTATCCTTTTTAATTTTTATGTATTTTTTAATTTTTTATGACTTAAGATAGGGATGTCTAAATTGTAGCTTTGCAGTATTTTTAACACGAGGGCTGTCACAAGTCAGATCAATGTACGTAGTGGGTGTAGAACCTGGTGAGGATGAAGTGAGCAGCTCATTATATAAGTTATTGGTACTTTTTACATGATGAAAAACTACAACCCTTCTGTTGATTCATTCTTGCTTAATCTCATCAGTTGTTGGCAGTAGAGTTCAGAATCGATGGTCCTGCCTGGTGATAACAGATTATAATGAATAATGCCCTTCCAATCCCACCACACACAGTGGGTGAGTTCGTTATAGAATGTAAACCGTATGTTTTCACCTTTATTTTGTGTGTCTAGGACGTGGTACAGGTTGTCTGTACCACCTTTCTCTTTTCGGCGGCTCTCTGCGCTTCACGCATCGGACCTAATGTATAACTGTACATTTTGTACTATTAAAACCAGTAGTAATCACCAAGTATTTCTTGTCACTGCCCACTTTGTTAGAGTTAAGTTAACTCGGGTACCCATTTCTGTTACATCCGCATTGTATAGTCGATGTACAACAATTGAAAACTTTCATTTTTTTTAAGAATCTACATCCGGATTCGAACGGAAACATTCGAATTTCAAAAATTTTTAGGTAGAATAATCGCAAGCGCGAATCAATATTATACAGCGCCATCGGTCGAGTCATTGGAAAAATATAGAAACTTTGAAAAATTGTGTATACCTTTCTCAGACTATATCTATCATCGTTCTATCATTGATCTTTATCCTGAAACATGATTAACAGGCATAAATGCGGCGGTTTTATTTAGTTAATATAATAATAAGAACATTTCATTATCTAACGAGATGACTCACTTGCAAAGTTTATTCAAATCGGTTCAGTAGTTTAAGCGAAATTGAGCAACAGACATACAAACATTTCCTCAAAAGCATGCTTTTGAATATTATGGTTTGTTTATAATTTAGATAATGCCCTTACTATCAATACCATGAATTGGTGATAAAGACAAACCTTATTTAATCCATTTTTTATATTTATCCATATATATATATATATATTTTTACAGAACACTTAAAGGTTTGAAAATGACGTTACGTTTGCTAGAGCACTTAACAAAAGTATGAGAGGCGGCGCGCGCGAGCCCGTGCCCCATTGAGCGCAGATTGAGAGCTTGCTTGAAGATTTTAAACATTTGGTAATATTTCACGTACAGCGTCTGCCCGTCGTCGGCGAAAAACCTAATTTTTGTAACTCACTAGCTTACTATCACACGGGCTGAAGTCCAGGTCGTCCAGCTGGAATCATGGCATAAACAATATTATAATAAAGTATATATTACATGTAGACTGGCATACGGAAGGTGGTAGTGATTGTGTTACAGAGTAAATATAACATTATCACTCTAAGAACTTGATCCTCATTGTATTTTAATTTTTAATGTGGGAAGACAATAATTGTGTAAGTCATTAATATATGTGCCCTCGGAACAGGTACTTTTTTGTAGTGGCAGCGGCGGCGCGCGCGAGCCCGTGCCCCACAGCAGCCAAGCGCTGAAGTCCAGGCGTGTGATAGTACAAGCAATTAAAGTAATCAAGTTGGGTAGTGACCCTGCTTCGCGAGGATTCCCACATAAAGTGTTTGGGAGCCATATGTTTTCCAGACTCAGGGTGTTTATCTATATATTATAAGTATTTATGTATAATATATATACAAATATATAGGTACTTCTTATTGGGCTATATGTTTTATATAATAATATTTTATATAATAATAAAATTTCTCTGTAACAACGTCTAGTCTGTAGTGGGCCCAGCCTGAGTGTCTGATAGCAAAAGCAATTAAAGTAATCAAGTTTGGTTGAAAAAGGAATAAAGGAGCTGGCCATATCACTCTTTCCCGACTCAGGCAAATCTATAGGTACTTCTCATTTATTCCAAAATTTATATACATATTCAACAGTTCCGTACTCTCAGAATCGGCTACTATCTAATTTTCATCTAAATTTTTTTTTAAATTTTTAATGCAAAACAACGTTTGCCAGGTCAGCTAGTTATTACATATAAAATAGTTGAAGCTGTAGAACAAATAAAATTAAGATATTAAAAATAGCAGCCCTACTGCCCTCAAAAAATATGACCAAAGTAACAATACCAAACAATAAGTTTGTTTTTTTAATCAATGAATAGCATAAAATGTGTTTTTTAGCCTTTATTGTGTCAATGATATTACATTAATAAGGGCATTGCAAGGTCTCCATCAAACCTTACATTAATGTATATGCATTTCCTGAGTGCAATGGAAAATATTACTGACTTTGTCTGCATGTTACCTCTGAACCGTGATATTCTATAATAAACTACAAATATTCTTCTCCTTGAATCATCCAATCTTTTGATGATAACTGCATTAAAATTAGTTGCATAGATCTAAGCATACTAATGGTGAGAAGCAACTTTGTTATAAAAATCAAACTCATTTATTTCAAGTATACTTAATTTGCAAGCACTTTTTCAGCTGGGGGATGGCTTTCGCCGTGACTAGTTACCACCCTACCGACAAGCGATTTAACGTTCCGGTACGATGTAGTAGATTAAAAAAACTTTTAAAACCTCAAGTTAAGACTATTTGTAATGACTTTACCACCAGCTCGCAAACCATCTGTGAAGATACTCAACTGCTCTTTTAAAAACATTCATTTTTCCAATATTAATTGTATTATTACATAAATTATTGATCTGTCTTGTGGTTTTTTTTTTTCAATTTAAAAGCGAACAAACGAGCATGCGGGTCCCCTGTTGCTAAGCAATTACTGCCGTCCATGAACATATGCAACACCAGAGATACTGCTAATGCATTGCCGACCTTTGAGGAAAGTGTTAATACGCATCTTAAATACCCCCATATTACAAATGTACAGGAAATAGCACAGCAGGAAGTTGATTCCAGATTCATATTATGATTGTGTAAAATTGAAAGTTGATCAAATTCTATCCAAACATCCTTGCCATTTAAAAATTAGTCAATTGATTAGTAGTTTTATTAACATGCTTCAAAAAAAGGAGGTTATTAATTTGAACTGTATGTATGTAACATTACCAAAACTGCCCAGTTTTGCATTTGTTAGTCTATATCAGTGTCTGAACAAATGTGCCAAATTTCAAAAGTGTATGTATGTATGTATTTATATTTGTGTTCGCATATCTCCGGAACTAAAGGTTTGATTTAAGTAATTCTTTTTTTGTTTTACTACACAGCGAGTTTAATTAAAATCGGTCAAGTAGTTTTTGAGATAGAGAATTTTTGTTGTAACACATTGTTTAAACATATACATTGACAGGTCTAAAACAGTCATGTTTATACTATGTTAAGAATATTACATCCCCCAAAAGAAGCATTATTTAGTACAGAGTAGAAAATAAAATCTATACTAATATTATAAAGAGGAAAACTTTGTTTGTTTGTAATGAATAGGCTCAAAAACTACTGGACCGTTTTTAAAAATTCTTTCACCATTCGAATGATACATTATCCACGAGTAACATAGGCTAAATTTTATTTTGGAAAAAAATAGGGTTCCGTAAAATATTTGGGCTTTTCGGACACAAGGTGTAAAAAATCAACCAGAAACGTTACTTATTTTGCGTACGCTGCTTAAACTATAAAAGATAGAACCATAAAATGTTCTAGTTAATTGGAGATCTTATAAATATCTACAAAAAAGTCCGCGACACACTATACCTATCTATGTCGAGTGAGGCACAACAACCATTTTTTTATTTAAAAATCTTGAATTTTTTTTGGACTACATTTAAACGCATTTATTTTACTCATGCTATTAATCCTTATCAAAATAAATTATTTCATAACTAAGTACAGTTTATGTAGATAATATTTAGTATTTAAAAGATTAAAATTGGACTTTTGGTTTTGAAGTTATGGCGAAATTAAAATATTACTATTTCTGCGTTGCGAAGTGAGCATCACCAAGGCGGGGGCGCGCGTGCGGGAGGGGAGTTTAGATCTATGTTATATATACGATGATGAATTAAGAATTCGATCTTTGTTCAAATATCTATTTAGTACATGGAAGAGTTTGTTCGTTTGTTTAAACGGGCTAATCTCTAAAATTATTTTTGTTTATTCTGAAGGCTAGACTCAAGAGTGAAATATACTATTTAATATCAATTTATACCCATCAGCTTGCCATAAATATATATTTTTAATGTTAATGTACTGAAATGTCATACAATGTTTAACAAAAATGTAGACCTTTAGTACACGGGACGGAGAATATTGCTTCACGGGAAACTATAAAAAAATTAAATTGAGAGGGGGAGCGGGGAATGAGCACACTATATGTGCCTTTACACATTTTGTATGAAAGTCTGTCTTTAAAATTAGAAGGGTATCTAATTTAGGACAGAGTACAACTCAAGTTTTAAATAAACATGAAAGAATTCTTATATTTCAACTACTAAATCTAGTAACACAACTAATCAAGCTGCATGCAATTAGTTGTTAGATAACAAATTTATGTAGGTCAGGAAACATTTAAAATATATATTTTCACATTTAGTTAATAATATACAGTTATGCTAATTTTATTGACTCAGTTATCATATATTAACATATTTCTATTTTGTATTTTAAATTAAATTTTAATTCAACTACCATGTAAATTGTGAATTTTAATCCGAATATGATCTTGGGAGATGGTATACTATGTTATTAAAGGCACTAAAATAATCTAGCAATTACAGTCTTTTATGGTGTTTTAATTATGGTTGAATTCTAAGATTCAAAATTATATCTTATTTAATTAATAGGATGATAATTTTAAATTATGACATAAATGGTAGCAAAGTTCTGTATTATAACTTTAAAAGTTGAGAGTTGCCTCGGGCTCAAATACAAGGTTGGGTCAAATTTTTTATTCTTCTATGAAATTTCCAGTACATTCCAAGCTCAAAGAAGTTGATGGTGTTTCACCCCCATGTCTCAGAGAGCATATAAAGCCATTGGTACCAGTCAATATCAACAACATATGCTAGTGAATATAACATTATTAGCCTACCACCCATATTGAAGCTGCATGGTGTGTCTATGCTCCATATCCCCTCTCCTACATGGAGGGACGCCTGGTTCTGTAGTAGGCTGTTAAGAGACTGATAATGATGATGGTGATGATAGTTGATAGTAAAATTACCTCTTTGGTGTGTCCTTTTAGTTCAAACAGCAATTGCATTTTTGGGAAGGTCCATATCCTGACTATTCCATCTATGCCACCAGTTGCCATTATTTTACCATTATGACTAATAGTTACTACCCTTTGTAGGGGATCATTCCTGAAAGAACAATTAATATATTTTATACCCTCAAGATTAAAGGGATTGATATGAGTTCATAGGTTCAACCTCACCATCTGAATTTTTTTTTAATTTCTAATACAAGCTTTATGCTTACTTAGATGGTAAAAAGCAATATTGGTCAATATTCTGTCTAATCTTTATAATCAACATCTGTTATGCTGTCACAAAAAAGTGAAACAATTTTTTATAAAAATAAAATAATTGTTTTATTTTATTAATATAAAAAAACAATTTAAGTAAATATAGGATATACCTATTTAGTTAAATTGTTTATGAATATAGATTGTCAAGTTCTCAGCTGCAAAGCTACTTTTAGTAGTAGTTTTTACAAAAATATATGTTTTTCTTATAAAATGGTTTAGTAACATTTGGATATAGTTAATTTAAATAGAAAAAAGAAAATAGAATAGGTGACAATAAATGGACTAATTTTAATAACATAAAAATTGCAAAGAGTAGCAGACTCCTAATGACGATCATGTTCTGCAGGACAACAATACACCCAACACAATTGTTTAAAGTCCTGGGGCTGATCGCAAATTGGACACACACAGAAAAAAGATATAAATACTAACGCAAAATCTGTCTGCACACTATCACACGGCCGAATTTCAAAGGACATCCTTTTATCTGTGGTATGATTCCTCTTCTCCCTTTCCATCTTTGATATGTTGTCATTTTCAGAGACAGTCCGTCTCCGGCGCACCAACCCATTCTCAGCTCTAAAACTACCTCTTCTCATCTCCGCAGCGTCCACCATCTTCACATTGACTTTATATAACTGACAATGACTCTCCTGACCAGCGGCGAGGTAGATACGGTTTTGAGCATTTCGTATAGAACATGTCATGACTACATTGGGCCCAGTTTCATACCGCATCACCTCTTCTGCTACAAATCTAGTTCCATTGTGAGATAGTTCAAATATTTCCTGGAAATGGAAAGAATTTAGTATTAAAATCAGATTAAAATTACAGATGCAGTTCAATGAATAGAATTAAATTATTTTTCTATGACTGGCTTGTTGGTTTCACTGCATTACATCACAAGTTTGTGGATTCGAATGGGTGGGTCACAAAATAATTCTGGGTTTTTCATTTAACTATGAAATTTTCAGTTCATTTCAAGCTCAGAGCCTGTAGGTAGAGGTAATAAGCCTCAGTACCTCAGACAGCACATTAAGCCAATATATAATACAGTCGACTTTCAATAATTCGAAACTCAAGGGTCTCTTAAAATATTTTGAATTATTGAGTGTTTGAAATATCAAATGGTTAGAAATTTGTAAGAGAAAAGAAATAAAACTTCGAATTATTAAGTGTTGATCAATTATTGTTACTTAGTAATTGCTATTCTATAACAATTTTAAAAGTTTAGAGGTACATTCTTGTACATACACGGATACCTAATGTGAATCAATTAATCATTCGAAAGTACTCTGTTATACTGGTTTGCTTCAAAGCACATTACTGCTGCTGAGACTGCTCAGTACCTTTTTTTTAACACAAAAGGTGCCTGAATTGCTTGATATCTGTATACCAACAAAAAAGTAACAGTAATTCAAAGATAACTAAAAAAAACAATTGTTAGAAGTGTGTGTCAAATACTCAAACTAATCATAATAAAAAACAAAGGCTCGTGTGTATGTTGATACAAATTTGAACTTGTTGCAAAAAGTCCTTTCTGCCACTTCCTCAGTGCAATTTTGAATTGTCAAGTGTTTGACGCCAATGAGTTCAAATGAACACATTGTTTTATCATATAGCAATTTTTTAATTTGAATTACCAAGTGTATAAAAATGTATTGATTTAGTTTGAAATATAAAGAGATTTTATAGGGAACTCGTGATAACTTTGAATTCAAGAGTTGACTGTAGTGATCATAAATAAATGAAACCTTACGACCCTAAGCCCTCTAAACTGCATTAGCGCAGGGTGTTGGATCTATGCTCGATATCCCCTCTCCTATAAGGAGGTAGGTCCTGTAGTGGGCCATTAATAGAAGATAATGATGATGATGCACAATACCAACCAGATCCAACAAAAGTCATTACTCAACATTGGACTCACATACCAGAATATCCTAAGATATTTGTTCTACAAAATTCATTTGTAAGCAAAAATTAAAAGTTTAGGGAGTCTACTTATCTCTTCAGAATATCAGGAGGATCTTATCTTGAAGTCTGCGTTTGAGAAGTGCAGTGACAGAGCTACCTTTATTAAACCTTACCTTGCTAAGAGCAAGGAACTGTTTGGTCATTAATAGTCATATTAAAGGAAAGCTAATGTACAAATGATCTATTACGAACACGTAAATATGTTACGTAAATTAAAATATACACTGGAGGGTGTGTTTATTACAAAACTGCTGACGCGTGTCGAAATAAATTGCTTCATTACGCACTCATGTTTTGACTGTGAAATCAATGTCAACACTTACGAATCCATTCGCTACGCCCGTGTTCGATGCTCCTCCGCCCCCGGCGACGAGGACGTGCCGATTCGTGAGGGTCTGAAGAGTGTAAAGTGGAAAATCGACCTTCGCGAGTAACCCATCGCATCTACTCGGAGACATCTTCACTTATAACATCTATTTATCGCACTATAGCCGTCGACTCAGATAGAGAAACACTACCTTAATGTCGAATATAGCCACATTAGTTCATTTCTTAATGAATCATGATTAATATTTAAAGTAATATGTTTTAAACAAAGCACACACAAACCTAAACAACTGTTTAGGCCCCTCGGAATTTCCTACTTCCAACATGACAAAAGTCAAACTGACAGTTTCGTCTAGGAAACATAGATCAATGATTGACAGAACTATATAGCTTTAATGCTTTTTTGACTGTTTCACTGATCAAAATGAAATCAAGTCATGTTTATTAGTATTGTACATGTTTTATTATTTATTTTTTCATTTATTAAGAAATATAGTAGTTAATAAATTCAGTTTCAAGCAATGCTTACTTTATGAACGCAACTCATAACTGACATTTGTGATGTAGGTACATTTAATTTTTCCTATTGTTGTAGGTTTCATATAAATCATGGGTTTCCCAATTCCCGATACAAATTCCAGTAATCATTAACCACTTATTATGATACTTCATTCCTAAATTAGGTTTAGATTAATAGAGGGCCAAGAATTGAAACAAAATACTATAGACAATATGATTTATTCCACCTAAATTCACTTAAAATAAATTAATATACCAATTTATAAAACAACGAACAATTATAAAATGAACAAGTTTTTTGGCGTTCCTTGTTTGAATTGTCTTCATCATCTTACAAAAAATAATACTTATATTTAAAAAAATATACACACATTTATCTATAAAAAAGTTTAACATACCCTTACTATGTATGTACTCAACATTACCTTGCCATTGAACTGTTACATGGCAAAGTAATTACTTAAAACAACATCTAAAGATACATCATTGAGGGTAATTTGTCATATCTGCGCGACGTCGTTACATAGATTTGTCACGTTTGTCATTATCAAGTATCCGCCATTTCGATTTGTTTCACTGCAGCTCGGCATTTTTTAGAAAGTGAATATGATGGAGCGTATGAGACCGTCGCGCACGGAGTCGCTGCTGTGGCCGATGCCAAAGTTGAAGAACACAGACTCGGCGACCACCTGCTGCGCGCAGGAGCCCATCGGGTACCAGCCCACCTTATTGAACACTATGCCCACTTTATACACCTGCACAGATATGAGAAATATTAAGTTCAAATATATTCAGCAACCAAGGGCGTTTTACTGCGTTTGTATACGCGCCAGAAGATCGAACAACATCTGGTGCGTGTTCATTCTTTTCCATAAAACATTTTGCGTATCTGGCGAAAAAACAGGCCGATGTTCAGGCGCGTGAACAACCGCACTTAAGCTATGCTAGCGCTCTTGGGCACATAGGAATTTGAGGTTTTTTGGGAAGTGAATCGAATGTATAACATGTAAGTAGTGAGTTATTATCCTGAATGGCAGCCAGCTAATGTTTTCAGTTCTCTTTCACCCACATCTGAGCCGGAGAATTTAAAGATATTAGTATGCTGCTGGTTTTTTTAGGAAACAATGTTAGTGAGAAATTTATACTTTGGGTCTCTTGAGGATGAGGGGACCTATGGTACTTGCCCGGTGTGCCCTTGTTAAAGGTCATACAAGCAATTAAGAGTGAAGTATAGTTTGTGACACACGCTTACCTTATTGCGCTGTATATAGACGGGTCGGTTAAACATGATATCGAGCAGGTGGCGATAGGGCACGCGGTTCGTGTAGTGCGTGTAGGTGAGCCGCGCGCCGTCCGCGTCCAATAGGTGAGCGTACAGCAGCTCGGAGTACCCGGACCCCGCGCCGCCATGCTCCAGGCTGGGCGCCTGCGTGGGCACCTGCACGCCTAGGAGGCAGATGTTCTTGTCCACCATGAAGGTGACGGAGCAGTCCAGGCCGCTGGTGTTGAGGCAGTCGGTGTGCTGCACGATGGCCCGCTGGCAGTAGATCTTGTGCTGGTCTGCGTGTCGCTGCTCCGCCTGGTCAACGGTCACTGCGCCACCGGCAGCACCCAGTGGATTGTGGATAGACGATAGCCGAACGCCTGTGTCATCGACCATGGATTACCATTATTAATTGCTATAGAAATTAATACTCTTTCCTACGAGGAAAGCCAGATCCAGTAGGACATTGCCTCTCTTACAATGAGGAAGGAAGGACCCAGAAGTGGACCACTAAGAGGCTGATATTGATGAGCAGTATTAAGTGCGCCAATAAGAACAAACTGTTGGTGTTATATAGGTATATATTGAGATACACAAAGTACAATAATGAGAATCAGGGTGGCTTATAGTTAGTCTTTGTTTATAGTTTTTTCAATTATGACTGGAAAACTTGACAAAAATTCAAACTGCCAAAAAATCTAGCAGATGACGTTAGGTGTCAGTTAGAAGTTGCCACAATGTGGAAAACCGCATAATGAAAAATTGTAGCCTTGGATTTTTAGTCACAACATAATCTGGCGAGTGGGTAACCATGAGATTTTCTTATATTTTTACTGTCTGCTAAGAATGATAATGAATACTTGAAGAAAGGGTTTACCCTCCTGTCTCGTGGGGCGAGGGTAGACGGAGGCAAGGCAAGGCTGTGGCAGGCGCGACACCTCACACTGGTCTACTGTCACTGGGCTGGGGGTGTCCACTGTGAATGTTGGCATCTGGAATCAGACACAAGCTTCCTGAGCCTTTTGGAAATTATGGTTTATTATGGTATTTAGTTATGGGGACTTGATACTGTCCGTCCAGCTTCTGAATGGTTGGCCAACATTACATTTCCATTCATCGTCTTTAGAGCCTTGTAAGATTCACTAGCCTCACTCGTAAAATTTACAGAAAAGGCACAAATGGAAAATAAATATTTTTATAGAAGGTGTGGCTATACTCACATTACTAGAAGAGCTGCCACCAAACAGCTGTTTCCTAGGTTCCCTGCTCATGGAGAAGCCGGCGGGCATGGGCACGTCGGTGTTGGAGGACAGGATGTTCATGAGCACCGCGAACGCCTCCGATTCGGACAACAGTGGCGAGCGCGCCGGGCCCGACGCGAACTGCTGCGGCGACAGCGTGAGGAAGCGGATCTTTTCTACCGCCTTGCGGATCGTCACCTTCTCTTTGTTTTCTGTACACCAAATACAAACTAGATAAATAAATCGTTAGTTAGTTTAATAGTAGTATTTAAATTACCTATACAATGGAAGTTAGATATATATTTCAATGGTTGATGGAATTAACAGTGGCAGAATGCGGCGGTATACCTCAGTGTATGCTCGAGTCTGGCAGACTTCTTCTCTTTCAAAACTCAAATTGCTACACCATATATAGGCAGATGCCGTGGAATACCATAGCATTTATTTTATCTATTATTCTCAATGCTCTTCTCTGCCATACACCAGTGTACTGCAACCATTATATGCTATATACTGATTTCCATTACAGTCTCCGTGCCAGTATCTGCATTGCTCGCTATTTTCTTTACCTGACAGCTTATCTCAGTTGTTGCTAGCAGGCTTCTTGGCCAGCCCAGGCGGCAAGTAGGACTGGTTTCCATCACAACTTCTGGGCTGCTCTCTGCATTGCTCTCCACATTTTACTACCTGACAGCTTATGGATGTTTCCCGCTTGGGTGGCATCGCGGTGTCAGTCAGAACTGGTCTCCATAATAAATTCTTGGCTACCCTAGACCTATTACCTAGAGCTTACCTCTGTTGTCGTTGGCAGGCTTTTTGGGCGGCTCGGGCGGCGTCGAGGTGTGCTCGGGCTCGCGGCTGGTCTCCATCACAGCCTCTGGGCTGCTCTCTGCACTGCTCTCTACATTCACTACCTGAGAGTATATTGAATATCGAGTATATATCCAAAAACTCTCCCAAAACTATGCAACACATGGACTCACTACATCGCAAACCTCAGTGAGCTCTAACTCAGACTATATGGCATAACTCAAACTGGCGCAAAAACAAAGCGTCGGCGTCGATTCCACAACTGTACAGCAAACATAGGCATGAATATTATGCTATGAGTGAAAAACATGATGCTTCGCTAGGTTACGCGCATCTTTGTCCTTTTAGTAACATAAAACATAACGTATCGTGATGCTCATTACTATATACTTAATTTATAAATCCAAACGTTTTACATGGTTTAAGCCATTTTTGTTAATTTACATAACTAATTTTCATATGACATATACATACATGAAATGAATAATATAAATTAAATTATTATTGACTCTGCACTAGTGTCTGTTAGGCCTGCAGCATCGCCCGGTTCAACATTTGCGCAGCGCCGACCTCACGTTAACGCAACGCCAACGTTGCGTTTCCGCGTACAATCAGAGAAAAAATAGACTCCGACAAGAACTTTTAAAATTTATTTAAAATGTCATACAATATTCAGACACTAATCTCGGAATTTCAGTGTTACCAGAAGAGAGGCTTGTTATAACTTTGAGAAAAGAATACATTTAAATTTATCATACAGATGGTTAAAAATGTATGTGATTGTACTTGTTGTCAATAAACGCAGGCATTGGAGGAAAGCTGATGCTCACAAAACTCTGGTGGAATAGGGGTCTAAAGCTTTTACTTTCTACATGTAGTGTCCGTGAGTTTTTAAAAATTAGGAATGATTAAACACACATATAGTTATATCTTTTTCTTTCAAGATTGACAATCAATAAAAAAAAGAACCAAATGAAATACAGTGATGTTTCTTATGAAAAATTTCATTAAAAATACCTGTTCTTTCTCCTGTGAAGTTGAGGGAACAGGGCTTTTGCGTCTCTCCAGAGGTGGCGTGTCTTCTGCAGTAGGTATAAGGGAGGTCCTACGCTCCAATGATTTAGCATATCTGAGGGCAATTCATCATCAGCATTTTTATTTTGTTTTTCATATTTGATTTGCACTAAATTTTGATAAATAGAGTACAAAACAAATAACGATCAAACGCAGATTGTCGAGAGGCGCACATACAGCGGAGCCGCATTGTATGCTGCTTCTAAAAACAACATATCCGTGGTGAGTTTGATTAAAGACTGAATTTCCTTCTGCATATTTCTGCACATTTACCATAATGCACGAAGTCAAATTGACCGAGACTGAAATGAAATGACAAACAAACCCATGTGCTCCTCTAAACTCCATTAAACTTCTATTAACTGTTCAGTCTTGGCAGGCTTACCTGCTAAGCATTGCCAGGTGCTTTTATCCCTAACTAAAGTGACCATTACAACAGGATTTAACTCTCAAAATACAAAATTAAACTAAGTCAGTATTCTTCAAAAACTCCCTTGATTTGAAACCAATCTCACCTCACAGCGGCTTCAAATAAGTCAAGTTCACTGTCCACATTGAGATGGTCCAGAGAGAAGACAGTGATAACTGTATTGATCTCCACATCTTCAAAACTACAGTCATTCAAAACTTCTTTGGTGTTCATACTTATTATCTGAAGATTAAAAAAAACATTTTAGTACATTTTGCTAGCATGAATATTCTCGTATATGTCAGTCAAATCTGCTGATATTTATATGTGTAAGGATGGATCTTAAATACATATTAGGTACATAATTATAATAAAAAAATGCCATACAATACTTGGCCCAGCCCAGCTAGGCCCAGGTGTCTCTTGAATTTTGATTCATTAAGAATCAATAGCTCCATGGTGAAGTCACAGAGGCTATGGTGTGATAGTGATCTCCACTTATTGAACTATTCCTTCCCAAAACTAACACTAAATGGAGAAGAAAGTAAATATTGATCCTATTTACAATTTTTTTTACATGTATGCTAAATATTTGTATATACTTTGATAATTAAGAGACATTTGTCTAAACATTTCATGGATTCAAAGTGTGGGTGCCATGTCCATTGTGTGGCAGAGACAAAAACTCCAAATAGCCTGAGAGTTGTAATGGGCTTAAAGTTATTTTAAAGACTGTAAGCCTATAAACCTTAATATTTTTATGTAATTTTAATAAGTAAAGGCAATAACCTGAAGGCATTTCTCCATTAAAACATTTTCTTCAAACAATCTTGCAAATTCATAAGCCCTGCAAGCATTCCTGGGATAGAGATCTGACCACAGGTATGTAGTGCACTCCTTCACCAGATGCGGCAACATATATTTTTTTGCACCATAGCACAGCTCACAGGCTTTGTCAAATGAACTTATGTTAATATTGCCAGTGTAAATATATCTGTAAAAGTAATAAAATCAAAACTTTATAAATAACTAACAAAAAATCTCTATAGATTTTTGTTAGTTATTTATTACATATATCTTGGAACTAGTACTTAATGCTATCATTAAGTACTAGTTTCAAGATATATGTATTCAATATATTCATAATGTTATTGGATCTTCAAGGTTTTATTTAAACTATAAAAATTCTATTTAGCCTCTTATCTTTTCTTTCTTTCTTTCTTTTTTTCCTTTAAAGAGAAATTAGGATATATTATATACCATTAAAATAGACTGAGAATAGTATTTAAAATTAAGAGATTAGAAAGATCTATCTAGCTATCATGATAGATCTTTCTATTCTCTTAAGTCTTTTTACAAAAATCCCAATATACCTTGAGATGCATCTTGCAGAGAAAAGAATGGGCATGTCATCCTATCTTAATATTGGATAGTGTAGTTTAAGATAAAATGAGAGACTCAGATCAAATGAGTAAAATATATAAATATGATTAAAGCTATATAAATGATTCTTCAGGCTATTGAAGCATTAATTGCAATAACTTCCTGTGGTGTAAAACAGGCTTAGGTTAATATTAATTGTGGTTAGTTAATTTGTCTAAACAGGCGAAAAACTTACTCTAACAGAGCTTTGAAAGCATCTATCTGCACATCAACAATAGGTATAGGTTCATTGCGCTCTGCCATGCCGCCGTAGAACATAGCTTCGAACACTGGCGACGCCATAGCCAGGATGAGCTTGTGCCCCGCCAGGACCACCTGGTTGGGCTCTGTGCCCACCAAGAAGTTACAGTCATTCCACTGGCCCGTTTGTAACAGATAAGCGCCTCTTTGCTTCAGCTCCGTGCATTCCAGCTGCCAATCTGTAGGTGCCGCTGACATTTTGCTTTCAATCGTATGACAGCAGTCCACTAATTTTCAAAGAATTGCCAAGAAACTTGAAGAGTCTTGCAATTCTATTTTCTGCACAGGGAAATATTTATTTATTTTCGCTGAAAAATTGTCAACTGTCATAGATGACGTCTTTCAACAATCGACAACAACTGACCAGAAACAATAAGCCAGATTTATAAAAAAAAAATCAACAGGTGAATAGGAAATGTATCAAATCAGAATTTTTTTGTTGATCAGGCAAATATTAAAAGAATTTTAATTTCGTTATCAATTTTAGTTATTTACAATGGGAAATTATTTTACATTCAATTAATTTTCGTTTGTTGATAAATCGATAAAACAAAACGTCAATTGTTGAGGTAAATGTCAATTGTCAGTTGTCAAAAATATTATACGAATTTGCGCGATGCAATGTTAGTGTTATGTCAGACTGTTTTATATTTTAAACTTAAATAATTAAATAATATCCGCATAATGAATCATGAAGAGATAAAACTAGTGGTACAGGAAAAGTTTCTGTCGAGTGAGAGAGTGACGGCGTTCCTATGCGACGCCAAAGTGCTCCACCCGGACTGGGTCAAAAAGGACAGGCTCTTAGCGATCGTCGAGTATGGAGACGAGAAAGCGGTTTTTTGTTTATTTACATCGTGCTACCCACCGAAGTCCTTCACCGACTTATCCGTAGAAATTGTACTGCCAATAGACAATAGTTTCAAATGCGAAATAGACAACAAGCCATCCGATCCGGAGGCGATTTTGTACCTGAATTTACAGTCTCGTAATAATAAGTTTAAGTTCGAAATTCAAATGACTACTCGAGTGGACAGCTTCGTCGATGATCTATTCAGAGGTATCGAGGCTGTTAACAAATTACAAACGCAGCCCGAGTTCCTCTGGCTTAAAAAGTACAATGGGAAAACCGAAGATGACATTATAGTTCAAAGTATGGTAGTTCCTAGAAGTGAAGTAACACACAGTCAAAACTCTGCACCCGTGGCCATCAGAGAGAGTTTAATTAAGCGAAAAATGTGCGATAAAGAGTATGACTACACATTCACAAAGAAGTTTACAGTATTCTGTGGCACTTGGAATGTGAATGATAAATCCCCTGTCATACCTCTCAAGGACTGGTTGTGTGTGGACAAGGAACCCCCTGACATATATGCAGTCGGTTTCCAAGAGCTTGATTTGTCAAAAGAAACATTTCTGTTTGATCAGACTTTTAGAGAAGAAGAGTGGTACAACGCTGTGGTCCATTACATAGACAAAAGAGCAAAGTATGTTAAGATAGAAAGGGTAAGACTGGTGGGCATGATGCTTATTATCCTCATCAAAGAGAAGCACTACTCTCATGTGAGGAATGTTATCTGTGATACGGTGGGGACTGGGATCATGGGGAAGATGGGCAACAAAGGGGGGGTATCTATAAGGTTTGACCTGCACAACACATCTATTTGCTTTGTGAACTCTCACTTAGCTGCACATGTGGAAGAGTATGAGAGGAGGAATCAGGATTTCAGAGACATTTGCAATAGAACCAGATTTGTACAACCGAATCAGCAACCCAAAGGTATAAAAGACCATGATCACATCTATTGGATTGGAGATCTAAATTACCGAATCACTGAGCTGGACCCCCAGGGTGTCAAGAATTTGGTCAATGAGAACAACTTTGCTCCAGTGCTAGAATGGGATCAATTAAAGCAACAACATAAAAACAACAATGTATTTGCTGGGTATACAGAAGGTGTAATCAATTTCAAACCAACTTATAAATATGATCCTGGGACTGATAACTGGGACTCGAGTGAGAAGAACCGGGCACCGGCCTGGTGTGACAGGATATTTTGGAAAGGCAACACCATAATGCAGTTAGCTTATAGAAGTCATCCATCATTGAATATAAGCGATCACAAACCGGTATCTGCCACATTTATCTCTGAAATCAAAATAATTGATGATGAAAAATACAGGAAAGTATATGAGGAAGTTATAAAACAGTTGGACAAACTTGAGAATGAACTTATCCCACAAGTTAAGGTAGATGTCACAGAAATTGATTTTGGAACTGTTAGATATTTAGAGTTGCAAGTGAGAACAATAACAATAAAGAACACTGGCAAGTTACCAGTGGAGTTTGAGTTTATAAAGAAACTTGATGAATCAAACTTCTGCAAAGACTGGCTCATTGTCGAACCTTACAAGAAATGTATATGTGCAGATGAATCATGTGAAATTCAACTTAAAGTGCTTATAAATAAGACTTCAGCTTGTAAAATGAATGCTGGGACTGATAAATTATATGATATTTTAGTATTACACTTGTATGGCGGCAAAGACATTTTCATCACAGTCAACGGGACATATCAGAGGAGCTGTTTTGGATGTTCAATTGAGGTTCTTGTCAACTTAAACATGCCAATAAGAGAAGTGCCTGTTGGGAAACTCATAGAGCTTGAGAGTAAGAGAGACCAGAGTATCTCAAATCAATCGACTTACTCTATACCAAAAGAGATTTGGTTTTTGGTGGACCACATTTATCTTCATGGCCTTAAAGAACCAAATCTATTTGAGCAGCCGGGTCTACATTCTGAGGTGTTACAGATTAGGGACTGGTTGGACAGTGGGTCCATTGATCCCATTCCTGGGAGCATACATTCAGTAGCTGAGGCTTTGCTGCTCTTATTGGAGAGTACTGCTGACCCCATCATCCCTTATAACCTTCAGTCGGTGTGTCTGCGAGCATCAATTAATTATTTACAATGCAAGCAAATAGTCATGGAATTGCCAGAATTTCGGAAGAACGTTTTCTTATATTTATGTGAATTTTTACAAGAAGCCCTACAGCACAGTGCAGAGAATGGTTTGGATGCTAAAACATTATCAACACTGTTTGGTGCAATATTTTTAAGAGACAATCCAAATGTGATTCAAGAACCTCAGTCTCGCATCAACAAGCAAGTTATTGACAAAAAGAAAGCCCAGTTTGTCTACCATTTCCTCATAAACGATCACAGCGACTTGATATTTTCAAGATAGTCATTATATTATAGATATTTTCTTTTTTAAGTTTTTAAAATACTCAACACATTCTCCATTGTTAGTTATAGGCTTATTTATTCATTTTAAATGATTAATATTATTAGATGTTGACAAAAATCTATTGTAATTCGTGTAAGACAAGCATACAGACAAATTATACTAATTTGATAAAATACATGTCCTGAAATAAGTATTTGTTACTAAACATTAATAGAACAATTTTTATATTAAATACCAAACTGGCATTAATTTTAGTGCATTAACTTTTTAGGTTTTAATAAAATACATCACCTTAGTTGTAATTAAATTAATTAAATAAATGAATTTAATATTATTTATAAATATATTTCAATGAAATAATCAACGAATACTTATACTGAGCGGCCAAGAAACTATAGTTGAAAAATTAGTATTTTTGTTGTATTTTTTATAGATGTATAATAGTTTTTATAGGTACATTTGGCTTTCTTGTTTATAATTTATTTTAACCTATTGTAACATATTTTATGACATGCTCTTAAGACTAATACTTATTATACCTACCCTTTGTAAAATATATACAACATTTTATCAAAGTTACTATAATTATATAAAAAATCGTAGCTAATGATTGCCAGTAATTGTGAATGGAAAATCAAAATGAAGCATTCCAAAAAAATCCAACTTGCATTAAATGCATTCAAGATGTCTTTGTAATGTATTCGACTGGTATTTTACTGTATAGGACAGGTAAATTATTTATTTTGTCATAATCTTCCTTGTATTATTTTGTGAGAACCAAGTTATATTTTCTCTTCATAATACTTGTTCATGTAGTTGTTTAATACTACGCCTATTTATTACCAAATAAATGTTAACACACTATGTAAACATTACAATGTTTATACAATGCATTGATAATTTATTAAACAATGAAATACTGATTTTTTTTTCTGTATCCTTGAATCTTACTGTATATCAAAAAGTTATACAAGGGCATTTTAATTCCTGTCAATCAGTGTCATATAATAATACAGAAAAGATCTAGTAAAAAATATAAAAACAAGACTCATTAATTATATTTTCTAAAATTTTCATTTTTGAACATTAAACTAGAACCAATTACAAAGTTATGGGATTGGCTGTTGTTATTTGAGGATGGAATGTTTCAGTTAAAAACTTGAAATTTCAAATAACTTTATTAACATACTTGACTGCTTAGTATTCTGCTGGGTTTCATCTAAACTACAGTGTCATTAAACCAAACTGTAAATTGTCTTTCAAGATTTTAGTTTTATACTAAAATAAAATTTTGAAATCTTAGAATATAAAAATATAACATGCAGCCGTAAGTAAAACCTCTATTTCAAGTTAATTAAAAATTTGAAAAGTAGCATTTTTTAACGTTTACTTAAAGTACCAAAAGATGGCGTTACTGGTTTATTTTTTTAGCACTTTTACATGTTTAAAATTATAAAGTTCTTATACCTCTCATCAAAATTGAAATAATAAAATTTTACTTAATAAAACAAGAGTTATTTAAATTTTTAAAGTTCTACAACGCAATATATGTAATTTGAACGTTGCCAATCTACGGTCGATGCAAAAGTCGATTCCATTGGGAAACAAACGCGGTAATTTCAAATCTAACCAATCGCAATCGTGCTTTGGCCGTTATGCCAATCGGTGTCACTGAGAGTTCATTAACGTTTGAAAACCAATAAAAACATTGTTGTTTTCGAGGATCTATGCAGTTTCGCGATTCGCAACCCGCTTGTATAGTTCGAATTCAATTTGTAACTGTTTCAACGGCGAAACTAGGGAAGTTAAAAAGGTGGTGCGAGTTAAAAACACTTTAGAATCTTTCTGACATTTGTGTTATACGGACTGCATCCTGCTGCATCTTGGCTTCACAGTTTCTTTGTTGGAGAGCTTAGCGAGTCAACTGAACAATTCCAATAATGGAGGTCCAAAACAAATGTGAGTTACTTTTATTATATTTTCATTATTTTCACGCGGTTTTTACTCATATCTTCTGGCGAAATTTTTATGCTTTTAGTCTTTTACCGGCGATATTTTTTTATTTCTCACAATGTATTACTTAAAAAATAATTTACACAATTAAAAAAATAACTATTTATCCAAAACTACAATTTACTGTAAATGTAAAGCCGTACCTCTACCTTATGTTCTAGTCATTACTGTGTTACAGGAGATAAATTAATAATTTTATTTATTTTGAAATAACTGCAAAAAATTGTTGAAGCGTTATTACTCAAAATAACGTTTTTCAACCAACAAAACAATTTCCTTTTTAAAAATATTAAAATTTTAATATTGTTATTCGTTTAAGTATTAAAAGTTTCGGGGTTTAAAAAAAAAGAAAACACATACCTACTTGACAATATCTACTGCACGACGCGCGGAGCCAGTAAACCTCGGACAAAAATAATGATTAATTTAATGCAAGTAATTTACCACTAAATAAATGAAAAACCGATGGATTTTGACAATTAAACCTTCTTAAATATATCGTGGGTCGTTTGTAACTATTACGTTCTCCAAGCACTAATGAAAGTAGGAACAAATCGATCGGTCATGTTTTTTTAAACCTACCTGCAATTTTTACATGACTATACGAGACGAAAACTACTTTGAACTCCTAATGTTACACGTTACGGTTAGAATGTTGAAATTTTGGGGTGTAAGACTGCTCGACGCTGGTTATAGTTACTAGCGGCTTTATTAAAATAGGTGGTTTTTTGAAAGCTCCCTACAGAACGAATTCTTGGAGAGGATCATTAGAGAACTTGTAAAGTTTTTGACGGCCTCCGTGACGCAGTGACATACAATTTGATTTTACAGCACAAAATAGTTATCAGCGCCGCCATGACCTGCGCAGTTCGACGTGTTGTATTGCGGGATATTATTATAGGTACGAACTATACCTACCTACTCGACTGCCTCGTCTGACACCACTTGTTGGCTGACCACTAGGTACGAGTTAGTTTAGGAGTTTTTCGTTCATCAAAAAAATTTTCAGTGAATTCTTTGCCCTAAGTCGCAACTTTGGTAATACACCCTCTTGCTCCGATCCATTCGAGCTCCGAGCCATTACCATCCGACGCTATCGTTACTGAATGAAACATTGTTACTGAAAGCCCGCCAACCCACACTGAAGCAGCGTGTTGGGTCTAAGAACGGATGGTTGGGTCTTTAGTGTGCCGTTAATAGCCGATAACGATGATACCTATCTAGCTTTAGTTAGTAACGGCTTTACGACCGTCATTCATCGTTAGTTATCGTTATAATTGATGATTTATATAATTGGACCGTTGAAGATAATACATTAAATATTTTAAGAGATGACACACTCGCAAACAAACCACTCGACTTGCAGGAATTGATAAATTGAAACGAGTTTCTCAACGGCCGTTGGGATGACGAATACCTACTTACCTACTTTAACGGTCCTTTGTACAGTTTAAAATATGATTTACCTCTGATAACCCTTAAAAGGTCAGTACCGTTTATGTGAACTTGCACTGGCTAGTTTATTTTTGTCGCTAAGGAACATTGTTGTTTCCCAGCTTGAGGCATAGGTAGGCTTGCCTCATATGCTGTAGTTTCACTGAGTGAGAGCTTTTTGAGTGCCTGTACTCGCCAGACCTTCGCCGTTTTATAAAGTTGAAAGCTCGTCTCATGCTCCTACGATATATAAGTATTATACGCAACTTTGGAGTTTGGAGCATGGTAGCTTTAAAAGCTAATAAGTTTAAGAGTCCAGACCCTCAATTGTCCAGGGTATATCTTCAACAATGTTTGTCAATTTGTGGTATGTCAGTGGATTTATAAGACGGAGGTGCTGGGTTCGCTTCCCGCCTGGGCCAAATAATATTTTCTAAAATGAATCAGGTCTAGTGAAAGACTAGTTACCACCCTACCAACAAAGACGTACTGCCAAGCGATTTAACGTTCCGGTACGATGTCACGTATAAACCGAAATACGTATAGAAAGAAATCGACATTTCATCCTATTCTAATAAGTTAGCCCGCTTCCATCTTAGATAGCATCATCAATTACTATCAAGCATGATTGATGGGCTAATTTGTTATTAATGAAAAACAATAATTGCTGGCTGAACTACTTAAATTTTTTTTGAATATGAATCGTGATGCTGTCTGTCATGTTTCGCGCCCACACGCAAATATCACATCACCAATAATGCTCTAATTATTTTCCAAAAAAGAAACATTACAGTAAAGTATGAGTGTACCCAACGGTACGGCGATAGGAACAAAACTCAAAAGTGGTTCACACTTGAGTCATCCCGCAACCAACTCATCCGCGCCCACGTACCATTTTTTATTTTTTTTCTGTGGGAACAAAGCGACTGTCTGTAACGACCGTTTTAATTTACGATTCGATTGAGTAGGTGTTATATCAATTAATTAATTTGTCAAGTTTTTGATCGTATAACGACAATCCCAGCCATAGAGAACTTTCTTTTTAACCGACGAAAAAAAAACGGAGGAGGTTCTTTTTTTTTATATGTATGACCACGCATAACTTTTTACAGAGTAGTCCGATTTTGATAATTCCTTTTTTATTAGAAAGGGCATACTTCCAAGGTGGTCCCATTGTCACCATGTTAGGATCTGATGATGATATCCTGGGGAAATTAAAGGAACTCTGCGAATTTTGGAGGCACGCTTACAGCGATTTCAGTTTTTGTCTCGTTATCGGTAGCTTTTTGGCTACTAGTACCGTATAATATACTACGACAGTATAGTACGGGTACGTTACGTGGCGATAAATCACTAAAAAGTGAGAAATAAAAATTTTTAACCAAAAATAGAACCGACTCAAAACGCACTAAAAAGTACAGTTATTTTTTACTTTTTAGTGCGTTTTGAGTCGGTTCTATTTTTTGTTAAAATATTTTTTATATATTAGATTCGATTCTGTTCGAACTTTGAAATCGCGTTTATTTTATTGTAATTTGTGGTTAATGGAACAAACAGAAAGTCTTTTTGAAAACCATCTCCTATATTGGAGTAGGTAACATTTCGCAGGGCTCGTTATGCGACCATCAACCAAAAATTCAAAAATAGGCTTAGTTTACTACCACTTTTGAAACATCAAGTTAGACTATTTATAGTGACTCTACCACCAACTCGGAAGGTAGGTACTGAGAAGAGCCGACAAGAAACTAACTCAACAGCTCTTTTAAAATCATTCATTTTTCCACATTAAGTATATTGTTACATAAATTATTTATCTGCTTCTTGTGTTATTAAAAGCGGATCGAATTGCTTCTTCATCTTTGTCATTTAAAAATTCATAACCTATGGTTTATGTAATAAATGAGTTTTAGCACATTGTTTAAACTTTTGCATTGGTTCTTGTAATAAAACAGTACAAGTGAACTTGTTATTTCAATTTATAACATGATTTTTAATGAATTAATGACTTGCCACTTAAGTTCGTTTCCATCAGAAACGTGCGTCAAAAATCATCGCCCCAATAAATATGCAATACAATTCGTAACTGAATGGTCTCTCTTTCCGCACTCGTTAATTAAAGCTCTCTTTTTCTCCACGGCTGTTAATATTTATCCCTTTGAATGACTACCCCCAAGTTGATATAATTGAGATACAATCGGAGGCAATGCAATCTCGTCGGCTGCTAATGGGGTCGTTCGCGGTGGAAGTTGGTTCGTTTGCGAAACCGTTAAATTGCACGAAGCGAAAATTGTTTTATCTCTCATTAATAACGTTGTACTCTCTCTTTCTATCTAGTTATTTGATTATTCCCAAAATCGTATCTAACTGGCGGAATCGACAGACATTGTGCTGCCAGATTCCTTGACGTGGACGATGCTTGAGTTATATCGTGGGACGAGCTGTTGCCCGCGACTTCAATTTCTGTTATTATTTATTGCGATTAAGAAGTTTTTAAAAGAATATTAGCCCACAAAATGAATAATTTTCAGCGTTTTTTCTACATTTTCCACTGGTTCTTCACTCATATTGGTTGCAGCGTGATGTTATATAGTCTTAAGCTGTTCCTGATAAATTGACTATCCCCCACAAAAGAATTTTTCAATTAGAACCAGTACCAGAAACTAGAAACATCCTGAAACATCCTGTTCAAATAAACAAAAAAGTAAAGTTGTATTTTTGTTAAAGAAAAAATCATGTCTTTTTCGTGTTCGAGTGAAAGTTGAACTCACAAGGAGAGGGTTCAGATGCTTATTTATTTATTATCTAAACATTGGGGAGCACCCTATAACCGCCCCCTGGTCCACGCCTGGACTTCTATCGCGGGGAAATAACTTGGTGTTAGAATTTCCTATATTCTCAAAATAGACATAATATGTAAAACGATGGACTTACCTTTCTAAACTTTTCATTTTTATTTATCCACTTTGGGTTAAATTTTTCTAATAGCACAGATTATTTGTATATGTCGTAGCCACATCGTAGATTTGCTTTTTTCATGAAATGGTTGAGTGGATCACGAAATGGTCGCGTTTCATGAAATGTTTGCCTGTCTATTGGCCACATCATGATATGGTTTGGGCAGATCAATGATACAAAATCGTTTCTCGATGTGGCCAACTTAACGCGCGACTACTTCATTACTTTATGAAGTGGTCAAAATTATTTGATCATATCGTAAACTAGTTACACCCCGACTCAGAGTACCAGAGTTTTTTTTTTTTGTAAACCACCCATAAATAGGAACCCCGCGAAGCGGTGCGTGGTGGGGCGTTAAAATATTATGTTTAATTATTATTATGGCATTTACAATTTGCATATAATCTTTGGGCTTACCTTACCCTAACCTTACCCCCTATTTATATGATTCGGCCAAACGTGGATGACAAAATCGTGAACCGTAGACGATTTAACGATCTGGTCAAATTGAGTTAGCCATATCATGAAACTCGGCCATTTCATGAAATTCTCGAGCATTTCATGAATTGAGCAAATCTACAATGTGGCTACGACACATACATACATACCATCATGACATGTTCCCATAGGGATAGGCAGAGACCACGTCCTTCCACTTGCCACGATGCCTGAACTCTCACATCTTCCAATTTCATTAATACAGTAGGGTACTTTTGATCAGGCCTTTAATCAGAATGTCCTGGATTTCGTTCTTCGGATTTCGCCTTCGCCTTGGTCTTCTAACATTTCCATTGATTCTCGCCTTATAAAACCCATATAAGTCTCCTTTAACAGATTATGGAGAGGGAAATATTGATAGTGGCACAATCATGGCACAATAAAAAATATATCTAATAATATAGTATGTTCTCTTAACCTGGTTTCCTCGGCTAAGCCGTTGTGACTACCGTTCGAACAGGTTAACTTTTTGCCCGTCTCCAGGCCCGACCTTAATTGATTCAATGAAGGGGGTTGCTCCGTCGCATCGGCCGGCGCTCAATCTGATTAACTCCGGCTGTGTTTACTGTCTTAAGTTCCTCAGCACGATAATGGAACTATTGAAGAGACACGCCGTAGCTTTGCTATTTATGATGTAAAAGGAATGATGTTATTTTCTAAGAAACCCTGTCAAATCGTAGATCATTTACGTATTTTTTCTGAATTTTTTTCGTTATTAGAGGATGCCCGCGGTTTCGGCCGCGTACTTCTCATGGGAATTTCGGGATAAAATGTGGTCTATGTGTTTTTTATCTACTACAAGTTGGCCCTTGACTGCTATCACACCTGATGTTAAGTGATGATGTAATCTAAGATCGTAGCGGGGTAACTTATTAAGAGTAGGATTAAATCCACACCCCTTTCGGTTTCTACACGACATCGTACCAGAACGCTAAATCGCTTGGCGGTACGCTTTTGTCGGTAGGGTGGTAACTAGCCACGGCGAAAGCTTCCCACCAGCCAGACCAAGACAAATTAAGAAAAATCTCAATCTGCCCTGCCGGGAATCGAACCCAGGACCTCCGTCTTATAAATCCACCGCGCATACCACTGCGCCACAGAGGCCATCATCAACATCCATTCAGTAGATTTTGCGTGAAACAAACATCCATCCATCCATACATACAAACTTTTTTAAGGCTTTATAATTATTAGTAAGGATTCTGTGATAAGCTCTCAGTATCAATGAATGGTGCTACAAATCTAATTAAATTTATAAATTAAAGTAGATTTGACTAAAATGGAAATGAAAGTAGATTCGTCAGTCACCGTTACCTACGTAGGCAGATATTCTACTAATCAATTGTAATGTATCACTATCACGTGTAGGTACATGATATGAAAGTACGTACAATAGGAATATCCGGTCACTCCTTCCCACACTCGACATTAAGCTAATACATTAGGTAGGTATTTTTGTTACTTACTAGAAAAGGAACTTGAAAGAAAGCATCACTGCCTCGTTAGTTTAGTGGTTAGCCTATGTGGCTTCGATCACGAGGTCCTGGTTCGAATCGGGTCGAACGAATGGGTTGGGGTTAAGGTTTTTGATTCTTCTGTGAAATTTTCAGTACATTTTAAGCATGTATTCGGAAAGTTGGTGGTGTTATTCCTCGGAGATCACGTTAAGCCATCAGTCCCGGTCACTATCATTAACGTGTAATAGTGTTCCTTAATAAATGTAACATTATTACCCTAAGCCCGCCAACCCGTACTGGAGCAGCGCGGTTGGTTTATGCTCTATATCTCCTCTCTTACAAGAAGGGAGGCATGGTTCTTTAGTGGGCGGTTAATAGGCCCACTACAAGACCTACTTACCATCAGGTGTGGTTGCATTTAAAGGCTAACTTGTAATGAATTAAAAAAGAACACAAATCATTCGAAGCTACGAGTAGTATAATACATTTTTATATTGAATCCGATTACTTATTATTGTACTTCGTAACTTTGCACACCATGTCTTATGGTAGAATGTGAGCTTTAATTTAATTTTTAAGATCCATGTACATTCTGGCAAATAAAGATATTGGTTATATGCCTAGTTCTAGTGTGACCTTAGTTTTTTGCGTCTGATACGTACAGGAATCAGAATCCGTGTCAACGCATTGGTGTCGTTGCATCGAAAGCTGCCCGTGGGCGGCTGAGCGGCGCCCACTAGCCACTAGCCATATTGACTGTACTCGACCGCTAATTGCTTGCAGCATTCCACTCCTTATAAGGATCCACTCACTTTAGCCTCCATTTCTTTAACTCACCTTCGTTTTAAGTATTATGAATTTATAACGTATGCATAATGCGTATCTTCCTTATGAAAAAGAAGTTAGTTCGTTTCTTTATAAATAAAAATTGTATAAATTATTTTAAGTTTTGTCTTTATTACCCAACTACAGGACGCTTGCGGTTTCATTTAGCATTCCCGCGCATTTCTCGTTCCCTTGGGAATTTAGGGATAAAATTGGACTAGTGTTTTATTTAGAATTGTGAACTATATTATGCATGTCTGACAAACATCCATTCATACTTACAAACGCCTATAATATTAGTAAAAATAGGCCAGCAACTGTTCGTATAGAGGAGCGTGACTTTATTCCCATTTTCCTAATAGTGATTTATTAATATCCTGTTCGAGATAGGGCACAGGGCAGTGTCTACAGGTAGATTCGATTTCAGATACGAGCTCACCAAAATATTCATAAAGTACTAAGTTAGTCTGCGATGTGTAAATAACCTTTTTCTCGATCGTGTTAGCTTATCGTGTCCCGACCTAATTTCGGCCTAAACGGTCAATTTTAGTATCTCGACTATCTATGTAATATTTTATTAGAAATGGCCTAAATCACGACATTCTATACCTACATTTATTATCCTACTCGAATCAGACGTCTCATAGACGTGACGACAGTGACGCGGTTAAATAAAAAATATTAACAATTTGTTACAGGATTTATATTTAGATGGTAACTATTTAATAGTATTATCTAATATATAAAAATTCCCTGTCACAATGTTAGTTACCGTACTCCTCCGAAACGGCTTTACCGAATTTTATCAAATTTTGTATGTGTATTCAGCCGGTCTGAGAATCGGCTACTATCTAATTTTCATCTAAATTTTTTTTTTAATTTTTATGCAAAACAACATTTGCCGGGTCAGCTAGTTTTTATATAAAAGTCCTTGTTATCCATAATATTAGTCCTGTCATACATCCAATGTCGTAAGTAGGTACTGCTCGCATGATAATTTTATAAACGCAAATGTCTGAGGAAGGATAGATAACTACTAGATATTACTTCTTCAAGCAACACTACTGGGTGCTAAGAAACAGAGACTTGTTTAGTAAAACGCACCAGTAGGTAATGTATAAACAGTTGATATGCAAGGTGGTTTCCTCATGCAAATAATTTCCTAAAATGCACAAGATAATCACAAGCGCGTAAACAGAAGCTGTTGAATTGCCTTATCTAGAATAACCTTAAACAAATAGGCAAAGGATGTATGATTCACCTTCAGAGTTGTATTGTATTTCCATATTACTTAATATTTAATCACTTCAAGGTAAGGATTCGTCACCTATTTTTGTGCCAGTACGCTTTCCATTTTAATCGACGAAAAAACGAAAAATTCGACGCGCATAATCCGAATCCGATTTTGATAATTCTTTTTTTTTATTACAAACTTTATATATACTAGAGATGGTCCCATAGTCATTAGAGTTTAATGGGATATTTACCATACCTTAGTACTAGTAAGTTTAATGATGTTCGTTATCACTAAAAAATAAAAAAAAAGATTTCAGTAAAAATAGATTTTTTCGATTTCAAGACGCACAAAAAGGTAAAAAAAAATACATCGTTTAGTTACTTTAATTCACTTCGCATATCAATGAAGTCGGTGCCATCTTAGTTTAAGGAAAGTTTTATTATCAAAGTTTAAAATGATGTGAATTAGTTCTAAACATCAAAATGTTGTACCTAACTAAACAATGATGACTCAACTTGTAGTAGAGTTTAAACACGGCTGAGCAAGGTTATCGGCCGTGTTGCAATTATAGTTAACTCGTGTACAATTTAACCGCATCTCGCGAACCGTTGTGCGCGACGATGCAAGTTTGATGACCCTGCTCGACTAATAACGTGTGGCGGCAATTTGCTCACCATCGGGTTACGAGTAGCACCTTAGTGCGGTCACAGGTTTTGATTAGATTAATTTTGCAACGAATTAGTTAGTGCTAGGTACGCCCTGTTATATTTATTGTGGTTTTTGACACTGTCACCTAGTTTCACCATGCTGTCATTGATACGCCCACTACTTTTCTCACTCGGGTACCAAATGCGTTTATTTTTTTCAAAGAATTAATTAGTCACATCCCAAGCATCTCTGCTAGAACAGTTTGCCACCATTTTGTCACTTCTGTATATTAAGCGCTTTTGCATACATTTTTACTTGGTGACAAAGATCAATGTGAAATCAAATTTAGATCTGTCTATAACTTTTTCAAATAAATTAATTTCCATTTTTCACCATCAGCTGTGATTGTAATCAAGCGCTTACTTGTTATGAATAAAAAAAAAAGTTCTGACTACCTTTACACTTAAACGCGAATGCCAGACAATGTATAGGACTTTAACCCACTAATAAAAACATATTGTATAACAATGTATTATGCATCATTTTATTGCATTTTTTTTACTATTCAATATAAGTTACAATTAAAAGCTCTAGAACTCGGAATTTTCGATACGAGCCTAACGTTGGTTATAGTCCATTTCCGTATTGTTGTTCCGTATAGTTGTCACACTGACATGACAGTCGCAAAGCTTCATTAATTACATTTTTAAACAGGCTTAACGACTCTGGATACTAGCCTTTTAGAGCCCACTGTTGATGAAAATATAATAAAAACGATTTAAAAGACTAGAACACAGTGCAACAATAAAGATTTTAAAATGCGTAAAGAGTGTAAATTAAAAGGAAATAGTTTAATTACTTTTTTTTTTAGATAATTTTATTCAGATGTCCAACAGTAAAAATGACTTATTGTAAAACATTTATATAATAATAGGATATTTTTAGTATGTTTACAATTTGTGTTCTTTCTGGGTTACGATCTGGCATTCTCATTTACAGGAAATATTAAACAGTTTAGGTAACTACGTAACAAATAGACATTTCCTTCGCATTTATAATATTCGTATAGATGTCTCAAACAAGTTGCCGTAATCAAATTACAAGCGAACTAGAGGGGACATAATAAGCTCATGCTCGTACGTCGGGCAAACTTTCCTCCCCCGGTGATTATTAGCTTCACGTTGTATATCCAATTTGTGGGCGAAATTACTGCTCTGAGCCCACAGTTGGGAATAAGTAGGGGTGCTATGTTGTATTAATGTTACTATGAGCCGTGTTTATAGCAATTTGTGTTGAGGGACATTGATAGCGCGCCATCTAGTGATTTATTGTGGTGATTGCATTGAATTGATGAATGAATTCAAAAATTTAAATAATCTTTATCACTCCACCAATACACATTAGAGCGGCGTGGTGAATCTAAGCTCCATATCTCTTAAGGGCGAGGTCTGGCCTGGTAGCGGAAACATATATCGGCCAAAGTTTTCTCCCCCGGTGATTAGCTTTGTATTAGGAATAAATAGGGGTGCAGTGTTATGGCTCTGTGAGACCTATTCATATCTATTTATATATTGACAGTGATAAGTTAAGGCTTAGATGTTAAGGTTTGTATACCTGTAACGCCATGTCTTTCAGATAGGAACACAGCAATCCTGTTTGAAAATAAGCATGACGGTAGTAGCTACGTCCATAAACGATCTGTTACAAGCAGCTCTACTACCTACTACTTGTAAGCCTCACTCATGTCTAGTTACTATGTTGTTGGGATTATTTTACTAAATACAGATAATTTAAATCATCATCATCATTATCAGCCTATTAACGGCCTACTACAGGGCCAGGCCTCCCTCCTTATAGGAGAGGGGATATGGAGCGTACACCCACCACGCTGCTCCAATGCGGATTGGCGGGCTTAGGGTGATAATGTTTCATTTATTAACAATCACTATCAGATGTTGATGACAGTGACCGGGACCGACGACATGGCGGTGTAACACCACCAAATTCCCGACTGCTTGGAATGTACCTACTGAGAAATTCATAGAAGAATGAAAAACTCCGTGAGCCGACTCAGGATTCGAACCCAGGACCTCACGATCGAAGCCAGATAGGCTAACCACTAGACCAACGAGGCAGTCACTAGACCAACGAGGTTTAGATGAGTATTTATAATGTAAATACTCATCTTAAATCTAAATGATCTCGAATGAGGATGATGAATTCGCATCAAAACGCGTCGACTCGAATAATTTAATTGTTCAGATCAATTTGGAGTCGGCGTTGACCTTTGTCTTATGACACTTGCTAATCAAAGTGATAATTGTAATCTTTTAAATTAATTTGTTGACACCTTGTAATTGTTTGGCTTCATTACTGGTTTAATTCAGCTGAATCGAAATTAAATGTGTTTTGTTCAAGTAACTTCTTAGGCCACACATTACGTACTGGTAGGACAAACGTAGTTTGGATAGATTTTTCTTTGCCCGCCGGTAGCAAAGTATTGTTTGTCTTTTCTCGTCTGCAGCACTAAAATATATAGTTTTATATAGATATAGTGACTTACTTTTTAGTGATTTATCGTTAGTGAAGATAAAAAAAGACGCGTTGAATTGAGAACCTACACCGTTTTTTTGATTACCGATTAAAAATCACTGAAATTGCCCATTTTAATAGCACACTCCGCTCTGCATCAAGTATTCTTTTGTTCATAAGCTTGAAATCTCGTATACTACCTAGGTATTATAGGTGCACTAGGTACAAGGGAAGCCTACATATCCGCAATGAAAAAAAACAATGAAGGGATACACTCGGCCACGAACAAAGGGACCGTCTGGCTTCGGCTCAGACAATGATTGTCCGCCCCTTCGTCACAGTCACGTGGGAAGAGTCATCAGTCATACCAACATTACAGAGCGGTGCCCAAGTGCCGTTTAGTTATCGAGTATACTGAATGGTTTTATGCACCTGTGTTTGTTTGTTACTATTGCTTTGATGTTTGTTTTCGCGTGATAAAGTATTTAAGATTGAAAGGGATGTGAAAGAACCAAGGATGCCTGATTTAGTAGTATCTATTAGGAAGAAAGTCAGTTTATTTGGGAAAAAACAACACGATAAAACTAAAATAAATTAGTAACGGAAATGTGATGCGATTCCAAAAGGATTCTGAGCATGTTACTGTGTCCTTTAACATACAGCGCTGGTCTTCCGTGAAGCCCGAAAGGTGATGTGATGTCTGGACATTACACTACATTAAAAATTTGTCAAAATATAGTAGAGCTTCTTGTGACACCTTTTTCGGGAAAGAACTACCGTGACCTCCCTCCAGCCAAAATTAATGTTTTTAGGGTTCCGTACCTATAAAAGAAAAAACGGAACCCTTATAGGATCACTTCGTTGTCCGTCTGTCTGTCTAGACCCTTTTTCTCAGGAACGCGTGAAGGTTTCAAGCTGAAATTTATAAAAAATACTTAAGTCAGCTGTCCCTTAGAGTCGTGAAGAAACCAAGCTTCTAGGCTAAGGCAATCAAAAGATACAGCCGTTATATAATATTTCCCCAATTTTCGACACGGTCAAATAAATCAAAACCTAGGTAGTTCCCGTTGGCTTAGAATCTTGAAATTTGGTACGAAGCAACGTCATATAGCAAAAATGGTGGAAAAATTACGAAAATTGTAAATTTTTAGTTTCATCATATAATAAAATGTTTTTAATAATTTTACACTTACGCCCTTTTCTCAAGAACGCGTTACGGTATTAAATTGAAATTCATATCAAATACTATAAAACCTTTAAGCTGTGACAAAATCAAACTTTTATGTCAGCACAGTCAAAAGATACAGCATAAGCCGCATATTTAACTCTCTACTACTCACAGCTAGTCCTAGAATCATGAAATTTCGCATGACGCAATATTTTATAGTAAGTACATATGAAGGAATAATTCCGAAAACCTTGAAATTTACGGAACCCTCGGTGCGCGAGTGCTACTCACACTTGGCCAGTTTTTAAAAAGATGTAACAGTAGGTAAGGTGTCTGATAGGCGTATAACCTTGACCTAACCTTAGCAAATATTCATATACCTAAGTATAAGGTAATATCTAGATGTTTTAGTATTTAACGATCCCACATTACCCGGCTGCGCGGATCCCAGAACAATAAAAATCTACGTAAAGCAGTAACTAGGCTGAATTTACGACTATATGGAGGGTTATATACCAACTTGGCTTTTCCTTTCACATTTTGTATATAGCTTTTACATGGTTTTGGGGCTACTCCTCATTTTTGACAGCCTCCGTAGCGCAGTGGTATGCGCGGCGAGTTTATAAGGCGGAAGTGCTGGGTTCTATTCCCGGCGGAGCAGATTGAGATTTCCTAAATTTGTCTTGGTCTGGCTGGTTGGAGGCTTTCGCCGTGGCTAGTTACCACACTACCAAAGACGTATCGCTAAGCAATATAGCGTTCCGGTACGATGTCGTGTAGAAAGCAAAAGGGGTGTGGATTTCATCCGACTCCTAACAGTTTGCCCGCTTTCATCTTTGATTGCATCATCACTCACCATCAGGCGTGATAACAAGCAAGTGCCAACTTATAGCAGATAAAATTTTAAACAAAAAATAGAACCGACTCAAAACTTCCTTCAATTTTTCCAGGATATCATCATCAGATGACTATGGGACCATATTGGAAGTGTGCCCTTTCTAATAAAAAAAAATTACCAAAATCGGACAACTCTGTAAAAAGTTATGCGTGGTTATACATAAAAAAAATATACTTGTCGAATTGAGAACCTCCTCAGTTTTTTTTCGTCGGTTAAAAATAAAAACATATGACGAAATTGCGTTTCGTTTTTAAACGACTCCTAACAACTACCTTCAAAATCAGCATGTATATTTGTTTGTTTGTCCATGAATTTCCACATAAGAACTAATCATATTTGTTTATTACAACGTAAATAGTTTGATAACGGTTAATTATTCCTTGAAATAAAAACGCTAAGTCAATTCTTGATGCCAAATGCCGACTACATTATGAAGTAATCAAATCAATAAATAATCATTACTTCTTTACAAAATCAAACATTTTAAAGAAGTTTGACATCTTAGCGCGTGCCAGGAGCGTTGGAGTATAATTTATAATCAAAAACTTCTTCAATGTAATGTTTCGGCCCAATTTCTACCCCCATATAAAAGACAAAGTTTTATGTTAACTTGTGCATATAGGTAGGTACGTACATTGTCTCTGCCAAAAATGTCTTGCTCAGATTAAATTCCACGAGAGTCTCGGAAGTACGAGTATTTGTTATTTTAATACCATTCGCTTGTTTCCTTTCTTTTCTTCATTTTCTGTATTTGGTAAACTTTCGCATTTTTTATTGAAAAACTAAGTAGCTTTCATAAATTCATGTAAACGTAGAAACTAAGATATTTTTTATAAAATTTTGTTTTGCGAAGTAAATAATTGCATAAAAGAAAAGAAAATAAAAGAATACTTATTTATTAAGTTTTGTATTAAATTCATGGTTTCAAATAAAAGAGCTTTTTATGGCCAAATTTTAAATAAAAATTAAAACGATGACTTTTGAGTTGAAAAATATCTTTTATTTATTTTTTAGGAAAACCAACCACTGATACACTAATACACGTAAATATTACATTCATACAAGGGTAACTTCCGTAAATGCTCAGCTTATTATAGGTTTTCACAACTATCACAATATAAAGAATTTTATGATGTTCTACAACTACGAGTAGATAATACAATGATCAAGTGTGATCCCAAGTGACCTGGGCGAGCATACTGGACTACGACTGATCTGCAATTGAAAATGTATAGAAGAGTTGTTGATTAAAGTTGCCATCATCATCATTATCATCCTATTTAGGATCCACTACAAGGCCTCTACAGGACCTCCCTCCGTATAGGAGAGGGAATATAGAAGGTAGATCCACCATGGTGCTACAATGCGGGTTTGGCAGGCTTAGGGTTATAATATTTAATTTATTAACGACCGCTATTAGATGTTGATGATAGTGACCGGGACCGACGGCTTAATGGGCTTTCCGAGGCACGGAGGTGTATCACAATTTCCAGACTCCGGGCTTGGACTCTAAGCAAGTCGTCATCAGTTGTCACTATTCCAAATCATGCAACCCCAGTCACAAGAATTTCTATCCAAGTAAAGACAACAGTCTTACAAAATTGCTTGTAACAATGAACTATACATTAATATTGCAAACAGATTCCTATAATACTGTTTTAGATTCCATAGTGGCAGCTAACGGTAATTGCGAACCGGGCCGGGACGGGGGAGCAAATAATTTGTTTTCGAGACAAATTGCCAGACAATTTGTCAAGACACGCCGCTTTGAAATGGGGCTTAGTGGTTTCATTGTTTATTCTGCGGTGTAATAAGTTGTTTTTATAATTATTGTGGAGGGGGGATTGGATATAGCTAATGTACTGTGGAATTCATTATGGCAGAGATTCCGAGTAGATGTTAGTCAAAAAAAAATACAAAAATTGTTACCTTGCCTCAAAAATTGTCCTAGCACAGCGTTTTTTCCAATTTCTTTCGTGCAAACAAGGACGTCAGTTTAGGGTACTTTTGACCTGGCCTTTAATCAGAATGTCCTGTATTTGATTCAGAAACGTTCGCCTTGGCCTTCATCTTTCAACATTTTCATTCAGTGTAAGATTTTGAGATAAAAAAAAATTTTAAAATGAAAATAAAAAAATCATTATTCCTTAACTATTGTAGTCTTATTCGCTCATCCGACCACACAGAACAACCGTTAGTTAACAAATAAAAATAATTAAGTTGAATTTACTAACATAAAGTTTAGTTGAACGGAAAATATAAGAAATTCTTAGTATGCGGGTATTTTCTACGCTAAATAACCCTTGTCTAGTATGGATAGTGGATACCACTTACGAAAGTTTGAAAGTCTGGAACTAAAGGACCTTGTCGAGAACATATGTCGCGTAATCTAAGACGGGCATCGGCTCCTCGTTTGGTTTCTTTTCTTGTTTCCTTTATTTTCTTATCTATAATCCTATTTCTTAAACTTATTAGGAAGTACAATACAGCTGTATTATTCGTACTTTCACCTTGTTGTTTCTTTCTATGATTGTTTTCGAGCGATAGTTAATCCTGAACATGATTTTACAAAGTCTTCGGTACTTGATACTCTTGTACTTGAGGAATATTGTTATACTGCTTTATCAACCTAAAATTATCCTCAATAGGCAATATGCTTATTTAAAACAAAAAAAAAGTCCGTAATGGTAAAAACATTATTTAAAATGCACTACCAAAAAAAAAAATACTTTAACGTACGATTGGAATGTGGTTCTAGATAAACCTATTGGTTGCAATTAATTTAGTTTAAAAAAAATCTATTATTCTTCCAATTAACCTAACTATACCTACGTAAATAAAAAATGTGTATACTAGCGCTTTCGAAGTACCCATGTCGAAGTTGTCTACACCGAAGAGCGCACTCGAAATGTGCAATATCCTGTTTAAATTGGTTGAGGGTAGTCTGTAAATGTGAAAGGGGCTGAGTTCACCGGAAGCAGTTGACTGGGTGATGGATGGCGACATCTCAACTCAACTTGAGTTTTATCAAATAATGATGTATTATTGGGATCATTTTTAATGGGAATGATATCCATGTAGAAGTATTAAATAGAGCGGGTTGCAATGGTGTTATTAATATATGCGACTTTATAGAAAAATGTAATTTTCTTCCATATTTTACTTCCACTAACGGCATATTTTGATCACTTCCACTTGTCTTAACCAAAATCGCAATGAACTTTCTGACCAATAGTAACGACGAAAACAAGCTAGTAAAAAATCAAAAACACCGTAATCAAAAAATTATTTTCAAAAAAACACCACTACAAATTATGAAATTTATATTTTTAAATGATAAAAGTCGAACTGATGAATATTAGGATTGAAAATTGTTTGTACTAATAACGTACGTATGTTTTTATTAACTATGTTACCTAAAAATAAATTTATACGATTGGGCCCCTTCTTCAATTCAATTTAGACTCGTTTATTTCAAGTAGGCTTAGTTAAACTTGAAACCTCAAGTCTGCCTCTCTGACTATAATTTTTGCAATTCAATTGAAAATGAATTAGTTTTAATTGAACAATGTATATTGTAAACAGTATTGTTCGCGAAGCTGTCCGTCTCACCGCGTGTCAGTAGGGCTTCTCCGATCAGGTTTCATTCGCCGGTTGACCCGACGCTGCGGTTTTCGGCGGCTCAATGTCGGCTGTGATCCAATTTACTCTGTCTCCAGTCGAAAGTGCTGAGCATATTCAGTTCATCTAAATACTCAGTTAGAGAAAGTCACAGTGTTTGTTTTATTTAGGACAGTTAGGAGAAATTGACAGCTAAGGAAATACAACGCATTGTCTTTTAAATCTTTGGTATTCCCAATTTGTTTTGAGTGGTCGTGGTTGTGTTACTAATAACGCTGTCTTTTCTAATGGGGGCTTCCATTGGGGGTGTTGAGATAATACTTATTGTCGACTCATTATTAGGCTCAATAGTAAGGAAATCCAAAAGGGGATTTATAGATTTCCTGAGCTCAAGAGATGGAAATAAGACTGTATTTTGTTCAGTTCCCCAACCAATTATAAGTCCTAAGTTTTCTTACCAAATAACTCTAAAATTTTTAGTGTTTCGAAATTAATAAGCCCAAAGTGCATTTGGTTTAGTTATAGACTCATCTATTAGAAAGTTATAATACTAATCGTATGTCCAATCATTAAAACATGCCGAATTGAAACTTGATCGGGCATCTTCTGATAGCAAATTATGATATGAATAATATATATTTGTTTGTTTACTCGTTGAATATGCCAGCAATGATCACATGTATAGAGCAAAGAATAATAACAAAATATTGAAACATACTGTCTTGTACTACTATCTGTTACAGGTATATACAACATTGCTTTTAATTAGTGTATTCATTTTCTTTTGTATCTTTTTCTATATCAATCTCAAATCTGAACATATTTTTTTTAAAATTATTTCTCCTCTTTAGTTTCGTTAGGTTTGTCTACTATTATTAGTAGTAACATAGCCACATTTAGATTTATATAAATTGTGCTCGGTTTCCAAGTGAGTGTCTAGAAAACAGCATTTTCTATATTTCCTTTGTCAACAAAATATAACTAAACAGTATTAACTGTAACGGACACTATGCCGTGCGGTGGCCACGATAGTTTGCCAATCATCAAAATTACAAATGACACATCATCCTTTATAATATTTTCTGTGCCCGACCATTTCAACACAACTTCAGGTACGTTGAACTCTGATTAGTTATTGCTTGTATTTACAGCTAGTAGAGCCGCGTGATTTTAAATAATATTGTATTTGTAATGTAGGTAGAAAGTTTTTGTATATTTAGTCAAAAGTTAACGTTTGTCTGTGGTATCACCATTATCACATGATGTTAATTAGCGACTCCGTCTAACAAGGATGATTCTTGCTTGCTTGCTTGCGTTAACCATACTTGTTTCAATACTGTATCGTAGGGAAATTGTTATCGTTTTGCTGTGTAGCCTTTACAGACTGCTCACTAAGTATTTTAGTCACTGCTAAAGGTTAAACATTTTTTAGTTATTTAAATTAAGATTTATATCGCTGCATAGTTGATATCCCTTGGATGCACACTAAACGGTTTGGTTTCTCGTTCCTTATACACACTGCTAATTAATATATGGAATGCCCTTCCAGCTTTTGTGTTCCCTACCACCTGCAAGTCGAAAGTGAATAGACATCTTCACAAGCGCGTCCCACCGTAGGCTTTAAGTATTTTCGCTTCCCATCAGGCGAGATTGAACTCAAGCGCTAATTTATAACATTAAAAATCATTATTGTCTGTCGGAGTATACCCTCATGTTTCAACCCAAATATAACTTCATTGAGTGACACAATGAATATTTAGTTGCATATCTTCTGTGAATGTCATTGTGAAACATTTTTTGAAAGCGGTCGGCATGGCGTATACAGGGGTTGGATCAATTATAAAATACGTATTCACCAAATGTCACTGAGCTACCTATCAAAGTCAGGATCAGGGACTCTGTTATAACAAAGTGCATCCACATATCCTACAGAGGCATTGTCAAGTGTTTGTAAATACACTCAGCGGCACGGAATGTGGCCCAAAATTTCAAGTGGGATTTTGTCAACACGTATGTTTTTGTTATTTTAAAAGGGTAAGTGCAAAAAAGGCCCGCTTTTTTAAGTGTTAAAGCACTAAACGTTAGTTTGTGGTTAGAACGCACAAACGACACATGATTTTAAAAGCGATATTTTAATTGTTTTGTTATATTAGTGCTATTTTTTTGTTATTCTTATTATTCAGTGATAAATTTAGTTTCCGAAAAAGAAAAAGAAATGCCTTTAACTGCTGCTCAAGTTGCTCAAGCCATAATGCTTCAGAGTCAAGGCCGAACACAAAGAGAAGTTGCGGATTTGTTAAGTGTACCACGTACAACATTGCGATACGCCTTAAAAAGGTACGAGCAGACCGGCCTGTACACGCGGAGACCTGGAAGTGGAGGAATAAGGTGCACTTCAGTGCGGGACGACCGATTTATCAATCTCGCTATATTAAGAAATCGGTTTCTCACAGCCGTTTAAATACAGCAGCGCCTGCAAACGACAAGAGGAGTAACCGTGAGTGAGCGCACAATAAGAAGAAGGATGGAGGAATGGGATTTGCGCTCCCGGGCACCAGCTAGAGGACCAGAACTGCTCCGGCACCATCGCGAAGCCAGACTTCGTTTTGCTCGCGAACACGTAAATTGGACTCACGAGCAGTGGAGTAAAGTTCTGTGGACTGATGAGTGCAGAGTGGCTTTAAGAGCTCCAGATGGTCGAGAACGTGTGTGGAGGAGGCGCGGCGAGAGATTTCTGCCTATCACTACCACGCAAACGGTCAGTTTTCACGGTGGATCTGTTATGGTTTGGGGTGGCATCAGTTCAGACGCACGTACGGAGTTGGTTATCGTCGAAGGGCGTCTAACAGCGGATCGATACATCGAAGAAATACTCCAAGATCATGTTGTACCATACGCAGGGTTCATCGGAAGCGAAAATTTTATATTGATGCAATATAATGCGCGCCCGCACACAGCTCGTTGCGTCAGTAATTACCTTTCAGAGGTAAGAATCCAAAAATTAGAGTGGCCTGCACGAAGCCCAGACATGAACCCCATAGAACATGTCTGGGACATGCTTAAAAGAGGCATCAGATCTAGACCCAACCCTCCAGAGACTCTTACTGAGTTGAAAACAGCTCTGATAGCCGCCTGGGCAGAAATGCCTCAAGAAAATGTGAAAAACATTATTCATAGCATGCCTGACCGCATGCAGGCAGTTGTCATGGCTAGGGGTGGTAATACCCGCTATTAAAATTACCGTGTTTAGTTAATTTTTTTTTAAACATTTTTTTCCATTTTAGGAGTTAGCGTCATTTTTGTGATTTTCATTTATTTTTTTAATTTTAATAATTATACGAATCTTTTTATGTTAGTTATTTATAAAATTTGTTTTTAAATAAATATTTAAGGTGTACATACAAAAAAAAAAGATATATTTTGTTTTATTTCAAAAATATACTGCCCTTTTACTTTGGGCCACATTCCGTGCCGCTGAGTGTACGTCCTCGTGTGTCAGAGTCGAGGCTTCTGTCACAAAACGCGAAAGCCGCGAGCGTTTGCGAGCGTGCAGCGCAAAACTTTTTTCATTATGTTTACATCTATTCAGGTCTACACTTTTTTGCCTCCGCTATGAGTAAGTCATCCCATTGTATCGCGCAGGTCGTTGACCCGCCTCGTTCCCATTTTTTTTTATTATCATAAGGAACGCGGAATCGAGTATTCTCTTTTGTTCTGATCGTTTGCATCCTTGAGACGGGCGAGGGTAGTGAGTCATCGATTTCAGCTTTTGTTGAATTAATACGGAAATGCAATAGCTTGCTGCAATTTATGTTGTTTGTTAATTTTATGCTATTCAACTATTGTTTATCGTTCGTTGTTGAAAATGAAATTGCGTTTTTATAACAATATCGTCAGTTGTTTGCAGTTCAGAGACGAAGCGCTTATGAAAACTATTATTGAAGGTTTAAAAGGAATTTGTAAAGTGAGACTTTCAATTAACACATGTATTTTATTACCGCATCGGAAAACGCAGTATTGGTCGACCCGCCAATAGATGGACTGACGACCTTAAACATGTCGCACAGAGCCGCTGGCTTGGCTGGCGTTGGGATTGGAAGTCCCTAAAATAAGCCTATGTCCAGAGGTGGACGTCTATCGGCTGTTAATAATGAGGATGATGTATATTATACAAGCTCTAACTGTAGATGTTCATTTCAAAAATAGTTTTTGTTTTTGATATAATTTATGATTAATCTGTGTATTGGTATTTTATGTACTCTGACAATAATTAGACGATTTTCAGAATTTCTTGTTTGACTCAAGTATTTCAAACGTCGTAGCGTAAGTAGAAAGTTGAGGCAAGCTCGGCTCGTCTGGAGTAGAACGAAGCAGTAAGCACATGTGTCGGGGAGACATTCGCGCGACGTAGGCGTCTGGCCTTGATCGATCCGCCCGTGCGTGCCCCGGACGTAGATACAGCTCGTGTACCTAGACACGCGATGAAGATATTGAAACATTTTATTATTTATTTTCATTATTTATTACAAGTTAGCTCTTGACTGCAATTACACCTGATGGTAAGTGATGTTGAAATCTAAGCTGGAAGCGGGACTTGTTAGGAGTAGGATGAAATCCAAATCCCTTTAGGTTCCTATACGTCATCCTACCGGAACGCTAAATCACTAACGTCTTTGTCGATAGGGTGGCTATGGCCGAAGTATCCTGCTAGTCAGATCTGGGACAATTTAGAAAATCTTAATCGGCCCAGTCGGGAATAAAACCTACGACTTATATATCAATTGCGCGGTGCGGAACTGAAACCACTAGGCCTTATTCACTCCAAAACAATATTTACATACATATAGTTGAATGAAAAAAATGTTTGCATTTACTTGCTTTGACTTTCCGTTCGTCGGACATAGATACACGTTGTGAAGCTAGACACGTAAGAAAGATTCGGTCAGTTAGAAAAATATAGTTTTAGCGTATTTTTTTGCTCTAAAATAAATACACACAAGATAGTCAGACAATTGAAAAGGATTTCTATTTGAGTAAGGATCTCACACTCCATAGCGTAAGCAGTAGCGCTAGAAGCGCGTTGAAGTCTTTCAAAATAAGTCGTATTGTGTAGCTGTTTGCACTTCAATTAAATATCACTGTCAATTGTTGGTAAAATCTGGTATATTTATAAAAAAATCTAGTTAGTTACACTTGAGGAACTAAATTAAATTTGACATAGAATCTCTTTTTCTCGGTTGTGCCACACATGACAGTAGTATTTGATGTTTCTTCTTCATGTCTTCTAATCTTGACTAGCTCAAGAGGACGAGGCATCAAATACTTAATGTAATTATATTGTTCCGTTTAATATAATGTGTGGCATAATTTACGAAAATAAATATATATTTTCTATCTTTCTTTCTTTACTTCCTCGGGAATAAACCAAAAAACCTAACGCAATTTTTTTCTGAAATTGTTCCTTGATTTTAAAAATTTAGCGGTAAAATTTCGTTTTTGCTTCAGTAATCTGCAAACTATAAATCGACTGTGAACCGGTAATACTTTCATTATATTACATTTTGAAATAGCACTAGTAGTAGTATTGTCAGTTCAGCCGATATGTTGATTGATAATTAACTGTGTATCTTTACCTCCGTGCGTCTACGGCGCGGCCCCCTTTACGACATTACGAGTAGTTTAGCTACACGATCTCTTAAGTACGGATTACTATGCGACGGAGTGTTAAGACGTGAACCAGACGCTGGCACATTTACGGGTTAACTTGTTTTTACCATATGCCCATATGCAGGGACTCGGGGTAACCAGTTCAATGTGTTCTGTGTTCCTTATCGCTGACATATGCAGAGTTGATGTGACGAGTGACGTGAGACACAAGGACTAGTTTATATATACTGAGTAAAATTTAGTTGAATAGTAGCTGGCGTTATTTTAAGAGACTTTAAATACCGTTATGAACAATAAATAATTGATTTTTGCTGTATACTTTTAGCAACATCATCAGAAGGGGTCAAAAGACACAAGTAGCAAAAGAACATTCATCAAAATATCAACACATTTTTATTACAAAACTTCCTTAAATCAAATCAAAATGAAGCAAATCATTAAGCACTAGTTACAGTTACAGTAATTAAGACGCAAAACTGCCTATGCTAGAACTGGAATTGATAATGTCCGCAATTTAATAAACAATTCTTTATATAAGCCAAAAATGCCGCAGAGTACATTCTTTTTTTTTATGACAGTAAGTACAGTCTCTAGACTCTAGCCTTTTAAAGCGCAGGATTCAATGCTGCTAACAATAAATATACGTATATATCTACTCGCCTCATTCCCATGGGGGTAGGTAGAGACCACATTCTTCCATTTGCAACGATCCTTGCATATGTCGCGTCATCCAATTTTATTAAACCTTTCATACAATTTAGGATACTTTTAACTTGGCCTTTAATCAGAATGTCCAGGAACGTTCGTCTTGGTCTTCCCCTTCCAACAGCCCCATTCACTCTCACTATTCTCCGCTAAAATACCAATAATCAGTACCGAATCAGTAATCAGCTTTTTATGCGACCAGTACGACCTACAAAATTGCCCCTAAAACCCCTCACAGCCAGGCAGAGGGCTCTAGTTACGACGTTGCCGTGAATTCAACAGGGAACGCTACTCCGACCCATTAAAAAACTAGGAAGCTTAGAAAATAGCGGTTAAACATACATATCTACGAGTACATAGGTAGGTACATAGCATCACGCCTCGTTCCTATAGTGGTAGGCAGAGACTACATCCTACCATTTGCCACGGTCCTTGCATACTTCCTTAGCTTCTTCCACTCTCATTAATCGCTTCATACAAGATCGTCGGTTTAGGGTACTCTTGACTTGGCCATTATTTAAAATGTCCTGAATTTGGTCTAGGAACATTCGCCTAGGTCTTCCCCTTCCAACACTTCCATTCACTTTCGCCTCATAAATCTCTTTTGTTAATCTTCTTTCATCCATTGTCTCTACATGCCCAAACCATCTAAGCATCCCTTTCTCTATTTTAGTCACTACACCTTCTTTTACACCACACTGTATTATGGTTATAGAACTATAAATAAGGGTTGTATACAGAACTCCCTCTTTTGAAGTCATTATTTCATTTTAACAAAACAAAATTTTGTTACATTAATGTAAAATAATCCAACTACTTTTAATACAACAGTAAGTAAGAAAATGACCAACAGTTAATAAGACGCCCCTCTCAGCATAATGTATTGAAAACATCATATTGAAGATCCGTTCAGTCAGGGGTAGCTACGAACAAACATAAAACTACAAGTCCATAAATTAACTCTAGATGCCCCCGAAATATGTGAAAGAAAAACAGAATATCACGGCGGAGCGGCGATCAATCAAACCCAATGAAGTGAAGCGTAAAATAAAAGGAATGGGAGACGGGAAGGAAATGAAGATGTTATACAGAGTCGGGGGTCATTATAACAGCGCCCGGCTCGACCCCGCGACCGCAAGACCCCTCGACCCCACTCGATATCACAAGGGTTTTACGACTGAATCGAAATGATGTTACGTCTGAAGTCTGCAGTATGAATAACTTGGACTAATGATCGTCATTATCAATAATTTTTTTCATACCTCACTACAGAACGTAGGGATATTCTATAAGAGAGGGGGTTTTGGAGCTTTGACAGGTGGATCTAGGATCCTAATAACTTAAATTGATAATAGTTGACCCTGTTACAATCATTCATCATAATTTGTCAATTTAAAGGCCTAGTCCCTCATTCAGCAGGCGTTGATAAAATGTACCTATCTGAAAAATCCACTCGTGTGTCTTTCGAGTCCCGACTTCCAACTTAAGGCTAAATTATAAAAAGGCCGGGACTTGGAGCTTGGATCATGAGCATGACTTAGCTTCAATTTGACTCTTTATATTCGTGTATTTTTTTGTAATCATTGGTAGACGATTCTTAATGGGGCAAAAAGTTAAGATAACACAAACAATACACGTAGTAGATAAGTAGGTAATGTATTAACACGAAGACGTACCGCCAAGCGATTTAGCATTCCGGTATGATGTCGTGTAGAAAGTTAAAAACTGAAAGGGGTGTGGATTTTCGTCCCACTCCTAACAAGTTAGCCCGCTTCCAGCTTAGACTGCATCATCACTTAACATCAGGTGTGATAGCAGTCAAGGGCCAACTTGTAGTCTATAAAAAAATTTTTTTTTCATTACAATATTCAGACAGGAACGACCGCGTAATATCCACGGGGCAAAACTAGTTGATAAAGATTATTGACAAAAAACTCCGACAATATAATTACAAATTGTATCCACAGATGCGAAATGACGTTAAATATTATTAAATGCAAAAATGAATATTAAAAATCATTCGTTTGTTAAGCTCATCCGCAGCGAAACGTGTTGTTCCGGAATTTTCATTTGCAAATTATTTGCATGCCCGCCACGCCGAATGAATGCGATGTAATTTTGAATCGGTGCCACGAACTTTATTTACATAACGAAAATAAATAAATTATAAAATTAAGGCAACTAACCATTATGAGCGTTGTATGGTTTAATTGTCTTCAAAAGAGGAAACCTATGATAAAGAAGTCTTCTTTTTTTATCGACCAAAAGGTGGCCCTTGACTGCTATCACACCTGATGTTAAGTGATGATGCAATCCAAGATAGAAGCGGGCTAACTCGTTAGGAGTAAGACGAAATCCACACCCCTTTTGGTTTCTACACGACATCATACCGGAATGCTAAATCGCTTGGCGGTACGTTAAGTGTTAATACATTACCTACTACGTGAACTCACAAGTATGGTTTGTCAGGAATCTTCAAAGACCACTGACTTTTCATCGGCGGATAGTTTGGTCTGTTCTTTAATCACCCACAAGTTGCAATCTCACTTGATGGTAAGTAATGATGAAATCTAACTTGTTACGAATAGATTAATATCCACATACCTTTAGGTTTGTACACGACATCGTACTTACCGGAAAATTAAATCGCATGGCGGTAGGTACCAACCAAAAATTTGTTCGTAAATAGTATAAAGCTGTATACAAGTGCGCAAATTAAAATGATTTGATTATTATACTAATTAGGAAACAGGCCAAATTATCTGTCAACTGCTTGTTCCTTGCCGGCGCTTTACGGCAGAATCTGCTTTCCAAACCGTCAATAGAGTCACTACGCACTAACAGCCTTGACTTTTCAAAAGTGCTCATACAACAGCCTACTTGAAATAAGTAAATTTGATTTGATAATGATCATGAAAAATCCAAGCTTACTACCCTAAGCTCGACCACCAACCAACCACCACCACCAATTCGCATTAGAGTAGCGTGGCGAATATATCTTTTATATTTAGGCAGATATATAACTTTTTGTGTTTGAAAAAACATTTAATTCATATGCTTACGTTTACGTCATTATTTATACAACTAATTAATTATAAACTTAAATCCTAATCAAAATAAATTATTTAATAATCACAAGGATATTATAGAGATATGATTTGCCTTTTACAGTATGTTAATTAGTTATATAGTTTTGGAGATATTACAAAATTTCTAAAAAGTGAATAAACTATAAAAAAATTAAAAAGAGCGGGAAAAGAGGAAATTTTATATGATAGTATGTCTTTAAAATTAAAAGAGTACCTAAAAGGTTTTCACGCGGACGAAGTCGCGGGCCACTGCTAGTTTAGTATAAATAGCTGAAACTGTAGCAGACCGTTAATAGTCCAATATTGATGATAGTTTTAGGATGTTATAATTAAAACTCTATTGTAAAAGTCTCATGTATAACAGCTTAACTCTAACTTGGTTGAAGAAATCCATTTCCTCTGCCAAAGTATGCTTTTCCGGGAACAGATGGGCCAACAATATTTCCTAATCCAGTAACCCGCATAGAGCAGCTTGGTGGGTCTCAGCTGCATATCCCCTCCAATAAAGAGGCAGGTCTGATCTGACCGAAAGCCGACTAATGAAATACATTAATATTAGTGTTCTAATATAATATGTCTACAGTCTTCCGTCAGAAGTCTTGCGAATAACAGCGTAAGTATAACTTGTTCGATGAAATTCGTTTCCTCTGCCAAAGTGTGCGAACTTCGTCCGGGAGCAGATGCGCCGTGGTGCCCGACTGTAATCTGATTTATGACGTCACAGCGTGCCGCCATCTGACACGTCTCTATGAAAAGTTATTACTGTATTCGTCTTTCTAATATTTTCTTTATATTCCACTTTTGTGAGAATAGGAAATATATCAATTTCTGTACGTCGCTTACAGGCAAAATTTAACATGAGTCCAGTGTAGATACCGAAAGGATTGTTGATTTCATTATACTACTAATAAGTTAGTCCGTTTCCATATTACATTATTCACCACTTACTACCAGGTGTCATTGCAGTCACGGGATAATTTTTAGTAATTAAAAAATATATGATTAATGAAAGATGGTTTAAGATAACAATTTGATTTCTACTGACGCAGTGGAGAGAAAGATTAAAGAAGTGGTACTTAGTGTGTGATAAAGAACGTAAAAAGTTAAGTAGTTTTAGTGTCAAAAAGGAAAATGTGGTACTGCTAAACCGATTATATAATGCAAAAGCTGATCTATATAGATATTAGTTTCGGCCTTCGTGGCGCCGTGGTTTTACAAGACGGAAGCCCCGGGTTCGATTCGCGGCAGGGCCGATTGAGATTTTCTGAATTGGTCCGGGTCTGGCTGGTAAGCGGCCTCGGCCGTGGCTAGTTGACATCCTACCAACAAAGACGTACCGCCAAACGATTTAGCATTCCGGTACGATGTCGTATAGAAATTGAACTGGTGTGGATATTGTCCTACTCTTAACAAGTTAGCCCGCTTCCATCTTATATTGCATCATCACTTAACATCAGGTATGAATGCAGTTAAGGGCTAACTTGTAGTAGATATAATATAAAGTATGACTAGTGCACGTCGTAGCTGAACGGAAACACATACAAAAGTGCGAACGGAAAACAAATACATTCCGTTTCAGTTACGCACAGTCTAGACGTCACAGTCGTAGAGAGTCGCCAAAGCTGAAAGCTCCGACTCGGTAATTGCTTTTGGAAACGGAATCTATTCACAAAAAAAAGTAAAGGCAGCTGCACACGACACGGCGTCCGGACGTGGACCGGGCGGTCGCGGAAAATAGGGACGGGTCTAAAGCATGTCGTTTTTTTACTATTCATTTTGCATTTAATAACAAGTTAGCCCTTGACTGTTATTTCACCAGCAGTCTTAGTTGGCAGCAAGCAAACTTGAAAGGGTTTCGCTAGTTTCGAGTAGAAATTGGCGATATCGGTAGAGTGGTAACTAATCGATGCCCACCACCTCCACTCTTGAGTCAATTTAGAAAATATGAAATCTTATAATATCTTTGGTGCTACAGACAGACATTGCTTAGTGCAAGATATTTGTATAGATATTCGTATAGTGTACGCACTAAAGATGAATAAACGCTTTTTCTTTCTTTCTTCTTTCTTTCTTTCTTATAATGACCTCAGCAGGACCTCTTTTGGAAACCGCAGCATTAGCAATCTATACCAAAAAGGTCGTCACTTCACCATATTTTCCTCAGCGTCAGCAGAGGACGTGGCGGGCTTGAGACAGGACGGGTTTGAACATCGTCGTGAAAGACCCTGCTGCGTTACCTTCCTGTCCGTATATATGTATCTGTGTCCTTATAATTCATACTCTTGTATCTATTTTATTTGAAAAACTAGTCGTTAAAGTTAAAACACGTTACGTATGTAGTCACCTTTATAAAGGGCGCTGAATTTCCACAACATGTGAATCATTGTTATAAATTAACAACCCCTGGGAACTTGGCATGAGCTGTGCGTACTGGTTGCCATCAATCCTCTTCACTGCGCGAGGAACTTTAGCCCGTATCACGTTCGTTTAAAGCTTATATTGCTATGCTGTATAGTTTTTAACACTTTGACAATTATTGCGTTTCCAAATAGAGTTGTTTTAACGAAATTTACGGATTCATATTTGTGAAAGAATTAGATATAGTTTTTAAAAAATGTATTTATTATTGTTTATTTGGAGTGCCTTGCCAAGAAGTGGGCTATACAGCTAAATAATTGTTACTTATGAGCAACTTAACTTTTATTTTTGTACTTAGAAATTCCAAATAAAAATGCTTAAAGTTAATTATAGTGAATGTAACAAACAGTACTATTTCATTTTCAAATACAAATTCTCTTATTTCAAGTAGGCTAGTCGCATTATCTAAAACCATTACCCACCTTCTGACGCAGTCGAGTAAAAAGTATTGGTGATATATAGCTTAACATAAAACTACGAGGGTAAATAAATGCACCGTTAATTTTACACTTATAAGATTTGTTAAAAGGTCTACTAGTAAACTTGTATGTCATTTAATATTTTAATTTTGACCTTATTACAAGTAAACGTCCAGTGGTCCTTATGTTTGTGATCCATACGCAATTTTCGCCTACGTCGCATAAAATACGTTCGTTCACCTTTCGATAGGCTCTTTAAGAATTCCCGGTACTTATTGGGAAAATCTAACCAAATATGGTAATTGTAAATAATTGACGTTCTAACATTTGTGTTACATCATTTACAATTTAGCAGAAAATAATTTAGTACGTATTCTATATAACGTATTTCTTCTATAGGTTTTTAATTTTGTCTTTCCACTAAAGACTTCGGGCTCATTTGGAATTTTTATAATTTATGTATCAATGTAAAATATTTTAAGTAGGTTTAGTTTACAAACGTAAACGTTTGTCTGTTTGTAGTGATTCTACCTACTATCCGTTCTATTCGGAATGCATTAATAAATGAGACAGGTGGGTTTTTATACTAATCATGAATTACAGTATTAACTTATCAGTAACAAATGATAAAATATTGTTAACTAGAGGACGACCGCGGTATCACTTGTGCAGTTCTCGTTTCCGCGGGAATTTTGGGATAAAATGTGGCCTATGTGTTATTCCGATATGTAAGCTATATTATTGTAAAGTTTCATCGAAATCCATGACGTAGTTTTTGCGTGAAAGGGAAACAAACATCTATCCATTTATACATACAAACTTTCGCCTTTATAATATGAATGTGGATTTTATTTCCTGTGTGAAATTTTCCCCAAGCAGGCTTGTCTTAATCCCTCACTAATCAGGCATCACCGTATGCTAATGGTTTACCGTTTATATTTATTTATTATTTTATTAGGGATAAATATATATAGGTTATTTAAAGGTCTTGGTTATGTCTAGAAATAAATGTTCTTGCCATTGCATAACAACTCATATTTATAATTCAAACTAAGCCAAACAAGTTCATAAATAAATAGCGGTTATTAAAAAACTTATTTTCCAAAGAAATTTATAGCGAAAAAAATCTGAAATAAACGCTCCGCTCGGCGCTCTAGTTTCTTCGAGGACATTTTCTCTGCAGCCAGACGAGACTTAAATAAATCTTTAAAATTGTACGTGTACACTGGAACTCACGGAATTTCACAACTATAATAAAAGCTGTTCCATTAAACTTTTTAACTATCTTTAATCTAACTTATCCTGTTAATGTTTAGCGTTAAATTTTGACAGCTAAATTAAAACTAGTTTCTCAGGTTCAATTGCGGGTAAAAGTAGATCAACTGATTTCAACCGTCCAAAGGCATGTCGAATAGTTGAAATGATAACGTTGTAAAAATCGATGAACGCCAGCTGCACGCACGACAACATGACTCATTGTCACGTTCACCCTCAGCTGGGCATCTAAGCGATAGAGACTCTTGTGTTGTCTTATGAAGTTATCAACTATACTGACAAACATTTATTCTTCCTCTTAAATAATACCATATAATAACTAAATATTTAGAATTAGTTTTCAAAAAATTCTCTTTTCTAGTACACTACGCGTCCGCTGCTTACGCGTAGAACTACAAAATTGACCGCGTCCATTACAGTTCCGATGTGTTTCTACATGTATCCAGATTGTTATCCTTAAATAATCTCTGAAATGGCAGGAACAGGGCAAAATCGATATGGTCCGTCGGCGGGCGCGCGCCGCTGCTCCTTAGTATTCCTCCGCGAGCTCAGCACGTGACACTACTTGTTGCCGAGCCTGGAACACTGTTACCAACTCAATTTGAGCACCACTCGTATTATTAGTCACCGACTGAATAACTAATCATAATCATCAGGCAGGCTAGCCAAGCCTTCCTCATAACAGACGGAATATGCAACTTTGGTTTAGATGCTGTTCCAATGCGGATTGGCGGGTAGGGTGTGCACCAAGATTTCGGTTATCATAACCAACGGTTAACATAAGCTGAACATAAAATTTTCTGTTCACGACAAGAACGACGGTTATGGCGTAAACCGGGCGGTTAGTTTCACCAAACTATCCTATCCGAATAACCAGATCTTCGTGCACACAGCTATATAGACTTTTCAATTGAAACTAGTGATGATAGACCAAGAACGATGGCTTTTTGGTTTTCTCCGAGGTGTGAGGCGTGAAGTAGTACATTTCTTTAAAGTAGGAATTGTTGCCGAAACGGTTGCTTAGTAGATAGTGGATAGCCATCCTTATCAAAAACGCTTCGCAAAGCACACTCGCTAGAAATGCCTCATATTTTACGCTGCTTAGCGCCCGTCAACTTGAAACATAGGTAATTGTGATGATAAGATGTCTTATATAAAGCTTCATGTGCCTTTATCACAAAGCCTCCCTTAATAGCAGTGAAAGTCTGCTTCTACTGAAAGCGTCGTCATCATCACATGATCATACACGGAAAGCTGTCTTTAATACACCATGCCTGTAAACAGCGAACTTAGTCGATTCGTCTTATGTCATCAGTTAACCTAATGAGGAGTCGTCCAAAATTACGCTTTCTGGTATGAGGCCAGCATCTTGGAACCCTAAGGTTTATAAATTTATATTTTGTTTTCGAATGTAAACAATTTATTTGACTTCCTAGCGTGCATAGCTTCGCCGCATAAGCTTTGATATTACATAGAGCACTGATATTACCTACTAGCTAGACCGAAGTGGTGGTCTAGCTAGTAGTTTAAATTATCATTACATTAATTTCATCTTATTCATGATTTTAAAATACATACCTGATACCTGCTAGTATTAGCATAGATAATCCGCACCTCTTACAACTTTTAAGTTAATTTAAGCTGCATTATGAATTATAAATTTTAATAAAGGGAAAATATTTCTGTCCTTCAAATACAATTACGGCTTTATATTGCGAGCCGTAAAGTATAATAAGCGCGCTAAGTGGGAAATATTAATCTTGGTGGTCCCACGTTGGGCGCCATACCACGCCATACCTTGCCTTTAATGAAATTGTTGCTTTATAAAACTTGTAAGGGGAGATTTGTCGCTTTAAATTGTTATCGTATCGTTTTATATTTTTTTTATCATAGATTATTGTCAAAAAATAGTAAACAATTTTTTTTTATGTTAGTTCTATTTTTAAACCTAGGTTTAAAATTTATAATTTGCTTGTTTATTCTGAAAAGAGATTTTTTAAAATAAAAATCTATTTTGTTTTGATAAAGGTATTTTTATTATAGACAAATTACTTGCCTATGACAAAAGTACTTATATGACAATTTAAAGAATTGTATTTATGTGACTAATCAAAACTTTATAAGGAATTTAAAGTTTTTTGCTGCTGCTTTTATATTCTCGAAAGTTTTCACCAAATTGCAAAGGTAGTTGTGACAGACAATAATTACTTATAGGTATCAATTACGTCAAGGGGCGGACGGATGGCGGACGCCGTCAGCGGTATTTCCACAGTTCCTTCGTGTGCTAGTAGCTCGAGTGGAGTAGCTCCTGGAATTCCCAGTTATTATACCGCAGGGGGACGCGGCGTAGGGGTTGTTGGCCGTGATCGATCGCCGGCCGGTGTTACCGGTGCACGAGGTTACGACACCGATGCAGTCGAAATAACCTAAACCCGACTATTTTACGTTTGCGAAATACTCTATCCAGGAAATACGGTATACTTCACACGGCAGTCGACTAGATTGCAAGCGAGACGTATTTTGGCACATAAAATTTTGTTGACCACGTTTGATTGGCTGAAGATACTGACGTTGAAATTGTGGCATTTGACGAGCAGAAGAAGATCGCTAAATTGCTAATCAAACGGTAACTACTAAAGTTTTCTGCTATTGACTTAAGCTTTGCTAACTACGCATTTCAGCAAAGCAACAACAAATCGCGTTGGCGCGAGTCGCAGTTATTTTCGATGTCATCATGGTCCAACTTAGCAGAGTTTTAGGCTTTTCCATATGAGGTTTGTTGCAATGCATCAATGCAAAATGGGCTACAAAGCTGGTCGAGTGTGTCACTCTCGTGGTGCTTGATTATTCAGTGTTAATAGATTTGAAGTAACGGGAAATCAATCGGAAGCAATCCCGAGTGGTGAAACAAATTCAACGTTGCGTTGCTGGCTGTTAATTGGCTGCGGGTGGCGGCGCCGAGACGGCGGCGGAACCGCCGCATGGTGCCCCCTCGCTCGCTCCACGCGACCGCCTCGCCACCCGCGACTCGGAGTTTTTATGAGCGAGAAGCCCACCGAGACCCGAACGAGTCTGGCCTCTTAAATTAGTTTGTCTCACCTGCCCCTGGACCCCAGTCTGTAGGTGTGACTGTATTATCTCCACTTATTACGCTTATACTAGGTGCTTTATATGAAGTTTTACGTCATACTACTTATATATGTAGTTTAAACATCTGCAAATCATAAAAAGAGAGCTTCATTTTACAAAGTCTGATGTATTTATTGGGATAATCTTCAGATACGTAATCGTAGCAAATATATTCAGAATATTAAGATGATATGCTGTCTCGTAAATCTCAAAGAAGCTAATATAATCGCGGATGACATTATTTTTCCATTCGGTAGGCTTATTTTCTTGTACGGGGTTATCAAGTTAGGGACGGCTGGGTAGGGTGGGCCGGGGTGAGTCCGCAGGGCGGGGGCGCGGGGCGCAGCGCCGCTATCGACCGACTACCCTCCCCCCAGCATGGCTCAGTTTCCGGACGAGAGTCGCGCAGTCCGCTCGCGCCGCGACGCGACTCCGTCACACGTTAGATAGATAGTCAATTTCAAGCTACCACCATGCTGATAGGACTAGTTCGGGATTCGGTGATGCAGTGCTTCTGCCACTCATGCCGCGCGCCCGTGTTGCCAGCAGGTTGGACGGCCAGCGACCAACTTCTCTCACTGGACTCGATCTTTGACTGGTTATGCCGGCATGCTGCCTGCGAGGATAATACGCCCACAAAAGCTTGTGAATCTTAGCGGTTTTCGTTTAAATGTAATAGGTTTTAATGGAATTTCAATGGATTTAATCAAAAACGTAGGGAATTGTAAGATGATATTGGTTCCCAAATTGCTTTTATTATTTAATGAATTGCTATTGAATTATTTAAAATCGCAAATACGTTTTAAGTTATATCAGATTCCACATTTGCAATGGTTTCATTAATTTACGGCGTAGTCGTAGAATCGACCCAACCTCTCAGCCGGTGCCGGCCGGCTTTCGTATCTACATGCGCCGATGCCGGTAACCATTTTTCTTATTTGACAGGTGCAGAAACCGACAATGTTTAGGTTAGATACTAACGAAGTTTAGCTTAGTTTCTGATGGAAAGTTGTTTTAAGACAATCACCGATCATTATTATTACAAAATTCAATCTAGTTTTTATAATTTTGAAGGTATACATGGAAAAACTTTGACAGTTCCGTAATTTTGTTACAGATACAGTCTGTGCGTCTGTCTACGTATCGACACCGCTAGACATATTGATTAAACATTACTGCATAATGTCAACCATTTTGTACTGTACGCTAACCCAACCACATGCGTCCACCATCTTGCGCAATAGAATTACATCTTTCTCTTTTACTTCTTTGGTTATTATATTAATAACCTTTTATGTAAACTAAATAAAGACATTTTTATTAATATCTTAAATCAATTCACAAGCATTATTTATATTAATAGCTTAATTAATTAAAAATTATATCAGTTCGGTCGCCGATATCTATTTCCACATCTGACTCGCGCCCCCTATTGTCGACGGTTTGTTAAAACTATTATGTCCTCTCAAATAATGGCCCTTATTAATGCTGCACACGCAAACGACGCATAATCGTTATTCAGGCCCTTTCAGTAATTTATTGACGAATGTATACTTTATTTGCTTACCCTTAATTGGCGTCCCTTCAAGGGCACCTATAGCCTACAAATGATTTCCATTTGCATAAAAGGTAGTGTGTTTGTACACAAATTGCTAATGTACCCTTTTGTAAAGAGGCTTTACGGAGTTGGAGATGACATAATTGTTTAGGGTGGCATTATTACAGCTGAGTTTAATTGACTCAACAAGTTCGGCTCCCCTTCTGATGTTCAGCTAATGTGACACGAGGTTACGGGCCACATTCACCTTTGCAAATTACCAATTAAATTTGCGTTTTAGGGTGTTACACAGTGCTCTCTTATGGAAGCTGACATTTTCGAACCGTGCCTCATATTTGTCATAGTCAATTATTTTACAGATTCTTAGTATTAGTAGTAGTATTCTGGAGAAACCTGAAGCCTCTTTTTGCTGATATTTTGAAAACATGTCCCTAATAAATTTGAAGCCCATCATTTTTCCTTTTTTTATAATTTTATTTTGATTTTAAGTTCTTTTCAGGAGAAATCACTCTCCATGTAATTTAATGAAACGTGAAATCTTTCAGATTTCCAGACATCGTGTCATTACTAGTGGCACAAGACCTACTCGACCCAGAAACCGGTTGGCACTTAGGTCCTGATTTTTAGGTCGCCTAAAGTAGCTAGGTTCACTTCATTACATAAAAGTGCCGTATGCATGCCTTATCGTCGTTAGTTCTTTTTGTGATTCTGACTCCGATATTAGTAAAGTAATAGCTACAACAGAACATGTTTCTAGATGTTTCAGTAAAGAAATACTGTCACGATGATGCATTGCAGCTTTAGAATATTGCGTGACTCGCGATATTACAACTTTGACTTGAACTTATAGCGAAACTTTGGAATTTCATATCAGAGCGAAGTGGTTTACTCAAAAACTTTTGCTCTAATGACTAGCGTGTGAAACTACGAGTACCAGGTATACTTTGCTGTTTTCTGTCATATGCTGCTCATGTAAACAGAAGTAACGTGAACAATCTTCCAAAAATTCTCACATTGATAATGCAGTTCTAGATTAAATTAAAGTCCGTTTTAAGAATTCATTCAATAATTTGCTAGGCAGTTTTCGAACTCGGATTTTTTTAACTTTATTTTATAAAAGACCCAAAACTTTAAAGATCCTGCTATCTTTACTTCGTCCAAGTTTTAGTTAAGTTTGTTCTCTTTCCCAATAAGCAAAATATATGCCTTAAAATTAAGTAAACCACATATGTACAGCATAAACTTTTAAAACCAACCTCTTGTAGCTCTCAGCTTGCTTAACGTATATCCACAAAGCTATCACATTCGCGCCCCTCCAAGGTTTCAAACACACTCCTCCGCCAAGTAACACTTGTAATCCCAAAGGTTGTAAATTCGCTTTTCATTTCCCCCTCGCGGGTTTTAAAGCCCGTTTTAAATATATTATCAGTTTTCATGTCGTATCGTGTGGCGCCGGAGGGGCTGGCTGCCCTTTCATTTGTAACTACTGCATTAAATATTTATGTTCGATCCTCCATTTTTTATGTCGCCACATTGTTTTACTTCGAATATTTTTATCAGTTTCCAAATTACACTGTTCTTTATTTTAATTGGTAGGCTTTATTTTTGTTCCAGGGGAACCTAAAGTTTTATTTTTCGCGTGGTCTAGATATTTTTATACAAGCTTTTATTTTACTTGTTCTGTTAATAAATGGTAGTCAATTCTCACAAGTTAAATTGAAATCGATTGGACATTGGGAGTGATTTTTGGAAATCTTGCGTACCTGTAGTGACAATGCAATAATAAGGTACCTTGGAGCTGGTATGGTGGGACACTTGGGTAGGCCCGAAGATCTTCTAAGAAAACAATATAAAATCATGGGTTTTTTTAAGCTATATGTTATAGTACCTATTTATAAATATATAAAAGCTTGTACTTTTATCATATTTTTTTTAATTTAACGACTGCATTTGCACAGCTTGAAATAAGGATATGTATTATTATGAATAGGGACACAAAATTAGAGAACATTTTCTACAAATTACGCTAAAAACAATTACATAACATTACCGTTTCAATAGGTACTCGTACATACGTAGTTTTGAATGGTAGGCTTTTTATCGATCGTCGAGATTTGAACGGTTATGTAAAGTAGGATTAGTGATTCCTTTGGCGAAAAACCGCAATATGCCAGCATCAGTCCGCATTAGTGAGGTCGTGGCACCTATGACGTAAGTTTTCAGCTGCATTGTTGTTGAGGTGTTTTTCGTTTGCGTAGTGTTAGTACAAACTAGAACATGTTAGCCGAGGGTATTTGTACATCTTTATTCGTCCAGTTTGTATTTCATTTATCCTATCTTTATTTTCTCTTATAATTTCATCATAAGGAACGATGGATTTATTAACTTTCTCTTCTTCAAACTTACCTACACAAGCGGGTTAGGTACATTACATTGAATAGTTAGAAAGTTGTGGCTGTATATGGTCCTTGAACCTGTTTCTATACACCTGGCCCTTCCTTGAATTTTCGTTCGAGTCATTGAAACAAGTATTTATTTTGCAGTGCAGTGCAGTGCAGGTTGATCAGTGGCGGATTTACCAGCAGGCTGAGTAGGCTGGAGCCTAGGGCGGCAAATTTTAAGGGGCGGCAAATTTATTTCATAAATTTATTATTTCGGTTTACAAATTTAAAAAAAAATTATTATACACACACATAATACGAATTTCGAAAATTGGAGAGAAATTGAAGTATTTAATAAAAATCGAAATATTCTCATATACAGTGCTAATTAATAAATATTTCAACATCTCTGCATGAACAATTCCTAAACGCTTTACTAATTATACATTAATGATAATGAACTTTTAGAATATCGCGATTCGATATTATAATCGAAATTTAGTAATTTTTACATATATTCTTCACTGATAACTGCTATAATTTTTTCTCCGTGTACCTAATAATTATGAGATCTGCTTACCCAATTCAATCGATATAATATCGATGGTCTAACAAAAATACTGACTAAAATTGACTAATTTTTATTAAATAAAAAACTAGTTCAATATCTTATAGAAATCATATTAATCAAATTACTGATAGTTAAACGACTGTGACTTGACAATAAAAAAATTCCCTCCACAAAATAAAAAGTGAGACAATTTGCTCATTAGAAAATTGATACATTTTATCAGTTAATTATTTTATTTGCAGTAAGAAAAAGTTTGGAAAATTCGAATGAGCAGGCCTTAAGCGCTCATGTCGTACACGAATTATTTTAATTAAATGTTTACATCAGTATATTTGATAACTTTTTCGCAAAGCCAACTTTTTCAGAAAATGCCAATCGGAATGAATTAATTATAATAAGATAAAACAATACTCAGCTGCAATTTTTTATTCAACGGCTTCTCTCGAGTTAAACAAGTATATTAAAAAAAATTGAAGTGAAAAAATTATTTTTTCGAAAGTTATCGTGTTTACTGTGGACACGATCATCCAAAATCCATACGAATATGGCATTAAAATTTCTTCCTTTTAAATAAAAAATAATTGATCATAAATATAACTTAATATAATATAATTAAGCATAACTCATAACCGAAAAATTAATTTTTATAAGCTCAGCGATCATTTTTCTTTCAGATATAGTTGCTTTTTAAATAATATTCATGTACATCATATTTATTAGGTACGGTTTAATGTGAGAAAACATCGGATTTAAATAATAAAGAAAAGATATATTTATTGTATTGTTTTTAAACTGTGAGTGTAATAATAAATGTTAATCAACGTTCGCCAAATGTATTTTTTTACGTAAGCTTAATTCATATTTTGTAAGTATTGTATAGTTTTAAGACATACCTTACCTTACTTTAAAAGTGGTATACGATTGAGATATTTTTTCCTTAAAATAATGTTTTTTGATAATTCTTTGCTGTAAAAATAATCAAGGATCTAACACGGTACCATAGTTCTCAATAATAATAACTATATGGGAAAAGTTGAAGTAACGAGGATGATGGGGCACAAATTATAAAGTTGGAATTTTATTAATAGAAAATTGATATGATTGTGGACTAAGATATCAAAATTTAGAGGCGGCAAAAATTGAATAGCCTACGGGCGGCAAATCTATAAATCCGCCACTGAGGTTGATTAACATTAATGATCTGTTTTAACCACCCTTTAGCTAAAATATCTTATTAAATCGTACATCAATTATTCTTTCAGTTATGTGTTATAATATAATTGCATCTTTTTATTTATTATATTGACTAAAAAAATATAATTAAATTACAGTGTATCCACAGTTTTCGAACTATCGCCGTGGTTAGTTTCCACCGATATAGCGTTCCGGTATGATCTCGTGTAGAAACCGAAAGGGGTGTGGATTTCGTCCTACTCCTAACAAGTTAGCCCGCTTCCATCTTAGATTGCATCATCACTTACCATCAGGTGTGATAGCAATCAATCATGAACCAATATTTTAAAACAATATAATTTTTTAAGTTTGAATAACTAGTTTTTCTCAGGATTTACATTAATTCATCATCAGTAAAATATTAAAATATTTCCAAATCTCTACATAACATATAAATAATTTCCCTTTTTTTAAAGTAACTTAACTTTCTATTCTGTGCATGATTACCAAGAAGTGCTCCAACCATATATGTATTTCACATACATGGGTATCTCATCTGTTTTATTGCCAAGTAGGGATTCGCACACGTTTTCTATATTTGTCGAATCACTTTCGCACAAGCCATTGACTTTAATATCTAAGTTTAGCAGTCCCTTCGTCTTACCAACCGCGATGTACTTGAAAGTGGGATGGTTTTTTATTTCTTTCATTAACTAAAACCAACTTCATTTAACAAAACCATTTTAATTTGATTATAAAATACTTGTAGATATCTGGGCAATATTTATTTTTTTAATGTGACGTATGGGATATTTCATAGAGAATGCTACTTTACAACTTATTTACAGCGTTTTTATGGTATGTAAAATGTTTAATACAATATTGTCTAAAAGGTTTGAGATATCTTCACCTATTTTACAAAACTTTTTGTACAATACGTAATTAAAGAGAGCCTGAATATTTTAGTAAAAGACATTATCCGTATTTTCTCGAACATTTCTTACGTATTCGTCATTCCTATCACGTACAGGGCTCTCATCTTATACCCTGTCGTCTTGTCCTTGTATTATTTCCCAAGAATTGCTTTACGGACTCTGGGCCCTTTGCACGTTGTAAGTTTTTTTGTTATAACTCGAATAACGGTCGATGCCTATTTCATTACACCTTCTTGTGTATCTTTTGTTATATATACATAATCTAATTCTAATTAACTTAGCTTGAAGTATAAATTATAATTAGTTTAGTACAATTGTTATTTCCCAATTTCAGCTCATTTAGTTTTAAGAGATTTATGAATACTACATTAAAAAAAAAACTGTAGTCCATTTAGCACGTATTTGTTAATTACATAATCATACTTTCTTTCTACACAGCCTGTAAAATTTTATCCAGCACTTTCATGACTTAAAATCTTCATGTCCTTTTCCTCATTGTCAGCTGATGGATGTTCACTGCTGGACATATGTCATTATTAGGGACTTCCGGACACCACGTTCCTGAGCCGCCTATGGCCAACGGCTCCCTGCGACACGTTTAATGTCGTCAGTCCACCTAGTGCATACTGCGCTTTCCGGTGCGAGGTCGCCATTCTAGCACCTGGGGCTCTACATGTCCATCAGCTTATCGAACCACGTGCCCCTCCCATTGCCACTTCAGTTCTGCGACTCGCGTTCTTCTGCGGATCTCCTTATTTCTGATTCGAAATGCATAATCCTATCTTCGCTCGCTTCATAAATATTGTTCTGATTTATTTTTGGCTTCATCATTACTGTTTTAAATATTACGATGGTAGGTTTAGTGTGGTTGGTCACATTTATATCGGTGTATTTTATTTCAGTGTTTCCTTTTCCTGTAAGTACTTTTAAATTTTGTCACGCGAGCAGTATCGATTGCGTTTCATTAATACGAAACCGAATGCTCCTCGAATAAACATTAGCTGACCGAATTGCCCGTAATTGCTATTGGATTGTCGTGGCTGAAGGGGGAGTAATGGTGATTGAGAGTTTGTTGCCAATTCCCATTACATTCGCTTGTCTGCTGTTTCTACTTTTATCGCACTTTGTAGTGTTTCGTTTCTAAATGTGTCCTAATGTGTTTCTGTGTGATTTCTTTATCGCTATTCATTTTCTACGAAATGAACATTTATTACCAAAATCCATCGTACATTTTGGCATCAATCAGCTGTAGATGAGAAATAGAGCTCACGAAGACCAAAAAAAATCAGGAGTTCTAAGTTTTGTGTTTGATACTGCGATCAGACCAAACATTTTCAGTCTGCACGGGTCCACCCAAATCTATCATGGCACATACTTGATAGTTGCCTAGGATAATCTCCTAGATTGATCGTAGTTGCGCTCTAGCCACAGTTAGTTACTCTTAAACTTTCAGCTTTATTATAAAACGAAGTCTGTCATGAAGGTTTTCTGTGTCAGTAAGTCGTTCAATGTATAGTAGAAAAAGTAAATTACTGATATACTGTTATCATGCTCTCAAATTAAAACTCTTGTTTAATTATATCTTCCTCTCCTTGTTCAATCTCTTTGTTGAAACCCAAGGCTATTATTTTCATATTAAAATTTAATGGCATCCTCTCAAGTGGAAAGATGGCGTCATTAGGCCTAGTGCACGGTTAGAGACATTATACTATTAACGTAAAACGTTTAAAACTGGCGGAAGGTCACCCTATTTCTTGTACTAGTGCGGAAAGAAGGCCCCGTTGTTTTCTGCCCTTTGTTTGTATCACGCTCCGCTCAACTTTCTATTGTTTAGACGGACATGTGAGATATGCTATGCATTTTTATCATAGGCGAATACTTAGGTACATAGTAATATACTGTTTGTCACTTAATGATTGTATACTCGTAGTAAACAAAATGGGCAATTGTTTTGACGGATAAGGCCGACTAACCGGCTTCCGAGGTAGATATTTTAAATTTAATAACGTTTAATTGTATCTCTAACTCTAGTGCACTCGTGCATAATAATGAACCAATTAACGCTGTTTGACTATTTATACTGAAATCCCCAAACTTAGCAAAATTACAGCCTAGCATAGCGTACATTTTCTGAATTATATTCTTAATAGGAAGCTCTACTTTGTAAATGTTGCAATAACATTAACATTAGTTTCGACCGAACTGTCTATAGCTAATAAAACTGTTAGAACATCGTGCTTGGTAACTCATTCCGGTGGAACAACTTCCCGGAATTGATACCGGGATGTGGTTTTATCGGACCAATTCAGAATAACTGCAGTTTGAGGTGTCATTACGCGGGAGTTACAAGCGAGTGGGTGTAGTATCCTCCAGGGAGGGCCGCGTGGGCCCCTCTCATTCGATCTCGTTCTATAGCTCACCGGCGGTCCGTTCCCGTCAAGAAACCAGTCGGCAAGCCGAGGACCAAACAGCCAAAGAAAGTTAAATTTATCAGTAAGTACACTTAACCGGTGTTTCTAAAATGTAAGCTTTTATTTAATTTCACTTGTTTATGATGTGTTGTACTTGTATGCGAATCAAATCTTGGTAGCTAAATAAAACTTTCTCTAAACATAGGGGTTTGAAGTGTGTTGGTCAGAATAAATTATATTAGTTGATGCTGCAGCCAGTATTGCCTTATTATGGCACTTATATATACCTACATGCAAAGTTAGTTATTCCGATACTTGATATGCCCTACCAACTTAAGGTCGATCCTCATTTTTAGGATTCTTGGTTTTACGCAGTCATGGACCTACAATATGCTTGAAACAGAAATAAATGAGATCGGTAATCGGTACTTTCTTTTTAAACGATTTAAAAGTACTAATATTATTAAGATCTTCATTGACATAGAGAGACGAATATCTTAGCATCGTGTGACAGAGAGAGAAACGCCGAACAGAGTCCGAGACTTGCGGCACAGATTTAGGCTTTTAAGGGTACCCTTTGTTGACCGGTCAACGCTCCCCTTCCAAATTACTTGTATAAATTCGAATACATGTACTTTTACTGTTTCGGTTTAAAACTTTTTTATATAAAAGAACCCCATTATTTTTTTCATGTCAATTATATTTAAAAAGCGTGTTTTAGTCTTTTATGTTCGCGCAGTCATTGTCTAAAATAAAATGAGCGCTCGGGTTCATCATACGAGTACGGCGTAAAGTTCGCGAAAGCAATACGATTCGCGGAGTAAATTACTCACGTACTATTGTGTATAGAGACGTATATATACGCTGTAGGTACGTACGTACAAGTGAGTGCAATATTACTATGAGTCACCCCCGCCCCGTGGGGAGTCGCCTCACCTCACCCTCTTGTAAAGTAATCCGAATATAGACTTGCCGGCATTGTCCGATGACAAAGAATTAAAGAAAAAACTTTAAATAGCACAATTCAAAGAAAACGCTTTAGTTTAAATGCGCAAATTAAAAACATCACATAAACAAAAGATGCCCATGTAATATGTAAAATAGGGCAGTGGCACACTATTCTTGTTCTCGAATAAAACCCCACAATATAGCTACAAGACACATATAAAAGAATATCCATCTAATATTTAAAATTCTCGTGTCACGGTGTTTTAAACTCCTCCGTTTTTCACGTCAGGATTTTCGTGAAATTATGTGTGTAATATCGGTTAGGTCTGCGAATCGGACATCTATATTTAATCCCCCTACATGTTAAGGGCGGTCCGTCCCTAATTGTTTTTACATGGCAAAACAACGTTTACCTGGTCAGCTAGTTTATGTATAACTGAAATTATGTACATTGATGTTTTGTAAAAAAATTCAATTCTTTGAATCTATTGGTTAAAAGGCCAAAACTCTTTTATTATTGAAACGAATTTTAAAATAATGAAGCCTTTATTTAATCCATTGAATAAGTTTAAGAACCCAAAGATTTTCACATAGTACAACTACAGTTATCTGTGTATTCTCTTTTGTAACATACCGTTTGTTCTTGAAGCATCTTGATTAACTTTAAAGTTACCATGAATTAGTATTTTAAAAATGACAGAAATGACTGGAACGGGAAAACGTTCCCACATACCATTAAAATTGTATTAATTTCAAACCAACGCGCCTCGAGAGTCCCCGGATGCTACGAGTTTTTAAAATTTCAATCCGCAATGTACACGGCTTAATTAAATGACTTTTGTCATCGACCAACGCTCTTACCAGCGGACTTGGAGCTATCAACGAATTATGGAAAAGCGAAAACCAAAAGTACTTGTAACTCAAGTATAAAAATTTAACACTTACTAACCAATCTGAATGTTAACAGAAAGTAATAGATTGAAAGATTTACAGGAAAATCTACTACAAAAACAAAAACACAAACTACAACAAAAAATTTCAAAAATTTTAAATTAATCAGACACATACATTTAAAAACTTCTTATAAGAATATTTCATAAATAAAGGTTTAATCTAGTCTACTAGTAAGTTCCGATAGTCAAACTTAGATTGTACCTTACCGGCAAAGACGTATATGTTACAATCTTAGATTGCTTTGAACGTGCCAACATTTAATCTTGAAATCAAAATACGGATACGTAATTAATACGCTTCATCTTTATAAATTACGACTACTTTACGATAAAATAACTTGCAACGAATTGGAAGCCTCCTTTATTTCGTCAAATATACTCTTGTTGTCCATGGTTGAAGTAAACTCTGATTACTTTTATATTACTCGTATGTTATTAGACCCGGTGGTCTCCTATTTTGGCAACAAGGTCCGTACTTAGCATATCGTACAACCTCCCCTTTAGAGGGGTATACCCATATTTGGCTTTGTAAAATCCCCCAGCGCTGGGGTGTTAATTGCTCTGTAATCATAATTTAATGCATGGCACATTCCGGCGCTGTAATGGACTCTACGTGTATTGATGAGGTGCGAAAATATTAATTTGTTCCTATTAATTATGTTTTCGACAACCCCTAATGTATCTGTTAACAGTGTTTGATAGCATGAAATCATATTTAATTATTCATGTATGGAATCACTAGATTTTAGTGGGCAACTCTGCTAATATACGAGTATACTGTTTAAATAATATTGTCATTATTGACCTCAGAGAGAGGAATTGTAACAATTTACATTGAACTTTGTTTATCAACTCGTTTATACAAATGTTCCAAAGATTAAATCCTTCAAGAATAGAAGCGGCACCTGAATGCTGCTTGCAGTGACGATTCGTGATGGATTAATGCAACACGTTATTTTATTGTTAAGGGTCAGCGAGAGGAGATTATAATGAAAACCTTCTAGTGTGGATAATAATTTAAATATTTTCTTGGTGCGTTTTCTCATACACAATTTTCAATAGTTATCTCTTTCGTTACTCGGAGATTGATTTAATTAATCTAATTATATCGAGATTATCTAATTTCAATTATAGCTAACGATGTTTTTAATAAGATATGAGTGTTAACCGATCATTCGCAACTCTTCAAAGGTTCCAAATCTTATTCCTGAGGGCCTTAATTCACCTTTTTGTTTATTAAATTAGAAAAGTGCAATTCTGTCGAAATGGCATTGCCGATCAAATATTTTAATCACCATACTAACAATACTGCATGTTGTTGTCAACAGCTACTGAAATCCGCTGCCAAGAGATGTCGAAGGGCGGGCTAGCGTACGAGGTGATCCTCGCGGAGCCCGTGGGGGTGCCGGTGCCGCGCCGCGCCGACTCGCCCGACAAGACACCCTCCGTCGAGGAGATCCAGGAGAAGCTGAAGGCGGCCGAGGAGAGGAGACGCGTACGTATCGTGCATTTAACCTTAAGATCTGATGAAAACGACAAAACCTTGGACACAGAGACAGCAGAAAATTAAGTAAAGAGAGATGAAAGGGATCGTACAGTGAAACACCGTCTATAAAATTATGGTGCAGTTAGTTGATTTGAATTTTCTTGTATTTACGATTTGATACAGCGCGTTGTCTGTGAAGTCAATGTATTGAAATAAAGTTTTAGATAGGTATAGTAATTTAACCTTTAATTATTACTAATAGTATTTCATGAAATTTATGATAGTGAAGTATCAGTTTCCCTATTCTTAATAGGCTGATGAGGATAATTGCAATGAAGTACATATTTTCAGAACACTTTTTAGCAATAAACAATTTTAGCAAGATCTCGAATTACCAACAAATTTATTCTACAATTACCGAGAATCGAGCTATTTATCAACAACGTTATAATAGATTTTACTGGTAGCACATGTTTGTCAATTTTTAAAATAGCTAAAAATAAAGTTTCAAAAACAGCTAATATATTATTGAAATTACAAGCAAGACAGGAGTACTAGAATTGTAATCTATACAGACAAATAACGAACAGATACCAGTACCGCAATTATATAGTTGACATGATAGATTCGACGGCGGGAGCCATAATTTTGATCGGTGAAGCCCGAAGGTTAGCGCAGTGAGTTATTGTTCTTATGAAATCGATAACTCGTAAGTCAGACCGAGTCTTACTGTATCGAGACGCTAAATGCGAGGCAGGCAAGCGGCAGAACAATCAATATACATTCATAGTTATAACTCCAAATCATGTCTATTCTCTTTCATCTATTCATCTATTGTCTTTTTGTGGTTGTTCTTCTAAACCCCGACCCCTAGGTCGTAACAATAAACTGAAACAGATGAACGTAAAGAGAGAACTCATGTCCACCATCATGCAGGAGAAGCTAAGTTTCTTTGGACATCTACAAAGGGGAGCTCAGTTTTTCTTTTTTAGGTTAATCTTGAAGGAAAGATACAGGCATACCAGGTCATCAAAGGCGAAAATGGTTGGATAACACTAGATAGTAGACCGGACTCAACTACCCATAATTAAAGAAATTGTCGAAAATAGGAAAGCTTTTCCTAATGACCGCCAAACTTCGTTCAGAGGGTGGCACCTTCAAAGAGAAAATACCTATAGACACAAAGAGAAGCCATTTATTTAGACATAAAAATATTTATTTCACTTTGTGTTGAACAAAGTCTTTTCCTAGATAAATCCGCTTTCATATCGTCGTGAGAGTAGCTACGTCAAAAATATACTCTGAAAAGTTCTTGCCATCAGCACCAACCTAATTAAACTGCGCTGCACTGTTAATTAATTAATCTTATTTTGTAACTTTTCACTGTGGCAACATTATTTTGCATATAACTGCAAAGAGCGCTACACTGAGTACATATTTCCGGTTAAATCATAAAACATTGAACATTTTATAAACATACTGTACTATAGTTTTGCATATAGCTCCTCCAGAGTTGCCGCATACAGATGTAGCAATACCGTACGTACTGTAGGGAGCACGTCCTAGCCGGACTGCTCGTAAAGGCCGCGCGGCCGCTCGTAAAACTAATGCCTCTACTTTAAGCCCACAAAGGGATTCTTTGGGCCTTATAAAAAGTTACATCCCAAAATTAGATGTAATGAAAAATTTACTCCACACCCTTTTGGGACAGCTTTATAATACTTTGAACTATTTTTAAATTCATAATTTTGTCTACATTTTAGGCTACAGTTTGTTTGATCGACTTTTCCTTTTGTATCCTTCCCCACTGTTTGAGAAAAATGATAATCAAAAAAGTTAAGTTCGCTATTTGGTCACTCTACCTCCTCATTCGATATACCAGTGCCATCTTTATTTAATTTTAGTTAGTTTTATGCTAATTAAGCATCACTCGAATCCATCAATCACTTGTGGCCCTAAATTTTGAGTCATGATTAAGTATATGAATTTGGAGTTTAAGAGATACGCAAATATAAAAAAAAAAATATTTTAATTACATTTCAGTACTGAGCCATTAGTCTAGACTTAAGTGCTAAGTAAAGTTATGTTAAACTCAGAGGAGACTTAACTTTATTAGTCTTCGTTACAGTTATATACTGATCGTTTGTTTAGACTTCAAAATATCTAAATCTTCCTCTACGTCTTCTGTTATAGAGTTTGGAGGCGAGCAGAATGGCGGCGATCGCGCAGAAGATGCAGAAGATCGAGGAGGCGTCGCGGATCCGCAGCGAGCAGACCAACAACTTCATAGCGGCCACTAAGGAGGCGCTGGACGCCAAGATGGACTCGCACGAGGAGAAGCGCGAGGCGTACATCAACGAGCTGCGCGCCAGGCTCAAGGACCATCTCGAGGGCGTCGAGAAGACCAGGTGTGTGATGCTTTAACTGTTCAGGCGCCAGTAACTAAGATAACAAGCCGGCTGCCTCTCAGGGTCTGACAATCTTCAAGAATTTTTGTCATTACTTAAAACTTTCAATAGATCCAACTAACTTTATTAACTTGAAGTAACTGCCATCTCATTTGAAATATGGCATGATTTTCAGTTCATTTAGCGTTCTCTTTTAAAAGGATTTATGCCATCTTTCGTAGACGAATGGATTGATGATTTTACAGAACTTCATCAATAAAGGACATTGCCAAAAATTGTATGGAAGTGTACCCCAGGCTGCCCAGTAATGATATTTATGTCATTATGATTTTCTATTTACAGAAAAAAATAAATAATAGTTTAAAAAAACTAAAAACACGCTTTTTATAGAAACCCAAACTAAAAGATAGAAAATAATTTTTAATAAATTTAAATTAAGAATAGTGTTAAAAATTTCATTAACTATAAATTAATAATAGTGTAAATAAAAAAAATATATTTTATTTAAAAAAAGCGTGGGGTGCATGGTGTCAATAAAGTTATAAATATTTTATTGACAGATATGAGTAGAGTGATTATCATTTTGATAATATCTTAAAAAGCACCCCACTCTTTTTTTTAAATAAAATAATTTTTTTTATTTACACTATTATTAATTTATAGTTAATGAAATTTTTAACACTATTCTTAATTTAAATTTATTAAAATTTATTTTCTATCTTTTAGTTTGGGTTTCTATAAAAAGCGTGTTTTTAGTTTTTTTAAACTATTATTTATTTTTTACTTTTTAGTTTGGTTTATTTTTAAAGCGGGATTTTTTAGTTTTTTTAAACTATTATTTGTTTTGTAGAGTTAAAAATCTCCTTAGTATTCGAAAATTTGTCAATATTAGAGAAATCGGCTTTTGCTGTGCCCCACCCTTAGCACAGTGACCAAGGAAACCACAGAAACCTGGCCAGAGTACAGTCGGCACGGGAGCGAGCTAAATGCACTTAAACCGCTCGGCCACACAGTCGCTAGTAATTTATTTATTAATGAGAATAAAATAATTATTTATAAATATTATAAATACGGGGAATCAGAGTTCAACTTCGGAGAGGGAGCCTGAGAAACGGCTACCAGAACCAAGGAAGGCCGCAGGCGCGCAGACTACCCACGGAGAGTTACATACTGACATACTGACAAACTGACATACAAGTGAAGCTAATAAAAAGCGTGTAAAAACAAAGTTGTATATAGCTATGCAGTCGCAGGAAAAATTTATGAAGGTTGAAAAAGTTGACTTTTCATACTACGACGACGGTCACGTGATTCAGAAAACAAATAATCGATTGCAATTTTTATTTTTTAAAATATATTTTCAAGTGATTGCTATGAAACTTTATTTAAAATTCAGTGTGTATTTAAATAAAACAGTTAAATATGAGCATAAGTTTGCACAGCCTGGGGCAAATTTTGGCAATGTCTTATAAAAGATTATACATTTTATGCAAAAGATAGCAAAATTGTAACGGTTCAATGGTGGTTTAAAAAATCATCCACTAATCCATTAATACAAAATACGTGCATAAACTAAAAGATTTAAGTCGTCCCTTTTACCCCAAATTCTGATTCTTTAAATATATTCGGGAATTCAAAGATGATTTGTCAATTAGGTTGACCCTGGAACAGCAGACGTCGGAAGTATACAAGGCTATCGAGGACAAAATGAACACAGCGGCCGACAAGCGGGATGAGAATATCAAGAAGATGCTCGAGCGTCTGCGAGAACATGTTAGTGATCTAATAATTGCAAACTAGATTATCTGCTCGATTTTTTTTGCTTCTTTTGAGTTGGAGCTATGTTTGTGTTACGAAACTCCAGAGAGAAACCTACGGTCAGATATATACCTAATGAAAGACATGAGGACTATCTAATGAAGCTTATGAATCTATCTGGAATATTAGCGATGTTAGTGCTTATCGCATAGCAGAGCTGTGGTATATTGTTACCTTTCAAATAAAGAAAAAGTGTTAGGTATGGGCTTATAGAAGAAGGCGTATTAGGAGCTTTACTCTCAATCAGATTTGATAACTTTTTACATTAGAAAATGCTTCGGCATTACTTTACTTGAAATGTTTTTGAAAATATTGATACCTCCTATATTTAGCTAGTTTTTGAGATGATATTTGATAGTTAGTTCTAGAAATTACTCGATCCCTTTGTTTATAGGAGGAGCAAGTGCGCAAAGTACGAGCGGGCAACCAGGAGAAGTTCCAACAGCTGGAGAGCTCTATCCAGGATAAGCTGCAGCAGGCAGCTGAACGCCGTCTGCAACTCGAAGCCGAGCAGAGGGAGAAGTTGCGCAACCACGTAAGTGCTCTAAGATAACCAGGAGAAGTTCCAACAGCTGGAGCGCTCCATCCAGGATAAGCTGCAGCAGGCAGCTGCATGCCGTCTGTAACTGGAAGCCGAGCTGGAGATATTGCGCAACCACGTAAGTGCTCAAAAGCAACCAGGAGAAGTTTCAATAGCCTCTCCGGCTAAACACTATCAAGCATAAGCTAAGCGAGCGCGACTTGCAGCTTTAAGCCGAGTATAGGAACAAGTCGCGAGACTGCGGAAGTGCTCTGGAAACTTTAATTTAATCTTTATATAAGTCCCGGCAGAGCTACGTGAGGAAATATCTACTTTGGTATGTTCTTTAATCCAGGTAATTAATCGCTGGGAAACTAGAAGTGGTTTTTTCAGAATTGAGCCAAGTTGAGTGCCTCAGGAATCTTTTATTTCATGGATCAACATTAGTATCGTCTTGGGCCTTGCAAGAACATGTTATTAACATTTTACCATATATTTTGTTCGCATTATTCGCATTATATTCCTGCAGTCAAAACTAAAAAAGTAAGAGCCATCACAGGATGTCTGGCAGATGTGAAATATCGAATTTGTTTTTTATATGGCGTTGTGGCGTAAGATGTGATGACGTCTAGCCAGACGAATGTTCGGCTTACGCGTTTATCTGATTCTGTATCAGTATTGTAGAAAAGCTAAAATAAACATTGAACTTACAATAACTATACCTTGAAGAGATGATTTGAACTGTTATGTTGTACAATCTACCAGTGTCTCTACACCCTCCCCTAACCGTCGTAAAGGTCAGACGCGGTAACCCTTTACCCTAGCGCCTCGAATGCAGTGATTAAAAAAACATCGCGCCGGCTTTGTTTGCTCTTCTACTTGACCTTTCTTTAGCTCTCTCAATATTGTTTAAAGATATTGTAGCTACCTGCATAAGAGTCTATTTATGGAAACGAAAATCATATAACGTTTCAAAATGGATATACGGTTATTAATCCTGTGATAGACGATGATTTTGAAGATGTTAATTTTCACATATCCACTTTAATTTACGAAAAAATATCTCCGTTTCTCTCTCTCTCTCTCTCTCTCTCTCTATATATATATATATATATATATATATATATATATATATCTTTTTCTCTCTCTCTATCTAAGGGAATTCTTCCTCTTCTATATCCAGAATTCCAAGCACAGACAGATAACTGAAAACAGCGTACACCTATTCTGGTTTCTTGCGTGGATTATCTAGGATGGTAATCATCCGTGGCCGAATTCTTCACCAGACCGTAATAAATTACGAACAAAATAATATAAGCATACAACATTATGGCAAGGATGAAAATATAGTAATACAGATTAATTAGGAAAAGCAGCACGCGCTAGGAACATAATTAAGCCTCAACGGAATTCTATGCTTTAAAAGTAAGTTAACATTTTTAATAGCAGTTAGAAGAATTTTCCAGATGCTTGTCGTCGGCGAATGGTAATGGCTTCTACAACCGAATTTGCAACAATAAAAATATCATCAGATCGAAAGGTTTGTTATTCGATCAAGCTTTCATAATTGTCATATAGTCCTTTAGATTTTTTTATAGTTTCTATTAATAGATAGATACATTAATATTTGTTTGTTTCTTTTACCATATGTTAGAATAAAAAAATATGATTTTGGTAGTTCTTAAAGAAATTATCCTAATCCTTATTATTTCCATTCCCATGAATTGAACTTTAAAATTATTCAGTTTGTTTATACAAAGGTTTGATGGGCTTTTTAGATGAGACACAGTTGTATTGATTAACAAAAAAGATGAATATAATTTTTAATTATTAAAAAATTAAATAATTACTAACTGCGTTTTGTACATTTTATGATACACGAAAAACACTAACATTACTACTTACTTTTGATTATTTCAAGTATTCATAGATTTAAAAAAATCCCAAACAAAAAGTCACGCTTTTAGAAAATATTGCCACAAAAATATAAACGAACTGCTCAAAACCTGGTCGTATCATTTTCATCAAAATTATTACATCATGTCCCGTACATTAGGTATCTACCAAGCATGTGTTATTCAACGGTACTTACAACTTGTACTTAGCTAGACCAGTCTCCAAAATTGTTTATTGAGATGAATTAATTAATTATTATATCCGTAAAATTCCAACAAATCCAAACAAACATCTGAATCTATATCAGGATGCAAGAATATCTAGCTAAATACAAATTCGTGCGCTACCCCATTTATTTATTTTTTGTTATCATCCCGCATCATGTTATTTTTGTTTCCACCATCACACAACAGAACAATAAGCTCCTGGAGGTGAAGTCCACTCTGTCGGCCAAGGTCGACGAGATCACCACCAACATCGAAACAAAGCTCACCGCCGCGGAACAGAAAAGGGAAAAGGAGATCCAAAAGAAATTGGACTTCGTTAAAAAAGAGGTTTGTTGTGTAAAAAAAATTAAAAATAAATTTGAACCACTAATTACTCTTAAATCACTATTAAGCACAATGCGTAGCATACATTAACGTGTTTTTGTAAGTTTATTGCAATATTTTAAAAAAAAATATCTTTACATGGCAACACAATACATTCACTCACTTTTATTCTTGACTGCCAATCATTCACTGCGCAAAAAAAAATTACACAATATAAATACTATTATATATTTAATTTATTTTTAACATAATTCGCGTGTAATTAAAAAGTAGGTAGCTACATTACATGCGACACGGTCACCTTGAAATGCATGCGCTTTTTTATTGTCTTTAAATAAATAGTATTATAATATATGGAAGAATTAAACATAAAAATATGAAGTGAATATGTAGAATAATAAGTGCAAGTTATCGCCTTAGGCAGGCAAAGCGCAGAAGCTCTCCAAGAGTTCTGTTCTACTAGAAGTAGGATAAAGAAGACGAAACGTTTTTTCTAAAGACACCATTATTCTTAGAAGATACCTTAGCATAGAAAATTTTTGAAATTGAGTGACGTTTTGTGGTCTGAGTTACATCAGTCCTGAGATCACTTGAACATGGCTGATAACCTCGTCCAGTATGTCAATAATTTAAAATGACGATATTTTAAATTATAGACATACTGGACCATTGCAACAAAATAACGATATTTCAAAAATTGTTGACATTGTGTTTCTCTGTCCGATATTATATCTATTGACGACCCTTATAGTTCTACAGGTGAAATAAGACTGCAACTTGCGGCAAGGATATGAACCAGTTCCATTGCGTTACAGGAGCGACGCGCAGAGTTGGTGCGACAGAACAAAAGCGCGCGCGCCGAGAGCGACGCTCCCACCTCCGGCTAGACGCCCCGCCTGCGCACGCGCCGCACGCTCCGCCGGACACGCCGCACGCCCGCCACTACATAGTGCGCGCACACCTACCTGTACACCACCACTGATGCAACACCTTGGAACTCAACAGCAACAGGCCCGGAACACGGTTGTGCAAGTTTTTCACCGAGTGACTGCCTAGAAACGTAATTGAATTGCCAATTTATATGCAAAATGTTTACTCATGCCATAACTAGATGGCGCTGCTTCGATTTCATATAAATTGACGTTTCATTTTTACGCAGCGACTCGGTAAAAACTCACTCAACTCAGTGTAGGGTATGGACGCATGTAGTTCAAATGACGTACACTTGCGTTCACAGTAATCGCAGTCTCTGTACAATTTGAACTACACGCACCCGCACTTTTGGGCCAGGGACAGCAGTGCGATGGGCCAAGGCGTTGGGCCAATATATTGGCGTATGTCATTGGGCCAACAGAGTGTCGGCTTTCCGTGCACACCTCATACGGTCTTAAAGCTCTGCCGATTGTGTTCACATGTTATCCTTCTTTTCAGTATTGTTAAGATTTATATAACATCTCGAAATAATAATGCAAAATGATCAGTAATATGTAAACGAAAACCGATATGTCGTCGCAACATGTTGGCCCAGCACCTGCCGCCTTAACAATCAGTTATGAGTAACAAAAAACAAATTTAAGTCTCAAGCCTTTTTGAATGTGTCACTTGATTTTCTCGAGGTATCTTACGAGTAAGGTGGGTACTGGCTGGGGTAATAAATAATGCGTAAAGAAATATTCGTCGTTACCAATCTGTGTTAAAGAGTGATTCTTTGCTCGCTTCTTCTTCGTTCTGCACAGACGGTAACGGTCAGTAGCCATCTTTAGCGTAAAATACTATAAAAGTTAATTTCCAATAATAAAATAAGTAAGACAAACAGACAAATTCTGTCACTCGGCAGAAAATCTGTTAAGGCATTTAGGGGGTATAGCGATATAAAGAAACTCTTCTTATTTTGGGCAGTAAAAACGCGGCAGTGCAACGCATTTCTTTTTCAAAAATTTGAGTCTAGAAGCTTTGCTTCGCTGGTTAAACATCAGGACAACCCCCTGATGCAGTTTAAATTGTTAAGTTTAAAGATTTATATTGTACCCGTCTTTCAAATTCAAACATTACTTTGAAGTTTTTGTTTTATTTTGATTGGTATTTGTTGTCTATAAATATTCCTTTTCATTAAAAGGTTTTCCTTTTCAAAAAAAATTCTATAGGTTTTTGTCTATGCCCGATTACACACTGACGCCATGCCATAAACAATGATCTCAAATTAAGCGCGTAGTGGTTTTTATTATTATCGGAAGCGTGGTTATGTCGGGACGACAAATGTTTAGGAATTTTCACTCGTGGCAATAACGGTGTTCATTGTTGTTGCAACTTGGCAGCTTTGATTTTGCGGCGTGACTATTGATTACAGACGTCGTTGTAATGTGGCAACTGACTAATCTACTAATTTATCAATATTATTTAGCAACAATAACAAATGTTTCATCGTGACATCATTGATTAACAAAATCGCTAAATTGTAGCAATGACATTGACAGTTTATGTTGCCATATTGTGAAAATTGATCTCAAATACGTCGTCTTTTGTTCAATGCCAGTTGCGTGTGAAGGTATTTTGTAACAGATAAAAGGCATTTAACTTCTTGCCAATAGTTAATATTTTGCAAATAGAGAAACTTAAAGGCGATATTTAAAGTTTTAAATTTTATAAGTAGAACGCGATTCGTCTAATTGCTGTTTAGGTTCGGCTGTTCTTATAAGTGCGGCGCAGATTGACAGGCGGTGTTGTAACGGAATAAAGAATGAAGATGCATAAAATATCAACATCATTATTACGAATAAGAAAATAAAGTAAAGCTTACGTCAGTTGTGGTACGAGTGGCAAATGAACTTTGTGGATGACACGAATGTCAAGCTTGAAAAAATAATTTTGAATTTTTAATGTCATTTTATTTTCACTTAAAATAGCAATATCGCTAAAAGTCACTTATCATGGCCTATCGTTAGATGAAATTAAATAATATTGGTCTAAGACTTGGTGTTGCGAATTCCAACTTTTAGTACAATTACTAAAAGTTAGACAATGGTCGTATAGGACTTGGGGGTTCCGTACAGCTAATTAAAAAAAGCTTCGATACTAACCAACATGTCTAATTAAGGAGCCCCGATCGAAGTGTATTTTTTTACTACGGGAGGGAAGGTTAAAGGAATTAAATCATTATTCCTAAACGTTAGTTATAGTCTAATATCATTATTTTTAATGTTTAACATAACGCAACAGTATTTTAGGGAAGTATAATCTAAATTTAAGTTCTCTCATAGTATCATCCCACGCTATAGACTGTCAGTTGATGTATTTTGAATGTTTCTTTTTTAATATTTGTATAGGATAGGTTCGTCGTGAGTCGTTTGTGGTTGCGTCGGTATTGTTCAGTCGATGGATGCTTTGCCCGGTTTATAGCTGGCTTGGCACTACAAACGTCTATTTTGCATAGTTGTTGCACGGCAACTGTAATCAATCAAGTTCAATGACAACAACAGTGGCCAATATTGTTGTGTCGTAGCAACAACGACTATCATTAAAATTATATTTGTTGCAACAACGATAACGAATGTTGTTATATCGTAGCAATTACATATTAATAAAAAGACCAAATATTTAGTATGTGTTTCAAGACCTTTATTTACTAATTTAAAAACTAAATTATAAGAGTTTGTAGTGCCCAAGCCGTGCGTTTGCCTAAAGTCATATCTAGTCCACGTTTAAAATTAAATTTTAAGTACATCTCTATAATGATCTCAAAAGCAAGCACAATGAGGAATCAATAGTTAGGACGATAGCGAAAGTGCCTCGAGGTTCGTGTATTGCTCATGAACAATATCACTAAATGTATGTAACGTATGAAACTGCCTTTATAGCGTTTTATATTTTTTTAAACGTAGGAGATTGATGGCCGTTTCTGATCCACTTTACACCGCTACTGTACGGCACACATTGCTACATTTGATTTGAATTTTATCTTGTTTACCTAAGGTGGATTTTTCTCTAAATCCAATATATGCAACACATTTTGTGGTCATCATAAAATATATCTATAGTCTACGGAATAAGGTTCACAGTCACTTTGTGTGCTGTGTGGGAGCGTTGCTGCGTGGGTCAGCGTAGGCGTGGGGCACCGGGCCGCGGGTTGGTGTTGGACACAAACTGCTTCTGTGATGTTTTGCTCTAGTGATATCGTATCGATTATTCAGTTAGGCACAAATTATATCGATACATAATTAACACACCTTAGCTAGTGTACAGTTTAGAAACCCCACATTTTAGACTACGTCACTACTAAAAACAACATGGCGGTCAATCATTGTTTCGGAACTGTATGACAGCTAAGCTGTGACAATAGTTAAATCGTATTAAAAATCTCCCGTATTCTCTGCAACTCGAATAATCGATTACATTGTAGTTACTCGTATTAGTAGGGAAAAATCGATTTTCTTTCATCGTTCATCGATATAGTATCGAAAATGTAAAACAAGATATTATTCATATAAACAATTTTAAGTTATTTCGTCATTGATCAAGTAAGTAGAAATGCGGGAGTTTTAGTTTGGCTAATGGAGTGGAATAAGAAGTTATTGGTTATGGGATAGTTAGACGAGTGGTGGTAAAGTAATTCACACTTTTATAGTACATTTTTTTCTAAGTCGATTAAAATAAATAATGTCAGTCTGTTTTGTCGTCGATGTTATGACATTATATAATAATTATAATTGTATATACTTAACGTCTTTCATGCAGCGAGTATCTTTAGGCACCTTTGATAAACATTTTGTATGTAGCGTCTTATCAAATTAAGTTATACATATGCACATCAAAATATATTTCTTTATCTAATGTTAACATTGTAGACAATTTTTAAATCTTTCTCTCGATTTGTTAATCGATTTTGACGTGCTGTTAAATTTAATTCGATAACTCGCATCATTACATGCCTAATAAATGTTGACTATCGAAAGTGTCAAGAGAGATTTGGTGTAATAAGAAGGACTATAAAATAATAAGAGATGATTGTATCTTGCTTGGCGGGGCGACTGGCGAGCTTGCCTGCTTCACTATACTAACGCTACGTAAGGGAACTAGGTGTAAGTTACTAGCTTGTTTATATAGCGGTGAAGACGTGAAAACCTCTGACCAATTTGCCTTGAATATTGTGTAGCCTTTTAGACTCAAAGATCGAGACAAATCATGTATAGCGACGCCAACTTACGAGTATAGCTTTCAGAGTCTAGTGTGTAAATGTTACAATAGAGAACATCGTTCAGCCGTTATAATTTTTTAAACTACCCTCTGTTAAAGTTGCTACCACACCTCCCCAACTTATGGTCCCGATTTGAATATTGGAACATTAAACAATAACTTATTTTTATGAAATGTGGTGCAGTCACGATTTTATTGCGACAAAAATTTACACACTAGACTTTTGATAATAACTTTTAAATGTTTTTATTTGATTTTTCTGTTCTTATATTTTAATAACGTTAGTCACTCTTTATCCTCTATGGTGTTAAGATGTACGTTAATTTTATGTTTTGTGTAACTATTATATTACTTAATATTAATGTGCTTCAGTTTGTGAGGTATTAATATGAAATTGCTGTTTGAAGTGCAGGCAACTTTTGTAGTTTCATTGTCGTATTGAATAAAGTCATAAATACTAATAGTCAGTGTGTTTTCTTTTATTTCGAACCGTTTGTCTGGTGTTGAAATTTTTTTTTGTCCATCCATACAAAGGCCGTCCATGTTAGTGACGGGAATTGATTTTGCCGGATTTAAAAACTTTACTTCTATACTAAAGCCAAACTCGATTGAGAATGCTTGTCCACAAACAAATTTAAAATGAAGGTAGAAAATTCAACATGTTTTATGCCTAATTAATTTAAAATTATGTTTTGTTATTTTAAAAAATCTTATTTAAATGATATTGAATATATTTATTAGTTTTAAGCTTACTAATCTAATTTATTGTCATGAATTCGTCATTAACTAGTTAATTAAAAAAATAGGTGTAAAATGACTAGTGATTTCTACCTTCATTTTTAATTTGTTTGCTGACAAGCATTCTCAATCGAGTTTGGCTTTAGTATAGTGTTTCTAACTACCTATTAACAAGTTCTATAAGGACAGAAGTCAGGTCTCACTCATATTATTAAAAAACTAAATTGGACTAGCAGGTAAGTTGAGCGGTAGTAGAGTTAGTACAAACAGACATTTTTTATTAAAAAAAAATTGAAAGTTTTTTTCATTGACTACAAGCTGGCCCTTGACTGCTGTCACACCGGATATTAAGTAATGATGCAATCTAAAATGGAAGTGGGCTACCACGACATCATATCGGAATGCTAAATCACTTAGTGGTATGTCTTTGTCGATAGGGTGGTAACTAGCCACGGTGAAAGCCTCCCACCAGCCAGTCCAAAACAAATTAAGAAAAATCTCAATCTGCCCCGCCTGGAATTGAACCCAGGATCTCCACTGCGCCACGGAGGCTGTAAAAGAAGTTGTCTTTTTCCCGGAAACTATTGTTGCATATTGAATTATCATTACATTTTTCCTCGGAGGAATGTGTAATACACGAAATAATTATCTGTATAACTATCAAGTTTTGGATCTCTATGGTCTATGCTATTTGACGTCTGACGTGACGTCTGTAGTCTGTACGACTGTACTTGTCATTCTGTGCCAAAATGGATGCGTTGTAGTTGTTTTCCTCACGTGAAAATTTCTAAATTTCAACTAAACTAAAACTTAAGCGTCTTCACAGTTAATAATTTAATTGAATAATCACTTAATAAAGTTACTTTTACATTTTCATTTTACTTTGTTTAATAATGGATTCCAACAAGGAAAGTAAACGTAAAAAGGATAAACTCAGCGATAGTGATGACTACAGATCAGAAAGAAAATCGAAAAAGCGCAGGTCGAGGTCGAGAACACCAAGCAGGGCACAAGATAAAGATTCTAGGCGTAAAAGAAAACATTCCAAGTCAAAATCTCCCATACCATCCAAGCAAGACAGACGTCGCGATGACGCGCCAAAAGAGCCCGAAGAACCTAAACCTACAGCTCCGGCGCGGAAACCGAAGGAAACAGACATGCTAAACACAAGAACAGGTGGTGCATACATCCCTCCAGCCCGCCTACGAATGATGCAAGCGCAAATCACAGACAAAGCGTCGCCAGCGTACCAGAGACTCGCGTGGGAAGCTCTGAAGAAGTCTATCCACGGCCATATCAATAAAATCAACGTGGGAAACATCGGCATCATCATCAAAGAGCTTTTGAAAGAGAACATAGTCCGTGGACGCGGTTTACTGAGTAGGTCAGTGATTCAAGCTCAGGCTGCTTCGCCAACATTTACTAACGTATATGCGGCCCTAGTAGCCGCTGTGAACTCACGATTTCCAAATATCGGCGAGCTGTTACTAAAAAGATTGGTGATACAATTCAAAAGAGGTTTCAAGAGAAATGATAAACCTATTTGTATATCAGCCGCTACTTTCATTGCCCATTTGGTCAACCAGAGGGTTGCCCATGAAATTCTTGCATTAGAACTGTTAACTTTGCTTGTGGAGTCGCCAACTGATGATTCTGTGGAAGTGGCTATAGCATTCTTAAAGGAGTGTGGGCAGAAACTTACTGAAGTATCCTCGAAAGGTGTCAATGCAATTTTTGAGATGTTAAGGAACATTCTCCACGAAGGACAGCTCGACAAGAGGGTGCAGTACATGATTGAGGTAATGTTCCAAGTGTGGAAGGATGGCTTCAAAGACCATCCTGCTGTCATTGAAGAGCTAGAGCTGGTGCCGGAAGAGGAGCAGTTTACTCATCTGCTGATGTTGGATGATGCTACTGACTCACAGGATATTCTGAGTAAGTAGTTGTTACTTTGTAAGATTGTTCTTGATTTAAGTAAATCAAATAATGTTTTCCCTTTCTACTTATTACAAGAATTTGATGATTGAAAGTAAGGATGTAACGGAGCTTCGACTCCAACTCCGTTAAGTTGGAACTTCCGATTATTATTACACCTTCAGTTTACGGCTTTGGCTCCGACACTTTTAAATCAGGTTTTAATCTGAGATAAAAGCCTAACATAGCAGCGGTGTAGACAGTCTACTGTTACAATCCCTTATTGTCGTGGAAAGTAATTGGAAATGCAAAATTCGAGTCCCTTCTATCAATCGCCAATATTTGTCGAGTCCACCAGGCTCCATAGCAAGCAAGCAACTTTTTAGTGGAGCTGGTCTAATCTACGACTCGTTAAGAAATAGATTAGACGGTGACAAAGCTTCAAAGCTTTTGTTCGTGAAGTATAATACACTACTTTTGGAGTCAATTCATTTGATTTGAATTGTAGCAATATTTTTAATTACATTGTTTGTGTTTTATTTTATAATTAAAAAATGAAAATGAAAAACAATTACTAAATAATGTTTTATTTGCCCTTAAATACAAAATGTCTCGACTGCCAACACTTCTGAACCGGCCTCCGCCTCCATTTCCGACTCTGATAAATTGAATTTAAAAACTCCAACTCCATCTTCAGTTCTGATATAATTACCTCTATTACATCCCTTGTTGAAAGTAGGTACTTAAAGTAGGTTGTTTGAACTGTAAATCACAAAAATTAAAATTAGATTAAGGCAAAAAGTGCTCAATAGAATATTGAGTAATATAAAGTAATTATATTAATATGTGTTTTAACAATTAACTATAAAATGTGCAATCTAACATTACTACTTTAATTGCAGATGTGTTCAAATTTGATGATAAATATGAGGAAAATGAACAGAAATACAAAGCTTTAAGCAAAGAAATCCTTGGTTCTGATGCTGAATCTGGTGAGGAAGATGGGTCTGGAGAGTCTGGCAGTGATGAATCTGACGATGAAGAAGAAGAAAAGGAAAAACCAATGACAATCATAGATAACACTGAAACTAACTTGGTTGCTCTACGTCGAACAATCTATCTAACCATAAACTCAAGTTTGGACTTTGAGGAATGTGCTCACAAACTAATGAAAATGCAACTAAAACCTGGACAAGAGATAGAGTTGTGTCATATGTTCCTAGACTGTTGTGCTGAGCAGAGGACATATGAAAAGTTCTATGGACTTCTAGCCCAACGCTTCTGTAATATAAACCGCATTTACATTGGTCCTTTTGAAGAAATATTTAAAGATTCCTACTCAACAGCCCACAGACTTGATACCAACCGTCTTAGAAATGTCAGTAAATTTTTCGCTCATCTATTATTCACTGACTCAATAAGCTGGGAGGTACTTGAATGTGTCAAACTGAATGAAGAAGACACTACTAGTTCAAGTAGGATATACATTAAGATACTGTTTCAAGAATTGGCAGAGTACATGGGATTGAAGAAACTCAATGATCGCCTACAGGACCCGTAAGTTTTGATCGGAGATGGTTCACAATTAGTATGGCCAACAAATTTCAGAACAGGAACGTTAAATTGCTTGGCGGTACATGTCTGACGGTACAATGGTAACTAGTAACAGCCTCCCACCAGCAGGACCTGGACCAACTAAGAAAATCTCAATTGGTCTTGCCCAGTGGCGTAGTTAGGCAAGCAAGGGCCCTGGGGCAAATTGAAAAATGGGGCCCCACTGCTATGTAAACTGATTAGGTTTTATCGAATAAAAATATGAAATATACAAATACTTTAAAAATGCTATGTTACTAGTTACTGTTTAATATTTTTATATAGGCAGGTAATAAAAATATTAAACAGTAACAACATAAACTACAACTAAACTTAGTGTAGGTTTGGCTAATAAAACAAAAAGGGAGGATTCGAAGGTTTATTACATATAGAGGTCGGGGCTACCAACTGACTATATTTAAATTTTATATTTAATTTTTTAAATGACTTCGTTTAAATCCAGGCTTGATGCGGTTTTGTTTTCAATCGCTATTAGCGATAAATGTCGGAGATGAGTTTGGCCCATATTATTTCTTAAATATTTTTTTATTATTTTTAATTTGCTAAATGACCTTTCAGCTGCTGCAGAAGTGACAATAATTGTAAAGAATAATAATATTGCTGTAAATACTTCCGTTAGGTCGCATTCTAGCACTCCATATTTGCTCATCATTTCCTTACATAATTGGTGAACAGTCCATACTTGAGTTATTTGAGGTAAAACTAGGTGATTAAAAACTAGGGCCTCTGAATTAATTTAAATTATATCTGATTATTTTCTTTGGAATTCGTCATACTTTTGTAATAAAGTTGCTTCATTAACATGTAATAAAAATGTTGGTATTAGAAAATCGAATATATGACAGACTGCACTCATACTAATATAAATTTTTTTTAACAAAAAATAAAAACGTCTTCAAAACGCACTAAAAAGTAAAAAATAACTACGTCATTTACTTACTTTAATTTACTTAATCACATTTATGAAGTCGGTGCCATCCAAGTTTAGGTAAAGTCTTTAAAGTAGAAAGCTCGGGTGGCACCGACTTCATAGATGTTATTAAGTAAATTAAAGTAAGTAAATGACGTAGTTATTTTTTACTTTTTAGTGCGTTTTGAAGGCGTTTTTATTTTTTGTTATTTTTTTTTATTTCATACTTTTTAGTGATTTATCAACAACGAAAATACTAAAGAACCTACTCGAACTAAACCATAAGTACCAATAGTCACTAGCTAGTTATAACATTCCAACATCCCTACATCCCTACAAATGTGCCTATAAAGTTTGAAGAGTTTCCTCGAGTTTTCGTAGATCTCATCATCAGATCATGACTTAGTTAACATTAAACCAGCTGGAATCTATAACCTTACAAACTTCTCATTGAGACATATTAATCGAGCCCAACAGCACAAGGTAGCTACTGTAAACCATTAAAAAGCTCCCTCAGCTGTCTTTCGTCTTCATCGCCAGACCCTTGATGACAGTCACAGCCCATCTAAATGTAAAGTTCTCATTGAGACAAATTAATCCAGCCCAAACACAAGGTAGTTACTGTAAACCGTTAAAGAGCTCCCTCAGCTGTCCTTCGTCTTCATCTGCAGACCTTCAATGACAGTCACAGTCCATCTAAATGTAAATTTCTCATCGAGACAAATTAATCAAGCCCAAACACAAGGTAGCTACTGTAAGCCGTTACGGAGCTCCCTTAACTGTACTTCGTCTTCATCACCAGACCCTCAATGACAGTCACAGTCCATCTAAATGTAAATTTCTCATCGAGACAAATTAATCAAGCCCAAACACAAGGTAGCTACTGTAAGCCGTTACGGAGCTCCCTTAACTGTACTTTGTCTTCATCACCAGACCCTCAATGACAGTCACAGCTCATCTAAATGTAAAGTTCTTATCAAGACAAATTAATCGAGCCCAAACACAAGGTAAATGCAGTAAATCGTCAAGGAGTTCTCATATATGTAGATCGGCTCCATCATCAGATCGACTCCAGACCTTCATCAAACTGTAGTGCTTTTAAATACTTATTGGAAAAATTAACAAACGTACTTGTTGTCCCTACAATTTTTGAAATTTCCCCTCGGTTTCTCCAGGATTCTATCATCAGATCCTGATTTCATTATCATGGTACCACCACCGGACTATCTACTTTCCAACAAAAAAAGAATTATCAAAATCGGTTTATAAACGACGAAGTTATGCGCGAACACACATAAATATATATATATATATATATATACGGTCGAATTGAGAAACTCCTTTTTTTTTGAAGTCGTTTAAAAACGTGTACCTATATGTGTGTGTGTATATGTGTGTTTAGAACATTACGGAAAATCTCAATTTCAAATATTTTGTCTCGGTTTGGAAATCGATGATCAGCAGCTAATTCACCAAAATGCTTTTTAACTTTCCTTTGCCTTTTTTCTTGAAAATGGGTATCTATACCATTTTCTATTCATTTTCTAGCAGTTTCACTGGCTTTGCACTTGAATAATTCAAAATCATTTCTATAAATTTGCAACTTTGCTTTGGTCTCTGCTAAAACTTTACTCGCCTCGCCCAAATTTATCGCCCCAGAAAAAAATTATCAACTGTGTTGTTATGATTAAAGTGCGGTTGCAACCTGTCATATTTTAAAAGTTCAGTTCGATAAAGATTTCTAGTGAGGATTAGAGGGCCCCCTGAGCTTGAGGGCCCCGGGGCGCTGCCCCGCCTAGCCCCTACGTAGCTACGCCACTGGCTCTTGCCAGAAATCGAACCCAGGATCTCCATCTTATAAATCCACTGCACCATAAGAAACTGTTGAATAAAAATAAATAGTTGGTTTCCACATAGAATTAATTATCTATTGGTAAAATGCTACATAAAATTTTTCTATAGTATAAGATTTGTATAGCAATTATGAAGTATCCATAGAGGTTAGACATGTAAAGGCCACATAATAACCCACCATACTTTTTCAAACAGTCAATAATTTTTAGTAGATTATTGCAAGGCCTTATGTGAACCATCTCTTATATAAATTTTTAGTCAGATTAGCAGTGCACCTTTATTTGTTAAGTTGCAAGTCTAATGTTCTTTCTCATTCTGTTTCAGCACTTTGCAGACTGCCTTTGCTGGTATTTTCCCGCGAGACAATCCCAAGAACACAAGGTTCTCAATCAATTTCTTCACTTCTATTGGTCTTGGCGGTTTGACAGATGAATTGAGAGAACATTTGAAGCAAATGCCTAAGGTAAGTTTCTGCTTGCTATCCATTCTGACCAAAAATGATCAATCTTTGATCAGTTCTAGTTTGTTTTAGTAGTGGAATTTTTTAGATTTAGAAAAAAATTCTTTTTCAATTTAGATTGTGATTTGTAGTTTTATCTAAATATTCCTTCAGGAATAAAATTAACTCAGGTGGCAGCTGATTATGAATTTGAATTTGTTAATCAAGACTTTAATGGGATCCAGAAAAAAATAAAAATATTTGGTAGCAAATAGAAATTAGAATATTTATAGATGGCATTTATAGATTATTGACTTATTTCTACTGAGGATACTCAATCTAGATTCAATTAAAACCAGTTTTGTAAGGCTCATCTGTATTTTATAAAATTTTTATTGTATAAAAGAAAAAATTTACTTTATGCCTTGAGGCATTTATAAGTATTTCCGATATTTTGGTATTTTCTTTTGTGATTATTTCATCTTTACTTATTACCTATTACTAATATATATTTTAAATTTCCTTATTTTATATTTTTCCAGAATGTTCCAGCACCTATTACTGAGATCAAGCTGGATAGTGATTCCAGTTCTGACTCCAGTTCAGACAGCTCATCTAGTGATTCTAGTTCTAGTGGTAAGATCTCAGGTCTTCATGATATTTTAAAAACAAAATATGATATCTTGCAAATATATACTCACAAATGTAAATTAGTTAAAAACGAACTAAGACAGTTTTAGTGGCAGCAACCTCTGGCGAGGGTTGGGAATTGTCCCAAATACAGAAAGAGTTAAGCAAAAAATTAAATATTTTTTTTACAAATATTTTGTCATTTGCTTTTTCAGACTCAGAAGAATCAGAAGAAGACTCCAAGAAAAAACAAAAAGAAAATAAGAAAAAGAGTAAGAAAACTCCAAAGACTCCAGACATTGAAGATTCTACCAAACAAAAAGACAATGTTGAAAAATGGGGGCACGATGGTTTCTATGATACATACGGCCCTGAAGCGAGAAGGAACGAGTCGAGACCTAATAGAGAACGAGATGAACGGTATAATAATGAAGAAAGGGACAACTATAATGAAGGAAATCGAAATAATCAAGATAGGAGAGAAGGTCGTAGAAAAGACCCGGAAGAATCTAGAAGAGAAACAGAGAAAGATAACAGAAATGATTCAAGAAATAGACCCCATGAAGATAGAAGAAAGAATACTGCAGAGTCAAACAGAAGAAAAGACGATCGAGAGTCTAGAACAGAAAGAAATGGCAATAACCAGGATGAACGTCAAGAAGAAGCTACAAGAAATCTTGAAGCGAGAAATAATAATGAAGACAGATATAATAACAAAGATTTTAGAAGTAGAGGAGGGAGGGATAATGACAGGGAACAAAGAGAACGCGATTATAATCAGTCCGATAGAGTTAACGATAGTAGAAATTCAAGAAAAGAAAGAAATGGCAATAATAAGGAATATGAACGCGAAGAACATAGAATCAATAAAGATCAGAATGACATCCATGATCATTCTAGAGGTCGAGAACGGGATAGGGACCAAGAAAGAACGAGAAATAACGATAGGGATTCTAGGAAAGAAAGGGATGATCGTAATAAAGGATACGAGCGTGATGATTCTAGAAATAATCGAGATCGTCGTAACAATGAAGATAGATATAATCATGAGTCAAACAATAAATATGACAATAGGGATTCGAGAACTGAAAGAAGTGGCAATAAAGATTATGAACGTGATCAGAACAGAAATAATCGTGATGTTAGAAACAATGACGACACATACATTAGAGATTCAAGAAACCAGAACAATGATAGAACAGAGCGAAATAATAGCAAAGATTCCAAAAGCAAAACTTCAGATAAACGATCTAATAGAGATGACGACAATCGTAGAACTCGACGCGACGAGATTGGAGATAATAGTAGTTCTGATGACGACCACAGACAAACAAAAAGAAACCGAAACAACAGAGTTGATGTTTACAATGAACTAAATAGAAAATATGATAAAGAAAAAAGAAATTTAACGAGAATTGAGGAATCACGGAACAAAGATCGGCGTGCGGAATTAACTAAAAATAATGATGGAAGTAGTAGCAGCAGTAGCAGTGATGATGATGAGCCAAATCATAAGAAAAAGAGTAAAAAATCAAATAAAAATGCCAAAGACCAGAAGAGAGATCGTAAGAAAGAAAAAAGTAAACATAGAAAAGATGAAAGTGATGATAGTGAGGAAGATTCCCGGCATAGACGGCGAGATGGAGAAAAAAATAAAAGCAAAGAGTCTAAAAAAGCAAAATCAGAAAAATCTAAAAAAGGGAAACAAAAGAAGCGCGATAAAAAAAGAGATAAAGAAGATACAAGTGACGATAGCGAAGATTCAGACAGTTCGTCTTCCTCAGATAGTTCAGAGAGTTCTGTCGACAGAGGTGAACGGTACTGGAACACATTTGACATTGAAGGAAAAGATAATTCCAAATTGGTCTTTGAAGGTAGAACTCCCGACAAAAAGGAGAAAATCTCTGAAAGGAAACGACAACGTTAGTTCATAGTAATGACATTACATTATTTTAAATGTATGTACGTTAGGTTGTAAAAAATGTATTTAATTTTACTAAGCAGGAATTAATAAATGTTTTATAAGTCTCAATGGATTTTTATTATTTTGCTTCTGTCCTTTGTTTCTGAGAGAAATTCTGTTCTTTAATAGGTCGAAATAAACATACCGACACGAGAAACGACATAGGCTACCTATGTCGTTTCTCAGGCTCTATCTATATATCTAAACTATCTCTCTACCGAATTTCATTTAAATCGGTTCATTAGTTTGTTCGTGTATTAAGTAACAAACAGACAGTTACTTTATATTAGTATAGCTAATTTATTTCGCTTATAGAACCTACTTATTCGTAAGGAAAACAGTTATCAAAAATTATTTTTTAAAAAACGATAGATAGATGATATGTTCACCTACTCATAGATTAGTGATATACAATGCATATTCAACGTTCAGCTAAAATATTCAGTATTTTCATAGATTTAAGTACGTAACAATACAAAAAAAGTAAAAATTTATAAGAATTAAGTTTTGATGTAAGATTATAAAATATTGCCAAAGTTAACAAAATGAGTGCTTCGAGTCCTGACAGTTTTAATGACCATAAAAACGGCGGAGACATCAAATTAAAACGCAATATGAAAGCAGCATCTGCTCCTGTAGTACAGCAGAGGCAATCGGGCGTTATTCTAAAAGAGCAGACTTCTGCGCCGTCTTACTTCCACTCGCTGAAGGAGAACGAAGCTCCTCCGTTCAAGACGCCTGGTAAAGAGGCGAAACCTCGGCTCCTGATTGGCACCTTCATCAAAGAGGACGATGTTATGGAAATGATCTCGGCTATAGATGTCCATGATTGTTACAGAGGATTTAAAAAGCGGATAGGTTGTATATCAAATTATTTTCGATGTGTAAGTGAGAGTAGAATAATGTTCACACCCCTGCGGTTTCCACACGACATAATATTGGAACGCTAAATTGCCAAGTCTTCCAATTCGGAAAATCTCAATCGGCCCTGCTGAGAATCGATGCCAGGACCTCCGTCTTATAAATCCACTGCGCCACGGAGCCAGTCAAAAAATTACAGTCAAAAATGAAAATTCAGAATACCCTCATTTTATTTTACTACTTTGAGAATTTTGAGATAATTACTTATGTATTAAATAGACGCTCTTGTTTCTTTTCACAGCCGAAATCCTCGTGAGATATAATATCGTGGCAAATCACCATATAACTGAAAAGTATTTTCTCATTATATTCCTCATGGAGACCATAAGCTACGCGGCCCAGAGGGACTTCGATAGAGCCAAGCTAGCTTGCCTGCTGTCTATATATTTGGAGACACACTTGTATTTCAAGTGGTATTACTGGATGGCACCTGCAGGCGTATGGCGATATTTTAAATGTCTCATGATAAAACATTCTATAGAGGTGCAGTATCAATTTTCTATTACTTTTCCTATCGTATTTCTATGACTTTGTCTATAACAGGAACCTCAATAATCTTTGATATACTTAATTGCTCTTTATAAGTTACATCTAAACCACTATGTTTATACGAAAAAGGATAACATCTAAGTTTTTTTGTGTAAGCAAGTTGTAATTAATGATAAGTAATTGCAGTGGGTGGAAATTGTTTTTAGTAGTAGATAGCTACTAAAGCACGTCTGCGGATTTCCCGTTCCCATTGGAATATTGAGATGAAAATCTATAATCTATCTCCATTCCAAATTTCAGGCAATTTGGCTCAATAGTTGTGATGTGAAGGAGTAACAGACATGAGTGTGTCTGTTTGTTACTCCTTCAGCATTGTAGAATCCAGTGTGAACTGTGATGTAATGATGATGTTGATGACATTTACAGGATGCACCCGATGGTCAAGAAGTATTTGAGCCTGAGGAGTGCTACGACATCCTGTCACATTTTCATACCAACTACCTGAGCAACTTGCCACTTGTTCACATTCTTACATTTGATGCGCATAGACTAAAGATTGTGTGGCCTTTTAATAAATGAATATTACAGTTCATAGTTGTTGTTATTAATTCCTAATATTAATAAAGCAAGAGATTCTCCAAACTTTTCCTTAACTATCTTAATTGATAAACTGTCTGTCTAAAAAAATCTGAAATTACCAAGATTTTAATAAACTTTAATTAGTTTATTAAAATCTTGGTAATTTCAGAGACAAGCATAAGAATTAATAGAAAGACAAATTGAAGAACTGATTATCCCTATTTATGTTCAAAATAAAAGAAGTAATATATATGAAATAAATTTTATTTACTTATTCCACAATGAAACAGTTAAGGCAAACCATTTTTGTGTTTGGATTTTTTCCTTTTTCTTACTCTACCCTCAAGAACCTTATCTTTCTTTTCATTTTGTTTGGAGCCTGGCTTTTTCTTTTTCTTACAAGATAGTGGATTTGGATTTTTCAGTTTTTTCTTTTTGACTATTACTTTTTGAGGTTCTTCCTTTTCTTCAATACCAAGTGACTTTTTCATGTTCTTTAATGCTTCATTCTGAGTGGGACTAATAAACATTGAAGGATTTGCTTCTATACTTTGACCAGCTTTACCGTAACTTGTTTGTGAAGGTTTTTCAAGTGTAGGTGACTTATTGTGCAGGTACAGCAGTGGTACACCAGCTTTTGATCTCATTTTTTCTTGCAAATCCCTATCCTGTGTTGCCAGTATGTAGTGTTTGTCATTTTTCTTACCTACCATAGACAATATACATTGGGAACCAGAGATAGGCTCCTTATGACCGCATTCATGAATACCAAATTGTTTTAATATAGTTAATGCACCATGAGTCTTTTTGGCAATTTTTTCTGTTTCTTTTATAATACATCTTGTTGTAAGCAGTTTTACATTTCCGTTAAGGTACTTTGTGAGTTGCTCTCTTATTGCTATGTGTTCCTGTAACAAATGAAATTAATTATAAACTAATTTGTTTTTAATTAAATTTTAATGTTTCTCGCTGAAAACTTATCCTGAAATTTGTATATTATTATACATTAATACACAGGGTACAATAAAAGATGTCAGGTACAATGATCACCAAACAAGTGCCCATATCTTAACATAGTAATCTGAGCAAATAAAATAGGTCTATTTAAAAGTCTTGTATTTTTTGACTAGATGTTTTGTCTATATATAAAAAGTAAATGCAATACTTTCAACAATTATTGTTGTACTTGAGCCAATCAACATAAAACCCTAATAAATTGTATACTTAAACCTTCTGCAGGAATCACTATATCTATTGGTGAATCAAATAAAAACGCATGAAAATCAGTATCTTTGAGTTTATCGTGAAAGACAGAGCGAGGGAATTTATTTAAAAACCTGAAGTGATAAAGTACTAACTAGTTTAGATTACTGCTTGCAGGTTCTGGGAAGTTTTCCTGCCAGCGCATGCTTTGCTCTTTGAGAGTCAAGTGGGAATCGGCAGTATCCGCCTCAGGGTCCGGTAGCTCTTCCAAGGGCACCTGGATGTCTTCGTCAGGCAACTTTTCGGCTTTCCACTCTTCGTCTACTATATCGATAAGTCGTCCATTACGCCGGTATTTACTGTCCATTTTGAGGAAACTTTCAAGAGCAAAATGGACAGGAGCAGTAATCCAAACTAAGTCAGTCTGTAATTAAGTAAAACTCACTTTAAAAGCTGAAAAGCAGAAGGTACCGTCGATTAACACTTGGTAAGGTTGGTGGAAACCAAAGTTGTTGTAGTAAAATTTTAGATACTTCTGGACTTTTTTGTATCTTGTAATTTTCATTGCTTATTACTGAATAAGTACCTTATTGTTTCTAATTAAGATTAAATAAAATTTAATTTAATTTACAAAGTATCTTGGGAGGCAAGGTGTTTCAAAAATGCGTATCCGTAATTCCGTATTGTCTTTTTTACTTTTTTTTTATTGACAGTTATATGGCTATGGTACTTCAAGGTCATGTGGCTATGGGTTCTAAGCAATCAGATGACATGATATTACTCAAAGGAATGTCATTCATAATTTTGATCACTTAACTTTGCTTATTTAATAGGTTGAAAAAATGTTATCAATTTTATGACTATTTGTTATATTATTAGTGGCAATTGGAGACTATGAATGATAATGAAAATGAGGAATTTCTGCAAGCTTACTTTAAACGTCAGTTTGACAGTACTTGAGTTTGTAATTAATTCATCTGAGACTATTCGTGAACAATAAGTCATAGACAAACTACGTTCCATTTTATTACAAGAATTAAAAATCATGTATTTACTTAAATATTTTATATTGTTACACATCGTATTGAAAGTGTTAAAATATTGATTTTGCTAAAACAAAATATTAATTTTGCTTTACAAGTTCAGTTTTAACTTTTGTGTCAGTAATTTATATCTTATAAAATAAAATCGCCTCAAAAAGTCACCTGAAAAAACTCAGAATAAATATTTAAAAAGCTGATTCTTTTATTTTTATACATTTAAAGTAACATTAGAACTACAGGATTTTGCGTTTTAAATATAAATTATAATTTTGTTTTTCATGTAAAAAGAAAAGTTTTAAGAAAGTTAACCATAGACAAAATTTTAGATTTTGTGGATTGTCTTGCTTGCTCTTTCGCTTCCATGTTTGTTCGTGGTCATTTCGCATTTCTGTGCTAGATTTTCCAGCTTAGCATTTAAATTAATGATTTCATCCTTCGAAAGTGTGTAATTAATGATATTATCGGAATCACGGCGACCTCGCGAGGATCAGTCGCCCTCTAAAAAGTGTACAACGGCGATATAATAACAGGGAGGGTACGTCTTTCATATACTTTTAATCTAGTAAATGCGTCATTTTATCAAATAATGTGCAGTACGGAGGAGTTACCGCAATATTACGTCGTTTAATCCTGTGCTGGATCGCTTCGTGCGTTGGAAAGTTGGTGTCTGTTTGCGAGTGTCTGCCGTGCGAGGCACAGCTGATCCGCGGAGGGGAAGACGACATCGTCAGTAGGGCGAAGGAAGCGACTGATAGGAGTTGCCGCGGACCGTTAGTCATCAACAGGAGGCAGCGTCCGACGGTTTTGTGGAATATCTCCGTTCCGCAACTGCGTCAAATGATCACCGATACAAATCCATTGTTCGCGTTTTCTTTGTGATTCTCGAGATACGCGATTAGAGATAACGTAGTCTTGTTTTTGTTGGAGGGTTTTTTCGCTTCCCAATTGTTTTGTTGTGCGAGGCGGCTGTGTTTACATGGGAAGCCCTGACATCGGCGCGATTTGATGGGCGTTTCGGGAGCTACGTGTCGTCGATGGTGGCAAATTGTATTTTTGTGTCCCTGATAAATGGTGAGTTTTATCATTAAACAGGTTTAATCTACGATTATTGGATAACAAATATTTTTTTGTGATAAATGTTGCCTAACATTGTCTTGTTATTGGCTTCCCAATTGGATTTTTCTTATTTGAAGAATATTTTAATATGAAATTTAATTTAACATTCATGAGGTTACTTCAACAACAGACATCTTGTGTAAATACATAACAAGTGGCAATTTCTCTAGCATTGAACTTGAGACATAGCAGTGTCTTTGGTGATACTCTTTCTCACTTAGGTTTTGCTCATGATTCAGTCACATTAAATTTCTATTTCACTGCAATACTATTCTTTATAAAATTAATTATTATTTTTAATTAGGTTTTATATTGAAATGATTTTTTGTGTTAAGTTAGAAAATAAAAAACAGTTTTCAATTACATAAGTTGTATAAATTTGTAGTTTAAACAATGCTTGTATGCTCATATGATGTGCTCAATATTGGCAGTCAAAATACCCAATATTATTTAGGGTAATTTCGCCTGTTCGCATCCACTTAGTGCAGTTGGCAAGTTTGATGGAGAAAATAAAAATGTTCCAGGACTCGTTTCAATAAGAAGTTTATGTAATGTGTTTTTATTATTTTTGGACACATCAGATAATATTTTTTTAAAAATAAAAGACATCCAAAATAGGTCTTTTACCCACTTTGCGTCCACCCGCAAGACCACTTCGTGTCCACTAGCTTTAAAAACGAATTGAGGGGATGATATTTTATGATAATGTAAAGATAAGTAAATTTTAATAACTTATTTATCAAATAATAATGGTTATTTCAAAATCAACATCTTAACTATAACATAAATCACTATAAAGAAAATAATAACACCGATTTATTCTTTCTAAACATTGACAAAACTTAAAAAATAAAAACAAATTAAGCACCTATATAGTAATAATTAAAAATAAAGTAATAACCATTCAAAATCAACAATAATTTGCTTTTTACCCGAAAATCAGAAGAATTGTAACTAAAGATCAGTCTTTATTAATTATAAGTTTTTGGCTAAATTATAGCAAAACAAATAGCAAATACAATAATTTGATTTATTCTTACTACTAAAATAAATGTTAAATCTTAATAATTATGAGATAAAAAATGATTATTCCAGCCCATGCTAGCCCTTGAATTTTAATTAATGACACAAGTCCCATACAAAAGACTTATCTTTAGCCTCTAAATAACTTAATCCTACCATCTAATACACTTGTCACAGCCAACGCTTTTCTCATCATCATCTTCTACATCTGAAATGAGTACATCATTGCATTCGGGACATTGTACATTAATTTCCACATCCACCGCATTATTTGAGACTTCTTGAAAAGGGTGTATTTTCTTTTTTCGTTTTGGAGCACTTTAACGAGTGTGTTAGAGAGAAATCCATATTTGGAAATGTTAAGAAGCCATTCAACTACCTTCTTATCACCATCTACTCCTAGCCCAGGTTCTGGGCCCGGTTTCTTCACTCCATCTGGTCTGCGTCCACTGATTTTGTCAAATATTGTGGTCTTGGGAATAGCATATTCGTCTTACCGATTTCTTCTCTCTCGAATTTCATTCAATGCTTTCCTCAAATCTTCTTCTGTATAAGTTCTTTTTTCCTTCCTTTTTCTCATCTCTGAAGAACTCATCCTAACAAGAAATCAGAATTAAACAAAATACCTATTTCATTTACCAAACATTTTACCCATTCAATTTCAATTGATTTAATAATGGACGCAATTTGTTTGTGCTGTTATTCCATGGATGTATAGTTTGCGTCCATTGCGGACGCAAAGTGAAAATTGTATAAATTCGGTGTAGTAATTCGCGTCCATTTTATTTTAACTGTTAACTATAAAAAAAATAACGACATTTATAATTAATATAATTATTTTTATCATTATCAACGTCTAAAAACAGCTACTTATACAAAATACACATAAAACAATAAAATACTTACCTTCAAATGCACCATTGCTCACTATTTTTTTCTCTTAATACCGCGCGTCCGCGCTGTTTGGTTGAACACCCGTCTCTTAACTATTTTACTACACAGAATTGGTTGGGCGCACGAAACTTCTGTGTATGTTTGTGTGTCACTTATACATTTAGGTATTGGCAAAAAAGACTTTTCGACTCATTTGTGTGTTAGTGTACTTAATTTCGAGAGATTACTAAAGAAGATCCCTAAAATGGACGCGAATTGGGTGGTGGACGCTAAAAGGCGAAATTACCCTATAAGGTTATAACAATTTATAGTTTAATAATAAAAGTATAGCCAAAATGCTATACTTTTATTGAACTAAACAACAGAAACAACCAAAAGGATCAAAACTTTTACTGAAGTTGTAAAAAAGAACTTGTAAAATTATAACAACAATGTATTAAATATATTCTATTCTGTAATTGTTATTATACAGTCAATTAACCATATGATAGTAGTATGCTCATAAAACTGTTAGTAGAAAGAACCCTATTATAATTAGTATCTCATATATAATCCCTAAATCTGTTACACATTATCAGTTATTGTAGTAATTTCACACTTATAGGTCTGATAATTATACAAAAAAAATAATATTTTAGAGATAATTTTTGTAACATTAGCCTAATAATCAAGTAATCAATGCTTGTCTATAAATATGGATGTTTTGCATAGCAACCATGAAATACTATTTATAATTTTTCTTACAGCTGATTACACAGTATTAGTTATTTCATGAGATCTTGTCTGTGAGTGATTGAGCCTAAAATCAAGTTAACTTTTCAGTTTTTATCATCATCGACATCATCAGCCATTGCATCTATTGTTGGACATAGGCCTCCTTTAAGCAGCATCAATTCTTTAGCACTATTGCTGGTTTTTTGGATCCAATTGGTGCCAGCCACCTTCTGAGTTTCTGCTCTCTCATCTAGTTGGGGGACTTTTGGACGGGCAGGACCAAAAATCCCCAATCACTTCAATGGCTATCAGTCGTTGAAGATCTTCAACTTCAGTTTTATCTTAGAAAATTTAATAATTAATTTTTTGTAGGTGAAGCTTAGAAGTCAGCAATTTTGGAGCGCCTCAGTCACCAATGTAACACTGTCTGATCTCTCTGAGATAGTATTAGTGTACTTGTCCTAGACATTGTATATCTACTCTTGCCTCGTCTTGTCTTTAATCTCATCATAAGAAGATACTGAAATCTAACTTGAGTTATTCTATAATGTTAATCTTGTAGTTAATTATAATAGGAGCTCTTGAAAAAATTCTAATTACACAATAAATCTTATTTTAAACTTCATTAGAGCCTGAACTCAAGTCTAGCACATCAGTTTTTGCTTGCTGTAAAGAGGAGAGACGTGAGAGGAGTCCATGGAGTCCGTGCTGGTGCCGGGTCCATCACATGGCTGAGAGAAAAACTCCAAACATAGCCTGAGAATTACCCTGACATTTAACTATACTGAAAGTTTTATGGGTTAAAAGAAACTCAAGAAGTAACTGTTAAATAACTTTTTTTTACATATAAACAAATAATGTAGACTTCAAAGTCAATCAGTTTTAAATAAGGTCTTAGATTTCAGAAAGACTTCACTTGATTCTAAACTTTGTTCACTTTCAAAATAAAATGATAAAATGAAATGAGATATATTAGCTTAAACAAGAAGGAATTCACACTGAATGGTTACAAGTAACAAGGTCATGTGATTTCTTTGTTTGGCGTAGAATAAGTACAATAGATTTAATGATAAAACTTTATTGCTCTTCATACTCTCATTGTTGTTCGGCAAACGAAAGGGAACATTTACAGTATTTAGAACAAAGTTTTGTGCATGTTTAATACATTCTAAGGCTGAATAACTACACTGTCATTAGACATAATTATTGTTGTTATTTAATTGTAGCATATAGAGACGAATATCTTAGCGTTCTATGGATTCACCATGCAGGTGCTGGGCCAAAAATGTAGAACAGAGTCCAGGACTCTTTGTGACTCTGTGGTCAACATTTGTTTCTCTGGTCAAATTATTCTCCCTGCCCAATCAAATCTGATAGGATCCTGTTAGAGCACCCATGGACTCTCATTCTAGAATGGAACTTACTGCAGTTCTAGTCAGACAAAGGTCTTTGAGTAAAGCGATTTTGCTGGTATATCTCTCACATCAACTTCTAATGCATATAAACTAACCACATAGCCATTTTTTAAGTTCATTTGTACAGCTATAATATTTATTCACTTCTTCAGTAGGGCGACCAAAAAAATTATCTTGTCTATATTGGTTATACCATATCAAAATATTGCTTGCTCTTTCCTTGTGTTGGGGCAAAAGAGACAGTGATATATTTAATTGCTTGCCATTGTGTATTTTTTTCTTTTCTAGGTTTTGAAAGAAAAAAGTAAGGGAAATAGTATATTGAATATGTTGTCTTTGTACCTGGACCATTTACATGTTTTCTTTAGGCTGTTTTTGATTCAAATTTCCATATAGATATTGAACTTGACCCACATTTTCAGTGACTAATATATTGCTAAGAAATTATACAAAGAATAGTATTTTGTAATAAAATGTGACATCACTAGAAACAGATGAAAAATAGATTAATAACTATTTTAAATTAGCAACATATTGTTTGACAGTTAACCATTAAATTTTTTTTTGTTGAGGCTGTTTAAAAGCCATAAAGAAGAATTGAATTGAATTGAGGCTGTTTAAGGAATACAGCAGTATTACCAAAAAATTAGGGGAGAGAAAAAGCCCTTTTTAAGAAATAAAGAGGACTAAATGTCTTTTTGATAGTCAGTAGAATCTTGGCTGAGGGGGACCTTGTGGAGTTTGTGTTCAGGCTGAGTTCAGTTCTGATGCTTACGGAGCGTTTCCACCGAGGCTATGACTGTGGTTGAAAATTCACAACCATATGATGTTATAAATGTTATGATGATATAAGATGAAGGATCCTACACAGTAAAAAGTTCTCTTAATTAGTAGAAAAGTTGAAAAATAGTCATAGGTCTATTTATTGCTATCAAGTGGTTACTGTTAGCTAAAAGCATGCCACTCTTGATGGCAATTGAGTGCAACCACACTTGATGGCAAATGATGATGCAATCTAATATGGAAGTGAGCAGTTTGTCAAGAGCAGTATGAAACACTCCTTGCGGTTTCTACACCATTGTACCGGAATGATAAATCGCTTGGCAATACATTTTTGCCGGCAGAGTGGTAGCCATAGTTGCGTCTTATAAATCCACCGTGTAAACCGTTGCGCCAAGGAGGACTTATTTACGGCTCCGAATTTAAGCCTTTTTTGCCCGTAAAATAGTGAACAGTTAGTTCGTTTCCAGGACATGGCAACGAACAGAAACGCCGCGGCGCAGAGGCCGAACGGCGCGCCGCAGACCAAGGTGTGCCAGTTCAAGTTGGTGCTGCTGGGCGAGTCAGCCGTGGGCAAGTCGTCGCTGGTGCTGCGCTTTGTGAAGGGGCAGTTCCACGAGTACCAGGAGAGCACCATTGGCGCCGCCTTCCTCACGCAGACGCTGTGCCTCGACGACACCACCGTCAAGTTCGAGATATGGGACACGGCGGGCCAAGAGAGGTGAGACACTAATGCCCCAATATTCAAAGACAACTCAAATTTAAGTCTTCAGTCAATTTACTTATTATGACAGATTTTTATTACAAATTTTCAACTCTAACAAGTCAATTCTAGACATACTTAAATTTGATTTGTCTGTTTGAGTATTCGGGAGTTGAGTCACTCAAATCCGAAAGCAAAACCCTGTATGCATGTTTCACTCCAAAATTGGATGGACTCAGGTGATGTTCACTCTACAACGTTCGATTGCGAAGTGTCGCTTCTGACTTTTGCATCATCATCATTAAGTCATTGGTACAGTAGTGACAGTCCTGAGTTGGGCTACATGACATTTTTCATTCTTTTATGAAATTTTAAGTAGCAAAGTAGAGTTAGCATATTAGTGTTACATCTAATGCCTCAGAGAGCATACATATTAAAATCAAAAATCATACACATATTAGATCAGCACGACTCTATAAATTCTCATCCGGTTATAAATGACTGTTTCATATACCCAGGTTTTGTCAATCCAATATTTAGTGTTGTTCCCTTAACTATTATTATACTAATAGTCTGTCAATTGATTCAGTAAATGCTTAATGAATCATTATTTAAAATCCGTCAGTTCCTAGCACGTGTCAGTAGGGCGAAGGCTGTATAGGCTTTGTACGTAACGCGTCGGTACGTGGACTGGTTGTTGATACTGCACGTAACTACGTGCGTAGCGAAGTGGAGTAAAAAAATTGACATTGACATAAAGCTCAAGACTGCATAATAAATCTATGATTGTATGGGTTCCTTCTACTAAGTAGGTTAAAGCAACATATAAAACTTATTTTAAGATAATGGGAAGAATACTTTGTATGAAAATGGTACGCATCTAATGACTAATTCATCATCATTAAGCCAGGCTTCCTTCCATGTAGGAAAAGGGGATATGGAGCGTAGACCCACCCCGCTGCTTTAATGCGAGTGAGCGTGCTTGTTTTGTTTTAGTTTAATAATCACTATCTGACGTTGATGATAACTTGCTCTGCGAGGCACAACATCCCGATTCTGACTCCGAGCTCCTAAAATTGACTGAAAATTTCTGAGAAGAAAGAAAAGGAATGATTCCACACCGACCGAGGATTCAAATCCAGGATTTCGTAAATGAGCTAACTACTAGGCCAACATCAATGTCTAATTAAAACATTTAAGTTAATTGCTTTAACCGGTTTATGCCTAAAACCGCGAGTAAACTTATAAACGCGAGTAAAGTTTTTTTTTTATCGACTACAAGTTGGCACTTGACTGTTATCACACCTGATGTTAAGTGATGATGCAGTCTAAGTTGGAAGCGGGCTAACTTGTTAGGAGTGGGACGAAAATCGACACGACATCGTACCGGAACGCTAAATCGCTTGGCGATACGTCTTTGTCGGTAGGGTGGTAACTAGCCACGGCGAAAGCCTCCCACCAGCCAGACCAAGACAAATTTAAAAAAATCTCAATCTGTCCCGCCGGGAATCGAACCCAGGACCTCCGTCTTATAAATCCACCGCGCATACCACTGCGCCACGGAGGTCGTCAGATTTAAATTAGTTAGCATTGAGATCCTTGCAGACGAAGTCGCGGGGTGTAGTACAGTCACACATAAGTCAGTAAGTGTGCAATGTACAGTAATGCTAACTCTGATTCACGGTCAAACTATCTATACCTGTAGCTAGCGGCGTCACGTGGTTTACATTATATTTCTGTACTTGTGTGTGCACACCGGTTTGTTACGTAGACGAATCCCCAAGCCTTACCTTTACAATTCTGTTTATTAATTTTAAAAGAATATTTGACATAAATATCTTCTCTTCTTTTATATAAGGGTAATATTTCTGACTAAGCACGAGATCGCATCGAATTTTTTAATATTCTCACAAGAACTGATTGATCTGTGAAATTACTGGGCCAAAGCTAGTTATGAATATGATCACCTTCATAATAATAAGTCCCTTCTTCTTCTTCTTCCCCTTCCTTTATAATAATCCTTCCCCTACCTTTATAATAATAAGTCGGTAAGACTTAGACTGGTTACGACATTCGTCCAAAGTGATCTTATAAATACATTATTTCGTCAAGTCATTGCTTGAAAATGTCAGCCACAATATTAATTATAAATTATACATTGCAATTTGTACGTAATTTAAATTATGTTTATTAGACTATACGTACACACGTACACAATAACATTGTCAATTGTCCATAATATTCATATCTGTATGGGCCCGCATGTAATACGGGACATATTACATTTGTTCGGAGTTTTTCTCTCAGCCACACGAAGGACCCGGCACCCGCACGGTGAATCTATGGAGTGCTAAGATATTCGTCTCACAATATAAACTATTGAAAGAATGTAGGGTAAAGTTGCCTAATATCGTACATATACGCGCAGTAAATAGCGACTATCAGGTGGTACAACTTCAGGCAACCTTCCCTAAGTAATTGAAATTTATTAGAGCTATAGGTTTATATGTACATGATATTTTTTCGGTTAACAAGTGGATAATGTTTGCAGGTATCACAGTTTAGCGCCCATGTACTACAGGGGCGCGCAGGCAGCCATCGTAGTATACGACATCACTAATCAGGTACTTATTTATAAAAATAGCTTTTCTTTTTTCATTTTAAAAACTATCATTTTAAAAATTATCATACTACTATTAACTATTAATTTAAAAACCCATTTTTTTAATTGGAGCCACATATCTATCCGTAACCATATCAACCAAAGGAACAAAATTAAAACGTTATTTGAAGGTTATGTCTTAAAACTTCTTTTAATTTTCCAATTTATCGAAAACCTCTACTTTACTCATTGACATATTAATACTATGGACTTCGGGTCTAATGCAAAATTTACGTCAAAAGTGTCCCAAGATATTTTATACACACTAGGATGTATTTATGTTTTTATACACAAAATAACATTGTAATGTATGTCTTATCGTATTGTTATACAGTCTAATTTGCAACGGTCTAATTGCATGCAATAAGTAATCAGTTGCGATTGACGGTTACCATGGCAGCCTTTTTTTGACATGACAGCTTCTCGTGAAAATAGGACAACATAAATGGTGTGGAGTCGGTAGCTTTCAAATTTTTTTGGCATCTTATGTTTATATATTATATTTACAGCAAATTTTAATTTATATTTACATATCCCTGACCTCTATATGCTGGGATAAATCTTGTACCAAATAATAATTGTTGTAAATATCTTGTATAAAATAATAATTAGTTATAATAATAATTAATTACAAACCAAATCCACTAATGTACAAAATGATATGCCACTCGACATAGTTCTTTATTTTGAAATTTTAAGTTCTCGATATTTTCCTCTTTTTAATTTATTTACAATTAAATATGTACATTGAATTAAACTGAAAATATATTTTTTTACTTCAATGACGTTAGATCACTTTTAAATAACTGTTCCTAATTTCATGTAGATAATTCTTATAGTTATCAAATTAATATACCATTATGGTAAAAGTTATTTGATTAATATTCATGACATAAAAAATAAAAATTTTTGAATTGAAAATAATCAAATTATTTTCATTCAAAAATTAAGTAATTAAATGTTAAACAACAAAATAACTCTATGCAGTCGTTGTTCTAAAACATTCTATTGCTCACGGCAGATCCGAACTAAATGTGGTTAATTAGATAAACATATTGCACTCCTTCTATCCTATACGCGGGAAGATAGATACTTTTGTTCATTTTGGTTGGTTATGCAATTCGTTTCTATAGTTTATTAAAATTTTAATAAAATAGCCTGTTTCTAAGCAAAATAATACTTTAAAATCATCAGTAAATATTTACTTACTGAAAATATGGTACACCGTCTTCTTTTCTCACCTTACCCGGGTAGTTCTTACAAGTTTTTTATAACACATTACGGCATTATTGACGTGTATTCTGTCAGTCAGCTAATATGAGACTGAATTGCGATTGGAAGTCATTTCGCGTTTTGGCTTACTTTTGGTTCGGACACTTTTTATCGCTGACCCGAAGTCCATAGTATTAATATGTCAATGACTTTACTTTAAAAAACCAAAAATAGAATAACTAAGATTATTTAGAATATATGTACCGAAAACGACCTCTATAGTAGTATATGCCAGTATGTTTATAGTATATGCCAGTTACAGATGAGTGTCACAGTCCGTTCTACGCCCTGTATCTAATGAAACCTGAGAAAAACACTGGCATTATCGCGCCATGAGTCACGAATTTAAAATCATAAACATTAGCATTCGCACACCGACGCCGCGCCGCCGCGACAATGTTACATGTTTGTGTACGTTCACCTCACTCGCTGTTATACTCCCTTGCGTGATTATTAATGTGTTTAACTTATAAATTATCACGATCGTTTAAATGTATGTCGCACATCATAGACATGTTGCGCGACAAAATGTTGATAGGATTACAAAGTTTGTTTTTCAAGGTTAAGGCAATAAGGCAAAGGCCAATTATGCAACTGCGTTTCATTTCGAATACATGTTTTGTTTGGATAGTTAATTCAGTGATGTTATAGTAAAGCCGGTGTAGCGGACCAGTTATTGTTATTTATCGTCTTATACAGGTTTAACGTGAAACATTTAATAGTAATATTTATTCTGATGAGGTAAACATCAGAAAGAAAAACGTTATTCTTCACATAGACTGTATTGTAACTATTGCGTTTTTGGTTCTATAACATTTAGTGTGTGCTGTAGTATTGGAAGAAATGTATATTACATTGCGTAGTGTTTTCGCATGCACTCGGCACTAGAGCCGAGTATACGTCGACGACACTAACGTCTATGATAACATGAAGTGTAAGCCTTGTTATTAATATTTCTGTGAGTTCCTCTCACTCGTTTAGTCCATGTATTTCTAGTGGCGTGAGCTTCTGGAAAATGTGAAAGTTCACACGTGAATCGATACTGCACAGTGCATGCGGTCTGTTCTGTGTGACATTGACATCGTAATTGCTCGTGACGTCAGATTTGACAGCTCTTAGTGCTGCAGAAACGTTTGGAGGGCATGTTGTAGAGGTCGTACTTCATATTTTAAGAGTTATTTATTCTCCTTTATTGTCGTAAATATTTATGTATACACAGATGATACTTTAATTGACCAATGTGACCTTCCTTTAGCTAACAAACACTAGAGCATAAAGCGATGCGCACACCTAATACATTCAATATTGAGTCTACAATTAATTTCAAAATTAAATTATCGTTGATTTGTACGTGCAATTTTTTATTATTTGAACACTAAAAGTAGGTGTAACCAGAATTTTCAAGATTCATTGAAAGTTTTGAATATGTATTGAGACAACATTTGTAGATTCTAGATGGCAGCTGAAAACCTGGTCCGAATATTTGAGAGCACAGCCCTTTTATAGGCGCATAATGCAAATTAGAGACTGATTTCATTCATTAATGAAACATGATTCTAATTACATTCAAAGAACTCAACACCACTATATAGGTTAAATTTATCTTAATGCGTGAGCCTTTTAAATAAAGGTAAATAATTTTTGTTGTGCCCTGTCAGTTTCCACCTGCGCATGGTAACTTTTACAGGTAAAAAAATAATTAATTACAGTAAGTAGTTGAACTCCCTAGCGTGATTATAAAAGTTATAAATTATTTTGCCAGCGTTTGAACACGAAATAAGACCTGCGCACACTCGATACTTTGTACCTTTTATGGTGTGCTCGTGTATAACTTAGGACTTGACTAATAAGTAATAAATAATTGCGGTCAAATGAGCGACCATTTTTAGTATCGCTACATATTATAAAAATAAACTGTCCGTCTGTTCGTAATAAACTCAAAGACTACTGAAAGGATTTTCATGCGGTTCTTACCAATAGATAGTGATTCCTGAGGAAAGCTATAGTATATACTCGTAATTTACTAAAGTTTTGTGCAACTTGGCATAAATAAGACGGTAAGGAGTCGTATGCGTGGTAGCTTTTATTGAAAAGTTTAAGTCCCTTTAAGATAAATCAAAAGTATGTATAAAAGAATTGTTCCAGTTTATAAGGACTATAAAGAAGTCCGCGATCTATATTATAAGGACTGCTAGCTATATCCATTCTTAAAAAATGGATCAAGTACAATATTTTTTTTAGATATCCAAACTCTATTTTTCTTTTGGCTAAGTCGCTTCGTCTGCTAGTGATTAATAAAAACAAAGAATATGCGGTGTCTAGCGTACTGAACGTCGTACCAAACTCCGTGAAATCGACAAATTTCTCGCAAATTAAGTCACCGTTTTGTCCAAAATTGCCAGTTTTGGAGTAAAGCGTGGATCGAGTCGCTTTTTAAGTTTTTACTGTAACATTATGTAGCGGTACCTCGGACCCGCCGGCCTGTGTGAGTGACCTTTGCTTTTATTGTACTACATCTAAATTAGGATTACGATTTTGTTATCGATTTGTCAGAGGCGTATGTTTGTCATGTGAATAAATCGTAGAAAACCGGAAAATCAACTCGCGAATGGTCTTATTACGATATTGGATATTTTATAGCTTATGTTCAATGATACTGACGGCCTCCGTGCGCAGTGGTGTGCGCAGTGGATATGACGGAGGTCCTGTGTTCATATTCCGGCTGCCCGGATTTAGCTTTGGTCCAGTCTGGTTGGTGGGAGGCTTCAACAACAGCTCTACGAGGCTGGGGTGTAACACCACCAACTTTCCCACTCCGTACTTAGAAGTTATTGAAAATATCTTAGAAGAAATAAACACACAGCGTAATTCTAAAGCCCGACCAAGGTACGAACCAAGTATTTCGTGGTCCGAAGGGAAATAGACCATAGCAAGGCAGTCAGGTTTAAATCCTGCGAAGTGTTCGTCTATAAATCACTGATTAGAGACGCGCTTGGTTTGAGTATAAAATCTACTTTATTTCCGGAAATTTTCAATAGAAGTCCATCCATTTGTGACTCGGAAATAACGTTGCGAACGAACGAAACTCCAAAATGCTTCTATAATTCTGCAGTGAGCCAAAAAAGCCTGTACACTAAAAAGGATTGGGGAATTAAATCCACAATCTTCCAGTTGTAAAGTAAAATAATTGATTCTCATGCATCATTAGACCAACACGAATGCACGCGAAATGCATATCTTTGCGCCCTTGGCCGTTAAAAGTGGTGAAGCGTGGTACGGGTTGCGCAAAAGTTAGATAATCGGGGTTTTTCGTCCACCCACGCTCTACTGTAATAGAACATTGACTCGCTGCGTCGGATGAGTCCAGTTTTGGACTTTTTTTTTATCTGATTGCCGACAGAGTATGTTTTAACCCTGACATATACATAATATTGACGGCCGAGCGGCGCAGTGGGTAGTGTGCCTGCTTCTGCGTCCTAGGCTGTGGGTTCGATTCCCACATCTAGAAAATGTTTGTGTAATGAGCATGGATGTTTTCCAGTGTCTGGGTGTTCATATCTGTATATTATAAGTATTTATGTATAATATATATAAAAATATTGATCAGTTATCATAGTGCCCATAACACAAGCTACCTAAGCTTACTTTGGGGCTATATAGCGATGTGTGTAATTGGCCTATAATATTTATTTATTTAATTATTTATACATATATCACGCCTCATTCACATAGGGGTAGGCAGATATTACATCCTGCCATTTGTCAGTCCTTGCATACTTTCTTAGCTTTTTCCACTACCTTAATCCTTTAATACAAGTTCGTCGCTTTACCTGGTCATTTTTAAGAAGACCTAACTGTCTGTGGCCTTGTAACTTCTAAACGAGTGAACCGATTATGATGCTGTTTGTTTTTGTCGTATATAGGCATGATCGAAATCTTTGCAAAGAAGCTAATCTGTGCCCCTAAATTTTTGAGCGATATAGAGCCATCTTCAAATTGACGATGTTTATAGCTCCGTTAACGAAGCTATGTTCAACGCGCGGCACCCAGTTGGTTTGTCTTCAATTTGCTGACGGCTTATTTAGACAAGTGTATAAAACATACATACGTATATGTGTATTAAAGGAATACAATCTTTATTTATTTATGAGAATTAATTAATATGGGAGTAAATATAACTGTTCGTTTTTGTTCTGCAAATCTGAATTAGTTTTGATGGGTATTTTTGAATCTGGTAGCTCACGTAAATGTGCTGTCCGATAGTCAGTTTTCAGAAGTAATAAAATTATTTTCTGATACGTGTTCTGTATACTTAAAAAAACATTGATGTTGAGTGATTGAATCCAATCACACATCATAGTAAGTGATTATACAATCTGATGGAGGCAGGCTAACTTGAAATCCACACCTCTTCGGTTTCTACACGACATCGTACCAGAACACTAAATCGCTTGGCGGTACGTCTTTGTCGGTAGGTTGGTAACTAGCCACGGCGAAAGCCTCTCACTAGCCAGACCAAGACAAATTAAGAAAAATCTCAATTGGTCCAGCCGGGGATCGAACCTAGGATCGAGTCTTATAAACCCACTGCGCATACCACAGTGTCACGGAAACCGTTAAAATTAAACTTCACTATAAATTCTACACAAAATGTCAACTGATTTGATAATAAAGTTTAATGCCGTTTTTATGACTATTATTATAAGTATAGATAAAACAAAGTACTCTTCAAGTCAACCTTCTCTCATTTTGATTTTAACATCTGACATAACTTAATAAACTAACCCACCTTAAATTATCACCATTACTTTTAAATAATCTAAAAATTACTTACTGACGATTCAAAATGTGTGTTGAAGATTCAATTAAATAAAGAGCTCTTGTTTTCGCCTCGTTGGTCTAGGTTCGAATCCTGAGTCGGGTCACGGAATAATTCTGATTTTTTCATGCTTCTATTCAATGTTTAGTACATTCCAAGTCCGGAATCGCCAAGTTGGTGGCGGTAAATCCCTCGGTGAGCACGTTGAGCCGAGAGCGTGGTGGGTCTACGCTCCATATCCCCTCTCCTATAAGGGAGTCCTGGCCGTTAATAGGCTGATAATAATAAAAGATAATCTAAGCATTGACTAAAGCACCTAATATTTTCTCTAAGAGAATTAGTGTATTAGTACTCTACATTACGATTTGAAAACCCTGCAGTACGATTTATCTATACTAATATTATAAAGAGGAAAACTTTGTTTGTTTGTTTGTTTGTTTGTTTGTTTGTTTGGTTGTAATGAATAGGCTCAAAAACTACTGGACCGTTTTTAAAAATTCTTTCACCATTCAAAGGTACATTATCCACGAGTAACATAGGCTAAATTTTATTTTGGAAAAAAATAGGGTTCCGTAAAATATTTGGGTTTTTCGGACACAAGGTGTAAAAAATCAACCAGAAAAGTTACTTATTTTGCGTACGCTGCCTAAACTATAAAAGATAGAACCATAAAATGTTCTAATTAATTAGAGATCTTATAAATATCTACAAAAAAGTCCGCGACACACTATACCTATCTATGTCGAGTGAGGCACAACAACCATTTTTTTATTTAGAAATCTTAATTTTTTTTTGGACTACATTTAAACGCATTTAATTTACTCATGCTATTAATCCTTATCAAAATAAATTACTTCATCACTAAGTGCAGTTTATGTAGATAATATTTAGTATTTAAAAGATTAAAATTGGACTTTTGGTTTTGAAGTTATGGCGAAATTAAAATATTACTATTTCTCCGTTGCGAAGTGAGCGTCACCAAGGCGGGGGCGCGCGTGCGGGAGGGGAGTTTAGATCTATGTTATATATACGATGATGGATTAAGAATTCGATCTTTGTTCAAATATCTATTTAGTACACGGAAGAGTTTGTTCGTTTGTTTAAACGGGCTAATCTCTATCTGCGTGTCGGATTGTAAAATTATTTTTGTTTATTCTGAAGGCTAGACTCAAGAGTGAAATATACTATTTAATATCAATTTATACCCATCAGCTTACCATAAATATATATTTTTAATGTTAATGTACTGAAATGTCATACAATGTTTAACAAAAATGTAGACCTTTAGTACACGGGACGGGACGGAGAATATTGCTTCACGGGAAACTATAAAAAAATTAAATTGAGAGGGGGAGCGGGGAATGAGCACACTATATGTGACTTTACACATTTTGTATGAAAGTCTGTCTTTAAAATTAGAAGAGTACCTAAGAGGTTTTCACGCGGACGAAGTCGCGGGCGACTGCTAGTGTGATTATATATGTAAATAACATGGTTGAAACTGCGCACGAAGCATTGCGGCCCTAAGTAGTAGGCTTATTACAATGTATTCGTACGAGAATACTTACGACTCGCTGGCGTGCACTGACGTTTTGACTTGGGTAGTCTTTTTAAAACGTTTAGCGGACGATCTCGTTCCATTATCGGTGAAGATAGATTTTGAGATGGTATATAGCTAAGGTGGATAAAATACAGTTTAATAAAACCATGTTATTAATTGTTTTACAAGATTTACGTTTGTTCTTTCGATGTGTAGACCGCATTTTGGAGTCCTAAATTTTACGTACAAATGCAGTTCGAATTATTGAGATTATCTAATATATAAAATTTCCCTGTCACAATGTTAGTTACCCTACTCCTCTGAAACGGCTTTACCGATTTTTACCAAATTTTGAAAATCGGCTGCTATCTATTTTTCATATCCCTAAGTGATAAGGGTTGTCTACCCCTAACATTGTATTTTAATTTTTTGGACAATTTTTTTATATGGTATGCCACACATTAAAAAATACATACCACCCTAAATTTTCACCCCTGCACGATCAACCCCTATGTAAAAAAAATGTTTTCTAGAAATAATATACATGGCAAAACAACGTTTACCGGCTAGTCTTCTAATATATAAAATTTCCCTGTCACAATGTTAGTTACCGTACTCCTCCAAAACGGCTTTACCGATTTCTACCGAATTTTGTATGCGTATTTAGCAGGTCTGAGAATCGGCTACTATCTAATTTTCATATAATTTTTTTTTAAATTTTTAATGCAAAACAACGTTTGCCGGGTTAGCTAGTAATTTATAAAAATTTCAATTCTTAATACTTACTGACAGACAATTCGCTACTTATTGGCTTTTATGTTTTTGTTCATTGTGGTGTACTAATAATAAACAAATAATATTCACGTAAATTTAATATGTAGAAATAGTTTTGGTCAAATACTGTGTTGTGGAGATCGGAAGTGATCCGAGCGGCCGTGACCTTCAGCCGCTGTCGGTAATTGTTGGCATTTGATTTGCGATACTGTTCGTCATTACAATGATAAGTAGATACAGAGTACTCACCGAGCCTGGCAGCTTAGCTGTACCTTGGGCCCTTTACTGTCCCTGGATATTGAGGTTTAAGCAGTAATGTGAGAGATGGTGATAACTGAAAAAAATTTTAACAAAAAATAGAACCAACTCAAATTGCACTAAAAGTACTGTGTGTAACTAAAAAGTAGTAACTCCTAGAGATGCTTAAGTAAATTAAAGCAACTAAATGACACAGTTATTTTTTACTTTTTAGTGCGTTTTGAGTCGGTTCTATTTTTTGTTAAAAAATTTTATTTCTTACTTTTTAGTGATTTTTCGCCACGTAACGTACTCGTACTATACTTTATAGTATATTATACGGCACTTGTAGCCAAAAAGCTACCAATACTTACACAAAAACCGAAATCGCTGCAAGTGTGCCTATAAAATTTGAAGAGTTCCTTCAATTTTTCCAGGATATCATCATCATATCCTAACATGATGACAATGGGACCACCTTGGATGTGTGCCCTTTCTAATAAAAATAAAAATCATCAAAATCGGACAACTCTGTAAAAAGTTATGCGTGGTCATACATAAAAAAATATATACGTGTCGAATTGAGAACCTCCTCCGTTTTTTTTCGTCGGTTAAAAAACTGGATAAGTTAGTCGTGGGTTCATGTTGTTTCGCGATTACTTGAAGATGTCTGGACCGATTTGATTTTTTTATTTGAAAGGGTATATTTCCAATATGGTCTCATGTCAGTATCTGATTCTGGTATACTGGGAAGAACGAGGAAACACTTAAATGTTTATATTAGGCAAACATGTAGAGATTTCGGTATTTTTTAGTGACTCATTCCAACTTAATTACCGGTTCGGTTTTATTTTATTATTGATTTTTTTAGACAGCGGCAACCGGTTATCGAACGTATACGCAATGTAGTCGAAAGTTACAAGACTCGTAAACAGGGACTTTTGGAGATACAGATTTCAGTGGATATAATATTCTTACAATATACACATGCATGTAGTTAGTATTTCGCCTCCCCCCGTGCGGTGGCGAGGCGGGCGTGGGCTGCACAATCGTATTAGCTACACGCATAAGTCTTCGCGAGTTCAAGGGCGTCGCACAGACTAGCCGCAGTAAACATTACGCACTACTGACGATTGTTACTGTATGTACGTTATTTGCACCTGCCATCTTAATATATTTACATAGTGCATATAAGTAACATTACTGCAGTAAGATCTATACTAAAAAAATTGTTGAAAGAAAAAGTAAAAGTTGATTACCCATTAAGATTACCTTAACCCCTCGTTCCTGCTTGTTGGGTGGCGGGGCCGGATTTTAATCGTATTCAACCGACAAGTGGGAACGGGGTATTGAGCCTACTTCCGTGCCACGAATTTCTGACTCTGTTTAGAGTTTTTCTCTCTCCCTAACGATAGAAAAATTTGAAGATGTCTTTCTTATCATATATTCAATGGTACCATAAAATGACAAAACCAGGACTTTGATTCTCTTAAGGCATCCGAAATTACGAAAACAACAAAAAATTAGAACGCAACTTTCTAACTCCATCTTCAGTTATCTGTCAGGTTGTTTAGATAGACCATTGAAATGAGACGAACCTTATCAAGCCTGTATCGCGGAAGTCGGCCATTGCAGAGATCTTGTGGCGTCAGTGTTTTTAAATTATACGCTGTAAATTCCGAATAATGCAGTTGTAGCTTAACGTCCCCGGTGTAGTGTCATCCACACGTGGGCGTTAGTCTGATATCACTAAGCTCACAACTCTGTGAGGTCCCTGGCATTCTCTAAAAAAGCCAAGTTTTTGTGAACTGGAACAAATCGGGGTTTCCCTAAATTTCTCCTTGGGTATTCCCCTAAATCTCACGCTACCTTGTCTACAGGGAACGGAACGTAGTCTTCAAGTAACTGTCAGAATACCAATTTTTCTAATATTAGTTGTGAAGACTAGACGGGTTCAGTGCAACATATAGTATATTGTTTACTATTTAGTGGGCATTGTTTTTATAACGCACAGACAGACCGACAGTGATACGTTATCAGCAAATGGGACATTCGCCGACAGTTCGTACATTCTTGCAAGGGCAAAGCCCGCTGCGAATAGATCAATAACACTCCTATCAATTGCTACAAAGAATAACAGAGATTTATTTCATTAATCATGAAATGCTTCTGCGCGTCTAATTACATATTAAAAATAGACTTCAAAATCTGTTGTGTCTAGAATGTTACTGTAAAACAAGATATTTTAAAACTTTGTACTTACAACAGTAATACTTTTTGTTGTAGCTATCCCATACAAAGATATCTTTAAAATATCAAATAGATTCAACTAATAAACAATTAAAAGGAATGTTATTAAAATTGTTACTAGCACGGCTGGCATAAAGACTTTAATTGAATATTGTGAATATTTAGAACCAAAACAGACGCGCAAACAATAAATAGTAGATTGTTTTAATTTAAAGTGATTCCCTTGCAAGAGAGGTATATTTTCTTGTTTCAATTGTGTCTACGCACTCTCTGGAGGACGTATTATCTTATTTCCTTTCTGATAATCACATAAGTACAAATAAATTCGGTCAGGAGTCCAATTGTTATAAAATCCTCATCATTGTTTTCCAGGACACATTCGGGCGTGCGAAGAACTGGGTGAAGGAGTTGCAGAGGCAGGCGTCGCCGTCCATCGTGATCGCTCTGGCAGGCAACAAGAGCGACCTCGCCGCCAAGCGCATGGTCGAGTTCGAGGAGGCGCAGGCGTACGCCGACGAGAACGGGCTGCTGTTCATGGAGACCAGCGCCAAGACCGCCATGAACGTCAACGACATATTCCTAGCTATCGGTGAGTCGCCTCGTCCCATCTTACAATAAATTAAACTTGTTTATGTAGATAAGTAAGTAGATATCCGGCTCGAAGGACCATATTTTGACCACAAAATTGTAATTTATTCTTATTTTGAAATGCGGGTATTTATCCAATATTTTATAAGGTGGCGTGTGTTACAGCGAACAAGTTACCAAAGAGCGAGAGCGCGGGCGGCGGCGCGGCGGGCGGCGCGCGGCGCCTGAATGATGCGGACGCGCCGCGCTCCTCCTCCTGCTGCAAGTGATACCCGCAGGTGAGCAAGTAGTACGCATACAATATTCACAGACTATCTGCCTTGCAACCTTCGTATGACTTACAGAATTTTTTTTAAAGAAATTCACTATTTGAAAAATTTCTTATAGCACCAATTTCGTCTAAAACATTGGCAATATTGCCAATCTATATGATTCAGACAGAAAGAGGTTCTTTTTTAGGGTTCCGTACCTTAAAAGGAAAAAACGGAACGCTTATAGGATCACTTCGTTGTCCGTCCGTCTTCTGTCAAGACCCTTTTTCTCTGAAACGAGTGGAAGTATCAAGCTGAAATTTATATCAAATACTCAAATCTGCTGTCCCTTAGAGTCGTGAAAAAATCAAGCTTCTAGGCCAAGGCAATCAAAAGATACGGCCGTTTATACCAAAAAATTCCCCAATTTTTGACACGGTCAAGTAAATCAAAACCAAAGTAACGTTATATAGTATAGATAATGGAAAAATTACGAAATCTGTAAATTTTTAGTTACATCATATAATAAAAACATTTTCGCGTAAAGGTATTAAATTACTGTACTGTATATCAAATACTTGGCTCTATAATAGCTTTAAGCTATAACAAAATAAAACTTCTTAGTCAACACAGACAAAAGATACAGCATAAACCGCATATTTAACTCTCTACTACTCGCAGCTAGTCCTAGAATTATAAAATTTCGCATGAAGCAATGTTTAGGAATAATTCCGAAAACCTTAAAATTTACGGAACCCTCGGTGCGCGAGTCCGACTCGCACTTGGCCGGTGTTTTTTTCATTTCTTATTATCGCTCTTATTTCGTTCAAAATCGATATCTAGCATTACATGAATCATTAAGGTCTGATCTTCTCATTTATCATTGTCAATAGATAGATTCCTGAGGAAGGTTTGGTATATAATTTTGTAAGGTTTTGTTTTTAACAAATGACAAATATGACATTGTTAGAAGAATTACACAGCCTGGGTGCTTTAATTAAAAATGCTATGTAATCCCTTTGAGACATAATAAAAACAATCTATAGAAGGGTTGTCCCTTCTTTCGAGGATAGCTCACCATAGTCATTACTTCCTTGAAACAAGAGTCACGTATTTTTGTTTTGTTTTTGGTGTTTGGTGTGTTAGCGCCTCGTCTGTTATCATTACCATTACATAGTATAAAACAAAGTCGCTTTTTTATGTTTGTCCGGATGTATGCTTTAATCTTTAAAACTACGCAACCGATTTTCATGCGGTTTTTTTATCAGATGGAGTGTTTCAATAGGAAGGTTTATGTATATAACGTAGTAGAGAAAAACTGATAATTTTAGAGGTTTCTGATGTGATGTCGTAAATTACCGCAATTATTGCGCTTACATTGCAAACGCTGGCTTAAACCCTAGGAGATATATCAAAATAATGTTCTACAATTTTACACAACTTAAAAAGGTCAACAAAAAAGCCCGCGATGGTATATGTCTATCTCTTAGGGATAACCCAAAATAACCATTTTTTATCTTTTACTTTCAACCAAAATTAGTAGTTTATTTACGAAGCGATTTTAAGCAATACTGCATTAATCCTTATCCAAACACGTATCTTAATACTTTGTGCATCCAATAAAGATCACTATTGCCTTTTAGAGCATGTAGTTTAAGTGAATATTTCCCAAGATATATAAGATTCAAAATGCAGGAACATAGTGGGCGCGGGGCGTGCGTGTACCGCCGCTCGTACCAGCATTGCACCTGTGCGAAGCCGGGGCGGGTCGCTCGTTTTTGTTATAAACTGCAGCTTGCTCTTACGATATAATAATTATATATATTAATAGACACATTTTATATTTTCCAGACAAAATCGCAACAGGGTGAGGGCGCGCGCGGGGGCTGAGGTAGGCTATTTATAATGAATTATCGCCGACACGAGTGCGCCCGTACTAATAGACACTACGACCACTACCAACCTGCAAACATTGGCGCCAACGCTGATTTATGAGCGCTTACATTGGTGGAATTAGGCTAACATTGGCTCCAATGCTGATTTACTAGCGGACATTGATGGACTTTGGCCAACATTGGCGCCAACGCTGATTTACATGGCTTGACATTGGTAGGGTTTGGCCAACATTGGCATAAGTTAGCCAATTCATATTTTTCACCGTAATAACACACTGGAAATTCCAGAACATGTTTTGGACATGTAATTCGTATTGGTAAAACAACTAATGTCAGTGTGTTGCCACCTTTGGCTGAGGGATATGTTGCGGTGCGTTGGCCAAATGTTTGTCAAATATTGCTATGCAATATATTGAAAGTGTGTTGTAATATAACATGTTGAAATTGCAAAATTTTAATAAAATAATCATTTATAGACTTAGTAATTCTTATTTTTTATTTCAATGTTTAGAATGAAATGTGGGGGTTGGGAATATTACTGCATAGAATAGTTAATCTATAAATATGTTAATCTTTTATTTTTAAATTCGTCTTTTGATTTAATTAAAATAGTTTTATCCTAAAATTATTTGATTATTTAATTAGTCGTACTTTATTTTCTTTTTTGTATAATTTTGCGGCTTTTTTATATTATTATTTGTAATATATTGCTACTTTACCTTTTAATTAATTTAAATAAACTATTGTTTATATCAAATTACAATTTATTTATAATTTTTCACCCTAAGAATACATTAGGGATATGGATACGATACGTAGTTAAATAATGAGATATAAAAGGGAAAAGTCCCTAATATGATTTTACGGTATTTTAAGACAACGGCACACTGACAACACGACACGCGACGCGTGTTCAAACTAATTAAATGATAATATATTTTATGTCTGCTAAACTTTACACGCATATTGTGATGTCCTTGTGAAAGGAGATGGCGTCGCGTGGCGTGTTGTGAGTGTGCGCCTAGCGTTACGTGTAGTGTCTATTAGTGAGGCGCGCTGGCAAAGTGTAAACAAATACATGCTAAATATAATGTCTAGGATTACATGAACTTATTTGTAAAGCTGGACACACATTGGTAACACGCCACTCTATACCCACGCCACGACACGCGTGTCCAGTCAGTCGAATAAAAGTATATAAATTGTATGCCTCAAGACATAACCCGGTAAGGAAATATTAATAAAAAATAATATTATTGAAAGACCTTTGTGTCTGTAGTAAGGTAAGGTGAGTACAGACGAGGGGTGTTGCGGGTATCGAAATTATTACATCCGCGGATGCGGATTTTTGAGCTCTCATATCCGCAAATGCGGGTCTTGATTTTTACAAGAAATTAGATGGGTACATTAATAAGTACATGACATTAGTAGAAGATTCGTAAATTGAACAAAAAATATAACTTGAAAAATTTCCTTGTATCAAAGAGAACAATTGATCAATTTTAGACAAACGCGTTTGAATTAGAATTAGACTCCAAACGCCGAACAAAATCGTTGCCTATTTTCTTTTTTGTAGCAACTTGTGCAGCATCCGCATGAATCTCCACACACTGATTTTTGCGTCATTAGATGCGGATGTTCAAAATTATACGGAAGCTCCGCAATTGTAAATGTGGAATATCCGCAACATCCCTAGTACCGACAGATGTGTTTGTGTGTAAAACTGAAAGAGCACTAGCAAAAAAGAAACAAGTTTATAAACTATAATTTCTGTGAGTGGTTGCTTAGCAACCGTTTTAAGGTACACTGGTTTCGACGTCACAGGTCTCACAATGCATTTCTGTTCTGCTAAGGTTCCACAACCTACGCACACAAATACGTTTGTTTTTACGTTATCACTACATTCAAAGGTAAATCGTCTTTCAATAATATAGTATTTATATACCTTTTGCTTATGCAAAGTATTTACGTTTAGTTCGAGTCAGCATGCATGTTGTGCCGTGGCATGGAGTGGCGTGTTGCATATGCACCCGTGTCATTATGTAACGAGTAAAGAATATAAATATTAAATATATACTTTAAAAATTTTATTTGTATCAAGTTATAGGCGATCGGCGTTGTTTTCCCTTAGCTTAAGATCACTTCAGAATATAATTTCCATAGCATTGTATGTTACGGTAAGGTTGAATACACGTATGTGGTATGAGTTGTAGGCGGAATAGCGTTCGGAACAGTGTTACACTATATCTCATGATGAATTAGTAGTTAGAACAGTGTTACACTATCTCATGATGAATTAGTAGTCAGAACAGTGTTACACTATATCTCATGACGAATTAGTGGTCAGAACAGTGTTACACTATATCTAATGCCGAATTAGTGGTCAGAACAGTGTTACACTATATCTAATGCCGAATTAGTGGTCAGAACAGTGTCACACTATATCTCACGATGAAATAGTAGTCAGAACAGTGTTACACTATATTTCATGACGAATTAGCAGTCAGAACAGTGTTACACTATATATCTCATGACGAATTAGTGGTCAGAACAGTGTTACACTATATCTCATGACGAATTAGTGGTCAGAACAGTGTTACACTATATCTCATGACGAATTAGTGGTCAGAACAGTGTTACACTATATCTAATGACGAATTAGTGGTCAGAACAGAACAATCTTAGTCGTCAGATCAGTGTCACATTGTACTTTGATTTTATGAGTAGTCAGGACAGTGTTATAATTTATTTCTTGACGAATAAGTTGATCAGAACAATACATTGTTCTCTTAACAGATTAGTCATCATAACAGTGTAACATTGTTCTGTGTACCAATGCATTTTGTATCAGAACGGATTTTTGCTTTATTTTATTAACAGATCGTGCTGAAGAACAGTTGCTACACCGCCCTTTTAGTAAATTAGTGTTCAGAATGTGTCACATTGTTCTTTTTGTGATCATTAACAGTGTAATTGTTCCGCATTGAGTGCATAAAACAAGAACATCGCTGTTATGCAATCTGCATAAAACAGAGCGTCAGACACTAGTGTCGCGTCCGGTGCGCCTCGCTATTCTCGATAGTACATATAAATAGTGAATACAGATTATAGCAATGCAATTGCGCTTACTACTGTCATGTGTGCTAGTTTAAACTGAAACAAACTTTTTAATTGAAACAAAAGAACATGAAGATTAAAGACGGGTAGGATCTTTGAAGTACGCTTCATATTTAAACAATTACTTGAATGATATCGCATAGTACACGATTGTCCCTTCTAATATATAGTGCGTAGTGTCGTCCCTTTTCCACGCCCAGAAATCCCGTATAGCTGGCCTGTACGCGTGAATGTCGAGTATTTGAAATTCACGAATGTTAATGCATCTTTTCTAACCAATCAAATGAATGGAAGGTCACGTGATTTTGAACCAATCGGATTTCATTTTCTGCACGTCTTATAATAGGGGGAGTTTACCGAACGTTAGTTTTGTGTGTGCGTAAATGGGAGGTATAGAATGGCTAGGAGGCACCGCATTTGATTATATCTGCTTTCAACTATTGCGAGTATTTTCCATATCATTAAAATATAAACGACTGAAACTCACTTTATTGTTGTCGGAGTGTAGATTTGAAACTAGTCGGGCATACTCCGACCACAGTACAGTTCGGTTCAGCAGTTTCTATTTTAATATTTGCTTTCGTACTTCAGTACTAAAAGATACTAAGTGTTGACTCACACATTTGCAAAATTTATTCGTTGTAGGTTCTTGTATAAATGTACAAAAGAACGGAGTTAAAGTTGTTAGGATTATTATCAGAACAAATCTTTTAACTCTTTCTTTAATTGGAGGAATAACTTTACTATAAATAAAATTCTAAAAACGGCATTACGTGTAATTCCCAAAATGTCAGAGACATACATAATTTGTTGTAATACAAAATAAACAACTTTTTGAAAATGCTCCGTTCTTCTGTACACTCTTCACAACTAGATCAAAGAGTTGTTTATATGTTAAAGCTGTATAACGGTTATGTATTAGCACCGAGACGTTAGTTCTGTGCAGTTTGATATCGCTTCAAATGTTTTAATAAACTTTTTGGGCTAGTTGGTCGTTCACGGCAAGCATGTAGATATTAGAATTGTCCTAAATTCTAAAATATTGATCCGCTCGTAATGTATGATTGTATGAAATAAATTGTTTATTGTATTATAAATAAATTATAATATTATTTGGATATAATATTTTTCTTTTTATTTTAAATCGTATGGCTACTCCATAGTTTCGTAGGTCTACGTATGTGTGCGTAGGTTTTCCATACAAGGTGCGTACGTGTGCGGTACATACTATTACATGTGTACGAGGGCGTACAATTCCGTATTTATAGTACGGTAAAGGTTGAACCTTATCTCTGGTTTCATCTTATTATATAACAATACAACACACATATTGATTGCGGACATTTTGGCCGCGCCGTAGGTATTAAGTCTTTAGAAGTTGGCTAAAAAGGGATTTGTTTGACTGTTTTGTATTTCTAAGGGTAATTAGAAATACAAAACAGGGGTACCTTTTATATATTTTAGAAGTATAAGGTATATATCAGTCGTATTTGCATCACGGCCACGAACAACTCTATCCCAGCACTAGAGATCCGCTCACAACGGAGGTCGATACACGACTGACATCCGAAGAACTACTTTGTAGGTATGTGTGGGTAGTTCGATTTATACTTCATCAATATACCGCAAACGAGCTGTATGTTTTTATTTATTCAAAAGAATTTGAATTTTGTAGAATACCATTTGGGATATTCAATTGTTTCTATTGCAGGTACAGAGCCCCATAATATCTTGTAAACACCTATACTTCTGTATACGGCTTGGCCAACAAGTTGTGGAACAACTAATATCTGTGGGATATGCAAATGTTAGTTTGAAGTGGATTATACCTACTTACCGTTACTTGCTTTCGAATGATATAGCACTCGTGTAAATTGCATTTAAATTTTTGTGTAAAAGTTGTAAATTTAAAAAAAAAACAAAAATCATCATAATCATAGTCATCATCAAAACATAAATATATTGTTCTAATATTGTAGTAAAGTAATTTTTAGTTGTTAATACATTATACATAATATATAGTTTTACGGTTGGGTTAAATTTAATCGCTGCGTAAGTTATAAAAAATGACTAAAATTTACTAAATAAAAATCAGTAATAATGTGTAATATATAACAAAGAAATCACAATTTTAATAGTCGTGATAATATTATAAAAAATCGTTACGTCAGTGCTTTATACGATAAAAAATCATGGGACATATAATGTTAGAAGAAAAAAAAAATGGTTGGAACTCTAAATAGCTAGAATGCGAGTCATCAACATGTCAAGTTTAGCTTGTCTGTGGCTGTAAAATGTTACAATAATAACTTTCGTAATATCAAACGTAAAGCCAATGAGAAAAAGAGATAATAATTTCCAAACACGTCCTTGCGAGAAAGAGATACGTATATAAATAGATACGTTTATTTCCGTATTATCTATGTTGTCTCGCTGGTTTTACTTTGGGAAGGCCATAAAGGACTTGATTCCAGGTCGTTAAATATATTTAAAAAAAACTACTTTGGTATCCAACAATATATGATTCTATTCACGTAAAGTAAATTGCTGGGCCCAATTCGATTGTACACAAATTCACAACTAAAATGTCGGGAGTCCAACAATACTTTTTTTTTACGACATTTGATTGCATAGTGTGAGTTTGTTACAGAGTCGTTGTGTAAGCACGTAACGCTTTATATGGAATTGAAGCAGCGCCATCTAGTTATAGCGTGAGTAAACGCATTTTTTCTATATAATTTGACGTTACGAGTGCTTACGTTTTTACGCAGTCACTCGGTGAAAAACTCACACTTGCCCGTCTGGTAGTTAGATGAATTCAAACTGAATTCGATACCCAAGTTAAATTAAATTTAAAGTTCGTTGATAAATAGTTTCGTTGTATTTTTACTTTACTCGTTTTAAAATAACGCCACTATTATAGCCGTCAATTTAGTTTAGATTTTGTTTACAATCGAATATTATAACTACAATCCCGTTTTTATATGTATACATTAAATAATATATTATTATATTATAGTTGATTTTTTGTTTTAATTCCACCTTATTGCTTTACCGCCCCGTGTGCTAATTTGAACAGTTTAGCTTAGTCTTTTAAACTAAAATACTTTTTCATTCTAGTGTTGACACTAAATGTAAAAATGTAGGTACAGCAAAGAAAAGACGTAAGATTTTTAAAAGAAACGGCTTCTATAGTACAAACCATGTAAATTGGCGATTAAGGGCGCTGAATTCTCAAGAGAAAAGGAGAAGACATACTATTTCCCATACAATAAATTTCGCTGGTTGGCAATGTTTACAGTGTCGCCAACCGGCGAAACTTATAGTAGGAGTGAGACTCACCCAGTGGCAATAGGCAAGAAAGAGATAGATAGTAGTATGTCTAGTTTATTGCTAATTTATATGGTTAGGATTATTATTTATTTGGCTCGGACTATACTGTCATCTATTTCAGTATGTTAGTTTCGCTAATGAATACTTCAATGTCGCGATAATAAGGGTCTGGTCTTATTACATATGCCTTACTCTAAGATTACCATCTACATTTTAGTATTTGCTAAGACAGTCACTTGTCAGTAAGAAGCGTAGACATATACAAGGGTAATGGTAACTTGGTGACGTCGCCATCGTTTTTTCACCGTGCAGTTATACACTTACGTCTAAACAGAAGCAATAGTATATGTTATAGATTAGTGTAGAAGTTACTTCCGTCTTGTGATCGGCAGGCAGTGAGTCGGTGCAACGGTCGCGGGGGCGTTGGTCGTATAGTATGTTTTTGTATCGTGTAAATATTTTGGATTTATTAAGATTATTATATTGAATAAAAAAATATTGTAAATTAAATGCGTTGATGTTTTTTATTTATTTAATCCTTTCCTCAATCCTCAAACCATATTGTACAATAAATAATAATATAAATATTCAACTAAGGAACTAAATCTATACTAATATTATAAAACTGAAGAGCTAGTTTAGTTGAACGTGCTAATTTCAGGAATTGGTTCTAATTGAATTTTCTTGTGTTGAATAGTCCATTTATCAAGGTGGGCTTTATACGCTGCAACCGCTAGGAGCAAAGAATCGGTGGGAAATTTGCAAAGAATTAGAAATTTATTCATCTTTGAAGGATAATATAAGTTACAAGGAGTAGTTTTTTTTACATAATCTTATTTTAATTTTACGCTGTTGTATTATAGTTGCTGGCTTCTCTAGATGCACAATAAAATATATTTCTTCTATCAATAACCCTGCCTAAGGAAATAAATAATTGATTATTTAAGGCGCAGGCGTAACAAAAATGTACTGCTACCACTCGCTAAGATTAAATTAAGTTCCGTTTTGGTTAGAATGAAATAAAGAGCACATAAGGTTATATCATGTAAGCCACTAGAAAATAAAACAATTTGTCGTAAATATACATTTATTATTTGACTAGGAAAATTCAATGTAAGTAACATAACATTCAATTTACTATTCTGTCTAAGCCACAAACTAAAAGTAAGAAGTTTGTATAACTGTATGAAACATTCAGAAGTCCAGAAGGTGTAACTTAAAATATACTTCGACTTTCAAATCAAGTAACGAGTGTGTTTGCGTTGGTAATCACTTCAGAAGTGTTATAAAAATATTCAAAGGAAGCTTTGAAGCTTTAACTTAGTTGTTGGATCAAGGGTCGGATACAGAAAGCGGCAATTCTCGAGACCACTTATATTGTGAGGAGGTTCCTCACTCTGAAGCAATGACCATCTACTTTTTAGGCTCCCGAGCCCCGTAACAAGCAGATCGGATTTTTTTATAAATTTTAACAGTGTTTTTATAAGCTTTTTATAAAATAGTAGTAAATAAATACATGAATATATTCATACTATTATAATAAACATGTTTAAAGGAGCGGCATGTGAAGACGGACGAGTATTATCTCTGTCCTTATCTATCGTAAGCAAAAATGACAGATTTTTAAGAACGATTATATTTTTTTAGTCTTTTCGATGGCTCAACGATTAATACAGTACATAGTTACCATTTCAACACCCTCGTATATACAATACCTATCTATTATATTCCCTGGCAACAACATTTTAACACTACTCTAGTGTGTATGAAATGCAAAAGAACATCATACTGTTAAGTTGCAGTAAAAATTATTTAAATATACTTGTAGCCTGACCAGGAAAAAAAACCAGCCTGTGGATAGAATGTTATGGAAGAAATTAGTTCCTTTTTTATCCGCAACATGGCCGTATTTTTGTGGTTCGGCTTTAAATGTCACTTTCTCATTGTTACTTGATTTGACAGTCACCGAAACAGAATTTAATGTTAAACATATTTTGAATTAACTATAACAGTTATAGTTACTATAGTAAGTACTTGTAGCTAGCTGTTTGTGCATTAAATAATTTCATCTGTATCATTAAGGTAGATTCGGCACGAGGTTAAAAAACAGCCGATAAATTGTGGCGAAATTGAAAGTATCGTATTCTAACCTCCCATGTACTGGCACAGAAATTCTTCATACACAAGCGATATGTGTGAATTTTGTTGATATGGGTGGATAAAATACGCAATCCCACGACCCACAAATCGTTTAATTATCCCATTTAAAATCCTGAGATTCGGTTGGAGGAGAAAGTGGAATATTTAGTCATATTAACATCAAAACTGGTTATAAAATTATCATAGGACCTCGTAACTGGAACTCACTTTAACATTTAGGAAATTTTATTTTCACTCAATCAAAATAAATATTATTTGAAAACATTTGTACCAAACAATTATTACAATTATTATTTGTACCAAATTGTCTAATAAATTACTAATTAGGCAAAATTTCAGATACTGAAATTAATATATAAACTTAATACTAGACTACTAGGATGTACCTTGATACACTTAAAGGAAACATAAATGTCAACATAATTATATTACAATATATAATTAAAAATCCTTATCCTAAACGTTTGTTTGTCCTCTATGCGTTACTAAACCATCCGACTGCGTTCGTGGCAAGTTGTTCTGCGTACGCCCGCAAAAGTAAGAGTAATTTTTCAGGAAAAAGAAACTTTTCTTTTAATGAAGGGTGTATAACTTTTACAATAAAATAAGTCGTGATCATTTATTCGTGGCATAGAAGTTATTAAAAATTAGTAAATCATTATTTATTAATGACTGTAATTAAAATTTAACGTACACACGACGGTAGTACGTTAAAATCTTGCCCAACGACCGAGATAAGAAGGCAATAAAAAAATGGCTGACTGGCTGTACAAACATTTTTGTCGAGTGAGTTTTAGGCTGATTCTCACTTGACCTAAAATGTCGATGTAGTCTGACTGTAAACCACTGACTGGCTATTCGCGACAAGATATCTAGACATCGCCGAATTCATCATTTAGGAAATATTAAACCAACCCCTCGGTTAGTAACTACATAACAATCCCCAATCAACTTATAAAAACTTAGTTAGAAAATAGGGCTACTCGGCGTTGACTATGATAGTTGTAAATCAGTTTGACCTTGGACTATATTGAAAATAATCTCAAATATTTTTTGGATTTTGTTTACGACAACACTGTCGCAATTTAAGACTGACTTCAACAAGGAAAGTCCGTTAAAACAATTTAAACTTATTGCAGTAATTATAGTAAGTAAGAATAAATTAATATTTAACTATATTTTTTTTATGAAAAGAATATACATGAACATCACTAGTAAGTGAAAACGGACGAGTATTATATCTGTCCTTATCTCTCGTAAGCAAAAATGAGAACTTTTCAAGAATGATTCGTTTGTTTCTGTGGTTTCGATGGCTCAATTATATTTTGCATAAATATTTATAAATTCAGTTATGTTGCATTTAACCCATATACCATTGAGGTCATCTTCAATTGAATCAGTTCTTCAGGTTTGGGAGTGTGTGACTTTTTGTGGGGGTCAGTGACGAGAAGATGAATGATAGTGGTAACATTTGTCAGCGTGTTGCAATCAGTCAGATATGTAGCATTTTCGAGGATCATCAGATTGGTCGTCGAGTATTGTTCACATTTCTTTGTCGCATGTTAGAGTTCGTCGTCGAAGCGATCGTGGTCGTGGTCGTAATCGGCCTCGCTGCCGACGAACACATCGTGGTGACGTAGCACTTCGGCGTACGACAGCAACCCGTCGTGGTCGTCATCCGCCGCTGCGAATAAGTGTTCCACCTCTTCTTCTGCTATTTCTCTGTCACGCAATGGAGAGGATAGTAAAATGTCATTAATATACATCTGCCTGTTTAGCCTTTTAATATGCCTTTTAAATAAAAGGATGATTTAGTGCTCAACCCAATACTTTGCGCCAAGATTAACATAATGTTTGACTCTATAAAGATCACTACCAGAATTCAAAAAATAATGTCCGGATCCGATGGGTTGACGTCACCCTTACCTAAGTCCAGCTCGTATTCGAACTTGTCCCTCTCCGAGACCACCCACTCCTCGTCTTGTTGATGTTATAGTATACAGAGGCAGGTGCAGGTGGAACTAACTCTTGATCCATCTGACTCAAGCACCAGCGTGGGAAGCGATTTAGACTCCGGACGGGAATCATCGGGACGGCAGAAGGGGCAGAAATTTCAAACCTAATATAATTGTGATCTGATAATGTCTCTACCCCCTCTTCCACCCTCCAGTCGGTGACTCTGTCGGCGACTGAAGGAGTGGCGAATGATAAGTCCACAATAGATCCCCCCCATGCGCGAACGCAGGTGTAGGCTGTTCCCCTGTTGAGTAAGGAGAACCCTTGGTACACAGCCCACACCTGTACACCTGTACCTGCCCCTGCCGTTAGTATTTGGATTCCCCCAAGCTTGGGACTTGGCATTAAAATCGCCAAGCACCAGGGTGCGCCCTTCGTTATGTCGGCAAACAGCTTCACTAACGGAGTCGAGAAAATTCTCAAACTTCGCCAGCGTGCGATTTGGAGAGAACAGACCGACGATGATGTACTCCCCCCGAACTCATCAACTCACCCGTTGTCGGGTATGACCCAGCGGTGCACCTCCGCGGCGTCCAGCACGCCGTCCCTGTTCAAGTCCAGTTCGTGCTCGAACTTGTCCCTCTCCGAGACCACCCACTCCTTGTCTTGTTGATGTTATAGTATACAGAGGCAGGTGCAGGTGGAACTCATCAACTCACCCGTTGTCGGGTATGACCCAGCGGTGCACCTCCGCGGCGTCCAGCACGCCGTCCCTGTTCAAGTCCAGCTCGTGCTCGAACTTGTCCCTCTCCGAGACCACCCACTCCTCGTCTTGTTGATGTTATAGTATACAGAGGCAGGTGCAGGTGGAACTCATCAACTCACCCGTTGTCGGGTATGACCCAGCGGTGCACCTCCGCGGCGTCCAGCACGCCGTCCCTGTTCAAGTCCAGCTCGTGCTCGAACTTGTCCCTCTCCGAGACCACCCACTCCTCGTCTTGTTGATGTTATAGTATACAGAGGCAGGTGCAGGTGGAACTCATCAACTCACCCGTTGTCGGGTATGACCCAGCGGTGCACCTCCGCGGCGTCCAGCACGCCGTCCCTGTTCAAGTCCAGCTCGTGCTCGAACTTGTCCCTCTCCGAGACCACCCACTCCTCGTCTTGTTGATGTTATAGTATTCAGAGGCAGGTGCAGGTGGAACTCATCAACTCACCCGTTGTCGGGTATGACCCAGCGGTGCACCTCCGCGGCGTCCAGCACGCCGTCCCTGTTCAAGTCCAGCTCGTGCTCGAACTTGTCCCTCTCCGAGACCACCCACTCCTCGTCTTGTTGATGTTATAGTATTCAGAGGCAGGTGCAGGTGGAACTCATCAACTCACCCGTTGTCGGGTATGACCCAGCGGTGGACCTCCGCGGCGTCCAGCACGCCGTCCCTGTTCAAGTCCAGCTCGTGCTCGAACTTGTCCCTCTCCGAGACCACCCACTCCTTGTCTTGCTGCACGCCTGCTCAATAACGGAGCTAGTATTTTTTAGCGTTTTGGGAACTTCATTGTTAGTTTTAAGGGTAAGTGCTGTCGATTTTCATAATTGTCACCTTTGGCCTTCTATAACTAGCTATTCTTTTTAAAAATGTCAGCCTTTTCTCCTAACAGGTCATACAACTGTTTTTGGCATCCAGAATATTTGGAACTCATACACCCATATCACGTCTTAAGGGCACTTTTAGCTTACAGTTTCCAAATTTAAAAAAAAAAATGTTAAAGTCTCGGAAAATGTATTAATTTATTAATCTTATACCTATAACTGTCTAAACAGGTACCAGTCCAATCAGAATACACTCAAAGGATCGAAAACGCATACAAGTGCAAGTTGAATAACGACATCACTTTCCCTTTTATAATTTTATACTTAGATACGGAAGTGACTATGACTTTACACATAGAAACTCCAACAGTAATGCTATAATTAAGATATGTGTTAGTACAGTTACATAAACTAGAATATATAATATTATATCTTATCTTGTGTCAAATCAGTTCAAAACCTTCATTTATAATATCAATAGACAAAATTAGGCCAAAAAGCCTATAATCTCAAGCCGTGAATCCAGTACAAAAGTACAAAAGGCAGTCTTATCTGTGTGTTGATCATTGACAGGCAACATTGCTACATTTTCAAGGAATTTATATTGCATTTACTAATCGGTGGCTCACGCAAGCGCTAAGCGGCCACGGGGTATTCAACACGTATCTCTTCGCAATTGGGAAAGTCCGATAGAGAAATGCTACTTTTGCTGAGAGGACGACACTCCGAGGCATGCGATATTCGAGTGTCCGGCTTGCACGGACCTGAGAGTGGTGGCACAGGGTAAAAACAGCGATGTTAACTCTGAAAACCTGATACCGAGAATGTTAAGCAGCGAGGAAGAGTAGCAAGATATGCCAAGATGCTGCGAGACATAATGCGAAGAACGGAGGAGATGGAAAAATCTGAAAGAAGGAGAAGAGAGAATACAGCAGATGGTTGGCATGAAGAAATGTAGTGCGGTTCCGTGCCAACCATGGAGTCCAGAGGAGGTCGTTTTAGTCCGTGCAAGTCGGACATACCTTGCTGACAAGCAGAAATCCGAAGGGATTTTTTCCTCCTCACATAATAAAAAAAAATATTGCATTTACTAGGGTTTTGAAAACAGTTATATAAATAAAACTGCTTTTACCAGAACTTGGATTGTATTGAGCACAGGCAATAACAACGTTATACTTACAATAAATAAATAAACACTACATAGACAAAATGTTCTTTTTTTTACTATTTTATATCTATAGAGAGGCAACTATTGGTGACAATACCGCCTAATCAGTCGTATTAAATCCTCGGCTAAGCAAGTTTATTAAAGTTAGGAAGAATCGGACAATTACAATTCGCCATTAAAGTAACGATAAAGTTCATGAATTTTCTTCATCAATTGTATATTTTTTATAAAAATATTTTTCTTTAATGCACTATGCAAAGTGTTTCACCGTTGTTTAGTTTTGATTGCTTATAACTCATTTATAACTTATTTATACTATTTGAGTTTTATTTTAGTCACAGAAGTAAAGGCTGAGTGACACTTTTTGTTTTATTTTGGTCACAAACGTAAAGGCCTTGATTGACACTTTTTCAGACGTAAAAGATTGACTAACACTTTTTGTGACTTATATTATTTTGACCGCCTTGACCGACACATTGTGTCTTATTTTGGTCACAGACGTAAAGGCCTTGATTGACACTTTTTCAGATTTAAAATTTTGACTAATACTTTTTGTGACTTATATTATTTTGATCGCCTTGACCGACACATTGTGTCTTATTTTGGTCACAGACGTAAAGGCCTTGATTGACACTTTTTCAGACTTAAAATATTGACTAATACTTTTTGTGACTTATATTATTTTGACCGTCTTGACCGACACATTGTGTCTTATTTTGGTCACAGACGTAAAGGCCTTGATTGACATTTTTTCAGACGTCAAGGACTTGACTAATACTGTTTGTGATTTATTTTGGCCACAAACTTAAAAGCCTTGGCTGAGAATTTTTGGGATTTTTTTTGGATAGCTACTAATGAATACTGTTTAAGAACGCACAGAACAGCAAAATTCAAACACAATCGAATTATAAATCTTATAACAGCATAGAGGTCAAACAAAAGAGCTGTAAAATTCTTATAAATAATAATAATAATACGCAGTATAAACTCGTTTACGATATTTTTTTTGGTATTTTTACCTGTATACTCTCTACACACACAGACACAGATAGTAAAACACACACACAGAGTATTGTACAAGGAACAATCGATGTGACACAACACTCACTCTGTCATTTAATTATCTTTGGCAATATTAGCTGAGATCAATCAAGCACTAATTTGTCTATAAAATATAATATACTTGTTTATAGATACGTAATTGTTAGTAAAGCAGTCAGAATGCGTTCGGTTTTAAATTTTATTTTTATTTTGAATGATTTTAGTTTGTAAAGAAAAAAAAAATTAATTTATATTTCCGAATCCGACACAGAGTGATAAGTTGAATACGTCTAGAGCTGTGAGTTAGACTGGAGCCATATAGCGTTACGAAGCGGTTTACTCTCCTATAAGAAAACGTCGCTTAAACAATATTAAATCTTTAACTCCAAAAAGTTATTATTATAAAAATAATTCAAAGAGTTCGAAGAGCGGATGATTTCCTAAGGTAAAGACACCCCACTATACTAAAGCCAAACTCGATTGAGAATGCTTGTCAACAAACAAATTAAAAATGAAGGTAGAAATCACAAGTCATTTTACACCTATTTTTTTAAATTTACTAGTTAACGACGAATTCATGACAATCAATTAGATTAGTAAGCTTAAACCTAATTAATATATTCAATATCAATTAAATAAGATTTTTTAGAATAAAAAAACATAATTTTAAATTTATTAGGCATACAATGTGTTGCATTTTCTACCTTCATTTTAAATTTGATTGTTGACAAGCATTCTCAATCGAGTTTGGCTTTAGTATAGATGGATCGACCGCAATAAAAAAATTGTAGGGATCGTTCATTATTTTCATAAATTAATGTTTTTAAGATAATTTTGTGGTTGTTCGACATAATAACGTATTTCAATAAGTACTTTTTTGCATAAACTCTGGATGCAGGCGGCTTCAGACCGGTATATAAGAAGTTTTAACATAAGACCCATGACTATTTTAATAACAGTGATTATTAAATTGTTTGAAGACCCTGGTGTTCCCAAGTTCTTAACCCTAGACTTATGTCCATCATTGCGACAAATTAGTGCTTCATGTAAACTAGTATATATAGTATAGTATAGTTTAGTATATGTGCAGGGGGATGTGCAAGGGCAGCTTGTAGCGCAGTATACCGCGGTCGCCGACGTACTCGCCGAAGTCCAGCATGCTGTCGTTGTTGCTGTCCTTCTCGCGCATCGTCTGGTTCACCAGCAGCGCGTGCATGGACGGGTGCTCCTCGGGGTTCGTGAACACCTGCGACAAACACCGCCGAGCCATGTCGTGTAGGAACCGAAAGGGGTGATACGCCTTTCGCCTGCTTCCATCTTAGATTGCATCATCACTTATCAACAGCTATGATTGCAGTCAAGAGCTAACTTGTACAAGAAAATAGATGCAAATATTACCACTAATACCTCTGCAGGTATCTTCCGATGTGCCATGTTAACTGTAAAAGGTCACCATGTTTTAGATAACAGTAATTATGTTGTTCAGGGATTCCTCTAACGAAGTCATCTTACTAACAGGAAGTTAACACAGCGATTTATTTTATTAATTTGTTGTATGGTTCATCTGATAGGAAAATATGGACCAACATTGTAAAGACGCAAACCATGTTAAAAGGTTATAGGGTTAAGGGTTTAGTCCTTAAAGTTGAGGAACAGTACTAAAATCGTTGAAAATAAATCAACTTTTCCGGAGCTAATAAAATCATTAGAAAATAATAACTTACGGAAAATTCTTCAAAATTGAGAACTCCGTTGCCATCTGCGTCTGCCGCCTGCCACATCGCCTTCTCTTGAAGCATCTGTAAAGGTTTTGGAGTTCTTAACCAAAGACGGTATAGTCTAAAATAACTAAAATATAAAAATTTTAAATACTAGCGCGTTATTAATTTATCTAGAACTTGAGGGCGCTGGCGAGTTTACCCGCATAGTTCCCGTATGTGTTATTCTGATGTATAAGCTGTATTATTGTAAAGTTTCATCAAAATTCATTCAGTACTTTTTAGGTGAAAGAGTAACAAACATACATCCATCTGTCCATCCACACTTTCGTGTTTATAATATTAATTGGATGACAATATTACTTTCAAAAAATTATTTTGTAGAGAACAGTGGAAAATCTTAAAATTTCTTAAATTACCCAATCTTTTATTGAGTATGTGCATATTAAAAGTAACATGTACAATATTTGAGCCAATTCTTGAGATATTTTGGTATGGTGGTAGGTAATCATATTCAATGAACTTCGTTGTTTCAGTATCTCGCGTCGTAAACAGATTATCCGGCGATGCGTCGATACAATATTAAACTAAATTTAGATCGAGATGTAATGGTACAGCTTTATTTTAAACCTTAATTGACACAAGTAGCTGGTGCACTGCCGATCACAGACAATATTAAGCAATTATTTATTGCTCAACTGCCAACCTATTTTTTATATTACAAGAAAATTCTTTATTGCACATGCAGAAATAGTAACATTCAATGCCATGCAGGAACTAAACAAATAGCCTATTTTTTGTTAGTGCATATCAATAATAGTTATTCACCTTTAGGAACATTTTTTCCTACAGCACTGTAAACTCAGTAAGTATTATACATTTCATTTTTTTCGAAACAAGAAAAATGTCTGGTCTAGATAGATCGAATTGGTTAACTCTTTTGGGATTCTATAGTGTTTTTCATGTGTGTCCATTACTTAATAAAGTCCAATCAGTTTTTTATAGATTTTGTATTTGACTCTGTTTTTACAAAGTTAATTTGTCTTTTATTCGTAGGATGGAGCAATAGACTAATACATAAATCACATATACATACAGATTAGATTGACTTATGCTTGACTGTAATACCTGTTAGAAAAACTTAACAGGTCTATGTTGAGGGTGCTAAAGGCTAAATGAGGCCCGTTTCAAATGTACGAAGGTTGTATCTAGTTGTCGCTGCGATTAAACATTGTGAGACCCACCATGCCGACATCCGCGTCGTCGGCCGCGCCGAGCTCGTCGCCGTCCACGCCGAAGGTGTCGCGCATGTACTCCTGCCACGTTACGATGCCGTCGCGATTGTCGTCCGCCTCCGCCATGCGCTCCTCCGCCTCTTCTTTAGACAGATTGCTAAACAACACATTCATACTTTACAACACAAAAATACAGACACACATACACTTTAAAATGTGTTTTAAAAATATACAGCCAGCTTATAATGCCTTATTCCATTGCAAAGACATATATTTTTCACTTTCTCACTATTAAGGCACTTTTTCTACATGAGATATATCTGTTGATGTATTCAAGGTGTACAGGGAAGTATTCATAACATATTATTTTTTTTTTAAATATAACTATTGTTGCATTGACTTTTTTACAACTTGTACAGAGTATGTTATACTCACAGGTCTCTGTGTATATGAATCAAAGAAAGCGAGATGTGCAGAAAAACCACAGCTATTGGCATGTAATATTAGAAATAATTCAATTGTTATATTCTAATAAATTTTATTAAATAAACTTAATAACTATAACTGCAATTTAAAATAATGGAAAAACTCCATATAAGCCTAACTTTACCTACAGTCTTATATGTACTGACCCATTCAAATAAAACTATAAACTGTTATATAGTTTTATGTTGGAACAGCATTGAAATGTGTAACATTGTTATAGCCCAACATGTCACTGTGTCTACAGACATTCAAAACGCTAACTGAATGAATCACAGCTTCAGATGCAAATGAGACAGATTAAGCTTCCTTTTATGTTAAAGTTATATTAAAGCTTTTGGAACTGGTTATATGTAAATCTGAGAATACAAAATCTTATAATAGACATTGAAATATGTTTTAGAACTCAGGTCTTCTTTTAAACTACATTTGATTTGAGTTTGAGGATGTTGAGTGGATAGCTATCACCAATAACAAAAACATTTTGCAGAGCAAACTCGCTACGAACAAGTCATACTTGATCCTTAAGTTTCCAAGATCAGCTCCTTCCTATTTATGAATTTCTTGGAAAGAATCTCATAGCCAACACTTTCCACTTACTTTTATCAAAAAATATTTAATGTGCCTTATATTTTTATTATAGTTAAAATTACAAGCTCACGTAAAACTTACATGAAAGAGACCAGAATCCACTTCTTGAGCTCTGGCCGACTGATGGATTCGTCTCCGTTGAGATCCATCCTGTACAGTATTTTTTGCAGTCGCTGGCGAGACTCTTCTGGACTTAGCCGGTCAAACTCTTCAGCTTCTTTTACACTGCCTATATATATTTGTTTTATTTCAATTTAATCACAAAATAATATACGAAACTACACTACATGTATAAGGGAATCACTCAGAGACAAATGTAATGGTAGTGGAATATCAACATGGAAAAATATGTTTACCAAGATGAGAGACAATTTATCAGCATATAAATTAATATGCATGTATTTAATTATATCTATCAGACTTATGTTTCACTGGCAATAAGCAATGTGATTTAGGATAGAAGCTATTATCACACAAATATTCCTATTTAAGCTACATGGCATTGGCAAAATAATAAGAGAAATTCGTAACGCACTTATGGAGTAATAGTAAGTGATCACCAACACGACCGGCACGAGAGCTAGCAGCGCGAATTTCACCGTCATCTCGACCACATTCCTTATCAGAGACTAAACGTTGCAACAGCGCAGCCTGCGCGCGCGCAACGTGACCAAATAAACACCTATGCCTATAACTATGAGTAAGACTGACTGTACCAAGTCGTGAGTTCGTTGTACCTATGATCGCTTCGTGGTCGAACTCAACGTTGTGTTCTACATCGTTGTAGTGGTCGTGATCCCGCGGCCGGTACGCGCCGTCCTCCTCCCTTTCGTTGTTATCGATGGTGTGACTGTGGACCGTCGCGCACAGCAATATCACCAAAATGTTTGGCGTCAGGATCAACAGGAACCGCAAGAAGTAACGGGACATTACGATTTTTCCACTTTTTTAATACAGTTCGCCACAAAACAATGATTACTGATTCTGTGTTGCTTACTTCTTTTATGCGAAAAGCATTTCTTATTATTTTATTTTAAAAATAACACAATCGATTTAAAAAGTATTTTTAGATGAAATTCACAGCATCTCAAATAAACATCAATATGATGACAGACACATGACAGATGAACAGATTACAAACCTGCTTATCAAATATACACACTTCTCAGAGGATATTGAAATGGTTAAAGTAGGTAATCTATACTAATATTATAAAGAGGAAAACTTTGTTTGTTTGTTTGTTTGTAATGAATAGGCTCAAAAACTACTGGACCGTTTTTAAAAATTCTTTCACCATTCGAAAGCTACATTATCCACGAGCAACATAGGCTAAATTTTATTTTGGAAAAAAATAGGGTTCCGTAAAATATTTGGGTTTTTCGGACACAAGGTGTAAAAAATCAACCAGAAAAGTTACTTATTTTGCGTACGCTACCTAAACTATAAAAGATAGAACCATAAAATGTTCTAAGTAATTGGAGATCTTATAAATATCTACAAAAAAGTCCGCGACACACTATACCTATCTATGTCGAGTGAGGCACAACAACCATTTTTTTATTTAAAAATCTTAATTTTTTTTTGGACTACATTTAAACGCATTTATTTTACTCATGCTATTAATCCTTATCAAAATAAATTATTTCATCACTAAGTACAGTTTATGTAGATAATATTTGGTGTTTAAAAGATTAAAATTGGACGTTTGGTTTTGAAGTTATGGCGAAATTAAAATATTACTATATCTGCGTTGCGAAGTGAGCGTCACCAAGGCGGGGGTGCGCGTGCGGGAGAGGAGTTTAGATCTATCTATGATGAATTAAGAATTCGATCTTTGTTCAAATATCTATTTAGTACACGGAAGAGTTTGTTCGTTTGTTTAAACGGGCTAATCTCTATCTGCGTGTCGGATTGTAAATGTACTGAAATGTCATACAATGTTTAACAAAAATGTAGACCTTTAGTACACGGGACGGGACGGAGAATATTGCTTCACGGGAAACTATAAAAAAATCAAATTGAGAGGGGAAGCGGGGAATGAGCAGACTATATGTGCCTTTACACATTTTGTATGACAGTCTGTCTTTAAAATTAGAAGCGTATCTAAGAGGTTTTCACGCGGACGAAGTCGCGGGCGACTGCTAGTTCTCACTATAAAGATGAAAATAATAATTTTACTGTGAATTATTAGATAATATTTTGCGTATATTATTTACAAACTTTTTTCAGAAATCTTTAAACTAGAATTACTTATTCATCTATGTTTGTTTAACCTTATAAACAAACATTTTTGGGGGATGAATTAAAAAACACAATTTGCATACGATTTAATTTACTGAAACTTTTAAAGAAAAAGCTTTGATTAGGTATATATCAAAGACAAAAAGAAACTGGTAAAAAAATAATAAAAAGTTTTATTTGATTAAATTATCAGCCGCCATAATTATCAAAGATATGCGACGATTGGCGACATGATGTGGGTAGGCGCGAACAAATTTTGAGAGATGTTTGCGAACTTCTTCTACAACTACAGGTAGATGCTTCTGAGTAACTTGATTTTCTACGTCCAGATTTATCATAGCTTCTTCTAAATATCTGTAAATAAGAATAGTAATAAAAAATACACTCGAGAGTGATGAAATCAAGTCAGCATCAAAATAATCATCGGTGTGGTGTGAGTACCTGCACTTGAGCTGCGTTTCGTGCACCATGTCTGTGGCCAGCTGCTGCACCAGCGAGAGCAGTACGGCCTGCGACAGGCGGCACGGACTGAACACGGCGGCAGGGTCGGCGGCGCGGCACAGCCCCATCAGCAGCGCCAGGTTGCACAGCGACAGCGCCTCCTCGAACGAGCCGTTGAAATCCCCCTCCGACAGCTTCTTGTTGATTATTGCCGATTGCATCTAAACTTATCGACTCATTTTAAATATAGATATTAAATATAGTTTCGAGGAGGTAAATGAAAAATCCCGCTTTTTTATGTTCAAGTGCGACTTGAACTGACAGTAAGAGTTTGCATGAAAGTCGGTTATTTTTAGTTATTGAATTTCCTACCAACCGAATATTAGATACCTAAGTATAGATACAAGTAGGTAATATAATTATAAATTTTCAAAATTATAGGGTAATATATTTCTTAACATTGTCTTTTCTCAAATTATAGTCATTTAGAACATTAGAACATTTACTATCTTTACATAACAGGGTTAAAAGGGGATGAAAGCTTGCACTGATTACCTCTTGGACGAAATTGCGTGTCTTTGCTGATTTGATTACCTAATTACATAATATCTTACCAGATGGTCTATAATGGACACTTCAGGGTCCGCCGGCTGCGGCGGGCTCGGAGGCACTTTCTGCTCTTCTGCGTAGAGGTCCGTGTCCAACAGTAGCGGAGGAAGTACAAACTTCGGCAACAAATCGGGTGATAGCGCAGACTTTTTGACTTTACTGTCAAAGCCAGACCTGTTCAATTATTTACTACCTATTACTGTAGTAAAAACCAAGTAATTAAATGTTTACATTACCTACATTACATTGGGGACATGCCTGAAACAGCGCTACAGTCTATATCTGTGTAACTGTAGATTCGAGCTAAGGCAGCGGCCCGTTCTGTCACATTTATATGTATTTTATTTAAATAGTGGAGTTATTGGTACCTACCAGGCTTTCGGCTATTAGTGTTTAAAGGGAGCCCGGTACTAAATTTAATTTAATTTAAGTAAATTAAAGACACTAATTAAGTTTATTATCTTTGTATCACTATTTTGTTATTTTTTTATTATTTACTTTATTATTTATATATTTTCACTATTTTATTTATTATTTACTCTTATAATTGTACAGTCTTACGTCTTAGAACTCGAGGATTAATTTAGGGCTCAAGGGTAAATGACATGTCGGCATGATACCTACTTATAATGTGAAATAGAAATTAAATAATACCTACTCTATCTTGGATTGAGCCTTCATTGTGTCCCGGAGAGGGATTTTTGTAACATTGTTTTCGGAGAAATATTTCCACCATACTCGTGAGAATTTTTCATCATCAGACACACGTTTGGAGACGTCAAGCTTTGGCACTTTCATCATCCGCTTCAGTAAGAGGGTGGAGCCTTTGACATCGCATACATGCTCCAGTTGCTCCTAAAATTTTACAATACCATGACGCCTTATTCCTATTGGTGTAGGTAAAGACCACGTCCTTTCATTTGCCACGATCCTTGCATACATCTCTCACTTCTTCCAATTTCATCAAAATCTGTCATACAAGTACGATGTACATTGGTCTTCCCCTGTCAACATTTCCATTCACTCTCCCACATCCCTAATATCATCCTCCTTTCATAATCTCTACATGACCAAAATACTCCTAAAATTCGTTATAGTAAAGCAGGTTTTATTTTAACGAAATTTAAAGCAATGATAACATCTCAAAATATTTGTCATAAAATAGGTAGAATATAATTAAAGCACTTAGGAATTAGGATGTATGAGAGCGGCCCACTTTTATCTAAATCGACAGACTAGGTACATGGTCCAAAGCTTGACTAGCTAAACTCACTCACTATTGGATGAACTCACGTGTTTCTTAGTTAAGTTTTTAATAACATCCTTAGCATCTGCGTCAATTTTCAGGGTTTTAGTTTCGATAGCCGCCAGAAGACACTTCGCTTGTGGATTGGGTTCCTCCAAATCATCGATGTCCTCAAAGTCCAATTCGTCTAGCCTAGAAACAAATATCGAATCGTAATTAATATTCGAATTTCGATTACCTCCGTGGCGCAGTGGTATGCATGGATTAATAAGATGGAGACCATGGGTTCGTTTCCCGGCGGGGCAGATTGAGGTTATGTTAATTTGTCTTGGTCTGCCTGGTGGGAGGATTTTCGCCGTGGCTCGTTACAATACTGCCAACGAAGATGTACCACCAAGCGTACCAGTACGATGTGTAGAAACCGAAAGGGTTCATTCTACTCTTAACAAGTTTACCCGCTTCCATGTTAGATTGCATCTTCACTTCACCGCAGGTGTGATTGCAGTCAAGGGCTAACTTGTCGTAGATAAAAAAAAATTAGATAGATATGCAGATACATATTGTACTTAGACAGTGAAAAATTTCTATGACAATAATTCTTACGCTTTCATAGATTCCTCAACAAAACTTGCGATTGTATTCATCATGTTAACGTTTGATATTTGGGCATCATCTTTTATTATTTTTACTTCCCATCGCAGATGATCCATCAGGATACCTGTGAACAAAATAATTAACGTTTTAGAAATTTGAAATAATTGCCATAAACCATTATATTGTTTCGTAGATAAACTTGGTGAAACTCAAAAAAAAATTCCACTTTAATAATCAATCAAATCTGCAAAAGAATAATTTGAATTGTCAATAAGTATTTTTCATGTGTTTATTGTAATTTAAAGTCATAAACTTAAAATTAAAGTTCCAAGTTCCAAATGCGCCTTGGCCCAAGATAAGCCCAAAACATAATGATAATATCTTTATTTCTCAAAAGAGACGTAGGTAAGGATAAACAAGAAGTAGGTACTTATAAAGCAAGTTACAATCGTCCGGTTACTTTTTTGTATCATGAGCGTAGCCAACGGAAACTAAAGTCTTTTTTCAAAGACCTCAAAACCCCCCCTCAAAACAAAACCCTGACTAAGTCAGTGTATTTTTTTTGTTGTCACCAAGTCTTTTAAATTTAAATAATTATTAGTTTATTTATTTGTTAAGGTCACCAAAAGGTTACAATTAACATAAATATTACATAATAAGAACTTAAAAATTAAATGTTTCATTGTTAACCTACTTATTGGGAAACACAACGTGCATTATAAACTGTTAGAAGCACTAGTAGAAAAGAAAAACAAAAGCAACTCAAACTAATAAATAATCAATACTAAGTTAATTAGTTAAATCTGATTGAAACTAAAACTATTTCTAAACGACTTCAAAAAAAGGAGTTTCACAATTCGACGTATATTTTTTTTATGACTACAGCGATAACATACAGTGAGGTTATCCAGAAAGAGTAATTGGACAGAAAATAGTCATAATCATAATCGGCCTATTAACGACTCACTACAGGGTCAGGCCTCCCTTCTTGTAGGAAAGGAGAAAATAGTTTACCTACTTAATTAATATGTACTCACCCATTAACTTCTGTTTACTTTCTTTCAAGCTCAGAATCTGTTTACGAGCTTTCTCCAAGCTGACCAGCAGCGCATCAATCTTGACTAAGTCTTTGTGAGAACAGGAGCTGTCACATTTCACACACTTTGAGTCGAAACTATTAACGACGCCTAAATCACTCGTTGATTTGGTTCTACGTAAAATTCCAGCTTTCAATTTAACAGAATACATGTTTATACAAAGAACAATTATTAACTTTACTTGAATTAACGCGAGTTAGTTTTTTTTGTGACTACCTTCATTGCATTTATTTTTTTAATCTTCACTTACAGATGCAATGTAAGTAAATTGATCTTTGCTTGTCACGTATCTGAAACATTGCTGAAATTTGTTTAGATATTTAAGATAGAATCGTAAATGTGAACGGATTGTTGTATGTGATATTTTGTTTTTTTTTTCAAATATCTATCCTTACTAATATTATAAAGTCGGAAAGGTTGGATGGATGGATATTTGTTACTATTTCAAGCAAAAACTACTGAGTGGACGTCGTCAACGTCAAACGTCACAATAATATAGATTACGTATCAGAATAATACATAAGCCACATTTTATCCCGAAATTCCTACGAGAACGACAACTAAGCAGATGAAACCGCGGGCGTCCTCTAGTTCAACATAATAGCCTAAATGTTATTGTAATTGAGTTGGTTAGTGTTAAAAATAAACAAATATAACAAATCAATTAAATTTTATTCACATTAGGTATTTTACAAAAGCATTATAAACATTTTAGTTACCTATAGGAAGTTACTAAAATTACACTGAAAAAGACGGTGATTATAATTGTTTCGCTTTCCAAACATGCGGGATTCGCCAAATGACGAATGACAAGCAGTATAAATGGATGCCCCAAGTTCGGTGAGCTATTTAGGTATATGTATTTAAATATGTATGTAAGTACGGTAACGTGTTCGGTATTTGGTCAATATCGAGCTATTACCGGTATTCGCCAAATGCGACGCGTGTCTATTTACTAATATTTTTAAAATGTTGAGTGACAATTATATCGAGGGTAGTTCATAGTAGGTTACTTTTTGTTATCTGGAAAATTAAAACTACGTGGCTAGTTTTAATTTTTGTCTTATTTTAAAATTGTTAAATTTAATGTGTGTTTAAAACGACTTCCAACAAGATTAACGAAGACTCTGCAGCAAGATCCTCTCGGGAAACTACGACCAAACTATCGAATGAGGATACAAAATCGCGGCTGTAGAATATCCTCAAGAAAAAAGCGGATCACGATGAAGAGCTCTTGAATGCCATGAGAAGAGACCTGGCAATTGTGGATGTAAAAATAACCTTTGGCGATCCAAATGACAAAGGTAAATAGACAGAGGTTAAACCTAAGTAGGTGATCGTTATGAACAAGCTAAAAGCCTGCACGCTCTTTTAACTTGTTCATATCGATTACCACTGTGGGCTCTGACGCCGGAACAGTTCAGTGTTCTGCTGGGTTACATCGACGAGCTGCATCAGTAGATCGAGCGGTAGTACCGCCGCCGGAGCGGCACAAATGCCACGCGTTCAAGGACGCCGAGGGGCGCGTGGTTTGCCCCATCCTGCGCAAGTTCCAGGTGCGGGGCCACCGGCGACAACGCTCACACCGTCTCGCATTGCTCCAGACCGAGTAAATAGTAACTATACTAAAGCCAAACTCGATTGAGAATGCTTGCTAACAAACAAATTAAAAATGAAGGTAGAAAATAGTAACTAGTTAATGAAGAATTCATGATAATAAATTAGTTTTAAACTAATTAATATATTCAATGAGTTTATTTTAATTACAAAACTTAAGTTAATGTTTTAACTAAGAGTTTATTTTAATTACAAGTTAGTTTTAACTAAAAGTTTGTTTTAATTAAACTTTGTTGTTAATTGCTCGGCGTATTAAAGGTGTTAAGTCTGCTGTGATTCAATGAACAGTAGGCTTTTGACGAATCCTGCATGCCTGGTTGTGGCTGTATAGATTCATTTTGTTATGAACCAGTGAGAGAAAGAATCGTTGGTTTCTAAAGGAGTATAGGGCTTGTTTTACATTGTAATATCATATCATCGCAATCCTATGCCTCAACAGCACGGGTAGTTCTTTGCTATCTAGTACATATTAAATTGGAAACTTCACACTTGTCAACAAGCCATCAGAAATTCAAACGCATGGACAATGGATTCGGTTTACAAGAGTTACAAATCATTCCAAAAGAGATAATTATGTCCGACCAAAACATGTTTTGTGTAGAGACAAGATTAAATCATAAGTTTAAATCTTGGATTTGACTGAAAGCTCTTTCATTTGATACCCATATGGATAAAGTTGTCAAAAAATATGTAATTTGCCATTTTAAAAGCTTAAAAAGTTAGCTTGCAATGAGGTTCATATATTCAGAGGTCTAAGGTTCAATTATTCACAAACGTGTTGTAGGTAGGTTATTTTACAAAGGAATAAGTATATTAGTTAAGTCGAAAAACATGGCAATCATTGTTTTTATTATAGTTGACATAAAAAATAATAAGTATAGGTGTTACCCACGCACAGTGCAATTTACATAAACAATAAAAACGGTTATGGTAGCGATAAGAAACAGGGCGACATGTAAGTATCCGTATACTCGTTATATCAGTCACGTCTTATAAAGATATTATTGAGAATTACTTGCGATTTCCCCACACAGCGGACGGGACGGGCCGGAAATGCGACGTTGTTTTGTTTATTACAAGTTAGCCCTTGACTGCTGACACTGGATAATAAGCGATGATACAATCTAAGTGGACAACGGGCTAATTTGTTAGTGTGAGGATAAAAATACACACCTCTTTCGGTGTTGTGCACGTCATCGTACCGGAACGCTAAATAGTTTAACCAGCCAGACTAATACCAATTTAAAAAAATCTCATTCGGCCCAGCTGGAAAGCAAATCCAAGACATCCTCAGGTTAATTGCGTATGTCAGTGTTAATTATAAAAAATAATTTATTTATGTTAATATAGAATACGTCACATCGAAACATCGCGCTAGGCGTAACGTTTTAGGCGCATTTTATATTAATTACCTGGGTGACTGACTTTTCTCGACATTAATTGTTGGAAATTATAAGTTTTCTAAAATGAAACCTAGCTAGATCGAATAATCGCCCCCGAAACACCTTGCATATAAAATTTCATTAAATCGTTGTAGCCGTTTCCGAGATTCAAAAAATATATACAATTGTTCGTTTAAAGATATTAGATTTACGTTGCGCCAGCGTTGCGTCGCCTTCCCGCCCTGAGCGCTGTGAGGAGTTTCAAGTTTAAATGATCAAGTATGGATTTTTTGAAATGAAATGTTTTCATCCATTTATTTATGTTACATTTTAACGTTTAATATATACAAGTACTATATAATACTAAACATGACTCATTCTTTAGCAGTTATTTGTACATTATAAGTTCTATTTACTTTACATACAATAAAATACTTAAATACGCCTATACTGTAGAAAAACAAAACAAAAACAATTTTTTTGTACTATTATAAAAAAGCAAATCACTGGTGTTACACCTCCGTGCCTCGGAGAGCACGCTAAGACGTCGACCCTGGTCACTATCATTAACATCTGATAGTGATAGTTAATAAATGAAACATTATCACCCTAAGCCCGCCAACCCGCATTGGAGCAGCGTGGAGGTGTACGCTCCATATGCCCTCTCTTATAAGGAGGGAGGCCTGGCCTGGCCTGTACTGGGCTGATATTATCCGAATTATCAGTTTTTGTTGCGCAAGTCGTACCGCAAAAATCTGTTAAATCGGCTTTATGCGCATGCGCTGCCTTAACTCTTGAGATTAATTGAAAGCAATATTATGTGGACTTTATGTATCTTAAAAAGTTCTACAATAAGGCATATATCTATCTTTTGTATTTTAACAGATATAGAACTTTTTGTATTTTAAAAAATCATTCATATGCTTACGTTTACGTCATTATTTATACAACTAAAGTTTAATCTTTATCAAAACAGATTATTTAATAATCACAAGGATATTATAGAGATAAGATTTCCCTTTTACAGTATGTTAATTAGTTATATAGTTTCGGAGATATTACAAAATTTATAAAAAGCATAACACTGCCGCTATATTGTTCAAATTAAGTTGACCTCCTCCGTGTTATGTTATACGAACTGAATAGGGGTCAACATTTTGCTACTGATATTCTTTGAGAATTCGAAATTTGTTCAATTTATTTGGAAGACCGTATTTATATAATATACGAAAAAGTTTGTTCGTTTGTTTAAACGGGCTAATCTCTAAAACTGCGTGTCGGATTGTAAAATTATTTGTGTTTATTATGAAAGTTAGACTCGAAGGTGAAATAGACAATTTAATATCAAGCTATAGATGTCAGCTTGCCATAAATATATATTGTTAATGTTAATGTACTGTAATGTCGTACAATGTTTAATAAAAATGTAGATCTTTAGTACACGGGAGAGAGAGAAGAAGAAGAAACACTTTATTGCAAACACAAAAATAGATATAACAGATACATGAAAAAAAGGATTAAAATAAACATGCAAAGGCGGCCTTATTGCTAGAAGCAATCTCGGAGGATATTGCTTCACGGGAAACTATAAAAAAAATTAAATTGAGAGGGGAGCAGGGAATAAGCACATTTTATATGAAAGTCTGTCTTTTAAATTAAGGGGTTTTCACGCGGACTAAGTCGCGGGTAACTGCTAGTTCTTTATATTTTTATTGAATAGTGTTATCCACATTTTGGGATAATATTCATTTGAAAATAAACATAATATGAAAAATTGCGAAACCGACGGGATTCGAACCCGCGTCTCTCTGGCAATCCAGGTCTCTGAGCCTTGGTTACTGTCGATTCCGCAATTTTTGTTATTATGTTTATAATTTGCCATATGTCAATCATAAAAAAGATATTTGTAATGAAGTAATAACACAGCGATTTCACTTTAGAATATTATCGTTATAAGGGTTGTAGGTTCAAATTTCAAAAATAAGCTTATCTTTTTTCCTTTTTAAAAAATAAGAAATTTAATAATATATATAGCCTAGACACATTACAATTAGCATAATCCAGTATTATAAAAATTATTTAAAGATCCAAAGGATTGTGTTAACATTTTTCGAAAAATAATTATGTATGTTTGTGAAATAAAAAACAATTTAAAAATTTCAAAACAAAATTATAATAAAGAAATTTTACATGGGATAAAATTGTTACAGAATTTATTCTGTTAACAAGAAAACTGTGTTACGGTTATTTCGAACAAAGAGATCTCTGAATGGATAATATGGAAAAGTTTTGGTGATAATGTTGTTAAGCCGCAACCACACATGCGGGTTTCACCAAATGCCGAACGTTAAATATATCAAGAGAATACATCCGATATAATAATTGTAAGCTAAAAAGCCCACAATTCGCAAGGTATGAATGTTCACTAAGCATTCCAAAATGCCAGCCAACAGACGTGCTCGCCTCTTTGTGAATACCTCAGAGGAAATGGCTCAGTACTTGATAAATAATTAATGAGCCTGTCTACATACATACAAATCCTCGTACAGACTGACATTCGGCATTTGGCCAATCCTGCGAGTTTGATCGCGGATTTACACTGTGGAACTTTTTTTAATAATGTTGGGTTATAGATACTGTGCTGTAAGCGAAGTGAGAACAATGTTTAAGTTACCATATCAGAAATATTATCACCATGACTCTGGTATGAAGACTGCAAATGTTCCTCTATTTATAGCAAAATATTGTTTATATTAATTATAATTATAGTCAAATAAAGATAGTTTGAATTTATTGATTTATATTCAAAACTGACAAGGAGATAGAAAATCAATGAAAATTATTTGAAATTTCTGCTGAATGTATGATCTGATCATTTTATAAAGCTTATTAATAATAATTATCTCACTTTTTACACACATTCATACACAATAACAGTCTGAACAGTATCATATAGTCCCATTTTAATATCAATTGTATGGACATCACATACAAAGATGACACTCTTGTATGTGATCATTGGAGTACACCTTGTACCAATCATCACATTCGCTCTTTTTTTTATGGCTTCCAGCTGTACCAACTAGGTACAATTTACTCCGCCAAAGTCACGTTGTATGGAAGACACAATTTCAAAGATTGGTAGGTGTAAGCTGGGAATTAGGTGTAATTGAGTATACTTATTTAAGTATTATAATTATTTTGTGATGTTTTAGGTGGCGGTGATAAACCTATATAAATAATCTGCTGTTTATAGTGTCAAAATTAAGCTGGATGTATACTCAATCACATTCGCTCTGAACATGAGACATATGCTTGCGTAATACAAATTGATTTTGTAGTACAAAGTCATTACCAGCGCTGGCATGATACCTGTGCAGTTTTAACTTGCTGTAGCTTTGGAGAGGGACTTGATGATTGCTACGAGGTATACATCTAACATGTTTACATACTTAATGGATGTTTAATCACAAGGTGATTGCCATCAACAAATAAAATACCACTATGATCAAATGTGAACACCTATACTTTAGTACCATATAATTGACAATAAAGAGCATTGACCCCTCGAATATTATACAAAGGAAAGAGATAGATAGTAGTTTGTCTACTCCTTTGCTTTCGTAGCGAATTTTGGGTATTTAAGGTCCCTTTTATTGCCATTCTATACAGTTCTGAGTACAGGTGCAAAGGGAATGCACCCTTAGAGTTTATCGTCATAGATACATTAAAAAGTAATTGTTTACACATGTACACATACACATAAGCATATGTACATATTACATTACCTTAGAATTTATACTATTAAGAGAATTCCCATATTATAATGTAAACGGCTGAAACTCACGTCATTGTAGTCGGAGTATGGCAGCCTAGTTTCGAACCAATACGGGGTCTTTAGTCATGAGCTTGTTTGTTCATGCAACGCAGCGTGAAGCAAACTGCGAGCCGCGTGCGTTGAGAGGACTGAGGCCCACCTATCGCCTAGGAGAGGTACCGTTTCACTCCCTGACGTTTCATCTTCAAACTAGTCACCTTCTTGAATCCAAAACTACAGGTTTGTCGTCGTTGGGAATATGTACTACTACTGTTTTCGGAAACAGTGGTGATTTTCAGCTGTTTATATTTTAATAATATTTCACATACATATAAGCATATGTACATATTCCACATACACATAAGTATGTACACACACACGCACGGTCTCATACTAATACATAAACTAAGTAAAGTATGTACACACACACGCACGGTCTCATACTAATACATAAACTAAGTAAACTTCAACAATTGTCAATGTCAATAATGTACGCGAGTTACAGCCTTGCACATATATCACTGCTACTGAAATTGAAAAACAGCTACGACTTGTTCATGGTCGAAATATGCTCAACTAGGTATGAACACTTGACAGCCTCCGTGATGCAGTGGTATACACAGTGGATTTATAAAGATTCTAGATTTTTTTAAATTAGTTCAGATCTGGCTGAGTGGTGGTAAAAGTGCATTTGATATTATAGGCATTACAGCTGTATATATTGCATACAATACTAGTTGTGGCCTAAGTGATGGTAACATTTCACTGCCATTGAGCATGACGTCATGCATGCTTTGCATGGATATCAGTCTTGTCTAGAATTGAGACAGTTTGTTCAATGGACAATGTCATGTAACCAGTCCTATGTGATGAGAATATCAATATCAGTTTAATACTAAAAATCCAGTATGAGATATAAATTACTTGGGTATTTGTTCCTGTGTGAGGTAAAATAGTTGGGTATATTGGTGCTGTATGGATTGAAATTTAGATAAGTATATTTGGAGCATGTGAATTTTAGCTGTTTTTCTATTTTAGCATTATAGACAACACTCACAAAAGTACAAATTGTAACATATATCACTATAACCATCACAGTGGTCCACGCCGACATTGGGGCATATGTCACTGTGGTCCACACAATCACTGTGGTCCACGCTCTCACTGGAGTATAGTACATCACTGTAGTCTATGTAAACACTAGAGCAAATATCACTGCGGTCCGTGCAGGCGCTGGCGCATGTATCACGAGGCGCAGCGGCAGCGGCAGCAGCGCGGCGGTCAGGCGGCGCTCTTGACCAGCGCCTCGGTGGCCATCAGCAGCATGCGGAACTGGCGGCTGAGCGCGTGGCCCGCGTTGCTGGCCAGGAAGCCCACGATCTGCTTCTGAAGCTCGCGCACCACGCCGGGCAGGTGCTCGCGCGTCACCGGGTTGCTGGTGTCCAGGTTCATTATCGCCTCCTCCAGGTACCTGCGCAAGCGAGAACTTTGAGAAAAATCCGATTAAAGCTACACTGCACCTAGCAAGGGGGCGGCGGGTCGTACCTGTGCTTGAGGTGCGTGTCCTTGCCCATGTCGGCGGCGAGCTGCTGCACGAGCGACAGCAGCACGTGCTGCTTGAGGCAGCATGGCGGGCCAAACACGCGCGCCGGCTCGGCCGCGCGACACGCCGCCACCACCAGCGCCAGGTCAGAGGCGGAGAGCGCCAGCTGGAACGCCGTGTTCACCTCACCTTCCATCACCAGTGACTGGATCTGGTTCACCTGCAGCTGTGAATAATATAATAAATAAATACCAACAGCATGTTCACAATAACAGTTATGCAAGTAGCATACATTACAGTCAAGTAACACGAGTGATAGTGTCCTGAGGCGCAGTCAAAAGGGACCGTTCAAGTATTACGTAAGCAATATAGAGGGGTGGGGGGGTCTGTGTATTGCTTATTTTTGATGACATGGCGGGTGGGGGGGTCTAGATGATGATTACGTCATCGATAGTTATTTATTTTTTTACACGAATAGCAAAAATTCGTGAATTCTCTATGTTAAATACTGTATCAGTAAAATCCTAAAATAATTTTCTAATTTATAAAATTATAATTATGACAATTATTTAAAAAAATATGTAATTTATACTTGAAAAATGTTTACGTAAGCATAGGGGGAGGGGGTAGGAACTTTGCTTACTTTTGCTGACAAGGGGGGTGGGGGTAAATAATTGTAATAAATCTGCTTACGTAATATTTGAACGGTCCCAAAGGCACAATAGTAGGTATTTACTACAGTTTCAACCCCCCTACTGTGCAACAATGAAACTGTTTAACGGCCGCTGACGTGACGATTGCAAAACATCACGCATTACTTGACAGTAGCATAAATAACAACTTTAGTGTAAAGTTGATTGTACTATGATATCTATAATAATCTATAACATTGGTTGGATGGTTGGTTAAGATGATTGTAAATAAAGATTTTTCTAAAACATGAACTAGTATCATTAAAATTAGTGTAATGTCAAATAAGAATTTTACTTTGATTTTACAAAGTATACTTTCAAGACTTAATTACATACAGATGACCACTAGTCAAAAAAATTGGGGTGTCCACTACTAATATCTAAAAAATCCCTGACTTTGTCCTTTGACCTTGCTAAGCCCCTTAAAAATACAATATGCCACTTCGCTGACATTTTCCGATCTTTACGATCCGGACCCGACAACCGACTAGTGGCAATGGGGTATTGCTACTAGTCAGTTGTCGGGCCCGGATTTTACCGGTTGTTCCATTTGTATGAATTTTTGTCGGCGCCGATACCCAATAACTTTGAATAGCTTTATATTAAATGTTTTGCCCCTGGAATATCCCTAACGTAACAACTGCGAATTGGTTTCCTGACTTTCATGAATGTGGACACCCCGTTAATGACACTAAAATGATTCATGATTGGAAGCGGAAAGGAATATACTCTGAGGAGGAATGGCAATGACTCCTGAACACAGTTCCTCGCGCTCCGGGGAGGTCTCTGAAAACGTTGACGCATTTAAAGCTGGCATTTAGCTATTTGTCGTCTAACTTATCGGTACTTAACTGGAGAGTGTTTGCGCCTTTCAGAGAAGCAGTAAAAGAAGCAGAGATGAATGTAGGCAGCGTTGAGATTGAACAGACGGGACGTAGGCAGATTGACCACTCACCATCTACACTTTAATATTTAACGGTAGCAATTTGCCGGGCGCGCGCGCAGTTTTCCTTACTTCGCGGAACATTTTTCGCAAAATTCGTATAAAATAAAATCCAGTCAATTTATTCATGTATTGTAAATAATATTCGCTGCTTAAACAAGTCATAAAGTGAGGTGGACGTAAATATTACAGAAAAATATACCTGTCGGTCAGCCACGGAGGGCGTGTTGTGAGCGGGCGAGTGCGCTCGCGACTGCAGCACGACTGAGCGAGTCTGCTCGCGCAACCATGTCACCTCTTTCTCTAGCACCCTGCAAATACAATGTCCAAGTAATGTAAAAACAAAGAACTATACTAAAGCCAAACTCGATTGGGAATGCTTGTCAACAAACAAATTTAAAATGAAGGTAGAAAATGCAACATTTTTTATCTATACTAATATTATAAAGAGGTAAAGTTTGTAAGTTTGTAAATAAAGATCCGTCGGAGCTAACCTTCGGAACTACTGATCCGATTTTACTTTCACCAGTAGAATGCTGCGTTATCAGTGAATGTCATATGTTATATTTTATATTTGTATATTTTATATTGTATATTACCTGAGTTATCAAAGTTATGGTCGCGCGAGTCGGACGGTGAAATTTATTAAATCGGCTTTACACGCGTACGCTGTAGGAGAGGTGGCGCTACTGTGCCCGTGTTTACTTCAGCTCCGTAGTATTTTTCGAAATAAAAATATAAAAAGTGATTATCTACGCAATCAAAGTGTTAATCCCAGTGCATTAACGTTAGAAATAGGTGAAAATTATTGAGTTTCAAAGAACTATGCTGAGAATGAACGAATAATCGGCAATCACAAATCGTCAACACAATAACTGTAATTTTGTGCTGGCACAGTTAAGATAACAGTGAAAAACGATATATCGATATCTCCGATCAATAATCCGTGAAATTATTAGTGCAAAGAAGAAAAAAACTAGTAAAAAGTGAAAAAATAAACTGTTATAACCTAAAAACAAAATTGCAAACCGTTATTCATAGTTATATTTAAATTGAAAGGCGCCATCTAGTGACGAATTTCCAAACTAAATTTCAAGACTAGCTATCTGACAGCGGTCTACACATTGACTGTAGTTCAACTATTCACCACTAGAGGACGCCAATAGTACCAAAACATGGAACATGTTATGAAAATTCTAAAAGAAATTCAAGACGATCTAAACAGTCAAAAACAGGAAATAAAAAACATGCAAGAAAATATCACCAAAGCTATAAATGATAATATCAACCAAAAATTTACAATTTTGGAAAAAAAAACGTGCAGCCTTGAAATAAAAGTAAACCAACAACAAAAAACTATAGAGTACCTAGAAAAACAGGCAAAAAAGAAGAATCTAATATTTTATGGAGTTGAAGAGACCGAGCAAGGATATGAAGAACTACAAAACACTTTATTACGTTGTATAAAAAATAATATGAAGATTTCCATCGAGCAATCCGAAATAGAATTTGTGAGGCGACTTGGCCAAAAAGAGAACAAAACAAGACCTTTATTAGTAACATTTACAACATTTGGGCGGAAAATCGAAATTTTGAAGAAAAAAGGTGCCCTGAAGGGCTCACAAGTTAACATTAAAGAAGATTTCCCACGAAAAGTTTTGTTGAAGCGCAAGGAACTGCAGGAAGTGGTAGACAAAGAACGCAAACTGGGAAAAAATGTTGTATTACGCTACGACAAAATAGTGACATTACCAGGAAGCTCCAACGCGCAGCCTTTACGCAAACAAAAGCGGAATCACTCTGGTTCCCCAGAGCACAAAACTACCGAAATTACCGAAAACACTACTAAACAAATACCCAAGAAAAATAAAACAAATAATATTACCACCTACGTGTACAACACGTCACTAAAAAATGGATCAGAGTCACGCTCGGCCGAGAAACACTCACAACCAAAAAACTACTAAAAGAAGCCCCTCCACTTCCCCCAATACGGCTTGTCACCGCGGGGGATAAAGACTACAACCCTCCATACCCATTAAAAAATCTCTACATATGCACCTACAATGCAAAATCTCTACTATCAGATGAAAGATTACTAGATTTTAAAAGAGCGATTTCGAAAATTAAATACGATATTATTGGTCTTGCTGAAATAAGAAGAACGGGATATCAAATTATAGAAGAAAACAAACATATTTTTTGCTATTTCGGGGAGACAAAAGGTCAATATGGAGTCGGATTTCTAGTAAAAAAAGAATATAAGCAAAATATTGAAAGCTTCATTGGAGTATCCGAACGAATCTGTATTTTAAATCTCAATTTCCACAACAAGAAACTCTCTATCATACAAGTATACGCACCAACTGTTGACGCAAGCAATCAAGAAATCGATGATTTCTATAACCAATTACAGACTGCACATTGTCAGTACAATAATCAGAAATTAGTTTTAGGTGACTTTAATGCACGTGTTGGACAGCGACTACCAGGTGAAGAGAGCATACTGGGCAAATTCTGTTACGGTAATAGAGACAAGAGAGGTGAAAGATTACTCCAGTTCTGTTGGGAAAATAAATTATACGTTACAAATAGTCTTTTCAAAAAAAAACAACAAAGCTATGTGGACATGGCTATCGCCAAAGAAAAGGAGAAGCCAAATTGATTATATATTGACCAATAGCAAAGAAAACATCTCGAACTTTGAAATCATATCAAATCTTACATTTCCAAGCGATCATCGTCTCTTGAGAACCAAATTACAAATCACACCGCTTAAAAGAAGTAGAGCGAATTTCAAAAGTTATAAAACCAAGCTTAATTCTTTAGACGAAAAAGTGCAGTACGAACATTTCTTAAAAACTAATATAAAAGAAATTGAAATACGTGAAACCGAAAATGTAGAGTCCGCGTACAACAAAATTAAAAATATTATAATCACCAGTTTAAATTCAGTACGACAGGAACCCGCAACGAAACGAGAGACTATCCCTGCTCACATAAAATGTCTTATTGCATGAAGAACTGAACTAACTCGGAAGAAAAATCTGACTAAAGAAGAAAAAGGTGAACGTACTTACCTGTATAAACACATCTACAAACTATTGAAACGGGAACGTACGGAACGGAGAATGAAGGAAATCAGAACACAGCTCGAATTAACAGGTAGCTTAAAGAGAGGTCTAAAGAATCTCGATACCTCAAAACGATGGATACCGTATTTAAAAGAAGATTTCACGGGAAATAAAATATTGACAAGATCTCAAATAATTGAAAAAGCAACAACATTTTTTACCAACTTGTACACATCTAAAGATATTCCTACAGAAATTGAATTGAGCAACCAGTACTTTACTACTACGACTCTAGATAGATTCTCTACAAACGAGGTAATAAAGAAAATAGAATCTCTAAAAACTGGCAAAAGCAACGGGCCAGATGGAATTTCAAATGAAGCACTGAAATTGGGGAAATTTGTATTAGCGCCATACATAACAACTTTATTTAATAAGATACTTAATAACAGAACAATACCTAAAGAATGGGCGCAATCTGATATAATTCTGCTTTATAAAAAAGGAGATCCTGCCAATATTGGAAACTACAGACCAATAAGCTTGCAATCAAATATATACAAATTATTTGCTTCGTGTCTTGAGAACCGTCTTGCAGTATACACAGAGAATTTTCAGCCACCGGAACAGGCAGGTTTCAGGAAAAATTTCTCTACAACTGACCACATTCACACTTTAAACCTGATAATGGAGAAATATATAGAGCGAAATAGACCGCTCTACCTGGCATTCATAGACTACGCCAAAGCTTTCGACTCTATATCACATAAAAGCATATGGAAGGCTCTACAAGAATGCGAGGTACCATCGGAAACTATAGATCTCATAAAAGACATTTACTCCAAAAGCAAAAGTTGTGTAAAGTTAGAGAGTCAGGGCCGTGAAATAAACATTTGTAGAGGCACTAGACAGGGTGACCCCTTATCACCTAGAATTTTTATAACTGTGCTCCAAAGTATTATGAAAACTTTGAAATGGGAAAATAAAGGAATATACATAAATGGGAAACTCCTCAATAACCTTCGATTCGCGGATGACATTATACTTTTCTCTGAATCAGCATCTCAGTTACAGAAAATGATTACTGAACTTAATGATGTAAGCAATACGGTCGGATTAGAACTAAATGCTCTGAAAACTAAAGTCATGACAAATCATAACATTATACCAATAAGAGTTAACAGCAATGAGTTAGAATACGTTCAAAGTTATGTTTACCTAGGACAACAAGTATCTTTCTCTAAAACACGGCTTGAAGATGAGGTTAAAAGAAGAGTTAACATAACTTGGAATAAATTCTGGAGCAATAAAGAAGTTCTCAAATCAGACCTCCCCGTAAAACTAAAGAGGAAAATAATGGACTCATGTTTGCTGCCCTGTCTCACATACGGCAGTCAAACATGGGTATACAACACTAAGATAAAAAACATAATACAAGTCTGCCAGAGAGCAATGGAGAGGAGTGTACTAAAGATTCGAAGAATAAACAGAATTAGAAATGAAGACATAAGAAAAAGAACAGGAATCATAGACGCTTTGGAACATTCTCAAAGATTGAAATGGAAGTGGGCGGGCCATATTGCACGTATGGATAAAGAAAAATGGTCATATAGAGTAACTACCTGGCAAGGACCGCCTAACAAAAGAAGAAAAGGTAGACCTAGAGAAAATTGGGTAGATGATATAGTACGAAAAGCGGGAACAAACTGGATCACCAAAGCGAATAACAGACCATTGTGGGGGAAAATGGAGGAGGCCTTCACTCATAAAGGGGTCCATAATAATGTATGAAAAAAAAAAAAAAAAAAAAGAAACTTGTAAAAATGGAAATAAACGAGGCTATAATAATAATAATAATACGCGTACGCTGCCTTAGCTATTGGATATAATTGAAAACATTGTATGAAAACTTTATGCATCTTAAAAAGTTCTACAAAAAAGTCCGCGATAGCATATATCTATCTTTTATATTTTGGCAAATATATAACTTTTTGTGTTTTAAAAAATCATTTAATTCATATGTTTTACGTTTACGTCATTATTTATTTTGATTTTATAAATTTATAATAAATATATTAATTTTTAATTTAAAATTAATATATTTAATAATTATATTTAATAGACGGATGTCGAACGCTGCCGAACGCAAATACCGATTGTGCTTCTTTGTCGCTCGTTCCACGCTCTCGCTTGCACTTCAAGCCCTACATGGAACGCCTCAAAGCGAGGTAACGCCGCATGAGTCATGTTTTTTCGTGCGTGCAGCCGGCTCTATCGAATTATAAGACGTTGTCACGTCAAAAAATCAAATTTGAATCACTTATTAATTGAATATGTTAAATTGAAGATACAAAATAATGTCGATATTGAGAAAACAGACGTGACTGCAGCGACGCTACGGCGGCTGTGAGCAGATGGAATTTGTTTGCTTTCTAATGTGTGATAAGACTTCCTACAGCCAAGCCTTAGGTACGCTTTTCTAAGGATATTTCTTTCCTCTTGACTTCCGAGTCAGCACAGTATCGTATGAAATTCTCTTTTCCTTTTCTCTTCCTTTCCATTTCTTCTCTTCTCGCCATTATTTATCGAAGCCCATAATTCCCCTATTCGTCTTTGCCGGAGAGCATGCGCTTTATTAAGTTTGCGGAGTTCAAGGCACTGTTTGCTCTTTGTGCCGCTGATCTCAAGTCATTGCAGGTACGCTACAAGTACTTACCTGTGCCTGCTTCACAGATATATCTTAATTGTTTTATATGACACTTCACAGATTTACATAGATGAAACACACATAATATAGTCTGTGTTCAGGCACGCATGTACGTACCCGTGCACGACATCTTTGATCTGCGTGGCGAACTGGTGTGGCTGCAGCGGCGCGACCTGCGCCAGCGCCTCCGTGTGTCGCTCCAGCGCGCTGCGCAGCGCCGCCGCCGCCGCCGCTCCGCCGCGCTCAGCCGCCGCACGCGCCGCCGCCTCGGTGTTCGCTGCGACTGTAACATGATGATGTCTTTTTTGACGTGTCCACCAACAGCGACTCTTTGGCTCAAATGTCTGGAGTGCGCCCGGATGTGACTGGCGAATCCAAACATAGTTTTGAAAATCCGGTTGCACGACACGCAGAACTACTGGCCAGTACTGGCTGTGAGCACATGTCACAGACAGTCAGTAGCAGTGCGTCAGTCCACTACTCACACTCCTTGGTGCCGTTCTGGAAGGCGTGGTTGACCTGGCGGAAGATTTGCGTGTGCGCCTTCTCCATGGCGGGCACCACGCTCTCGAACAGCGCCTCGCGGAACGCGTCGCGCACCATCTCCGACAGCGACTTGGCGATGGCCGTGCTCAGCCGCTCCATTACCGTCTGCGAGACGACACAGCTAGTGAGATACAAGGTCAAATGTCATGGCGCGTCAATGAGCCCCAACCGATGCGTGTGCGTGCTCACCTTGCTGTTGACCAGCTTGTCGATGTTCTCGCGCAGCAGGCGGTCGGTGGCGGACAACTTGGCGGCCAGCTCGTTCTGCAGCGCGTTCGCCAGCGGCTCCAGCGCGCGCGCCGCCCCCGCTCCTGCCGCGGTCGCCGCCGCAGTGCTGGCCGCCTCGCCCATGCGCGCTATCCGATCCCATCTGCGGACAACGCTATGTTAGTGTATGTCCTGAGTTATGGCGCACAAAACAAACCCTGGACAAGTTTTAATTGTGTGTATTAAGAGCGAGTACTTGATGTTTTTTTATAGGAAATTTCGTGCGCCCAAGACTCCATATGCGTGAAGCGCCGTTAGTCAGGGTATACCATAATACATTTACAATTTCCCTATACTGCGGAAAATAATTAAAAGGTCCATGATTTGTTTTTGTGATGAATGCAAACTGGCAATTGTTTCGACCATAAGTTTTAGCTACTTTAGATAGTCACATATCATCAGATACTGGAATGGCTTCGAGATTAAAGCAGAATAAAAGCTATGTACCTCAGTGCGCTGGCATTTCCAGAGCGTACACTAAATTGATAAATCAATAATGAACTTAAAGTCCGGTGCCAAATATTTCAATGAATGCAAGCTTTACTTTTTTTTAAGTTAGGTTTGCGTTTGTCTGCAATCACGCCTGATGGTAAAATGCGCATTACCAAGAATTTTTAAGCAATGACAAGAAATTAGCAGGATGTGTTTCTTTTGTACACTTTTGCTAGTTTCCTACAATTGCCCAGTGAGACTTAGATGCGCGTAAAACTCGCATGGCAGAGTGCTAATGAACGTTACCTGCTGCTGAGCGCGGTGTCGATGGTGCTGACGATGCGCTGCAGCGTCTCGTCGGACAGCGCGTGCGGCGCCTGCTGCTCGCCGTGCATAGCAGCCAGCGTGCGCGAGTGCACTGACGTACGTTCTAAAGAAAACAAACGTCTATTTTCACCCATTTGTTTGAAAAAGACAACTTGGTCCGCCTATAAGAGCACCCAGAGGTGGTGTTTTCTATAACAAACTTTTAGCGGGCAGTAATGAGTTTTTAATCCTCTTAATAAGTGCACCGTAATTATCTTTGCCGCGCTCCTGAAAGCCTTAGAACTGACGCAAGATATGTAATGGATAATTTATTAATTATCTGCAAATCTGTAAATCCTGAGATATCCTATACGAAATGAAAGCCTATGATAATTTTATTGAATGGAGAAATACTGCGCGCCCGACTTGTCGCTCGTCGCTTTGCACTTATTCGCTTACCTATTAAAGTATCGAGCTTCTCTTCAATCGTCTGCAAGCGTTGCTTAGTGTATTCATCTACGACGTATCGCCGCAGGCTCTCACGGGCGCGCTTGGCAGTGAGCAAGGGCGCGAGACTACGCGCTCGACTTTTCGTGTCGCTTTGCGCTGGTTCGCTCGTGATTCTCGAAATTCACGGTCTTGCTTTTGAAAAACGGAGTTCTATAAAAGAACAAGAGACAGATAAATGAACTGAAATACATGACTATTAACTCAGCTAAAATCCTAATCCAAAACGCGAAATGACTTCCAATCGCAATTCAGATATGCACTGGATAATCTATTAATGTGTTATGAAAAACTTGTAAATCTGTAAATCTTCAGTAAGTGAATATTTACTGATGATTTTAACGAATTATTTTGCTTTGAAACAGGCTATTTTATTAAAATTTTAATAATTGAATTGCATAACCAACCAAAATGAACACAAGTATCTCTGCCTTTTCCCTACGCTACCCGCTTATGCACTTATTTATCTAATTAACCACTTTATTGAACTGTCGTGAGCTAATGTTTTGACAACGACTGCAAGAGTTATTTTGTTGTTTAACATTTGAATTATTTACTTACTTAATTTTTGAATTAAAATAATTAGATTATTTTCAATTCAAAAATTTTTATTTATTATGTCAACTTTTATTTTTTATGTCATGAATATTAATCAAATATCTTTGACCATAATGGTATATTAATTTGATAACTATAAGAATTATCTACATGAAATTAGGAACAGTTATTTAAAAAAGTGATCTAACGTCATTGAAGTAAAAAAATATATTTTCAGTTTAAATAAAAAGAGGCGAGCTTGAAATTTCAAAGTAAAGAACTATATCGAGTGGCATATCATTTTGTACATTTGTGGATTTGATTTGTAATTAAATATTATTATAACTAATTATTAATTTATCAAGATAATTACAACAATTATTATTTGGTACAAGATTTATCAGCATATAGAGGTCAGGGATATGTAAATATAAATTAAAATTTGTTGTAAATATAATATTTAAATATACGATGTAAAAAAATGAACGCTCGACTCCACACCATTTATGTTGTCCTATTTTCACGAGAAGCGTCATGTCAATAAAAGGCGCCATGGTAACCGTCAATCGAAGCGATTACTTATTGCGCATTAGACTTGCAAATTAGACTGTATAACAATACGATAAGACATACATTACAATGTTATTTTGTGTATAAAAACATAAATACATCCTAGTGTGTATAAAATATCTTGGGACACTTTTGACGTAAATTTTGCATTAGACCCGAAGTCCATAGTATTAATATGTCAATGCTGAAATATTATGAAATATATACTGAAATATTATGAAATATTATGATATATATATGAAATATTATAAGTGAACTTCTCAGGGTATCTACGTTGAAAGGACGACGACGTCTGCGAAAATATATTATTTTAGAATCCTTTTGAGAAATGAGTTATATAAATCTATTAGAATTAAAATTGTGACATGACTAGAATAGAGCTTCAACGCAAGATCCTACATGATTTGTTTGGGCAAGGAGAATAATTTGAGCAGAAAAGGTGGGCGTTGACCAGTCACAAAAGGTGCCTTTAAACCTACATCCGGGGTTTTTCGCTCTCGTTTCCACGATTGACCCGGCACCCGCACGGTGAATCCATGGAATGCTTAGATATTCGTCGTTTTTAAGGTTCGAGATTTTTGAAAATTCAACATCGAACACAATTAATTAATAGGGAATGCAAATGGCAGTTTCATTAAAAAATTCTAAAATTTTTAGCATGACTATGTATTAGAATACTAACTTGCGTGAGTAAGTTTCGCCGGCGGGGGCGGTTTCTCGGACGGGGTGTACAGGTCAGCGGGGAACAGCGCTGCGGCCGGCACCAAGCTGTCTGCGACGGGCGCGATGGTTTCTGCTGCACTCTCTGTCTCCTGAGCATTCTGTGTTGTGATGTTTTCCTCTTCTTCCTAATGTAAAATAGTGAATATTTAAGCTTTCCGAGTAGTGGAGCATAGGTCAAATATTCGTAATTTTTTTAGTTACTAATGGTCAATCCGCCGGAACGGCGGGGCACGCAGGGAGCTCCTCATCAAATGCACAGTCTATGCGACGTCGGATAAGTTATAATTGTCAAAACTCAAAAACGATCAAGCGATAACGTTAATTGCTCGACGACCGAGTTTAAAATAAGTCTGATACTATAAAGTCTTGTAAAAGTGTAAAATTTTCTAGTCAATATCATAATTAATAACGATTCGATATCCACCTGGGTTGATTGAGATTTTTTTTATTGATCCCAGTCTGGAAAGTGGAAGACTTTACTGTACTTCTCTACTCCAGCGTCACATTGTAGGGCTACAGAAGTGGGATACATCTCACCATGTCGGTGTAGAAGGGCTGGTCGTTGTGTCCCATGATCTCCTGCACCTCGCGGCTCGGGCTGGAGCCGCCTGACGCTTTGTTCTCGTTGAGAGGCGCCTCTTCGTTTAATCCTGGACAATTATTGTTTAAATTTTTTAACCATCTTATAACTATTAAACTAATACAAATTGTATGTACTTTATTGTATTGAGTATTGTGTTATCTATACTAATATTATAAAGAAGTAAGTTTGTATATGGATCTGTTGGGGCTAATCTTCGGAACTACTGATCCGATTAAAAAAATTCTTTCACCAGTAGAAAATTATCGGTCAGTGTCATAAGCTAAATTTTATATTTGTATTATGTATATTAGCCGAGTTATCACTGTTTTAGTAGCGCAAGTCGTCGGAAAGGAAAATCTATTGAATCGGCTTTATGCCTTGCAGCGCATGCGCTACCTTAACTATTTTTACAATTTACAGTTATTATTTCAATTTATATATAAAATAATTTAACATTAAAGTTGACAGCTATTACTCTAGCTCTTCTTTCTACAAAAGTGTCTTTGCAAATATGCACTGTCAATATTGACAACAGCATTTACCAAACCAGATCAGTACCTATAAAAGTAATGAAATCAGCTTGTTTGTTGGCCATTGCCATTTCAGCTACTATTCAAATGTAATACTGTAAAATATACAATTTTTTTGAATAAATTTTACATTTTTGTAAGCGTTGGACCCAATTTCGTGTTTTTACCTTGTCCCGTAGGTATTATTTCAGAATGCATCGTCACTAAATATGTGTAAAAACATAATAAATGCCTAATCGCCTGGTAGTCTAGGTGGTTGCTAGACCACCCAGGCCTAACCCGCAACTCAGTCGATCGTGATGAGGTAAATCGACAGCTGTCACAGAGATGAATGAACGTGTCTAAGCTCACCTCCGGAGAGCCCCGACTTGTTGGATATTTCAGGCGTGGCCGACAGAGGCGGGTCGTCGTCGTCGCGCTTGCCTGGAGAACTGGGAAACAATTAGATTCACTTTAAAATTCAGTTTATTTGCATAAAATATTAATGACTCATAAAAAACGCCTAGTACACAATAAAACTCTTTTCCCTGTTTCACTCCAATACTTGAAATAATGAAGTCTAAAGTATTAATCAAAATTTTTAGTTTTTAGAAATTCAATATTATGTTTACTTTACTGGTCCTGTATAGTGAAAGCCATGGGCTTGAGTGAGTTGGTTTGATATAAACCTAATATAAAGACAATATGGTATTATCAATATTTGAAATACAAAGATCACTAGTATAAGAAGGTGAGACTACCTTGAGGAACTCCACATATATGGTTGTCCCATAATTATTTACAAAAATGATATCAAAATACACCGGTAATCTAATCCATAATATTTAACGAAAATAAGATTTTACAAATGTAAAATTTTAATTTGAAAGCGGATGAGATGTCCCAACTTTAAATCATATTCAGAAATGAAAAAGATATACCTCACCACTGGAACAACAAGGTAGTCAATTAAAAAAAATTAAAATCCCTTGATATGCCCTACAGCTTTAATATTATTAATTTTAAAGACTAATATTTAAAGCTGTATTATCTGAGTAAGTAATCATTTTAAAGTAGGAAGATTTGAAATACAAAGATTTTTTTTTATAATTTTCACTAATGTAAATTAAGCACTCGCTTAGAAAATGCCTTCACTCTTGTTTTAAAGAAGTTTGTAACTTCAGAAAAACGAAACGCTAGGAAGCTTGGATCAAGGGATATACTTTCCTTTTTATTTAATTATTATTAGTTTAGGAACTCCACGTATATGTTATGTTCCATAATTATTTAACAAAAATGACTATTACCTACCTATAACAAAATACACGATATAAACGTGGTAATCTTAATCCATAATATCTAGCGAAAATTACGAGGGTATGTTGAACGTATTCCTACATATTTAATATCCTGATACAATTAAACAGTAACTTCTTCTAGCAGCTCATTCTTGATTAATAAATATTTGAGGTTATAAGATAAAAGCTTTCATATCTCTTTCCTCCCAACTTTTCAAACTTACTTACCATTTGCTTTTTTCTTAGTTACGTTATGTTCTACAACTGCTAATAAGTTTCTACTTTGAACGCTATCGTTTTCTTCGGGTCCAAAGGTACATACCATCTCGCCATTTTGCTTTCGAAGGTTCTAATTGATTAAGAAACTTAGGAATTTAGATTGTCAAAGGCTTTTCATCGGACAGGACGAAATTTAAAGACAATCAGTTGAAATGCAGAGTATTATACAAGTCGTTCTGTGTCTTAACATACCTGAAAGCATCTGGAGTCATGAGGTTCAGCGGCGGAGGCAGCGACGAGGGCGACTCCGGCCGGGGCCCCATCAGACTGCCAGGTTGCGTCTGCAAATTATATTTATTTATTTATTCAGAGCTTCATTTTTATTGTTTCGTTATATGCGTGCAGTCCTGACCTGCGACCTCATAAGTAAGTTCTTGAGATGCTGCGTCTGCTGCTGGATGATGGTGGACGGCAGAGCGCTGCCCGCCGCGTCCGCCTCGCCGTCCTCCAGGGCCAGTACCTCTAGGTCTGGTTACATTACATGGATTTCATTAGATTTAGTAAAATAATGCATGAGATTATTATATTTGATTTGAGGCTACTTACCGTGCAGCTGGTCTTCGGGCGCACACGGCTCGTATTCCAGCTCGGCCTGCTGCAGACTCTTAGGGTGCACGATGTACAGCTTGACGCGCACACGCAACCCGTTGCCCAGACGCGGTTCCCCGTCCTCCTGTCACATAGCAGATATCATCATCTCTTAGGGCGCACATGTTGATCAAATAGGACGTTGTATAATTTATTTACTAAAATTAATAAATTTTTAGAACATACATATGTCAGCGTAAAGGCTTTGTTGCGCGAAACATTTGTATCTGTGGTCCATTAAAACGAAACAACCCCATCAGGTTTAGGCTCGTTTGATTCGCATTGACGACTACTTTGATCCTATATGACGACCTCCATGGCGCAGTGGTATGCGCGGTGGATTTATAAGACGGAGGTCCTGGGTTCGATTCCCGGCGGGGCAGATTGAGATTTTTCTTAATTTGTCTTGGTCTGTCTGGTGGGAGGCTTTCGCCGTGGCTAGTTACCACCCTACCGACAAAGACGTATCGCCAAGCGATTTAGCGTTCCGGTACGATGTCGTATAGAAACCGAAAGGGGTGTGGATTTTCGTCCCACTCCTAACAAGTTAGCCCGCTTCCATCTTAGACTGCATCATCACTTAACATAAGTTGTGATAGCAGTCAAGGGCCAACTTGTAGTCGATAAAAAAAAAATATATGGTAATAACAAAAACAATTGAAATTTCTAAAAAATTGCGGAATCGACGGACACATCGCAGCAAGAATTCCTTACCGCTAGGCTACAGTTAGTAACACCTACAGACTAAGGTACCGACGGTGCGCAAATTATGCATTGACTCACATGGTGTAGGTCGTAGTCATCAGGAGAGTCTGCTTCGCCGCCCGAGCCGTTTCTGTGGAAGGGATCCGTGCAGCTTGACTGGCACTTCCCTTGTTTCTCCTCTGTTGACAATAGTATGACAATTAAGACTCTTGTAACAACATTTACTCAGAACGCTAATAGATGGCGCCACAAGTACGTTTGATCGTGATATCGACTTTCCAATGTTTACTACATAAGACTCCGTCTGGTATGTTTATCAGGTATGGTTCCCTCGCAGCGCACACAGGCGACATACGCGGGCTTGATCGCAATGTAGCGGAAACCACTCCCAGACCCGATGCCCAGAAACGATGGATTTTTGACACCTAGACACCTGAATATCATCGAACTGCTACATTTGCGAACTTGGACTGATATATGTATACTCGTACAGTGTTTTTTGTGGTGAGTGAACAGGTGTTTCATAGGCCGCTTTTAGTAAACACATCATTTAAGAAAGAAGAAGAAAAAGGAAGTCCCATGCTCAGCACATTCAGGCTCTTGTGTAAGAGATCATTCAAGAAAGCACTCACCAGCGTCCACAATGCAGAAGCTCAGCACGGGGTACCGCAGCAGGAACTGTGAAATGCTCTTGCAGTACGCCATCGAGTCGTCACTGTCGCGTGCCATGCTCAGCACATATAGGCTCCTGCAAAAGAATGTACCGTACACACCATGCAGACAACCAAGCTTCACATCCACATTTACGTCACATTTCATCCAATTTACTCAAAACCTTGACAAATTGTATACTAAAACCTTCCTCAGGAATCACTCAACATTGGTGGTAACTTCATGATGATGATGGTGATGATGATGTTGATATACCTTGCACTATAATCCGACAGCAGCAGGTAGTTGGCGCTGATGTCGAGCATGGCGTTCATGCCCAGGCACTCGGAGCCCAGCGGCGGGGTGAAGGTGATGGTCTGCAGGCAGTTCCACGACTTGCACGACCAGATCTTGATGGACGTGTTGTTTTCTGCGCCCGTCACCGCGAACTTCCAGAACTGGACGCTGGAACTATAATATATATTTCTCTGGCTCACAGAGATATCCTTCAAAAGGAGAGGATTTTGAAGTGACTGACAGAACTAACTCTGTGAATATTAATTACATTGCTGACATCCCAATAGCGATAGATACTGTCTGCATTAATTTTTCTTTTCACCAATTAAAAAAATAATTACTTAAAATGAAAAACAATAAATTTATGTCCCAGGGGTCATAACCCCATAATTTAACCTTAACAAGTTAACTGCAGAGTTCAGCAGTGTTAGCAGCTCTGGCTAGGAGACTTACTCAGTGAGGTAGTTCTTGTGGTTGTCAAGGAAGAACAGGCTGTTGAGCGGCTTGCCGTCGTGCGGCTGCCACTTGTGCAGGCAGCGCGGGCTCTCGTTGTTCAAGTACACCTGCACCATTTCACACCTGCATTATTATCCTCGTACTGACTTTAATCAACATTTGAATTTAGAATTACTTATGTGGGTTTAATATACCGACTATAACGGACATGTTAAAGAAAACTACGTGAAGGGGTTACAATAATACTTATGTCGTTAATTAAAATGATAAAAGACTGAAAGTCGTGTTTAGTTCATACATCCCATATAGCAGGTATATAATGTGCATTGTATTACATGTGCAATAAGTCGGTACCTGCGCGAACATGACGTATCCGTCGGCGGAGGCGGTGGCGAGCGCCGTGCCGTCGGGCGAGAAGGCGGCCGCGGTGACGGCGCCCACGTGCTTGCCCGCGCTCTGCCCCGCGCCCGTGCACAGCGCCTCGCTCGCCGCCACACTGCCGCCGCCCGCGCACGCCGCCGCCAGCGCGCGCACGTTCCATATGCGCGCTGTGACACAGGAGCGCTCATTGTACAACCAAACTACGAACTGCATTGTCTATCTATTTCAACCTGTCTATACTTATAATAAAACTGTAACAGGTCTAATTCTATTGAAGATATTTTTAATATATGCCTATTGAGCAGACAATGCCCAGTTGTCATGCCTACTACTAGTGCTATGTTGGTTTTGCTTTGTGACAGTAGATGCCTTGTCTTCTTCTTGTCGGATGACAGGAACATTTTTGATTGCCTGTACTGACATCCCCTCTAGAAATATACAGAAATATATAAGTATATTACTGACAGAGCCCATACCGTGGTTGGCGTGCGTGGTGAGCAGCAGGCGCGCCACGTCGTCGTCGGGCGAGTCATCCTCGTCGGGGATGTAGGGGCACCACACGACACGGTGCATGCTGCCGCCCGCGCCCGTGTCCTCGCGCACCTCTGCCGTCGCTGTCACCCTACACACCAGCAGACCCTACTTCATCATTTGATATGGCAGAATATGACATCAAATATGAACAACTAACATATACTACAAAACCAATATAAAACTCTGGGACAAGTAAATTACAAATAATGATATCTTACGATAAAACATTTTCATTCACTTCTATTTCATATATGTAGAAGTTTCCCATCTCATCTATGCAGGCTAGCACCACTTGATCTTGAATGTGAGCAAATGCAAGATCTTGCACCTACAAAAAAAATCACTATTACAATCAAAACACATTTAAAAGTGTTGTATAATTAAAAAAATAAATAATATCTATATATACCTCTCCTTTCATCCCCTTGATGAGAGTTCTCTGATCAGTTCCAGGTTTAGGATTATAAACTACCCTCACCATACCAGTCTTTGATGCCCCAGAGTTGGCACCAACAGGAGCTGCTGTAAGAACAGTTTTATAAATATTAATTTAGGTACAATTTATAGAAAAGTTTTTATTTTAACCTTTATTTTTTTTAATTATAATTCATAAGCACTTTGTGCACATACAACAAAATGAGTAGAAGTGACTTAATGCATGTCAAAGGAGCTCATTTTAAGTCTACACCTAAGTGACAGAATCTATGTAATAATAAGACATAATATTTCTGAGTGTGAGGACTTTTTTTAATTTATTTAAATTGCCTCAGTTATCAAAGCCCTAAGTCTTAACATTAACAAGTTTACAGAAATGCCAACTAGTACCCATAGTACTAGAACATCCCCAAATAAAAATTGTAAAATCCTTAATTAACCTGCACAAGGAATAAAACCCGATATCTCAGAGACAAAGTAATTTTTTTACTTTTTTTCTTACAATATTGTCTCGTGGAATGATTGGCTGCTTGGAAGACATTTGCTTTAAGTGATAAGACCTCTTTATTTATCCATATATTATAAATGTCTATTATTGACGTGTATTATATTATATTGATTTAAAGCATTAAATAAATAAAAAACATTTAACTTTTTTTCTACATAAATAAATAATACATAACTATAAACAAATTTCAAATACCTATAATACTATAAGCAAAGAAGTTTCCACTGATATGAACTGCCAGCAACTGCCCGGGGTAGAACTTGGCCTGCCAGTGGTAGTCCACCAAGGTCTTCAGCTTTATCTTGGAGCTGCCGTGGTCATGGGTGCCAGGGTTAGTTGTTACAACCGTATTGGTAGAGTAGAGCTCCAAACTGCATATCTCATCATCTTCAGAAAATGATCTGAAAAAGAACATAGAAGAGAAAATTTTTTAGATGCTAGGAAATCTTGACTGCAGATAATATGTAAATAATTTGTACAGGGCACCCTACACATTCCTACATTACCTGCTCACAGTGACATACAGGAGGCTTATGGATGAAGGCTAACTGGAATTATTGAAAGTGGAAGGCCTAGAAGAAATAACAATACATAAGGACCAAATAAATAAAGGTCAAGTCAAGAGTGGCCTAAACTGACAAACTTGTATGAAGGGATTAATAAAAATGGAAGTGGAAGCTAAGGAAGTATGCAAGGACCAAGGCAAATAGAAAAATATAGTTTTCTTGTATATGTTATGTTATGTATGTATGGATACTAAAGCCAAACTCCATGTAGAATGCTTATCAACAAACAAATTAAAAATGAAGGTATAAATCACTAGTTATTTTACACCAAATTTTTTTAATTAACTTGTTAATGATGAATTCATGACAATAAATTAGATAAGTAAGCTTAAAACTGATTAATATATACAATATCTTCTAAAAAAGATATTAATTTTAACAAAACATAATTTTAAATTTATTAGGCATAAAATGTGTTTCATTTTCGCATTTTCTACCTTCATTTTAAATTTGTTTGTTGATATGCTTTCCACATTGATTTTGGCTTTAGTAAAGTGGTGTGCAAGCTTGTCAAAATTAAAAATGAAGGTAGAAATCACTAATCATTTTAGAGAGTTAATGCAAATCATGATACTAATTAGATTATAACATATATCATTTATTTTTAATATTTTAAGCAAATTTTTTTTGGACATGGGCATTTTCTACCTTCACTTTTAATTTGTTTGGAAATAACGCTACACAATTAGATAATTACATATATCATTTATTTTTTATATCAGCTGAATCTGTGGATCTACCTGGTACTGTAGGTTTTGTTGTAATCCTATTATTTTTCTGCAATTTTTATGTTTGCCTTACCTTTCTGACTTTATCGTCAAGGGCATGGCCCCCGGTTCAGCCCTCCCCTAGATGCGGAGCTTAGTGGAAAGTTTAGCTTTTCGTCAAGTTGTAAAACAAAAATAAGCAGTGTCAAAGTACTTTCAACGCCAAAGTAAACTATTTGAAGGTTATATTTAATTAGTACATCCATTTACAGGCATGTATCTTTATAATTAATTCATTTACATCTACTTATTTCAGTTTTCTAAGCTTTTATGTCAATAGTAAAGTTTTATACCAATGTAAAATTATAAATCAAAGTTTCTCACATTGTCTGAGTTGTCTCCGATAGTTTCGGAAGCATTGAAGTGGGTTGCATTTTTGGGCTAGTTGTTTATTTCACACATTAATCATGAAAATCACTGTATTGCACCAGTTATAATGCGAATTATTCATAAAAATTAGAAAATTTTACCGAACGCGACAGAAAAGCCGACTGACATTCGACATAAAATGAAACAGATTATGTCATAAGTGTATTAATTATTTTACCAATGATTAAAGAATAAGCCTGGGGTTTGACTGTAACCTCACAAAAATTACCTAAACTTTCCTTTCCGTCTATTGGCGTAAGCCATATGAAAATCTGCTAATATTTTTTTAGTTTCTCGTAAACAGATAAATAGACAAAAGACGGAGTTTTGATGAATAATAAATTAGGTGTCTGTAGGCTTAAATAGGTTAGAGTACAAAGCCTTAGAGCCAGTTATCAAATAAAATTCAACAATAACCACTCTGGTTTTTCGTCTATAACATTCAGTTTGACAGCTGACAAGACAAGGGGAGTGAATTGATTTTTCGAAAATGGTGAGATTTTTATTAGTTTTGTAATCATTTAATTAATATTTACTATACAATAACATGCCTGTTATTATTACAGTCGTTGACAGACAAGATAACGATGTTAATGGCGCGCCCAGGGGGCGAGAATGCCCAGAAAGATGACATACCCTGGTGGATGCGCTACGCTGGTCGAGGGCTGGGAACAGTTGGCAGTTTTAGTATGTATATCTTTATTGTTTATTGAACGTTCTTTGCACCGAGTAAATGACCTGAAGTTGTAATTACATCGCAATAAAAAAAGGGGCAACAATTATTATCTTGGGCTTTATCTTATCAGCTCAGCTGGCATCCAAACAATGTTCAGGAGAAAACAAAAGCTTCTTTCAATAATAATTTAATGTAAAAATCAATGTATAATTAGTAATTAATCCATCATGGATCAGGTGTGACTGTAATGTACTTAAAAGTGGCACCTGGCTGCTGCTTCAATCCATGAAGAATTAATCAGAAGACATTATCTGTTTCCTAATAAATATCGTAAATGGGCGACTGTGGGCTAAGATTATGAGCATGGCTAATCAAATATCCTAGCGTTCAATCTGGCAAATGTGAGAAACAACACACAAGCTTACAACTTAACATACCTATAAAATGTTGTCAGCGAATAAGCTTACTAAATCAACAATAAGTTTCTTCTTAGCATCTGACAAGTCTGTTTCTAGAAAAACTATAAACAAAGATAATTACATCATTCAGCCATTGCTGTTTCCCTGTTGATTAAAGTACTTTACTAATCTATTTTATCACCCAAATTGTACCCAAATTGTTGGCAATGAATGGTAATAATGTCTACACCCACTAACAAATCAACTTCCTACAGTTATATATATATATATATCTTACATAATACCTATGTGCTATGAATTGCTATAGCTGGCTTAAATTTTTGATGATATTGCGAATGCAGTGCATGTATACTAATATTATAAATGTGAATGTAACTAGTTTGTTTGTTACTCAACCACTGGACCAATTTAAATTAAATTTTTTACAAGAGATACTCTAGAACCTGAAAAAAGATACAAAAGAACTATCTCAAAATAATTTCACATGGATATATGCTCATATAAAACATGGTTCTGTTAATATTCAAATTAGATTAATAAAGTTACAATTTTATTATGTTTGTTTTGGCTGAGAGAACAGAGCCAGAGACTTGTGACACGGGTGTAGGTTTAAGGGTACCCTTAGTGATGCGCGTCAACATTCACCTCGTCTGTTCAAGTTGTTCTCCCTGCCCAGCCAAATTCGGAAGGACTCTACTAAAGCAGCTTTGGACACTCGTTCCAATATGGAGCTTACTGCACTTCTAGTAAGGCCAAGGTCTTTTAGCAGGTTGTAGAGAGACTTTTTTGGTTAGTTCATTAGTAAGGTCATAATATTTATTCACTTTGAATACATGGTCTTTAGGGATGTTTGTTTCCCACCGCACTGTAAGCTCAACAAGTATGTACTATATGTTTGATTTGTTTGGAAAAAAGAAATATGTCCAGTCTCGATGTCGTAATAGCTAAGTCTTCTGGGATTTTATAGTGCTTTTCATACGTGTCCATTAATATAGTCCAATCAGGAGCAGAGCCCAGAATTGAATAAGGGGAATTTGTACTTGAGCCTGCTTTAACAAAGTTAGCTTGTCTTTTATTCATCGTCAACCTTCTTTGAGCTCTAGCTACTGAAAGGCTTATAGCTTCACGTATGATTTCTAGTACTCTATCGTGGCGGCGTGTGTAAAGACCCCTGTCCAGGAGCACCTTGCATCCTACCAATAAGTGCCTTGCAGTGCCCACTGCCTCACCACAGGTATAGCAAGACTTTTCCGAAGTTACTCTGATCTGGGAGAGTCAGTTGAAAGGAATTAAGATAAACTTTTCCCCAATCTAGAGGGATACTAAGTTAACTCGTTTTGCATTTCTAGATTCATGGCATGCACTTTGTAGTGTCCTCATCTTGTTTAAGAAAAGATTTTATTATGTCTTGGCTGAGCCCCTGTCATAAATTGTTTGTAAAATTGAAACCTAGAGTCAAGTTTTCTGGCACCCTCGTCCTTAGGAAGTGATGCAACTAATTCGTCCTGGGACTTAAAAGTAACTCTGAGGTGTTTATAGAGTTCCGATGGCCTTTTTAGTTTTAACCCAAAATTATTGTAATCTCTGAATAGAGTTGAAGGGTCAGCCAAGAGTGCTAGACCAAACCAAAACTTCAATGTTTTTATGACATTTGCATCTAGTTTTGCCAGATGGGTTCTGCCAATCTGGTAAAACTAAGGAACATTTATATTACGTAGTAAAGCAGTTTGTGGGTTCTACGAAACATCCTTAAAGTAGAAACCTTGGCTGGCACCGACTCCATTATATGGCACTAGTAGCCAAAAAGCTATCAATACCGAGACAAAAATCGAAATTGCTGTAAGCGTGTCTCCAAAATTTTAAGAGCTTCTTCAATTTCCTCAGGATATCATCATCAGATTCTAACATTATGACAATGGGACCACCTTGGAAGTATGCCCTTTCTAATAAAAAAAGAATTATCAAAATCGGACAACACTGTAAAAAGTTGTGTGTGGTCATACATAAAAAAAAACGTGTCGAATTGATAACCTCCTCCGTTTTTTTTGGTCGGTTAAAAATAAAATTGATGATGAAATTGATTTCATAAAATTGGACTTCTTTTTATTAAGAAAGGTTAAAGTTTTCTTTTGAAAATATTTGCTTTTACCATTATTTTCTGAAATGAGTAAAACATTTGCATTAAGAGTACAAACTGTAATCATCCAAGAGATGTGAATTACTTGGGCCTTTTCCATTTTTAAAGTCTATTAAGCCTTGGAAGCTAATAATAATATAAAAATACCCTTTTTTAAAAATATCAACACGTTGGTACAACTGCGGTAGTTATCAATATTTATTTAATGTATTAATTATGTCAAAGATAAAAATGTCTGAAAATCTTATCTTTTAGTGTAAAACACGAGTATCAATAAAGAATCTTGTGATTTTATTGTTTACTGTCAGGTGCCTAGAAGTTTGCATGAATTTGGTACAAAGTGATAGTTCCTAAAGGTTCCACCAAACAGCGGTAAGGCGGGATGGCAACGTGAATCAAGCTCAAGTTATTGATTTGTAATAAACTATAGTTAGCCAACAAACGCGCCGCAGATAAAATGTGGTCTATGTGTTATTTTAATATGTAGACTATATTATTGTAAAGTTTCATCAAAATACATTCAATAGTCTTTGCGTGAAAAAGTAATAAATATACAAACTTTCGCCTTTACGTAATACGTCACACGGAGTCTTCTGTGTGACGTGTTTTATATTAACGGCTCGATTCGCGCCAACGTTGCGTTGCTGTTACGCCCTATTGCGTTCGCTTTGACGCGAAGTTATAACATGAAATATTGTCTCTAATACTTACTAAGATGTCTGTCTGTATACTATATATGAAAGGTTACCCAAGCGATCTGTATACTAATAGTACGTCTGTGTACTAATAGTTCACTGAGATGTCTGAATTATATGAGCGTCTGAATTTGGAAACAAACCATCAAGGTAAAAGTGTACACAAGCCATGCAAGCGGTTCCATCTTGTGGATCATCCCTTTAGTGAACGTCCTGAAAACGACGTATCGCGTAAAACCCTCGTCATTAAATAGAATATTCTACATATCTGTGTTCTGCGCTACATTTGCAAATTTATGTCGCCGCTCAGATAGCAGATGTTGTTTCCAGTGAGCAGTTCTATAAAGTTACAGACATTTAGAACGCGAAGTACAGAACACAGCGTACCGAACTCATAAATTACAAGTAGTAAGCCTAAATTATATTTGGGCTTTTTTATCACTATTAGTAAGTCCCTTCTGCCTGAGTTTAAACGGCCAGCCCATAGATGTTGTCATGAGTGTCAATTACCTGGGTAGAAATTTTACGTCAGACTTGGATCACCTTCAAGATATAAAATGTAGAATTGGCCAAGCTGTCCATAATATTTTTCATAACATGTCAAAGACTTTATGCAACTCAAAGTGAAATCTTAAATTAAGATGTCGTCTTATGAAACTGTTATGTGTAGACCATTCTCTTATATGGTTGTGAGATTTGCATCTTTAAAACGAAGCATAGATAGCAGATGAAGCTTTTGAAATGTGGATATATAGCAAAAGTTAAGATATTTGGAACGCTTCACAGTCTAATAACAGGGTACTGGAAAGATAATGAAATTGCGAGTATATAGTATATTGTTCTTTATCACTATAAAAAAGGCAAAGTATTTGGGACACCTTCAATGAGGATCGCTCAGTACTATTCCTTGACGACCTCCAAGGTGCATGTTTGGAGGGAAAGTTATAGGGAAGGAGCACCTGGTTCAAAGGCGGGGAATTGGATTTGAACGTCATATGAGAGTGGAGGCTTTCGCCGTGGCAGTTACCACCCTACCGAAAGAGAGTGTACCGCCAAGCGAAAAGCGTTTCGATAATGAAACCGCAAAGTTGGATTTTGAGGTTAGCACCACTTGATCATGATGATCATATTAAAACAGGTAAAATAGCATAAGGGCCACTTGTAGTGATAAAAAAAAATTTTACCTACGCCCAAAAACATTTACAAAACTAGAGGCACTGCTAAACATTTTCGATACATGAAAGGATGTATCATTTATGTCAGTCAGCAAATCCACAAAGAAAACTTTAATTCTAATAATTATCATAAATTTCCAGTTGCCATAATCCTCGGCCTGCTGAACTGCACGGGCATTATCTTTCTGAACGTGAGCTGCCTGATCGCCGGCATCTGGCAGATGCTGGCCGGCTTCCTGGTCATCGTGTGCGAGGCGCCCTGCTGTTGCTTCTTTATCGACTACGTGCAGGTGCTCTCCGACAAGGTGGAGTCGCGCCCGTATTGGAATAAGGCAGCGCTTTATATGGGGTAAGAAAAAAAGTTTACCACAATTATAAAAACTAGTGATTGAGGGCACTACAATTACTCTGGGCTTGTGGTGACTTCCTTTAACAAAATTCGAAGCTCAAAGGTTTCATGATCCCTGTCTGGCAACATGGAATCCAAGGTTAAGAAGAATATTTCAAATTGCTGGAAATTGTAGCGTTATTTATATGTTATTTATTTTAATGTTTATATATTGTTAATACAGTTCTGTTACTTGTCATGTCTATTATTTGATCAAGGAACCTATCAAAGGCTCTATCATCATAGGTGATTGCTCTCTCAAGGGCTTAACATCTTGAACCATTTTACAGCAATTACCTTGAAATACCATATTTTAAAGAATAAGGATTGAAGCATTACCAGTTTCTTCAAATATCTGCCGAGGATATTTAAATGAGGAGCATATTCAAGGAACTCTCTGAACTGTAATAATCCTTTGCGTAGTTTAAAAGATCTAAACATACAGACTTGTTGACCTTGTTTTACTGTTAAGATAATAAACTTCGGTAAAATAACGCCTGGTTGTAATCGCAATTGTTCCACAGACTAGCGCTGCCTCCATTCTTCCTCTGTTTCTTCGCGCTGAGCACTTGGCTCGGCAGCGGGCTGATCTTCGCCACCGGGATCATCTACGGCATGATGGCACTAGGAAAGAAGTATGTATAATGTTTAACTCTATTTGTGCTATAATGTGGGAATTTCTTAATTTCACTAACAATATGTTGTGTTGTCTTTTTTATATTAACTTGTCAAGGCGTAAAGCGGCAGCGGTATGCCGGTTTCACGTATTATATTTCAAACAATTTACAAAAACTTACTAAATGTTTGTCCAAAAGAAAGACAGTGATTTCTCTAAATCACTTCAACTGATTTGTAAAATTTTCAGTTATATTAAAGGTACAGCAATTCCAAATCTTTTGTTGCTGTGTAAATAATAGAGGTTTATGTTCTCTGAATACATGAAAAAAATTAGATGAAAAAGGTACTCCTATATGTACACTGAAAGATTACTAAAATATATTTTTTTATTCTAAATTAACTGAACACTTTAAATTTATGCATACATTTTTTTATTATATATGGTTTATTGTAGGCAACCCTCTCAAACCCTCAAAATTTATTGTTTTCCTTTTTCTATTTCTGTGTAAAAATCTCGTAAGTGTTAAAATTCATGGTAAATTGAATACATCTATTATCAAGTTTATATAGTATAGTTCTTATTGTTTCGAAAAAAAATGGCTGTGACATACGGCCTAAAGGTACAGCAATTCCAAACCTTTTGGTACATTGTAAATAATAGAGTTTTATGAGTTCAAACCCTCGTTTTAATTTCATTTGGTTAAAATCTGGAAATTGATTACCTCTATTATCAAGTTTAAAATGATTTTTTGTTATTGTAGAAATAATATTTGATGTGTTAATAACTAACAGTAGAGTATTTTCTACTAACAATGGTGGTGGGCACAGTATAACACTATTTTATATTATTTATAAAGGGAAGTGTTCTGTCTTGTCATATGCAAATGCTAATAAATCCTTGTATTCTGCTGAATGTGTGTAGGTACCGTTTAATTGAAATTAAATTCTATCATAAAGTTACATTATATATCCTAGGTCCTATGTATAACAAATATCTAAATATGCTACAGCGAATTTTTTGAAATATAAAGACCATTTAATAAAAGGGTACTAAATCACTTCCTGGTCAAAGAACAAACAAAGCTTAATAATAATATGACCCCTTTGTGAAGTGTGGTGTGTGGTGTGTACCTACTAATCGAGTTGAGGCTCAAGCCGCCCGTTGAAAGAATGCGTTTCTGAGGTTAATTAGTCATACAAGAAAGCCAGTCTGCAAAACATTGTAGCAACTTGATTATTATTATTTCCATTTTCAGTTAGTCTCATATTTACCTCAAGTTTTTTGTTTTTTTTTCTGTCTGTCAATATCTTGATTGAGATGAAGACTTTTATACAAATTAAATCTTTGTTGTTTCACTCTCCAATAGTTAAAAATTTTGACAAATTCTTATTTTTTTTATCGACCACAAGTCAGCCCTTGACTGCTATCACATCTGTTGTTAAGTGATGATGCAATCTAGGATGGAAGTGGGCTAACTTGTTAGGAGTAGGATGAAATCCACACCCCTATCGATTTCTACACGACATCGTACCGGAACGCTAAATCACTTGGCGGTACGACTTTGTCGGTAGGGTGGTAACTAGCCACGGCGAAAGCCTTCCACCAGTCAGATCAAGACAAATTAAGAAAAATCTCAATCTTTCCCGCCAGGAATCGAACCCAGGACCTCCGTCTTATAAATCCACCGCGCATACCACTGGGCCACGGAGGCCGTCAATTCTTTCTTTTAACTTTGAAATTCTTCAGTTAACTGTGAAAAGGAAACTTAATAATTTTTTTGTAATAATTATAATTAGATATTTAAATTTTGAATTAATTGGACATTTAGTTTTAAATAATTGGATATATGTTATTAGGCAAAATAAAAAGACATACTTTTATATAATTTAAATGCCACTTCAAGTTACATCCACTGGATAACGATAGTCAGAAACGCATTATTGTATCGGGCGGAGTTTAACCCTGCTTGCGGGCTAGGGGCTCTCGGGACGACATGGCGGCGATGGCGGCCGGCGGCACCACGCCGCCCGGCGCGCCCGTGCCGCCTTCGCAGGACCACACCGTCACCCTCATGGAGGACCCTGACGTGTGGCGCCCCAACTAAGGCAATTCCCATGTGTCGCCCGGCTTGTTGCATGTTTGTCATGGCTTGTTGCGTATTTGATACGGCTAGTTGAATGTTTGACACGGCTAATTGCATGTTTGACATGACTAGTTGCGCGTTTGACATGGCTAGTTGCATGTTTGACGTGGCTAGTTGCATGTATGCCTTGGCTTGTTGCGTGTTTGACTTGGTTTGTTGCGTGTCTGTCTAGGCTTGATATTTGTTTTAACTCCTCTGTTAATTTTGCAATCAGTTTAGGAAAATTTGTTCATACACTTCATCAAATAATTGTAATTTTACATAAATTATAAATAGCTATTTCTGTTGTTCACAGATGTCTTTAATTTAATGCACAATTATTATTATAAGTACAAGAAGAAAAGAAACATAATTTTGCTAAAGTGTAGATATACTTGTATATGAATGTGTGTCTAGTGTAAATATTTATTAAATGGAAGCCAAATAGCGCGGTTAGAAGACCAATAAGATTAATTTTGAAGGAAATATCTCTGATTGACTAGATTTGTTTCATATAGTTGTAAGTACTTAACTCAATGATATAGCGAACCTTACGTATTTCAAATGAACTGTGCGAACACTTTTTAATTTTATTGGTCTTTTGTCATGTCTTGAAGCTATACTTATTACGTACAGCGTCATTTAAACTTCTATGACATTGTCATTTGCAAGCACATCTATTTTATTATTATTTATTTATTCTGGAATAGAGTCCATAATTATTCATAATGGATTAGCCGCATATACGCAATTTATTATCACAATATTATTGTTGTACTAAATCATTTCCACAAAGACTTTGATACTAATACTTAAACGTACACTAAACTAACCTTACCCTTATTGGCAACATTTGCGTGTGTGCGGCTAGCCCTAGACAATACACAAGTGTATAATGTAATTGTGTTAGTGTCAAATGATTAACATTAATGACTCATTTTCACTGCTGGATTTACAATATCCCCGCATAGTCTAGGTCCAGGCAAACCAATAATACCCAACAACCAATGAAAGTCAACAAGTCGTTACACCGCATGCTTTTATTTTTTTCTTGGCGGCTTCAACGACTTGATTACTGAAATTCATCGGTCGGTGTAAAGCATGCGGGGTGCGGAAATTCACACCAGTCTTGAATGTATCTTAGAATGAAATAGATGCTGCTGCGCGCCAACGACCAATGAAAACGATCTTCACATACTGTATGGCTTTACACATATCTCCCATTGTGCATAAATTTGTTTTGTGTCGTAAATACATCTTCACACTCAGTGATCGTTGCAGGGCGTCAATAGATGACATGAGGACGTCGGCTGCGAACCTGGAGGCGGGAGTGGCGCCTACCACGGCGCCGCGCGCCACCCTCGTCACCAACGAGCAGCCCTTCAGCTTCACCGGCCCGCCCGTCACCAAGTCATAACGACCCCGCTCATGCTCCTCCGTTCGTATGTTCCAGAGACCTATTTATATTGGTTAGTGTTCACGTCATGACGACCCAGCGAATGCTCGTCCGTTTATATGTTCTAGAGACCTACTTATACTGGTTCACGTTAACGTCATAATGAGTCTTTATTATTTTAGTGCGTAAGTTAGGTTCCAATGTTTGATATGTATATTCGTGTCCAAGTCATAATGACCCTACCAATGTTTTTGGGTTAGTATATTCGTGAGATCTATTTATATTGGTTCGTATTTGTTATGAGTCTGTAACCTTTGTAAGTACCAACGTAAGCTCGTAAGTCATAATGATCTAGCTAGTACTTCTGGGCTAGTGCGTTCAAAAGTTCTATTTATATTGGTTCATATTCAAATCATAACGATCCAGCTCACGTTCTACCCTTCGTTTAGTCCAGAGACCTACTTATATTGGATCTTGTTCAGCTCATATTGACCCAGCGAATGCTCCTCCGTTTATGTGTTCCAGAGACCTACTTGCATAGATTGTGTTCACGTCATTATGAGTCTATCACTGTAGAGTAATTTAAGTTAAATTTTTACCTACTACCCTCAAATTGTTTCAAAGTGAAGAGCTTTTGCCTTTTGTATATTATATATTATTTGTTGTATGTAGATAATATCTTTATTATCTGTCCATACTACTATAAAATGGATTAAAATAGTTTGATAATGGTTGAACTAGTTTCAGTCATTAAATGCTCCACGGTTAGTTTATTTGGAAACCCAAATTATACTGGTTGATCTCTATTTATTTAAACGTCAAATGATCTCTGCAAAAAGGTATATTATATGCATGCTTTTTTTGTATTGTCTCATGTAATATATTAATTTAAATATTTACATTTTAGACTTTATTCAGCATACGTATAATCATATACTCGATACGTGGAATATCGATAAAAGAGTCTTCGTGAAATATATCCAAACATCTTCTATTTTGACTCGAAAAAATAATATTATTAGTTAATTATTTATATTGTCAATAAAATTATAACATTCGTTAAAAATATAATGTTGAAGTCATAATTTAAATCATAATAAAATAATAATATTTTGGATGCATTGATAGACATATCTAAAAATATAAGAAATGTATATTGGCGTGGTTTCATACAAATTATTTAATGATTATTCGTATTGAGAAAATATGCAAATAGTATCACGATTTTTTAATCAAACACAAGAAAAAGGTGGGTTTGTGAAAGTTGTTAAATATTCTGTTCAGTTAAACTTTTTATAGATGTTAGATACTTCTCAAACTTCATCAATTTAGGGTTATTAAGCCTCAGACAAAAAATGGTTGTAGATTTATGTCAACTAGAAAGTATAACTAAACAGAATTTAAAATTTATCGACCTTGGTTTTTTCTATACGTAAAATGCCTCTACAGCAATGACATTGTAAAGAAACGTAATTTGATTAGTAGAAAATGATCATTCTTCGTGTTAATCATGCTCATATCTTATCTACCAGATTAAATATACATTTGAGCATATCTTTATGAAAGAAAACATTATGTTTTTGTGTTATAAATGCAATCGAAATCGTCTATATTATATACTAATAAATAAAAAAATGCCAAATGATACATTAAATTTTCAAAAGCTTGTAGATATAAACGCAAAGTAAAGTCGCTTATCATGTATACCCCAGAGTCATTTTTTCAGATTTTATTTCAGCGCGGCAAGGAGGCTATGGTACTGGCAACACCAATTTCAGGCAAGTCATGAATGTTGCCATTTTCTATGCCATATAATATCGGTGACTCAACCGGCTTAGCGACATATATTGCGGGCTATAGTGCATCTTTTTTTACACGATCATGAGTCTGACGTTACTATTGTGTATTGTAAGTTCATCATTGTAAAATAGAATTACGTGATTCGTGCGAATAAATAACTTTACCGCTTTACGAATAGGAAGTCTTTATTTGTTTAGCGGGCAATATTTTGGTAACGCGCTGTTCTACGTCACGTGTCGTAACAAGACTTATCTATTCATTTGTTTTCAACATTCAAAGTATCGATTTGTGAATGAGAACTAGATGTTCAAATCCACAATAAATGCTAAAATAATAAATATTTGCGTCGTCGCATACTGTTTAGCGGCATCGCATATATATCATGTTCCCATGCTATTAATCTAGTTGTAGGTTATATTACTCGTTAAACCGAGTAAACTTTGAGAGTTCATTTTTATGGACCAATATATCTACGAGTATAGATTTGAAATGGCATTTATTGTATAATAAAATACTTTGTCTAAATATTTTGATAGATTTAACACTGCGGGTAGAATTGCGTCAGCTTATAGCTTGTTTATGTATCCGGCTCAAAGGACCATAAGTAAAGCTTATGATACTCTGAGGGATACGCGGTGGACTGATTGTGTTTGTGAGAATATAAATCAGTGGTTTTCAATGGCTTCTCTAAATAGTGCAGATGCACTGGTATTGATGATGACGTAATAATTAATAAACCTTTTAACCGCATTGATATATTAAATTGCAATATCTTGCGAGCGAAAGCAAGATACGTATTATTTTATATGAAAATGTTATTGGATTGATTAGTTACTGTACTAACAAAGTTATGGAGTTTCTGTCTTCAAAAATTGCAATGCTCTGTCGTCTGATTACAGAAGAAAATAAAATCTTCAGAAGTTAAAATCTCACTTTTTGATAAACCTCCTCTACATTTTTGAAGAACCTTGTTTCTTTATCAGATCAATGATTGATCTTTTTTATTGTATTATGCTATAATACCTATTATATATTACATATTGTGTATAGAAGTATTTTAGATAGTGAATTATTGTGTGATGTTTAGGACGAAAATCAAGTTTATGTAATTTTAAAATAAATTATTTTCATCAATATTTGAACTGTGTTTTACCAGCTAGGTAATTTCATCTACATTATGTGTTTATTATTATTGCAAAGTTTCTAAAATATTGCAACTGTATATTCTGAATAAAATAAATTTTTAATTAAATTATTATTAGTTAAATTTACTAATTTATAAAAAAATTAGACCAATTTGTTTTTATTAATTATTTATAATATAATTTCTTTTCTTTTAAATGTAAATACATGTTGTAACATTCCATAAGAAATTATTCCTTTAGGTACTGATAATAATCTCCTACACGATCATCTCTAGTTGACTAGATATACTTAACACGGCAGTAGATTGTGTACAACCATCATGTTCATTGATGCGTCCAGTAGCGTACGGGTCATTTAGGCTAAACTTACATTAGCGCAGTCAATGTATCGTTGCGTGTTGTAGTTGAAAAATGTGAACGTTTAAGAAATAGTGACGTTGCGAAATTATTCGATATGGAAATGGAATATTTCCGGATCGATTCTTCTCGTTTATAATTTTACTCTCATAAACTAAGTATATCAGAAAATTGAATATTTCTGAACCGATAATTTAGTTTTGACCATTAATTAACCATCTGAAACATTTCTTTTATAATTGTGTGTGAAATAAATAAAAAAATTGATCATGAAGAACATGACAAATAAAACAGATCGCTATCGCTATCGCTGTCACTTTCTGTAACATTTATTTTAAATGTGTCTGTGATATTGTCAATTAACATATCTAGGCTACTCATTTTTTCCTCTTCTTTGACAACATGGTATACGAGAATGCCTTCCTGAAATAAATTTATTCACTCAAAAAAAAAATATTCACTCAAAGTTCACAAAAAACTATAAACGTAACAACAAACACAACGTAACAACACTTTCACAAAAACTCAACAAAATAACTAAATATCGATTCGCAATGAAATAGGATATTCGTGCATAAACAAAATGGCGATAGTATTTAAATAAAAATCAATAATTTAGTCTTTAATTGGCACACTGATAGCACACACACTGATTGTTTATCGATTTTTGTGTTCATCACTACACTATTATATGTGGTATCATTATTTCACAAAATGACAATAGCTAATGTCAAATCTGGAATCGAATTAAAATTCTGACTATAGTTGAAAAATGTGAAGCGTTTCGACTCTGCGCCAATGTGAGTTCATCCTTAGCGCCCGCCGTGCGTCCAATCACAATGGACGTCTTCCTTTGCTCTAGTCTAGTTGTATACTTATGTAAAGATTAAATATTCTGCACATAAATTTGTACATTAGCTAACACAAAACATGTATTTTTGTGATATTATTACAACAATATCCTCCATATTTGTCGTTAACTAAACGAAGGAGCAAACTTTTGGCAACTTCTAGTTTCTGATAACTTCCAAATAAAATTTACATTTGTATATTTATTTTTTTTGGCATGCAGTTTTTTTTGATAACTTTTTCCCTTGTCCGATCTCAATGAATTTAGTGTTGCTATAAATTAAGCTTAATTTACCTATTTAATTTTGTTTACGATTTTTGGAGATTACTTTGCATTACCAAAAACACATTTATCATATGTATAGATTTATTATCTGTCTTGTTTCATTTGTATAATCTTTACTACAAACATTGTTCCAATTACCAGTTTGTTGAGACTTGTTATTGATATTTTTGTAACATAAAAAAATGTTAGGTGGATTTAAAAGGAATAAGTATTAATTAAAAGACCCTAGTCTTTAGGTAAATGTTAATTCTAGGTTAAAATCTTTGCTCATTCAGCCAACAATTAACTTCATTTATAAAAATTTTAACAGCTCATTTATTTATGATCATGAGATTTTTTTATAACTGGTAACATTGTAGTATCATGAATTGTATGTTTACGCGTGCTTCCTTATGTTTAGTTTTTGTAATAGTTAATTAATTATATTTAATTCTTCAGATTATTTTAAGAATAATTACACATTAAATATTCCTTTTAATGTAATTCTGTATATCTATTACGCTGTTATAAAAATAAACATTTTGTTATTTTTATAACAGTTTGCTTTATTGTAATTTAAAGAGAAAATCTAAGCTTTTTACTGGAAACAAAATAGTGAAATGAATTTTTTTCAGTAATATATTTTTCTAGTTATGACAGTTTTCGTATTTGATTTTTTTTTAAATTGTAGACTAACATATTAACTGGTCACATTTTTAGATATTACATGATTGGTTACTGTTAAATTATGAAAATATTTCTATATACATAAAATATTTGTCTAGGATTTTTAGCTGTACAGGGTTGCCAATGGTAGTAATTTGATTGTATACCTATCATGAACATAAAATTGACAGATCTAACTATACATTTCCATAAAAATTTTTAACAAAAAATAGAACCGACTCAAAACGCACTAAAAAGTAAAAAATAACTGTGTCATTTAGTTGCTTTAATTTACTTAAGCATATCTATGAAGTCGGTGCCAGCCAAGTTTAAGGAACATTTATTTTACGTAGTAAAGCAGTTTGTGGGTTCTAGGTAACGCCCTTGAAAGTAGAAACCTTGGCTGGCACCGACTCCTAGATATGCTTAAGTAAATTAAAGCAACTAAATGACACAGTTATTTTTTACTTTTTAGTGCGTTTTGAGTCGGTTCTATTTTTTGTTAAAAATTTTTATTTCTTACTTTTTAGTGATATATCGCCACGTAACGTACTCGTACTATACTGTCATACTATATTATATGGCACTAGTAGCCAAAAAGCTACCGATACCGAGACAAAAACCGAAATCGCTGGAAGCGTGCCTCCAAAATTTTAAGAGTTCCTTAAATTTCCCCAGGATATCATTATCAGATCCTAACATGAGGACAATGGGACCACCTTGGATGTATGCCCTTTCTATTAAAAAAAGAATTATCAAAATTGGACAACACTGTAAAAAGTTATGCGTGGTCATACATAAAAAAAAAAAAAAAAAAAAAAATATACGTGTCGAATTGAGAACCTCCTCCGTTTTTTTCGTCGGTTAAAAATATATGACACTCTTTTTAGACCTGTCAATTTAGTTTTTTGTTAATGTTTTGTAGACAATCAAATTGGTTCCAATATAATATGCAGGATTATTAATTGATTTTGCCTATAGGAAAAGATACGGAATTATTGTTTGAATGTTGTGAAATTGAAGGTTGCTACTTTGTTAAAAATGGAATAATTTTTATCTTGAGTGTGGCAACACTGTTCATAATTATATTACAGGTAGTTTCAATTTGCATCTATATAATATTATGGTTATAAATAGTTGGTAGCTATTAATTAGTGCATTGTTTCTTGTCAATACATGTTAAAAAGTTTAGGAAGGCATATCTGTAATAAATGTGTGTATATTGAGTTTTGGATTTTTCATTTCATACCTTATAAGTCATTACCCAAAATGATTTTGTTGCTAAAATAAGAATTACATTTTCAAAGAGATGGTAAGATGGTTTGGGCATGTAAAGAGAATTATTGAAAGAAAAATAAAAAGAGATTTATGAGGCAATGGTGAATGGAAATGTTGGAAGAGGACAACCTAGGTGAATGTCCCTGGACCAAATTCAGGACAATTTAAACAATGACCAGGTCAAGAGTACCCTAAACTGACAAACTAGTATGAAAGGATTAATGAGGGTGGAAGAAGCAAAGGAAGTATGCAAGGACTGTGGCAAATTGAAGGATATAATCTGCCTACCCCTATGCAAATGAGGTGTGATGTTATGCATAATTAATTAGTGACATTCCTGCAACAGCCAGCAGATCTTTTCAGTTCCCGTTCATCTAGGCCTTGGGCCTGAATCTTTGCTTAATGTTTTGTCTTGCTATGAGTTTTCTTAAATTATCAAGTACCACTAAAAATGAGGAACACAATATTAAAACAAAGTCTTATGTAAATATGTAATATAAACATTTATTATTTAATTTAGAAAAGATTACACAGAACTTCAATTAGCTCAGTTTTTACCAGATTTATTTTAGATTTACAATTTAGGTAGGTAAGTATACATTTTAATAAGTAATTCAAATAACATATAAATTAAATAAAGAATCAGTTGTCTATACACTTTGTACCCACACTAGCCTACATATCTTTTATGTACATTAAACTAAAAAAATATTTTAGAAGTAATTTAGGCACATTTGTTTTAAACAGAATAGGTAATATTTTGCAGGTGTTAAACTATAACTTGAATTAAAAATTAACTCTCAACACCCCACTAACAAAATCAAAGCGAGTTTTATTCAGAACAAGACATACAAGTCAAATGTCAAGTCTATAAATGTTTTTTTGAAAATATTATGCATTTGCTTGACATAATTGCTTTTCCAGATTATTGCTATTAATTTGGATTTCAATTATTCATTGCAAATTTTTAAAATGAGTTTATTAAAAATTTTTTACTACGACTATTTTTTTATCTTCATTACAAGTTAGCCCTTGTCTGGAATCACACCTAATGGTAAGTGGTGATCCAATCTAAGATGAAAGCGGGCTAACTTGTTAGGAGTAGGATAAAAATTGATACCCCTTTCGGTTTTTACATGACATCATAGCCACAACTTCTACGGGCCTCGCTATATACTTTATTAACTTTGAACTTGTGAAATGGAGTGTCACAGGTCTAATAGTGTCATATATTATTCCACTCTGTGCCCCAAATATCCTTTTATCTGATACCTGATTAGCTTGGACTTTTAGTTGCAACTAGCATCCAAATTTTATAATGGCGTAATTTGTGTAGGAAAGACACAAATGAATAAGTGACATCAATGTGAAGCTCAGCAGCATGATCTTAGACCTAACACTATAAATTATTCAACAGTTAAAAGTTTTCAGTATTATAATAGGACTATATTATTAATTTTACGCTAAGCCTTTCTGTTTAAACACGGCACCGGTGATAGTCCCGTGCCTCTGTATGAGACACACTTTGGTGTCCGTCTCCAGGCAAACAGTGGGTGGTTTCAAGTTGGGCTCGATTTTGCACGCCTGCTCGGATATCGCCACGATAAGTCCCGCTGAGTCGACGTGAGCCGTGCCTTTGGACGCCAGGCAAAGGCCCTGGTGGTCAGCCACCAAGCATCCGGCCACGTTCGGAGTCGACATGATTTCTTCCACAACTTTATCCAGCTCCTTTTCCATATTTAATTATTTGAAATAGTAAATCGTTGTGATTATGATTTTTTCACAAAGAAATGTATATAAATAAACATAACAAACTATACAATAGATTAAAATTGCCACAATGTCTTATTTGATGTGTCAATGTCATGTAATGTCACTGTCATTGTCATTTGTAATTTTTTATCTTTTTCATTTGTCATTTGATCCATTTAGAATTAGCTCTCGAAGGATATAATTAATTTTGAAAATAGTTCTCTGGCAAATGAAAGTGTGACCTGGAAACAAGCGGAAAATTCAAAATTCTGTATGAGGCGTTCTAACTTTAGCAGGAATAAGTGTTTTAGTACTAGTTTCAAAACACTTGTTAAAACTATAATATAATAAAATTCATTTGTTTGAGAAAATATTACAAGAATTACAACATTTTACTAAATGAATAGTAGGTATACGCAAAATATATATTAATACAAATAAAATATAATTTTGTAGAAATATACTTAATTTAATTACAAAATGTAAGTCAACCAAAAGTGAAAAAATAGATGTAGGAAATAAACTAGGTAGTGCTAAAATAATTTATAACTAGTACCAAATACATTTTCTTGTCAAAGTAAGTGATGCCATGCAGATTTTTGAATATGCTACCTCTTCAGCAGCAGTCAGGTTTCATTTTTAGAGTCTAATATTTAAGTAAACAATACTTGTAAATCTATTTCGTTAAATAAATAAACTTTGAACATAAAAAAGAAGTTATGTTTGTCAGTTTAAACATAAAAAAGAGATATATAGTACTTAATAAATCCCAATACATTTTCGTTCCGAATGGTCAATATGCCTAGATGGTTTTTGATACTTTAAAATTAGTATCGCGGAACGCTTGGGTAACCTTTCATATAATTATATTAATAAAAAAGAAGGTTTCGAAAGTAGTTGCGCTTCATTAAAATGTTATTTAATTTTCATTCGGCAAAAACAGTAATTTGGCCTCATTACATAATTATTAATAGTTTATTTTCGATAACAACGTCTCAAAACCGGTGTGGGTGCATAAGAGGTAGTCTAAGAGGTGGTGGGAAGGATAACTGTTTAGTTTATACGTATTATGTAAACTATAGAAATAAAGTAAGAAAAAGAATCTACATAGATTGACACAATATACTTACAATAACGCGATAAATAACTTATTTTAATACGTAAGTTGTAAATATGAGACATTAAAAAATAATGCTTATAATAAAGGAAGAGTAGTAGTTTAGAGGCACGTATATACGAGAGCTTATGAATTGTACTGTCTTGCAGTAGGTACGTTATTGCCAGCAAGGTTGCAGGTGGAGGTGCCTAGCTACGAGCCTACGACCGAAGTCTATAATGCCCTAGCCGTATAGATTATATACATATAAAGAAGTCTTGCGCAAGAGTTTCCATATAAACGGTTATTTTGAATGGTCCCTGCAAGGTGTAAAATGCTGCCGAATTTAGAATGTTTCAAGTCACAATAATCTAGTTTTTCATTCTATTTATTTTTCGAAATAGTAACCGTGATTTTAACTGGCTTCATAAAAGATTTTTAGTTTATCTATTTGGTAGATTGTTATCGTGGTTTAAGCTTCTTCAAATAAGTGTGTGTGCAGTGATAATTGAGTGTTATAATAATTTTTAAAGTTATTTTAACCATTTGACATAAGGTAAGCATTGTGTCTTATAATAATTTTTAAAGTTATTTTAACCATTTGACGTAAGGTAAGCATGTTTATAATGAAAGAAGTAAGACAAACCTAAGCTAAAACCAAGACTATGCTCCTTTTAAAGGCAAACCTATTCATGTAAAATAATTAGGTATTATTAAATTCGATCATAATCTTCAATCGAGTTTTAAGAAACATTCAACAAAAATTTCAAGACGTAGGTACCTAAGCGATGATTACGAACTCCTCCTCTGAAATAAGCCGTTAGCTCGCAGACCATAAGAATTATGTATTTTTCTGCGCTATGTAGTCGATTCCCGAATGTCACGAAGGCGAGCGGCTTTTATTTGTGTTACACTGTGCGCTCGCGATGTTAGAGGTGCTGGTGTTCTGTCTGTTCGCGTCTCTGGCTGCGATGGCACTCGTTCAGATCCTAAGGTGCTGGAGACGATATAGAGAGAGGAATGGGGGTGTCGTCAAGTGGAATTGTGAGTACCATAACTTTCTTTTAATATCGTTGGTGAATAAATAGAGGTTATTCTTTCTTCAGCTTGTAGTTTAGAAGTCGTTCGATGAGACTTGAGAGGCGGCTAAGTGGACTTGACCAGCCTGCCTGGTAATAAGTAGCACCCGATTTATGTCTGCTTTAAAGAATGGGTAAATAAATAATTTACTTAAAGCTATTTCTTGTTCTTGCGTTTTTGTTAGGTACTTTAGCCGATTTTACTATCTGGCCGCCTTAAGGTACTGACACCTTAGCGCAAACCCGCCCCTGCTTGTCATGTATGTTTCTGCAGCAAAATAGTGCAGCTGTGAATCGGTCTGAGGGCATAATACCTAGCCAGTGAAATGTGCAGGCACATGATCATGAAGCTTAGAACCTATGCTTGATCCAGTAACTCGACGCGGATATGTACTACCGTAATGTATCAGATAACAGTTAATTGTTATATATATTTATATTACAATTGTACCAGAGAAGTCCATAGCAGGTAATTCATCGGTCCCGGTTAAAGGGCAAGGTAAGATTCAATTATCGGCTGTCATACAGACTTTGAAACATCTAGTATCCAGGTGCGTACGACGGCTTATTTCCGAAAGCTCTGATTTATACCAGGTTAATGGTCGTACTGCTGTTTGAAGCCATAAATGGAGACTTTAAATAAAACAGTTTGTCCTTTACAAAGATATTGCTCTTTTAATTATCACTAAGTACAAAAACCTAGTGTCTCAAAGTTTAAGGCTCTGCATTTGACTTTAAAGATTGTCAACGCTACTGCAGGGAAAAGTCCACTCCTGAAATAAGATCCTATACAAAATAGCTTCACAGCCCGGTCGATAACTGCTCAAGTAAAGTGTCGTTAGTTGCATGATATTGGTAATTTAGTAATTGAGTGATGACGAATTCCAATGCCTAACATTTTAGTATGGAAGAACAAGACCGACCGCGGAGTGGTTCAAATCAACATCGTCAATTGATTCATTAACGATCATTGCACACGTTACGATTGCCTGCCTACTTACATTCATAATTACCTACTTCTAAAACGGACTCTATCTGCGATTCCAAGTTAATATAATGATTAAACACATTATTCAACATTTTTTATAATCATCATCATTATCAGCCTATTAACGGCCCACTACATGACTAGTTATCTCTTCTTGTATGAGACCCACAATGTGGGTTAGCGGGCTAAAGATGTTCATGTTAATTCATTAACGATTACTATCGGTTAGTAATGGTACATAGTGAGCAGGAACGACGGCTTAACGTGCTCTCTAAGGCACGGCCTGACCACCAACTTTGCAACTCTGGGTATAGAATTTACTCAAAATTACTTAGACGAAAGATCTCAGAATTTCAAAAGATTCAAACCCAAGACCTCGTGTCGTGGTCGAACCCACGTAGGCTAACACTAGACCAACGAGGCAGTCTCATAATTATAAAATTACTTATAATGTTTTTTTGATCATCTCTCAATACGTACTGTAGATTAAGATTGATCCCAGACTGCGACATTATTCGTTTAATTTCAAAACTACTTTTTTTGAAGTCGTTTAAAAATGGCGCCCAGTAGGCCTCTAAAAGTAACAGCGCAATTTTGAAGTTCGAGTTGAAAACACCGTCGCCTGTAAAATAGTAACACCATAACTCTTACTCTTAGGACACTAAGAATATGTCCTGAAAACCTGCAATGCACTGCCCTAAATAAAATACTCCTTTAATTCCTTTAGTTATACGCACAAAAGCGCGTGTCCTGTAACCACTTCATAATGTGTAGGTACTTCATTCAAAACCAAATCGTTTTTTTTATTCATTGTAAGTTACCCTTTGACTGCAATCACACATAATGGTAAGTGATGATCTAAGATGGAAGCGGGATTCTTTGTTTTGGAATAGAATGAAATCTACACCCCTTTTCGTTTCTACCGACATCATATATAACGCTAAATCGCTTAACGGTACGTCTTTGTCAGTAGGGTGATACGACCAAACCCAGACCTCTCTCTCGGTCTAGCCGGGAATGGAACCAAGAACCTCCGTCTTATAATTCCATTGCACATACCGTCGTCCGAGGTCGTCAAATCGTCGTTTGCTCTAAATAGAATGTCTACAGGTAAAGACCTTTTTTTAAATTTCTTTTAGCTTTATAATTTTTTTAACCATTTTTTATTTTCAGGGGCTGTGGTAGCCTTCAAAGGAAAGTTGGAAGATATCAAAGTTGTGAACGACGAAAAAACAATGCTAGATGTTAAGAACAGTAAAATTGTATCGGATTATAACAATAAATAACCAAATTGAAAATGTATGTAAAGAACTTGTCGAAATCTAGATAAGCTAATATTTATTTAGCTTAAAACTCGATTCTTGTGAGATAAAAACAAGCGACGAATAATAATTAGTGTAATAATTTATGTACCTATGCTAATTTTTAGTATACCGTTGAGGTGACTACGCAAACTTGCAAAAAATTTATATTTAGCGTGGATTTGATTTTTTTATGTCCTTTTCTGTCTGCCAGCTTTAATATAAGATTTTATTAAATCACAATTTACATTGTGTTTAATCGCAGTGGCCCGCTGCCATAGACTACGCGCATTGGATAAGCGTGGTGGGTTAGAACTCTATATCCAATCTTCCTGGACCAGAAGTAGGCCGTTAATAGATTAATATATATAATTAATTATTTATAATATAAATAATTCTTTACAACTTACGCTATAAGTAGGTATGTTTCGTATTTTGTAAACTGCATCTGAAAATCTGTCTTGCGTGCTTGCCCTCAAAATACTATAAACGGAAAAATACTACAGATCAGCGGGAACTAAGTTCTCTTTCTTGAACGCAATATAGTTATTTGATTGTAAGTTCTTATTATAATAAAATATTGTAACCATTGTTTTTTTTTTGTAGAGCCTAGTTCATAAGGAGCAATTTAAAAAGAAGTGAGCATTTGCTATTAAATTATTTCAAGGAGTTTCATTTTGTTTTCCACTTCGCTGAATCTGCTGGGTCCTTTGTATTTCTAAAGCTTGACTTTTAAATGATTACATATAGTTCCCAATACAAAAAGTTTAATATATTCAACATGTCTAAAAATATGGCGAATGCTATGTTTACAAACATTGTATACCGACCACGTAGGTACCTACCGAGTAGGGGAAACGAATATCTTAGCACTCCATGTAATCACCGTGCGGGTGCCGGGTCCATCGTGTAGCAGAGAAAAACGCCGACACCGTGGAGGAGTTTTTGACAGTCAGTCAGACAGACAGTTTTCAGTCTTCAATCAACTTACTGCAGTTATAATCAGGCCCAGTCTTTGAGCAGGTTGTATAGAAATTTTGCTAACATTCCTCTCGCACCCACTTTTACGTTTTACTACATATTAACTAACCAAATAACCATTTTTGTTACTTCATTTGTAAGGTCATAATAATAAGCTGTGTTACATGGCGTATAAAAGTCAGAAGACAGACTATAATAAATCTTGTAACAATGTGTTATAATAGGTATCTAATATTATGTACTTTTAATAACAATAGACAGTTACGTTAAAATAAAGGATTGACTACTACTTGCAGGGAGACCGTTTTGAAGCAGCGGTATGATTAGTGAATTTAAAACAGGTCCTGGCTAGGTAATTGATAAATTCTTAATTTGTCCTTGTCTGCCTGGTGGAAGGTTTCGGCCGCAGCTAGTTACCACCCTGTCGGCAAAGAAGTACAAGATTCCACCTGAAAACCTGCGACCTTGTTTGTCCACGACACAACTCTTTTAACAACTGTTGTTATATTTTGTTGTTTTGTAATTGTGTTGTGTGACAAATAAATAACCATTTTATTCTATTCTATTTAGCTTTCCGGCACGATTTCGTGTTATCGAAAGGGATGTGAATTTCATATTATATAGGTCGGTTGCTTCCTATTTACTTATAGGTATAAGTCATAAAGGGTAAGTACTAACGATATTTTTTTTGTTTATCACAAGTTAGCCCTTGTCTAAATTCACACCTAATGGTAAGTGATGATGCAATATATGATGGAAGCGGGCTTATCAGTTAGGACTGGGAGGAGAATCGACAATCATTTTAATTTCTGCACGACATATACTAGTACCGGAACGCTAAATCGCTTTATAACCTCTTTGCTGGCAGGGTGGTTATTAGCCAAAGCCTTCCACCAGACAAATACAATACTGTCAATTTTATTAGCAGTTTTTTAAATTTATACCTACTAGTCTTTGATAGTCAATAATATCCATACTTTTAAAGTAAAATTTTGGGGTAATGCGAAATTTTGACTTAAAAAGAATTGTGAAAATCTTGAAAATAAATCAGATTAATTCACACTCTATTAGATTAAATTACATCCATAAACCACGGAGAAACACTGTACACAAAAACATAATCTCATTAATTTCAACCGTTCTGTAACCGTGTTAAATTATATCCACTTTGACAATTAGATTGTATCTACTAAGTAGGGATGCCTAGAGGGTCCTTTACAGACAGTGTGCAAGGGAGGTACTCACTGTAGGGAGATGGCCACCGAGGGGGTTTTAGTGGGTAAAAATCCCACATAACTTGACTTTTTCCTCTAAGGTTAGGTCTTTCTAGAAGATTTCCCCCTCGTCACCAAAAAATAAGATATGCCTTAAATTGTGAAAGACGCAAGTTTTGCTCGACACGTGTAACATAGTTTACAACGTTAAAAATATTTTTAATGTATTAATAATTTCCAATCGATTCCACAAGCTGTACTAAACGAAAAACACGGTAATCTGTTTCGTAGCTCTATAAAGTTAATAACTAAAAAAATAATGATTATCACGCTGACCCTGAACAAACCCGAAAATCAACAGAAGTCGCAGACACAAGGCTGTATACACGTGTAGAGCTATCTATACAAATAAATAAAATTGAAGTAAGTATTTGTTTGTTATTTGAAATTAATAGCTTTACAGTAAAATGAATAGCAGCAGAAAGTATGTAAGTAGGCTTGACCAGAAAAAAAAATGGCCATATTGCGGACATAAAAGATGATATGATTGTGACTACTTGTGGCGCCCTCAATCCAGGATTTTTGTTTTCCTGGTCAGGCTTATCTCGTATATACGGCATTTGCATAAAAAAATCAATTTTTAATACTTATGTCTTTCTCTCCATTTGTTCTGGCTAATTTCTGGAACTACCAGTCAGGTTGAAAAAAATCTTTTTTTTTATAAGATAGCCTGATAAACTCATTTTATTATTAAGCCCGCGGTTTCAGCCACGTCATTCTCGTTCCCATAGGAATTTCGGGATAAAGTGTGGCCTATTTGTAATTCTGACATTATTGTGAAGTTTCATCATAATCAGTTCAGTAATTTTTGTGTGAAAGAATAACAAACATCCATCCATACATACATATTTTCGCCTTGATAATATTAACCAGGATTGTTTAAACAAAATTAAATATTAGGCCAAAATAAGTGACATAGGCTAATTTGTATACTGACATTCCCATTTCCCACGGGAACAAGAACACCACGAGTGACCGCCCGTCCATCAATAACGAAATTAATAATGATTGCCGCTGACCCTGAACATACCCGAAAATCAACAGAAGTCGCAGGCAGGCTATACAAATGTGTAGAGTTATCTGTAAATATAAACAGTTTAAAGATTTACAATCAAACGATTACGTACTGCAGTAGGACAGTCGGCGGCGAGTTTAGTACACGATTGCCCGTCGAGTCACAAAGACGCATGGTGGCTTACTTTCTAAAACCGGAGCAACTACGAAACCGAGTGCATAAGTGAACATCTGTAGGAATCCAGCCAAATATGTTGCTAGTTTTTGCTCTGGCCGTGATAGGAGCGATAGTGGTCGCAGTCTTCCTCATCGACTCGCTATGGAGCGTTTTGGAAATGATAACCTCGTATCTCATGCCGTACTTCATTCCCACGGAAGTGTTACCCCTGGCGAAGAGGTTCGGACCTTGGGCCGGTGAGTTTAGTTTTACGTTGTTCGGTTCTAGAGTGAGCGTTCACGTTCCTGCCCTTTGAACTTACGCATTTGCTTGTTTATGACGATGTAGGTCACTCGTGCGTAAATATTTCGATTTGCATGTGTCGCATTCTTTCGATGATTGAAATAGGTACATAATTGTTAATAATTAACATTAATTCAAAGAAACTTAATAAATACTTTTAAGTTATTTTCCACTGTTGTTAAAAATATGTACCGTATTGGTAAGATACGGTTGTATAAAAGTCACGGAAGAAGAAAAGTTACAATATTTTTCTTGTAAGCAGGAAACTTCAAACTATAATCACTTAAAACTTTTCCTACGTCCTAGGTAGGTATCGCAGGGGAAGTTCGAGCAACAGCAGACAGCTTTATTTTTAAGCGACGAAAAAAAACGGAGGAGGTTCTCAATTCGACACGTATATATTTTTTTTTATGTATGACCACGCATAACTTTTTACAGAGTTGTCCGATTTTTATAATTCTTTTTTTATTAGAAAGGGCATACTTCCAAGGTGGTCCCATTGTAATCATGTTAGGATCTGATGGGGATATCCTGGGGAAATTGAAGGAACTCTTCAAATTTTGGAGGCACGCTTACAGCGATTTCGATTTTTGTCTCGGTATCGGTAGCTTTTTGGCTACTAGTGCCATATAATATACTATGACAGTATAGTACGAGTACGATACGTGGCGATAAATCACTAAAAAGTAAGAAATAAAATTTTTTAAATAAAAATAATTTAAAGCAACTAAATGACACAGTTATTGTTTACTTTTTAGTGCGTTTTGAGTCGGTTCTATTTTTATTTAAAATTTTTTTTTTACAGTAAGTTTTGATGCAATCTAAGATGGAAGCTGGCTAACTTGTTAGGATTAGGATGAAAATACATACTCCTTTCGGTTTCTGCACGAAATCGTACCAGAACGCTAAGTCGCTTTGCGGTACGTCTTTGCCGGCAGGGTGGTAACTAGCGACGGCCAAAGCTCCCACCAGCCAAAAGAAAAATCTTGTAAGAAGAAAATTTAAAATTATTAAGCAAAAGTAAATAAATGTAAATAAATCATTTGAAAAATATTAATCAATACTAGGTACAGTTAATTAACATCAATGAATATTTTAATATTTAAATAAAATACTAATTTAAATATTATCAGAAATATCCGCCGGATAAAATGAATAGGGCCATTAGGGAAGTAACCTTACGTTTAATTATTATTTATTTAAAGGTTAAATAAGATTAATCTTATAAAAATACAACTAATTAGTTATTATCAAATAGTACTTAAATAAATAACTACAAGGTAATTTGAAAACAAAACTTAACGAAGTTTTAATGGATATGTTTGAAAAATGATAGTATAATTCTTCGTGCTATAAATTATTGCGAAAGAAATTAGCGGCAACTTCTTGTGCCTTGATTACTTATAAAAAATAATGTAAACCAAGTTCTATATTATAGCTAGTGCTTTTCTATACGACTATCTTACAGCTAAGTCTGCACCTATATGCCCTGCTCGGCTTTTCGCTAATGCGACGACCTTGTTGGCAATGTATACGTTTACAATAGACAGGGTCTTGATTTCGATTCCCGAGTCAGTTTAAATTTTAAATTTAAACAACCGATTTTTCTACTTGTTAATTTCAAAATTATCAGCCTTTTACAGGCCCACTACGATATGGAGGGTAGACCCACCATTCCAATGCAGGTTTACAGGCTTAAGGTGATAATGTCTTATTTATTATCGATCATTATCAGATGTTATGTTGTTTATGAAGAAAAATAAACTCAGAATTATTCCGTGACTCGAACCAGGATTCGTACTCAGGACCACGTGGTCGAAGCCACATAGACTAATCACTAGACCAACGGGGCAGTCGAGATATACACGGTTTAAAAGCGTAGGTCACAGCTAATTAAACTAGTTAAAAATTTAAAGAACGTTGACCTTTGGATCATAAATAACTACAACAAAATCAGTTTAATAACAAAAGCGGTTTTGGTCAGTTCTTATTTCGCTACGCTTTAATTGAAACGAATTGCTAATTGCTGTATTTTTTATAAAATAGCTTTATTTTGCGTAATTAGAAATCGTTTCGAATGTCGCCTGATTGTTGGTGAAATCACTTTGGGATCCTAAAATTTTTAAGTGTAAAATTTCTTTTATTTTTCCATTAATGTCCATATTGTGTGCAACTATAGCTTGGTTTTCTGTGTGATTATTAAGGAAAATACAGGCTCAAAAGCTCAACAGCAGTATTATTGAGAGAGAATCTCACGCACTGAAAATTGCAAATTGTACTAAGTCAGCTTTATAATAATAGGACCACCATTTGAGTAAAGAAAATGCAAGAAACGTTTAAAAGTAGAAAACTTCAATATCTGGAACACATCACGTGCCGTGACGAGTATCAGATTTTGCAGAGTATCATTCAAGGCAAGATCCAAGGGAGCCGAAGACCTGGCTACGGCGTACGTCCTTGGCTCAAAAATATCCGCGAGTGGTACGGAGTGACAACAAGAGTTCCGAGCTGCTGATTCTTAAAGTCAAGATCGTAGTGATCGCCAACCTCCGCACAGGAGATGGTACTTGAAGAAGAAGAAGCAACGGTTTGTATGAACAAAACACAAATTCACAAGCAATTAAGCTAGTTATCAATTTAATGGAATTAAATCTAGTGAATCTAGGTAATCACACGGTACGAGAAAAGACAATCGTTACTTACGATGTGAATATGACGTAACAGCGATGATGTCTACGTTGACGAGCGAAGCGAGCTCGATTTATCAGCAAGATAATGATACTATTCATATCGATATTTTAGGCGCAATAAGTAAATTTAAAATGGAATATCTGGATTGGGTTTACTGTATACCGGCTAATTTAAACAAAAATATTCCTGTAGACGGCGATACAAATGCGAATTCTAGCCGCCAAAAGAAATATTAAGTATTGTTCATAACTTTAATTCTGTTACATTCAATTACTACTTTAATAATAATAATAAAAACTCTTTATTACACCAAGGAACAAAACATAATACTTTCTTATATAATAATACTTTCTTATATTCTAAATTATTCTTTATTCTCTCAGGTTTTTGGAAGTCTTTAAAGCACAATGGTAGATTCGAGTTCCTAACTTTAGACTGTAAATGAAGTTTTTCATAAAAGATAAATCTGTATCAGGCTATTGTAATTAAAAAAAATATTTTACTTATTGTCATGGCTTGCTCCGTTCAAAATTCGGACAAAATATAGATAAACTTAAAAACGGACTAATGCGACAGATATTGTGAACGAAATTCAAGTACCCACATCCACTCTTGTTACGGCGGTAACAGTTAGTCTTGTTAGGGGTGGACCTGCGCCCGCTTCCGCTGCGGTTCCCGCGTCCGCTTCCGCTGCGGTTCCCGCGTCCGCTTCCGCTGCGGTGCCCGCGTCCGCTTTATGTGTGTCGTTATACTGTTGAGTGTTGATGAACAGTTGCACAATGTCATCTTGTGTAGGCATTCTTTAGAAAGTTTCGTCATACAATGTAACTGGTAATGTTATGTTTTGCGATCTTCAATACAACACACCTCACGAAGAAGGTTTGCGTTACGAAACGACGAGGAAGAAGAAGAATCGCTTAACAAAAGTACTCGTACGTGTAAGTGCTCATACACTGGTCGAATATGTACTGTACTTCAAATACATAATTTAAATCCGTTGTTTGTTACGTAACCTTGTGGTGTTTAATGTAGATACATCAACACCACAGGATGATTATTTGATTATGAAAACTTCTGAAAATCCATGCTCTACCAAAATTTCAAGATATCATTTGATATCGTGGTCGATAACATTTTAAGCTAAGTTAGAAGTTAGAACATAAGTAATAAAGAATATTAAAAGCTTGCATAATGAGGTAGGTACATAAACTTCAATTTTTAGAGGCCTACAACAAACCCAGGTCAATCTCGTACTAATGTTAAAATAATAAAGATCGTTAACGACGAATATTTCTTTAAATATTAAGATTTGAGCACTGGATGTATCATTATTTCTTTACACATCAGCAATTACAATTTGTATCTTTTAAAAACAAAACCGGTTATGTGCAAGCGTATCTATGATTATGAAAATTAATCCTTGACCAATGTTTTTAAAGGTATATTATAATATGAATACGTTTAACTAAAAACCGCATTAGAAAGCTCAGAGTCACGATGGGGAGGACTTATAATATGATCGAATCAGGAATAAGGAGACGCGCAGGAGAAACAAATGTACCGATATAGCTAATGTGGAGTGGTCGTCGTGAAGAGTTGCGATGATAAAATTTGTAACAATAATAGAACAGACTCAAAACGCATTAAAAAGTAAAAAATAACTGTCATTTAGTTGCTTTAATTTACTTAAGCATATCTAGGAGTCGGTGGTGAAATTTTTATTTCTAACTTTTTTGTGATTTATCGCCACGTAACGTACTCGTATTATACTGTCATAGTACATTATACGGCACTTGTAGCCAAAAAGCTACCGATACTATAAAAACGATAAATAAAATATACGTGTCGAATTGAGAACCTCCTTCGTTTTTAAAAATGATACTTAAGGAGCGGGGCACAGTTCGAAGAATCGAGGGATGTTAAGGTTTTAAGGTGCTAAACTGACGACTCTATCAGAGATTCTTTGTTTCTAGGATGCGTTATATGTCGAATACATCGCTCCCTCTTTCGTTGTTTTTTTTATTTCTATCATCTTTTTTGACGCATCCTAAGCGCGTTGAACTAGCGAAAATCCCACGTTGTCGCTCTTCGTTATATAGTCTACACAATCAGACAAAATGAGGCTCTTGAACCTGGTGTTCGGAACTTATGTTCAGCTGTGCTCGCTGGGATACGTGTACAATGCCCTAGTTGCTAGTTAGCCCTTGACTGCAGTCAAGATATAGGCAAGGTGCCGACTGCAAATCAACACTGTGTGTTTCAACAATTGCTTGGACATCCGGCACAATGCTGAGCTGGCAACATTTCTAGTTTGTGCCACACACGACAGCCCTGATAGCTTCTAGTCTTAGCTGGCTCATAGGTTGTGGTATCGAACACTAAGTATATTGTTGAATATAATGTAATGTGTAGCATAAGTTACGGAAATAAACATTTCTCTTGCTCTGATGATGATGTAGTCTAAGATGGAAGTGGGCTAACTTATAGCAGAAGGATGAAATCCACACACCTTTCGGTTTGTACACGATATCGCGCCGGAACTTGGTGGTACTTCTTTGCTTTTGATAACTAATATCGGGCGAAGTCTCCATCCGCCCGAACCTGGACCAATTGATCACTCAAGGCTCAGGCGCGTCTGAAATCCTGCTGCCGCTTTAAGAAAATCTTAATCAGTCCAGATAGGAGATGAACCCAGGACCTCCGTCATATGATTCACTGCGCATGCCGCCGCGCCATCATGATGCTCGGTCTAAAGCTCCTTGAATAATAACGGATAGCTTCTAGGTGGAAATGGCTTGGAGAGCCTTTGACCGCGCCACTAGAGATCCGCTACGTTTGCGCAACCGTTTGTCGCAACCTGACATTTGGGAGTTGCGAAACATCATTCATTCGAGTGTACCACCAGCAGCCACCGAACGCGAAGCCATAATCGCTTTCTAAAAGTGGGTTACGGTCAGTTGCGCAAGCGTCGTTAAAAAATCGAATTTTTCGTGTAATTTTGGTAACAAACCTGTTATGCGAATTCCGGTTTAATAACTGAGTGTTTGCACATATTTGATATCTATAAAAAAATTTTGTTTGCGTACTCACCTATAAGACGTACAGAATATTTAAGGACACATTACTAGTATATTTAAAGTGTTAGAACATCACATGGATTAACATTGGACAACAGCTAATGGATTCCCACTTCTGAGCATACTTACATTGGTGATGTTACGCCCTCATACCGGTCTTTATCACTTACATCGCTATAAGACCAACATTATTATAAGCCCGTCAAAGCACATTGAGCAGCGTGGTTTTTTTTTATAATAGATAGGCTTGCGCTTCACTACAATCACGCCTGATTGAAAGCAGTGATGAGGTCTAAGTTATAAAATAAATATAAATAAATAAATATTATAGGACAATTACACACATCGCTATATAGCCCCAAAGTAAGCTTAGGTAGCTTGTGTTATGGGTACTATGATAACTGATGAATATTTTTATGTACATTATACGTAAATACTAATACTACAACAACTAAAACTAATAATATATCTCACAGCTGCTTGGATTGACTATAAGAAGGCCTATGATTCAGTGCCTCATTCATGGCTCATGGAGGTCATGCGGTTGTACAAGGTCGATGCAACCCTATGTTCTTTTCTCGAGTCGTGCATGAGTCAGTGGATGACAGTCCTTAATCATCCAGGCATCTCTGAGAGTTCTGAATTGACAGAACCGATAGAGATCAGGCGGGGTATTTTCCAGGGCGATAGTTTGAGCCCTTTATGGTTTTGCCTAGCTCTTAATCCTCTCAGTACTTTGCTGATGGATTCAGAGCTAGGCTTTCGCCTTCGCAGGGGTGGTGAACTCATATCTCACTTGCTTTATATGGATGACCTCAAACTGTATGCATCAAAGCGTTCAGACCTTGTGTCATTGTTGAAGATCACTCAAACCTTTAGCAATGACATAAGGATGGAATTTGGTGTAGACAAGTGTGCGGTAATCAATATCGAGCGAGGTAGAGTTGTGAGCTCTGAGAATATAGTACTTTCAGAAACTATTATTCTCAAATCACTTTGCGAAGGGGAGACCTATAAATATCTTGGAATGTCAGAAGCACTCGGTATTGAGGTAGGGAATATGAAACAACTAGTGCAGGAACGGTTCTTTGGCCGCCTGAAAAAAGTCCTAAAAAGTCTTTTATCAGGTGGTAATAAGGTGCGTGCCTACAATAGCTGGGTCATGCCCTTACTCATATACTCTTTTGGCATTCTAAAGTGGACTCAAACTGAACTGGACTCCCTGGACTGTAAAGTCCGCAAACTGCTGACGTCATATCGGATGCACCATCCACGTTCATCTGTAATGAGATTGTACCTCCCACGCAAGTGTGGGGGACGTGGTTTCTTGAATGCCAAGAACCTCCATAATCGTGAGGTGTGCAATCTCAGAGATTATTTTCTCAAGATAAATGTGGGTATGCATAAGGATGTCGTTGCAGTGGACAAGGGTTTTACCCCACTATCCCTTGGCAAAGAGAACTGGCGTAAGCCTAAAGTAATTAGTAACTCGGATCGTGTGGCGATATGGAAGAGTAAGGAGTTGCATGGACGTTTCTACAAGGCCCTCACGGGACCGGATGTAGATCAAATAACATCTGTATCTTGGTTGCAATTCGGTGACCTCTTCGGGGAAACCGAGGGTTTTGTCTGTGCAATTATGGACGAGGTTATCAAGACGAGAAACTACCGGAAACATATTATGAAAGATGGCACTCTAGACATATGTCGAGCGTGTCATCAACCTGGGGAATCCCTCAGACATATAGTTTCCGGGTGTTCTCATCTTGCTAATGGCGAATACTTGCACAGACATAATCAAGTAGCCAAGATAATCCACCAACAACTTGCTCTTCAGTATGGCCTTGTCGATTCTGAGGTGCCTTACTATAGGTACGACCCAGCGTCAGTTCTTGAAAATAGCAGTGCGTTGCTCTACTGGGATCGAACAATTATCACTGATAGGTATATTGTAGCCAATAGACCTGATATAGTGATAATTGATCGATTAACGCGCCGTGCAATGATTGTTGATATTACTGTTCCACATGATGATAATCTGGTGAAAGCTGAAAAGGAAAAAGTATCAAAATACTTGGACCTTGCTCATGAGATTACCGCCATGTGGAATGTTGATTCAACAATGATTGTTCCTATAGTCGTTTCAGTCAACGGTCTTATAGCGAAAAGCTTTGACCAACATCTTAAAAAGCTTTCGCTTAATTGTTGGATCAAGGGTCGGATACAGAAGGCAGTAGTCCTTGAAACGGCGCGTATTGTGAGGAGGTTCCTCACTCTGGAGCCCTGACCACCGGTTGCTTGGACCCGCAAAGGCCCCGCAAACGGAGGAGAAGATTTTTTTATAAATTTTTAATAGTGTTTTTATGTATATTTTTGTATTACTTATAACATTGTTAAAAATTTTAAAAAAATATGTAAATAAATATAAATGAGAGAAAAAAATATTATATAGATAAACACCCAGACACCGGAAAATATCCATGCTCATCACACAAAAATTTTCCAGATGTGGGAATCGAACCCACGGCCTAGGACGCAGAAGCAGGGTCACTACCCACTGCGCCACTCGGCCGTCAAAGTTAACTTGGTATGCGCTTACCTAGAAGATGCCAATTCACTCTTGCCTTGAAGATGGTCAGGTTGCAGGTGGTAGGAAATACTGACCCTGTGAATCCAAGCTGGCCTCTCGTATTAGAAGGATCATTGTAGTGGTCCATTGAAAGAGGATGATGATGATCAGATAAGAACGTAAGAATTTACATCATAACGATGATCATATTATTTCAAAACAAATGTTGCAAAACTCATTCTTTGTCTATTAATGTCTTTTTAAAGGCTGTTTGCGTACTAGCTATATGTGTTCAATTGTGTTCCGTAAGGTTTTGTAATTTATAACTGTAATAAAACATTGCTAGTTGGTCACTAGAATAGTAATAGGCGAATTTATTTTGCTCGAGGAGTTAATGCGCTTCATCAATGCTGTTCAGGGTCGATTACACAGGTACTTTGATCCTTGAATCAAATAAGAACGAAAATTTTAATATTGTTTAGGATTGTTGCCGGATTACGTTGAGGGCACCTCAAGTTCCTGATTCTAGGTCGTTCTTAAACGCCTTTAAGTGCCTAAGCAGCTCTATAATCTGTAAGGATCTGCTCAAGCCCCTCATTCTCACTGGGTTCAATAGACAAGTTCTTAGGGCTCCACCAATATTCAACCAGGGCAGGGCACGGCTAACCAGCAATATTTCATATTATTACAAATGTAGACTTGTTCCCTGAAAATGGTTGTATTCAAAGTCATCAGGCTCAAAATGATAAGTATCAATTTCCCCTGACGTGGTCCGTCATTGTTTACGGTCGTACCTTGAATCGAATGATATTGGGAATTTTCTCGGGAGGCTAACTTTCTCTGTTTGATATAGATACTTATTCTTTGTAAAACAATAAAAGTCAAACCAGGGTCAACAATAAATTAAAACTGCAATTTTAATAGCTTAATACCTATCTACAGTCAGTATTTTTTGTTGTCTTGTCTAGTCTTGAAGTTTTGAAAATATTGGAAAAACCTGTGTACGTAAATACGTACGTAATGTGTACGTACTTAAATAGAGATTTTTGACGATATCTCTTTTATTTTTCAATTTTGTATATATATAGTGATTACAACGAATGGATCTGAGAATTGGTCGCTATCTGCGGGCCTAATAAGAAGGCTCAGAGTCCCTCAGCGGGCGATGGACAGAGTACCTAATGCTCGGAGCATCTTTTCGTGATAGAATCAGAAATGTGGAGATCCCCAGACGAACCAAAGTAACCGACATAGCTCAGCGAGTCGCAGAACTGAAGTGGCAATGGATAGGTACGTGGTTCAAAGAGCTGATAGAAGTTAAGGGCCCAAGGTGCTAGAATGGCAACCTCGCACGGGAGAGCGCAGTGTTGGTAAACCCGTATAAATTTCTTAAGGTGGACTAACGACATCATACGTGTCGTAAGGGAGCTGGCCAGGATCTTTGTGTTTGGAAGGCCTTTGTCCAGCTATGGACGTCCATCGGCTGTTAATAATTATGATGATTAGTAAAATTCGTTGAAAAGAAGATTATTGCAAATACGATTTAATATAAATAATAATAAAGCACTTTCAAGCCTTCCTACCTATCTGAGCTTCGTGAGATCTGGTTAACTCTCTCCGCTCCGGTGTATCCTTGATACTTCCTGTAATGTAGATTGTGGATGGCAATGAGGGGTCAGTTACCGGCGACCTTTATAGGCACGTTTATCTCACCTTCACTTTTATAAATAGTAAACAAATATGTATATTAACTTTTATATATCTATATTTATTAACATACATATCAAAACAATTTTTACCCGATTGTGTCACATGTAGAGTAATGTTTTTCGAGTTTATGTATATGAAATTCTAAATAGCTATTTTATGGTGATGCAAGATGGGAAAATTAATACTTTGCAACCTCCGAGCGAACAAAGATCTACCAAAACTACGTTCGTCTCCATAAAGTCTCCAGATTTAAAATATTTAGAAATTTATATAGATATAGTGATCCTTGTTTCTCTCTTTTCAGTTAATTACTTCTAAGCGTTCGGATGTTTTGTTTTTATGATAAGTATCTTATTAGGTTTTAATTATAATTATTAATTTAATTACCTACGTTACGTTCGCGTTACGTCGCGTTCGTCGCATGCAGGACACCATAACAAAGCGATCCTAATTTAAGATTTTTTTCAAAACATTTTCGGTAATTAAGTTGCAGTCTAGAAGGTAATTTATAAATAATAAGAATACATACATAGTACCTAGGTACACATTCCGTTCAATGTATATCTCCTTGAATGTACCTTAGACGACCTTATCTTTCAAGCTGGCCTTTGTGTCTATTTAACTAATCGACACAAAAAACTTGCTATGTTTTAAAAATACCTGAATGCAAATAGGGGAGTTGTGTTGTAAACAAAGCTCAAAAAGCCTTGTTTTAACGTTCACTACAGGGCTAGGCTTCTTTCTATATAGAGCGTAGACCTACCACGCTGCTCCAATGTGGATTGGCGGGCTTAATTAGGGTAATAATGTTTCAATATTTAAATCGTTTTATCAGATATTGATGATAATAACCTGTGATCGATGGCTCTTCGAGGCACGGGGGTGTAACATCAACAAATTTCCTAACTTTAAAAAAAAAAATGAAAATGTCTTAGAAGAAAGAGATGCTCATTTCATGGAGCCTGAACTCGAAACCTGGACTTCTGGATCCGAAGCCTTTTGGGGTAACCACTAGACCACCGAGGGAATAACAAATAAACAATTCTTGTAAATTGTTAAGCCATCCAGTCCCGGATGCTCGGCAGTGTGCGACACAAGTTAAAATAATAATTAAAAGATCGCCTTGGTCACTCTACGGTAAATGTGATAAATCTAGCACCTTATTTACTTGATACTTATTTTTAATATACCTACGTTATCTTTTTAATAAATAATGAGCGTTTTGTGAATCTTTGTGTACATTTACAAAGATACTATTATTATAAAGTAGTAGAGGACGCCCGCAGTTTCAGCCACATAGTTCTTGTTTCCCTGGGAATTTCAGGATAGAATGTGGCCTATGTGTTATTCTTATATGTAAGCTATATTATTGTGAAGTTACATCAAAATCTATTCAGTAGTTTCTGCGTGAAAGAGTAACCAACATCCATCCATACATACAAACTTTCGAATTTACAATATTAGCAAGGATGGTATTTCGTGCCGTTTTTTCCAGATCACGCGAGTAAACTACACGGCGTTATTTGCTTTGTCTGACAAATATTTAATCTATTGAATATTTTATATATTCGCTTTTGAATTCAAGTTGATATTGCTTATTCAGAACTCTAATTTTTTTCCTGCTAATTTATGTCATATGTACACAATAACACTTGTTATTTGACGTTCTAATTGTCGATGTCCTTCTTTCTGAGAAAGAATACAATAAGGAACTTAAGCGAACTTACCCTAATAACTATACAAATAAAGTATTCTTGCCACTATAACTGGAGAGGCAAGAATACTGGCTGCATTTCCTTCTTTCTTACATTTATTTACGAACAGTGGTTTTCACTGTAATAGAGGCCTTTTATATATAGATTTTTATCTCGTTGAACGAGTAGGTAGTTAGTGCTGCTACGGAACTCAAAATCAAAATCTCCGAGTTTGAGGCCCGCGGGTCTCCACATGAAAAGTATTATATCATATATCCTTATTTCCCCGGGTAACGCTATAATTAGAGAATTACCTATCTGACCAATTGCTATATATATATTTTTTTTGTTTTCTAATAGGTATTTTTAGTAGACAAATGTCTTAGCATTCCACGGATATACCGTACGGGTACCGTTTGTAGAGAGATTGATACATAGATGATGGTATACTCGTCGCACCCACTTCTACTGCATACAAACTAGCAATATATCCATTTTTTGTTAGTTTGTTTGTAAGGTCATAATAATTATTCATCATTTCTCATAAGCACTTTGTGGGTACGTCCTTAATGTGGCAACCTTGGATGGCACTGACTTCATGCTTCCTTTTTTTGAAATCGTTTAAAAACAGTATTGGTTAATGATGGACAATACTTTAAATTAAATGTTATTATACCCTAGATTTTAATAACAAACTATTTTTTTTTTTTTACACTCATTTATTTATTTACAATTATTTTTTAAATTTTTAACAATGCTTATAAAACAATTATAAAAACACTATTAAAAATTTTTTAAAAAATCCATTCCGCCTGCTGAGGGGCCCGGGGGTCCAAGCAACCGGTGGTCAGGGCTCCAGAGTGAGGAACCTCCTCACAATACGCGCCGTTTCAAGAATTACTGCCTTCTGTATCCGACCCTTGATCCAACAATTAAGCGAAAGCTTTTTAAGATGTTCGTCAAAGCTTTTCGCTATAAGACCGTTGACTGAAACGACTATAGAAACAATCATTGTTGAATCAACATTCCACATGGCGGTAATCTCATGGGCAAGGTCCAAGTATTTTGATACTTTTTCCTTTTCAGCTTTCATCAGATTATCGTCATGTGGAACAGTAATATCAACAATCATTGCACGGCGCGTTAATCGATCAATTATCACTATATCAGGTCTATTGGCTACAATATACCTATCAGTGATAATTGTTCGATCCCAGTAGAGCAACGCACTGCTATTTTCAAGAACTGACGCTGGGTCGTACCTATAGTAAGGCACCTCAAAATCGACAAGGCCATACTGAAGAGCAAGTTGTTGGTGGATTATCTTGGCTACCTGATTATGTCTGTGCAAGTATTCGCCATTAGCAAGATGAGAACACCCGGAAACTATATGTCTGAGGGATTCCCCAGGCTGATGACACGCTCGACATATGTCTAGAGTGCCATCTTTCATAATATGTTTCCGGTAGTTTCTCGTCTTGATAACCTCGTCCATAATTGCACAGACAAAACCCTCGGTTTCCCCAAAAAGGTCACCGAATTGCAACCAAGATACAGATGTTATTCGATCTACATCCGGCCCCGTGAGGGCCTTGTAGAAACGTCCATGCAACTCCTTACTCTTCCATATCGCCACACGATCTGAGTTACTAATTACTTTAGGCTTACGCCAGTTCTCTTTGCCAAGGGATAGTGGGGTAAGACCCTTGTCCACTGCAACGACATCCTTATGCATACCCACATTTATCTTGAGGAAATAATCTCTGAGATTGCACACCTCACGATTATGGAGGTTCTTGGCGTTAAAAAAACCACGTCCCCCACACTTGCGTGGGAGGTACAATCTCATTACAGATGAACGTGGATGGTGCATCCGATATGACGTCAGCAGTTTGCGGACTTTACAGTCAGCCCAGTTCAGTTTGAGTCCACTTTAGAATGCCAAAAGAGTATATGAGTAAGGGCATGACCCAGCTATTGTAGGCACGCACCTTATTACCACCTGATAAAAGACTTTTTAAGACTTTTTTTAGGCGGCCAAAGAAGCGTTCCTGCACTAGTTGTTTCATATTCCCTACCTCAATACCAAGTGCTTCTGACATTCCAAGGTATTTATAGGTTTCCCCTTCGCAAAGTGATTTGAGAATAATAGTTTCTGAAAGTACTATATTCTCAGAGCATACAACTCTGCCACGTTCGATATTGATTACCGCACACTTGTCTACACCAAATTCCATCCTTATATCATTGCTAAAGTTTTGAGTGATCTTCAACAATGACACAAGGTCTGAACGCTTTGATGCATACAGTTTGAGGTCATCCATATAAAGCAAGTGAGATATGAGTTCACCACCCCTGCGAAGGCGAAAGCCTAGCCCTGAATCCATCAGCAAAGTACTGAGTGGATTAAGAGCTAGGCAAAACCATAAAGGGCTCAAACTATCGCCCTGGAAAATACCCCGCCTAATCCCTATCGGTTCACTCAATTCAGAACTGTCAGAGATGCCTGGATGGTTAAGGACTGTCATCCACTGACTCATGCACGACTCAAGAAAAGAGCATAGTGTTGCATCGACCTTGTACAACCGCATGATCTCCATGAGCCATGAATGAGGCACTGAATCATAGGCCTTTTTATAGTCAATCCAAGCAGCTGTGAGATTTTTTCTGTTTCGCCGAACCTGCTGGCAAATAGCAGTGTCAATGAGGAGCAGTTCCTTTGTACCACGAGACCGGGCCTTGCATCCATTCTGTGTTGGGGCCAAAATATTATTTGCATTAATATGCATTGTTATTTTTGATGTTAGAATGGATGTAAGGAGCTTATAGATGGAAGGTAAGCATGTAATCGGTCGGTAGTTTTTAGGGATCCGTGGTAGGTACTTCCGGATTTGTATAATAGGAACGAGACACCAGTTGTTAAGAATGTCGGTAGCGATCCAATGTCAACGGCGCTTTGGAATTGTATTGCCAAGATAGAATGCGCACTACGGAACCATTTCAACCAGAAGTTGTGCAATCCATCCGGACCTGGACATTTCCAGTTGGAAGCCGGCCGAATTGCACAGCCTACGTCTTCCGCAGTTATGGTTATTGGAACCATTTGTTCTACCATCGCGCATTTCTCCTTGACAATATTCATCCAAACGCCGGTTGTGTGATCAATGGGGGCCGACCAGATGCTACGCCAGAAATCTGACATAGCATCAGAAGTTGGAAACTCTCCATTAGTCACACACACACTAGATTGCTCCCAGTTCCTATATACTGCTCCCAGTTCCTATATACATATATTTTTTTTATTACTAAAAACAGTAAGAAATTATTCTAGGTCCGATGTAGGTAACTGTTATTTAGCATCATGGTTACACGGATATTGATACGCAAACAACAACGTACAAGTAAACTGTTTGTACTCGTAAACAAATAGTTCCTTGTAGAGTTTACGTTACATTGTTTATTTGCCTCACTGATAGTTAAGTGGACAACCATACTCATGCTGCCATGTTCTTTACATTCATTACTGCCAGCAGGAGGCGCTAAGAAGCGAACAGTCGATCGTCTACTGCTAGGTAGATTGAAACCAACTAGCGGCGATAAGCCAAAGATAGTTGATAAAGGAAAGACTTAATTGTACATTAAAAAAGAATAAGATGATTACTGAAAGCTTTGCCTTTGAAAATGAAACCAAACAAATGCTTTACAAAGTCTAAACTAAAAATGGTTCAGTGTTATTTACTTGTATACGCTACGTGGTGCCTTCCACGTGGCGTCTTCCACGAAGCTTCTTCCATGTGGTTCGTTCTTGAAATTCGAGTGTAAACGATCTTGCAAAGAGCAATCAAGTTAAAGATATTTTTCTATTTCCAGTTGTAACCGGCAGCACGGACGGCATCGGCAAGCAGTACGCCCTCGAGCTAGCCGAAAGAGGCATCAATATAGTGCTGATCAGCAGAAACCCTGAGAAGTTGAAGAGCGTCGCCGACGAGATTGGTAGGTACCTATCTGATTGACAAACAAATTTTTTTAACAAGGAGGAGAAAATCCTGCTTCTCGGCAGGGCATATCTGACTGACACGAACTAAAACAACTTCCTCTGAGCCAAGGTTGCCACGGAACCGCAATATTTTATTTTATGCCCTCCTCTTACGTATTTTCTCTTTTCTTCTCGGCTTTTGCCCTTTTCACTCTCCTCCTCATTATGTCCCATAACATTTGAGCGTATGTGTGCCAGTCAAAATTATATAAATTACGAAGTATGTATCTGACTTATCAACAACAGATGTGCAGATGTGAGATGCAAAAAACTACTTATCCTTGTTGGTACAACAAATGGTTTGGTAAACCCAACTTTAATACACAGTAGGTTCTGTTTTATAAGATCAGCCCATGTCATGGGTGATATTTCATATATACTATTTATCATGAAAAATGTGAGCAAAGAATTTAAAGAAATTCTTATAATTAGAATCTGTAAAACTCATAAAAGCTATCAGCACTGTTAAAAGCTGTGTTAATATTAATATGTACTTTCTACTAGTGTATAAGTATCAAATATGGTCTCCAAGATAATTATTATTTAAGGTACAATTTGTTGGTCTTGTGGTTTGCGCTCGATTGTAACGCTGCGATGATTTTTATTATAATGCAAGGTACAGTATTTAATGTGAAGATTTAATGCGAAATATTTTAAAAATAAAATAATTAACTCGTCGTTTTACCTTCCATCAGCGTCATAAATTGTTTACTAAGCAGGTAAGCACATGCGTAGATTTTATCACGATTCTTAGCCACATTAATTAATTTAACTGTTGTTAAAGTACGTAATTTATATAATATACTAAATATTATGTATTTACTATATCATATTCATTACGTACAATCTCTGTATTAAGTTTAAACGATTTCGTGTTTGCCAGAAGAAACATCATACAATCCTTTTAAATTATTGCAGAAAAACTTCACAGCGTGAAAACTAAGACAATTGTTGCTGATTTCGCAAAAGGGACCGAAGTGTACGAGCACATAGAAAGGGAGCTCAAGGATATTCCTATAGGAATATTAGGTAAGAGAATGAGTGACAGAATTAAGAATAATGTGATCAGAGAGCAGTGTGGTATAAAAGAAGTGTGTAGTAAAATCGATAAAGGTGTGGTGAGATGGTTTTGTCATGTAGAGAATGAATGAAAGGAGACTAACGAAAGGGCGAGATGACGAGAGTGAATGGGAATGTTGGAATGGGAAGACCAATGATCGTGGCAAGCGAAAGGACGTGGTTTCTGTCTACCTCTCTGGGATTGAGGCGTGATGGTATGTCTGTATGTTCAACTACAACTACGATGGTGTGGTCATGTTCTGCGAATGCAAGATGAGCGTGTTGCTTTAAGTATCCTCTTTTCAAAACTCCAGAATGGCAAGCGTGAATCTGGCGGCCAGTATCTTAGGTACAAAAATGTTTTAAAAAGACACTTAAAAAGATGCAATATACTTAGATCTCTCGTGTTGGCAGGACATGGCTACAAATCGTGCAGAGTGAAGAAAGATGATAAAAAATAAGTTAAGTGAGTTGAGACAACAACGAAGACTCGACTTGGATCGGTAGCAAGACGGTCATAAACTTCACTCACCTGCCGCCATCCCATATAACTACCATGACAGTATGCTAATTTGTGCTCTATGGCCTGTATCTTCAAGACCAAAGTAGGGCCTTATAGTCTCTGGAATGCACATAAGAATTTAAGGAGTCAGATGTGTCGATATAGCCGAAATCGGATTTGAAACATCATCATCATGTTTAACGCTAACAAAACAATTAACGATTGTGTTCAATTTGCAGTAAACAATGTGGGCAAACAGTACGACTACCCGATGCCGCTGTGCGAGCTGCCCGTCAGCCAGGCGTGGGACATCATCAACGTGAACGTGGTGGCCGTGACGTCCATGACTCGCATGTTGTTGCCAGCGATGGTGGCGCGCGGTCGAGGCGCCGTCGTCAACGTGTCGTCGGGCTCGGAGCTCCAGCCGCTGCCTCTCATGGCCGTGTATGCTGCTACTAAGGTAATAAGACCAAATAAAAAAAACCCGTCAGAATTTTAATTCGTCATGTCTTCGTGGCGGCCATCTTTGAAACTCTTTATAGTGTACTTGTCAAGCCCATTCATTTGATACCCTTATTGAGGGAGTTGTGAAAAAACATGCAATTCGCCATTTTGTAACGGCGGCAATTTTGGACCAATTTTCATCAAACATAGCTAAGAACCATTGCCTGGAAAAAAGCTTTTAAATTAAGAAAATAACATCGAAATCGGTCTATTCATTCTACGATGCCACAGACAGACACACACATAGACAAACATTCGTCAAACTTATAACACCCCTCTTTTTCCGTCGAAGATTAAAAATTATCCTCAAAAGCTTCACGATTTTGCCGCTATAAAGAGAAAAACTCAGATTTAATAACTCTACGTTAGATTTAGATATTTTGTGGTTCGTTTTGCAACCGTTGAATTGTTGTCATAGCACAGTCTTAAGAATTAATTTGAGGAGAAGCGGAAATATTTTTCACGTTATAAATATATACAAAAATATGCTTTAGATTAAAATGAGAAGTTATTTTTGCTTTGAAATTAATTAAACTGTATGCAGGATGCACCCACTTTTCGATATAATCAGCCTCATTTAAGACCGCATATTTAAAGTGATTGCCTCGTTGAGCCAGTGATTAATCTATTTGATAACTGATCACAAGTTCTAGGCCTAGATCGAGATATCAAAATAAATTATTGGCGTTATATCAAGAAACTAGCTATTGCCCGCGACTTAGTCCGCGTTGAATAATTTTCACCATTTTTCCACATTTTCCTTTCGTTCTATTGGTTCTTCTTTTCTTTTTCTTCTGGATTCTTTGTTTCTATTGGTTGCAGCATGTTATAATGTCTAAAGCCTTCATCGGTAAATGGACTATCCAACACAAAAATATTTATTTAATTAAAACCTGTAGTTCTTGAGATTTTTTCAAAATTTAGGTTGCAAGAATGATCGCCGACCTTCTTTAAAAGAGGCACATCAAGAAAAGAAGCATAGTTTTGATAATAAACTATTGAAAATATTTTCCAGGTCTACGTCCGCAACTTCACGTTTGCAGTTCGCGAAGAATACGCGTCGCAGGGCATCCACGTGCAGCACGTGTCCCCTCTGTTCGTGTCCACAAAGATGAACACGTTCTCGCAGAGGTTGCTGGACGGCAACCTGCTGGTGCCCGACGCGAAGACTTACACCCGGTCCGCCATCTGCACGCTCGGCAGGGTGCAGACCACTACAGGATACTGGCTTCATGGTATACAGGTACGAAAAAACAGCGAAACACTTTGAGAAAGTTTTTTAGTCGATCTTTTCTTATAGCTTTTATCCAGAACAGAACAATGCAGAATCTCAAGAATCCGAATAAATACTAAGTTCTTAGTTTGACGACCTGCGTGGCGCAGTGGTATGCGCGGTGGATTTATAAGATGGAGGTCCTGGGTTCAATTCACAGCGGGACTGATTGAGATTTTTCTTAATCTGTCTTAGTCTGGCTGGCTGGGCTGGGAAGGCTTTGGCTGTGGCTAGTTACCACCTTACCGACAAAGATGTACCGCCAAGCGATTTAGCGTTTCGTGTAGAAACCGAAAGGGGTGTGGATTTCATATATTTCATACTACTCCTAGCAAGTTAGCCAGCTTCCATCTTAGATTGCATCATCACCTAACATTAGGTGTGATAGCAGTCAAAGGGCAACTTGTAGTTGATAAAAAAAGGATTCCTGTCATTTTGACCGGCCGAGTGGCGCAGTGGGTAGTGACCCTGCTTCTGCGTCCTAGGCTGTGAGTTCGATTCCCACATCAGGAAAATGTTTGTGTGATGAGCATTAATGTTTTCCACGTTATGTACCACGGGTATGCTTACTTTGGGGCTATATAGCGATGTGTGTAATTGTCCTATAATATTTATTTATTTATTTATTATTTATTTTGTGAGCTTTGGGCCTGGTGCAAGGGACCACTTGTTACTTTGGCTTGCTTTTATGACACTATTGAGTCTAGCAAAGTAACATCAAGTTCCACATAAATTATTTATTTGGATGGCTTACCACCAGCTGGTTACATTCATTCCACCCCTTTCCACAAAGCACCAAACAAATTGGGAGTTCTGTATTAAACTAGTGTCACAAAGCAAATATACTATGAGCAAACATCTCTTGCTGCATGATTGACATTCACAAATGGACCCATTTTTTTTTATCGACTACAAGTTGGCCCTTGACTGCTATCACACATGATGTTAAGTGATGATGCAGTCTAAGATGGAAGCGGGCTAACTTGTTAGGAGTGAGACGAAAATCCACACCCCTTTCGGTTTCTGCACGACATCGTACCGGAACGCTAAATCGCTTGGCGATACGTCTTTGTCGGTATTTACAGGGTCTACCGGGATCTGTTTGTTTAATTGTGTAAAAATAAATCTTTTATCTTAATTACGTACTAAAAGAACCAAAAATTTGTATTGTTTCAGTATTTATTCATCAAATTAGCACCAGAATGGATAAGAATAAAAATCGGCGCGCACATGAACCGAGGGTTTCGAGAGGAGCACATGCAGAATGTTAAAATTAAAGCACAATGAGTAATATTGTGTACAAATACTAGGTGAACTTTTAGTACAATTGTTTTCTACTATTGATTCCTAATTATTATTGAGTATTAAATGTAAATAATTAGATGCATAGTTCGTTATTTGTTATGCTTTGTATATTATAATTTTCATTTCTGGTTGTAACTCTAAGGTTAATACTTAGACATTGCCATATTGTATACCATTACGCCTCACTCCCATAGGGGTAGGCAGAGATTACGTCCTGCCTCTTGTCACAATCTTTGCATATGCATATAGAATAGAATAGAAAAGAATAGAATGGAATTTATTTGTCACACAACACAACTTAACACAATTACAAAAGAACAAAATATAACAGCAGTTATTGAGCCTTGTACATTCACGGACGTGCTCATGCTACTATGCCTATTATTTTTCAGAAACTAACTAATAAATTATAAGATAAGTAAATGATACTAAACAACTATAATTAATTAATACTAATAAAAATGTAACAAATAGAGAAACCCAGATGAAAAATAATCTCTTTCGCTACTTCCGATTTCATTAAACCTTTCATATCGTCGGTTCAAGGTACTGTCTGTCTGTCACTCGGTTTCACTCCACTCATTCTATATTGTAGTAATCTAATAAGTTACTGTTTGGCTCCACACAGACGGTTAAAGGGCTTTCATAAGAATTAGTAGTTTTATTTTGTTAATACAATTAGTCATATTTTTTGTTATTTTACTGTATTTAGATTAAAAATATAGCATTGCGTTTCAAGCAAAACGAAACAAGCGGATGGTTCGCTAAATCCTTTTTTAATTGTAATTCGATATGTTTAGTCATTGTCGTTTTTGTATTATTGTGTTGTAGTATATCCCGGATAAAGTCACGATGAAACCAGTACTCATAAAATTATGTGATATTTTAAATATAAGTTGATGTATGGTGACTTTTATTTTTCATTTATACCTAACGAATTGTAGACGCATACGTATCAAATGAAAAGTTTTGACTGTAATAGTAGAATTCTATACACCATCCAAGATGGCCGCCACTCAAAATGGCGAATTACAATTTTGTCGGAGGTTTTAACATTTTTAAGTTAATCTTGTTTAATGTTATCATTGATGTTTTATTGTGGATTAATGAAAGACAAAACAGACGGTCTACCTGGTATCAAGTGGCATGCTGTCGTCTATGAACACACTGTAACACTTCGCAAGGTTGTCCATCAACCGGAGGTCTTGGTATAAAGTCTCATGTGCAAATAAATTCTTCAGGCCGGAACTGAGCAATACAATTTGGGAACAGAAATGAACATGATTCCCCAGAGTTGTTTTATATTAATTAATACTGGCAACAATATAGACCTAAGAAGAATTAATAAACTAATAATAACATCTGGCTTATTAATTGTTACGACATAGTAATTAGACAACTTATGACAGTCAAATCAAAGTCATTTGACTCTACAATTTCTTTACAAATTGTAGGAAATAACTCTGAGTTTCTCTTATTTATTCATTAGAATGTCAGGATTCCGGAAATTTGCGAATAACTTGAGGCTTAACATAGCCCGTAGTAAGCGAGAACGTGCATCGCGCACTGCAGACGTTGAGTTGCAACTTCTACAGCGACCCGTCGAGGTAGTATGTTCAAATATACAGACCTGTAGGACTACTAATAATAATCATTTATTCATAAAAGCAACAAAAACTCAATTATATAATAAAAGAAATATGTCATAGGTAGGTAGCGTCCAGTGAGAAACACCAGAGAAGACAACGCCTATCAAAAAAATATAGCAATGCAGGCTGGATGCAGCAGGATGATATTTTGAAATTAATTTTGTAAAGTTTTGAAGTCTTCGTGCGCGGTGGATTTATAAGACGGAGGTTCTAGATTCGATTTCTAGCTGGGCTGATTAAGGTTTTCTAAATTGGTCCAGGTCTTGCTCGTGTAAGACTTCGGCCGTGGATAGTTTTTATTCTACCGAAAAGATGTAAGATCACTGTCGGATGTTGATGTAAATGTCCGGGACAAACTACTAAATTAGTCCAGGTCTGGCTGATGTCATGTACCTAGGAACCGGGGTGTGGATGTCACTCTACTTCTAACAATTTATCCCGGTATGATTGCAGTCAAGGGTTGACTTAAAATTTTTAACAAAAAATAAAAACGCCTTCAAAACGCACTAAAAAGTAAAAAATAACTACGTCATTTAGAAGTCGGTGCCATCCAAGTTTAGGTAAAGTCTTTAAAGTAAAAAGCTCGGGTGGCACCGACTTCATAGATATTATTAAGTAAATTAAAGTAAGTAAATGACGTAGTTATTTTTTACTTTTTAGTGCGTTTTGAAGGCGTTTTATTTTTTGTTAAAAATTTTTTATTTCATACTTTTTAGTGATTTATCAACAACGAAAATACTAAAGAACATACTCGAATTCACTAGCTAGTTATAACATTCCAACATCCCTACAAATGTGCCTATAAAGTTTGAAAGATCATGACTTAGTTAACATTAAACCAACTGGAATCTATAACCTCACAAACTTCTCATTGAGACATATTAATCGAGCCCAATCACAAGGTAGCTACTGTAAACCGTTAAAGAGCTCCCTCAGCTGTCCATCGTCTTCATCGCCAGACCCTTGATGACAGTCACAGCCTATCTAAATGTAAATTTCTCATCGAGACAAATTAATCAAGCCCAAACACAAGGTAGCTACTGTAAACCGTTACGGAGCTCCCTTAACTGTACTTCGTCTTCATCACCAGACCCTCAATGACAGTCACAGTCCATCTAAATGTAAATTTCTCATCGAGACAAATTAATCAAGCCCAAACACAAGGTAGCTACTGTAAACCGTTACGGAGCTCCCTTAACTGTACTTCGTCTTCATCACCAGACCCTCAATGACAGTCACAGTTCATCTAAATGTAAATTTCTCATCGAGACAAATTAATCAAGCCCAAACACAAGGTAGCTACTGTAAGCTAACTGTACTTCGTCTTCATCACCAGACCCTCAATGACAGTCACAGCCCATCTAAATGTAAAGTTCTCATCAAGACAAATTAATCGAGCCCAAACACAAGGTAACTGCAGTAAACCGTCAAGGAGTTGTAGATTTCATCGAATTGTAGTGCTTTTAAATACTTACCGGAAAAATTAACAAACGTACTGTTCCATCATCAGATCCGTTATCAAAATCGGTTCATAAACGACGAAGTTATGCGCGAACACACATAAAAAAAAAAAAATATATATACGGTCGAATTGAGAAACGCCTTTTTTTTTAAGTCGTTTAAAAATGGTTAAAATGATAAAATTGGCAGGAATGCGTTTGTTACACAGATGGAATACAGATCACACTTGACCTTGGCTCGAGTTAAACAGTACTTACTATCTCTGCCTGATGACCCCGAGTGGAACTCAGCGATTTGCGCCTGCGTTCTGATGGGGGTCATCGTGGTGGCGCTGGACATGGAGCGGCACAGCGTCGTGGACTTGTTTGACGAGGTGTATAACGTGTTCTACGCGTCTCACGTTCTGGTGCTGGCGTATAACTTGATGTGCGATCCCATAGCGAATCTGGATGTGTATAACTCGTGTTAGTCCTTTTTTATTTTTTTTATTACAAATTGACAGCCCTTGACTGCAGTCACACATGATAAGTGATGATGCAATCTAAGATGGAAGCGGACTAACTTGTAAGGAGTAGGATGAAATCGACATTCCTACGGTTTCTACACTACATCGTACCGGAACGCTAAATCGCTTGTACATCTTTATCGGTGGGGTCCAGTCAGACCTGGACCAATTTAATAAATCTCATTCGGCCCATCCAAAATCGAACCCAGGACCTCAGTCTTATAAATCCACTGCGCTTACCACTGCGTTACGGAGGTCGTCCAAATAATAATAGAGGTAACAAGCAGGTCTGTGAAACGCCGATACTTGAACCTAAAAGCTCAGGAGGCTGAGGCATCGAACGCTATTTTATATTGTTCCATTTAATGTAATGTGTGGCATAATTTACGGAAATAAACATTTTATCTTTCTTTTTAATTCGAAGACACATATACTACCCAGTGAACTGATGAAGTAATCTCAATTTAACGATATGATACGAGAAAAATGTGTGCGTGTACTAGCGTACACTCGTAAGAAGTGAAACTTACTAACTAACTTATCAGCATTCAAGTATTAGAAAAAATTGATACCATAATTACACCCACGTATTAGTGTATTGAAAATTAAAATACAATCAAAAACTGAGGTTACCTTTAAATAACGTGGAAAAATAAATACCATAATTATACCTAAGTATTAGAAAAAGAGATGTAATTACTTACGCCGCAAAAAACATTGGAGTCATTTGCCAATCCCTACTCCACTGGAGATGGCGCGCAACGGAAAAATGTGACGCGTAAGCGTAACGAAAAAATGTTACACTAAATTTTTTTCTAACCCCAATAAAGAAGTTTCATTTCAAAACTAATTGGGCTATAACAGTTGCTAGTTTACATTGTTACAGTGGGATTCCTCCTCGATATATTCACGTTCTCCCACTACATAGTGGACGACTCCTCGACATACCTGTACAAACTGATCTGTTACTATTTGCGATTCCACAGACCTTATCAGTATTTGTGTAAGTTCTTTGTCTCCTATAAAATTTATCTAAATTAAATCAAACTTCCACGACTATACTTTATGATTCTATTTTAGGGACATTGAATAACTATAATTTGAAGGGAAGCGTGGTTGGCACCGCTCTGAAGTATTGTTACTTATTCCTCGTGCTGCGAGTCACTTGGGTGGTGATCTGGCTTCATGTTGAGGAGGTATTTTTCGCAATTCATATCATAAATAAATAGTGGTATCCTCTACCGAATATGGCCATATGGCTTAGTTAGTTATATAGCACCTTTATTACACGCCTTACTATATCGAAGTTGCAAATAAATGAAATCAGGCAACTTTCTATACTTTAGATGCCAGATAAGATGACAATAAAACTTTTTAATATATTTTCCAATTTTACCTCAATTATTTTTTATTCATTACCAAAAACCTACGACGATCACGTTAGGATGTCAGCCGTTGAGCCGAGCCGGTATATTGTACACGTGCTACGAAACAATGACTATGTAAACCTAGAAATTATACAAATGTATTAATGTATAATTAATAATTAAAGCAATTATTGAGCTTTTTTTTTGTGACCGAGGGAAATCTTCTAGAAAAATACCCAACCTTTGAGGGAAAAGTCAGGTTATGTGGGATTTTTATCCACTAACCCCCTCGGTGGTCATCTCCGTACAATGGGGGAGACTCTGGGATCTCTACGTACCAACGAATACCAGTGCCTGCCTTGCGCACTGCCTGTAACCGCTCTACCTTGTCTAGCCCGTGGTCGCTTTCAAGGTGGTGAAGTAAGCTGCCAGAGCCCTCGCTATAACAGCTGTAATTCATGGGCCTATATATTTCTATTTATACTAGAGCTAGAGAGATACGCTCGTGGTTCTACTCGCGTAGTTCCCGGCCCCGTAAAAATTTCGATAAAAAATAGCCTCTGTGTTGCCTTCTAATGTATAAGCTGAATTTTTGTGAAGTTTCTTAAAAATCAACTCACTAGTTTTTGCGTGAAAGAGAAACAAACATACACACTCATAAACTTTCGACTTTACGATAGTAGTATCATTTATTTCATCCTTTTACACACGTTCTTATTTTTTGCTTGTTTAGTTGGTCTATAGTAGTGATCTTCTAACAGCTCGACACTGGTTACACTTCACACAACATGCAAGCGAATCCTGAACACCAACAACACAGTCAAGATGTGGCGGCGATCTCCGACAAGATCACTTCCAGGTTCCTCATCGCTCTCTACATCGTCAACAAGATGTTTATACCTATTGGGTAATATTCTAGATTATGACTGTACTTGATTGTATTCAAATGCATTTATGCAAGAAGTTATTTTATAACTTATAAAGCATAACTATGCTAAGTGATGATATAATCAACGGAAGCGTGCTAACTTGTTAAAAGTAGGATGGAATCCACACCATTTTCGGTTTCTACACGACATCATACAGGAACGCTTAATCGTTAGGCGGCAGCGGGGTAATAGCTACAACCGAATCCATCCAACTGGTAGTCCTGGACCACTTAATAAAATTGAATCAGCCCAGCCTAGGAATCTATCTTAAAAATCCATCCTGCCTACCGCCGCGCCACGGAATAACTCGCAAGAGTAAAATTATTCCTCCGTTCTCCATGACCAGACCGTCGACATCTCCAGCGAATGACCACGAGCGCATCGCGTTCCTCCTGGTGATGATCACCGGGTGCCTGCTGGTGACGGGCGCCGCGGTGGCGTCCCTGTCGCTCGTCATCAGCGTCTACATGCGCGCCGAGGAGACCTTCCGCACCAGATACAGGCTCATCATGAAAGAAATGGTAAACTATAGATCTAAGGATATTAGGGCCCGTTGATAACTTGCATTGGAGCAGCCTGATGAGCTTAAGCAAAATACACGTGGGAGGGTGATCTGGCCCCACACTAGTTCTGTTGCGGGTTGTTAATGGGCTGGTAATGATGAAGGGTATTAGGTTTTTGGGCGGAAATAAAAGGGATTATGTAAGTGATTTTTTTATTGCATTAATCCAAAAAGTATTATCATTATCACTGAGGAAAAGTCCATTAAAAACATCATGTGTCATTGTGACGGACCGGCTAGAAAGCGAATGGATCTCCTGCGGGTTTATCCACAACCAGAGGATTAGTGTGCTTTCAACTTGAAAGTAACTATCTAACTCAAAGTGTGGGTGTTTAAATTGACATAGAGGAGGTAAGTGCGGGGCGAGTACAAGAGATCCAAAAGGGTCGAATACTAATAATAATCTGACCTGAAAGGAATCATCTCACCTTCAAGATACAGTTGAATCTAGTTTGGAGGTCAGGGTGGTAATCAATTTATAGTTAGTAAAATTGTAAGTTTGGTGTCAATCAACAAATTTTCAATTTAATTTGATTTGACAATGCCTATTTTGCAATGTAGCAGTACTGCTTTGTTAGATACTGTTCTAGTTACTTTCTTCCTGCAATGACGTTTTGGCGCTCCTGTTCAAGAGCTTATAGCAAATACGCAATTGATTAAAGCAATTTTTTTTATGTTCTCCACTTTAGGTTTCCTTACCCAAAGTCAGACTGCATTCACTCTAGAACCCACAAACTGCTTTATCGTAAAATAAAGGATAGATATGCTTAAGTAGATATGCTTAAGTAAATTAAATTTAAAATTCGCTTTGGCGCTCCTGTTCAAGAGCTTATAGCAAATACGCAATTAGATTACAGCAATTTTTTTATGTTCTCCACTTTAGGTTTCCTTAGCCAAAGTCAGACTGCATTCACTCTACGCCGGATAAAAAAGTTTTGCTATAATTCGCATAGACTCCACTGCCACTCCACTAATAGATGCACCGCTTGGCAATTCGTCGTGCTGTCTATCTCGATTTCTCTCTTTTCTTTCTTATCCACCTGCTCCTCCTTCTCCTCTCTTCTAACTATAATGGCTCGGAGCATCTCGGAGTATCTTCAATTCTTGTTCTTCTTTCAACATGTGTTTCACGAGGTTTTGAGCATCTACATTTTCCTTTGATATATGCTAGAAAATAGTTTAGACCTCTGGGAACCTTACAGGCAGGGGCCTGTAAGCTTCATTTTCATTTTATAACTTTAAATAAAATGATTGGTCCCTTCTAGAAATCATCTAATGTGCCACCGAGCCTACGTGATAAAGTGGAGACATTTTACAAGATGTACTGGCACAAGCAGAGAGCTGTGTCCGCTACTCAGTTGATGCCCATCTTTCCGCCGTCATTGTCAAACACTATCTACACGGACATATATTTCAAGGCCACGCAAAGGGTAAGTAAATAAAACTGATATAGATATCAGAATGTTACTTATTTACAAGCTTATTCCTGGGTGTATTTTTGTTAGTTTTTGTTTTTTGTTGATTACAAATTATGCCTTGACTGCAATCAACACCTGATGTTAAGTGATGATGCAATGTAAGATGATGTGATGTCGTGTTGAAACCGAAAGAGTGTAGATTTAATCCTACTTCTATCCTATCTTACCTATCTTAACAAGTTAGCCTGCTTTCATCTTAGATTGCATCATCACTTATCATCAGGTGTGATTGCAGACAAGGGCTAACTTGTAACGAATAAAAAAAGGTGGTATATTTAATAGTGTCGAATTCTTCGTGACCTTTCCTACGAGTTCCTGTCGGAGCTGGCTAAGAATATGGAGACAATCCACTACATCCCCGGAGATGCTATAATAAAGAGGAACGACAGAAAGTCTTCTATTATCTACATCACATATGGCGATATCGAGGTAAGACTCAATCCTTGAGAAAATCCATTTATCATGCGATTGTGAATAGATGAACGCCGGTTGCACGCACGACAAAGCATGACTCATTGTCACATTCTGCCTGAACCGAGCGTGCAAGCGAGAGTGCGGGATCAGCAATAGAGGCACGATCAGTTTCTGACGCATGAAATTTTACATCAATGTTTTTATATCGCATAGATATCACGTAAAATTATCATCCGTAAGCCGACAACTATTTTTTAGGAATATCCTACTCTTTCCTTATGATAAATTGCAAGCCAGCACCAATCACTTATTTTGTAGATGTTAACAGCAGAGGATGACAGCACAGCAATGCTTCGTATGATCCGAGGCACCATCCTGTCTCCATATGCTGGAAGCCCCGTGGCGGGGTGCGCGAAGGCTCACGTGGAGATCAGAGCAGCCACCTTCTGCACTGCTCACGTGTTGCGATGTTTGGACTTGTGGAAAACTGTCATCAAGTACGGCAGGGAAAGTGGACAAGGGGCCATTGTTTCGAGTTCTTTTTATGTAAGATGTTCTTACTAGTTGAATTCATTATTTGGTGATGGTATTTAAATTACTTGATTCCAGATTCTGGATAGAAGCAGAGGTTACTTTGTCGATGCTTATTACAAATATGAAATAGTTCGATTTGCTATTTTCCACGAAAAACCGATGAATCCAAGTGAAAAAGAAGTCCCTCAGACCCACGACATAAGTCGGGTCTGAGGGACTTCTTATAGGATACGTATAGGGTTTTATAACTTTTTACGTACGTTTCACTCCGCAGCCAGTGCGTTAAATTCGCCGGTTTTTCGCAGCAAATGGCAAAATAAATAAATTATTAACTATATTTATAATATTCAGGAGCATTTTGAAAAAGTCAAGAGCCATTACTTCTTTCGGATTCCTGAAGAATCAGTGTAAGTGTTAAATGGCTTCGATGCAAAGCCTGATTATAATTACAAATCGGTTACAGATTTAAGGATTCAATTGTAACTCGTACCTTTGTTTTTAGATATAAAAGCAGTATTCTGCATTTTAAACAGAATTTAATGTATCTTAAAGAGTCAAAGGATGCCGCTGGTAATCAACAATTGTCTGAAACCGATGTCATGATTGATATAGCTGGGAGTTACATAATGCGAAACGTTAGTAGAAACTAGTAGAACTTTAAAAAAATACTGGGATTTATTGTGTTAAGAGATTAAAAATAGAAAAAAAGAAAAATATGTTTATTCATACATTATGCCACATATCACAATTCATTTTAGTATGCTTAAAATACTCTGCGATGTGTGGCACAACCCAGAAAAAGGTCCCAGCTCAGCATTTTTTTGCTGCATGATCTTCTAAATGATCACGCAGAGAATAAGCAAGCGCTGTTTTTCAGCTAGATCCCTAGTCCAAGTTAACGTAGATACGATAAGATAAAACAAAATGAGACAACAAAATATTTTTTCAGAATATCCTTGGGTTTCTCATCATAATCGTCTCTGAGACTTCTTAGATTTTTTGCTGTTACTAAAAGATTTTTGATATTTCACTTAACTATTATAATAACCTTATTATAGAGAGCAGATTCCTCACTAACCGACGAAGCGGATGCCATCTGCCTGCGACCTACATTCCCTTGCATCTTGCAACCAAGCTCCTCTTTGCAAGTTGTCTGGAACACTTTTATCACTTGCCTCATTCTTACTGTTTGCTTGGTAAGTTACAAGAAATTTTGTGTTCAATATATATGTTTTGTAGTAATTACTGATGAAATATTCAGATGGTACACCTGATAAAACATAAAACCGTCGTCACTACACGTAGCAACATTTCGATGGGCAAGTCTTGAGCCCATCATACAAAGTCTATCAACTTGAGGCAAAGGTATTAAGCATAATGTGTGTAACTACAACAAAAATGCAAAACGTCCACAACATTGACGTGTAATGCTACAGCCAGGTAAACTTGAGATTTGCTCTAAATACGTGTCCATAAATACACTAGAAGTACTGTAGTACGGGAGTAATGGTGACAGGTTGTGGAGCTTGCCATCACTCCTGATGTTACTATCACTACCGCCCTATCAAGACTGTGACGACGAAAAGTGTAACTACATCGCCAAACATGTTCTTCTGGCAAAGTATTCTTGCTTGACGACAGAAATGAGCACGGTATTAGTCTTTTCCTGAATGAGTTTACAAAAAGCTTTACTTCTACTAAATCTGTGGCTATATTTCAGACGCATCCTTACTACTTGGTTTACAAAAAAGATGTTCCGCTGGGTTTCAGATTTTACGATTATGTAGTGTCTGTCATTTATATCCTTGATCTGGTTGTGTACCTGTCCACTGGAGCCAACGTTGAAGATGGTATCATTTCATGTTATTTAAATTAATACACCAAACCTAAATTGCCATATTTGTACGCCATTTTTATAAACTGTGTAATTTTGCCAGCCTTCCAATTGAAATGTTATCAAAAATTCAAGAAATTATATTATTTTTAACCGACGAAAAAAACGGAGGAGGTTCTCAATTACGTATATTTTTTTATGTATGACCACGCATAACTTTTTACAGAGTTGTCCGATTTTGATAATTCTTTTTTATTAGAAAGGGCATACAAGGGGATGTATGCCTGTATGTATGTATGTTCGGATCTGATGATGATATTCTAGGGAAATTAAAGGAACTCATCAAATTTTGGAGGCACGCTTACACCGATTTCGGTTTTTGTCTCGGTTTCGGTAGCTTTTTGGTTACTAGTACCGTATAATATACCATAGTATATTTAGCGCCACGTATATATATTTTTTTTTATATGTATGACCACGCATAACTTTTTACAGGGTTGTCCGATTTTGACGAATTTTGGAGGCACACTTACAGCGATTTCGGTTTTTGTCTCATTATCGGTAGCTTTTTGGCTACTAGTGCCGTATAATATACTATGACAGTATAGTACGAGTACGTTACGTGGCGATAAATCACTAAAAAGTAGGGAAATAAAAATTTTTAAAAAAAAATAGAACCGACTCAAAACGCACTAAAAAGTAAAAAATAATTGTGTCATTTACTTGCTTTAATTTACTTAAGCATATCTAGGAGTCGGTGCCAGCCAAGGTTTCTACTTTAAGGACGTTACCTAGAACCCACAAACTGCTTAACCACGTAAAATAAATAATCCTTAAACTTGGCTGGCACCGACTTCATAGATATGCTTAAGTCAATTAAAGCAACTAAATGACACAGTTATTTTTTACTTTTTAGTGCGTTTTGAGTCGGTTCTATTTTTTGTTAAAAATTTTTATCATGACAATCAATGTGTTAAGCCAATCTTTAGTCAAGAGACAGTTCTTCTTTTCCTTTTAGTGCCATATGCTTGCAATCATTATGGAAATTGCTTATCATAATTTCACGGAAATTGCAAATAATGTTTTATCATAATTTAATTTTTCATTGTCTTTTTATATTCTTCACTTTGATCTATAGGAGTTCCTATAACTCTGGCGCAGACGTCGTCTCAGCAGGCGCGCAGCAAATGGTTCGTGCTGGATGTGGTGGGAACACTACCTATCTTTGAGTTCATCAGTGATGGACATTTCGCCGGCATCAATAAGCTTCTTAGATTGCCAAAGGTTAAAGATACCGGCGAATACCGTGCTTTAATCTGATACAATTTTTATCCTGTTTTAAGATTGCATCATTTGTTTACTGTGCTTTCTTAAAATCAAGGGAATTATAGGATTTTATTATTCATCTTCATGTCCAGGTGTTCCGTGTGTTAAAAGTAGTGGAAGAGGATTGTGTGTACTACAGTAATGTCATGCGGTTTTTGTCATATGCACTGCTTCTGATGACGTCTTGTTACCTGTTGGCGGCTTTGCAACAAGGCTTCATGTGCTTTGAGTTAGTTTAGAGTTCATGTCATTATTATATTTTTAGTTATGATGTACATTTGTTACATAACATCACGCCTTATCCCACAGGGATTGGCAGAGACCACATCCTTCCGTTTGCCGCAGTCTTTTCACTCTCATTAATCCTTTCATACAAGTTCATCGTCTTAGGATACTTGACCTAGCCATTATTTAAAATGTCCTGAATTTTGTCCAGGAACATTCGCCTAGGCCATCCCCTTCCAACAAAATAATGTTATATGACTATACAAATTCATAAAAACCAGTTTCGTAAATATAATATCGACAAATGGGATCTTTTTTTAACCGACGGAAAAAAAAACGGAGGAGGTTCTCAATTCGACACGTATATTTATTTTTACGCATAACTTTTTACAGAGTTGTCCGATTTTGGTAATTCTTTTTTTATTAAAAAGGGCACACTTCCAAGATGGTCCCATAGTCATCATAGGATCTGATGATGATATCCTGGAAAAATTGAAGGAACTCTCCAAATTTTATAGCGATTGCGATAGCGAATATTAGCTTATTGGCTACAAGTGCCGTATATCTGTATACTTGGATAGACAGATACCGTACAATAGTTACTATGACAGTAAAAGTACGAATATTTTCGTTACGTGGTGATAAATCACTAAAAAGTAAGAAATAAAATTTTTTAACCAAAAATTTAAGAACACTATCTAGAATCCAAAAACGCTTACTACGTAAAATAAATGTAAAAGTACTTCATAGATATGCTTAAGTAAATTAAAGCAACTAAATGACACAGTTATTTTTTACTTTTTAGTGCGTTTTGAGTCGGTTCTATTTTTTGTTAAAAATGTTTTGTCTTTTCATTGCAATCTAGTGATTTAAAACATTGGTTTTATTGTATACGATTTTATACGGTTTCTTACAAAATATGTGGTACTTCAATATCATCATTTGAATTTGTAGGTTTGGTCATTGTCTTGTAACAAACTTCACTCACGCGCCATATTGGGCCAACCAGAGCTTGGATGACGAGACAGTGGAGAGCAGACTTTCGTTTGGACTATATTGGGCTATATCTATAGTCTCTTTTACAAGTAAGTTGCACTTTTTTGAGGAAGAATAGTATATATTTATTAGTACATCGAAATAACTTAGCAAATATAATGGAGCAATTATATCCACCCAAAAATATTTTCATATAGAGTAATATCAAAACGAATGTATCTTACACTGAACAAAAACTATTAGATCTCATGAAGAGCACAGGTTTTAACCCTATTACTCTACACACTCTCACCTAACACTGTGAACATACTTGAATGAATTATGTTACTAATCTTTAAAGTTATAAATATCTCGGTTATTAATTCTGTTATTTTTTGGGAATGTTTGATTTATAACGATCCCTGTCTGACGATGATATTGACTGGGACCGACGGCTTTACGTGCTCTCCGAGCTACGAGGGTTGTAACGCCACCAACGTTCCAGCTTAGAAGATTACTGAAAAATTCTTAGAGGAAAGAAAATCTTGGTAATATTCCATCGCCCGACCCAGCATTCGAACGTACGATCTGAGGCCAAATGTGGCATTTGTGGCAGAGGTGAATCTAGTGGAAGTTCATGACAGTTTGCTTGTCCCAGCACACATGGAGACGTGGGGTACCCTGAATCTGAACCACATGGTGTACATGATGTTCGTGCTGGAGATATGCACCGTGCTCTACATATTCATAGAGGCCGTCTACTCGGCCACTATCATGGTCACCACTGCTCTTAGGTTGTATGTCCTACTTTATAAAAAGATAGTCTCAGTATACATGAAATCGATGATAACTATGCCCAAGTTCGCGATGATGGCTATCTATGTGTGATTGAACCGGAAATGAGGAGTTCTGCTGAAGAGTAAAAGAAACCAATGAATTAGTTCAAGGCGAAACTGAATGACCTGTATCCACATTGCTTAAGGATCCCATGGTTTTAAAAGTGTCAAGATGCTGCAATAGCAAAGCTGTTTAGGAAAACGCATCTTGATTCTTGGTGAACGAACTAATTCAAACGGGCAGATAGCTGCAGGCGGCTCAGGGTTTCCAAACACTACGATTGTTTGGAAACCCTTTTAGTGTAAGCCAGCAGTGGGCGTCCTTTATTTAGCTGATGCTGACGATGATACGTATTTTTACGACAACGACTACAATTTGGCCCTTGACTACTATCACATCTGATGTTAAGTGATGATGCAATCTAAGATGGAAGCGAGCTAACTTGTTAGGAGTAGGATGAAAATCCACACACCTTTCGGTTTTTACACGACATCGTACCGGAACGCTAAATCACTTGGCAGTACGTCTTTGTCGGTAGGGTGGTAACTAGCCACAGCGGAAACCTCCCACCAGCCAGACCAAGACAAATTAAGAAAAATCTCAAACTGCTCCGCCGGGAATCGAACCCAGGACCTTCGTCTTATAAATCCACCGCGCATACCACTGCACTACGGAGGTCGTCAAAATTACTTGCAAATTTATTTAAATCTTTCTTTATTGCCAATAAGGCATTGGTACGATCATATCAGTTTTTTAGTAACATGTTTATCTTTTTAGAGAGGATTACGACTCTTGCATAGAGAACGTGTCAAACTTTCTTGTTAGGAATGACGTGGATCCCATATTGAGAGATCGGTTTCTAGAATATCTCCAACTCTGCTGGTTTACAGACAAGGTACTCAATATAATTATTTAAAGCAATTTATTTCTTCTTTTCTATAGCTAGACCTACCGTATGGGTGTGAATTTTTTTAATATTCTTACCAACTGGCCTAAGATACACATCAAGAACAATCAGGAACCTCGTGACAGAATAGGAGCTCGTCACTGTAATATATCGTTCTTTCCAATTATGCGCCTCTTCGGCGATCGAATTTCATTTTCTGTACACGAAATATCATTTCGTCATTTCGAGTCCATCTTAGACCTTAAGCTTAGCTTAACTGACTTCTGAACCAGTACACAGACATGCAAAGGCTTTGCTTACTTTTTTTTACAGGGCTATTCAATGACTAACAAGCGCCGATCTATATTCTACGATCTACCGCCACATGTATATCAAGACATTGTGGCTAGGCAGAGAAGCAAGTTTGTTCTGGGCGTCCCTTTCATGAAGGTATTTCTTCCTTTTACTGCTCCGAACTTTAAGGCACTTCGAATTTATACAATTTTTCAGTTTATGTTAAAACGACACTATAACTAGACTCGTTTCGTTGATACCGTGTTATCGTTCTAGCTACTTCATAAGGAAGATTTGAAGAATATATCGTCAAAGGCGATATTGTTTTGCACATCACCCAACGAGATTCTTCTGAACACTGGCGATATGTGTAACGAAATCTACATTATCCAACGTGGGATGTGTGAGGTTTGTATGATCCGCAGACATAATTTTTATGTTCTTCTACTAAATAGCAGAATAATGATACTATCTATTAGTATAAGGAACTTAGGTACTATTATTTACAATAGGTCTATAGCTTTTTTTGATGATGAGGAAAATTTCCCTTCGGTCTTCTGCTCGTCTGCAGGGCATGTAGGACTAAAACGACTCCCTCCGGGCTCCAGAGTTGGCACGGAACCACAATCCATTTCTTAATGGCCTCTTTTTCGTATTTACTTGCTTTAATTTCTTTTCATTATGTCCCTTAGCATTTGATCGTATGTAGGCCAATCCATATCGCTGCTCAACATACGCGTTATTATATTATAGGATTTACGCTGTTGTTCGATCCCAAGCAATACGTATACATACCTACCTGCCTTAAAATTTCTTTGAAAAGTTTCATATATTTCAGCTAGATTAGATCTCTTTGTATATTTCCAGATAGTAAATCCAGATACAAAAGATGTGGTGGCAGTGTTCGGTGCAAGAAGCCATTTTGGAGTTCTAGAGTGTCTATTGCGTAAATATGAATATGTTTTTTTCTCTCTTTACAAATTAATATTTTATAATCTATCCTTCCACATAAATAATATTTTGGATACTGAGTATTTATTTCTTTATTGACGTGACAACCAGATGGCTTACCTGATGTTTAACAAAAAACTGTAGCGTTCAATAGAGCAACACTTTACGGGACATGTGCAACGTCTTACAATAAGCTTTTTTCCAAGGAGAAAAAATATCCTTACGGACTTCTGCTGACAGTTCAGCAGGGCATGTGCTAAAACTATCCTTCCTTTCTCCTTGATAAGCACGGAACTGTTTAAACTTTCCTCGATTAACCTTCTTAATATTATGTTATCTCTAATTTCCTCTTTTTCTTCTCTCTGTTTTTCCTCCCTCCTTTTCATTGTGCCTCTAAGCATATAGGCGAATTTTGGCCACTCTTCTTCACTCGACATCATACTAATAAGGGTGTAATAATACTAATAAGGTGGACATCATACTAATACATAATACTTCGTAATAAGGGTGATCTCATTCAATCCGTGGCTTGTTCTGACGACTGCTGCTTCGTGCGGCTTACAATAAGCTCTGAGCAACCTGATGCATAGTTGTCAAACCTCATGTCCTTGTAATATCACTGGCAACCATGCGGGTTGAAACACAGCATTACAGACTGCTTAGCAGTAGAGGGGTAGTACTTCAGGGGAACTACTACCCCAGACCAACTACCAGGTATTCTATTATTACTTAAGGGGTTAAGTACTAATAGAACACTATCTTAAAGAACTCTATAATTACTTAGCTGGCAATAATGAATATAGGTATACCAACGTTTTACACGGTACGCGCGGTGACACATGTAGAGATTTTCACTATATCCAGGAAACATTTGGTGAATGCCATCAAAATTCCGAAAATAAACGAAGCCATTGACTTCTGTAAAGAGCAACCGGTAAGTGCCAAATCTTTCTTCATAAATGCATTACTTTAATCTTTATGAAAATTGTTAAGGTTGAAGAAGGTAAGAAGCTAAGCACGAGCAGAGTAAAGTTGCTTGTCGTCGTGGGGCTTTAATGTTAAACTTACAACGAAGTTCCACTGTATTCAAGCGCTTATGTGTTCTTCCAAACACCGACAATTGGCGGAGCACAATTGAACATCGCCGAATGTTTGACTTGTGCTCGTTTGAGGCATGTTGGTCAGGCCACACTTCACGAATTTGGCTGTGGCTTGTACTCTGCTCGTCCTCAGCTCCTAAGCGTAGACTCTCCGTAAGTTTTGCAGGATTCTACACGCTAATCTCTAGACAATGGTTTCTTCTAAACTAATTTCGCTTGAAAGTGATAAAGTGATTCGAATTCAAATAATTTAATTATCCAAAAAAGTTAATGCGAATAGAGTGACATGAGCCAAACATTCCGACGCAGTCCGTTTAATATCAAAATTAGTTTCTCAAGACATTATTAAAGGAAGAGACGTCAACCGCATTTCGATGTTTATCTCATAATTTCGGTCGAGTGGTTATTAAATCTGAAAGCTTGAAGATTATGTCATGTCATGAAATTTTGATGTTTCGTTGATAATATCAAGAAGAACAAATTATATTTAGAGTGATAACCACTCATAAACAGGTGACAATAATTTATAAACATGCTTCTACTTTACTGAAACTACCACAATTTCAAACAATACGCCGTTCTGAACACCCTACTTCTACTACAAGTATCTTTACTTTAGTACTATTACAAGTAATCAAAGCTTTTTTCCGTCTTCCGAAAGTAGGAAATTCGACGTATCAAATTCACATGATGATAAAAAAAATTTGTTTCATTCGCAAGCAATACGCACGTCTTCAAAAGCGAAGGCAGCCGTTCATAACTTACCAGCCTCCGGAGCTCACGCCCAATGTGGAGAAGTTCCGGTACCCGAGGAAATACGAACAGGACAACGCTTTCTTACAGCCGTTCCATAGACTGGGCATCTTTTCTGTACTCAGGTAAAACATAGTAGCAGTCCCGGTCTAAGCACTCGCCTACCCGTCCATCCACCCATCCATGGTGTTAATCCGTGGTGTCATCAAGTGCCTTGTTACACTTTTTTTGGTCTAACTTCTGCTGCTGCTCAGAACGTATGATGCGCGATAAGAAACTTTGTTCAAATAACTGTACTTATCTCAGTTTCGCCGTCATATTAATGTTAGATTCCTTGCCGATACGTCTTTGCGGCCAGGTGATAACCATTGCAGTCCATTATTAGTTCAGATACCACCACCAATTTAGAAAACTAGGCAATTAGACTAGTTAATTTTCACATAAGAAATAGAATTAATCATCATTACCAGCCTACTTAAATTGCCCACTACTGTGTCTGGCCTCTCTTTTTGCAGAGGTGAGGGTATTAATCTGTAGTTCTGTTACAATGACTATCAGGCGCTGATGATAATGAGCGTGATCGATGACTTTAATTGCACTACGAATTCCGAGGCACGGGGTTGAAACACCACCTACTTCTGAACTCCAGGCGGTGATTTTTTACAGATAATTTCTGAAGAAAAATAAGCCTTATATTTTGTAGTCTGACCCACGACACACCTGCGACTGTAATCAGAAGCCATATAGGCTGACCATTACGACAACGAGGCAGTCGACAGCTATAAACCTGATATTATAGATACATCTTCCCTCGCTTCACCATTCGCCCGGATGGCCGCTACCTGGTGCACATGGAGTGGCTCCGAGCGAGCTGCGCCTTCCTTTCCGCCATGCTGTTCCCTGGCTACAGCTATCTAGTGCTGCAGTTTCCATTGCTGTATCTTTGGACATGGCTACTGGACCTCACTGCCTATTGCGATATGTGAGTAAGATTAGTATCATTTATTAAAAATGCACTTGATCATGATCCATGTAACATAAATAAAGTGTTTTGTTTAGATTGCAGAGGATGTTAGTAGGCTACTACAACGAGCACAGCGTGCTGGTCTACCACCCTGCCAGCACGGCGTCCCACTACATACGTGGCGCTTTCTTAGTGGACCTCTTTGGGTGTCTGCCGATGGAGAAACTTGAGTCTTCTTGGAGGGAGACTCTTCGTAATTATGTATTTGAAACGAACATTGGACCAAATACCAGTTACGTAGTATTATTAACTAATTAACGTGCGTTTAAATTGATTTTTTTAATCGCTATGTATGTGGGGCCGAGCAATGATTATTACATAAATAACCCTGTGTGAGCATACCATTAAAAATTAGAGAGACGAATATCTTAGCATTCCATGGATTCACCGTGTGGATGCCGGGTTTACCGTGTGGCTGAGAGAAAAACTCCGAACAGAGCTCGAGACTTGTGAATGAGTGTAGGTTTGAAAGGGATCCCTTAGTGACGCGCGTCAACACTCACCCCCTCTGTTCATGTTATTTTCCTTGCCCAGCCAAATTTGGAAAGTCCAAGAAAGAAAGCTTTGGACACTAGTTCTAATGTGAATTTCTTGCTGCATTTCTTGTAAGACCATGATCTTTTAGTAGGTTATACAGGGATTTTGCTAGTATACCTGTTACACCCACTTCTACTGCGTGTTAGGATCTGATGATGATATCCTGGGGAAATTGAAGGAAATCTTCAAATTTTGGAGGCACGCTTACAGCGATATTTCGGTTTTTATCTCGGTATCGGTAGCTTTTTGGCTACTAGTGCCGTATAATATACTATGACAATATAGTACGAGTACGTTACGTGGCGATAAATCACTAAAAAGAAAGAAATAAATTTTTTTAACAAAAATTGAACCGACTGAAAACTCACTAAAAAGCGAAAAATAACTGTGTCATTTAGTTGCTTTAATTTACTTAAGCATATCTGGGAGTCGGTGCCAGCCAAGGTTTCTACTTTAAGGACGTTACGTAGAACCCACGACGTTGCTTTACTACGTAAAATAATTGTTCCTTAAACTTGGCTGGCACCGACTTCATAGAAATTAAAGCAACTAAATGACACAGTTTAGTGCGTTTTGAGTCAGTTAAATTTTTGTAAATTAGTTAGTTCATTAGTAAGTTCATCATATTTATACTAATGATAGTTGTTTATACTAATTCCAGACCGTCGATACATGGAGGCACCTACGAAACAGTTTCTGATGTTCAATCGACTCATACAGCTGTACCGCATGCCGAGTGCTCTGCTCGGACTTGACGGACTTGTTCGACGAGACCTGTTGCTTGTGTACGTTTGTCTGAACAAATAATTCTCTATATTTTTTTTTTAGTTTTTACAAGCTCTTATTTTAAGACTGCGTGATTGGTGTAGTAGTTAGTATATGTGGCTACGATCACTAAGGTCTAGGTTCCAATACTGGGTCGGGACTGGAAATAATTCGGTGATTTTCACGCCATTCCCAGCCCGGAGTCAAGTTGGTGATGTCAGGCTCTCGTACCTCGGGGAGCACGTTAAGCCGTCGGTCCTGATCACTATTAACAGCCGGTAACATCAGATAGTGATCGTTAATTTTTTAAACGTTATCAAGTTAAGCCCATAAACCGCATTGGAGCAGCGTGGTGGGTCTGCATTCCATATACCCTCACCAACAAGCAGGGAGGGCTAGCTCTGCAGTGGGCTGTTAATAGGATGATAAAAATGACTTACACGATCTCGTTGGCTGATAATGATGTTAAAGCTTTTGGTTAGTTCGTCCTGTCTCGGTGTCTGTTCAGAAGTCTTGCAAGTTAAGTTCGACCCACTTACCGATTCCTCCTTCTGGCGCAGTCGGGTAATAAATTTCTTCTACAAAATTTTGAAATAAAAATAGAACCGATTCAAAACGCACTAAAAAGTAAAAAATAACTGTGTCATTTAGTTGCTTTAATTTACTTAATCATATCTATGAAGTTGGTGCCAGCCAAGTTTAAGGAACATTTATTTTACGTACTAAAGCAGTTTGTGGGTTGTAGGTAACCTTGGCTGGCACCGACTCCTAGATATGCTTAAGTAAATTAAAGCAACTAAATGACACAGTTATTTTTTACTTTTTAGTGCGTTTTGAGTCGGTTCTATTTTTATTTAAAAATTTTTATTTCTTACTTTTTAGTGATTTATCGCCACGTAACGTACTCGTAATATACTGTCTTAGTATATTATACGGCACTAGTAGCCAAAAAGCTACCGACACCGAGACAAAAACTGAAATCGCGGTAAGCGTCCCTCCAAAATTTGAAGAGTTCCTTCAATTTCCCCAGGAGATGATGACAATGGGACTACCTTGGAAGTGTGCCCTTTCTAATAAAAAAAGAATTATCAAAATCGGACAACTCTGTAAAAAGTAAAGCGTGGTCATACATAAAAAAAAATATACGTTTCGAATTGAGAACCTCCTCCGTTTTTTTTCGTCGGTTAAAAATTGTCTTCCCTTCCCTATTCCCTTTTAGTATACGCGCCTTCCCGCTGTTCTTGGCCCTGCTGAATGTTCTGACGTGTTGCGTGGTGCACGCTTCTGTTGACATTTTCTTTACTATCGACGGTCTCGAGACCTACTCGTGGTACATCGTGCCCAAGGATGACCCAGGTGGATCATGGATCAACGTTTTCCAATCAGCTTGTAAGTTCTCTTTTCACAATTACTAGCGCTTTTTGTTTATTTATTACAAGTAAGCCCTTGACTGTAATCATATCTGATAGTTAGTGACGGCGCAGAGCATACACGAACGTAGCTAATGGCTTTCTCATGTGGGAAGGGTATTGTGAAAATGATAAATTAGGTAGCTTTTGCCGCAGTAAAATATAGAATTTTTAATGCAATAGTTGTGACACGTGAAAGTTCATTATAGTTTATCTAATATCCATCCGATGAATCATCATCATCATCATTATCAGCCTGTTAACGGCCCACTAGAGGGCCAGGCCTCCCTCCTAGTAGGAGAGGGAATATGGAGCGTACACCCACCACGCTGCTCCAATTCGGGTGTGCGGGCTAAGGGTGATAATATGTTATTTATTAACGATCACTATCAAATGTTGATGACAGTGACCGGGACCGATAGCTTAACGTGCTCTCCATGGCACGGGGGTGTAACACCACCAACTTCCCGACTCCGAGCTGGAATGTACTGAGAATTTCATAGAAGAATGAAAACCTTAGAATAATCATAGCTGAACATCAGGGATTCGAACCCAGGACCTCATGATCGAAGCCAGATAGGCTTACTACTAGACCAACGAGGCAGTCGATCCGATGAATAGTCCGCGACTCTTCATCTGACCCTTCCGCGCGGGGAAGGTATCCAGAGGCCATATCATGTATCAACTTTAATGACACTCGACTGTGTGCGGTTCAAATTCGTATATGTCTCTCTGTAGCTAAAAATATTTTTATAGATAGAGAGAGACTGAGACAGATTTGAAACGTACACTGTAGTGCCATTACCTAAATAATTGCAGATAGACCCCCTAAACTCCCCCCTTGTATACGCCCATGCATGCATAGGTACTTGTGTGTCGCGTGACAATGCAACAATGTATGCTATTATCTGGTGCAGTAAGGTCAATAAAGGATACCAAGTAAATCTCAATTGTAAGGCTTCCACAGGTTCCCTAGCGTGAAGACCAGCGATAATTGTAAATATCGAACTGTAACTCTTGGCAATAAGACATATTTTAATTTTAGATCGTTTCAATATGACGGAGACACCTTGGAATCTACACCTGGGTTCGCTGTTCTGGGTGGTATACGAGACGACCACTACTGGCTACAACACTTTCAAGCCGACCAACTTCCATCTAATGAGAGTGCTAATAATTGGAATGATTATTGGTATCTACATGCATTCAAATTAATAATTGTACCTATAGATACTCTTAACCTATAATCCGTGCCACAAGTCTTGGACTCTTTTCGGCGTTCTCTTTGCCACACGATGGACCTGCCACCCACATTTTCGTCTCTTTTTATATATTTAGGAGTTATCACCATCATCATCTTCGTCATCAGTCAATAGACATTCATTGTTGGACAATTGGCTCTTGCAAGGAGTTCCAAAGACAATAGTTTAGAGCACGATCACACCTGATGATAAATGCAGGTGTAGTCTAAGGTGGAACGCGCTAGCATAGAAAATGTCTATTTACTCTTGTTTTAAACATACTCAAGTTACATACATATAAGTGCCCTTCCGAGGTCAATTTTACCTTATTCCTCCATAAGGAAAAACTGACCTCGAAAGGGCATTCCGGACCTTAGACCAGACCTATACGGATATTAAAAGATGACGCAAAACGTTTTGTACGAGTCCTGGGAACATCAACAATGTAGAGATGAAATTCCACCCGATGTCTTGCAGTGCGATGATAAAAAGATGAAGGAGGTACGAGGTCAAATAACTCCTAAGAGCACTCTCCGGAGTATATATAGCAACCTATGGACGATGATCAAGGCTGTGGAGATTTACCAGTAGTGCCAATATGTCGGTAACTTTGGTTCTTCTGCGGATTTCTTTATTTCTTTTTCGACGGTGCAGAGATACACCGAGCACAGCTCTCGCCATCGCCCGCTGAGTGACTCTTGAGCCTTCTTATAAGACCCATTGTTATTGGTGACCATGTCGTCCATCTAAATATTTTCTATAACTTGAGTGTTATTTGGATTAAGTTTAGGTATTATAATTACACTGTGGTTCCCAGGTATGTTAATCACTACATATTTCTCTGTACGGATCATCAGCGTCCGATCCAATGTGAACAAAGCTTTAGCATCGTTCCAAGATCACTTGAAGGATATATCTGTGTTTATGAAGAAAGAAAAACTTGACCTTCATTTGCAGAAGTAAGGTCACTTACATCTTTTATCATTAGGGCACGCGTCTTACATAAAGGAGAGGAGATACAGAGCTCAGACTCAACATAGTGCTCTAATGCGGGCTGGCGGTGTAGGGTGATAATGTTTAATTCATTCATTACTATCAGATGTTGATCATAGTAACCCTGACCGACGGATTGACGTGCTCTCCGATACGTGGGAATTTTTTGAAAAACCACCAAAACCAGAACTATTTCAGTACTCAGGACCTTCTGATTCAAGCATCTAATAGGTATTAAATGCTATAATTGTGAAGTCCGTAGGAACCTAGTACATGTATTTTATTCTATTTGTTATTTTGTCTATCTAACTATAATTTAATTGTTTATTAAAGACAAGTCAATGCCTACTACGAATATAACTGGGACAAAATGGGTGGCATAGACTACAGAAATGTCCTAAAATTATGCTCCCAGATCACGTTACGAACTGATGCTATTCTACATATCTATGGATCTACTTTTACTAAGGTAAACTTTTCTAAAAAATATTCAAGAACTTATAATTTGGGACTAAGTTTATAATATGTAACTATATTCCTAAAGTACATGAGACAGAAGACAGAATTAAGATTTATGATGGTTATTATAATGATCACGTATTACTTAAATGTAATACATTCCACACTAAAACAGGTCCGTTCTAGTCAGTGGTCGGTATACAACTGAGTTTACATGCATGAGTGACATACATGCAGGTAGTTTTACAAACATTACAGTGCTGATTTTCCCATCCAGTGCCCAATCCTCAACAAGTGCGATACATCTCTTTTGCGTATAATCGGCCGTGCGGTTCGCAGTTTCTATTTCCTAAAGGATACCACAATCATTGAAGAGGATGACGTCATTTCTGACATCTATTTTGTTGATCGAGGCAGTGTTGAAGTGAAAGAGAAAGATGACGAAGACAATTTCATTACACTTATGACGGGAAGGTTAGTATGGTACAGTAATACAGGTAGTAGTAAGTGGTAGTAAGGTACAGGTTTGTGAACCCATAGTGGGCTCACACCAATTTTTCCTCAAGTCCGTGACCCCAATATAGTACTTACCTGTTAACCTATTTGGACTTGTGGGGTGGTCAGATGACTTTTTTATGGGGACTGTGAAGTGTGAAGTATAGAAAGACTTTGAAAACAAGTAGTAACGCTATTCTGTAACGATGTTTTTATAACAGGACAGTGTAAGTTCGTATTCGTTTCTATCTCGTTCTATCTAATATGATGCCATATAGAGAAACCGAGACAATTTCGAAACTTTTACAATTGAGTTAAAAAAATATTCGTACAGAATACGAATATGCGCTACTGTAAATCCGACTATGATTTAATTAAAAAATTAAAAAAAAAAACGACTGTAGTAAAGTGTGAGTCGTACTGACGCACTGAAGATTCCGTGAAATATAACTGAGTTAGGGTAGGTTAGTTAGGGCAAGTGCCCGGTAGGTTTTGATTCCCTTGCGTATAGTAGCGAGTTTGAAAATATGCTTAAATTGCTGTATTTAATTATTGCTTTGACATATAAATTTGATTTTGTTACAGCCTTATGTATTATAGACCTGAGTATTTGACATGAATTTCAAATAAATACCTACACACATTCCTGAGAAAAAAGGATAAGAGTAAAGTAAAGTTTCATAATTTTGTCTAATTAATAATTTAAATGCAGCATGTTTGGAAATTTGGACGGAGTGTCTACTATCCGGTGTCCCATGTCAATCAGAACCACCAGCCAAGTGCACCTGCTGCAGATTAACTCGCAAGTTTTCTTCAGCATCATCAGCGAGTTCCCTGCTGTCACGAAACTCTTACACTCCTATCGATCATCTAACAAGGTGCATAGCTATACAATTTAACAATACTTTCAGTAATTTAGCATTGTGTAATTTTGCCATCTTACCCAAACTAGCATAGTAGCGTGGTGGGTCTACGCTCTATATCCTCTCTCTTACAAGGAGGGAGGCATATAGTAGGCCATAGATCATAATGATGATTTGAAATGTTTTCTCAATTTTCAGAAATACATTCAAGGCGGAGTATCCTTTGAACAATTTGATATTATTGAAGGTTCAACCACGTCGCTGTTAATGTTTCGAGGCAAAAAAGTCCTTCGCACATTCAACATCAGTCAGTCCTTCATCCAACACTACCTGGGCAGCATCAGCCTTTGGTCTATCCACACGGAGATTTATAACGCCGGCTTTCAAAACAACACGCCTCATTATATCACGTATCTGTACATTCTGGACTTCTGCTTCCTTTGGAAGTTCTTTTTTAAGTATTTCGTCTTACCCCAAGTTAGGAATATCGAAGAAGATCCTGTCAACACTTACAGAAAAATGCGTAAAAAGTGAGTTATTATTATACGCATATTGTTTATTATTTGAACTATGAAAGTGATAAGACAAAAAATAATTTTGCCCGTACGTAATTATGTATCCATGAAATCATAGATGATACAAAATATATACTATACTGTAATAAATTCCCAGAAGATTTAGCTATTTCGACATCTAGGCCAAACATTTCCTTTTTTTGAAACAAACTAAACGTTGAGCTTAGTGTCGTGGAAAACAAATACCTATACCTAAAGACCATACATTAAAAGACAATAAGTCTTATGACCTTACAAATGAAGCAATGAAGAATGGCTATTTGGTTAGTTTATATGCAGAAGTGGGTGCAAGACGTATACTAGAAACATCTCACTACAACGTGCTCAAGTAACTTGGCCTGACTAGAGCTCCATTCGAGAACGAATTTCTAAAACTGCTTTGGCTGAATCCTATCAGATTTGGTTAGGCAGGGGAAAATTTCAGTAGAGTAGGCGAGCGTTGACCGGTCAAAGACAAAGACTACCCTTATTGGAGCCAGCCAATGTTTCTACTATAAGAACATTACCTAGAAACCGCAAACTGCTTTACTACGTTAAATAAACGTTCCTTAAATTAGGCTGGCACCGATTTCATAGATATGCTTAAGTAAATTAAAACAATTAAGGCCTGTGTGCACCAAGATTTCGGTTGTCATAACCAACGGTTAACATAACTTTACTATAAATTTACTATTTATAATAAACCCGTGCCTACGCCGGTTAGGACGTAAACCGGGCGGTTATCTTAACCGACCTTACGTCCTTAACCGGTGTGCGGGTTGTCGTGATCAGTAAATTTTACGTTTAACTTATGTTAACCGTTGGTTATGATAACCGAAATCTTGGTGCACACAGGCTTAAAAATGACGCAGTTATTTTTTTACTTTTTAGTGCGGTTTGAGTCGGTTCAATTTTTTGCTAAAAATTTTTATCTCTCTGCCACACGATGGACCCGGCACCGACATGTTCATTCCATTGAACACTTAGATATTCGTCTCATTTAAAAATTAGAAGCTAAATGTATGTTTATAATGCAGATCTATTATAAACATACATTTAGCTTCTATAATGCAGATCTGACTGCCTCGTTGGTCCAGTGGTTAGCCTATGTGGCTTCGATCACGAGGTCCTGGGTTCGATTCCTGGGTCGGGTCATGGAACAATTCTGAGCTTTTTCATTCTTCTATCAAATGTTCAGTATATTCCAAGCCTGGAGTTTGGAAGTTGGTGGTGTTACGCCCCCGTGCCTCGGAGAGCACGTTAAGCCGTCGCTCCCGGTCACTATCATCAACATTTGATAGTGATCGTTAATAATTGAAACATTATCACCCTAAGCCCGCCAACCGGCATTGGGTCAACGCTCCATATCCCCTCTCCCCTGGCCCTGCAGTGGGCCGTTAATAAGCTGATAATGATGAATGTAGATCTGCAACTTTACTAAATGTTTATTTGCCTATCTTGGTTATATTACAATAATAATCTGCGAAAATATAGGTATGGTATTAGTCAAGGTAGCCATAGACAAGCTCATTGTGTTTGGTCTTATTTAACGTGGTTGCGGTATAAACCAACAGTTTAAATGCTTTTAATTGTTTTTATTTTCACTTAAATTATCTAATAAATACAATTTTACTCTGAATTTTCACTGAATTTAACACATTCCAAACGAAAAAGTTAAAATATTTAGATTTTTTAAAGATACATTATGTAATTTTTTTTACAGTTACATGAAAACTGAATTCAAATATGATGTAATATCCTGTTTACCTGTCGAAATACTTTGTTTTCTTAGTAAAAATAACCGCGGAATGGTATTCTCTTGGCTACGAATGAACAGATTGTTTAGGATTGTAAGTATTGTAATAAAATTGATTTTAAAGATAGCTAGTTGCGTCATAATAAATATTTTATTATTTGCTTTTAAAACTGCAGACGAGTGTAATTAGCAACTAATCGGAATTTATTTTGTCCATCAAATACTTTATCAAAATATCTATTTTGGCATTTAATTTTACATGAACATTGTGGCCTAGATCACTAGATTCTGGGTTCAAACCCGGGTCGGGTCGCCGGAATAATTCTTGGTTTTTCAGTCATGTATGAAATTGTCAGTACATTCCAAGCCCGAAGTCGGGAAGTTAGTGGTGGTACCGGTCACTATCATCAATATCTGATAGTGATCGTCTATAAATGAAATATTACGCTCCATATCCCCTCTCCTATAAGAAGGGAGGCCTATCCTGTAGTGGGCTGATAATGATGATGATTATTTATATCCAAAGAATCTTATTTTCCTAACGTGATTACATGACTTGTGGAGTGTGCTCCTTCATTGTCAATTATGATATCAAACTATATATTTCCATTGTCCGTGATTCAAGAAGCTTTTTAATGATCAAAATCTTTTTTTCGAAGGTGACACTATACAAATACCTGCAGCAGCTAAACAAGAACATCTCCATCAACTTAACCACAAACATTGTTAGCGCCGTGCTGGTCTGGTTCCCGCTGTACGTGCAGCTGTGCACCTGTCTCTGGTACTTCATCGCCATTTGTGAGGAGGCCAGACAACCCAAATCCTCTTGGATTTATAATAGTTAGTTTCGGTCTATTATCATCCTCATTACATTGCTACAAATTTATAGATTCATCATCTTTATCATTTTTACTAGCTTTTATTCATTATAACCTCTTTGTATTTGTGGGTTAAAACTAGGTAACTAAATCAAAACCTTTAAGTTAATTCTTGCATAACTATTAAATTCAAAATTTAAAAACCCCGACTAAAATCAAATTTACAATTTTTTGTGGTGGCCATCTTGGATTTTAAACTTTTCATAGTGTAGTATTCTACTATTCAAGCCATTTCACGACGTAAAAAGATATTTACATTATAACAAGATACACATTTTGCAACAAAGTTATTATTAGATTTAAAAAAAGAATTAGATAAAAAAAATAAACAGAGAAAGTCTGTCAATGGCATCTGTTAAAACAGAGAAATTATTATAGTTCAATGTGCTATCTAGCTATAAAGATTAAACTTTGGTCATTCTTCAGCAAAAATATAAATCGGTTTATCCGTTTCATTCCGGCATTCCAGGGTTTCATGTGCCACATTCCATTTCCAGCATCAGGTCCTCGTCAATTAGAAACATGAAAAGAACCAGTCAAGACAAATTCAACGAGCCCAAACTCGATGGGTTTACTAAAAAGGTAGACCAGGGTTACGTCTCCTACCTTCGAGCCTTATCATCAGACCAGCTCAGTGGTTCCAGAAGACATTAGTGTTTCAAATGTCAGATCACACACATGCTTTCAAGCAAACTGAGCGTGTAACATTCTACTCTTCAACTTATTCATTATTCTATTCAAATATCACACCTAACACGACCTGATGACCTTAAAGACCTAAACCGATTTCCACCAAACATAGCTAAAAACAGTCTCGACTGATATACCTTACAAACAAAAAAAAAACCGCAATCGGATCATCCGTTTGAGAGTTACGATGCCACAGACAGACACACACACACATTTATACAGACACACCAAACTTATAACACTCCGTCGTTTTTGCGTCGGGGGTTAAAAAACCTGACCATTAAATCGATGTACAGCGTTTGCAAAGCGAGTGTAAGAGAAATCGGTATTCTCTAATGTCATTTTGTCATGTTGGACTGACAGTCGAACTGAAGGTGGGATGATTGAGACCCGACATACTGATTTGTGGAGTACAAAAACCTGAAGATCATTTGACTTTTTAGCATACGATACAAGATCGTGTTTTATAATTGACAATATAATAACGTTATGGTATCATCGATTTGGTTTTTCTGATTTTTGCAAGATTTTTATATATTTTATTTATTACTGGAACATTTAATTCATCACTTTGATTTTATCTTATTTTTAACCGACGAAAAAAAACGGTTCTTTTTTTTTTTTTTTTTTTTTTTTATGTATGACCACGCATAACTTTCGATTTTGATAATTCTTTTTTTATTAGAAAGGTCATATATCCAAGGTGGTCCCATTATCCTCATGTTAGGATCTGCTGATGATATCCTGGGGAAATTGAAGGAACTCTTCAAATTTTGGAGGCACGCTTACAGCGATTTCGGTTTTTGACTCGGTATCGATAGCTTTTTGGCTACTAGTGCCATATAATATACTATGACAGTATAGTACGAGTACGTTACGTGGCAATAAATCACTAAAAAGTAAGAAATAAAAATTTTTAACATCAAAACGCACTAAAAAGTAAAAAATAACTGTGTCATTTAGTTGCTTTAATTTACTTAAGCATATCTAGGAAGGTTTCTACTTTCAAGGACGTTACCTAGATGCTTTACTACGTAAAATAAATGTTCCTTAATTGAGTCGGTTCTATTTTTTGTTAAAAATTTTTTCTTATTTCAGACGCCGGGAAAGCGTGGTGTGAGAACTGCTATATTAGTTCATTGTATTTCATTTTGACGACTTTCACTCAAAATGGAGTTGGGGACATAATGCCTAAGAAGCAAGCAGAGGTATGCCGATCTATACAAATGTAATAACTTTTCTTGAGTGACTCGATCAACGCATTGCCAAAGTTGAAATTATTTTGAATAAATTGAGGTTAATTAAAAAATAAGCAACACCTAAAAATACATTAATTATAGACACACTAGACTTTTCAAATGAGATTGGATGGAAAAAACAAAGGCATTTGCAAAACCTGAATTCAATATGGACGATGTTATGGATCCGCAACTTATTTCATAAGACTAGTGTATTCTTAAAGTAAATTAATTTCTTTATAAATTAAATTCCCAATATCTTAATATTTAAAAGCGAATTAGTAAAGTAGCTTATGTACTTTTAATTGCGAAAAAAGGGTTGTAAAAGTTTGTTGTGGTTAAAAGGGGAGATGAAATGTTGTATAAAAGTATCGTCATTTTTAAAGCTAGAAGCTTAAAACATATTTTTTAGGCAGTTGATTAGAAAAATTAGGCTGCTATAAGAACAAATTCCACGCGGACGGAGTCGCGAGCAAAGGCTAGTATGACAATAAAGTAAAGTAAAAATTAGCTGCAAGTCTAATATTTGAACTTTCAGGTAATATTTGTGTCGGTGGTACAAGTAGTATCCGTGTTGATGTACATGATATACGTGGGGGAACTGTCCAACATAATCCAGTACAAGTCCTTCCGCTCTTTCAAATTCTACTCCAAGCATCTGGAGTTGCAGGTACATAGAATAAGATTCAGCTTCACCAATTAAACCTATTCTATAAATTTCATGGTAACTATTAATATTTTATGCAAAGATTTGCGAAATCCAGGGGTCGATTAGGCATTAAGATTGAGGTTATCAGCTTATCGAATCTTCTAAGGAAAACGTCTATCTATCCATTATAAATCAAGAGCCATTGCCAACTACAGCCAAGAACAAACGCAGACCTACTTGGCAACGGTGTAGATTTAGAAACACTCCAAACTACTAAGTGCTTTCGAGTTACGAGTACAGTACTAAACCGAATTAATCATTGCTTCCTGCTTTTGATGCTCCCTGAAAGCTTGACTATAAAATAAATCGTAGTAATTATGTAACTTTAATTTTCTATATTTTTTAAATCTTAATTAAGTTAAGCTTTTATCTTAGGCCGTACCTTCATCTTTTGACTTCCGAGCCTGCTGGGCAATGCATGGCATTTCATGCTAACTGTCTTTATTAGTATTCTCTTTTCCTTTTCTCTTCTTTTCCTTTCTTCTCTATTATTTTTTTTCTGAGCATTGCCCCATATTTACCTAATGATGAGAACATATTGTGATTAAACTATGTTGACGATAATTATTGATCGAGAAACTAGTTCTCGATTATTATAATACTTTGCTTTTATATTGTCTTGAAGCGAAAGTCGTCGTACTATAGAATGACTAAAATGGCATCTTGCGTTCATTCATTCAGAGATGAATGTGATAGATCAACTAATTACGTTGTCTCTATGAATATATAATCCTACAGTCATCCTCGGTGTCGCCAATTTCAACAGAATTTCGAGCGTTGCTAAAGCATGATTCAGTCTGACGTTGGTCTTGTCATAGAAGTCAGACATAAATATAATAATTTACTAATCGAAATTAATAGATTCGTTGAATGTATTAAATGTTTATCGCGTTAGCCATTTGTCAAAACTAAAATACCGGAGGCCAGACGCAGCCGTGTCCAAATCAAACACATCCATCATTGCCGACTGTTTAATGAACAACGGATTATTTGGATCGCTTTAAATCAGTCCCACCCAAACTGTTCCCAGCTCCGTCCATACAGAAATGCTATTTTAATCCGCTGCGTACATAACTTAGTTATCTTTACGATATTTTTAATATCGAGTTCTGTGTTTGTTAAAATTCCATCTGGTACTAAAATAAATGCGCCCTCTGACTTCTTGGCACGCTCGGAGTTTTCTGCAAAGTTGTAGAATAGATTCGTTACAAACGAATTTCAAAAGCACAAACCTCCACTAAATTTTTAAAGTTTACTTCTTAAGAAACGAATCCCATATAAGGTACTCAGTGTAAAATTATTATGAGGAGTGAAATTCGTTCAAGTGTCACCATAAACCTAATACCCAAACCATAAAGGTTACCTAATTTATCATTTTTGGCACTTGGGCCCCAAATGGGAAAGCTAGAGTTATGTCCGTAACCCAGATGTAATTGCAGTGAATATGTCAAATGACAGTCCATTAAAAAAAATCGTTTTTACAAACTTGATAAAATTACAGAATTTTTTGAAGAACAACCGCGTATCAAGGAACTTGGTAGCCGCGGTGAACAAGTATTCGCTACATTTATGGCGCAGTTCTCGAGGGCTGCAGCTCCCGTTCTTCCTGAGCTCGGCTCCCAACTGCCTCAAACTGAAGATAATGTCTGCTGCTTATTTACAGCACCTTACCAATGTGAGGATTGTTACATTTTAAAAAGCCTTTCATTTTGCATATTTTTTACTAACAATACCTACACATTTATATGTATTTCTCATGAATTATTATCTTATCAAATGAACATCGTCTTGAAAAAATGTGATTTAGTAACAATAAATAAACTTAGTTTCTGGGAAATTGAAATTCTACTAGTGGCACCAACCTGTACTACTAGCAGAGTTTCAATTTGTTAGCTATACTTTTGCAAATATGTCCTGCAAGGTGATACCCTGTTATACGCAATCTTCTATTTATTCAATGGTCTTACAAGATTCAATTATTTGAAAATTATCTGTTCCAGTATAAATTGACATATATTTTTTTAAAATATTTACCTATCTGTAAACATCTACAATTTAATAGTTGTAAAATTGCTGATTTTCATGTATTATTTTAGAATTACCTATTCAAAAACTGCGAGCCTGCCTTCCTTCGCCAGCTTGTTGGATTTATGAAGCTATATACATACACTGAAGGTAGTGTTATCTGTGATACAAATTAAATGTCACCTATTGTATTACGCATATGCAACAATTAAACAATATGTTTAATTGTTTTCTAATATGAAAAAATATTGGAGCGAAAAATATTTATTTAACGAAACAAATGATTTATTGCAGATATGCATGTCGTTAAGGAAGGTGAAATTACTGACTCGATGTACATCATACACTCGGGACGAGTTACTGAAACATGCGAAAATGATAATAAAACAAGACTATATCAGGCAGGAGAACATTTTGGTCAGGTAGATACTCACATATCTACTTCTAGAAATATAGATGATAAACTAAATAACACTAAGTCTTACAGTTTTTGCATAAAAAGGTGTAATCCAAAATTAACGACAAGTATAAAACTTCATATTCTATATCCCTCAGGCAATAGGCATAGGTGCTATGTACCGAAAAACGTCATTCGTGTACCTCCGAGTTTTGAATCAGTACCTCTAAAGGAATTTTTTACATTTTTGTGATAAATGACAAATTTGCGATATTTTTTTAAGTTTATCAATAATGCACAATTAAAGTTATCTTTCTTCTAAACGTTTGAAAAGTTGTAAAAGTTCTTTCTTAATTTTACTTTTTTTTATTTTTTTAGTTGCAAGGTCTTCTATATGATGTACCATATGCGAAATCATATATAACTGCCACAAAGTCAGAAGTACTTACGTTATGTTTGAACGATTGGGAAGATCTATTAAAACATTTTCCAAAAAGCAGACAAGCTATTTACAAAAATATAGTCACAGATACTGATAATGATCACGATTACTATGGAGACGATAAGAATTATGGTCGTCATATGTTCAGGAGTGACGATCGACTGCGTACAAGTACAGAAGCTTCATCGACTAAATCATATGCTTCTATGAATGAGATGGGTTTACGAAAAGAGAGATCTGGACTATTCCTACCGCCTCGAGATATGAGTCATAGAGACATAAGGTTAGAATCAATTGATAAACTATATAGGTGGCCACCTCATACTGAAACATCTACTACAAGTTTGGATATTAAAGATACTGACCAATTATCACCAAAATCCAGTAAGGAAGAAATTGCAACTTCAAACGATGCAATAGAAGATCCAAATTCACAAGCTTTAACTTCTACAAAAAAATCTCATTTAAGTATGGCTCCTACTACATCGAAAAGAGCAAAGTTGAATGATAATATTACCGAACGTAAAATTTCAAATGAGTCGGTAACTGTTGAAAAACTAGATGAAGCATATGAAGATAATTATTATAGAAAAAAATCATCAAGTCAACTACAAAGTGTTGAAGATTATATTCAACAACAGGAACGGAGAGAGGCTCGACGTTGGCTACAGAATAAAATTTCTCAAAAAAAATCTTTAGGAATACTCAAAGAACTTAGAACTCCTTCAATAACGATCAAAGGACGTAAGGCGCACGTGCGATACGAAGATACACCAGAATCTCCTGTGGAAAGCCATGAATTGCAACCAGTAAGGGATTTGTCTACCGATGGAAAAGACTTTACATCACTCGAAAGTGATACGACACAGAAATCTAAAGCTGGTGACATGGTTTCAACATCGCCCGCAAAATCATCGAGTGAAAATGATTTATCTATTACGCCCGATAAAAAATCTGAACCGGAAACTAAAAAATAGTATTATTTCATTATAAATTACTGATTATTTATTATTTAATTACATTAATTATATTATTTTCAAATAAAATGCCTAGTTCTTTCAATTCAAACCTACTTACATTGTAGTCTTTTATTGTATAGAACTATATAACATCTTATACATTTACGGTTATAACGAATTTTATAAAAAATATATGCATGATTTGGGGGTGATTAATCGATCTAGGTTAACTAGGTTACATTTTAAGAAAACGTATAATATCCAAAAAAATCGAAGCAAATCACAAGTACTATGGTTTATCCGCCGCGTGGCTTACAAAACCACAACAATACGATAAAACAATCAAAATCATGATGATACCTCATAGCCAATTTCGGCTACAGCGACGCTTCGGACTCCTGGCTATTGGAAAATGGATGGTCAGTTCTCTGATGTGCTTCCCACTGGAAGCACATCATGATCATGATCATGGATTGTAGACTCGATTTAAGTCGGAAGCGAGTCGATTTTAAGGTTCGAGCACCTGCCACCATCCCATATATAACTACCAAGTTAGTAGTGATTAAAGTACCTTATTTTGACCTTAAAGGTACGATGACTTAGTGCACAAGTTAACTCACCGTTTTGTGGCAGGTGGACAAAGTTTAAAATCGTCTAGCTTCGTATTTAAATCGAGTCTTCAATCAAAAAATTTCATCTAATTAAACATATGTTATAGTTGATATGGTTGTTGAAATCAATATGTCATCGAAATGTAATTTATGTTCATTCAGAGAAGCTGGTTAAACGAGGCATGTTTATGAATTACTGAATGTTTATTTGGACCGAGGCCAACAGTAGATTCTATTTCGGCGTGCCGTTCATGTCCATTTGGCTATCCACCGGAGTCCAGTTTTATAGAAATATATACACGTTTTTCACAACAATTCTAATCACATCAGTTTAACATTTATCACATGTTGTTTTTCTAATAGCAGGAATAGTTGCTGCATTCTTTAACGACCTTCTAATTTACAGCTGTATATTTTCTTTCTCTGTGATTTAGAACGTAATAAAAAAGGCGATAAAAAGCAATTCGAAACACAATATTACTTAAAAAAAACTTTATTACAAAACTTAGTTCTTAACAACAATAATAAGTAATAACATTCTAAAATAGTCGAACTGCACCAAACGACAAAACATGTTACATTAACAATTTCACTGGATGTTATTTTGACGTATTTAGTTGTCTTTCATGTTTTATGTAATACATTTTTTTTAGTTTTAATTAACTTGGAATGCCCAGCACTGTATCTGTGATGTTTTGCTTGCTTACAAATAAAATCCCGATTTCGTAGTGTCCGAGACGTTGAGCTTCTTTCACCGGATGTTCCATGACCATGTTCGCTTTATATAAATGCTTGGGTGTATACAACATTGCTTATAGTAGAGTTAACTTAACACTAAAATTACGGTTTCTTAAAGTTAAATTGTATTTTTTTACAGCGTTCGTCTATCCGCCATTTTATATTGGTCTCTAAATTTGTCTTGTCCTGACCATATCTGAAACAAAAAATAATTTATTAATTTTTTATTTTACGACTACTTAAATCTAAGGACACATTGGTCACATTGCCAGGAAAAACGCAGTATCGAAAAACTAGTGATCACAGGCAAGATCGAAAGAAAGAGACCCCGCGGACGTAACCCGAGACGATGGACGGATCAAATAAAGGATGTAATAGCCGCACCCTTTTTAACCGACGGAAAAAAACGGATGAGGTTCTCAATTCGACACGTATATTTTTTTTTATATATGCATAACTTTTTACAGAGTTGTCTGATTTTGATAATTGTTTTTATATTAGAAAGGGCATACTTCCAATAATATACTATGACAGTATAGTACGAGTACTTTACGTGGCGATAAATCACTAAAAAGTAAGAAATATTTTTTTTAAATAAAAATAGAACCGACTCAAAACGCACTAAAAAGTAAAAAATAACTGTGTCATTTAGTTGCTATAATTTACTTAAGCATATCTAGGAGTCGGTGCCAGCCCAGGTTTCTACTTTAAGGACGTTACCTAGAACCCACAAACTGCTTAACCACGTAAAATAAATGATCCTTAAACTTGGCTGGCACCGACTTCATAGATATGCTAAATAAATTAAAGCAACTAAATGACACAGTTATTTTTTACTTTTTAGTGCGTTTTGAGTCTGTTCTATTTTTATTAAAAAAAAAATTAAAATGCTTTTTGTGGGGCTGCGATTAGAGAGAAATGGCGTACCAGTGTAAAGAAAGTCATATTTTTGGGGTGCTACGATACTCAAAGTTTCGAAAACGACCCACGAAGAAGAGAAACCTAAGAGACTAATCTAAGGTCAAGTCTAGGTTCGTCTTTGAGAACGCAGTGTGAATCTTCGAAAACTATATTTTTAATTTATTACATTAGTCAAGTTTATTTATACATGAATCAATCTGTGAAATAAAAATAAGGAATGTTAAATTTTATTAGCGATATGAATGTCGCTATAACATGTTATTTATGAATAGAACGACCAGAACTATTTGCGTTTCCCTGAGCGTTGCGCTCGTCACGAGCGCTGGATATGACGCGTGCTGATAATATTTGGAAGCTCTATTTCCGATGGCTGTGTTACGAACTTTAAGAATAATGTTCTTTTTTTATTTCGTTTCTAATGTTAGTCTCGAAGTATTGAAACATTTGTCACGGTATACGCACAACTGAAAATACCAGCGTGTGATTGTAAAGATTTTTGATAGGTACTCTTCAAAGTTTTTTCTCTTCAAAATTTTTGTTATTTTTCAAGAATGTGTCTCTTGGAAATTGCAAGAATTTGTCTTGATCTCAAGTCTTGAGCTCTTGCAATGAGAGGCTACCAGTAATAATGGTTATTTTAGCATCAGCAAATGTGTCAACTGCTAATTAAAAGCGTTCTCATACTTGCATTGCTTTAGGTATCACCTTTCTTGTTTGTTATTCCACCTTGACAATCATTAGTTATTCAAAGGATGTTATTATTAAACTCGATTAAAATAGAATTCTGTAGATATTATTATCACTTTGGCTTCATTTCGAAATCCACTTTCGACAATCTGTCGAAACAGCATGCATGATTTATTGCAAGAAATGCGTCAATCCATTGTCGCTTCAAAAGTATTCATTTTTTAGAAGTGGACGGGCGTAATTGATGTCTTCTGCCATTGGAGCATTTTCTAAGAGTTTTTAAAAATATTCAGTGAGATCAGTATTGCGCTTTGATCATTTTTTATTGTCAGTAATTTTAACTCGTTCTGGCTAGAGGTCAAGTGAAGCTGGGCCAAACATCGTAAACTGTGAGAACTGTGTGTTCTTGTTGTTTTACTCTCAAATTATGTGGATTGTAAACATTCTTTTGGAAACGTATATTCTAGAGACGTTTAATTATGAGTGCTTCACAGATTAATTAATATTTGAAAAGTTATAATCTTCATTATTAAAATTTAAGACGTTCTACTACTTTATTTTCGTTAATAATTTCATTTCGTCATTTAAATTTTTTTTATGTAGCTTCAATTAAGATTAAGTAAGAAAATCAACTAAGGTTTTCTTAATTTGTGATATTGTTGTCTTTTGTTATTTTTAGCCGACTGCGCGACGCAAAGGAGTGGTAATGTGTTTATCAGCATATAAATGTATGTATGTATGTTCCTTTGAAGCACTATACAGACCAAACGCCTGAGCCGATTTTTATGATTCACAAGTAGCAAAGTATTGTTTGTTTGTATATTTTAATATAGATATAGTGATCCTTGTTTTTCTCTTTTCATTTCAGTATTTCTAAGCAATCTAATTTTTTGTTTTTACAATAATAATTTAATGTTTATCTTATGTTTATTGTATTAATTATTTTTTTTTTATGTTTTAAAATGCAAGTTTCATGTAGACTTTATCCACCCCATTCCCACTTATCGACGTCGGGCCCGGATTATAATCGAATTTTTGTATAAGTTTTTGTCGGCGCCGCACAAAATTGGTTTCCAAAAAATGTGAATGACAAAAATGAATATGTGTGACCTATAAAATGTTCTGCTACAGGGTCATCCTATTAAAATCCAAACCTGACGCCCCACAAGTGTTAGTTTGTGAACCATATGAAAAGTATAATTTAATTGTTTATATTAGTACTTGGTTATTGAAATATGAACGGCTGAAACGTCACTGTTGTAGGAGTATGGTCGACTAGTTTCGAACCCAAACGGGGTCCTAAGTCATGAGCTTATCCACATATCTCAAGAGCCATTCATTATTGGTACGCATTGTTAAAATGTTAATATGAATGTTAAGCGTGCCGTACCAGTTAATAGTGAAAAAGATTCAGTCCAATAAATAAAACCAAAGTGATCACAGACAAGATTTACAGAGACAAATTATTACTAGACAACCAATCTTTATGTTCATTAGTCCGTTTTAATTAAATTAGACGCTTGGCGTGCTGTCCTCTTCGTCTTCAGATCGCATGTAAAATCTTTAAAACGTATTTATTTTGTTTGTAAATAAATATTAGTGATAAAAAAAATTAAAAATTATTAAACTGTATCCACTCTCCTTTAAGTTCCATTGTAATGCCTATGCTTAGTCAAATATGCCTAATTAAGAAGTTAATATACCTAGCATTCGAAACATCAAAAATGAAACAACTTTTAATTTTTATTAAAGAAATTAGATTTTCTCTATATATATTATATAGGGGACCAATTGGGTCGTCTTCGCTTAGTCAATATAAGCTCACTCATGTATGTTTTTAATTGAGCAAGTTATCTTTAAATTAATTTGAATATAAAGTAAGTTCTAATAAAAAAAATACTGGTGAACAAATTGCCTACAATCATATTTTAAAGAGCATCAAGTCAGTTTCCAGTCAAAACTACACAAGCCGCAAGCTCCAGGCCAACGGCCTGCCGGCTTCTTGCAACATAAATCATATTTAGAAAACATGTTAGATCCACTTTGCAAAATCTTATTCCTGGCAAATAACATGTTTACAATAAACGTAAGTGTTTTGATACTATTACAGTTTTGGCAGATGTACAATCGTCAGAAAAAGTTCTCATATGTTTGATTGCGAACATGATGCCCAGTACAGTGGACGCTCAGCATGTAGTTTGTGTGGAATTGTGTAGAATGTAGATAATTTTAGACAGGGGAATGTTATGTTTTCAAGAGGAGACGCAGGCGCCGCTCATTTATAGACGCTGTGCAGTAGGTACCCGAACTGACTTAGGTTTCTGTGTCATCTGGCCGAATGAAATCATCCGTATTTTGCGGAATTGAATTGTGATTTTTATGACACAATATCTCGTATTACGAGATATAAAGAATCTAAAATTTAGTTAATGTAGTTAATGCAGAAACTGAATTAATAAATTAACAATAACGAAGAATGGACTAACCTACTTAATAAATACGTGATAATTAATTAGCTTAATTATCAATTTTTTGAAGTTAGGTTTTGACTGCCTCGTTGGTCCAGGGGTTAGCCTATATGGCGATAGCCTACGATCACGAGCCCCTGGGTTCGAATCTTGGGTCGGTTCACAGAATAATTCCGGATTTTTCATTCTTTTATGAAACTTTCTGTAGATTCGAAGCCAGGAGTTCAGAAGTTGGTTGTGTTAAAATCCCGTGCAAAGCACGTTAAGCCGCCGGTCCCGGTAACTAATAATGATTGTTAATAATCAAAACATTATCACCCTAAGGCCGCTAACCCGCATTGGAGTGACATTCTGGGTCTCCATATCCCCTTCTATAAGGAAGGAGGCCTGGTCCTGTAGTGGGTCGGCTGATAATAATGATGAACATTATTGATGGCTTGGTGCTTGTAAGCAATTTACTCAGCTTCTGCATTTCTCTTGCACCAACTACTAAAACATGAAAAACTAACAGTCGAGCTTTTTGCTGGCTCTTCTCGATGGATTCCCGATTTTACATTCCTATAGTGGTAGACAGATGCGTTCGCCCTTCTACTTGCCACGATGTTTGCGAATCTCTCCCGTTTCTTCCAATTTTCATACAAGCACGTCGGTTTAGGGTAATTTTGGCCTACACTTTAATCAGCATGTCCTGGATTTGATTTAAGAGTGTTCGCTATGTCTTCCACATCCGTTCACTCTCGCCTTATAAATCCTATTTTGAATTTGGAATAAAAAAAATTGAATTTAATCTTCGTATCATGTAATTGTTAAGTTCATGTCATATTTATTAGTATCGTTTATTTATCATAATTATACATTATTTATTTCAGGTTACATATTTAATTTAACTAAAGTTGTTACTGCGTACTACTAATACAAATAATATTATAAAATATTAACTTCAATATCTAAACTTTGTACTGTAAAGTTTAATAAAAATTGATCATTTGTACATTAAGAATGATTCGTCATTTTATTTTCAACATATATTCCGTCCGAGAGACGCAAATTGTAATATTTAATGACGCGTGGTAATGTGGTTTATGTTTTACATTTTATATGAAAACGTTGCCAACATTCAAGTGTTTTATGATTAAAGGAACTGGTCACCCCATCCAGATTTTTATTACCAACCGATACCTCGTAAAAATAAAATTTATAAAAGTTATTTAAAAATTTAGGTAGAGTGGGATGCGGATCTATCAATAAATAAGGTACCTAATTAATGGCATATTGTCACGATGAGATATTAAAATTGAAATTATTTGTAGACACACCGTTACCATTGTAAATAATTTAAAGTAAAATGCACTGCTTAGTAAGCTACGTATATTTGCCGGCGATGATGTAAGAAATACACTGTTTAAGAAAACATTTCTTAAAGTAGAATTAATCTTGTTTATTACAAGGTGAAGTACCGACCTAGAACTTCTTAGGACAAGGCTCACTGACCAAATTGATGAAGAAGAAGAACAGACCTACACAATCTGTGCAGCACATTTGTGAAAAAAGAAAGCTACACAGTAAAAGACAGAATCTCATACCACAGTTGTGAAAAAGAAAGTAAAAGCACCTCAGAACATTCCCGAGTAGAGCAACCACAGACTGGCGAGCAGCAGCACCAGGATGAGGTAGGTGGCGATGAGGCTGGTGGTCTCGTGGTGCGGCATGGCGACGCCTTCACTGGACAAACGGCTCCAGAAAACTGGCTAGTGACACGAAATTGTCTCCTCTCGAGCGCCTACGCGGCCACGCCCCTATCTCTCGCCAAATATCCACATTTATAAATATGAGTGTAATTATAGATCTGTCGTTGACAGAGACTTTGTCGTGGATATGGGCCGCTGATAACAATGACAACAAACAATGCTAAGTATAGACACTTATTCCGTTTATAGTTAATGGTCGAGCTTGTAGTTAAAGCAGCCCTTAAATTAATTTACAACAGCCATTCACTCCCTAACTAATTGAACGTTTGGTTTGAAATTTATAAACTAGAGCCTTATGGGTGCAATAGTCCTAACTTATTTTATGAGGGCGACAGTTAGTATGTATGTATGGATATTTGTTATTCTTTCACGCAATAGCTAATTAATAAATGGATTTTGATGAAACTTCACATTAATATAGATTACATATCAGAATACCACATAGGCCTACATTTTATTCCGAAATTCCTACCGGGAAGAAAACTACGCGGAATAAAACCGCTGGTGTCCTCAATTACTTTATAATTTAGATTTTGATAATTTATGACAGACAAAAAAATTTAAGCTTTGATGATCGGTAAGCTTAATATTTATGCAGCCATAAGTATTTTCTGTAATTTAAGTTAAAAAATCCTAAATTAATTTAACGAATTGCAAAATTAGATCAATCGTTTGTTGGCAATGCAAAGAAAAATTGATAACTGATTAAATATACGCCTACGCCTTAACTAATTCTAAAGTAGAATTATAAAAAATGTACGATAGGTAAATTAAACTTTTAATAATGTAAAAATGTTATACAGTTGACATAAGACGTAATTAATCATGTTAGAGACAATCTCGCGAACTATTCTATCAAACAAAAAATCCCTGAAATCATTTCTAAATGCTGCTTAAACCACCTCACAAATACACAAGAATCCGTAAAAAGTCCAACATTGGAATTTGCAAATAAAAAAACTGAAAAAAATTACATACTCAGAGGAATCGTCGCATATAGATAAAAAAAAATACGCGCCTTAACATCCTCCTGCTTGGAAAGTTTAAAAATAGAACTGTACCAGAATCAACGAAAACTAAAATACTATATCTTATCCTAAGTCCTTAGTCCTTAAGCCACTGTACACGTCACTAGTCCACTTGCGCCACTTACACTGCTAGAAGACGGCCGAGTACAGCAGCCACAGGAAAAACAGCAGGATGACGAGGATCATGTAGGTGGCGGCGAGGTTGACCGTCTCAGCGTTGATCGGCATGGTTGCGAGGTGGAGATGGACTGGACGATGCTGGATCCTCGGCTGGGGCGGGCGCGTCACGGGCAGGGCCGGACTCGGTGTTTAAGGACGTTTTAGTATTTTATTTTAGGTTTTGGGCGTTCATAAATTGTCGTCTTGCTCAAACTTAAGGATGGCTCGATTTGAGAAAAGATATTTATTTGTTTTGTTTGCTCTTACAATAAAGACTTTTTAGAAAAGAAAAATCTCCAAAGGAATGTTCACCGGGTCTATGAAAAATATTAAGATTTGCATGAACCGTTAGTATTTATAAAATATAAACAAGTTCGTAGGATGTGTTCTAAAGTAGTTGAGCAACGATATAGGAAGATTGAAAATATGGAAAATAGTACATAAACGTGGTAATGGATATGCGATCAAGATGCGATAGCATGAATCCTATCTTTGTGCTGATTACAAACATATAAGTACTAAGAAAAGTGACCGGTATTCTAACGATTCGAGCTTAATAACGTTGCAAAAATATTATTAATTGTATGAGTTTTAAGTTACATAGCGATATAGTTATGCACATTTACTCTATTATATTCTGTGCCATTATTATATTCTCGGGCAAATGTAAATGAATGTATAACTTCTGAATCTCGTCCAACATCACACAAATATGTGTTTTAATAATGAGAGGTTATTTTTGTGAGGAACGGTAATATTTCTTCTACAATTTCATTTCATACTCCGCTTCGTAGAACAAAACAGCTGCATTTATCAACAACAATATTTTATCGTCATTATTTATAAAAATTCATCGTGTATTTATGTTATTCAAATATTTAGAAGAATTGTTTAAAAATCTTATGTTATTATAAATTTATTTCAAATAATTTTGTATTAAATAATTTTTAATAAATGATTTGTGAATCAAACAAAACTAAATTCTAAATAATAATTTTGAGAAACAATTTTTTGTAAATACCTAAATGACTTTCCAAATTAATTCTAATGATATAACCAAAGAATGTGCATGTCTAGTAAGTGCATTTTATTTCTAGCCTAACCATGTATACGAGATAGGCTACAACGTTTAAAAATCAAGCTTACATTTGAAACAAAAATAAAAATGAGTTATATAAGTTTTTTATACCGTATTGATTTGATTAAGGTCTGTATACAAACCTTTAATAGAATTCATTCTGATTAAAAGGTCAAAAGTACCCTAAACCTGCATGAGAGGTTAAATGAAATTGGAACATGCGAGAGATATATGCAAGCAACGTGGCGAGTGGAATGAGGTGATATCTGCCTAACCCTATAAGAATCAGGTGTGTATGTATCTATGCTAGTAAAAACCATGTCAACATTAACCCATTGACCAGATTTCTGTTGGATAGAATAGAATTGACAAGTTTTATCATTAACGACAGTTTTTATGAGTCAGATCGATTCTTGAAAAAATACATCGTAACACGTCGCTTACATCTTGCCGATCACCCCACCGTTCGACTGTCGGTCCAATATGGTATAATGTGATTAGAGAATAGCTATTTGTGTTACATCCACTTTGCAACCTTTGTACAACGGCTTCAAAACTGTCGTTATCGTTTCAAAAATCGACATACTGATCCTACGCGGCAGCCGGCTGAACATTCCAGTTCCATTTTACTCAGGCCTGGCGCCTGAGTGCGTTAATAATAAAAGAGCAAAAATTACTTACAATTGCACTTTAAAACGCTGAATAAAGAAGCCATAGAGAGATCAGCAGCAACAGGAGTATGCAGTACGTGGCAACCAAGTTGAGGCCTTCAGATCCAGGTTTCATTTTGCACCGACTTCTGTGATTATTTCCCGAGGAGATTACTCGCTGTACTAAAGGACAGCACACGACTAAATGAACGGAGGAGGAGAATGTGTTAACTATTCAGTATTAAATCTACATTTACGTTTTTGGCATCGCACATTAATTAATTGTCACGGCGGCATCTCTGCTGCGGGAATGACCCAATATTTGTGTTCTGTTTATATTTAACTTTATATTCAGTGTTTTTTCGCCAAATTGGTCTCTGCCGAGTCATTGCCTTGTGTTGTTTATTAAGTTTTAAGTGTTTTAATCAGATTATTTTCTTTAATTTTAGTACAACATTTGAAAACTTGACAGAGCAAAACATAAAAGTTGAAAAAATTAAATATAATCTTTCGATTTTGTTATTTACTCGAAATCATAACAATTAACCAATCATTGTATAAAAAAATGTATTAGACTATAATAAAACGTGACGTTATATAACATTCACCTCTACGTAGCGTCTACGGCGTAGACTGTTAACTCAATCTATCTGCTGTTCTATGCACGTCACATTGGCATAAAGCACGTTTTTAAAAGGTATGAAAGAATGAAGATGTAGGTCTTTCTCCACTAGATCTGTCATCCGAATTGTCTCTCTATCAAGTTCATCCCTAATGGCTTAAAAGTGTAAAACACTTAATAACCTTCCGATAGATGATATTCCCTGTTCCTTTATTGCTTTTTGCATTATTTTGCACGTAATTTTAAGAACACATCATTCAATTCAATACCCTGTCTAGCTACATGAGGCGGGAAATTACTGGCAATTTCACCGTCAACTTTAATTCAGATCGTAGTACAGTTGTTGCTAGAAACATATAAGTTTATAAATAGTAGGTGCTTCTCAACCTTAGAACTTTTATATAATGAACCCTAAGTTTAATTTTTTTATAAGATTTAATACGCACTAATAATTAAATGGGTGATTTCTCCAGCGATTTGGACAGGCGCGAGTCCGTCCCTGTTCGATTCATTTCTGGAGAATGATAAGATGGTCTATATTGGTGCACTGGAGTATCGCCCGCGGAATTTTTATCCGCTGCCTACACCCGCCACAATACCTATTGAAGACCTTTATGGCTCAATGTTTTTATAGTAAGAACGTCTGGAGCTCAATTTCCAGCTCTGCGCAATTTAGGAATTATCCTTATAGTGGTAATAAAGTTATTAATCAATAGAGCTTTCATGGGAATCGGTTACAATGGCATGAAAAGTGGTGGTGACTGGTGAGCATTGAAACCGTTGAGGAAGGTTTGTTACTGCCTATCAGCGGCATAATTGGAAGGGCATTTGACGGAAATGGCTACCTAAAAGTACGCCATTTTAGTTTGCACGTATTTTCTGAGATAAATCAACTTTTTTTTTCAGTAAAAATAAGTATACTTTTTATTTGTAATGTTTCTTCGGATTAAATACGAAGGACTGGATAACGCAGGTTCTACTGGAACCTTTACCTTCTGAACCTTTCCCAGTTACACCTTTACCTTCTGACCGAGTGACAATTATGTCACCCAAAACCAAAACCTACTTGTCACCTTGTTGTTAACCTAACGTCTCACCTACTTCTATATATTTACTAGTAAATGCCCACAACTTTGCCTACGTAAAATATAGGGTGGTACTTAACTATTTTAATAAAAAAAAATTGTCAGAAAAAAAGTGTGCGACTCGTGATGCCTAAATGATAACTTAAATACTATTGCCGTAGGTCAAAGTGAAGGAAGAAGAACCTGCCCACCGCTGCTACCCACCGCCCAAACCTGCTCACGTATGCGTGAAAGAAAGGGCAGTCAGACAGACAGGCGCCGAATAGCGTTACGTAACAAGTTGGTTTACCTTCACTTCACTTCAAAAGTCTGGTTAGCAGTACGTATAAGGAACGAGGAAACAAACCGCTTAGTACCCGTCCAGGGGATATCAAATACGTAGCGGAAAAAATATTGTAAATAAATAAACAAAATAGATGTTTACGTTTTCAAATTCGTACCTGGATATCGGAACCATCAGCCGTCATAGCACGCAATCGTTACATAAAGCACGTGGCTGCTGCATATACAAACATTTTCATAATAAATTCATTACTAAATCACTGCAGGTATCTATATTATGTTGAACCTACTAAATACATTAGTAGGTATTTTGTATGTAGGTATGTCTTTTTATATAATTCCTGTATTTATTTTAAATACCTTCGTCGAATAAAGGATACGAAAACTAGTTGTACCAGACTAGTAGCCTACTGGTACTATTTACTACCAGTGGCATGCACAAGGTTTATAACTAGGGTAGACACTGTAGGCGTACTAATTACACGAAATAGAAAATTCCTTCTCTAATACAGGTTTGTATGTGTCCTCAGGGTAGGAAGTGCATTTACGCATTTATGAAGTGCACGCCACTACTAAAGTGTAGTTCAGCCTTTTGCAGCTCGACCGGGAAGTTATAAGCATGTATACTTCACTACACGCCAAACAGCATTGCTGTGTTTGCCGGTGTAACTACAAGCACATGCACTTGAGGCTCAAGAGCTAGCATTAACGTGTTCCTGCATACCCTGCGAAATGTTGTTAAAAGGTTGATTTGTACTTAACCACAGGTGCCTTTGTGTTATAATTCGTTAATTACTATTAAATTATAAATATTATGGGACAATAACACATCGCTAAGTAGCCAAAGTAAGCGTAGAGACCTTGTGTTATGGGTAGGTACTATGATAACTGATGAATATTATTATATATATATTATACATAAATACTTATAATATATCAATAAATACCCAGACTCTGAAAAACATCCACGCTCACACACAAACATTTTACAGATGTGAGAATCAAACCTACAGTCTAGGACGCAGAAGCAGGGTCACTACCTACTGCACTACTCGGCCAATGTAAAACGATCACGAAGTGCCTATTCTGTGGACTGTAACTAGCTGTACACCGCGATTTCACCCACGTTGTTCCCGTTAGAACAACAATACAACTATAAAAATGCACTCGAGTTTTGAATAACCCCTATTTGAATCCCCAGTATTGTTACCCTGTTGATTCTTTAGATTCAGCTTCCTATTTAATAGTACTGAGTTAACAAAGTGTATTTTTTGCAAATAATACGTAATTATTTCGAGCTCGCAGGTGCGGGGTCGTGGAAGGAGGTCGAGCACCGCTCCGATCGTCAACCTTTCAAACAAATACAATTTTATTTTTGTATTTACTAATTTCGCACGTGCGGCATTTCTCTTTTCTTGAGAGAATAAATCATTTAGATGTAGCTATAAGTACATACAATACAACCACTCTAAGAGTTGGATGGTTGCTTTCAGATTGACTGATCGTTTTTGAAAGTAGGTATTATTATTAGTATAGTGAGGCCCGCCCTAGCGGATACACTTCGACCCTTTTGGATCATTTGTACTCACCCCGCCCTTACCTCCCCTATATCAGTTCAAACACCCACTCTAAGAGTTAGATGGTTGCTTTCAGATTGAAGGCACAGTGATCCTCTAGTAGTGGATATGCCACCCCCAAGAGATCCATTCGCTTTCTAGCCAGTCCGTCACATTCGCACACGATGTGTTCTATGGACTGACTCTATTTGACTTTATTCTCCGAAAGATATTAATGTAATATCTCTGCGCCTGTCGACACATTGTTTTTGAGCCTAATGTGCCTTTATTATCAACAATTATACAGATATACAACTATATCATGGCAGCAAAAATTATATTGATGAAGGCAATTCTTTATAAAAGAACACTGACGCGAGGAACTTTATTACTTTTAAAAATAACTCAGTAAGATCTTATATCTACATGTCTGGTCCAACGGTTAGCCTACGTGGCTTTAAATTACGAGGTCTTGGGTTCCAATCCTGAGTTAGGCTGAATGGGCCTGAATCAGGAAATTCTCAGTGAAAATCAGCAGCCTGAAAAGTTGAGATATCCGTGGTATTACATCCTCGTACACAGTGGCGTGCACAAGGTTTTTAACTACGATAAATATTATAGGTAGGTAGCTATCATACAAAATGGAAAGCTCCTCCCCCAATACTGGTTTGCAATGGGTCTTTAGGGTAGGCAGTGCGTTTTAGCATTTGTGAAGTGCACGCCACTAGACTCGTACCATCAAGAGCACGTTAAGCCATCGGACCAGTGGGGCAAGTGTGAGTTGAGTCACCGAGCGACTGCGTAAAAACGTAGTCACTCGTAACGTCAAATTTTATAGCAAAAAAAGCGTTTACTCTCGCTACAACTAGATGGCGCTACTAAAATTCCATATAAATTTGCGTTACGTTTTTACGTAGTCGCTCGGTAACAAAGTCACACTCGGCACTCAGATCATTATCACATACATCCGATAAGAAATTACAAATGTAAAAATATCACCATTGGCCAACCAACCTCCATTGGAGCAGCGTGGAGTATCTAAAATTACTAGGTTCATCCTTACTAATATTATAAAGGCGAAAGTCTGTAAGTATGGATGGATGTTTGTTACTGTTTCACGCAAAAACTATTGAATGGATTTTTATACAACTTCACAATAACATAGCTTACATATCGCAGAATAACACATATACCATTGTTGCATCTTGAACATGACTATAGAGGTGCCGTTTGTGTCTTGTATAATTGCAAAAAGTAACGGTTACCAGTTATATAACAAAGCCCTAATGGTGAAGTAATTATTATTTTGTGTGTTCTCTTTGTGTGCAGTTATGCCGCCAGTTAATTTTGTTAAAAGTTAAAGTGTAATAAAATGTAAATGATAGTTGAGTAAATTATTATATATTTTTATTTGATTTGATTTTAGAAAGTTTGTAATTAAAATGTGTTAATATTTTGATTAATGTTGTTTTCCTTTTAACCCCTTCTGATGATGTTTCTAATACCATATATAATCTTGAAATTCCCAGAGGATAGTATTCTGTATAATTATTAGAAAGGGCACACTTCCAAGGTGGTCCCATTGTCATCATGTTAGGATCTGATGATGATATCCTGGAAAAATTGAAGGAACTCTTCAAATTGTATAGGCACACTTGCATCGATTTCGGTTTTTGTGTAAGTATTGGTAGCTTTTTGGCTACAAGTGCTGTATAATATACTAACTTATACACAAACTTGCTGGCACCGACTTCATAGATATGCTTAAGTAAATTAAAGCAACTAAATTACACAGTTATTTTTTACTTTTTAGTGCGTTTTGAGTCGGTTCTATTTTTTGTTACAAATTTTTTATTAATTTTAATTAAGTTTTTAATTCGATTGACGATAGCATCAAGAAACATCACAGTCAAGGGTTAACTTAGTTAAAAAAGACTAGGTACGCGGAAATTTTAAATTTGAAATATCTCAAAACACCATTAGCGTCATAGAGTTGATGGCCATAAATTCCGCGTAACGGCCGAGTGGTTATCATCAAATAACGTGAAAAACTGGAAAACAGCTGAACTTCTAACAGCCGGCCGTAAATATTAACTCTTCAAGAGTATTATGAAAAATTATTTCGGTGTTTCCGCGAACGTCAACCCGCACGCTAGGCTATTAATCGCTGTACCCTGGAGCATAGACCATTGCACTCTAGTAGACTCCGGCGAGGTGAGACGTCTTTGGAAAATTAAAAACGGACTGTATGACCAAAATAGAAGCCCCTTTGGTCTTGAATTTTTTAATATGTCTCAACTGATGTTGCTTTATTTACATTTGACAGTAGGTAGGTAATTAGGTATTTAAGTGTGTTTTCGGTTACCTTTACTTAGGGTAAGGTGTAAGCAAAATATATGGGACCTCGTAGATAGGATAGTAGGTACATAATTAAATAAAACCTGACGATACCGGATACCGGACGATAAACCTATCGATGTGAAAATTGAAAATTATTAAATTATTCGGGGCCACTACACTACACTGCCCTACATCCCTACAAGTATATTCTGCTCATCGTATCTACATCTGCATCATAATAAAAACCATGTCGCGCTTCCGAAATAGCTTCGCCCATTGTACTGATTTTTTGAATGTTGGGTTAGTTAAAAATGCTTTTATTTTAATTTATTCTTTTTTAAAGTTAAACTTAAAATATTTTTCACTTTCCCCCTACCCCTATTTCCTACGCCCCTTTTTTATCATCATTTTGTAATAGATACCTATTTCTATATCATAGACTAGGTGACGTCCGCGGTTTTACCCAAATAGTTCTCGTTCCCATAGGAATTTCGGAATAAAATGTGGTATAAGAATAACATTTAATTCTGATATGTATTATTGTGAAGTTTGTTCAAAATTCATTCAGTAGTTTTTGCGATAAAGAGCAAGAAACAAACATCCATCCATACGAACTTTCACCTTTATAATATTAGTACCTACAGTAGGTATATGGCAGAAACAAGTTTGCCGGTTCTGCTAGTAAAAGGAAAATAATAATGATATATGCAAATGATATTATATAGAGATAATATATAATAAGCTTTAATACCACTCGACAAAAATCAAATTTAAGTGTAAGTTTCAAATTTGTTTCAGTTACGAGATGTTATCGTATTGATAGAGAGAGACAGCGTCAAATTTGAAACGAACACTATCGAGTATCATTAAAGCTTGTACATAGTGTTACTGAACACCTAAGTCTGTGAGGCTGGCAGCGATGCTCGTTGTATCTCGGTACATAATATTCTGTGCTATTATGTTATTTTTAAATTGTAAGTAGATTTTGTGAGGCGGCACGCGGCTGGAGTTATTCCAATACATTCTTGCGAACTTCGAGCGCTTCTGTAGTAAGAAATATACCTACTTTACGATTGTACTATTGATATTATTGATGATTTTGTAGGTAGGTAGGCATATAAATATAATTTTCTTATTATTAAGGATTAATAAAATTGCTTTATTAATCCTTAATTTTGTGGCGTATTAGGCGTATGTGAGGTCTTAGATTGGAATCAGCTCAGGCTATAATATATTGACTTTTAAAAAACATCGAAGCAAAGAGCAAAAACTTTTTAGCAGAAACATGTCTTTATCATAGACAAAAATCTCTCGAAAAAAAGTTGATTCTTGGTGGTTATGGTTAGGTACATGTGCTAGAACTTATTATCGGCTGTTAAATAAATAAAAAAAACAAAAGAACTCTTTATTGCTATGCAATACAATGTTACTGGTAGAATCATAACTACTTATTACACTAATTAAACCTGCCATCAGACTGAATTTGCTAATCAAGCAGCATTTTGGGTTTTAATTGTTAGTTTAAACAAAATCAGCTTAGAAGTCGTACTCGCAGGTACTTAACTAAAGTATTATTTTATGCTAAATCTCGTGATTTATTTATAAAATAGCGACCCGCCCCGGCTTCGCACAGCTGCAATGCTGGTACTAAAGTATATTAAAAAAGCACGCTCTGCGCGACCCCTAACCGCTCGCTTTGTTCCTGCATTTTGAATCTTATATGTCTTGGAAAATATTCACTTAAATTACATGCTCTAAAGGGCAATAGTGATCTATATTTAATGCACAACGTATTTAAGACACATAAATGGATAAGGATTAATGCAGTATTGCTTAAAATCGCTTCGTAAATAAACTATTTATTTTGGCTGAAAGTAAAAGATAAAGAATGGTTATTGTGTGTTATCCCTAAGAGATAGACATATGCCATCGCGGACTTTATGTTGACCTTTTTAAAGTGTGCAATACTGTAGTACAGTTATTTTGATATATCTCATAGGGTTTGCAATGTAAGCGAAAAAAAATGCGTTAATTTACGACATCACATCAGAACCCTCTAGAATTATCAGTGTTTCTCTACTATATTGCGCATGTATTATACACATAAATCTTCCCGTTGAATCACTCTGTCAGATAAAAAAAACGCATGAAAATCGGGTGCGTAGTTTTAAATATTAAAGCATACATCCGTACAAACATGAAAAAGCGAGTTTGTTTTATACTATGTAGTGATATGTACTTTTAAATAACTATTTATAATTAAGAAAGTTTTTTGTTTCTACAAAAATAGATAAATGTACTTAGCTGATAACATTACTGATTGAACAAACTAAAGACTTATTAATTAGGCAGGTTACTAGGAGCACGTTATCTCTGGTTACCATAAAGTTCCAGAAATAAGAATCTGGGTATAGTAAAATATTATAATGAGAAACTTCTTTTTTTTTCAGATAAAAAGCTAAATCTTATTCATTTACGTGTTCTTCGTAATGACTAATTCTATAAGAATTTCTTGGAAAACATCCAAGAATATTATCATAACGGAAACAATGATTTTATGTTCATTTTACGTGAACTCTTACTTATTTTTAATTATCAAATATAATTTGGGAATCTGTGAAAAATATAAATGAGAGAAAAAAAAATGAGAGAAAAATATTTTATATTTTTGTATTACTTATAACATTGTTAAAATTTTTTTAAAAATATGTAAATAAATATAAATGAGAGAAAAATACCTTTTTCTTTCATTTATTTATTTACAGGTTTATTTTTTAAAATTTTACAATGCTTATAAATATATCTACAAAACACTATTAAAAGTTAAGAAAAACAACGTCCAATCCTCTTTCTACGGGCCTTGAACAACCGGTGGTGGGGGCTCCACAATGAGCACCTTTCTCACAATACGCGCCATTACCTACGTGGCTTCTTCGAATACCTTATGATTCAATCTTTGATTTAATAGCCAAGCGATAGCTTCTTCAAGTGTTGGTTGCAGATTTTGCTATAGGAACAATAATCGTCGACTAAACATTACACATAACGATAATCTCGTAAGCAAGGTCCAAGGCTTTCAATGATTTGAAAAACATTTAGCCCAATATAATAGGTATTTTGTGGAAATCGTTTTGCTGAATAAATAAGTAATGCGTTTTAATAATTTTTATGATTTTTTTCACTCGTTCCTTTTTGGAAATGCTAGAGTTAATGGTCTTTTCATATTGTTTTATATCTAATGGAAGTTTATTCGTACCAGAAGAAATAATAAAAACTTTTACGATTAAATTTTAAAGATCACGAACGAGCAGTTAGAACCACAGGGCGTAAATAAAAGTAAGAACCTTCATCAATTAAAAAAAATAATCTGTCATAATGTCATTGTCATTGTCACTGTCACTGTCGTGAAATTGACTTTCGTAGTTTTGCGGACTTTAAATTTGACATTTATCGTGAGTGAAAGGAATCGCGATTTCGTGATTCTCGAATTATATATAGTATAGTACCAGTAACTTTATTGTTTGTTGCTGATTTAAATAGGCTGTTTATGATACCAGTCAGCCTATTAGCCGACGTCATTGTTTACTTATGATGACTTTAGTATTTTTCCTCTAATAAGCGTATAATGTGATTGCATTACAGAAGTTTTTCTGTGTGATTCATTAAATGGGCGATCGGCAGCGTTTACGATCAGAAGAGATGGCTACAACGAGCGCAGCGGTGACTGTCCCACCTCAGACACAAGAGGTAAGTAACAGGGAAGCTTATCACGCCGCGTATTAAATAATTTATACGCACCGACGCCGGCAAACACGTAACATCGTAATTAAGTAAACATAGATTTCTGTCGTTCCTCGTCACTTAACGCTTAGAATTCATCATGGGGATCGCAGCTACGGTAACTTTTCGCGTTTTAAAGTCTCCCAAAACTGTTTCTGTATTACCAAGTTCAATTTTACGCGCCCAAAGGTTGCAGTTTTCGACTAAAACCGATGGTTTGCTCAGCGATGTGAACGTGTTGGACCTGACGCGCGTGGTCGCTGGTCCCGTGTGTACTATGACCCTGGCAGACTTGGGCGCGAATGTGCTGAAGGTTGAAAGTCTGGATGGTGATGAAGCTAGGAAGTGGGGACCGCCGTTTATTAAGGACACATCTGACTCTTATTACTTTCTAAGTGTGAACAGAAATAAGAAGAGTATTTGCATTGATTTCAAAAGTTTGGAAGGTAAGCAACATTTTAATAATATACTTTAATGTTAAAGATTAGTATTTTTGATACCATTTATCAGTAACTTTGCCTCAGTTTTGAAACATATTGACCAATGTTGTACTTTACTAGAACTTGATATTTTACTTACTGAAGTTCAAAATAAATCCACTCCTGGTTTAAATGTTAGTATGAAAACATACAATAATATCTGCTTGAGTTTAGGACAGTTAAGAGTACTCTGTTTTTATCTTACTAAATAAGTAAATATTTTAGGTAAGAATATAATTTATGACTTGGCTCGGAAATGTGACGTCGTTGTGGAGAATTTTCTGCCAGGGAAGCTGGATAAACTTGACATAGGCTACAACAAGTTGAAACAGTTCAACAAGCAAATAATATACTGCGCTGTCACTGGCTTTGGGCCCTCGGGACCTTATAGGAATAAACCTGGGTAAGAATAACTTAACACATCCGTTTTTTAGATGTAATATTATTTGTATAAATAAAAATAATATATTAAATGGTTATACCAATGTAGAATTGGCACACAAAATCCTTGGATGTTTCTTATAAGAGTCTGCTTTCTTAATTAGAAGTAGAGTCATGTGACTCAACTTTAAATGTAAAGTAAAAGTACTTCTAATTTTTTGAACAGATTTATTGTCTAGTAAATATTTTCAGATATGATGTAATTGCATCGGCAATGGGCGGTTTAATGAATACAACAGGCGAGAAAAATGGAAACCCAGTGAAGCCTGGAGTAGCCATCACAGATGTCACCACCGGTCTTCACGCCTTTGGTGCGATCATGACAGCTCTATACTACAGGAATAAAACAGGAAAAGGGCAGAAAATAGACTGCAACCTACTCTCTACTCAGATCTCCAGTATGATAAATGTAGCAAGCATTTATTTAAACTGTGGCATAGAAGGCCAGAGATGGGGTACCGCCCATGCAAATCTTGTACCGTACCAAGCATTCAAGACAAAAGACGGTGGTGACATAGTCATTGGAACAGGATCCAATCCACAATTTGTTGACTTGTGCAAACTAATTAATAAGAAAGAACTTATTACTGATGAACGTTTTAAAGATAATGCGGCCAGAGTAACAAATCGTGACGAAATAATCAGAATTATAAGTGAAGTTATAAAAACTAAAACTAAAAAAGAGTGGGCGGCGATTTTCAAAGATGCCTCTTTTCCCAATGGGCCAGTCAATAACATGCAAGATGTGTTTGAAGATGAGCATGTGAAGGATATTGGTTTGGTGAAAGAGTTACAGCATCCCACTGCTGGTACAATTAAGGCGGTTGCACCTCCTACTGTGTATTCCGAAGGGGGAAATTCAGCTAGGACCGCACCCCCTTTGTTGGGTCAGCACACCAAGGATATTCTGTCTAATTTCTTAGGCTATCACGATGCTAAAATTGAGGGACTTTTTATGAGAAAGGTTATCAAATAATTTGAAAAATTTTGCTAATAAAATATTTATATAATTGATGGTTTTTATAAACAGGGTGATTAAATTTAAAAAAGGTAAAAATTATTTATATTATAGGAAAATATATGGAATAACTAACTATTTTTGATTTTTTGTAGGAAAAGGTACCTACTGATACAATCTACTAATTGTAGGTAATTAGTAGATTGTCCAGGTAGGTTGCTTGTTTTAAAAAGTTGGTAAGTTTCTAAAAAATAATGGATTTTATTTGCAAGCTACACAAAAATCAATATGAAACAGATTATATGTTGATTTTACGCATGTGGCACTTTCTTGTAATTCTACAAAAGAGGATTTCTTTTCTTTTCTTAATTATAATGCACAGTTTATTCACAATAATAAATTACAATAATAGCTTTATAATGTGCTCAGATAAATCATAAATATAACTTCTTATGTTACATAAGCAAATAAAGACTTGCTGTTTTAAATATTTTTATCTCAATAATCATAATCAAATATACAGTAAGTTTATTATTACAGCATGTTACAGACATTGATAAAAATAGTTGTATGTCCTGGTGATTATCATACCCTTGAACCCTGGCTCTTTCAATTCAATTCATGTTTTATCTACAAACAGGTGATGGTGTATAAAATTTGCCTTGTTGGTCCAGTTATGAGCACTAGAGGATGTCCCTCGCCCTCATAGTTCCAGTGGAAATTTTAGGGTTAAATGTGTTATTCTGATATATAAGCTATTGTGAAGTTTCATTAAAATCCATTTAGTAATTTTTGCGTAAAGGAGTAACAAACATCTATCACCCACACATACAAACATTCGCCTTTATAGTTTAGTAAAGCTTCAGAACATGAGTTCCAGGGTTTATACAAAAAAAACTAAGTTGGCAAATTCATGGTGATATACCTAATTACATACATATTAAACATTAAACAAAAATTTGTAATTTATATTTCAGTTCTAATAAAATAAATAAAAAATTATATTTTCTTATATTATTTTGTTTTTGTCAATACCTAGCACAATAGTATCAAATAATAGAACAAACAACCTTGTATCTACCTAGAAATGTAAACGAACCTAACAGAGTTGTAATCTTGAAAAACAGACCTTGTAGAGATTTTGCACTATATTAAGGCCGACCTGATTTGACGGCCGAGTGGCGCAGTGGGTAGTGACCCTGCTTCTGTGTCCTAGGCCGTAGGTTCGATTCCCACATCTGGAAAATATTTGTGTGATGAACATGGATGTTTTCCAGTGTCTGGGTGTTTATCTATATATTATAAGTATTTATGTATAATATGTATAAAAATATTCATCAGTTATCATAGCTACCATAACACAAGCTACTACTTACGAGTACGCTTACTTTGGGGCTATATAGCGATGTGTGTAATTGCCCTATAATATTTATTTATTTTATTTATTTGTATAATGGGAATAGTTTTTTCTTGCAATTTATATATTGAGGAACATCTTAGAATCTATAAGTAGAAACCCTCTGACGTTTGTGCTTAAATTACAATTTATTATTTGTCATAAAAATAACTTACTGCAATAGGTTATATGAAGTACATCTTAAATAATAGTGTTATGTATACTCATATTATAAAATATGTTAGAGCGAAGGCCCTTAACTTATATTAAGATATAACTATGATAAAAAGAAACAGAGTACACTTGTTTGCTGTTTATTTTTCTTACTATTTTATCAGATAAGATAATTTTATCATAGCTCAATGATGCACTTGATTATGACCTGAAGGTTATAGAGAGCCGTCATGTTGGTGCCACTCCTCATCACAAGGGAACACCCTCGTAATCAGTGATCAACTCCTTTGAGATTTGTCCTCAATGTAGGACAGTAGGGTGAGAGGGGTGATTTAGCGCCCTCCTGTTGCAAAATGAATTGAAAATATAAAGAGAATATTAAAATGATTAATAATACTATTCTTCTATGAGATGTTCAACAATGCCATTCCAAGCCCGGAGTCTGGAAGTTGGTGATGTTATACATCCCCGTGCCTCGGAGAGCACATTAAGCCGTCAGTCCTGGTGACTATCATCGACATCTGATAGTGACCGTTAATAAATGAAACATTATCACGATAAGCCCGCTAACCTGCATTGGAGCAGCGTGGTGGGTCTACGCTCCATATCCCCTGGGAGGCCTGGCCCTGTAGTGGGCCGTTAATAGGCTGGTAATGATGAATAGTACTATAATTTCATTTAGTTCATTTTAGGGCATGCGACATTGTCTTGTGTAAACCTGAGGTCTTTTTGAGACTTTCTTGAGCCTATAATAATATCGGCACCCATGCCCTCCAGATGTTAACAACAATACTTTTTGGCTGCAGAAATAACTATTGCCGTAGTAAATACTTCTTCCAGACGAGCGCTGAACAGGTATGTTCTAGGATACTCTATTATCCATATCTCGTGTTCTCCTAGGAGTCGGTGGAGAGGGTGGCGGTGATCACGCTGCGGCCGTCGCGCGCGCAACCACGGAAGAAGGTGGTCTGGACCGAGGACACCGTCGACAATGAGCACATGAACAAGAAGAAATCCAAATGTTAGTCTTTGCTCTACAAATATTAATAAAGAAACTATAGAACTGCGGTGTCAAATGTGGCCGACGGTCTCGGTCTTTCTAATTTGTCGAGTGCGGAAACAATACGCAGTTTAAAATATACATTTCTTTTTACACTACAATACCCTCTATATGATCTCGATTAAAAGACGCAATGTAGTTGAAAGTTACATTAGTTATTTAGGCGACAAATTCATAGCATTTTATTGCCTTATTATTAACATTTTAATACTATTGTTTCAAATAGCAACAGCATGAAATGTATTTCGTGGTTCCAGCCGTGTACGATAAGAGCACTTAAAGCAGGAGTCCATGACAACTTCAAGGCAAACGAGGTCCTACTTAGACACGTACACGCATCGTTAGGCAGGAGAAAGAAAAAAGTTATTAAAAATGTCAGTTTATATTTTGACGATTCAGACCGGCCGCATATTGTAAGAATTTTTCTGTTAGAAAATTTCTGACGCCCGTCGGTATTATGCCGCACATCTATCAGAAACTATGCTTTATTAATATTATTGTATCTATTTGGCAAGTCTTGAGTTTGGTTCGCGGCTGACCGGCAGCATAGGTGGGCTTACAAAAAATAAGAAAAGAAAACAAAATGGACGATGATCAGTTAATTTCATTAGCGTTATTGTTCTACTGTGTTAAAAAAATGTGATCAGAAAAATTTCTGACGTCCGATCGTTTACAGCCGGCGCCCATCAGAAGCGGATGTCAGAAACGTCAGAATTCAGATGGTCAAGGGTCAGGGGTCAACTGCAAAATATATGAACAGAGTGCGTTCGGCGGGTGTCAGAAATTTTCTAACAGAAAAAATCTTATAATATGCGGCCGGTCTCAAAATGAACATACTCTTATCTGTTGTTTGTTCTGGCTAAATACAAGAAAATATCTTTGACTTGAAACAAATGTAACACTAAAACGTAGTTAACTCTTCGCACGCAAACCATCGTAGATTGCTTTACATCATAAGATTATGCAGTTAAGTATTAACATTTTGTCTTGGGAATCTCCTCAGGTTGCTGTATATATGAAAAACCTCGTCGCTTCGACGAGTCCGACTCAGAGGAGAGTGAGGACGAGTGCGAGCATTGCTTCGGCCACGTGGAGCATCGGCGGAAGAAGCAGCAGACCAGCACCAGCGCCGCTGTGCAGGTATAATACTCTGCAATCTTCTTGAGCAAATGACCTTGACTGCGTAGAAGTGAAATTTAGATCTGTTTGGTGGTATGGCGGGGAGTGCAATATATAAATATTCTATTTACTATTAATATGTATATTTCAATAAGTTTTTTTTTAAAAAAGGATACCTAAATAATAACAGAAATATTCTGGAGCATTCGGGTAACATAAGAGTAATCACTTTCTTTGCACTAAGGTGTACTTGCACTGATGTGTGAACTTTCTCCTACTGCGTCACATTATGCGCAAGATGTTTGCCGGTAACTGTATCGCACAATCCGCATCTCTCTTCTCTCCGAGTTATAGATTCCTAGGATTTGTGGGGCTAGGGTAGAGAAAATTATCTCATGTGAGCAATTGCGTATGTAAGCAATTAATTATAAAAAATCTTTGAAAATTAAAACGGGGGTTGACCAATATTCCGTTTCTCCCTTTAATTCGTAAACATGTGGCGAAGTCGAACTCAAGACCTCTTTATAGCCGTTTATCTAAATTTCAAGATAAAATATTTCAGTATAATTCGTGTACAACAGGAAGCAGCGGAACAAACCGCATCGATAACGTTGCAGCCGTCGCAGCCTGCGCCAGCGCCGCCGGACAAACCGCCGGCCGACAGCTGAACTATAAATATTATAATAAATTATATACTTAATGCTAATAACTATACATTACCATATTAATAATAATAATAATAATCTTTATTGCCATGAAAACAATATACAATACAATTACCGGTGGTCTCCACACTAGGGAACCTGTATCGTGGAGACCTTAGTCGATTAACAAATTTCAGGGTAACTATGGACTAATTGAAAATACTAACTAAATTAATAAAAAAAAAAAAAAAAAAAAACTAAACATAATAAATAAATATATGAATTAAATAATTACACGTGAATTTGACCTAATAAAATATATATATAAAAATGAAACAATTAACGTCTTATTTTAGAAAAATAGGCATACAATGTGCTCTGTATTATAATATCGTAGTTAGTATGATTTATTCAGCGATTAGTATGTGCTCGGTATCTATGTAGGGTAGGGTTTTTAACCAGCATGTTATAATTTTTTTCGCTTCATTTGTTGTGCATTTTCTAAGATTGCAGAACTTTGAAATTTTGTTGTAGACTTTTGCAATCACAAAAGGCCCAAAACGCCGAGCAAAGGCTGAGTTTACGGCTGGCAAATCTACTAAGACAACTCTTCGCTTGAAGATTGCGTCTGCGTTCGGAGATAGTAAGATCTGTTTATGTTTGAGAACAGCAGCCTTCAGTAAAAATAGTTGTCGGATAGTAAGCACATTGGATTCTTTGTAAAGAAGTGATGTTGGATATTTAAAAGGCTTTTTGAGCATGACTTTAAGAACTGATCTCTGTGCTCGTTCTGCATTGAGTAAAGTGGTTTTAACAGCACCTCCCCAAGACAGTATACCAAAGCTAATGATAGATTGACATAGGGCTATGTATATCTGTTTTAATATGGTTACATTTGCAACGTCACGTAATTTTCTCATAATTCCTGTGACTTTCCGGATTCTATTTGAAAGAGTTTCAATGTGGCACTTAAAAGAGAGATTTTGATCAAGCTGAATCCCAAGGTACCTTATAACGTTGACCATGTCAATCTCTTCACAGCTACATGTGTATCCACTAGAACTATGAGTGATGCCGCAGTTGTGGATTTGAAGTCTTTGACTGTTTTTAGAGTTTGGGGCAGTTAATGCGTTTTTGTGGAAGCACATATATTTTGTTTTCCCAATATTTAACGTCAGCAAATTTCTGTCAAGCCATCTTGAGATTTCAAAGATTCCCTTCTCAGTATTATGGTACGCTTCAGCCCACGTAGAACCGTGGAAAATCAAGGCAGTGTCGTCGGCGTAGCATATGATGTCAGCATTTTTAAGTGGTAGGTTGTGAATGTCATTTATGTATAGGATGAAAAGAGTTGGACCAATTATGCTGCCTTGTGGAACACCAAAGTTAATGTTTTGTATGTTGCTTTTTAGAACTCCTATTTGAGTGCACTGTCTCCTGTTAGATAAGTAACTTCTAAACCACTCAAGTGGCGTACCTCTGATACCGTTACATTCTAATTTCCTTATCAGTACAGATGTAGAAACAGTGTCAAAGGCTTTCGCAAGGTCTAGAAATAAACCTATGCATCTCTTCTTCTGATCTAGGTTTTCTGAAACCAAAGAGGTAAGAAGAAAGACAGCATCTTCAGCTGACTTTTTTAATCTAAATCCAAATTGTCTTTCCGACAGGATATTATGATGCTCCAAAAATGTTATTAGCCGATTATTTACTAGTTTTTCTAACAGTTTTGAAAACGTTCCTAGTAAGGAAATTGGGCGGTAGTTTTGAGGTAAATCTTTTGGACCTGATTTATGTATAGGACAGATCAGAGCAATTTTCCATTCATCGGGAAATACTCCTGTGCTCAGGCTTAGGTTGAAAATTGATGTTAAAGGACAAATGATAACTTTCCTTAATTCTTTAATTAGCTCATTATTAATATCATCAAAGCCTGACGACTTTCCATTTTTAAGTTGTGAAATCAGTGTTTCGACTTCAATTTCGTCTGTAGGAGTCATAAAGAATGAGTTACATGTAGAGTTATTTATTTTTACATTAGCTGCTATTTTTCTTTCAGTTTCTCCAATTTTTGATAAAATATTGTTTGCTAGATTTTGGCCTAAAGTGGAAAAGTAGTTGTTGCAGGAATTTAGAGAATCTGCTTGCTGAGTATTCCCGAGTAGATCATCAATTTTTGGGTGGGGTGTTCTTAAATTAAGTATATTTTGTATTGTTTTCCATAGTTTTTTTGAGTTTTTGTAGCTTTGTTCCAGTTCTTTCTTTTCGTAGTCAGATTTCAGCTTTCGAAGCAAGTCGTTGCAAAAATTACGGTACCGTTTGTAAATTATTTCTATTGTTACATTTTGCATGTCTGATCGATATTGCTTGTGAAGTTTGTCACGATGTTTCATGCATTTCATTAAACCTGGTGTTATCCATGGTTTGAGGTTAAACTTTGAGCGTGTTAGCCTGATAGTTTTAGTATGTAACCGGATAACATGCGATAAACGAGTCATAAAAAATTTTACTGCTGCATTAACATCGGCAACATTATATATATATGACCAGTCTTCATTTTCTAGGTCTTGAATTATGGCTTGAATATTTCGCTTTTTTCTTGTGCGAGGTAATCTATCAGAATTCGTTTTTAGAATAAGTCCTGTCATAGAAATGTCGTGGTCAGTTATGTCAGAGTTGCATATTATACCTATTGCTTTCTCTGAAGACCTTATCATAATATGATCCAGACACGAGTCTCCTCTAGTTGGAGTGGAAATGCAAGGTTGTAGACCATGTTCTGCTATCAGGCAAAGATACTCTGTACAACTAGGGTTATTAATAGAAGGAATGATATTAATATTAAGGTCCCCACAAATTACTAGACTTGGATGTTTTTTTAAACCTTCAAGTAGTTTGTCAAGTGATACGATAAATAGATCAGTGTTTCTTGAGGCAGGCGAGCGATAAATCCCAACTAAAGTAATCGTTCTTTTAATTTCAACGAGAAGACAATCGGAGTCATGTAGTTGCGGTTCTTCTATAGTAGCATTGTGAGATTTATCCACATATACGACAACGCCGCCGTTCTGGTTTCTTACTCGATAAGTTGAGTATGAAGTGTAGCCTGGTATTTGGGGAATAAAAGAATTTTGATTTAACCAGCATTCAGTTAGGACAATGACATCTATCTTTGTATTGAGACGCATAAACGTGACATAGAAATTGTCGAAGTTTTTTTCAATGCTTCTTATGTTAAATGTCAAAACTTTAAAGTTATAGAGTGACAGCAAGTTTTTACACGCTTCTGGGTTACTTATAGTGAGACAATCATACTGCATTGAGTCTAAAATTCTGCCTGTGTCATCTGGATCCATTATAACAAAATATAGGATTTTTTACAATAAGTTGGTATAATACAGAGAGAAAAAATATAGGTTTAGGTGTTTCTATTGTGTTTAAAGTAAAATTAACTGCGCACTGATCTGCTGGTAAATATATATAGGTTGCGAAAATAAGTAGGTAGTATAATATATGACCTGTCACTGTAATGAAGAGCAAAGCAATGTTATGTGTGTGGACGAAACTTGTCCATAAAGCAGTTTTGTATATAGTTGATATTATAAAGAATAGCCACATAAAAATAAAATTAAGAAAGTTAAAAATACAATTGACATACTTATATAAAATTGAAAAATTATAAAAGTCTGGCAAATTATAATACTGGTGTATTATTTGGAACTGCTTCGGTTTTATTAGGAAGACGCGCCAGTTCTTCTTGACTGCGGATAGCAATAGCAGGCTTCCCTTCGCGCTCTCGAACATGAATTGTCCCGTTGTGGCACCAGCAGAAAGCGTATCCCATTTGTTTTGATTGGATTCTGCAGTCACGAAAAAATGCCCTGTTTCTGTGTGTGAGTCGCTCGTTTATAAAAATCTTTTGTGGATTTCCTGTAAGGTTTAAGTCGGTACTGGTGATATTCCGACGTGATTTGGATGCTTTGAGTAGTTCATCCCGCTTGGAGCGCCGTAGTAACCGTACAACAATAGGTCGAGGATATTTTCTTGCGTTTCCTGTAGCGTTTAGAGCGGAAAGAACGCGCGGGCCTGTGCGAGCAGTCCAATCAATGTCCTGATCTGTAACTTCCACACCAATTTTCTTTGCAATTAGCAAGGCTATGTGTGTTACATTCTCATTGGGGCACTCAGGGATGCCACAGAGTTCAATATCATTTTTTAACTGATTTTGAGATTGTGTGTTTAGTTCTGTCTGTAATTCGCTAATGGTGTATTTTAACGAAATTATTTCTTGGCTCTGTTGTTCGAGGGTGGAAATGCGAGCTTCGTTTGAGGCAACAGAAGTTGCCAAGATGTTAAGCCTCTCATTACTGTGGTTTAAGGATGCTGTAGCCTCCTCTAATCTAATTTTGAGGGAGGATATCTCCTCTGTGAGCAGCTTTACAGCAGATAGGAGGCTTTGCATTTCTGAATTTTGGGAGGTAATAGAAGACTCGTCAGCTGGTACTGGTCTCTTACGAAGCATAGTATTCTGAGTTTCGACACTTGGTCTCACTGTAGTCGAACTATTATCCATACCTTTCTTCTCTTGTGCACTGCATTCAGGGCATAACCATTTGTTTACACGGTCAGGTGTTAGAGTGTTTATATCGATGCATCCATTGCAAAAACGTCTCTTGCAGAGTGATGCACTACAAGCGGTATACAACAAACCTTTAACGCTCTTCAAACAACCAGCGCACTTCATTGTTAACAGAAATGATAAAACGTAAGTAAATCAGATATTTAAATTGTTTGTATCACTATTTTACTAATTTTATACTATTTCTTGTATTTCTGCCTATATAAGTGGGATATTTACAATAACTTTATTAATGAATACGATACTTAATTTACATAACAGCAGAAATGTTAAGGTCTCCAAATGATTAACAATAATTAATAAATACCAGTTATTGTGTCTCCAACGCTAAACGAATCAAATGTAAGTATGGCCCTTCGTAATGTTATGAGCAATGGTTACAAAACCAATACTTTTTGATTGAGTCGTTGAAAAAATTGTTAATGTTTGTGTGTAAATAATGTGTTACATTTGACATCCCTCTCCTCATACTATATTGCTCGTGTATGTAAGTGGACGCGTGGACCCAGATGTGGGACGTGGGCTGTTACTAATGGGATCATTAAGTTATTTTTCTCAATTCACGCTAAGTTAGTTATTTTATAAATAATAATACTATATTCATGTGAAATACTTACACACCCTTTTTCTCTAATAAGCGTTCGTCTTATACGCAGCGTAATAATATTCTCGATCTATTGCTTTTTTACAAATGTCCATACAGTAGCGACATCTAGTTGTAACACGAGAAAACGCTTCAATTTATTAACATTACAAAAATAATTGACGCGTGGTAATGTTTTTACGCAGGCTCTCGGTAAAAAACTCACTGTTGAGTGCTCGCATACGACGAACGCTTACCCTTATATAACGCCTGTACGAGAGGCTGTATGATAGTGGACATTTATATTCTGACCATATAAAAAAACCTGGTTTGAAGGCGCTACAAGTACTTTTTAGCAGTCTGTGCATATGCTTTTTGAAATAAATAATTCCTTTTTCTTCCGCAACATGGCGAGGTTTTTTATTTGTGGTCAGATCATTCATAGCATTTGGAATTGATAATGCAATATTAATTGTTAAAATAAATATTAATTATGTAATTGTTAAGTCAAAATATTGAATAAAAGGTTAAAAGTTAACTTTCTATATTATTATTGGCCTCCATCATTGCAGTCAAGTACTCTCAAGTCAAGTCTCCATATTGTAAAAAATTGAAAAAAAAAGTGTGCGTTTCGGTACAAAAGTGTGATAACTTATACGGCTGTGGGTCGTAACTTATACGGGGTGAAGAAGATCCTGCCTGCCGCTGCCGTATGCGTGTAAAAAGGGAAGCCAGATAGATTGACGCAGTACAGCTTTACGTAAGAGAGTTATCACTTCAATTCAAATTCAATGCTGGGCGCGCAGCCGCAGCATTAATAAATATTATAGGACAATTACACACATCGCTATATAGCCCCAAAGTAAGCGTACTCGTAAGTAGCTTGTGCTATGGGTGCTATGATAACTGATGAATATTTTTATATATATTATACATAAATACTTATAATATATAGATAAACACCCAGACACTGGAAAACATCCATGCTCATAACACAAACACTTTTCCAGATGTGGGAATCGAACCCACAGCCTAGGACGCAGAAGCAGGGTCACTACCCACTGCGCCACTCGGCCGTCGAATACAGCAGGTTGAGCCTCTTGAGTATTATGTTAGGCACTGGGATAAATACTGAACATAATTTATAAATTGTATATTGATGAGGTAATAATGAATACAAGTAAGCGACCAAGGCTCATCGAGTATTGCGTGGCGAATGCCTATTGCTTGCCTGCTCTCCCGCGCCGTTCGTCCCCGCTCGGTCGGTCCGCCGCAACCGCGCCTCTCTTCCCGTGCTTAGGAGTAGGATGTAGGTACGAACAGATATGCAAGAGTCGTGGCAAGTGGAAGGACGTGGTCTTTGCCACTTTACATACTTTACCACTATAGGAGTGAGGCGTGTATGTATTGCAGCATGCAATGTTTTCCAAGATATGTAAGATTCAAAAGGGACATAGCGAGCGGTTGGGAGGGCGCGCGGTCGTGCGTGCGCCGACGCCGGTACCAGCATTGCACCCGTGCGAAGCCGGGGCGGGTCGCTAGTGTTCTATTAATTTGAGTACGAAATCTTCACAAGTATCTCGATGAGATTTGCGTACCAAGATAAATTGATTAAATAACAAATGTACAATAATTGATTATTATTTATTAATTAACATAATTATAAATAACATAATTTATTACAAAACTAACATAGCATGCGACTTCTAATGCGTTTAAACAATAATATAAATAATACGTATAAAAACGTCCCTCTTGAAACACTATCTATCTATTAATGAAAACAACATTAAATCCTTTGCGTACTTTCATAACTCTTAAAGAATCGGTGGGAAGCAAATTATTTAATAATATGTTCAAATTTACTACAATACTAGCGGATTACCGCGACTTTGTTCGCATGGAATTATAACAAAAGTACTACTAGCCTACTTTTGTCCTGCTAACATTAGCTATCTGCGCCGTTTCAAACATTAGCCGGAACAAATTGACAAAACTTCGAAACTTGCATTTTTTGATGTAAATACGTTCAGTAAGTACAAAAGCTGTTATTTGTTAAGTATGGACCTCATAAGAAGGCGCAGTCAGTCAGCAAGCGATATAGCGAGCTAATGTGACTTAACAAAATAGAAATTAATAAAATTCTAAAGGGAAAAATGAAAAATCAAGTAGTGACAGATTCCCTAAACTTGCCTCTTATATACGCCCATGAGTCAAAATATCGTATAATTTATCAAAGTTGTGGTCACAATGTTGCCTTAAAGGCCTCTGATCATGACCGGTTTCTAGCCGACACGGCGCCGGGTTAAGCTTGTTAACTAACCCGGTTGTTAGCCGTCAAGAGATGCGCTCTCATTAAGTCGTTAGTAATAGTTTTACGTCAATCGTGCTCAGTGCTAAACAAAAGAAAATAATCAGCACGTGGTACATGTAAAGAAAAAAATGTGTGCGTGTACTAGCGTACACTCGTAAGAAGTGAAACTTTTTTATGACGTTATTTTTCAAAAAATAATTTACTATATGCAACTTTACAGAAATTAGTTAAATAAAGTTAAATTAGATAAAGTTTAATAAAAGGCTTTTATTATCATAGACATTAATACAAATTCTACAATTATTTCATTTTAGCTTATTACTACAAAGATTATTATAATTTACTGGAATTAGAATTGAAATAAACTCTTTGATCTTGCTGATCACTTCAATATAACATAATTATATATATATATATATATATATATATATATATATATATATATGTGTGTGTATATATATATATATATATATATATATATATATATATATATATATATATACGTCACTTCCATAAGTCAAAGATGGCGCGTAACGGAAAAATGTGACGCGTAGCGAAAAAATGTTACACTAAATTTTTTACCAACCCCGATAAAGAAGTTCAATAAACTGATAATAAAGTGGTATATTTTTGATAATCAAATAGTGATCGAACTTGTCGAGGTAGCTGGCACTCGCCGCGTGTACGTCCGGTCTCGTCTACAAGCCTAGCGCCAGGCACGCTGCTGTTACCAACCGGCGCCGTGCCGGGTAGAAACCGGTCATGATTAAGGGCTCTCAGAACGACTCTAATACCCTAATTTATTTTCTACTTTTATGTCGATACACAAAAACAAAGTTAACGACAAAACTGAAGTGGCATTAGGCGGTGCAGTCCACTATAATAAAGTCAAGCATAGTTTAAACACAAATTTAAAATTAAGGTAAACGTTGCTAGTAATTTTACAGCTAAATATATTACATAACTTGTTAATGACAATAGATGGGATAGATTGATACTTTTAGCTAGCTTTTAGTCAGAATGTCCTGGATTTGATTCAAGAACGTTGGCCTTGGTCTTGCCCTTCCAACATTCCCATTCACTCTCGCCCTATAAAATCCCTTTCGTAAATCTCCTTTCATTTATTCTCTCTACACGACCAAATTATCTCAGCATACCGTTGTCGATTTTAGTCACATCTTCTTAATATAATTTATATTAACAACTAACTTCTCAACACTCTTTCTAACTCGTGTTATAAACAAACTTCATAACACTCTTTCTAAGTCGTGTTATAAACAAACTACATAACACTATTTCTAACTCGTGTTATAAACAAACTTTATAACACTCTTTCTAACACGTGTCATAAACAAACTACATAACACTCTTTCTAACTTGTCATCATCATCATTATCAGCCTATTAACGGCCCACTACAGGGCCAGGCCTCCCTCCTTACAGGAGAGGGGATATGGAGCGTACACCCACCACGCTGCTCCAATGCGGGTTGGCGGGCTTAGGGTGATAATGTTTCATTTATTAACGATCACTATCAGATGTTGATGATAGTGACCGGGACCGACGGCTTAACGTGCTCTCCGAGGCACGGGGGTATAACACCACCAACTTCCAGACTCCGGGCTTGGAATGTACTGGACATTTCATAGAAGAATGAAAAAGCTCAGAATTATTCCATGACCCGACCCAGGGATCGAACCCAGGACCTCGTGATCGAAGCCAGATAGGCTAACCACTAGACCAACGAGGCAGTCACTAGTTCTAACTTGTATTCTAACCAAATTTCATAATACTCTTTCTAAGTCCTGTTATAAACAATTTTCATAACTCTCTTTTTAACTCGTGTTATAAACAAACTTCATAACACTCTTTCTAAGTCGTGTTATAAACAAACTTTATAACACTCTAACTCGTGTTATAAACAAACTTTACAACACTCTAACTCGTGTTATAAACAAACTACATAGCACAATTTCTAACTCGTGTTATAAGCAAACTTCATAACACTCTTTCTAACTCGTGTTATAAACAAACTACATAACACTCTTTCTAACTTGTATTATAAACAAATTTCATAATACTCTTTCCAAGTCCTGTTATAAACAATATTCATAACACTCTTTTTAACTCGTGTTTTAAACAAACTTTATAACACTCTTTCTAACTCGTGTTATAAACAAACTACATAACACTCTTTCTAACTTGTATTATAAACAAATTTCATAATACTCTTTCCAAGTCCTGTTATAAACAATATTCATAACACTCTTTTTAACTCATGTTTTAAACAAACTTTATAACACTCTTTCTAACTCGTGTTATAAACAAACCTTATAACACTCTTTCTAACTCGTGTTCCTTGCTGAGAGCTTACAATACAAAAATGTCTTTCTTACCAGATATCGTAGTTTACATACTTGTACTCCTAGTCAATTTCCGCCTGGACCGACCGTGCGAACGTTTCAGCGAACCATGATGCTTGCGGCGTTGTGCTGATTAGTACCAAACAGTAAGTACTGCCAGCACTGTCGGAACCAAACTCAGAACCGCAGAGGCATGTCAATAAGAACCCTGACGTACGTAAAATTACACTTCACTCGCAAAGAACTTTTAAAAGATTTGCTTCATTTTGATTTCTGTTAACTTTTTGTGGGCATTAAGCTCTTTATCGCTACTGAGTTAGGAGGAGTGTTAAGAAGTTTGTTTATAATACGAGTTAGAAAGAGTGTGAAGAAGTTTGTTTATAATACGAGTTAGAAAGAGTGTTAAAAAGTTTGTTTATAATACGAGTTAGAAAGTGTGTTAAGAAGTTTGTTTATAATACGAGTTAGAAAGACTGTGAAGAAGTTTGTTTATAATACGAGTTAGAAAGAGTGTTAAAAAGTTTGTTTATAATACGAGTTAGAAAGTGTGTTAAGAAGTTTGTTTATAATACAAGTTAGAAAGTGTGTTAAAAAGTTTGTTTATAATACGAGTTAGAAAGTGTGTTAAGAAGTTTGTTTATAATAAAAGTTAGAAAGAGTGTTAAGAAGTTTGTTTATAATAAAAGTTAGAAAGAGTGTTAAGAAGTTTGTTTATAATACGAGTTAGAAAGAGTATTGAGAAGTTAGTTATTATCTGAAGTGTTGTCAGAATATAATTAATCTTCTTAGAATAACATTTTATTAAAAAATACCAATACATAATTTTAAATTTATTAAATTTTCTATCTTCATTGTTAAATTTGTTTTTTTGATAAACATTTTTTTTGTCTTTATATTACGTGGACTGACGTATCATAGGGAGTCCCTGGTCACAGGGCCGTTGTGTGGAAGTCCTTGCTTGCTTGCTTGTTTGTGCTGTGGACCTCCATCTGCTGACGATGATTATTCCTATTCATTCCATATCATCCTCATCTTCGCATTTTTCTGAAAAAAGTAATATTATGTATTCTAAGTGTAAAATTCGGAGTTTTCATGGCCGAACCACCCTCCGAGCAAGCGATTTAGCGTTCCGGTACAATGTCATAGAAACCTTAAGGGGTGAGGATTTTATTCCACACCTGTCAAGTTGACCAGCTTTCATCTTAGATTGCATCATCGCACCGGTGTGATTGCAATCAAGGCCGTACTTGTAATGAATAAACGAATATACTGACAATGTCAAAGAAAGAAAACATCAAAATGATTTTTTGACCCGATCCAGGGTTCTAACTTAGGAATACGTGATCGAAGCCACATAGACTAATCATTAGGGTATCGAACCAGTCAATAAGTCATTCAGTTAAACATGTATTTATTAACATGAATATTTTTTGGCTGGTGGGAGGCTTCGGCCGAAGCTGGTTACCACTTTACCGACAAAGACGTACTGCCAAGCGACTTATTCTAGTGGACTGGATACTTTATAGTGACGATTAAATACGTACCTATTAAGAGGTTTTTCTTTATAAATCACCGCCTTGCGCGCGCGCCTCGTGCGAGTTTCGCTGACGGCATCACTGTTACTGCTGTCACTATCCACATCATTGCGACTGGTGTGATTGTCATTATGACTGTTCAGACGCCTCCTTTGGCTATTGCGACTGTCGTTTACGTAAATGTAACTGTCGCGATTGAAAGAAGTGCTTGGCTTGGGATCATCGGTGCTACTGACGTTAGGCCGAAGGGGGTGATGATTGCTGTTTTTGGTATGGTCGTTATGGTTGGTTGATTGATGATTCTGTTTTGCTGCGCTCGTTCGCTGGTTATCTTTGCTCTGATCTGGGTGGTTGGTTCGGATAGAATGATGATCATTATTGCTATGACTAGTTTGACCTGTTGGAGTGTCATGATGATTGTCATTATGGCTGTTATTTGGTTGACTTGTTGTTCTATGGTTGTCTTTGTTGGACTGATTGTGACTGGCAGATGCTTGCGGGTTGTCATGGTTGCTGCTGTGGTTCGCGTGGTTGCTGTGGATCTTGAGATTGTCTCGGCTGTTGGTTCGGCTGAGAGTCCGTGCTCGAGATATTCCTGAACAGCATGGTTCAGGATGATCCGTTCTTGTATTACTGTAACATAAATATTATTTTTTACTCCACATAATGTACATAATTCACATAGTAGTTACTTCATAGCAAAAGCAATACACAAAACAAAATGTAATAACTGTGGCATAGAATAGAGTAGGAGTAGGGTTTTAGGTCATTGGGCTTGCTCAAAGCAACTGATTGGACTGATTGATTATGGTCGGTTTGCTTATCTCTTATGCCGGTGGCATATGAGCAAGGTCATCCTTTGAACAAATGTGAATATTCATCATTAAGACTATGGATGTTCACTGCTGGACATAGGCCTTTTTAGGGACTTCCTAACAAGGATTCTAAACCGTCTGTGGCCTCCCTGCAACACGTTTGATGGCGTCAGTCCACCTATACTAAAGCCAAACTCGATTGAGAATGCTTGTCAACAAACAAATTTAAAATGTAGGTAGAAATCACTAGTCACTTTACACCCAATTGTTTGAATTAACTTGTTAATGACAAATTCATTACAATAAATTAGATAAGTAAGGTTAAAACAAATTAATATATTCGATATCTTTAAATAAGATTTTATAAATAAACAAAACATAATTTTCAATTTATTAGGCATAAAATGTGTTGCATTTTTTACCTTCATTTTAAATTTCTTTGTTGACAAGCATTCTCAATCGAGTTTGGCCTTAGTATAGTTGGGGGTCGATCAACACTACGCTTTCCGGTGCGGGGTCGTCACCTCGGCCCCCCAACGTCCATCAGTTCTTCACTTGCCCCGCCCATTGGACCCAGCACCCGCACGGTGAATCCAGGGAATGAGATATTTGTCTCTATTTTGACCATGACTTTAGTTTTGATACTACATATTTTTCGTTTTTAAGCGTTAAATCTGTTTTTGCATTTTAGGGATGACTAGCTGACTCAGCAAACGTTGTTTTGCATTAAAAATAAAAAATAAAAATTAGATGAAAATTAGATAGTAGTTGATTTTCAGACCTGCTTACGCATGAATACGCATACAAAATTTGGTAAAAATCGGTAAAGCCGTTTCGGAGGAGTACGGTAACTAACATTATGACAGGGAAATTTTATATATTAGATTAACGAACAGCAATTGATTTTTTTATACATATATCTATACTTACAATACTAATACACGCGAGTCCGTAGAACCGTTGGGGCTGGGAGCGTCGAACCGCATAATCCTCTGCGAGGAGGTCTGATCCCTCAGGTGGAAGATCGGAGACTGTTCCACCGACTGCCTCATAGGGCTGAGGAACCTCACGGGGCTGTCTTGCGAGTGGTTTTGATTTAATGTCTGTTGAGTTTCGGTGGAGTTTGACCTCTTTGGGCCTGCGGTGGGTTTCGTCCTTCTCGGCGGCAGTTCTGTGACATTGCGCCTCTTTGGCGGCGAAACGTTATCGCAGTTGCCGTCATCGTCTAAACGCAATTTGGAGACCAAGACTTTGAGGATGCGGCGATCTTTGCTGGAAGTAGAGGAAAATACTGATAAACACACATGTAACGCCTCATTCCCATAGCGGTAGGAAGAGACCACGTCCTTCCACTTGCCATGATCCTGCACATCCCTCTCGCTTCTACCAATATCATTCAACCTTTCATACAAGTGTGTCGGTTTAGGATACTTTTGACCTGGCCTTTCGCTTTTTAAAGCTTACTGCACTTCATTCTACACGAGTAGCCTGTGGGTCGATTACACTCAAAAACAATATAGCGCTCTACGCGTGCCATACAATAATGCATTTAGGATGCTGATGGGACTGCCCCGATTCTGCAGTGCTTTAGGTATGTTCGCCGAGGCTCGTGTGGATTGCTTGTATGCAACCATGCGTAAGCGGTGCACATCTTTGTTGCGAAGAGTCCGGGCCAGTTCCAACAGTGTCCTAAGAGCTTTTACGGCCAGGCTCGACTGACAAGTCGGACCGGAAATAGATTTAAGTAATTATAAATGTATCACTAACTTTTTGTATCACTAACACCTATGACCGTTAATACGGTTGAAATAAAAGATTTTTATTTATTACTTTTTAAGTTTATCAATGTATTTACTAACACTGCTATGACCGTTAATACGGTTGAAATAAAAGATTTTTATTTATTATTTGAATGAATAATTAGTTTGTTTTACGCCGCGTAGCACGAACAAGCAAGCTCATGATTAACAGCCCCGTATGGGTTCGAATCTAGTCCGACAACAGACAGACAGATTTAATATTTACATTTGTTGTCGAATTTAGGCAAATGGTAGAAATAACTAATAAATATAATTATATCTCATGAGAACTAATTTTTCAGTTTTCCATTGAAAACTATTTAAGTAACTTTACATGGAACATGCTTGATTTGATTTGCCTTTGAATTTTCGGGCTGTACTCAGTAAGAACAATAGGTACCTCATCCGGCGAGCGGGGCACGGGGAGATGTGCGGGGAGAGCGGCGAGGGGCGAGGGGAGAGGCGCGGTGACGGAGCCACCACTCGCTTGCGACGTCGCACGGTGGGCGTGAACGCGGAGGCGTCGGCGACCTCCACCTGTTCACGTTAATTACATGTTGGGGTTCGGTAATTCGGAATAAGCACACCTGATGACTCTGATGAGAGTCTCTGTTGTCAATCGTAGTCCAAAATTGTAGTCGAGGTCGTTAGTAAGGTCACTTTTATCGCTGATATTGGTTCGTTGTCTTCATATGCTTCCCACGACTGACAGAAATCGGCTATTTAGACCCTTGTCTCTCACCAGAATCTTCTTCACGTGAATAGAGAGTGGAGTTTTGGAGATTTAATTCCAATATCTTCGATCTATCTTAAACTCTGATAATTCAAAGCATGTTTGTTGATAAACCTATTGTCTATTGAGAACTTATAAATAAATGGAAGGTCACAGAATATTTTATTTCACCTGCAGATTTTGTCGACTGGGTCCTGGGATTGGCTCGTCGTTGTGCATGTTGGCAGAGTGAGGCTCCGAATTGTTCTACAAACAAGTACATTACATTATTGAATATAATGGAATCCAATACTAGTAGATCATAAAAAATAATAGGATCTATAAAACTATACTAGAGCCAAACTTGATGTGGAATAATGCTTAAATAATAATAATAAGCCTTTATTCAGACATAAAATTTTGTACATTGTCTGTAAAATATATTATAATCATACATTATTTCTTTAAATTTTATTAATTAACAAAGTTAAATTAAGTGGGTAGTACTAAATAATTACACATTATGATTGTCATGTTTTGCTACCTAGCTCATAAATGTATCTACAGTATAAACTCGTATTATTTGGACATAATATTTACATAAAAACAAACTAAGAAATCAACGACTCTGTTGAGTCAGTGACACCGACAACTTCTCTGTTTGCCCAATTTTGGCAAAGGCCTTTTGTATTTCTTTCCAAACTAGTCGGTTTAGCGCTTTCTTCTTCCACGCCTTCACTGCCACAGTCTTTATATCATCCTCCCATCTTCGATATTGTCTACCCCGTCTCAGTTTTTTATTTCTAGGGTACCAGTATATAATGGTTTTGTTCCACTTCTCAATCCCTCTTATTATGTGGCCTGTCCATTCCCACTTGAGGTTTCTTATCCTTTTTTATCATCACAACACATTATTACGTCATCTATTTTAGTGTGTTTTCTGATTACTTTGTTGCTAATTCTTTATGATCTCATTATATTCAGCGTGCTTCTCTCTATTGCTGACTGACATGTCTCTAATTTTTGTTAATAAATGGAAAAATTGTAATTTTTGTGGATTTATCAACAAACAAATAAAAAATGAAGGTAAAAATCACTAAAGATTTTACACTTGTTATGACTTTTTAAAATATTATTTAACCTGTGATGATTTAGTCGGAATAAATTTAGAGTCTGTAAAGTGAAAATGACAGGTTTTGTGTGAAAGGGTGTGTGAAGCGCGCCAATAGTGGTTAACATTATCGGAACGTTACACTTGTAAGCGAAACATGGAAAAATGCAGCCATTCGATTTTTGGCTGCGAAAAACAAATGTGAAATGGAACATACAGTGTAATAACGTCGATACCTAAACAATATATAAATCACCATTTTGTATCAGCTGTCAATTTGGATCGATTTTCATATAAACGTACACACACGTATGCACAATACAAAATATTTATTTCATAACTGTTTCAGTTACTACTATAACTTGTAACGGGCGGCCCGCTCTTCCATAACAATTAGTTTAACACAACATAAAATAAATAAACTTAATTCTAAAATAACTTATAAAAATATGAACGGGTACTAAGGTTTTTATGTGTGCATGTGTGCGCATGTGTGTGTGCGCGTATGCGTGTGTGTGTCTCTCTCTGTGTGTGCATGTATTTTTACATTTTGCTTTATGCTACACTTGTTGCATAAGATTTTCGGTTTCATTATAACTAAGTGTAAGTAACCAATCTGTAACAGCTTTTTTACAATTATGTGTACTTAAAGAGGCAATGTTTAATTTTTTATTTATTATATTGTATAGGTGGTATACGAACACACACACAGACAAGCATCGACGTTAAACTTATACCACCCATGTATGGGGGTTAAGGTATATTTACAGTAACAAAGTGCACCAACCTCACTGGCGGTATCCACAGCTACAGTGGGTACATCCAAGCGCCAGCTGGGGCCCGCCCGCGGACCCTCGCCCATGTGGGAACTGAACAAACATCATTGTGTCTAAATTACATTGCTTTTAATTTTGTATCATAATTAAGTTTATGTCATAATATTTATTCACTTTGAATACATGGTCTTCAATAGGGTTTAAAATATGTATTCACCTTTGGGGAGCCTCCTCTTCCAACTCCATTTCCTCTGTGACGATTTCCAATCCTTGTACTCCTTCACTGAAATAAATGTATTATTTATGAAGATATCTTCTACCAATTCAATTTCAACTTTGAACTAACTTAAAAAGGAGGCTGTTATTTAAACCCACATGTCTGCAATATTGTTAAAATTAAAATAGAAAAGATCACCGACATCAAAATACTGGAGTTTTATAATTATTTTAAAAACTGGATTTAATAACAATTATAATTATGAAAAAACTAGTTATAACTTTAAATATTAATAGTTAGACAGAGACGGTCTTACAATGTCATTACGTCATATTAACTAACGCCATAGTAACACAATACAAATTATCACAACAAATTTTGCGCGAAAGGGATGGAAGATCTCTACTCCAATATTAAAGTGCCCATAACTTTTCATATCTGTGTCGGATTTTACTTTTATTTCACCATACGCCATTATTTTTATTCTACTTTATAATAAACTAGAGGTCACTTGCGGTTTCAGCCACTTAGTTCCCGTCCCCGTAAATATTTTGGGATAGCTAAAAAGTTTAAAATAATTGCATCATGTAGTTGCTGTATTTTACTTAAGTGTATCTATAATGCGGTGCCATCAAGACTATGTATAAAACTTACTCCGCGTCTTCCTGCTCGGAACCGTCCATGTCCGCACTGCTTGCTGAAACAATTATTTCGGTTATTATTTGGGCTGGTGGGAGACTTCGGACATGTCTAGCTACCACCATACCGATAAAGATATCCGCCAAGCGATCCAGTATCATGTCGTATAGAAACCGAAAGGGGTGTTGATTTCAACCTACTTGTAACAAGTTAGCCCACTTCCATTTTAGATTACATCATCACTTACCACCAGGTGTAATTGCTTGGCGGTTTGTCTCTATCGGTAGAGTATCTCACCTCCAGTAAGAGCTGGAAGAATTTAGAAAATATTAATCAGCTCAGCTGGGAATCGAACCCAGGACCTCCGTCTTAAAGATCCACTGCACATACCATCAACAATTTTAACTATAGTTTATTCAATGACAGCTTACCATCTGAAGAAGAGTCTGCAATGACTTCATTATCGTCTTCATTCTCCTCTGCACCAGCACCGGGCTCGCCACTGCCAGAGGAATGCTGTGCGTCTGCGGGGCGCCTGTCGTCGATACGAGTCAGAGGCACGTACACTACATTGTGAATAAAGTCATCACTTACCATTCAATGTCATTATTGTTGTCAGTAAAGTTTGACAGATCGCAATTGCAATGTAATTTCTGTTACATAAGAACATAAACACTTATTTATTGAAATTATACTTTCAACTTGATGCACTTTGACCCTTTTGGATTTCGTACTTGTTAACTTTTAGAAACTTGAAATGAAATAAAATTTATTGCTAAAATAAGTCATTTTACAATTGTGTTGGGGATCCTGAAGTAAGTTTTTAAAACCTGTGTCTCAGGATTCCCGCTCTTCCTCCTTAAATACATCTGTACTATTTTAACCCCTGTGGGCCTGACATTCAAACCTTCTTTGAGGCCCGCGGCTACCCGGGTAGCGACGGAGCTATAATGACAGCTGTCATTATTTGCCTGACGGTTGCCAGGGGACCCCTCGGGGCTGTGAAACTTTAACAATATGAAATATATTATATCTAGAAACTTAAGTTCTTTTTATCAAATAATCAAGACCTTTACCTTGCAACATGTGCATTGGCACAGCTCTAGTTGGGATACTCATATTTTGTTCATTTGCATCTGAAAATAACAGGATAATTGTGAATGCTATTGTAGACATGAGGCACTTGTATAGATGGTGGGTGCAATGGTAGACAGAAGCGGGATATGTTCCCTCTACTTTACTCTATATATCATAATAATTATCAAAGAACTAGAATAAATTAATACAAAAAGTCTTTAACTCATGCATTTTGACAATCCTAACATTCATTCAAGGAGCACTCTAGGATATCATACATTTCTTATTAAACAAAATATGTATATAACAGCGCCTGCGTCACCGTACGCGACTAGCAAGAAGTCTGTGAACAGCACGTGCACCAGCCACGCCCACTTGCGGCTGCGCATCGTTCGATACCCCCACTCACCCCACTACTTGAGTCATTCTAACTTGTATAAAAAAAATTTTAACAAAAAATAAAAATTACTTAATCACATCTATGAAGTCGGTGCCATCCAAGTTTAGGTAAAGTCTTTAAAGTAGAAAGCTGGGTGGCACCGACTTCATAGATATTATTAAGTAAATTAAAGTAAGTAAATGACGTAGTTATTTTTTACTTTTTAGTGCGTTTTGAAGGCGTTTTTATTTTTTGTTAAAATTTTTTTATTTCATACTTTTTATTGATATCAACAACGAAAATACTAAAGAACCTACTCGAACTAAACCATAAGTACCAATATTCACTAGCTAGTTATAACATTCCAACAAATGTGCCTATAAAGTTTGAAGAGTTTCCTCGAGTTTTCGTAGATTTCATCATCAGATCATGACTTAGTTAACATTAAGAGACATATTAATCGAGCCCAATACAAAGAGCTACTGTAAACCGTTAAAGATCTTCATCGCCAGACCCTTGATGACAGTCACAGCCTATCTAAATGTAAATTTCTCATCGAGACAAATTAATCAAGCCCAAACACAAGGTAGCTACTGTAAGCCGTTACGGAGCTCCCTTAACTGTACTTCTTATCACCATGACAGTCACAGTCCATCTAAATGTAAATTTCTCAGAGAAATTAATCAAGCCCAAACACAAGGTAGCTACTGTAATACTTCGTCTTCATCACCAGACCCTCAATGACAGTCACAGCCCATCTAAATGTAAAGTTCTTATCAAGACAATTAATCGATCCCAAACACAAGGTAAATGCAGTAAATCGTCAAGGAGTTCTTTATGTAGATTGGCTCCATCATCAGATCGACTCCAGACCTTCATCAAATTGTAGTGCTTTTAAATACTTACCGGAAAAATTAACAAACGTACTTGTTGTCCCTACAGGATCCCATCATCAGATCCTGGTTTCCTTGTCATGGTACCACCACCGGACTATCTACTTTCCACAAAAAAAGAATTATCAAAATCGGTTAGAAGTTATGCGCGAACACACATAAAAAAATATATATATATATATTCTAAACCTTTTGTTTAATAAAAAGGAGCGGGTCTACAACTGGTGGACAGTCTTGGCTCTGGCGTGGCGCGGTGCACACGTTGTACTTTGCCAATAGCTTAACCTAGACAACTCGGATAATTAATTTGTGCAAACCTATTAATTATTATTCTCAGCATGTCAGCAGTGTCTCGAGGTTACATTAATTAACACGAGATGTTACCCCTCATTGTAATACCATAATTTGCCAGTAGTAATTCACTGTTCATCAATTTGCTGTTAATTATTCTTTTAGTTACCTATTTGAGTTTTAATTATAATTACTTAGAATACAAAGACTATCCTATTATTTTATTCACTATGTCTAAATTTCTTTTGAAATATACGAAAATTACAATAGATTAAATCACCTTGCAACACATGTATGGGTGCAGACCTGGACCTCTGTGTATCCTGCATCATGTTTGATGGTGATCTATCTGGAAACAAGATTTTCTTTGTCATTTATTAGTCATGCACTTTTTTGCCTTATAATCTTATATAGTATGGTAATTGTAGGTAGCAACAAAATGTAGGTAGACACAATATAATGAATGTCTGTCGGTTCTTACAATAAAGCTACATAGCTCTCTTACTTTGCATGTTTTAATTACGAAAATCTATACATAATAGTCCTAAAATTCACCTATTACTACAATTGAAATGAATATGTATTTTTCAGGGTTCCATACCCAAAGGGTAAAATGGAACCCTATTACTAAGACTTTGCTGTCTGTCTGTCTGTCACCAGTCTGAATGTCAAGAACACTAACAGCTAAAGAATTGATATTTTCACAAATTTCCCAAAAACATAGTAAAAATTAAATAAAATAAATATTTAAGGATAGGCTCTCATACAACACAACGCCTTTTTTGCTTCATATCAATAATGGCAACAGGTAGGCACTTGAAATATTCACAAAATACTGTTATACTATTACTTTAATAATAAAATTAAAATAAAATAAATATTTAAGGGAGACTCTTATGCAACAAGAATTTTTTGCCCTTTTTTTGCTTGATATCAACCACCTATCTCTTATGCCCTAAATACCATAGAAGATAGGATTGTTTCTGAGAAAGTTTTAGCTTACATACTTAGTAACAGTTAGTTACATATTTTTTGTTGGCTTTTAACAAAAAAGTTGTTAGAGTAGACATTAAACATTATGGTTTAAAAAAGAACTTACTGAGTATAGGCTCATTTCTACGCAGCGCCACTACTGGTTGAAGATGTGTCCCACCCATCATCGGACGCACTTTATGGACTTTCCCAGGTTTAGCAGGAGACTTGCCCAAGCAGCTCCACCTGGGCAGCGTGGGCTCGATCTGCTGCCTTTCAAACATGAATGTCTTCACCAGTTCCAGCATCTTGGCCACCACTCCTGAGGTTTGCACAAGTTGTGACAAGGCCTCCTCGCTTGCAGACTGAATTGCAGTGTTGAGCTTTCTGGCACAATCTGCTTCCGCAGTCTGGAGTCTCTGCAAAACAAAGTGTCTAGATGACTTCTAAAAATGTATAATTCTATTAACATGTACTATAGACTACCTGTGCTTCACAGCTATCCCACATAGGTTCTGTTCCCACAGGAATAAAGGTAAAAAGTAGGTATGAGTTTATCCAGAGTATAATCTATCTATATTTCTAATCATAGCCACATTGGTTTGGTGCTTATGGTGTTATGGAGTAATAAATAGACACACACACTACCTTATAATATTTTTGTAACATTGCTATCACCTGATAACCAAATAGATTTCAATGAAATTTGGGACACCTATACATTTATACAAAAAAAATAAAATAGAGATGTATATATATATAAATAAAAATAAAAGTAAATTAGTACCTACTAACGTTTTAGAATCAATTTTTAAAATTTTTGTCAATCTGTCTGTATGTTTGTTTGGGCTAATCTCCGATAGTACCAGTCGGTTTGTAAATATACTTTATGTTTATGATGCCAAACTTATGAGGAATGACATAGGCCTATTTGTTTCTTAATATCCCCACGGGTACAGAAACAACACGGATGAAACCATTAGAAAATAGATACCTAATCTTGTACAATAGATAGCTACACTTAGTTTTATTAAATCTCATATAAGAAAGGCAATAAATAAGAACGCCTAGAAACACTTACAGAAAGCTTGGACCTCAGATCTGTCACTTCCTTTTTTAGTAGAAGAATTTCGTCTTCCCTCTGAGCAGCCATCATTTTCCAATACTGCACGGCCTTTACCAATTCATTGTTTTTATTCATAACTGATTCCAGATTTTCTTCAGCCATTCTTACAGGAAACGAATTATTTCGTAACAAACAAAATATTTAAATTCTCAGCGCCGCTCAAAATTTTTTGCACAGGCGGCTAAATCTATTTCAATTTCTTGTTGATTGAAATTCGAAATTCATCAAAAATTCTAGAGGAGAACACAGACTAACGAGAGTTCACTTCACAGACTATGCTAGTGAATTTCTTTTGAGGCGTTGACTTTCTGCTGTTGTTGTTATATTTGGTATTTTATTTTATCTGTGTTAATTCCAACCATAGATCATATAGGTTTGTGTTATCAAAGTCATTAAATGGCTGTACGGTGTTATACCTTTGCCTTTTCCCAACGGGAAAGCATCAAGCAAAAAAAAAAAATGTCTCTCATGTCATGTGTTGTCCTTGTCAATTGTCATTGTCAAACACGCGTGTTGAATAAACATTATTTTAAGGTTATATTGTTGTAAAGTGATTTTTCTATAATGTCCTTTCGTGGAAGAGGAGGTGGCGGAGGTGGCGGCGGCCGTGGAGGGTTTGGAGGCCGGGGTGGTGGTGGAGGAGGCAGAGGATTCGGCGGGGGCCGCGGCAGAGGCGGCGGAGGTAGAGGCGGTGGCGGCGGCGGGTTCAACAGGTATCAGGACCAAGGCCCGCCAGAGTCAGTCATCCCTCTCGGTCACTACGGCTGGACCGTACAGGACGATCTAGTGTGCAAAGTGGACATAGAAGACGTGCCGTACTTCAATGCGCCCATATTCCTAGAAAACAAGGAACAAATAGGCAAAATTGACGAAATATTCGGTAATTTACGAGACTACTACGTATCGGTGAAATTAGGGGAAAATATAAAAGCGAAGAGTTTCAAGGATGGGCAACAGTTTTATATAGATCCTGCGAAGTTATTGCCGCTGAAGAGGTTTTTGCCGCAGCCCCCGGGGGCTAAGCGCGGCGGCGGAGGAAGAGGCGGGGGACGCGGTGGCCGAGGTGGCGGCGGAGGCTTCAACAGAGGCGGACGAGGTGGCGGTGGCGGTTTCGGTCGTGGCGGCGGTGGAGGTGGATTTGGACGAGGTGGCGGCGGTGGTTTCGGACGAGGAGGCGGCGGTCGCGGTGGCGGTGGATTCGGCAGAGGCGGAGGTGGCGGCGGAGGCTTCGGCCGAGGCGGCGGTGGAAGAGGTGGTGGCTTCAGAGGTGGCCGATGAGGATTATCTCCATCTCATCATGTGCAGTGACTTTTTGATATGTACAATTATTCTAGTGTCACGTGGTTTTATTGCAGTGCGTAAATAGTTAATAAGTGATAAAAAACCTGAATGTCTTGAAATATAAATTATTTATTTTATACTTTGAGTATAAATAAATAAGTTTACAATAGGCTTGTGTGAGAAAGTATATTACTTTTCTATAGCATTTGGTTTTACAAACATATAAAGAAAGATTTATGTGACAAAAATATGTATAATTGCTCTTTATTGACTAATTATTTTAAGTAATAAAAACAAATTATAATATTTATTGTTTTTTTTAATCTAATGAAAATGAGAAATTAAGTTTTACTTCTACTAATTCTCTCTCTTCATATTTGACTAATTTGTTTCTTAATTTAAAAAGACAATTCAAAGTTTCATCAAAATCTCTATGGATTAGGAATATAGAAGATTTTTTAGGATTTTTGCCAAAGTTTGACAAAAAGCAAATTAACAAACAAGAAAACTAAAGCTTTTATGCACCACTGTCACCACCAAACAAGGTTTGCATTCCATGCAAAATCCCCTTCCTGTTTAGTTTTTTTTAGCTTTTCATTTAATTTCGTTTTAATCTCCAAATCTATTATGATTTTACATTTAGCCACACTAACGAAATATATTTTCATACACTTGGGAGGAACAATATAAAGCTGCCACTGTCACTTGCATTTTTGTTTTCTTTATATCTTTGGTAAAGAGTTGGCCACAAAAACTGAACACAAAAATGCATGCTTAACCCCTGTGGGCCTGACATTCAAACCTTCTTTGAGGCCCGCGGCTACCCGGGTAGTGACGGAGCTATAATGACAGCTGTCATTATTTGCCTGACGGTTGCCAGGGGACCCCTCGGGGCTGTGAAACTTTAATTTCTTTGCTTCCGAGTAGTAATATAATAATAGATTGTAATTCATAAATCTACAAACTTATTTGCAAAATCCTATATTTTTTTCTTAATATTCAGTTAACCGAGACAGTATCACTATTTTGGTATAGTCATACCTTTGGTACTGAAAGCTAATTGTTATAGATGTAATATTAATTTGCAACTAAACACTGCTCAATAAACATCACATTGTAATGGGAATCAAAGATCCTTCTTGTCTAGTGTGGTGTAGATGATTCAGCTATTGCTTCAAAGCAGTGTCCCATACAACTGATGGTGATAGGAAAGGATAGATTAGTGAAGCAGACCTAAAGAATCATACTGTTTGTCACATATACTAGAAGGTGGAATGCTGGGACAGTGAACCAGTATCTTGCATCAAAGGATAGGATGGAGTAGGCTTTGCTAAGGGATGCTTGCCTGTCTATCGTCAGCTTTTATAATATTAGAATGACATCCATTACAGCTTCATTACCACAAAAGTAAAAAAGTCCATTCTCAAGTTTACCATTATATTCACAAATCATACCTTCCACATAAAATAAACTATGTTACATAAATTGTATATTAAATACTTATATTTATTACATTATTCTAATTTTTCTAAATCTTCTTTACTAGGTGTTGGTACAAAGTCGAAAGCCAGTGCTCTGCCTCGATGGTTGAACATGTAGAACGAGGAGAGATTCCGTTGGGTTTCCCATTTTATGTTATTTAATTCATTTGCAGCTGGGATCTCCCTGAGCTTTCCGGCTATGTTCAGGACTCCCCAAATTACTGCAAATAAACTTACTACTGCTTGAATTATTATCTGTAAACAATTTTTTTGATTATAAGTTTGCAAAGTTCAGGGACCAGATTCAATACTAATATGTTATGGGTTAAACCCTACCTCTTGGACTTGGGCTATATCCACTTCTAACACAGTATGAATTCTGGTCATATCTGATATTACATAAAATATGGCTAATTAAAATTGTAGAAAAAAGATCTGCTCCTTCGTTTTTGGGGTATTTGAGTGTTCAAGCAACCGGTTGTAAGGCCCACAGAGTTAGGACACAACTTACAATACACACCATCTCAAGTATTACCACCTTCTGTATTCGACCCTTGATCCAACAGCCAAGCGTAATCTTATTTAGATATTGGTCGAATATATACTAAGATGATACTGGGTTCTGGGTTGTTATCCACACATTATCTAGAAATCTAAATTTTAATTCACTTACATCTAAGGGCAGTGCTGTAAACTCTTGCGATGTGATTCGTAAGTAAGATCGATCTGAAATAGAATTGTGAAAGTATTACTTAATATCTATGTTATTATTGATAGTTAGTTATTCTTTTGTGAATACGTACGTTGGGCAGCGGAAAAAGCTGAGTGAAACAATGATATGAAACCTACTATTACAATGATCTTGTGTACGGATGCCATTATTAAATACAACGCGAAACGTACGGTCGATAATACTTTAGTTTCAATAGAATTGTACAGAATTCATTAACAGTAACAAGTTTTGATAGAAAATTAGGAAATAAATAATTATAATTTCTATAAAATATTTTTTGATTGTGATTTGTTAGCATAGAGCATAGACCATAGCAAATGACAATTATTATTCATATTTCAATTTTCAGCTCTGGGTTCTATCTTTATTGAGGACAGCAATTTAAAAAAGTAGAATAAATTATTTTCTTTTCATCACTCTAAAAATGAACTACATATTCATTACTAGATAGACTTACTTATTTTTCAATTCAGTATAAATAGTATGTAAGTATTTTTACAGTTCCAAAATCTCGGATATCCGGTGATTTCTGCTGTCAATGTCAAATCATTATTATTTTGTATCATTCTCTATGGATGTAAATGTGTGTCTGGCTTGGTGGAGGCGGTTGTTTGTTGCTTTTATAAAAATAAATTTCGTGAATAAAAAACTAAAATTTATTATCTAAAATGCCGGTTCGAGGAATGCAGGAGTTTGAAATTGATGGAAAACCTACAAGAAAGCCAGCGAAACAAAAGTTCTATGAGTTTCTTTACAATCAAGAGACTGGTGCTATATTGGGAAGAACTCCTGAAAGTTGGGGTAAGTATAATGTATAACTATTTATTTCTTGTGAAAATATACGCTAGGAATCTATATTATAGCATTTAAATATTGCGATTGAAACTTTAGTAGGTAAAAAGAAAGTTTTGTTTTGTATAGAGGGCGTGGCTTTGTTCTAAACTTTTGAACCAAACAGTTGAGTTTTTAATGTAATAAATAGGCAAGTACATTTATCCAATTAACATCTTATTTTAAATAGATTAGCTTACTTACAATGTGATGCATTTGATATCCAAGATTACTTTTTAATTATTTAATTTAATTTAAATAACAGCAAGGCGCGTTATTTATAAAACTTTGAAAGTTTAATTTATACCTATGGCTTTTGAAGAGCGGCTAGGCGGGCTTGCCGACATTTGTTCAGCGAAATATATTTTGTTATATTTTAAAGGGTTTAGGCAATGTTTACCTTGAAAGCTCCCAGGCACTGCAACTATACCCACAATTATTGTCATATTTGAGATAATTTACACAATACTATAATAAATCATATCCTAAGGAACCACTCTATCTTTTATTGAAAACTCCATGATAAGCTGTTACATAGTCTTTGAGTTTATTGTGATCAGCCTGGCAGGGAACTTTGTTTTAGGTATACTGTGTGTGTGGAACATAAAAGGGTACATTTTCAACAAATTTCGTAAAAATAAAATTTTATTTGTAAAAGATAAAAATAAAAAAGTAGGTTTTTTGAATTTTTCATATACATTTTGAAGTTATGAGAAAAAAGTGTACGAACAAAAATTTTAGATCTTTTATTACCTACAACTTTGCCATTTAACTCTTTTCCATAGGACCTAAAGTTTTGCCAAAAATCAAGAAAATCTGTTTTTTACCCCTAAAACCTTACCCCTTTCCCGACTTCAGGTCACCTTTAATCCTTTTATCTATGTTATTCTCCTACATTTCCAATAGGTTTCATCCTACTGGGGTTTTTTTTTTTACTTTTTATTATTGACGTGACAACGTCCTATAATTCAATAGAGCTGGCTGCACGCACGAAAAAACATGACTCATGCGGCGTTACCTCGCTTTGAGGCGTTCCATGTAAGGCTTGAAGTGCAAGCGAGAGCACTGAACGAGTGACAAAGAAGCACAATCGGCCTTTGCGTTTAGCAGCGTTCGACATCCGTCTATTAAATATAATTATTAGATATATTAATTTTAAATTAAAGATTAATATATTTATTATAAATTTAAAATATAAATTTATAAAATCAAAATCAATTATTTTATTAATTTAAATTAATATTTATAAAAATATACTTAAAATAAAAATTTTAATAACCAATTAAATGCTACCATTCCATCAGTATTTTCTTAAGACGTTGTCACATTCAACTATGGTCAGTAAATCGACTTTACAGACAACCAATTTTTTTTTAAAACTATCTGCACTGGTCTATATATATATGTCATTGATTTGTATGAAATTTTATGCATGGTAACAGAGAGGTACGAGCAGGGTGTGGGGACAGCCAGGAGAGCTGTCATTGCAGGACTTTTTTATAGTTCTAATAAAGAAAAACAATACTTTGTTATATCTTAACTAATTTAGGCAGAGTTTTCAATGAGAAAAGGCAACTGGCTACTTTCTACAATAATAATCTGTTTGTAATTGTATGTTTGGATGGATGGATTTGTTACTCTTTTATGCAAAAACTACTGAATGAATATAAATGTAACTTTACAATAATTTTTCTTTTTTTTTATTGACTACAAGTTGGCCCTTGACTGCTATCACACCTGATGTTAAGTGATGATGCAGTCTAAGATGGAAGCGGGCTAACTTGTTAGGAGTGGGACGAAAATCCACATCCCTTTCGGTTTCTATACGACATCGTACCGGAACGCAAAATCGCTTGGCGCTACGTCTTTGTCGGTAGGGTAGTAACTAGCCACGGCAAAAACCTCCCACCAGCCAGACCAAGACAAATTAAGAAAAATCTCAATCTGCCCCGCCGGAAATCGAACCCAGGACCTCCGTCTTATAAATCCATCGCGCATACCACTGCGCCACGGAGGTCGTCAAATACAGTTTATATACATCAGAATAACAAATAGGCTACTTTTATACCGAAACTTGTACGCAAGCGAACTCTAGTGATCTATACATAATTATAATAAAATAGTAACGAAGTCAGTCTGTACATTGAATATATTTTTAAAAAAGTTGGTGGTATATATTACATACTCAATACAGATCTATTTTTAAAAATATTTTTTAAAATTTTTGTCTGTATATCTGTTTGTCTGTTCGCGCATCACTTTAAAACTACTGGACCGATTTTCATACGGTTTTCACCTATGGATTAACCTTAGCTCTAAGGTAGGCTTTAGTTTTTTCACGGAGATCAGAAAAAGTTATTAAAAAGGAACTGAATTTCACTAAAGACGTAGCCGAAAGTACTGTTTGAATTGAAATAAAACTTAGCACGAGTAGAATTCATACTACGAGGAAGGATATAGGATACTGTGTATCCCGAAAATTAGTACGGTTCCCTTAAGAGAAGGGTTGAAAGTCCATGCGGACGAAGTCGCACGCGTCCATTAGTAAATAAATCATCATCATCAGGTGCTTCTTCAAAATGAAGGTTGGCAGATAATTCTTCTAGTCCTGCGAAACAGCTTTAAGCTTTGTGTAGCTAAGCTTGTTCCACTCCTCTATATCATCAATCCATTTCCTCCGCTGTCTCTCACGTTTTCCGGGTATTTTGCCTTCTAGAATGAACCATGGAAATTCATAGAGGGATCCTCTTTGTAGGTGCCCGAAACCGAAATTTTTCTTTTCATTATTGCTGTCATCAGCTGACGTTTGCCCATGGCTCGTTCGAGAACTTCCGCATTTGAGACGAAGTCCATCCATGAAATTTTGAGCATTTTTCTTAAGCCCTACATCTCAAATGCTTAATGCCGACGACAGCACTTTTTTTTTCCAAGTTGGCCCATGACTGCTATCACACCTGATGTTAAGCGATGATGCAATCTGAGATGGAAGCGGTCTAACTTGTTAGGAGTAGGATGATAATTCACACCCCTATCGGTTTCTACACGACATCGCGCTACGCTAAATCGCTTGGCGGTACCTAACTAGCCACGGCGAAAGCCTCCTACCAGCCAGACCAAGACAAATTAAGAAAAATCTCAATGCCCCCGCCGGGAATCGAACCCAGAACCTCCGCCTTATATATCCACCGCGCATACCACTGCGCCAGCGCCACGGAGGTCGTCAAAAAGGACCCATGTTTCACAGCCATATAAAAGAGTGGTCCAAACGTAACACTTAAGCACCGATATCTTGTACCAAATGAGATCTTGGGGTCGCATAATACTGTCGACATTTTGTAAAAGGCAGTCTGGCTTTGCCCAATTCTGCATTTCACTTCCTCTTGTTGATCCAGAAATAAATAAGGCCGTATTAAATGCGTAGTTTATAAAAACAATGCGTACATTCAAAGGGGAAGCGATAACATAGTTTCCCGTCAAACCAGATTAACTTATATGTAGGTACTTACTCATTATACTTGGATATATTTAAGTTTATTAATGTTAGAGTGAGACAGCTTCTTATTGAAGTTATTCTTCAGCCAAAATGTATTGTTTTAAGGGTTCCTATACCAACCATACCTCATAAGGAAAAATCTGTCTGTCAAGACCCTTTATCTAGGAGACGTGGAGGTTTCGATTTGAAATTAAAATCGTAAAAAAAAAAGTTCAGAAAGTGTAGAGCAGAAAAGTCGAGCGTTGATTAATCATAAATGACTCTGTTGGCCTTCTTTTTCCCTCTTTACACGACGAAGCCGGTCTCTCCTTCGAGCTGTGAAAAAATCAAACTTTACCGTAAAATATATCCGTTTTTGCCGCACGATACACCGATTTCGACTCTCGATACACTTTGTTATTAAAAAAAATTTTACTGTGACTGCAATGCTGTGCAACTTATGACTTCCGTTGTACGAAGTTCGACTTGCACTTGTCCGGTTTTTTTTTTAATAATAATAGTTGACGGTACAACTTAGGGTGCAATGACTGATAAGCGGAAAACCATAGTTTATAGAACACCACTCGAAAGAGTACACGCGCGAAAATATTGTTACGACATAGGGGTCGAGGATTGGAAGAACAACCACACAACAGGGAGAATTAGACATTTATTGACCAATAGATAGATAGGTATACAAGATTCGATGCAGCACGCTGCGACGCCGTCGTTTCACGCTTCTAAGCCTGAAGGAACCCATCACCGCGGCGACGATGATCTGCCTCGGCACCTCACGGCCACACACCCCAACCACACTGGAGGACCACTACAGATCTATCGTCCTTACACGCACACTCTTAGGAAACATCTCCCTACATTCCTTCAACCGTCTTGACTCAACGACAACTCGCTTTGAACTCCCCGAATCTTGTCTTCGTTCTACACAAGAAAAAAATTGTATTGTTCCATTCCTTTAACTTATCCCTTTTTTTTTAATTGCATTTACTTTTAATCCAAATGAGGTTTCCAATCATAAACTCTTACTTCCTAATTCCTCCGAGGGGTCATCTGTAACATTATGTACATGCATTGCGTTGCACCTTCCGAACTAAGGTACAGTGTTTAGCGTCTTGCTTGTAATTATCTATGCGTACGAGTATATTATAAAACGATGTCCTCCGCCTTGTCTGTCTGTCTGTTCGCGGTAAACTGGAAGATTACTGAATGGATTTTCATTCGCCAATATATAATTTATTCTTCTGTTAATGTCACAAAACCAATATGGTTTAGGTTTGATACGCGTAATGGGCTTTTCAACTCTATTGAATGACGACCTCCGTGGCGCAGTGGTATGCGCGGTAGATTCATAAGACGGAGGTCCTGGGTTCGATTCCCGGCGGGGCAGATTGACATTTTTCTTAATTTGTCTTGTTCTGGCTGGTGGAAGGCTTTCGCTGTATCAAAGGTATGTAGAAACCGAAAGGGGTGTGGATTTTACTTCCACTTCTAACAAGTTAGCCCGCTTCCATCTTAGACTGCATCCTCACTTAAACATCAGGTGTGATAGCAATCAAGGGTTAACTTGTAGTCGATAAAAAAAAATTGAATGATCAGTTTTAAGAGAAGCCATCAGAACTCTACAGATATCTACCTCAACTTATCGACGTTTTTTGTACATTATAAGTTAGTCTTTCATTGCAAACTCACCTGATGTTATGTTATGATGCAATCAAAGATGGAAGCGGGCGAACTTGTTAGAAGTAGGATGAAATCCGCAACTCTTTTGATTTTCCTCACGACATCGTACTGGAACACTAAATCGCTTGGTGGTACGCATTTATATAGCCACGGCCGAAGCCTCCCACTAGCCTACCAATTTAGAAAATCTTAATCGGCCCAGCCGTTAATCGAATCCAGGACGTCTTATAAATCCATATATCCTGGTAAAGTATCAGAAAGGATTAGTCATGTTATTTATAAATGATGATGATGGCGAGAATGCCAGAGAACTTAACTTGATTGAAGGTTTCAATAGATACTGTGAGCAAGTATAGCAGGCGCACAACATAGCTTTTATGAAATTACAAAGGTTGGACGATCCCAAACTCGCTCTAAAATAATATCACTAGCAGCCCGCCCTGGCTTCGCATGGGTGAACCTAATGCTGGTATGTACAAACGGAGGCGCACGCACGCACCGCGCGACCGCCGCCCTGCATTTTTAATCTTGCATATCTTGGAAAATATTTACTTAAATTACATGCTGTAAAGGGCAATAGTGATTATATTGAATGTACAAAGTATTTAAGAAATTTACTTAATTGCATAAGGGTTAATACAGTATTGCTTAAAATAGCTTCGTAAATAAGCCATTACTTTTAGTCGAAAGTAAAAGATGAAAAATTGTTATTTTGGGTTATCCCTAAGAGATAGACACCATCGCGGACTTTTTGACGTGACAACGTCTTATAATTCGATAGAGCCGGCTGCACGCACGAAAAAACATGACTAATACGGCGTTACCTTGCTTTGAGGCGTTCCATGTAAGGCTTGAAGTGCAAGCGAGAGCGCGAAACGAGCGACAAAGAAGCACAATCGGCCTTTGCGTTCGGCAGCGTTCGACATCTGTCTATTAAATATAATTATTAAATATATTAATTTTGAATTAAAAATTAATATATTTATTATAAATTTAAAATGTAAATTTATAAAATCAAAATCAATTATTTTATTAATTTAAATTAATATTTATAAAAATATACTTAAACTAAAAATTTTAATAACCAATTAAATGCTACCATTCCATCAGTATTTTCTTAAGACATTGTCACGTTCAACTATCGTCAGTAAACCGACTTTACAGATAACCAATTTTTTGTTGACCTTTTTAAGTTGTTTAAGCCAGCGTTTGCAATGTAAGCGCAAAAATACGGTAGGTAATTTACGACATCACATCAGAAACCTCTAAAATTATCAGTGTTTCTCTACTACGTTATACACATAAACCTTCCTATTGAACCACTCCATCTGATAAAAAAAACCGCATGAAAATCGGTTGCGTAGTTTTAAAGATTAAAGCATACAACCGGACAAACATAAAAAAGCGAATGTGAATGCTGAATTGAATGATGATTTAAATGATGAATTGAATGATGAACGAATGATATTGCAGCAGCGTGGTTAACCTAACCTTTAAACCAATCAATTTAAGGCATAGTGACAGTAGGCGACCTTTAACAGCTCTTAAGGGGAAGCCTCGAAAGTCCTTTTAATTGTGTGCCAGTTAGATATAAAATAGTAGTCTAGCCGTAATCTGGGAAGCCGCACGAGTGCGCGGAATGTGAGAGCACAAGGACTCTTATTAAGCCGCCGGGTCACAGGTGTTGGTAGCAATTACGTTAAACTGTGCTATAGATTGCGCCCGCCCTGTGTCACGTCACTTAAATCTGTATACTTTAACGATTTCATGAAAATGTAACGATTCTCATGACAATTTGTATGCAGAGGGTTTCGGGGGCGATTACTCGATCTAGCTTGTTTTTAGAAAACGTTTAATTTATAAAAAAAATAGCGAAGTTTAGGATTCTAGCATTGCGAGTAGTAGATTGCGCCTGGTCGTTCATCCAATCCGGCTGGTTATTCATCTTATGTTAATAATAATAGATAGCAAACATGATTTTTACTGCGAGTTTTTTAACATCAGGATTTAACTCCCGAGGAGAAGGGGCAACTTTTCACTTTGCGTGATTTTAAGGGCCACCATACTGTATTTTTTGTATACATCATACAGTAGTTTATGTGCTGTATGTATGTGCCTTATTTCACAGCCTATGCTGTCGCGTAGTCCGTGAAATAAGGCCCATACAAACATTGTTCAGTCTAAATTATATTAATTTAATTATGTTGCGTTTTATTAAATTTTTAGTAACCATAAAAGGTAATTCTAATTAATACACAGAAACCATTAGGTAGTGTTGACATCGGCGACATTTCGCGTGCTGCTGCTGTCTACCGTTGGCTAATGCTATGTTTAGAGTCCACATGTCCAGTCCAGTGTCGTCGTAGTCGTTTACACTACTACTCTCGAGTAGACACACACATTCATACAGTTGTAGTCTAAACCGAGCATAAGAACTCGCGCCCTGACGTTACAATATTGTCAATTGTCACCAGGAAAGATCCTGATATTCTACGCGATATTCTACATAGTGCTAGCGTCACTGTTCGCGATCTGCCTGGTGACGTTCCTCCAGCACTTCATCAACCCGCGCGTGCCGCGGCTGCAGCTGGACGGCGGACTCATCGGCACCAGCCCCGGCCTGGGCTTCCGACCCTTACCGCAAGATGAACGCAGCACGCTCATATGGTACAAGGGCTCAGGGTACGAGAGCTACAAGTATTGGGAGGACCAGCTCAAAGAATTTCTCAAAGGTAATTTCAACTTACCTGTCACCTGCAGGGTCAATCAGCATCAACCTCAGCTTAGGCTCCCGTCCTCTACCGCCTTAGTAGCTTAGCACTCAGAGGGAGAAGTTCGAAAATTTTTTCTAAGGTCATCTCATCAACCTGCATGTAGTGTGACAGGACGGCGGGCTAATCAAAACGCAAAACCAACCTAGGCAGGCATTTATAGCTGTAGAGGATTAACCCCTGTAAGGACTTAACCCAGGGGTTGAATCCTCTATAGTCATAAATGCACTAAGTGATGCTGTTGAGGTTCTCGAGCTCGCGGTACAGTCACTACAAATATTCTTAATATTACACAAGAGGTTTTAATTTATTTTTAAAATAGGCGCTTTTATATTTACAGTTTACAAGCAGAAGGGTCAAACGGCGGGCGCGGGGCAGAATATCTTCAACTGCAACTTCAAGACTCCGCCGCCGCCGGGCAAGGTGTGCGACGTGGACATCCGAAACTTGGAACCTTGCATTGAGGAGAACCACTTCTCCTTCCACAAGTCCTCGCCGTGCATATTTCTCAAGCTCAACAGGTGACTACATACATCTCCATATTCGGTAGTATTTTTAGCAAGGTGTGCGACGTGGTCATTTGGGAGCCCTGGATCAACGAACACCAGTTCTCCTTTCACAAGTCATCGTCTTGCATATTCCTCAAGCTGATCTAATACTTTGCCACCATACATCATCATGATCAGTCAATAACGAAATCACTATACTAAAGCCAAACTCGATTGAGAATGCTTATCCACGAAAAAATTAAAAGTGGAGGTAGAAATCACTAGTCATTTTACACCTAATTTTTTTAGTTAACTTGTTAATACCGAATTCATGACAATAAATTAGATTAGTAAGCTTAAAACTAATTAATATATTCAATATCTTTTAAATAAGATTTTATAAAAAAACAAAACATAATTTTAAAATTATGAGACATAAAATGTGGTGCATTTTCTACCTTCATTTTAAATTTGTTTGTTGACAAGCATTCTCAATCGAGTTTGGCTTTAGTATAGATACTAAAACAATTCAATTAAAAAAAAATCTCTGTCTAATCTAAAATTCTTAACGAAATGAACTCCATACTAACTTTCGTATCATCTTTAAGTTTTATGTATGCAGCAGACGGTAGCTTATGCCTATGTCCATCTCAATGATTCGATCTATCGCTGCACAACATTAATGTTCGTCCTGTCCCAGGATCTACGGCTGGCGGCCCGAGTTCTACAACGATGTGAACCACCTGCCCGGTGACATGCCCGACGACTTGCAGGCGCACATCAAGAACATCACCGACTTCAATGCTGATTATGTAAGTTACCACCAGATAGAAGTAGGCCTCATTGTTTGGCCTTAGTTTTATAGGCCTATAAGACTTAATATATCGTTACTGGTATAAGGTAAGCTTGTGATCGTTGTTTCCAGGCGAATATGGTGTGGGTGTCATGCCAGGGTGAGACTCCGGCGGACAAGGAGAACATCGGAGTCATCCGCTACCTGCCGCACCCCGGCTTCCCCGGCTACTTCTACCCCTACAACAACGCCGAGGGGTATCTCAGCCCGCTCGTGGCCGTGCATCTGGTGCGACCCAAGAGTGAGTCTCATTTAGTAATGTTATCTAGGACCAAAGTGCATATTAAGACGAAACAAATGTGCCCAAACTCGATGGGTTTGTGTCGTTTTATCGCGGAGTTCCTTTAGTCATCTTCCTGCTGCAGCATCAGACCCTGGATGCCATATGGGACCAAACTACTTGTCAATAAGTATCAAATGTGCCTAAACAAATCAACCAGAAAAAGGCGTTTACTCACGCTGTTACTAGATGGCGCTGCTTTAATTCCATATAAATTTGGGTTTTCTACAAACAGACTAAGTGCATTTTGAAATGTTAGTTTTTATCAGAAATTTTAAGTAATTGATTTTTAATTTAAGTGAACTGGATCAAATAGGTAGTTCTTGTTGCTAGTAGTTAACAAAATCATAAAAAAAAATCCAATTCAAAATGACTCAGAATCATGCGCTAAAGCATTGGTTTAAATTTTAGTCAACATGTCCCTTACACCCGGAATGTGTTAAGTACAACTAGAGGTCGCCTGCGGATTCACTCGCGTAGTACTCGTTCCCGTGGGATTTTATGGATATAATGTGGCCTATGCGTTATTTTGATATGTAAGCTATATGAGACTAGCTCGGTGTTATGTTTTCTCCGTGTTATTATATGGTATTGAAGCGTAGCACTAATCCAACAGATGTGTAATAAGTTTGAAGCCTTCGAGATGTGGGTATATAGACGGAAGCTGCGTATATTATGGAAGGATCGCATTCGCAATACCATTGTGTTGCAGAGAATGGGAAAGCCCAAAGAGATTCTGCAGTGCATACAAAAAGAAAGCTCGAATACCTGGGCCATATAATGCGAAACTCCAAATATGATATGCTCCAGCTTATTATCCAAGGCAAGATTAATGGAAAACCAAGACCGGGTCACTGTTTCGAGCAGCAGCCAATAAAGTAAAGATAGCTATAATGATAGCTAACCGATAGGAGATGGCACTAGAAGAAGAAATCTATATTATTGTGAGGTTCATCAAAATCCATTCTGTAGTTTTTGTAAGGGTAACAAACGTCCATCCATTTATAGATACATACTTTCGCCTTTATAATATTAGTAAGGAGTAATATGTAGATTGTATATCTTAAAAGGCCTACGGAAAAGTATGATAATATTTAACTCCTAATGATAACCCAATAAGTAATGTCAACAGGTTATCTTTATAATTTTAAACATAACAGTTAAACTTGATTTTTTTTATTATTTATTACAATTGAGACTGCAATAACGCCCGATAATAATCGACGATGTAATTTGAAATGCAAGTGAGCTAATTTGTTAAGAATAGGATGAAATTCATACCCCTTTCGATAGGCGGGGTGGTAACTAACCACGGCCGAACCCCTAGCCAATTATGCTATGGAAACCGTCGAAATTATTAATCCATCCATTATTGATCCATCACCATCATCACCACAAGAGGGGACAACCTCATAGACACCCTGAAGGGTAGCCCCAGACTCTTGCCGGCTTAAACCCTTCATGTCACCTTGTTTGCCTGTACCCGCCTTCAGCCTGTATATCACGGTATCATATCACTTCTTATCTTCCCGCTTCCTCCTCTCTTACTTTCCTCCTTCTTCTTTTCCTTTATAATTCCTCCAAGGAAGCTAGTAATAGTACTTCACCTTAAAGTACTAGTTTTTGACGGCCACTGCTGGGCATAGGACTTTTGTAGGGACATCCTATGGCTAGCAACTTCCTGTGACTTGTTTAATGTTGTCAGTCCATTTAATGGGGAGTATATTTGATCCAAGCAAAAATAATTCATTTTAATTTCTTTTTATTTTCAGCTGGTATCCTGATCAACATAGAGTGTCGCGCGTGGGCCCAGAACATCCAGTACAACAGAAGAGATCGCATCGGAGTGGTGCACTTCGAGCTCATGATAGAGTAGACCGGACCAGACCAGGCCAGACCAAATCGGACAAGACGAGACTGGACCAGTAAACCAGGGAAGACTCACTGTCGTATTCACTTACTTCGTTCAGTACTATAATGTCTCTCAGTGCATCTCTTACAGTTATTTACGAAAATCGTAACCAGTAATTATATAAACAAGACCACTGAGTATCGCAGTGCATAACCCTGCCTTCTACAAACAAGGCTATGAGTTTGATTGCCACTTCATAATGTCTATGTGATGAGCATGGCGTTGTTCAGTGTTTGGGTGTTTATTAGCAAATTAAATTCTATGTCTATTAGTAAGTAAAGGTTTTTATTAATAATTATCATTATCAGCTTATTTAACGGCTCACTACAGGGCTAGGCCTCCCTCAGGAGGCCGCAGAGAGAATATGGAGCGTAGACCCACCACGCTACTCCAATGCGGATTGGCGGGCTTAGGGTGATAGCGACCTAGCTGTGACAGTGAAAAATAAATAATTGAGCTAGTTAAGCTTTGTCGACTCGAGTCGGTGACCGGATAGGTGACTGACTTTAGATGTCCGAATGTGGCACTGACTTTCCTGCGTGGAGAGCAAGTTGAGTTAGTTTTTTGTCTATCACTTACCACTTGATAGCAATTTTTAATTGAAATGGTTTTACTAGATTTGACAGCCGAGTGGCACAGTGGGTAGTGACCCCGCTTCTGCGTCCTAGGCTGTGAGTTTGATTTCCACATCCGGAAAAATTTGTGTGATGAGCATGGATGTTTTCCAGTGTCTGGGTGTTTATCTATATATTATAAGTATTTATGTATAATATATATAAAAATATCGCTAACTCTGGGGCTATATAGCGATGTGTGTATTGTCCTTAAATATATTATTAATTAGATGGCACTACTTCAATTCCATATTATCTCCGTTAACTTTTTACGGAGCGACTCGGTAAAAATTTTTACTCAGCACTCTGAACACAGCAATGCTGCTTAGCGGCGGATATAAGTAAAACTTTATTACTTCTATAAATTAATTCTACTACAAGTGCAGTGAGAGACGTTATAGTAAAATGTAAATACGTGTGTCAGTGATGTCATCTCTTGACGTGGTCATTTGGTCACAATGGCCGAGTGCTTTTAATGACATATTTGTAGATAAGTGTACTTTTTGTGGATGAAGTGTTTTTTTTTATAACTGGTACAGTTCGCGCCACGAAAGTTTCTCTTCAAAATGGTAATAATATTTTATACTTATATGTTAAGTTGAAGTAAGGGTAAACCGCTATGTTGCGCAAAGCGTTCATTACGGCGCCAGTCAGTCTGGCGTCCCTTTCTCACGCATACGGCAGCGGTAGGTAGGGTCCTCTTCTTTCTCTAACCCACAGCGCTAGAAGTAAAAATAAAAATACACTTTATTGTATATGAAAGAAGAAAAACCGACATGTACAATAGGCGTCCTTATCGCTAAAAAGCGATCTCCAGGCAACCTAATAGAGGGTTAAGAAAACAGATGTAGGTAAGGGTGTGGAACAAAATTAAAGGAAAGAATATTAAAAAAAAAATATTACCGAAAAATAACTATACTGGCTTGCGGTAACAATAAGCATAGCGGTAGTACTTCCCTGGCGAGATCAGCCCAGTAGTACTACGACATCATCAACTTTCGTGGCGTGAGGTGTCAAATTAAAAGAAACGAGTCTTTCCAAAGTTTGTGGCATTTTGGAAGTATAAAAAAGACAATATAGTTTTTATTCAATTTGTACTATAGAATAAGTAGTAGTCAATTTAAATGACCTTTTTACTTCTGACCAAAATATACTTATAAAGAATCTCATGTAATCTCAGTGTTATAAACTATTTATTATACGAGTAACAGTTGGTAATGTAACCTCGATAGTTAACTGTTAACTGACATTTGAGAGGTTCAACCCTCGTTGCACTTTGTTACACCCAGAAGTGTGAAAAGCTTTAAAATAAAACCCCTAAACGACTATTTTCTGTTGGTAATGTGGCAATAACTTGAGGGTCCCTATCGACTGAGGACATCTGAACACTTGTCCATAGAGCCCAGTGAAAAAGAGGACCTGAGCAGATCTTTAAAACCTTGCTTAAGGCTTGACCATTTTTCAATACATTTATTGATGGTAAAGTTAATAAATAATACCGAGTGGAGGAGGCATGTTGACGAAAATTTAGACCAGTGATTCAGTTCATGACTGAGCTAATTAGCATTGGGATTTATTGTTGTCACTTTCATGATTTTGAAAAAAAAAAATATTTTTTTTAAACAAACTCTTTGTAGTCAATCTCATTACGATCTTTAAAAAAATAAACAAAATATGATTTTAACAAAAACTAGCAATGTAAAAGCAATTCCAAAACACACGAATTCAGCTGTTCAAAGAGTTTAGTACAGATTGAACTGCGTTGTTATCGCATTGTTCGCATTACATTGCCCGCTCAAAAATATCAAAATCGGTATCCACTCATTTCCGACATATATGTGGTATTCAATATATAATTGTAGCCTTTTCACGGAGTTCTCGTTAGCCTTACATCCGGTATACAAAAGGTAAAATATATATGGGGTGCAAAAATACGACAAAATACTATTTTAATACTGCAGTTTTAGACCGATTATTACCGCTGTTAAGGAAGCATATCCATAATGAATTACAGAGAGAAAAAATATCTTAAATAGTTAAGTAGTTTAATATAGATCTGGTAAATAACTTATCAATTTTGACATTAGAATAATTTTATACACAAGCCTTGTACTATGTAACTAATTCGTCCATTAATATATTCCATTTTTTTATATTTAAGTAATAGAAAATAGGTTAAGAGAAATTATTATTAATATTTTTTATTATTTATGTTTGTGTATCAGATCACTTATTATTTTGTATATTTTTGTTTTTTTTTTATATATTTCTTTAGTTCTAATTTTTTACATTCCGTTTTTTACTTACTTTAATTCCGTCCCTGTACTTTATTATCGCTAGATGCGCTGATTGTCAAAATGTAATCTGATTTGAACTTTAATACTAGAATGAATTGAGTTCATTTTACTTATATTATGTAATTATATGTGAGAATGCTAGTTATTGCATTTATTTGTATATAAGACTATTGGTTGAGATTTCACTGCTCGATTGTTATTATATTTTTGTTTTTTTTTTTTACGTTATTTTGAAGGAAAAACTATTAAAGAAATGATAAAAAATGGTTGTCTCCACTAAATTTAGCAACAATACTAAGGTTAGTTAATTAATTACACCTGGCAACCATTATTTTTTAAATTTCTTTACATCTTTACCTTTATAATGGCATAAAATGACCCCAAACACACAGACGGGAAAATTATAACATTGATTTTTAAAAGAGCAACTGCTGAGTTTCTTGCCGGCTCTTCTCTACAGGATCTGCCTTCCAACCGGGTGGTGGTGCTTGTAGAACAGCCAACTTGAAATAAATGATTTTAATATTTTTATTTTTATACTCGGAATAAAGGGCATTGAACCAGCCTCAAATCTCAGAAGGTCGCTAAAAGAGCAGAGCAGTAGATAAACCACTATCTATCTCTCTTTCTTATGTGCATAATATATTCATGGGGTCAAAGCCCTTTATTGCCAATCTATATATTCCATTGAAGTCTCCCTCAAAATTCATTTAAAATTAGTTTGACCAACAGTCAGAAATCTTCAGAATCGAGTAGTGTTGTCAGGATCATGATATTAATACAATTCAAGAATCTCGATGTATGAATTTTAATATTTGTATGACTGCCATTATGTAATCCGTCCATTGTAAATTAATGACTATTCTTGTATACAATATGTTATGTACCTACTCTAAGTGACGACTACTGCAACGTGTGCCTCGAATACTTACCAATAAACTGTAGATTTTTATATTTGTATGTTTTTTATTGCATTCTATATCTTTTTAGTTTTTATTGAAAAGTGTTACCCACACTTGAGGGATTATTTATATTTAAGAATAAACATAATATCCAATTTTTTTTAATCGTCATTGCGTTCCCACGAGTAGCGAGGGAAAAACTGAGTCCATTCTGATATGGTCTGTACCTACCCCTATGGGAACAAGGCGTGATGTTATGTATGTATAATATCCAAAATTGCGGGATTCGAACCCGCGTCTCTCTAGCAATCCAGGCACTTAGAGCGCCTTACCGCTGGGCCACGGTCCCGATGACGTCGGTTGATATCCAGGTATACGGCCTGTAATGCCATCTACAGTATGAACTGAATATGTTACAGTACTATTGAAGGCTCATATTACGAATGAAGCTCTTCAATTTTAAAGATGACAGATTCCTATTTTATTCTTTTTAGTTTTTATTGAGAAGTGTTGCCCACACTTTAGGGATTATTTATATTTAAGAATAAACAATTTCAGTCTATATCTATATGTATATATATATGGTATAATCGTCCTTTAAATGTTTCTGACCTTTTTGCGACGCTTAAAATAACAATTAGCTGCACTTTTCAGTTACATTCGAGTAGATCCCATTCCCGGATATATCCATAATCGGGAAAAGAAGTCCACGGGCTATTCCAGATTATAAATTTCGTGCCAACTTTCGTATATATCTGGTCAGTTATGAATTTAAAAATATGATTATTTAATATATTTTTATTCCATCGAAAGTGTTAACCACGCATTAGGATATTATTTCTGAAATTAAACACATCAAAACATCGTGCCTTAGCAGTAGAATACTGGTCATGCAGCTTCGAATCCTGTTAGGTCCGAAGTTTTTGATGTAAACGTTTATTTTCAGAAATTTTGATTACTAATTCGGCTTTCACAACTCAAAACACGGGATTTCATAGAGCGTCAAATATATTGTACATACTATCCTTGTGCTGTAGGTAAAAATACTATATTTTATAGCACTGCTATTAAATAATATGTTAGTGATTGGTGATGTCATTACTGACGAATCTGTAACTATGAACTTATCATAGTTTAAAAGTCTTACTTTGTTGTGAGGGATATAAGTAAGTTGACTATTTCAAACTGACTTGTGTGTTATTTTTATTGATGTAGTTTTGATATATAAAAAATTAAATATCTTACAGTTCGAATTACACATAGGTATTAGGTAATATCAAGCTTAGTGAACATTCCGAGAAAAATGCCATACTGTACCAGCTGACTTTCCATATTATATTATACCTACTACTAGAGGACGCTCGCGGTTTCACCCGCGTAATTCTCGTACCCGTGAAAATTTTGGGATAAATTGTATCTTATGTGTTATTCTGATATGTAAGCTATATTATTGTGAAGTTCCATCAAAATCCATTCAGTAGTTTTTGCGTGAAAGGGTGACAAACATCCATCCATACATATAAACTTTTGCCTTTACAATATTAAGTAAGGATATATACTATAAGATGGGTGTTTTTAAACAATTTCCAAGCATTATTAGGGAAGGTATGTTATACAAAACCTCAGTTTGTGTATCGTATGGAATTCGATCTCTAACACATGTTTTCATTTCGCACGTGCAAGACATGCGTGCGCGCAGCCGTCGACACTCGCCAGTCGCGTACACACCTCGCGTCGCGGCGGTCCACCGCGCATTGACATTTCAATAATAAAACATTTATTTAAATATTACATCGTTTTCCATTTTTGAATTATAATTTTTTTTTAATGGCTAGCAAATCTAATGGTTTGGAGACATCGGATTGGGCGCGCGCGCCGCCACCTAACAAACCTTTTTGTGAAAGAGCACTGAGAGCTATTTACGATCCTGATGAGAAGACTTTCTTGGGGAGGACACCGAAACGATGGGGTGAGTTTCTTTTTTATTTTACTCATTAAAATAAAATATAAAAGTAAAATTGTATGATAAGTGAAGGTTGAGAATCACTAATTTTATAAAGGCGAAAATTGGTGTGTGTGTGTTTGTATCATTGCTACTCATTTAAGTCACAACTATTAATTCAATTTTGTTAGATATGGAGATAGTATATACCCTAATTTAACACATAGTCTATTAATTCAGAAAAGTAGGAAAATAGTTCCTGTGGAATAGTGAAAATTCAAGTTGACGAAATCGCGGTAATCACCTAGGTCCTGGTGTAAAATAAACATCGATTAAATAAAATATAAAGATCGTAAGGATTTTCTTAACATAAAAGATAAACACAGAAGATAGTTCTTTTGAGTTAGAAAAGTGTATTTATTTTTTATAAAATAAAATTTTTATAATATATTGAGTTCAAAAAGGTCACTCAGTGTTGTATGTAGATAGGTAGGTACTCTAAGTTACTATATAAGGGCACAGCGGCGATCTTTCGTGAAGGTGCAAATGTGACGTTTGGTTTTTTAGGTTTGTATCTTTATTATGATGTATAAATAACACCAAATAAATGACCTATATATTTTAACAGGTAGGTAAACTTCGTGTTTACCATCTAAAATTTAAGCGTATAGATAATATTCTCAATCTTTATTTGAAATGGCAATTCTCAGAAGTAGGATAAGCATAAATTCTACTAAAAGATATGAAGCTTAGACGTTCCAATGCAGGTTGGCTTGGCAAGCTTACTTCAATATTTGAATTTGTAACGTTCATCCATAAATATTATAGGTTCCCAGAAGATATACTATTTAATACACGGGGGTGTAATAAGACCCAACTTCCGGCTGAGTTTTACAGCTCAATTATATACCTATAGCCCGACCCAAGACTCGAACCCAGGACTTAATGCAAAGCCACAAAGTCTAACCACTGCACCAACGCGGCAGCTTAATAAATAATTATGAGTTATGTAGTTGTTAAAGTGTATCTAATTTTCCATTACGCGTAGTTGGATAGTGACAACATTTTCCCCATTCATTATCGGATGCGGAAAATTATATCAACGATACCATATTAGGAATGAAATTATAAATGCCGTAACATAAATGTATCGAGGTACTAAAGAGAACGTATAACTATAGTTATGCCCAGCGATTTCACCCGCGCTGGTGTTCTTTCCGCGGGAATATCGGGATACATATATCCTTACGGGGTGTCCTGCCTAAGCGACAAACGCGACGAGCTTCTTTGCGACGCGACACATAACATCACGCCTTGTTCCCATAGGGGTAGGCAGAGACCATATCCCTCCATTTGCCACGGTCCTTGCATACTTCCTTAGCTTCTTCCACTCTCATTAATCCTTTTATACAAGTTCGTCGGTTTAGGGTACTCTTGACCTGGCCATTATTTAAAATGTCCTGAATTTGGTCCAGGAACATTCGCCTAGGCCTTCCCCATCCAACATTTCCATTCACCCTCGCCTTGTAAATCTCTTTTGTCAATCTTCTTTCATCCATTCTCTCTACATGTCCAAACCATCTAAGCATCCCTTTCTCAATTTTAGTCACTACATCTTCTTTTACACAAGTGCACATTATGTCGCGTCTCGCCGCAGACTGCTACATAGGACACAAGCAGGGAATGCAGTAAAATTTTCACCGATAGAAAGAGAACGTTCTTAGATTAGAGTTTTCTTTATTACTCGTCTATAAACAGTCCACTATAGAGAAACAGAGAGGAGATATGGAGCAAAGACCCACAACGCTGCTCCAATGCGGGTTAGCGGGTCGAATGTTGATAATAGTGACCGTGACTGACGGCTTAACGTGTTCTCCGAGGCAAGGGGGTGTAACATGTGAAAGGCATCTCAGATAGGGTTAAATAAATTAAAATAATCGAGTCATAATCACAAATTCGACCATTTATTGCAATATCGTTCATAAATTAATCGCTTGAATCATTACGCATAAATTTACAATATAGTATCACTAATAATGCTCTAATACTTTTCAATATCAATTACGCTAAAGATGAAACTTATAAAATAATGTAAGTTAGAATTATTTCAATATTCACACAAATTACGCACCTTAGATTTGACGACTCGTTACTGTCTGACTTTTTTAAAAATATGGCGGCGGCTGACCCACAGACACACTCGAACCATCAACAACATGAAAGTACGTAAAACAGAATGACAGATAAAATAAGGTTGAGGCTCGAATGAATATGGTGGTGTTACAAACACCACCAACTCATACTTAGAAGAATGAAATACCAACGAGACAGTTGAGTCCTTTTTAGATTCTTTTTTTTAACCTACCCACGTTTTTTTTTTGCCATCTTACCGTCAACTAATTTTTACTCGATCTTCAACATGCCCACACGTCTCAAATGCCCACAAGTGAGCGATATGGCCCATGTTGAGGACCTATGTTCTAACATGTTTATATTATGACATAATCAATATTTTATATGCCATTGTAATGCAACCGCTACCAATGCGCGAAGGTGGAAAATCTTAACATTATATAGGTACACTAACGTTGCCCGCGGATTCACTTGCGGAAACATCGTGATTAAAATAATCCTTGATATGATATATAAAGCCTATGTTTTAATACAGGATACCTATAATAAATTTCTTCATTTCAAATTTCACTCAAAACCAGGACAATAGTTGAAGCGTTAGAGAACAAACGAACAGACACACACACCAACTTTCGCTTTTATAATATTATTGCAAGAATAAAAAAAGACGTGGTGCACTCGGAGACTGCCGCGGTAAAGTTATTGCATAGCATTTTTTAACAACTTATGTTTACATACCGACGTCATCGGGACCGTGGTCGAGCGGCAAGGCGCTCTAAGTGCCCGGATTGCCAGAGAGACGCGGGTTCGAATCCCGTCGGTTCCGCAATTTTTTTTCAAGCGTGATATTGAGCGCCTTACCGCTAGGCCACGTTCCCAATGACGTCGGCGCCGAAATTGTGCTTTTTATATTATGTTTTTGATATCCAGGGGGTGTTAGGTTTTTTTCGTTACAAAATTTCTTAATTCGGTCTTCACGCTCAAGGCCCGCGATAGAAGCAGTGCAATAGCTTAAAAACAGCGCGTCTTGCACTTTCTTATTTAAGCAATTTTCATCAATACTATTCAATATTCAGGCAATAGCTTTACCTAGTAACAGCCAATCGACTGGAAATTAAGTATATCACAAAAAAAATCCGGGAATCCACAAACTTTCCGGGATAAATATATCCCAATAGTTGCACCAATATAAGGAACAATCACGCGGGTGAAACCGCGCTTATCCTCGGTTTTGTTATCAATCCATATTGAATTTGCTACAGAAGCAATTTTTTAACCGACGAAAAAAAACGGAGGAGGTTCTCAATTCGACACGTATATTTTTTTTTTATGTATGACCACGCATTACTTTTTACAGAGTTGTCCGATTTTGATAATTCTTTTTTTATTAGAAAGGGCATACTTCCAAGGTGGTCCCATTGTCATCATTTTAGGATCTGATGATGATATCCTGAGGAAATTGAAGGAACTCTTTAAATTTTGGAGGCACGCTTACAGCGATTTCGGTTTCTGTCTCGGTATCGGTAGTTTTTTGGCTAGGTACTAGTGCCGTATAATATACTATGACAGTAGTCAGTAGTACGAGTACGTTACGTGGCAATCACTAAAAAGTAAGAAATAACATTTTTTAAATAATAATAGAACCGACTCAAAACGCACTAAAAAGTAAAAAATAACTGTCATTTTTATTACATATTTAGTTGCTTTAATTTACTTAAGCATATCTAGGAGTCGGTGCCAGCCAAGGTTTCTTCTTTAAGGACGTTACCTAGAACCCACAAACTGCTTTACTAACTTTTGAAATAAATGTTCCTTAAACTTGGCTGGCACCGACTTCATAATTTTTCAAAATTTTTCTTAGGCAATATTTCACCGCGCCTAATTACCTCAACTAGTGACAGAAGGGTTGTCTCGTTTTTGGAAAAGATTAGCTCGGTTATGTAGCCATTCTTGCCACCATTCTACGAAGACATGAATTGTATTGTTCTTAGGATATGTTAGCTTAAGCTCCTTATTGCACTCTTTCTCAATAAAAAAAGTAAATACATTCACATGAAATAGTGGCAATATGATACGAGAGTTCAGAAACAATTGCGATATTTTACCCGATCCGTAATGCAAAGACGTATTAAAACAAAAACAAAGTTCACGATACTCGGTAGGTAGGTACATTCGGAATCCAATTTCCATACATCACCCATGATCCGTGTCTCCCATACAATGGGCATGGAGTACGGGCACGGTGACCTTGACCCGCCTGCGCCTATCGAGCGCTTTGTATCAGATATTGATGAAGACGGATGAATTGAGAACCTTGGACACAATCACATGCAATCGATACAAATTGAACGGACGCAATTCGCTGCAAACTAAGAATTCTATGATTGCGACACCGGATATTGCTAAACAATTATGTTATACTAGCTAATGTCCGCGATTTCGTCTGAATTTAGAGCATTTCACCTAAGAGTAGGGTTCCCGTATTGCCTGGGAGATTCCGATAATAATAGTAAACCTCCTGGCTTTCCGGAGAGCTATCATTTCGCTCGCACGTTGCTATTCACTTTCATATTTACAACTGATATAACTTTGAAGATTTGGAATAAGAAGAATTTATATGTAGTTTTCAAATCTCTTTAATAACTTATTTTGATAAGTATTTAAGTTTAGTTGTATAAATAATGACGTCAACTTAAGCATATGAATTAAATGATTTATTAAAACATAAAAAGTTGTATATCTGCTGAAATATAAAAGATAGATATATGCTGTCGCGGACTTTTTTTGTAGAACTTTTTAAGATACATAAAGTTTCCATACATTGCTTTCACTTATTCCTAACATTTAAGGCAGCGCATGCGCATAAAGCCGATTTAAAAGATTTTTCCGTTCCGACTTGCGCGACTAAAACAGTGACGACTCGGCTAATATACATAATACAAATATAAACTATAATACTCTCCGATAATGTACATTTCTACTGGTAAAAGAATTTTTTTAAATCGGATCAGTAGTTCCGAAGATTAGCCCCAACAGATCCATTTACAAACTTACAAACTGTACCTCTTTGTAATATTAGTATAGATTGACTAAGATTGTGACAAACTGTACGATGAGGTTGGAATTTTGCGTAAGATGCAATCACATCTCGCTGAAAAAAATAGCGTGGACTTACGCAGTCTTCTCCCCTCCTATAAGAATGGGCCCTGATAATGATCATATAGGATTCAGGATATAAATTGCAGAAGAATCTGTATGGATTAGAGATTTATTACATTTATAAAAGCGAAATATTGTTTAAGTTTAAGTTTGGCAGTTTTTTCATGCCGTAACAACTGTGGGGGGCAAGTGTGAGTTTTTCACCGAGCGACTGCGTAAAAACGTAGTCACTTGTAACGTCAAATTATATAGCAAAAACAGCGTTTACTCTCGCTATAACTAGATGGCGCTACTAAAATTCCATATAAATTTGCGTTACGTTTTTACCATCGCTCGGTAACAAACTCACACTCGGCACTCTGGACCGGGTAAAAACTTGGCAAAGGATTTTCGTTGTAAATCTGATTTTACGTAGACCAAGTGGTGTGAATAAGCTAGTAAAATAATGTAAATATTTATGCCACTCGGCGACATCTAAATCACTGATATTCGTAGATGCTAAAAGCAACACAGTAGTTCTTTGTAGGGGCCATGAATAGTCTAGTTTTAGTTCAGTATCTGTCTATTTCCTACAACTAGTTAGCAACTTCAGTATAATAAGTAGGTACGTGTAAACAATGGGCGTGATGTCATCACAGTTAAAACTAACTAAACATCTTAGAACTTACACAATAGATAATCATATTAAACGTATGAGTTTATAAGGTTTTCTTAATTTATACTTTCGCTAGCTGAACTGCGCGGTTTTATCTGTGTAGACCCCTTTTTCGTCGTTTCGTTAAGTTTCGGGAAGTCCGTGCTTAGTGAGCTTCTACATCGCAAATTGAGAAACTTTCAAATCAATCAAACGTATAGTTTTAGAAAACTCGTGATGAGTCTGTCATTATTTTTTTTATTCATTACAAGTTAGCCCCTGACTGCAATCACTCCTGATGGTAAGTGATGATGCCAATCTAAGATGGAAGATGGATCGCTTGGCGGTACGTCTTTGTCGGTGACTAGCCACAGCTGAGGCCTCCCATCACCCAGACCGGACCAATGAACGCATCTCTCAATATCACAAAGTCATGGGTATCTAGACACTGCTTTCCATGCTCAGGCATGTAGTCAATCGCAAGATAACTCAATACCTAACTGAGCTCGTATCTTATTAAGAAAAGTTTCATAATAAAGCATAATAAGGTCATTGACTCATTTTAATTTGTGATCAAAACAAAATTAATTTATATGAAGGTGAAGTCTCGAGATAAAATGCGCTTATTTTTATCACAACAAAAATATAATTCAATTTCTTAACAGCGCTTATCAGAAATATCGAGTTTGTCTCGTTAAACAAACCAAAACAAAACATGAGTACCTTTTTACCCCTGACGCAAAAACGACGCGGTGTTATAAGTTTGACGTGCCTGTGTAAATGTATGTGTATGTCTGTCTGTGGCATCGTAACTCCCAAACGGATGATCCGATTTTAAAGCGGTTTTTTTGTTTGAAAGATATATCAATCGAGAGTGTTCTTATCTATGTTTAGTGGAAATCGGTTCAGGTCTTCAAGGTCATCAGGTCGTTTGTTAGGTGTGATAGAAATGTTACACGCTCAGTTTGCTTGAAAGCATGTGTGTGATCTGACATTTGAAACACTAATGTCTTCTGGAACCATTGAGCTGGTCTGATGATAAGGCTCGAAGGTAGGAGACGTAACTATATAGAATAACCTTTTTAGTAAACCCATCGAGTTTGGTCTCATTGAATTTGTCTTGACTGGTTCTTTTCATGTTCCTAATTTGGGTTGGGGGTTTCTTAAATTTTTAATTTAATGTTATTAAAGTTTGGATCCGTATTCAACAGCTCTATGTAGAAAAATCATCATAGATATTATCGTATCAGGGGATGTATGGAGGTTAGTTATACCGGAAAGTTACCAGTTTACAGTGGCATAGGCTGCTATGCTAAGTATTGATAGGATAATGTTTTCCCTTACTCCTAGTCCTAGGCACTAGATGCGTAGTGCAATGGAAGCTCGTAGTGCTAAAGTCTCATAGAAGCCGTTTTCTCCCCTTCGACAGTCGAATATATCTAAAGAGATTCCCACCCGATATTGATAGTAATTACCATATTTAAATATTATTTTATAAATATTATAGGACAATTACACACATCGCTATATAGCAAAGTAAGCGTACTCATTAGTAGCTTGTGTTATGGATGCTATAATAACTGATGAATATTTTATATATACTATACATAAATACTTATCTAAAGAGGTTCCCACCCGATATTGATAGTAATTAGTGAAGTATGCCCGTATATTGGACTTTTTATCTCTCAGCCCAAACACCCCCGACGTGAATAAGCAATAATTTTCAAATCGTAGTCTAGATCACACCATTTTCAAGCGATAAATAGATTAGCATTTTTTGGACAAACGCGCCAATTTTAATATCTAATCAAGTAAGTCGGAAAAACTATCCATTCTAGAGTTCTATACGTTTGCTTATTGGGTCATGATCCAGGGCCCATTTAGGACTGGCTACGTCACATGCCCCTTGCATCGCATTATGTCCCATCGCATTTCTATGGCTTTTATGTTTTCGGCATGAATGCTCGTCATCCGTCAACCCCTTTGACCTTGCTTTTGTATTCCACGTCTATTGAATACAATGTTAAAGAACTCGTTTGTTCAGGTTTAAGTTGAATGTCAATAATGGCTTGGATTTAAATGGAACTTGAAAACCCGATAAGGGTTTTTATTTTGTGAAAGATGAATTATTAAATTCTGTGGGAATGTTGGTATACAAATTAGTCTATGTCAATCTTCATGAGTCTGTCTATAAAGTAAAAAGAATTTTTACAATCCGACTGGTAGTTTCAAAGATTAGCCAAAAACAAACAAACAAAAACTTCTTCAAACTGCTTCAAATTTTGACCCCGGGTTGTTATTATAGATCGTCATAGATTCGAATATTAGATACCTGTCGTCTTAAACTCACCGACCCGCAGTCTAGCAACTTGATGGGCAAGGCCTTGAACTACACTGGGGCTCTTGGGCACCTTTTGGAAAGTAAAGGAAGCTAATTTAATAAAGCTAAATAAATTATGTTAACATTTTTCTATTATGATCAATTATTATGGGTAATCAAATGTACGAGTACCTATATTGTGTCATTAATGATATAAGTATGAAATCCTGAGCCTGAGCACTCATGTGCTCTTATCACAAAGACATAATGGGCTTACGATCCAAATTCTTTAAGAAGGATGATAATTATACCAGATGAGGTATTTTCAAAGCAAGATAAATCAATTTTTTGGCCCTGAAACAAGACATTTTATCATATTTTTTCATTAGCGGAAAACAAGATGAGTGAGTAATAGAAACGTGATAAAGTGTTACGAAAGAGACATATACAAAACGCTGGCACTACGTCAGTCGGCTAAATGTGTAGGGACTGAAATAGCCCACGGACGCATTCTACGTCCTTTGCGAGCACACCGCGGCCGCCAGGCTGACCTACAGCGCACTCGCTACTGAATACTGGACGAACTTTGGCCGAGCAGCTGCCGAAACGCGGCCCTTATTCGTTTAATATATGCTTTGATTATATAAATTAAAGGATAAATTAGATTTTTTTAGGCTGATCTAAGTTTTTATTTTATTTAACTTTGGCAGAACTGTTGTCGAAAACTAGTTTTGCCTGAAGCATACTCTTAAAATTTATACAACTTACAGGCATCTGATTAGTTTGAGATACTTTTCCAAAATTGTAAGTGATTTCAGCTAGGCTTTTTAAAAGAGCTTTTGAATTGTCATCTTTCAACTTCACTTCTTAACTATACCACTGGTTCGGTAAAAAATACTGCTATATATGCTGTTAATATCAGCAAAACTTGCACTTCAGTCAACAAAAAAAATAACCATTCAAGTTATTTCCTCTTGTATTGCTTTTAGAAGAACGTATACCTATGAGGTAATAAGATATACAGATAGATTTTTTATTTTTTCTTATTCCTTAGTTACCTATCATACTACTGAAAGTTTTTGAGTGTGTATGTTCATTATATCTTCACGACTAAACGGCTAGAGCGATTTTAATAACATTTGGAATGGAGTTTGCTGACACTCTGGGTTAACATAATATAAGCCACATTAGCCAATCTAAATGTTAGGGAATCTTTGACAGAATAAATTTTGATACAGTGTGACGTGTGTTCTTTCAGGTATAGTTCTGGCGTTCTACTGCGTGTTCTACGCGGTTCTGGCGCTGATGTTCGGCATCTGCATGGCTGGACTGTTCTCTGTGCTGGATGACAGGAAGCCCACCTTCATTTTAGAGAGCTCTCTAATAGGTAATTCTTTTTAGAAGCTTTTATTTAGTTTCACATTTATAATTCACGAAATCTTGCAAGTTTTTCACCAATATGAAAATATTGGGCTGAAAGTTTGCATGCGTATGCGTATATGGGATGACAATGCAATAGTAAGATGACATGGAACTGATTTGCTGCAGTTGGAAGGTGGTTAGGAACAAAGGCTATCGTGTTTAGGTTCGTTTGATTAAGTATGACAGCCTCCGAGGCGCAGTCGTATGCGCAGTGGTATTTATAAGATGGAGGACTTGGATTTGATTCCCGGCTGGGCCGATTAAGATTTTCTAAATTGATCCAAGTCCTGGTCGAAAGACTTTGGCCCTGGCTAGTTACCACCCTACCGACAAAGACGTACCGCCAAGCGATTTAGCGTACTGTGTACTATGTCGCGTAGGAACAGAAAGGGGTGTGGATTTCATACTATTCTAAAAAAGTTCGTCCGTTTCCATCTTATTGCCTCACCACTTACCATCAGGTGTGTTTGTAGTCCTGGGTTAAATAGTAATAAACAAGCCACGGCCGAAACTATCTCATCTCATCATATCTCCCATCAGTCAAACCTGGACCTGAATCTAGAACCACCGTCACATAGACCCTCTGCAATTACCACTGCACTACAGTGACAGTCATAAAAGGTTTTTGAAAATTATTAATTTCCCTTTTCAGTGGACATGTGCGTTTTTCATTGACATGGTTGTGTTGATAGGAAACGTGTAATTAAGGGCCGGCGTTTTAATTACGGCGGCCATGTTGCTCGGTTTGAACCGTGTATATAAAGGTGGTTTAATTTCAATATTTAACGCTGCTGTGCAACCGTTTAACTGATACGTTAACTGGGTCACGGATCACGGTCAACTAAAACAGTTTCATTTTGTTTGGGAATTAAACTGCTCTGGGTTAGTCACGACAATTGGAAGATTTTAAAGCTAATAACGACACCGACTGTCTCCTTTGTTTAGTGGTTAGCCTATATATTAGGCTTCTATCACGAGGTTCTGGTGTCGGAATAATCAGGGAATAAATAAATAAATAAATAAATACTATAGGACAATTACACACATCGCTATATAGCCCCAAAGTAAGCATAGGTAGCTTGTGTTATGGGTACTACGATAACTGATGAATATTTTTATATATATTATATGTAAATACTTATAATACATAGATACACACCCAGACACTGGAAAACATTCATGCTCATCATACAAACATTTTCCAGATGTGGGAATCGAACCCACGACCTAGGACGCAGAAGCAGGGTCACTACCCACTGCGCCACTTGGTCGTCAATTTCATTCTTCTATGAAATTTTCAGTAACTCCCAAGCCCGGTGTCAGAAAGTTGGTAGTGTTACGACTCCGTGTCTCGGAGAGCACTTTAGGCCGTTCCGATGATCGTTAATGAATGGAAGCCCGCCAACCCGCATTGAAGCAACGTGCTGGGTTTATGCTCCATATCTCTTACAACGGAGGCATAGCCTTGTAGTATAGGTGATAGTAAGCGGATAATGATGAAAAGTAATAAATAAAATGGATTAAGAGCCTGTGATGATAGACCAGATCCCGACAATTTATAAAAGCTCATGTTCCTGCCATAAACAATATTATAGCCAACCTTGTTTGTTTGTCTATCTATCAATACCTTTAAACGAGAAATTCTTGTAAATATATCATTTGAATCTAGAAAACGGTGGTGGGAAGTTGATTTTACACCTTCGGGCCTCGGAGAGCATGTTAAATGTCGGGTAAAGGCCATCGTCGTGGAAGCTTAAGAACTCCACATACTGTGTCTTGACCGTTGATAAACCAGATAATGGCTAATATACTGTCTTGTACATTGACAGTAATCTAGCCATTATTTTGCAATAATTTTTTGTATAATAATTTTTTCTTTATCTTTTCAGGCGCCAATCCCGGCGTAGCGTCCAGGCCGCGGGGTGTTGTGTTTGATGTACAGAACTCGTCAAACTTCGATGACTACATTTCCGAATTACAAGAGTTTTTGGAACGTAAGTACGAATCAATCTTTAATATTTTGAAAAAGTAGTATATTAGAAGAAGAATTTTTAGAATAAAATCCAGTGAATTCTATAGTCGACGCATTTTAAACTGAGTCTTTGGATCGGTCGGTCCTATTGAGAGAAGAGACATTTAGTGCCAAGACAAACAATTTTTATAAGACTTTTCTTACCTAAGCGACTGCGTAAAAACGTGACCTTTTGACCTTTATAACTTTTTTAGCCGGCACGATATCAATGTCGATTTTTCACATCTTCATTAGTGCTGTAATAAAGGTGTATAAGGAATTGAGGTCGCTAGGAATTTTTCCGCAGTGAAAACCTAAAATGTTTTTTCTATATAGTCGAAGTTTTTGTAGTCGCTCGGTGAAAAATTCGAGTACGGTCGTATGCGGAGTGACCAGAATGCCAGACGTTTTAAAATTCATATGTACTTTATAATTCCAGCCTACTCAAACGAAACGTGGGTGTTATCAAAGAAGAAGTGCACCAAGGAAGACAACTATGGGTTCCCCGACTCTCCGTGCGTGTTCGTTAAACTCAACAGGGTACGTGTCTTTATAATCCTTCAAATTTTCAAAGCATTTTAAAAACCTTTTATTTTGAGTACAAAATAGGTAATTTAACAATTTTACTTTGTAATAGTCGTAGGATAAAGTACCTGGTTCATCGATCCGCGCTCGGAGATATTTTACAGTTAATCCTAACTAATATTATAAATGCGAAAGTAACTATGTCTGTCTGTCTGTCTGTCTTGCTTTCACTCTACAACTACTGAACCGATTGAAATGAAATTTGGTATACAGTAAGTCTGAAAAAGGACATAGGCTACTTTTAATTACGAAAAAAGGGTTGTATGGGGTTAAAGGGGGGATGAAATGCTGTATGAAAGTATCGTCATTTTGAAAGCTTAAGACCTATTTATTAGGCAGTTGATTAGATATCTATACTAATATTATAAAGAGGAAAACTTTGTTTGTTTGTTTGTTTGTTTGTTTGTTTGGTTGTAATGAATAGGCTCAAAAACTACTGGACCGTTTTTAAAAATTCTTTCACCATTCAAAAGCTACATTATCCACGAGTAACATAGGCTAAATTTTATTTTGGAAAAAATTAGGGTTCCGTAAAATATTTGGGTTTTTCGGACACAAGGTGTAAAAAATCAACCAGAAAAGTTACTTATTTTGCGTACGCTGCGTAAACTATAAAAGATAGAACCATAAAATGTTCTAATTAATTGGAGATCTTATAAATATCTACAAAAAAGTCCGCGACACACTATACCTATCTATGTCGAGTGAGGCACGACAACCATTTTTTTATTTAAAAATCTTGATTTTTTTTTGGACTACATTTAAACGCATTTATTTTACTCATGCTATTAATCCTTATCAAAATAAATTATTTCATCACTAAGTACAGTTTATGTAGATAATATTTGGTATTTAAAAGATTAAAATTGGACGTTTGGTTTTGAAGTTATGGCGAAATTAAAATATTACTATTTCTGCGTTGCGAAGTGAGCGTCACCAAGGCGGGGGCGCGCGTGCGGGAGAGTTTAGATCTATGTTATATATACGACTAATCTCTATCTGCGTGTCGGATTGTAAAATTATTTTTGTTTACTCTGAAGGCTAGACTCAAGAGTGAAATATACTTTTTAATATCAATTTATACCCATCAGCTTGCCATAAATATATATTTTAATGTTAATGTACTGAAATGTCATACAATGTTTAACAAAAATGTAGACCTTTAGTACACGGGACGGGACGGAGAATATTGCTTCACGGGAAACTGTAAAAAAAATAAATTGAGAGGGGGAGCGGGGAATGAGCACACTATATGTGCCTTTACACATTTTGTATGAAAGTCTGTCTTTAAAATTAGAAGGGCACCTAAGAGGTTTTCACGCGGACGAAGTCGCGGGCGACTGCTAGTTAATAAATATGACATTTGAAGCTTAGAAAAATTAGGCTGCCGTAATAACTAATTCCACGCGGACGAAGTCGCGGGCAAAAGCTAGTTATTAATAAGGTAAAAACTAAGCTGTCTCTGAAATTATTGAAAAATCAGCATGCTAAATAAAAAGCCCTTAATTTAAACATACGCCATACGAGAAGGCCCCTACAGCTAGACCAAAACGAAATATGAAAATGTCAATTACCCCAGCCAGAAATCGAACTCAGAACCTTAGGATGTATGATTCCAATGTGCATGGCGTCACGGAATCTGTCAAGCTATCATAGCAGGTGGATAATATACTTTTTCTTAAGTAGATTTAAAAATATAATTTCTTATTTCAGATCTACAGCTGGAAGCCGGATTACTTCAGTACAAGTGACCTACCGGCAGACATGCCGCAAGATTTGCAGCAGCATATAACAGAGCTACCTGAAAGCGAGGTGAGCTACATTTTAAACCAACGAAAAAAAATGGAGGAGGTTCTCAATTCGACACGCATATATATATATTTTTTAATGTTAATTGTCCATTCGACAATCTTCTACTAGAAAACCCACAAAGGCTGCTGTTAGTACGCTAAATCCTGGGAAATGAAGGAATTCTTTAAACTTGGCACACTGGCAGCGATTTCGGTTTTTGTCTAAGTATCCGTAGCTTTTTGGCTACAAGTGCCGTAGATATACTTAAGTAAATTAAAGTTACTCATAAATAACACAGTTATTTTTTACATTCAGTTGCTTTTTTAGTGCGTTTTGAGTCGGTTCTACTTTAAGGACATTACCTAGAACCCACAAACTGCTTTTTGTTAAAAATTTTTCTTACTAGCGGTCGCCTCGGGTTTTACTCGCAAACTTTTATTTATTACAAGTTAGGCCTAGACCTGCAATCACACGTGATGGTGAGTGATGCTGGAATCTAAGCTAGTAGCGGGCTAACTTGACAGGAGTAGAATGAAATCCCTTTCCGATTCTACACGGCATCGTACCGTACCGATAAATAGCTTGGCGGTTGTCTTTGTCGGTAAGGTGGTAACTAGCCACGGCCGATGTGTCCCACCAGCCTGACCTGGAGCAATTAACAAAATCTTAATCGGCCTAGTCAGGAATCGAACCTAGGACCTCCGTTTTTTAAATCCACTGCAACACGTAGGCCGTGAAAAAGCTGTATCTGGATTCAAATTAGCATGTATCACTCGTCAAGAGTATGTCTATTATAATATACAAAAGAGATTTTTACAATCCGATTGGTAGTTTTAGACACCAGCCAAATAAAAAGACAGGCAGAAATTTTAAATGTTGCTTTTTTGATGAGAGTTCCGTATGTATTGTCATATGCATTTTGTGTAAAGTAGAAACAGATATTTCAATTTAATTAATTTTTCTAAATAACTAGCGGAAGTTCACGACTTCGCCCGCGTGGAACTAAAATAAATAAAAATTCCAAAATAAATGTAGCTTTACTCCTTATTTCATTGGCTATCTGCGGATGAAAGGCTCGTCAAAATAGGTCCAGCTGTTTCAGAGATAAGCCAAAACAAACTTTAATGAAATAGAGAATCAAACTGATAACAATTTAAATATAAAACGTTTCCTATATAATTTCATATACCCATAGGCATGTATAAAGGGGCTGAGGTTTAGGGAGTCTGGACCCCTCCTTAGGGTCCTCTTCATAAGAAAGCTATAGCAAGACTCGTGCTGATATACGTATATATTTAGTATTAATGATCTATTGTAATATTCCAGCGCCAGAAGATATGGATCTCCTGCTGGGACGAGTCTAACAACGCCACTGGCACGCACATACAGTACCCCTGGGGGAGAGGGCTGCCGGGGAGGTTCTACCCCTATCTCAACCAGGACGGCTACATCAGCCCACTGCTGGCTGTTCAGATTACCCCACCCAGTAAGTTGACCTACGCATAGCTGGTGTTCAACATTTTCAGCTTATTACCAGCCGACTACAGGGCCAGGCCTCCCTCCTTGTAGGAGAGTGGAAATGAAGCGTAGACCCACCACGCTGCTCCAATGCGGGTTGGCGGGCTTAGGGTGATAATGTTTCATTTATTAACGATTACTATCAGATGTTGATGATAGTGACCGGCACCGAGGAGTTAACATGCTCTCCGAGGCAATAAATCTTTTTCTTCACACTTGTATTCAAACTTTCAACCTCTCATTTTCTTTCTCTTCTTTTCTTCCGTGCCGTTGCAGTACAATGTTACGGTGTTTATCATTGTACCTATGCCGATAATAGTCTTTCTGCAAGGTACCGTTTATCTCTGTGTCAAAATCATTATTAATTCAGCGTTTCAGCGGTTGGAAAAAACAGATAGACAGACTTACTTTTATATCTAATATATAAAATTTCCCTGTCACAATGTTAGTTACCGTTCTCCTCCGAAACGGCTTTACCGATTTTTACCAAATTTTGTAAGCGTATTCAGCAGGTCTGAGAAACGGCTACTATTTAATTTTCATCTAAATTTTTTTTTAATTTTTAATGCAAAACAACGGCTGCGGTGTCAGCTAGTTATGAAATAATACTTAACCGAAACATTTACTTTGTTCTAGCTAATACACTAGTCATGGTCCGCTGCCGTGCCTGGGCGAAGAACATTATCTACAACAAGAGCCTGAAGGAACCCTCGGGGTACGTGCGGCTCTTCATCAACATCGTCGATCACACATCATCAGCCGTCAACGGCACGGATGCTGCTACGTCATAAAGATTAACTAGAAACATTTTATAAGCAAATAGCGGGTAACCTCGACTTCGTGCACGTAATTGGCGTATACTTGAACCCCTGATTTATCCCTTTAGGGGATAAGTTTTGGAAAATCCTTTTTAACTACATTATAATTAATTTAATTATAATTAATAGCTATATGTGCACGAGGGTAGCTATGGTTTTCTGATGGGGTGCCCAAGTGTCCAAAATTTATTTTCAAGGGACAATGTCAAGTGTCAAGTGTATAAATTTGGTAGCATTTGCCACAGTAAAACATTAGAATTTTTAATGCGAACCTTATAGTTTCGTGAATTTTTATTACTTAATTCTTTGCATAGCAGGGGGTTCAGGCCACCTACGCCCCCCTCCTCTTGTACAAGTATGCTATAATTCAACGCAATCCTTTCAATACTTTGAGCTGTATTTAAACGGATGCCTTTTATATACGAGTAGGTGTACAGATAATTATTGCATGGTTTTGAATGCAATTATACTATACTAATGCCAAACTCGATGGAGAACGCTTATCAACAAACTAATTTAAAATGAAAATAGAAATCACTAGTCATTTTGCACCAAATTCTTTAACCTAACTTTTTAATACGATTTCATGACATTAAATTAGATTAGTAAGCTTAAAACCAATTAATATATTCAATATCTTTTAAAAAAGATTAGGGGAAAGGGGGGCACAGTGAATCACTTTTTTTTCTAAGTCGTCTACTGCATTAATGATTAAAGCAATATTATTTCCATTTGCCTTTAGGTGTCACTGAGGGTTTTGTTTATATAAAATAACCTCCAAATTAACCAAGAACCTTATGTTTTCTTATTAATTTACTATTTTTTAAAAAATGGAGCATGATCCAGTGTACCCCAAGTATGGGGCACTATGGATTTTCCTTTGGGGCACTATGGATCATCATGGGGCACAGTGAACTTTACGTTGATTAGACATACAAACTTAGCATGGGGCACTTTGAACATTCTTGAAGACATTGGGCAGTAAATAAAATAAAGGGAAATTTTCTAAAAATCACGTATAATATAAAACTTATAATCTAATCTAATACAAAATCACATTTTCTGAGGTATTCGGTAACAGTCTCATAAAATGAAAAACAACAAACATAAAGTCAATCAAACATTTTTAAAATTATTAATTGTTTAACGTGCCAATATTAGGCAAATCATAACGCTTAGTCTTTTATTAATTATCAAGATTCTAATTATTTATTATCTCCTACTACTACTAGTATTTTAACAAATCAAAGAGAAACGGATAAAATTACAAATAATAACAATACTTATATGAAAAATTAGCGCAAATCAATTTTAGAAAAATTGAGATCAAATTTATAAACACCCTGCTGCCTTTTTGTACCACTAGTAAAAGAAGGTTTTGGTAAAATCAATTTTATGTCCTCTATAAGAACTGTAGCTATATCAGGTACATTGGGTAATAGGAAGGCATTTTTAATTTTGGAAGATTTTCTTAAAAAACTCACTTCCATCTCACTTTGGTTCCTTGCTCCAATCACTTTTGCTAAATAGAACACTTTTCTGTTACCAGTAATAAACTGTACTAAGATATAGTCTCCTTCTTTAGGAAAGGAATCAAGAGGAATAAAGTTTTCAGATATTTCCATTTGCTCTTCTTCATTTTCGTCATCATAGCCAGCTTCTTCTTCAGAATAAACACTCATGTAGTCATTTTCTTCTTCACTTGACTCTGACAGTAATTGCTTCTTTTTCTTGGTTTTCGTATTCCTACGTTTTTGCTTTTGCTTTTTCTGGGGCTTTTGATTATCAATTATGTTGTCTTCATTACAAGCTCCTGCAGAACTTTTCGTTTTAGAGTTGTTGCTTCCTTGTTCTTTTTTCTTACCGTTTCTGCATATCGCTGCTCAATTTCCAATTTATTAGGGGTATCAGTAGCAACCATCGATTTTCCTTTACGTCTTTGTGCTCGTCCACCTTTTCTAGGTCCAGCTTTAGGAAGTCCTCTAAATTGAAATGGACTAATAAATTTTTTTGATGTTCCAGAATTTTCAACAGTTATTGGCTGTTTTGAATCAGTATGGATTGGTTCCTCTAAATCAGAGACGTTTGATCGTTCTAAAGTTGGGGATGGAGTTCTAGATGGCAGGTGTTGACTAGGTAATGGCGTGTTTGACAGTAATTGAAATACAGAGATATGTGGGTCAGGCGATACATTTCTAGAGTGCGGACTTAGGGTAGGTAGTATTGTACTTTGCTTAAATAGAGATAAAGTTGTTGCTTCGTCTAAACACAATGAGGTCAATACAGATGGAGATACTCTGTCATAAGGATACTCCATGATTTCGTCTCCGGCTTCATAACTCGCTATATTCTGACTTATATCATGTTGTTGATCTAATATTGTTTGTAGTTGTGAATTCCTTGTTGTATTGTCAACTAGAGGACTAGGTTTTTCAATTTCTCGGTCTGTAACCTCACTTGGTGCAAAATCTAAATCAGTAAACACATCCCTGTTAAAGGGATATATTCCTGTGGTTTGAAAGGCACTGCATATATTTGCAGGGGTCATGGACTTCATGTGGGCCTCTCTTATGCATTGAGCCACCTCATATATCGTTAATGTCTTTCCAGGGTTCCTCATAAGCCAGCTATCTACTGCTGCGTTATATGCAAGCTTGAATGGTTTAAATATTGCCACGTCTAATGGTTGAAGCTTTCCAGTTGAATGAGGGGGAACCGTCAAAATGGTAACTCCATTTTCTTTTGCAAGATTTATAGCGTCTATACAGATGTGGGCTTCAAAGTTGTCCATTATAAGCAATGATGGGTTTTTTTTACTGCTCTGTGTATGGTCGATAAAATGTTGGATTGTTTTTACAAACAACTTACTGTTCATCCAACCTGTTGGAGTAGCTAATCCCAGAGTACCGGCAGGAGCGCCAGCTATCATGTGTTGTTTGAAGTGGACCCGTGGAAAAATAATTACAGGGGGCAAGGCTTGGCCTAATGCACCAACAATGTAACAAGTTGTTACATTTGTACCTTTTTCGGCGCTCGTCACTTTGCTTACCTGTTTTTGGCCTCGTTCTGCTAAGACTTTACCGGGCTTTTGCACTGTAGTTGTGTTGGTCTCATCTAAATTAAATACTCTAGTTCCATTGCCAAAGTTTGGCTCTCTCTGCATAACATTTTGCAGATTGTCAAAAAAATTTCCGACGTTGTGTCGATTAAAAGATGTAGCTCTGCTTAAACTGCATCCTTCGGGTGTCCTTAAACTTAAAATGGAATGGCGTTTTCTAAAGTGGTACAACCAATCGACACCGGCAGCTTGTGAATCATGCCATTTATTTGGAACTGACACATCATTCTTGCATGCCATCTGATAAGCAAGTTGACGGACGTCGATAGGAGTTAATCCATAAAACATCTGGCTACATTTTAAAATATATTCAACCAGAATCTGTTCCTGGCTGTTCGTAAATATTTTTCGATTATCATAGTTTGGCTTGTATCTTATTTCACCTTTTTCCAGAGTCTTCTTGTAATACCTATATAGTGTTGTATATGGCACATTTATTATTTTCGCCACTTCCCGTATCTTTTTCCCCTCCAATATTAAGTCTATGCCTTCTTTTATCTTCTCCTCTGAATGCATGCCAATCTCAGTTTTGCGTTTATGATTACGCACCATTTTTATCTGAATCAAAAAAAGGTAAAATTAACAAAAAAAATACTTTGGGGGTACTATGGATCAACACTATGGGGCACTATGGATCGTGATTCACAGTGCCCCTTGTTAATTTGGTTCACTGTGCCCCATAAGGAAACATTTAAAATAAAATACTGAAATGACTAGTTACTTTACTCACAGTACAATACACTAACTATATTTCTGTAGTTTACAAAATGATTATTTAAGTAAGAAGAAGTAAACACACGAACTGACTAGCTAAAATGAGTAAAAACATTCATAAAAATTATGATAAAAATTAGATTAACGACTTACGTCTCGCGAAACAGGTTCCGGCGTCGAGAGCGCGGCAGTGACTGGCTCGAGGGAGGGGTGTTGAATAGATAGGTCGTTCGTTCCGAGTGAGCATGTGTGTGTAAGCAATATAACGCGAAATATGTTTGATTAACCACTGTGCCCCTTGATTCACTGAGCCCCCTCTTCCCCTATATAAAAAAAATTAAACCGAAATTAAAATTATTAGGCATAAAATATGTTGCATTTTCTACCTTCATATTATATTTGTTTGTTGATAAGCATTCTACATCGAGTTTGGCTTTAGTATACCTAGCTGGATGATTTTAAACATAGGCAAATTAGTACAATACTGTACAGTTGTAGGTTCTCGCCTGTGAAGGGCTTGCGCAAGTGCTTATCAGATCCTTTGGTCAAAGCTTTGCCATCGCTGAATGTCTTCAGTTTATTGAGGATATGATCTGGATTCAATTTTTAAGAAACATTTCTCTCCTAAAATATTATAAATCTACTCTCTTAAAACCACTCAATAGTGTTACTCTGATTTAAAGCAGTGAATAAGAATTAATCGTTTTGAAAAATATCACCAGGAGGAAAGTGGGGTGGAAAAAAAATCACCGAATTTACCTTACGTAATTCCATAACCTGAGCATGACCAACCTGAACATTTTCAATTTAATGTCGTAGATATGATACTTTATTTCCATCAAATGCTTAACCATCTATTGCCGTGAGTTTTTTTTAACTACTACAAGTTGGCCCTTGACTGCCATCACGCCTGATGTTAAGTGATGATGCAATCTAAGATGGAAGCGGGCTAACTTGTTCGGAGAAGGATGAAAAACCACACTCCTATCGGTTTCTATACGAAATCGTGCCGGAACACTAAATCGCTTGGCGGTACATCTTTGTTGGTAAGATGGCAACTAGCCACGGCGAAAGCCTCCCACCAGCCAGACCAAGACAAATTAAGAAAAATCTCAATCTGCCCGCCAGGAACCGAATCCAGGATTTCCGTCTTATAAATCTGCGCCACGGAGGCCGTCAAATTTGGTTGATGTCATGATGTGCAATGCATTAGGTTCCCCTTTGTGTACAAACGTTCTATGTACATAAATCGTCATTCTTCTTGGATTACCTACTTAATTGTATAAATAATTAGATTAAAAAACAGTTATTATAAAATGCGCTGTTTGAAAATCATCCTTTATGGTTAGGTCTATCATTCCTACGAGCTTATAAACCTTAATTGGGCTACTTTTATATTATTAACCATACTAGACAAAGGAATATAACGTAGATAGAAATTTTAATTTATTAACGTTGTTCATAAGGAATTAATTTATGTTATCTGAATAGTTTCACCACACAGCGGACGAGGCGGTAAGGCGACGCGTCGCTAGCGTGAGTTATTAAGGTGTAACATAGCTGGTGCAGGTAGTCGTCTTCTTAATAACTAACTGGTGGATGCACGCGGTTTTACCTGCATCTCATGCATCCTCTCATCTTATCCTAAAATATTTTTACAATCTGACTTGTAGTGTTAGAGATTAGTACAACCGAACGGACGGAACGTACCGTTGAACTAACAAACAGAAAGACAGAAATACATACAAAAACATTTAATTTTATCACCGTACAAATTTTTTTTCTTATGCATTTAGTTAAAATTTGTTAATTTGAAATTACAAACAGACACTTCAACCTTATTTAGTCTGATAGGCTGATTCATTATTATGGACAAATTATAACGCCTTATTCGCGCCAGGGTGTCGTTACCGCTGCCGCCTAGCCGCTGTGTGGCGAAATAAGTAGATAAAAGTGGCTTTTAGGATGTAAAAAATTTTGAATTAAATAAATATTATTATAAGTACATTAATGTATGTGTGTAATAGGCCAATAGGTAAGTCAATTGTAATAAATGAACGAATTGTAAAAATATAATGAAGTGTTTGCCTGTAATCAGTACAAATTGTGTTTTGTTTTAATTATTATCAGTCTATCGATTCTTGAAACAAAAATCATCGTACGAACATCTCGTCGATCATCGCACTTTCAGTTCGACTGTTAGTCCAATATGATAAAAGTCATCGAAGAATGCCGATTTCTGTTACATTCGCTTTGCAACCGAGGTACAAAACTGAGTTTTTTTTCAAGAATCGACATAATAATAATAAAGCTTTATTTAATTCCACATAAAAAAATAATACAAATGTTTTAACAAAAATAGAACCGACTCGAAACGCACTAAAAAGTGAAAAATAACTGTGTCATTTAGTTGCTTTAATTTACTTAAGCATATCTATGAAGTCGGTGCCAGCAAGTTTAAGGAACATTTATTTAACGTAGTAAAGCAGTTTGTGGGTTCTAGGTAACGTCCTTAAAGTAGAAACCTTGGCTGTCATAGTATATTATACGGCACTAGTAGCCAAAAAGCTACCGATACCGAGACAAAAACCGAAATCGTTGTAAGCGTGCCTCCAAAATTTGAAGAGTTCCTTCAATTTCCCCAGGATATCATCATCAGATCCTAACATGATGACAATGGGACCACTTTGGATGTATGCCCTTTCTAATAAAAAAAAGCATCAAAATCGGACTACACTGTAAAAAGTTATGCGTGGTCATACATAAAAAAAACATACGTGTCGTATTGAGAACCTCCTCCTTTTTTTTTCGTTGGCTAAAAATGATTAAATTTTACATTGTTTCTTTTTTCTTTTTATATGGACCCCCTAAGGGTAAAAGCCTCCACCAAGGATTTCCACCTCACCCTGTTTTTGGCCGCAGCTGGCCACTCCTTTCCCGCAAGAATCGACATACTAATGAAAGTATGTAAAGTTACATGATGTAACATTTAACTTACTTAAGTCACGATTTACGTAAATTGTTAATAAAGTTATTAAAATATCAGTAAATATGTGTATTATTTGCGATTTTCTCCTTCGCCTGATAGGCCTGATGAAATAAAAATAGAATTAAATACTGGGTGGAGGGCTCAGGGTGTTAATGATCACGGGTTCGATTCCTTAACGATTACTATCAGATGTGGATCGTGAACGTTCCTGGATCAAATCCGAATATCTTGTATTTACTGAGAATTCCTTGGGAGAAAAAGTAATTCAATATTTAATACCTTCTTTATTTCGTGAGGGAATCCTCATGAATACGCCTTGGAGGGGCGAGCAGGTCATGTCGGACTTTTCCAAACCGCAAATATTTCATGATATGTAACGTAATATATAACCCCGTACGACATGATCCATAAACGTACAGGTTAACGAATGTACCATTGAGGTAATTATGGTTAGAGGGATATATATATATGAATGTGTACAATAAATCTGATATACTTAGCAGCATTGAAGCCTTCGTTAAACTAATCAGTCGTAGGGCAAGGTGACGGTGGTGACGGTGAGAAGGTGGCCAGGGCGGGGACGCCGCTGGTTCGGGGCAGATTTGGGCGGATTTGCGGCGTCATTGGCAGAGATTATGATACCAGACGATGCTTTATTACACTTGTATATATCATACCTAACAGCATCAATCTAAGGTGAATAATTTTAGATTGTGTTTTTTGATGGGTTGAAAAAATGGATAGGCAAATTTTACTATTTTTTTAAAGAATAAAGTTCCGTTGATTTTTACGTATTTTAAGACCCTCTTTCAATATCAACTTTATAAGCTTTATACAAATTATCTTGCCATATTAGTATGTGTCATTATTACATGAAAGAATGAGAAGAATTCAAAAATGAAATAAGTTCCTTTATAAAATATACTCAATATTTACTCAATGAGAACTACTCCAGTACTACTCCTTTTAGATGAACGCATCCATAGTAACAACAATGTTCAATGTTAAGTAATGTAGAGGCAGTCGTGAGTATGGAAAAACTTTGCAATAGTCATCCAAGGAGGTCGTTCATACCATACGATGCAGTGATTGAAATGACGCACATTTTGTTCCTTAATTTTTTTAAATACTTCAACTTTGTATGTCTACTCGTAATATTAAAATATAAAAGATACCGCCATTGCATAATTGATCGTTTAAATCGTCATAAAAATCATGGAACGGACAATAAGTATAACGGATTATATAAACCAAAAAAAACTTTCATTTTATTTTTTTATTTTTGGCTCTATATGGCTGGTCATAAGTAAAAAATATAAGTTATGTCATTACACGCTTATACTCTTTCTCTCAACTGTATTAAAAAAAAGATTGTGTTATAAATCGGTAGGTATAGTAACTTCCTGTGTTATAGCATGCTAATCCGCATTGAAGTAGCGTAATGGATCTAAACTTTAGGTCAACAATCATCTTTTCAATAAGAAAAAGTCTGGCCCTGTAGAGATACATTAAAATAGGCTGCTAATAAACTGCAGGTAGGGACTACCCTTATATTTGCCTCCAGCGGCTTCAAATATAAACCACCAATTTGATGCAGATAGGTGACTGTAAAAACATACCTTGTCCTCTGAGAGTCATTGGACATTTAGGCATAACTGCGACACACCACTAACTTTGACCTATCTATGCATGTAAGCCATCGTTGTCGAGTCACAGGCAGTACCGTTCATTTGTCGCCGCGGTCAAGATGGGAGCGGACAAGCCCAACGGCGTGGTCAACTACTGCCGGAGACCTCCGCAGAGGCCCTTCCTGCAGAGGATCCAGTACGCCATCTGGAACCCTGAGGAGAGAACTTTCCTCGGAAGAACTGGGAAGAGATGGGGTAAGCCCTTTAAATTCGAATGAAGTTTTAAGAAAACTCAAATTTTAATTTAATATAAATATTTTCTATATAAAACTGCTATTAAACCGGTTGAAATAAAAATAGTTAAATAAAATATAAAATTTTTGAAATATTATTTTTAAATTTATAACTAAGTTAAGTAGATATAAAAGTCATGCAAATCAGGAAGAAATAAATTTTTACAAATAAAAATCCATTTATGTATAACTAACAAACTATTATATATATATACCGCAAACCGATCAGCCGGGAATCAAACCTCAGTTTAATAAATCCACTGCGTATACCACTGCGCCAGGAAGACCGTTTTAATGGAAAATTAGATAGTTTTGCTTGCAAAAGTTTATTAGGTAGGTAAAACAACACTGTACCAACGTTTATGCAATACGTTAATTTAAAACGTGGCTATATACCGACATTGTTGTGCTTCGCAAAGAATCAAGTTGTCAGGACTCTATATTATACCTAACGTATAACAGAAAATGACAGTTGCAAAGTCTTAATCTATTAATGCAAAGTGATAGATGAAAGCCACCAAAGTGTCACACAAGTTGTGATGTTAATATTTTTGTATAGACAAAAAGTGTCACACAAGTTGTGATGTTAATATTTTTGTATAGACAAAAATTTTTAACAAAAAATAGAACCGACTCAAAACGCACTAAAAAGTAAAAAATAACTGTGTCATTTAGTTGCTTTAATTTACTTAAGCATTGCCTCCAAAATTTGAAGAGTTCCTTCAATTTTCCCAGGATATGTTCATCAGATCCTAACATGATGACATGTATCATTGTGTAATCATGTATCATGACAATCATGATCTAATCACCTTGGATGTATGCCCTTTCTAATAAAAAAATTATCAAAATCGGACAACTCTGTCATACATAAAAAAAAAAAAAAATATATATATATATACGTTGATGTTTTTTTTTCGTCGGTTAAAAATGACAGTTGCAAAGTCTTAATCTTAAGTGATAGATAGTGTCACACAAGTTGTGATGTTAATATTTTTGTATAGACAAAAAGTGTCACACAAGTTGTGATGTTAATATTTTGGTTTAGACAAAAATTTTTAACAAAAAATAGATCAAAACTAAAAGTAAAAAAATAACTGTGTCATTTAGTTGCTTTAATTTACTTAAGCATTGCCTCCAAAAAAAGTTATTTCAGGATATCATCATCAGATCCTAATAGCAAGGACCACCTTGGATGTATGCCCTTTCTAATAAAAAAATTATCAAAATCGGACAACTCTGTAAAAAGTTATGCGTGGTCATACATAAAAAAAAAATACGAGTCGAATTGAGAACCTCCCCCGTTTTTTTTGTCGGTTAAAAATAGGTACTTAATAGATATCTACTGTAAAAATTCCATAAATATATCTTCCATGATTCCTATTTAAATAGAGATTCTATGATATCTTAAACTCTTTATAACATCCGCCTTTTCGTTGGCGGTTAAGAATCTAGAGCAAAAAATATGATCTAGGCTCAAATAAACATGTAGTGCGAATTTATGATCTTTCGCAAAGTACTTGCCTCGTGAACGATACGTTATTTATGTTTTCAATGCAAGCTATTTCCGATGACGAGTTAACTCGACTTTGAAAATGGTTAGTTGTAAACGATGTTCCTAACTGAAATAATTTTCATCTTGACAATACTTAACAAATTCTTATAGTAATATAGCTGAAGGAATAAGCAGATAATCTGGTGTTAGATTAGATAGAATTTAGAAATACATCAAGTACGCTTTACCGTAATGCTGTAATTTTATTTATTATTTGTCAACTAGTGTTAGCACATGTGGCTAGGGATAACAGCTATGTCCCGGGTTCTAAATAATGAGCTTTACTATCTTTCAATAAATAAAAAAAAAATATTTCAACGCTGAATTGGGAAGTCGGTGGCGATAAGCTGTCGCGTCTCTTAAAGCACGCGGTCCTGGTTATTAACATGTGATCATAAGATACTAATGTTATGATCATTATTATCATTCATTCATAAGACGAAGGTCCTGGGTTCGATTCCCGGCGGGGCAGATTGAGATTTTTCTTAATTTGTCTTGGTCTGGCTGGTGGGAGGCTTTCGCCGTGGCTAGTTACCACCCTATCGACAAGGACATACCGCCAAGCGACTGAGCGTTCCGGTACTATGTCGTGTAGAAACCGAAAGGGGTGTGGATTTTCGTCTTACTTCTAACAAGTTAGCCCGCTTCCTTAGATTGCATCATCACTTAACATCAGAAGAAGAAGAAGAAACACTTTATTGCACATAAAAATAGATATAACAGATACATGAAAAAAAAGGATTAAATAAACATGCAAAGGCGGCCTTATTGCTAGAACATCAGCATCAGCATCAGGTGTGATAGCAGTCAAGAGCCAACTTGTAATCGATAAAAAAAAATCATATCAGCTGATGAACGTTCGCTGCTTGACACAGTCCTTTTTAGAGACTTCCAAGCATAACGATTCTGATAATCCTAGACTAGGCTGATAATCATACGAGGATGGATGTCTTTAAAAACCACCACGTTTTACAGATTTTAATAACAGACGTCGAATAACGCTAACTTCTATTCAATACTTAAAAACCTTACCTTACAATTACATACGACTCACACTTGTAAATCAGAAACTAGGACTACAGACAGACTGACACGACCCTTTTTGCATTGCGGTTTTATAACCCAAATACGTTAGAAGCCATAAAATATCTGAGATAAATCTAAACGTTCATATTTCATTATCATGTTTATATTTCATGATTCTTTTAGCATGTTTAGGCTACGTCATGGTATAAAAATGTTTGGTGCTAGGGTTTAACCAGACGCTAAGGTCATCGCCTGAACCAGCTTGTTGCCAAGGATGAAATTTAGAATTTTATATAATTGTCAGCATTACTTAGTGGCTTTAAGAACAAACTGCTCTCCGTACAAGAGAAGGGATTTGCAGCTCCAATGCGATATGGAGGGCCTTAGGGAGATAAAGGTGGACTAACGGTTACTGTCAGACATACATGATAAACATAGATTAAAGACTACTAGATAGAGCCCATGGCGTGTCCACTCGTGAGACAGCAAATCAGCCTTATTGACATGACATGTCAACATTTAAAGTACATCATAAAACATTATGTTTTAATATATCGTAAAATACGAAATATTAGTTTATATAAGATAGTTTAGTAAACGCATAATATATAAAATTTCATTTAAAATCAATGAAGTTTATGCCTACTTACGTATGAAACGTAATTCCTTCGATTTTCTGTTCGCTGCGACTGTTGCAGCCGAAAATATTACAACCCACCATAGCACGATAACGTTTAAATTAATATCGTAACCGCAAAGTTATATTATTTATCAGCAAATTTAATGAATTGCTCAGATATGTCCCTTGCTTGTCACAAACTCCACTCTTGCCAAACAATAAAAACGAACACGCTGAAAGGGACAAAAAATAATCTTGTGTCACTTTCTAATAAAGGCCGAATGAAATAAGTCTGTCTCTTGAACCTACAGCCGCGTTATGACTCCATCTAGTAGTCTTTAATCTATGATGATAAATGATAAAAAAAGACGTGTGACACTCGGAGACTGCCGCGGTAAAGCTATTGCATAGCATTTTTTATCAACTTATGCATTTATAATTATATGTTTATTTTATTTATGCAGGGTTTTCTTTGTTTTTTTTACAAGCGTGATATTTCAAAAAGTCATTAAGGCCTGTGTGCACCAAGATTACGATTATCATAACCAACGGTTAACATATCTTTACTAAATTTACTGTTCATGACAACCCGTACGCTGGTTAAGAACGTAAGCTCGGTTAAGATAACCGCCCGGTTTATGTCCTTAACCGGCGTACGGGTTGTCGTGAACAGTAATTTTTACGTTTAGCATAATTATGTTAACCGTTGGTTATGATAACCGAAATCTTGGTGCACACAGGCCTTAAAGTTCTAAGTTAAAACTAAAAAGTATCACCGCTGTGCATGTCGGAATGAGGAGTGTTAGGTTTTTTTTCGTTACGGAATTTCTGGATTCGGTCTCCACGTTCAAGGCCCGCGATAGAATCTGTGCAATAGCTTTATAACGGCTTAATGTGCTGAGAGTGGAAAGTTATAAAACTATGTACCTATAGCTGTTTTTCTTCTTTTAAGCGAAAAGGTCGTTTCAGGGTTCTCTCCGATGACCATCAGTACCGTACTCGTACTATACTGTCATAGTATATTATACAGCATTTGTAGCCAAAAAGCTACCGATACTTACATTAAAACCAAAATCGCTGCAAGTGTACCTATAAAATTTGAAGAGTTCCTTCAATTTTCCCTGGATATCATCATCAGATCCTAACATGATGACAATGGGACCATCTTGGAAGTGTGCCCTTTCTAATAAAAAAGAATTATCAAAATCGGACAAGTCTGTAAAAAGTTATGCGTGGTCATACATAAAAAAAAAATATACGTGTCGAATTGAGAACCTCCTCCGTTTTTTTTTCGTCGGTTAATAAAAAGAAGAAATAAAAAAAACACAAAACCTCTAAACATAGAACCTTCTTTTGTTTTTTTAAAACGCCATACAAGAAAGTTTCCATTAATATATCAACTTCGCTGGAAACTACCCACGTAAGTAGTAGTCTTTAATTGATTGGTAATACAGCCTCTCCCATCGCACGCGGAGACAGGGCGCGGCGGACGCTCACCCTCGGGCTACCATATACGTACTAGTACGTAGCTGCATACACAGGTCGATCAATGCTTCCGACTCAATTCATGTAGCTATGGCCAATATTTGTACCTGTACTTCGAACGAATTTATACGTGTACCCACGAAGTTAAAAATCTATTTATGTAAAAGACTTTACGTACGTACTGCGTAAATGATTTTCAATTTGGTAGATTGATTCCTTATACCTACTAGTAGTTTTTTGGAAACCCAACCCTTTAAAGGGCGAAAAATGATAGTTTGTATTGAGAAATAAAATAGATAACAGAAGTGTTTTAGGCTTTTGAAAAATTCAAACCCAAAGGGGATGAAATCAGGAACAAAAAATATATAAAAAATACAAATATGTAAGTAGGTATATAAGATCACTATTAAAGCTGTTTCTCCACTTGCGGGCGTTTGAATACTCAAGCCTGCCGTGAGGGTTCCAGAGTGAGGTATCTCCCAATGCACGCCGTTTCAAGGATTATTACCTTCTAATCCTATCATTGATCAAACAGCCAAGCGAAAGATTCTCAAGTTGTAAGTCGGAGTTTTTCTGATCTGTGTTCGGGATAATAATCGTTGACTCAACATTCCACATGTAGGTAATCTCATCAGCAAGGTCCAAGTATTGTCATACTTTTTCCTTTTCAGCTATCACGAGATTTTTTTTAATATTACGAGTATTAATAGAGTCAATTATATAAATTATAAAACTACGATTCTATTTATGTTTGTCTGTTACCACGAACCTTGAAAATAAATCCTTACTTTATACATATATAACAGTGAATGCAGATATCTTGACCGCTACAATAATAGAAACTCCATCTCACAATACCTACGTACTGTACAATATTTATTTTTTACTTTTTAGTATACATAAATAAACTTACGGCACTTGTGTGGAAGTTTCTCATTCTGGAGCCCTGACTACTGATTTCCTGGGCCCCGAGCCTTAAAGCAAGCGAATTTTTATAATTATTTTTTAAAAGCAATGTAAAAATTTTAAAAAAGTAAATTAAAAATTGATAGTAAAAATTAGTCTACCTCAACATCTGATTTTATGATTGGTAAAGAGTTAGACATTACAATCCTCGGGCCAGGGCATACTGAAGCATGGGTTTAGCTCTAATTTTCCTCCTTCAAAAAGAGAGACCGGACAATTCAAACAGGGAGTACTTCCCCCTTCAATTAAGAGTTAGATTTGTGTCATGTGTCGATTTGTGTGGACTGCGCGGGGCGAGTGGTCTGAGCAAACACTCCACGTTTATTGTTCTGCCACACAAGTTGAAAGCTTCTACGCAATCAAGGCACAGGTAACAGGGGGTATTAACCCTCCACCCACAACCCCCTGACACCCACCAGGGTAAAGATGGAGTGCGTCCGGGACACGCCTTGTTATGTACCTATGACAAAATACGAAACTTTAATGCACATAAAGCCGAAGTTTTTTTCTAAAATTATTTTTTTACGTTTTACGTTCTGGCGCATTTGGTACTCTAATATCTCGGTACATAAATGAGGTCGTAGGTTCGATTCCTGATGCGAGTTAATTTATGGTCTGCCGGTAGAGTAGCGAACTAGCCACCGCCACAGCCTACCTACCACCTACAATTCATTTATTATGTGAAAAGTTAGTGATATTTCATTTAAGGAAAAGTTTATTTTATTAAAGGAATAAGCGTAAACGAAGGTACAGTATGCGACAAACGAGAATTATCACTGTCCTTATCTCTTGTAAGGACAATGTAAGATTTTTAAGAATGATTTATTTGTTTTCTATCGTTTCGACGACTCAACTGCTATATAGGTATGTATATGTAGATATTTCCCCATAAATAATATCATAAGTTATGCACAAATAAATGTGTCTATAACACTAAACAAATTTCCGCTAGTGCATATATGTGGGTAGGTATGAATTTATGGCGGCGTGTAAACAGTCCGTGACCGGTTTACACTGCGAGCTATTTCAGTGGATCGATTCGACACAACTGAAGGAATCGCACTACTAGGAATAGGCAACATTTCGCAAGGTTTCAGAGTACCTACATAGTACATACTTATTTCTAACTAGACCAATCTTCCATGTGAAGCGAATCCAATACTACATTTAGATAAACGCATCAGCCGGCTTATTGTCTAACTTAGCCACCTTATTAAGTTACAAAAAATCAATGACAACCGCATTTTTCAATGACGATTGCAATGGCAAACTAATTTAGACTTAGCGACTTAAGAATGACTTAAGAATGGCCGTGGTGGTATACCTATCTTCGGTATTAACGCCACCGTTGCGTGTACGTATCACGTGGATATCAGCAATATCGGGGCTTGGCCTTAGTATTCAATTAAAAAGCTTCATCGAGTAATACTTCCTACTTTTACTATATATTCTGTGGTATTACCGCCGTGCAAATTAAGACACATGCCTCATGTTGTCGTGCGTAAAGAAGCGTATTATTAGTAGGCGTAGATGTGAGACATTATAGTATGGGTTACCTAATAGAAGGAGGCTTTTTGGAGAAAAATAATACATAGTTTGACGGCTTACAGTTTTACATTTGGTGGAAAGGCAACCTTAGTAGCTGGTACGTACATAGAAACAGCAGGCATCGGCGACGAGAATAAATCTCGCCACTGACGCTCACTCGAGTGCTTTAATGCTCTAGGGTTTTTATTGCTCTTACTGCGAATTAAGAGGCATAGTCTGCCTTTTATTACATTTCAATGAAAGTCAAGATCTTAGCTTATCGTATCGGATCGCTTAATCGCTTGGCGATGCGTCGTTGTCAGTAGGGTGGTAACTAGCCATGACCGAAGCCTCCCACCGGCTAAATCTGATACAATTTAGAAAATCTCAATTGGCCCGGCCAGAAATCGAAACCAGGACCTTCGTCTCAAATCCACTACGTATACCATTGTGACTTATCTGCGTTTTAACTGTCTATGCTTGGTGTTACAGGTGTGATAGGACTGATCTACCTGGTGATGTACATCTGCATCATCATCTTCTTCTCCATCTGCATGTGCGGGCTGCTCTCCGCCATGGACGAGCGGATCCCCTACTTCACTCTTGCCGACTCTATTATTGGTAAATGGAGTTCATATTTAACAAATTTTATTGTACTTGGAACAGAGGTTTCGTGGATGGATCTTGGGGTGTATTTAAAATAAGTTTTTCACCAACATTGGATTTAGACTGACGTCTAGCTCGTTTTCTAGCCAAAATTGACGACCAGTTAATTGACTGGGGTAGACTTCTTACGTCACGTAAAGTAAAAAATAATATAAACAAACTTTTAAACATAAGTTTGTACGCCGAATAGCAATCTTGACGAACATTTAAGCACTGTAGATTCTCAAAACCAAACAGAATAGTCTTCTTGCTACATTTACAGGAGATAATCCAGGAATGGGCCACAGACCCATACTTTTCGAAGAGGGCGCTTTGATATGGTACAAGGCAGATAACGCCACTCAGATCAAGAAGTACGTCGATAACCTTAACGAGTTTCTAGCACGTGAGTACCTGCATACCTACCATCAACTATAATAGACCAAAACCGACCAGTGTGGCTAGTGTAAGATTATACCGCGTCGATATCGAGAACGGTAATCGCAAATTGTATATGACACTGACACTTCAATTCCATATAAAATTTGCCTTTACGCGAAGGTAAAGTTTTCTTGTTTTGGTGAAAGCTCACACTAGGCACTCAGCTGACGCTATTACGTAATAATAACCTAAACTGTAATTCAGTTTAGATCTACAGTTGGGTCGCTTTTATAGTTTATGGTGGGTATGGTAAATATTCCGTTTCTTTTTACACTTTTTTTAAGAAAATATTGATGGTAGCAACCAACCAAATGGCCCATCTGATGATAAAAGATAAGTCACTGACTGTAAACAGAGCAAAACTCCGCACGGCATGCAAAGAACACGTCATATAAAATGCCGCCGAATGTCGATTAATCTAAAGCACAAGAGTTCTAGCTCATATGCCTGTAATTGCACCAGCAACTATATACTTCACCATATCGAAAGAGCAATCGAAGGAGAACTGCACACAGATGAGTTTTGTCACGAAAACTCTACTATTTCTACTGACGACCTCAGTGGCGCAGTGGTATGCGTGATGGATTTATAAGACGGAGGTCCTGGGTTCGATTCCCGGCTGGGCAGATTGAGATTTTTCTTAATTAGTCTTGGTCTGGCTGGTGGGAGGCTTACGCCGTAGCTAGTTACCACCTAACCGACAAAGACGTATCGCCAAGCAATTTAGCGTAACCGAAAGGGGTGTGGATTTTCGTCCCACTCCTAACAAGTTAGCTCGCTTCCATCTTAGACTGCATCATCACTTAACATCAGGTGTGATAGCAGTCAAGGGCCAACTTGTAGTCGATAAAAAAAATTTAAATAGACTCTCAACTAACTTTTAAATAGACCGCAAAGTTTAGCTTATTGCTAATCTCTCACAACAACAATTTCTGTTTCTGATATCTTGAAAATCAGGCTTTATTGTTTCGCTTTACATTTCCAGCATACGAGAACAAAACCCTCCTGATCAACAAGGGCGTCAACCAGCGCGTTTGCGGCACCTCCAAGCCTCCCCGGAACGAAGTGTGTTTCTTCGACATCTCGCAGTTCGGAGATTGTTCCAAGGAAAACCACTACGGATTCTACAATAAAACACCCTGTATTATAATAAAGCTTAATAGGGTAAGTAATTTTGCTATTGAATATAAGTTAGAGTAGATATACTATTATTATAGACAGACTGCAGACGACGAAGACGGTGCATTTGGTATTGATTTAACATCATTAGTTTCGAGTCCGACTAATCCTCCCTGACCCGAGATGGAACTATAGAGGATATTATATTCCCTCAATTATACGATCATACTTGATTCATGGCCGGGTCACTTCAACCTATTGGAAAAGACTAAAGATTATGCTGAACGTTCAGGTATGATGCCAACTTAGAATAAACTCTTCCAATGATATTTCTTCTATGACTTGAGGTGCCGGTTAAAAATAATTGAAAAAAATTCCTAAACATTGGGTAACAACATGAAAGGTTGGTGGGGAGCGCCGCATCGCACTCGCGTGGAGCGCGCGTTGCAAGTCGTAGTGCACGCGAGGCAAGCATGCTAACAGCGAGCTATTATCGAGTGGTCCATTCGAAGTCCGCGCGAGTACACCTCGCGAGCGAGGGGATCGGGTGATGGTACGAAGTTGAGAAAATAAGCGCATGCCCATACAAATCCATACGAAGCATACTAACCACTCGAGGCGAGGCGGTGCGGATCGGGTCCCGGGTGGCTCTAATGATCTTAAGGGAGCAGCTTGGCCTTGATCTGTATTTATATATATTTTATATCTCAAAGCGTTTAATCGACGCCTCCCGTGACCAGAAGGCTGGTCTCTTTTTAGGACAGAGGATCAGCATTGCCATTCAACGTGGCAATGCCGCCAGCCTTCTGGGCACTTTACCGCTCGACACCGATTCGGAGGAATATTATGACGCCTAAGTTTTTTTTACTGTTTTTTTTATTTTTATTGTTTAATATATTATTTATAGTTTAGGATATTGTAGTGTTTAAGCTTTTACTTTTTATTTATTTAATTGTAAATATTTAATTTAATGTAAGTGTGTAATATATGGGATTATTATGGGGCCACGTAAACTATAAATAGTTGGTATTTATTTGTTTTACAGATTTTCGACTGGAATCCTATCTACTACGACGACCCCGAAGCTTTGCCGCCTGAGATGCCTCCCGACATAATCAAATACATAAACTCAACCAAAACGGTACAAGAAGTGAGTTATACAATACTATCTACTCTTTATTTTGTACTAAAATCTAGAACACTTACATTTAACGACTTATCTGTTCCAGTGCTGGCATTGCAATTTAGGAATTTATATTTTATAAAGTACTACCAGTCGCCCGCGACTTCGTTTGCCTAAAAACCTCTTAGGTACCCTTCTAATTTTAAAGACAGACATTCATATAAAGTGTGCTTATTCACCCTCTCAATTTGATTTTTTTTATAGTTTCCCGTCAAGCAATAGCCTCCGTCCCGTCCTGTGTACTAAAGATCTACATTTTTGTTCAACATTGTACGATATTACAGTACATTAACATTAACAATATATAGTTATAGCAAGCTGATGTGTATAGCTTGATATTAAATAGTCCATTTCATTCTTGAGTCTAGCCTTCAGAATAAACAAAAATAATTTTACAATTTAACACCCAGATCTAGAGATTAGCCCGTTTGAAGAAACAAACAAACTCTTCCGTGTACTATATAGATATGCTTTCTTCTTCTTCCTTCGGCGCTACAACCCTTTGTGGGTCTTGGCCTCCCTTACCACTTTTTTCCATTTAGGTCTATTCTTTACCTCTTCAGTCCACGTTGATAACTTCCCGAGTTTTTGTAGATCTTCTTCCACACAATCCAACCACCTCTTACATAACTGCCACAAATTCCACGAACAAAAATAAAAAATAATAAAAATAAATAAACAAGATTTCTTTAGATAGATATGGTTTGCTATGCCAAATAAATTGAACAAAGATCGAATTCTAAATCCATCACCGTATTAACGTTTCTATAATGAAAGCATATCAGTACCAAAATACTGACCTCTAGTCAGTACGTATAGTATACGACAAAGGAGGTAAACTTAATTTGGACGCCATACCGGCAGTCACGCTTTTTAGAAATTTTGTAATATCTCCGAAACTATATAACTAATTAACATACTGAAAAAGGCAAATCTTATCTCTATAATATCCCTGTGATAATTAAATATTTTTTTTGATAAGGATTTAAGTTTAGTTGTATAAATAATGACGTAACCGTAAACATATGAACTAAACTTTTTAAAATTTTTTTAGTCTCTATCTGTTAAAATATAAAAGATACATATATGCTGTTGCGAACTTTTTTGTAGAACTTTTTAAGATACGTAAAGTCCCCATACATTGCTTTCAATTATTCTCAATAGTTATGGCAGCGCATGCGCATAAAGCCGATTTAACAGATTTTTGCGATCCGACTTGTGCGACAAAAACTGTGATATCTCGGTTAATATATACAATACAAATATTAAATATAGCCTATGACACTCACCGATAACGTAGCGTTCAACTGGTGAAAGAATTTTTAAATCGGATCAGTAGTTCCAAAGATTAGCCCCAACAGATCCATTTACAAACTTACAAACTTTACTTCTTTATAATATTAGTATAGATAAAATATAAATTTCTAACTAAAGTAAAGTGAGAGATAAAAATTTAGCTTGAACCGAGTTCAAGCTAAATTTTTATCTCTCATGAATCTTGGGCTTCTACAATACGTCACTCATTTCAGTTTTTGACCATAAAGCCCTGACTTCTTATTAATCTTTGGTCCGTTGAGTTGTTCAGTAATTCTATATTCCGAGAGAGAAAAGCCTACCGGCATTTTTATTAACAGCAATTTACCGACAGGTATTTTTCGGCCTGTAAATTACTTTAAACTACAAATCTTGATCTTCTAATATAATGTGCACCTTCTTCCTAATACCATACATTATTTCCTTTCCACTTACTTAGATAAATATTGTCAAGAGAACAATAATATTAGCTTTCATCTTTTGATATTCAAAGTATCAACTCATGTTAACAATTTCAGCGTCGTAAAGTGTGGGTCTCCTGCATGGGCGAGAGGCCTGCTGACGTGGACGCGCTGGGTCCCCTCATGTACTGGCCGTACCCTGGTCTCCCGGAGGTCTACTTCCCCTACGACAACACGCCGGGCTATCTGAGCCCCCTAGTTGCAGTGCAGCTGCTGAAGCCTAAATGTGAGTGATTCCAACTACAACAGATGGTCTTGCCATCAAGTTAAAGATCAAAATTGATTGAATTATATCATTGTAGATGGCTAACTTAAAAACACAAAGATCAACAAAAAATACTGCTTTTGTATTCATTGTCATTAGACAATGATTATATTCTGTTCGTCATATGCTTCCTGTAATGACAACCGAACACCACGAGCCGCTGAACTCAGCGGTCTGTCAGTCTGCAATTCTGACGTCATCGGTCTTGGACATATTCACTACCGGTGTATATTCCAACCTCAACAGCAGGGCTTACTCGTTTTTTGCGCAAAGGATCAGCCTGAGTATCTAACGCGAAAATGCAGCTAGTATTCTTACCACCATTCATCGTGGGCATGATTTGTGTAGTTATTAGGATAAGTTACTAATAAAACTATTAATTATATATTTTTTTATCGACTACAAGTTGACCCTTGACTGGTATCACACCTGATGTTAAGTGATGATGCAGTCTAAGATGGAAGCGGGCTAACTTGTTAGGATGAGACGAAAATCCACACCCCTTTCGGTTTCTACACGACATCGTACCGGAACGCTAAATCGCTTGGCGATACGTCTTTGTCGGTAGGGTGGTAACTAGCCACGGCGATAGCCTCCCACCAGCCAGACCAAGACAAATTAAGAAAAATCGCAATCTGCCCCGCCGGGAATCGAACCCAGGACCTCCGTCATATAAATCCACCGCGCATACCACTGCGCCACGGAGGTCGTCAAATATATTATTAATATTTGTAGTATTAAATGTCCTTGTTCCAGTAAACCAAATCATCAACATCCGCTGCCGCGCTTGGGCCAAGAACATCATATACACGGACAGCCTGAAGGACCGCCTCGGCTCCACCCATCTGGAGATTATGATTGACTGAACATACATATCCTGTTATTACATTTATTTATTTACGTAATAAAGTGTAGAATACAAAACGATGTAATGCTTAAATGTAGGAAAATGTTGCAAAATGCTTAACCAGTAGTAAACAATGAAGAAGATGAAATCGGTAGCTATTTTAAAAATAGTAAGAAATATTTGCGACAAAATTGAGACTAGAAAACCAATGCGCACAATAGTGTAAAGGGTTCTTAAAGATGAGAATCAAGAATTTCATAACATCAATTTTAAGATAAATATTTTAAGAAAATATGTTATTACGGCTTAGTAATTGTGGGCATAATATGATGGGCAGATGTGTGTATTCGTAGAATTATGAGATTTCTTTAAAGAATTAAGAAAGTCGAGATTTTTAATGCTCATTTTCTCAAAATTCAGATCACTATTGAAAATTCAAGGCTCTGCTGTAAATTTGGTACCATCCTTTACATTTCATATACAAAATATTATTATTTGTTGTGTTCAGATGATCAGACTGTTGTACGTAATCCAAAATAAACAAATTTACCAATAGCAACGCAACGCTTTAGGGCTTAGGTTTAGAGTTTAATGTTACGGGATCAAAGCTTGATTAACTTTTTACAGCGCATTTATACTATTTAAAATATTGATATCTATATTTTTGTACAGTATTGAGATTAGAATTTAAGATTTTATACGAACTGGTAATGATCTGGTGTTAATGTATCTATTATTTATAAAAAAAAACATACAATATTAAACTTGATTTATAAGAACAACTAAATCTTGACATATAAGATAAGTATTTCAATTTTTGGAAAAAAAATCAGTTGCAAAACGGGTGTAATAGAAATCGAAAACTCCAAAAAATTTTTTTAAGAAAAAAATTTTTTTCAAGAATCTGCATACCTACTGAATGTGTTCAATTATGCTATATCCTTAAATGTGCAATGTACGTGTATTAAATGTTAAAAAAATTTTTTAAAGAAATTTCATTTTCATGTTATAGAAAAAAATTAAAAATTGGACTGCAAAAAAATCGGTCTTTTAGAGCAAAACCTTTAAGTTGCCTTAATTTAAAAGTTGTGCTCTAAAAACCAACTTTGCTGTCTTTTGGAGTAGCGTTTTTTTATTATTTTTTTATTTTAGTTTAGTTTAGACTTTTTAGCATTCCAAAATGGATCGGGCAAATGAAGAAACAGACGCGCGAAGTACATACCTTTCCGTGGTAGTTGGGTAAAAACAGACCAATATAGTAAAGAAAACCATTTAATTAAATAAAATTGACTATGCGCACAGGCTGCTCTGTTCTGTTCTGTCACTATTGGGGCTACTCCACCATGATCTCGATGTGCACGGAGCCGATGCCCTCGTGCCGGTCGTACTTGATGTTGTGCGCCCACGCGCGGCACTCGATGTTGATCAGCATGCCCGCTGCAGATATGTGACACGTCATTTATTAAATAAATGGTAAAGACATCAGACTAAGGGACTTCTGGTGCATGGGAATCCCCTATCCAAAGCGAAACGATATCTATCTTTTCTCCGAGCGTGTCGTCGTATTTTTTCTGGACGAGAAAGAGTTGTAGAGTTTTTTGTCATAGTTAGAAAGTTGTGAGGGAATTATTACCTCCATATTTATTTCTGCAGATAAATAAGTATTGCTGCGCTTCAGACTTGGTTGCCAGTGTAATTACAGTCCTAATTCATTACGCCCCAGGATGAACATAAGGTGGCAGTCGGGTATCAATCTGTGGAGGCACGTTATATGATGTTTCTAGCATAGCGAAGTGTTGCTCTGTTGATAGGAGCTATGGTTTTCCTCTTATGGACCATCTGTTGTATTAGCCAGGTGGGTTGCCAACATTTCTTAATAAAGTGTACCTTATTCTGAAAATTAGTAGGCGAAATACATACGACTATATGTATGACTATAGGAACCGATTAAGTTAAAATTTGGTGTCATATCACACAGTAATTGATATTTGCCTGTACCTAAATATACTCACTTTCGTAATCCTCATAAAACGAGTAGGTATAACTTTGACAAAGAGTGTTTTTATAGAAAGAGTTTAAATTGTTAATGGTAATTTTTTGTCTTACTTTTAGGCCTCTGCAAATGTACTGCGACTAGAGGGCTGAGGTACCCCTCCTGGTTGGTGTAGGGGAAGTAGTACCCAGGGAAGCCGCGGTAAGGCAGGTATTGGATGGGGCCGATGTTCTCCCTGTCCGCGGGGTTCTCGCCCTGACACGACACCCACACCATGTTCAACTGTAATTACAAGATCAAAGGAATTAGGTTCTCTCATATAATGATTCCTTTGAGCCCGTGAAGTTAGCTTTTCGAAAATGCACGCAGTTGCGCACGCGCACCAATATTATGACTTTGTTATACATCATACATACGTGATTCCTTTGTATAGAATATACCTATACTGTATTATATTTTAACTGTGTTTATGAATAGAAATAATTACAGAGGTCAGCTAGTTAATGAGTCGCTGTTACGATTTCGCGTAGAAACCGAAAGCCTTTGGATCTTGTTTCTAACAAGTTAGCTCGCTTCCATCTTAGACTCCATCAACACTTATCATCAGGTGTGATTGCAGCGACGAGTTAAAAAACTACGTATACTAAAGCCAAACTAGATATAAAATGTTTATACATTAGCATAAAATTTATCGCGGGGGACAGTTTCAATAATACCAGTGACAATATTCTCTCCCTACAGTATGTTAAATTAGAGAAGTGTTTTTTTTTAATTTGGAATCGTTCGTAAGTATCCAGTAGGTATGCTACTATTTAACCTGTGCCTAAATGAACGTAAACTCATCCCTGATGCTAAGCGGAAATGCAGCTTACTGTGGTAGATACGCGCTTTTAAACAATCTCAAAGCAGTCTTACTTACATAGTTTTTATCAAAAGCAGTCATATTCCTGATATGGTCCTTCAAGTCATCGGGCATAGCAGTGGGCAGGCTATCCGAGCTGTTGTAGAAGGCAGGCTTCCAGCCGAATATCTTGTTGAGCTTGAGGAACACGCAGGGGGTCGACTTGTGGTACGCGAACCCGTTCTCCTCGATGCACGGACCCCACGCGTTAACGTCCACGTCGCAGACTTTGCCCGCTGGTGGGGGCAGCTTGAAGTCACAGTTGTGGATGTTCTGCCCGGCGCCCGATTTGTTGGCGTCGCGTTTATAAGCTGTAAGGATGTTATGTAAAAGTTACAATTTTGAAATCTCCCAAAAGTCGTTTGAAGTCTTGTAATAACGATTTAAATGTTAAACATTCTTTGCATTATATTAGGGAAACACAAATATCTTTGCATTAGCTTGCTTAGCTGACTTAGCTTGCTTAGATGCGGATATAGAGTTCATACATGCGAATAAGCAGTGCCTACCATGACAAAGCCAGCAAAATGGTTATTTTATCCATAATAAAATCATCAATTACTAGCTATTCCCCGCGGTTTCACTCTCGCAGTTTCCTTTCCTTTCCACATTTGAGATAAAAGTCTATGTGTTAATACAGAATATAATCTACCTATATTTCAAATTTCGGCCAAATTGTTTGAGTAGTTGGGTAAATGAGTAAAACAGACGAGGTTATTATTATATTTTGTGCCTACCCTGCACAAAATGTCTGTGGGCGCCACTGGCTCTAACAATGATCATATTTTCATACAAACAAAAAAAATATTATAATAAATCTATTAGTTTAGTAGATGATGCTTAAGTTACACTGAAATCTTGTCAAACTTATACTATTTAGGGAAACGCAAATATCTTCGGATAAGTTTATCAGATCGTTATCATATATAGCTCCAAGTAGCGGTGTGCTTTATACATGCAATCAGCGTGTATGACAAAAGCAGAATAGGCACTAAGCATCCCAAAACTCTTGAGCTATTCCCCGTGGTTTCACTCTCGCAGTTTCCTTTCCTTTCCACATTCGAGATAAAAGTTTATGTTTTAATACAGAATATAATCTACCTATATTTCAAATTTCGGCCAAATTGTTTAAGTAGTTGGGGCGTAAATGAGTAAAACAGGAGGGTCTCCATTAAATTGATGAATTTCTTAAATGATACCATGGCGCCGTTTCTTCCTGTTAAGCTACATTTGCGTGCCACCCTGTGGGGTTCCAATTTGACATACTATTTATAATACTAATTTGACATATGTATAAATTGGAATGCAAAAAAAATGAATAAATGAATAAATTTCAATAGGTAACTGGACTCAACTAACTAACTATGTCATAGGTTTATAACAACATAGTCACTAACTTAACCAGTTGTTGAACCGCAGACGTTCAAAATTTGGTTCTCTTTAACCTTCAAAATATTGTTATAATTACATTTCAAAAACGTCGATAGCTCCTTAATCCAAAACTGGTAGCTGCTGGGCTCGTTCCCTCGGTACCAGATGACGCTGCTAGCCACTTCCGGTGGCGTGGGTCGGAAGCCCAGGCCAGGGTTGGTGCCGATGATGGAGCTCTCCAGCTGCCACTTAGGCTGCCTCGCGTCCAGCAGTTGGAGGAACGTCCACATGCAGATCGCGACCAGGATGGCCAGGGCAGCGTAGAAGATAAAGTAGAATAAGGAGATTTTGGCTGTGAAAAAGGTGAAAATAAAAATTTTATCATCAGCATCATCGTACGACAATTTTAATGAGGTCCCACAGAGTGAGGTATCGTCCTATCACCGTTAAGGCTTAAATTGGCGTTGATCTAGAGTAAGCCTTTCTTTCTGTACATTAAGTAAAATTAGAAAAATAAATTCTAATCAGTAAATTTTGTAATTGTTCGCGCTAATCTCCAAGGCAATTTGAGAGTGAATGGCAGCGAAGATTAAAAATTCATTCGCTAATATTATATCTGCGAATTAATCTAAGCTAAATATATTTTGCTGCGCTCTACGAAGCGAGTCTTTATTATTGTATGATCATAAGCTTTTCTTTAGCGATATCGAAAATAGTTAAAAAAGAAAGTTTGAATTGGAGACGAGAGAAAGAATTATTTATTTTAACATTTTTCATTAGCAAATAATACATGTGATCCGACATTTTTCAGGCCAGACATTTTGCATATCTAAATCTATCTATCTCTATTGGTGCAACAATATATACATAAAATTATTGTTATAAAAACAAAAAACCCGACTGCTTAGAAGTTATGAACTGAAAAGAGAAAAACAAGGATCACTATATCTGTATAAAATTCTAAATACTTTATGGTGCTGCAGGCGGGGACAAACGTAGTTTTGGCTACTAGTGCCGTATAATATCTTTCTTTCCCCGCAGGTTAAAGTAAAAAGCAGTCGGGATTTTTGTTTCAAAACGCATTATAATAATAATTTTATTTGAGACTTTTTAGTTTTAGTTTATGGTATAGAAATGAGACGGTACACTTAGTACACTTTTTGCCATTTTTTGTTAAAAAAGTAACATGAACATGATATGATATTTATATTTTTGGAATGGTCTTTTTAAAACGACCTTTTTCAATTGGTACCCATATTGCATTATAAGATAAGAGAAAAAAATACACACATCCTCGCTTTTTCCTCCAAAATTTAAAACCGCCATTTTGAAAATTTATATAGCCTATGTCACTACCACAATTTTTACAAATTCAACGACACCTCACATGTCAAAATCCGTTCAGTCATTAAGGCTGTAGCGCGTGCCGAAGAAATGGACATACATACATACATACATACATACATACATACGCTCGAAAAACATAATCCTCCTTCTGACGCAGTCGGGTAAAACACTCATAGAGGTGACATTTTTTTAATTTTTGATTTGGCGACGTTTCGACACTCTCTGCGAGGTCAACTTTACTACGAGGTACTTTATTGTAGCACTAGCAGTCGCCCGCGACTTCGTCCGCGTGAAAACCTCTTAGGTACCCTTCTAATTTTAAAGACAGACTTTCATACAAAATGTGTAAAGGCACATATAATGTGCTCATTCCCCGCTCCCCCTCTCAATTTAATATTATAATTTTTTTATAGTTTCCCGTGAAGCAATATTCTCCCTCCCCTCCCATGTACTAAAGGTCTACATTTTTGTTAAACATTGTATGACATTTCAGTACATTAACATTAAAAATATATATTTATGGCAAGCTGATGGGTATAAATTGATATTAAATAGTATATTTCACTCTTGAGTCTAGCCTTCAGAATAAACAAAAATAATTTTACAATTCGACACGCAGATAAAGATTAGCCCGTTTAAACAAACGAATAAACTCTTCCGTGTACTAAATAGATATTTGAACAAAGATCGAATTCTTAATTCATCATCGTATATATAACATAGATCTAAACTCCCCTCCCGCACGCGCACCCCCGCCTTGGTGACGCTCACTTCGCAACGCAGAAATAGTAATATTTTAATTTCGCCATAACTTCAAAACCAAACGTCCAATTTTAATCTTTTAAATACCAAATATTATCTACATAAACTGTACTTAGTGATGAAATAATTTATTTTGATAAGGATTAATAGCATGAGTAAAATAAATGCGTTTAAATGTAGTCCAAAAAAAATTAAGATTTTTAAATAAAAAAATGGTTGTTGTGCCTCACTCGACATAGATAGGTATAGTGTGTCGCGGACTTTTTTGTAGATATTTATAAGATCTCCAATTAATTAGAACATTTTATGGTTCTATCTTTTATAGTTTAGGCAGCGTACGCAAAATAAGTAACTTTTCTGGTTGATTTTTTACACCTTGTGTCCGAAAAACCCAAATATTTTACGGAACCCTATTTTTTTCCAAAATAAAATTTAGCCTATGTTACTCGTGGATAATATAGCTTTCGAATGGTGAAAGAATTTAAAAAACGGTCCAGTAGTTTTTGAGCCTATTCATTACAACCAAACAAACAAACAAACAAAGCTTTCCTCTTTATAATATTAGTATAGATAAAGAATAAACTAATTATCCTAATTCCTTCCAATTAGAAATGAAACAGATATAAAGACAAAAAGAAATAGCACACACAAGGAGTGAGTTACATAACGAGTGGCAGTAGACATCCAAGGTGAGGCGACAGACAAGACGCGGCGCAGGAAGCGCGCCGGGAATTGGACCATTGGCTCAATGAGCTCATTGCGACTTCCTGCGCGGCCGCCGTGGGCTCCGGCCGGAATGTGGACTGACCCTCGCCGGAGGTACACACCACACACCGCTGAGCCGACCCAATTAACATTACAACTAACTATACTCAATGTTGATTGTTCTATTCTATTAGCGATAAGACCACCAATTATATACCATTGGTTTTCAAGTTAATTTTAACCGACAAAAAAAAACGGAGGAGGTTCTCTATATGACTCCTATAATTTTTTTTTTATGTATGACCACGCATAACTTTTTACAGAGTTGTCCGATTTTGATAATTCTTTTTTATAAGAAAGAGCACACTTCCATGATGGTCCCATTGTCATCATGTTAGGATCTGATGATGATATCCTGGGAAAATTGGAGAAACTCTTCAAATTTTATAGGCACACTGCACACTGCAGTGATTTCGACTATTGTGTAAGTATCGGTAGCTTTTTGGCTACAAGTGCCGTATAATATACTATGACAGTATAGTACGAGTACGTTACGTGGCGATAAATCACTAAAAAGTAAGAAATAAAAATTTTTAAGAAAAAATAGAACCGAGCATTTCTAGAAGTCGGTGCCATCCAAGGTTTCTACTTTACGGACATTGCCTAGAATCCACAAACTTCTTTACTACGTTAAATAAATGTTCCGTAAACTTGCTGGCACCGACTTCATAGATGTGCTTAAGAAAATTAAAGCAACTAAATAACACAGTTACTTTTTTACTTTTTAGTTCGTTACCTCTTTGTAATTTTCTTTATATTGGTTCGACATATATATTTTATTCACAAATAGCGCACATTTCTACAGTATCTAATCTATGTTGTTTATTTTAATTTTTGACGTACACTAAGCGGCGCTTCGCAGGACGTGGTCCATGCATGCTCTGCTAAGTGTTCTTCTGTTTATAGGTCATGGTTCTCCATTTGCCATGACCATTTGCATAGCCCAACAATTTTTATTTTTACAAAAACTTTTTTTTAAACAATTTAAAATTACTCAGAAGAATTTGCGGGTCTCTAATTACTTGCTTTAGAGTTGAAATACGAGTAGGTTTACGTGTTCTTCAAAAGTAACGAATAGTAAAAAGGTATAAATAGAACCACCTCACAGTTTATATATATGAAGATGTAGTGACTAAAATTGATGAAGGTATGCTCGGGGGATTAACATCTAGTTAATAAATTTTAAAGCTTTAACAATACAGATTTAATTAGAGCATCAATAAAAGTGTTAGCAGGGGAAGGCCAAGGCGAATGTTCCTGAACCAGGTCAAGACTATAAACTGACGAACTTGTATGAAGATTAATGGAAAGGGAAAAGGCAAGGAAAATATGCAAGGATCGCAGTTAGTGCAAGGATGTGGTCTCTGCCTACCCTACAGTTGCTCTTTTTCATAAAAGGTTATACACAAAAATCAGTCATCAAGATTTTCCAATGATTCTACTTTTCTCTATGAGTTAATTTCTCCATAATTTTACCGAGTTTCGCTGTCGTTACAGGGTAGAGATTATTTTAAGATCCCTACAACATCTCTTCCTATTGCTTCTACAAACGAACTTAACTGCTTGTTCAGACGTGGTAGAGAATTTCGGTTTGTAGAAACAATAGGTAGGCATGTTCAAACTTAATAATAGTACCTAAGTTTATACACAAATTAATTTTATATAATTTTTTTTACTATTTTTGCTCAAAACCGCCGTCATTTTTCACATCAGAACTAAAGTACTCTTAGTATTTCTAGGTCAAGGGGCTAAAGTAATTTTATTTTTTTATTTGTTGTGTGTTTGGATCATTATACGAAAAACGTTTAATTCGTAAATATAATAATCATTCTAAAATAATGTCTCTTTAAAGACGAAAAAGATTTTAATGGTACGTAGAATCATTACAATTATTAAATACGGTCCCAACTATTTGATAAACATTTAAAATCAGCGATCTGTGGAATGCGTTCATTTTTCATTTGCGAGATGCGTCTACGAAAGGATCAAAGAATCAAAAAAGCAATAGGCACATTCAATTTCGAATTTCCCAATAAATTTAATTACTTTATTTTCTCGCAATCGTAGCGAAAAATAAACTGTAGCACGTGGGGCTAAATACCCATTATAACTTGGTTTCTATTTAGCGCTCTCGCCTTAAAAATACCTCGTATGTAATGGTTCTGTTTACCCCCTTTGCCCCTTCTACTTAGTATTTTTAAGAAATACTATTTCTTTGTTTAAATACTTCAGTGCGCGGTATGGAATATTTTTTTTTTATTGACTACAAGTTGGCCTTTGACTGCTATCACACCTGATGTTAAGTGATGATGCAGTCTAAGATGGAAGCGGGCTAACTTGTTAGGAGTGGAACGAAAATCCACACCCCTTTCGGTTTCTACACGACATCGTACCGGAACGCTAATTCGCTTGGTGATACGTCTTTGTCGGTAGGGTGGTCACTAGACACGGCGAATGCCTCCCACCAGCCAGACCCTGACAAATTAAGAAAAATATCAATCTGCCTCGCCGGGAATCAAACCCAGGACCTCCGTCTTATAAATCCACCGCGCATACCACTGCGCCACTGAGGTCGTCAAATATCCGTAAACCTTAAGGATTATCTCTGTTTGTAAACACTAAACGAGGGGTGCAAAACATAGCTTTACTCACACCAACTAGAAGCAGTTCTTCCGAAGAATTGCTTAGTCTTCGGGTTCCATATGAACCTCCTGAACTTCTGGCCAGCTGTCAGTGGCGGTTCCTTCTCTCTATAGTATAGGTTGAACCTCTCCAAGCTGGTGAGGTCTGACGGCCTCTTCTTGACTGTCATTTTGGCTTAACTTGCTTTTCTTTATCCTCTTCTTACCTGTGACAACAGAATAGAAATTGAAACCAGTCTTCTTTAGACCATTATTTCAAATAAATATCAAATGTAGCTTGCGTAAATATTTTTCACTATTTTCTAGCTTTTTATGTGGGAAAAGAAAATCGCTAGATGTTTCATTAAAATGAATTATCTCCGGATCCTGGACTATCGTTACAAGCAAGAAGCAGTAACAAAGAAACTTACTATAATATTAGTCGTGTAGTGTAGGAGTGAGTAGCAGAGAGTCCCGCCGGTGTCGGCGCGAGGGACGGTAGAGTGCAGGGAACTGAGCTGCGCGCGCGCCGCTGCCGGGATGACGGACGGTTTGCTGCCACAATGAGGCATCATTGTTTATTATCCAATGATATGTTTCACAAACAGCCAAGCAGAGGGTAACATGACGTTTTATACAGCTTGTAAACTAAGCCTACTTGAAATTAGATAGATAGATAGAAAATGAAATTAATGAGTTTCATACAAATTATGGTTTTTATTTTACTCTAAGTCTTTGGTATATTCTCAGTATCAGCTGTAAATCTCGTCTTATATAGGCCTTTGACAAAAGTCTGATGAAGACTAATAGGCTCTCTCTCTCTTTCTCTCAAAAATGCATATTAAAGTTCATTTTTGGATTAGATTTTTTTTTTTATCGACTACAAGTTGGCCCTTGACTGCTATCACACCTGATGTTAAGTGATGATGCAGTCTAAGATGGAAGCGGGCTATCTTGTTAGGAGTAGGATGAAATCCGAACCACTATCGGTTTCTACATGACATCGTACCGGAACGCTATATCGCTTGGCGGTACGTCTTTGTCGGTAGGGTGGTAACTAGCCACGGCGAAAGCCTCCCACCAGCCAGACCAAGGCAAATTAAGAAAAAAGGACCTTCGTCTTATAAATCCACCGCGCATACCACTGCGCCACGGAGGTCGTCAAGATAGTTTTGAAGTGATAACTTTTTAAGGGAGGGTAAACTGTTTTGTACGTCTCTGGCTTCCGTTTCCCACGCATAGTGCAGGCTCTTACTGTAACCCACAGCGTTAGCCGTATTTAAGTTAGCACTTCTGTCGGGCATCCCGAGACGCACACGTTTTTTGTTTCTTATAAAATTGTCTATCTACACTGTTCATCCAATCTATATTAGTAAACAAAATTAGTATAAAAGTTTATCTAAAGAAATAACATAGTAGGTGGTAGGGAAAACGGAAGCTAGAAAGTGTGTATTAGGTATATATACGGTCAAGAGATATCAACTACGACTACATTACTTACATTATTTATAAATTATATAATATTAAATAATTTATCTACCTAATATATAATACCTGTCGATATGTGTATTGTCCTATAATATTTTGTTCTATTTAATATTTATTACTAAATATTTTGTGTATTTGCATAAAGCCGTCCACTTGTCGTTCCTTCTAATTTGTCACCTTGCCATTAATAAAACCCTCTTACTGCAATCAGGGAGCACTTCAAATGTCCTGTGCACATATAATAGCATTAAATTCATCTACGACTATAATTAACAATTGTCTATAGGTAATATAATTTGACAGACAAGACAATCGAAAATAGCTCTTTCTTTCTTTGCGTTATGGCAATATGGAGAGATTTTGTCGAATCCACGTTATTAGGCGTATATTTATGGCCCGTGACAGAACTGGAACCCAGACTAGTATGGACTACAATCGTACCAAGTTTTGTTAAAATCCCTTTAGTAGTTTTTGACCCATGCGTGCACACACAGACAGACAGACAAAAAAATTACTAATGCATTTTTGGCATCAGTATCGATCACCAATCATCCTCCAATATTAATAAACCGTGGAAAATTGGAAAAAGTTTCATTAAAACATCAATTACTTATTAATAACAATATGTGGATGTGTTACCAAAACTGAATTATATAAATTCGTTTTGGTTTATTAAATAATATCTACATACCTAATCATGTAATTTAAAAAGGAATATCTTCCCATATAGATAGATAATGTAATATACAAACACATAGTAAGGAATATGTTTGTATAAATATTTTTTAAATAAGTATATATTATTGGTATTCTTTATATTGGGAGAGCCCAGTGACCGACTTACATCTTGTTTCAATAAATATATCGGGAAAACAGAGTACTATGTATGTAATACCAACTTTTATCAAGATACCTGTAGCCATTCTTTAGTTATTGATGGTATATAAACATCCACATAGTTCTATATAATAGCTATGTATATATAATGTCTATAAAAATAATAATAAGTATTTATATATAACATGCGTGCACGCACAGACAGACAGACAAAAAAATTACTAATGCATTTTTGGCATCAGTATCGATCACCAATCATCCTCCAATATTAATTTTGAATATATATTTAATGTACAGAATTTACCTCTCTGCAGATTTATTATAAGTATAGACTAGGACGGCCTTGGTTTCACTTGCGTAGTTCTCGTTCCTGTGCGAGATAAATTGTTCCCTATGTCTTGTTCTGATATTATTGTGACGTATCATCAAAATCTATTCAGTAGTTTCCGTGAAATAATATAATATTCATTCTCGTACATACAAACTGTCGCCTTTATAATATTAGTAGGTAAGGATGCAGAACGGATAAAATTGGTTACTTTCGAGTGAGTTTACAATGGGTCACCGAACAGTGAAGATGGCAGAAGGAACGTAGGGAAAATGACTCGACTAGTTAGTGCTGGTTTAAGGACTGTGGTCTGAACTTGGTCTCCCAGTGTTGTCTGAGAGGACGTCTAGGCATCGTCACGGTTGATAGAGTTCCTTCAAGCCTAGGGATAGACGGCATCGTAAAGCACAGTGTTATTCTTTCATCTTGTCAAATAAAACACTGCTCTCTAATTGCGGTTGTTCTTCCAATCCCGGACTTATAGGTCTTAACAATATAAAGACTTAATCAAGTAGCCAAGATAATCCACCAACAACTTGCTCCTCAGTATGGCCTTGTCGATTTTGAGGTGCCTTACTATAGGTACGACCCAGCGTCAGTTCTTGAAAATAGCAGTGCGTTGCTCTACCGGGATCGAACAATTATCACTGATAGGTACATTGTAGCCAATAGACCTGATATAGTGATAATTGATCGATTAACGCGCCGTGCAATGATTGTTGATATTACTGTTCCACATGATGATAATCTGGTGAAAGCTGAAAAGGAAAAAGTATCAAAATACTTGGACCTTGCTCATGAGATTACCGTCATGTGGAATGTTGATTCAACAATGATTGTTCCTATAGTCATTTCAGTCAACGGTCTTAAAGCGAAAAGCTTTGACGAACATCTTAAAAAGCTTTCGCTTAATTGTGGATCAAGGGTCGGATACAGAAGGCAGTAACTCTTGAAACGGCGCGTATTGTGAGGAGGTTCCTCCTCTGGAGCCCTGACCACCGGTTTCAAGAATTCCTGCCTTCAGTAGGCGAATGGATTTTTTTATAAATTTTAATAGTGTTTTTATAATTGTTTTATAAGCATTGTTGAAAATTTAAAAAGAAATGTAAATAAATAAATAAATGATAGATTAAAGAATTTATGGTTCACCAAAGGACGCCCACGGTTTTACCCACGTAGTTCTCGTCCCCGTGAGATCTGTTAATTGTAGCCTGTCTGATGTAAGCTATATTATTGTGAAGTTTCATTAAAATGTAATTAGTTTGTGCTTGAAAGAGTAAGAAATATCCATCCATCTATCCTTACAAACATTCGCCTATATTATATTAGTAAGCTAGATCTAAAACCCCTATTTTAATTTTGAAATACAAGGCGGGATTTCATTCTCCCAAACAAATCTGGCCACACTGTGCTTAATGTAACAGGATAAGTCCAGATTTTAGGAGTCATCACTTGATCTAATTTATCCCTACAGTCGGGCAACGTCTGCTTCTTGTATAATAGGGATATGAATAATAGAATTTTGTCATTGGTCATGTATGATCGTATCAAGTAAATCGTCATATTCTTTAGAAAACACCATTTCTTTATTAAATGAAACTCAATGTACTAATTGTATAGGTTTCATTTTATTTTTATACTAGCGGATACCAGCGACTTCGTTAAGATTACGAAAATAATAAATTATATTAGCTCACAAAAATTAACAATTTTCCCCTTTTTAATACATTTTCCCCTGATTCTATGCTCCTATTGATTGTAGCGTGATGTTATATAGCCTAAAGCCTTCCTCGACAAATGGACTATCCGACATAAAAATAATTTTTCAGTCACAATACCGCGTTCATACAAACAAACAAACACATCAGGTTAATATTATTAGTATAGACAAAGGGTAGTCAGGAGACGGTAGAGTTAGGGTAACAAAGAATAGTGGATTGTTAAACAAGGAGCTCAAAAGGGCCCACGACTGTTATGAGCTCCGTGGCGCAGTGGTGGTATACGCTGTGGATTTATAAAACGGAAGTCCTGGGTTCGATTCTCGGCTGGGCCAAGTAAAATTTCCTAAATATATCCAGAGATAGATCCAGGTCTGGCTAGTGGGAGGCTTCGGCCGTGGCTAGTTACCAACCTATCGACAATGACGTACCGCCAAGCGATTTAGCGTCCCGATACGATGTCAACAAAAAAACAAAAGGGTGGTGGATATATTCTACTTGTAACAAGTTACTTCGCTTCCATTTTAGATTGCATTATCACTTACTATTAGGCATTTTTTATGTGTATGGAGTGTTTATGTATATGTATATATGTGTGTGTATGTATATATATTATGTATGTTTGTGAGATTATATATTATTTATCAAAATCTATTTATTCCGTCTTAAATCATTTTCGCTTTCACTTCACAGTACCTATCATCACGGGTTGCCTGTAAGAGATTGCTCCAAGCAATAAGGCCGCCTTTGCATGCATTCATGTTTGTTGTTTTATTTTATTTTTTACTCTGTGTTTGTATATGTATTATGTGTGCAATAAAGATTTTCTTCTTCTTCTTCTACTATTAGGCAAGATAGCATTGACTGCTAATTTGTAGTGAATAAGTCCTGACCCACGTGTCGAACCCGAGACTTCACGATGTTGTCAAACAGGTCTGAACGATGAGTCAGTGTCATATTCAAAATTTATTACCTTTTCCTTATATCTCAATCATTGCAAAATAAAAACAAAAACTTTATTCGCGCCAAATGACTAATTGAAATGACGTTCGTTCGGGCTCCATACAAATCTCTTATCCTGAACATCGCATCGATTTATCTTAAATGGAGGTTTAATCTTGTTCCGCGAAGCGTAACGGGGTCGCATCGGTAATAAATCTTCCGTTCACAATGATCCGCTGATGGTTCATTTTTGAAAATTGTTGAAAAAAAGGAGAAATTAGCGTACACTTCGGAGTTTTAATCGTGATGTGGGCTAGTGGTGGCGAGCGATGTTCGCTTGGTTATCGATAAAAGCGAACTTTTCGTGTTCTTTTTTTTAAAAAAATATACAACCAGACAAACAATTGAAATCACATCTCATCGTAAGCAATGAAGCAAACTGTTTGTAAACATGTAATTTTGGTGTCAATAAATAATATTGTTATAAAAAACATCGATTTATTGCGCTTACGTTATCGTTAAAAGCGAATATAATATTTAAGATGTGATAACTTCTTATTGGAGGGTACATCGCTTCGTTACGTAACGCTGTACGATGCCAGTCTGTCTGGAATCCCTTCATCTCACACAAAAAGGCTACCGCTGGAGTTTGTCGAAAATCCCAATTTAACTCACTGTTCGTATTTAAGTTATCACTTCTGTCGTGTTGATGAGCTTGTTGCATAATGAGCTTGTCTTCAAGGTGCCTATTATTTCATGACTTGCCTTAAGACTGTGGGTACGACGTGTTCCAAGCAAGCATTACAACCCCTACTTACCCTACTTGTTGTTGTTGTTATAAGACATGTCCACACTTGTTGTTACAGTTAGGTGAAAAAATAAACTATCGACGACATTAGTATCTGCTGCGTATCGATATCGATACTCGTTGTGCGCACGGTCAGAGCTGGGCATCATTATAGCGGTACCGTAGTGCGCGCGAGATAACTCGCGTAGCCTCTTCCATCACACGACTCACAAATTACACTGATGCGTCAGGGCTGTGCCATACAGACTCTACTTATTTTTTGGGTTTGTAAGTATTAATATTCTCCATCTTGAAAAAAGTGAGGCCTGGTTCCATAGTGGACCCTTAATAGGTTACAATGGTAGTTCAAATAATGAATTTCGTTTGGACTCTGGAAAATTACATTCTACATAACTCAGACAACTGTTTGAAAGTTAACTTGATGATCACATTATTTTGAATAAATTAAAAAAAATCTATCTATAAATGTAAATCTAAATATACTATATAGTATCTATCTTCAATGAGAGTGAGACTACCATAACCTTCAGACTCAAATAGAGCTTTGTGACAGCAATATGCCCAACGGTAGGAGTTGTTCAAGCTCTATGATAGCTATTTCTAATAGACAGGATTTTATAAAGATAGTTAACGGAACAAGCTGTCCATTGTGGTTTATTTAAAAAATGCCTCGCAGAACATATTAGCTAGAAAACCTAAAATAATAATCAGATCCAAAAAAAATCGAATAGCTTTGTATATTTTTATTTCACACTTTTATTAAAATTAAAGTTCCTTGTTAATTTTATTGCACATATTTGTATGACACATATAGATAAGAAATAAATAATTTAGTGATAAAATATTTTAAAAATAACATAAGAATTAATTCTTTCAGAGGTGTAGCGCCAGCCCTACGTTTGGTCCTGCTGACCGGCGGGTATATAAGCGTGTCCTTGGCCAGCTTTTGGCAACTTACCCCTTGCTACCCGCACAGCCTTCGCACCTACAATATGGAGGGATTCCGGAACATCTGTTTTATTGTGAGTTCTTTAATTAGAATCAGAATTAACCTTATATAGTCGCTTAAAGAGATAGAATTTCTATTTTACCAACCTCCTTTTTGTGGTCTTCGTGGCTCAGTGGTATGCGCGTGGATTTACGAGTATAGGACCGAGGTCCTTGGTTCGATTCCCGGCTGGGCCGGTTAAGATTTTCTAAATTGGTCCAGGTCTGGCTGATGAGAGGCTTCGGCCGTGGCTAGTTGCGTCCCTACTGAGAAAAACGTACCGCCAAGTGATTTAGCGTTCCAGTAGTATGTCGTGTAGAAACGAAAAGGAGTGTGGATTTCTTCCTACTCCTAACAAGTTAGCTAGCTTCCATCTTAGATTGCATCGCTACTGACGATCAGGTGGGACTGTAGTGAAGGGCTAACTTGCAATAACAAATTAATAAATTTATTAAATTTAAAAATTATTAAAATTAAATAAATAAATTATTATTTGTAGTAGAATGATGGTTTCGAAATCTATTGTAGATAATTTCTGTTATTTTTTCGAGTTAATTTGTCGTCTTTAGAATAATTGTTTACGAAGGGAAACTTTTGTTTATATTTTATCTTTTTTTGATATTTTTTACACACATAAAATATAATTATATATGTGTAAAATATAATTATACATAATAATATCCATTTAATAATAATAAAAAGAAAACTTTAAGTGTCACTTATTTATTTTTAAATATTATTGTTTTGAAAAAGTATTTATTAAACATTAATAAGACTGTCTTTTTTCTAAGGCACTGTGTCTCACGACATTTAACGGCGTGACGTCCACGATCAAAGAGAGCCTCAACATACCTGAGAAGATCATCGGCGGGGTCATTGACATCGTGCAGAGCCACAAGAACAAGCCAGTCCCCGGCCAGCAGCCGTCCTACCCCCCAAACTACCAGTACCCACAATACCAGCAATGGAACGGACAATCCAACTACCAGAGTCAAGGCTACCAGCAACCGCAATACCAAAATCAACAGTTCCAAAATCAAGGCCAATACACCAATTACCCCCAAGGCGGTAACAACAATTTTCCACAAGGAGGCAACAGCAACTTTCCTCAGGGATCCAACAACAATTTTCCTCAAAATGGTAACAACAACTACCCACAAAATGGTAATAGTTTCCCCCAAAATGGAAATAGCTTTCCCCAAAATGGGAACAATTTTGGCAGCAGTAGCAGCAGCAGCAATTTTGCCAGCAACCAAGGTTATCCTGCAGGATCTGGGCAGTCATTCAACCAAGGTCAAAGTCAAGGACAATATCAAGGGACATATCAAAATGGCCAATCTTCTAATAACCAGCCAACTCAGTCTGGTTATTACACCCAAACTCAGTCGAACAACCAATATCAAGGCACAAATACAGGAACTGGTCAGTATACTGGGCAGCCAGGCTTCGCTGGCCAAGGTAATGGATCCGGTCAAACCAGCCAAGGATTTTACGTAAATGGTGTTCCTCAAGCTGGCCAAGGTACGCAAGGGCCAACATGTGTGTGCCAAGCTTGGACCAAGCCACCCCAAGAGATTTATGCTGATTCCCCTGTCACAGAGAAGAATGAAAAGAAAGAACCAGCAAAAGAAAGAATGCTTTGATTATAATAAGTTAGCTAATTAATTACTTATTTATTTATTTATTAATAGAAATAATCTGACACAAAATAAAGCAAGAGCCTCTGATATCGAACCCTCGTTATTTTATTTATTAAATCTGTTTGGAATTGGACTAGAACACGTGGTTTTGTAAATTAAAATGCCTTACGTCATGGAAGAAGATGAAAGACCATTAGAATGAAATTTGATATGACAAAAATTTTCGCAAGTATTTAGAGAATAAATTATTTTAAGCGCCCTCATTTACTATAACTGAAAAAACACTATAACTTCACTTAAAATGCCTTACGTCATGGAAGAAGATGAAAGACCATTAGAATGAAATTTGATATGACAAAAATTTTGCAAGTATTTAGAGAATAAATTCTTTTAAGCGCCCTCATTTACTATAACTGAAAAAACACTATAACTTCACTTAAAATGCCTTACGTCATGGAAGAAGATGAAAGACCATTAGAATGAAATTTGATATGACAAAAATTTTCGCAAGTATTTAGAGAATAAATTCTTTTAAGCGCCCTCATTTACTATAACTGAAAAAACACTATAACTTCAAATTAAATTACTCTCTCTTTGTGCGTCTCTTACGGTCACCTTTTAGGCCTGCAGCACCAACAAGGGCGTGTTATCGCTCACTTTGGAAATTGGGCTTTGGGCTGATTTAGATAATTAAACAGTTGGCGTTAAAGTATACGCCTCAAAGAATTAACAGGCAATTTCTTCGTTGAGTGAGATCAAGAGTTCATACCTTTCATGTATTATGAAAATATACTAAAATAACAAACAGCAGTAATAACAAATAGATACAGAACGTACTCGTACAATTTTTTTAAGTACTAACTTCTAAGTATGGCCGATCACGTTTTAGCTATTAAAATTATTATTAAATAAAGATTTGATCATCACATGTTTTTAAAAAGTTTCCTCGATCATGCTTTAATTTATGAGGATAAACTTACTTGTTTTTATGCTGTTAAAAGATAAAAGTAAAAGTTCTTATTTGTAATGCCTCATAATAATGTAATACTAAGTTTTCTTGTAACTGCTATTAATAATGGCAGGCGCTTAGTTTTCAGCTATTCTTTAATCTTTTATTCATTTTTATTGATTAATTAATTATTATTTATAGCTATTTTTATCATAATTTAAAACTTCTATTACATATTTTTATACCTTTATCTTAACATTGAATGCCTCTTTCTATTCAATTATTGCCAATCACTAAATGTCTTAATTTATACATTTATATTGGTGGTAGAGAAACAAAAGCTGGAAAAGCATTTCATAACTTTCCAGTGTATACGAGAAGGAACCAATCCAATTTTTCTTTTTTATTTATTACAATTTAGCCCTTGACTGCAATCACACCTGATAAGTGACAATGCAATTTAAGATGGAAACGGGGTAACTTGCTAGGAGTAGTATAATACCCCACCCCTTTCGGTTTCTACACGACATCGTACCGGAACGCTAAATCACACGGCGGTACATCTAGTCGGCAGGGTGGTATCTAACCACGGCTGAAGAGGAGGATTCTGGCGGGAGGACCAGATCTGGACCGAATTAGGAAAATCGTGTCTCACATAAATCCCCTCGCATTCTACTGCTACGGAAGTCTATTTTCGTGACCATGACAAGGCGATGTGAGAAGAGAATGGTGTGCTGTAAAAGAGTGTGAGACTATAATTGAGAAAGGGATGCTTAGATGGATTAGGTATGTAGAGTATATGGAAGAAGATTTATAAAGCGAGGGTGAATAGAAATGTTGGAAGGGACAGCCTAGGCGAATGTTCTCATATCAAATTCAGGACATAAAATGTGGTCAGATTATTGAGAGTAGAAAGAAGCATAGGAAGTGTGCCAGGAACGTGGCAAATGGAAGGATGTCGTCTCTGCCTACCCCTATGAGAATGAGGCGTGATGTTTAGTATGTATCTATGTATGTATGAAAAGGCCTTGCATTTTGCATTAATTTCTGTGTATATTATAGTTGTATCACAATCAAAGCTGTTACATAATACTAATTGAAACGCACCGTGACGGAAGCAGATTAATTGTGCGCCAGCGATGTTAACAAACGACATTGTGACTAATTAGAATTTTATCAAATTTTATCTGCGAATTGACTGACCTCGCGCTTTGTCCAACTGAGAATGAGCTGTTTATTCATATAATGGATGCTGTTAGCTAGATCATATCAAAATGGCTAAGCAAGCTTAACGTCAAAGAAAGTCTTGGGACTAGGGTTTTCAGTGGATGCTACTAATATAGTAAAATGTGAAAAGTATGTATGGGACGAATATCTTAGCATTCCATGGATTGCTAGTGCAGGTGCCGGGTCCATCGTGTGGCAGAGAGAAGAGTGTTTTCGACGACCTCCGTGGCGCAGTGGTATGCGCGGTGGATTTATAAGACGGAGGTCCCGGGTTCGATTCCCGGCGGGGCAGATTGAGATTTTTCTTAATTTGTCTAGGTCTGGCTGGTGAGAGGCTTTCGCCGTGGCTAGTTACCACCCTACCGACAAAGACGTATCGTGATGTCGTGTAGAAACCGCAAGGGGTGTGGGTTTTCGTCCCACTCCTAACAAGTTAGCCCGCTTCCATCTTAGACTGCATCATCACTTAACATCAGGTGTGATAGCAGTCAAGGGCCAACTTGTAGTCGATAAAACAAAAAGAACGCCGAACAGTGTCTGAGACTTGTGACAGGAGTGTAGGTTTAAAAGAGACCTCTTAGTGACGCACGTCATCACTCACCTCTCTGTTCATGTTATTCTCTCTTCCCAACTAAATTTGGATAGATCCTATTAGTGCAGCTGGTACTCAATCATGAAAAACGAATATGAATGGCAAAGTTGTAATGCGTCTTCGTTCAGAGTTAAACTTTGACATACCTTAACAATTTCATTTTCTGTATCTAAATGTTTTTTTTAAATAACACTGATTTTATGATAATGTCACTGAATACCTAGATTATGTAATAAAGGAAAGTCATGTTTGATTTCCTTCGATATTACAAATTTTTATATTTTATTCCTAAATTTTAATAAAAAATATCAAACACATCTTTGTCATATTATTCAGTATTAAAGATAAACAACATAATAGGTACCTACTCGGTATAAATAAGAGACTGGTAAATATTTACTTCTTTAGTTCTATTTATTATATTGCGAAATCAGTATTCCAAAGTAGGTGTCTTTAATTTTATATCGACGGTAAAACCGAGAATTTTCGTCCAGTTTTCCAAGACCCACCTCGGTCTCTTACATCGGGCAAGCAAGGGGTACGTTCGACCGGCCACAGCCTCATGTAGGTTCACTGCGCGCGCAGCCTTACGTAATCGTTACGTAAGGGGTAGCACGGGGTGGAGCGGGGTGGAGCGGGGTGGGGCGGGGCGGCGCGGGGTAGCGGCGGGGCAGTTGGGGCGAAGCGGCCGGCAATCGATTCCGCACCGCAGTCCGCCTGAACGCTCGACGATGGCAGACAAGAACAAGGTTGCTGAGCAGTACTATGCCCCGCCACCGGACCTGGGCAAATGGGAGGGCTTCAAGGTCTTCCTGTGGAACTCCGAGACGGGCCAGTTCCTGGGCCGCACGGGATCCAGTTGGGGTGAGTTTTCTTTTGTTATCACCATCCTTCCATACAAAAACTCATCATACAAGATCTTCATGTAGGTCATGAGCGTCACGAGAGGTCATCTGACAAATCGTTATGTTAGCATTTGGGTTAAGCCATTTTCTTTCATTACCACCATCCATCCATAAAAAAATCTCAATATGAAGTATTTTGGGTTATTATGAAGAGCCTTTATCCGTTTCTTCTTCATTTAGGGTACGTCATTTTTATTGATCATCCCATTAATCCATACAAAAAATATGTAATATGAAGGCTCTTCATGTAGGTCAAGAGCGTTCATTTCTTACGTCATGAAATTCGTTATTATTGGGGTAAGTTGCTTTCTTTGATTTCCATCATCCATCCATACATAAAATCTTAATACATATGAAGAGCTCATCCATCACTTAAGTCATAAAAATTGTTGTCATGGCAGTTAACGTTATTTTTAGATCAAGTAAGCTAAGGATTTCCATTTTCAGTGGAGTTTAAGTTTTCATTGTTATGTAATTCGTTTAAGGATTATTTTAACTGACACCATCTATTATTGATTCATATTTTGATCACATCGGAGGTTTCGGCCACGCCTGGTTACCTAACCGACGATGTAACCGAATCCTGTGGTCAGGCTGTAGGTTCAAATTCAAATTCAAATTCAAAATCATTTATTTCAAGTAGGCTTATTACAAGCACTTTTGAAACGTCAAATTGGACTATTTGTAGTGACTCTACCACCGGCTCGGAAGGCAGGCCCTGTTGAGAAGAGCCGGCAAGAAACTCAACAGTTGCTCTTTTTATAATATTATCAATTTTACAATATTAAGTGTGTTGTTACATAAAGTTATTTATTTTATTTCCTGTGTGAAGTTGAAAACCTATCCAATTGGATTTGAACATCTTTGTCATTTAAAAATTCATCGATAGTATAATAACCCTGACTCAGTAAGTGAGTTTTAATACATTGTTTAAACTTATGCAATGGCAGATCTAAAACTGAATTGGGCATCTTGTTGTAGAAGAGTACACCCAATCCTACGAAAGATTTTTGTACTTTTCGGAGGCGATAAGCTGATATGACTAACTTATGTCCGTTTCTAGGAAGACGGTCGTTTAAATCCTTTTTCTGTTTATACATATTTAAATTTTGTTTAACATAAACTAGGTTATTGAATATGTATTGACAGGCTACTGTAAGAATTCCTATTTCTTTAAATTTTACTCGAAGGGACTCGCGTGGTTTAAGTTTATAAATCGACCGAATTGCTCGTTTCTGAAGTATAAAGACAGAATTTATGTCAGCAGCCTTTCCCCACAACAAGATGCCATAAGACATCACACTGTGGAAGTAAGCAAAATAAACCAGTCTAGCTGTTTCTACATCGGTAAACTGTCTTATTTTTCTCACTGCAAATGCTGCTGAGCTAAGTTTAGCTGTCAGTGACTCTATATGAGCGCTCCACTGAAGTTTACAGTCCAAGGTCACTCCTAGAAAGACTGTAGAACTCTCCATTCTTAGCGTTTCACCATTTATCATTAAAGACTTATTTATTTTTTTTACATTCGGTAAAGAAAACTCAACACATTTAGTTTTCTTTGCATTTAATAGTAAATTATTAGCAGTAAACCAATGCGACACATGCGATACAGCACGGTTTACATCGTCAAAGTCACTTTTATTTCTATCAGTTTTAAAAATTAAAGATGTGTCATCAGCAAACAGTACAATTTCACAAATGTCGCTAACATGGTATGGTAAATCATTGATATACACTAAAAATAGAAAAGGACCCAAAATTGAACCCTGTGGAACGCCCATTTTAGGAGATGAGCCACGTGACTTTATATCATTAATGCATACCGTTTGAGTTCTATCACTAAGATAAGAGGCAATGAGATTAAGTGCAACATTTTTAATGCCATAGTGGCTTAACTTAAGCAAAAGAGTTTTATGGTCAACACAATCGAAAGCCTTGGACAAGTCACAGAATACGCCAATAGCATTCTTAGACCTTTCCCAGGCATCAAAGATGTGTTTTAATAGTTTAGCACCTGCATCAGTAGTATTGCGACCTTTAGTGAAACCATATTGGTCAGGATGAAGTAAGTTATTTAAGTTAAAATGACTAAGCAGTTGATTTAAAACTATTTTTTCAAAGACCTTACTTAGTGTTGGCAATATTGAAACCGGTCTGTAATTATTGAGATCTGCTTGGTCGCCTGATTTAAAAAGTGGAATAAGTTTTCCATGTTTCATTAGGTTTGGAAAAGTACCTGAGTCCACACATTCATTAAAAATAACAGCTAAGTGTGGAGCAATGATATTTATAATATTAGATATTACTTTTACTGACATCCCCCACAGATCGCCAGTCCTCTTTGATTTAAGTAGTTTAAATGTTTTTATAATATCATAAGCAGTTACATAATTAAATTTAAATAGAATGTTGCACTCTTTCACATTGTCTCTTAGTAACCTCTGGGCTGACGTAGGAGATGAATTTAGCGAATCTGTTAATAAGATAGGTACATTTTGGAAGAAGTCTTCAAAAGCATTAACAACCTCGTTTTTATTGTTTATTTTTTTATTATCAACAATTAATTCATAATTCATATGGCGAGGTTTAACTTTGCCAGTTGCGTTATTTATTATGTTCCACGAGGTTTGTATCTTATTGTCAGCTCTAATTAGTAACTCTTTCATGTGTATGGATTTTGCATTAATACATACGCGTTTGAATGTTTTTGAATAATTTTTAAGAAATTCCGAAAATTTTTGACTGTGATTATACTGTTTTTCATCATACAACTCATACAATTTATCTCTACTTTTATAAATACCTACAGTAGCCCAGTCACTGAACTTTAATTTTTGGCTTAAATTAACACGTTTTAAATTGAATATTTTAGAAAACTCACTGTCTATTGTCTCAAAAAGTGCACCAAAAATAATATTAGGGTCACGATTAACAAAAGATAGACTTGGAATTTTGCTACAAATTACGCTTTTGAATCTCTCTAATTTACCTTCAGTTATTGGCCTGAAGTTTAACCATTGGTTGCTCATGGGTTTGTTGTTTCGAATAGTGATAAGTTGACCGCAATGATCAGAGCTTAATTTGTTAATTATCACCTTGTCAACTATATCAGTATTGTAAAATATATTATCTAAACAAGAAGCTGAAGTGGCTGTAATTCTAGTAGGTTCATTAAAAGCGTGTCTTAAATTAAAACATTTAAATAAGTTAAGAAACCTTAGAGACATTGAGTTTACTTGTAAAATATCAACATTAAAATCACCACATATCAGTATTTTTTTAGTAGAAGTACTCAATCGCTTCATCACCTCCTCCATTGTCTCCTCAAAGTAATCATAGTCCCCAGCAGGTGGGCGGTACACGCACACTACAACAAATTGTTCCAACTCCACACAAGATAGTTCAACAATGCGTTCAACAGAAAGACCAACTATATCTTTTCGATTTTTACATTTTAGGTTGTTACGTACAAAAATTAGAGATCCACCATGAATTGCAGTCGTTCTGAAGAACACACTTGACAATAAAAAATTATTAATATTAACTGCTAACTGTGAGCTAGTGAGCCAGTGCTCTGTAATACATAGAATATGCACATTAAATTTTTAATGTGCATATTCTATCTATTGTGTTAATTCTGGAATTTCGCATCTTCTAAGAAATTTTCAGTAAAGTTCTATGCTGTCGATTCTGGTAACTGTCATCAACATCAGATTGTGATATTTAACGAGTGAAACATAATCATCCTATGTCTTGGAGTAGAGTGGCGGGTTTACGCTCCATATTCTGTCTCCTGCAACGAGAGAGGTCTACCCCGTTAGTGAGCTGGTGATGATGTAGGTACAGCTGAAAGGTCTAGAAACTAAATCTGAATGTTCTTGTAACTGTTTAAGCACTTGTTTAAACAATGTGTAATTGTTTTATGTTCTTATTTTGGAAAAACAAACTTTGAATTAGGTCAGTTAATCGAATATTATCTTCAAATGTTATGGGTTTTAGTTATCTATGCGACATTTTGCGTGCGCAAAGGAAATCAGGTCTGCGTCTGAAAAACGTTTTTCATGGCCTTGGGGGAAGGCGCGTACTTATGAATTGAAGTTAGCGCTGACAAGAGTAGACCGGCGGTCGAGTTACTACTTATTGACAGTCTTGACATCTCAAAAATAAAAGCCTACGTAAAATAAATTTTCATTTGATTTGATAGAAGTGACAATTGAATCTAAAAGATCCTACATTCAATTATTGATTGTACTTTGGCCAAAAATAGTAATCAGGTTTTCTTTCCTCTATAACTATCGATAATTTTCAATTGGGAAGTCATGAGGTGGAGTTGGATGAAGTTTGTACTTAACCTTATGTCTTATGTATACGAAGAGTTTGTGCCACGTTTTCGTCCAAAGTTCAAAAGGTCATAAAGTCAGATACTTGTTCGTTAATTATACTCCTCTTATGACAGCTTAGAGGCACTCTTCTTATTTTTCTTTGAGTGCCTCTTCGACTTGAGAAGGTTGACATCTTCGTAAATTCCTCTCTATCTTTCGCGAGGCGAGATAATTGTGCGGCACTCGCGATTCTGGTCCACTCTCTGATATTCCATAACCAAGACTTCTTTCTGCGACCAACGCCTTTCTACCGGCAACGTTTCCCATCAAAATGTGTGATAGCAGCTCGTATCTCTCGTGTCGCAGCACGTGCCCCAAACAACTTTTCTTATCTTGACGGTCTGCAAAAGTTCACGATTCTGATTCACGCGGCGCAGAACTTCGACATACGTCACTTTATGAGTCCAGCTGATGGCCAGCATGCGTCTAAACACCCATATTACAAATGCTTCTATACGATTACGTAGAAACACTCAACGGGTACCTGGTGGAGAGAGCGTGATTAAATCCAAAATTATGTTTCAAAATATGTTCAGTGGCTTTCATTCGCTGAAAGGGACTGAGTTAATGAATACAATTACGAATACTAAAACTCAAGGCATAACTTAGGTTATGTCATATTTCACCTTTCACACAAAAGGGGACGTGTGGGAAGAGGTAGAGACATCACCCACCATGCTAAGTCGAAGTATTCTGGTGAGCTGGTGGTTAATTACTTCGATTAGTAAATATTATTATCAGTCGTGGTTTGCAATGACCAGATCATGTTCAGGTCAATGATCTGTTGATAATCAGTATCATTGTTTTTGTTATTTTATTTTATTAAATCATTACTAAATAGTTATTTAACAACTGTAATAAAATGTAAATATGATAATCCAGTCATAATGACGGCCGAGTGACGCAGTGGGTAGTGACCCTGCTTCTGCGTCCTAGGCTGTGGGTTCGATTCCCACATCTGGAAAAATGTTTGTGTGATGAGCATGTTTTCCAGTGTCAGTGTGTTTATCTATAAATTATAAGTTTTTATGTATAATATACTCAAACTCAAAATATCTTAATTTGATGAAATCTTTATGATTATTTTGAATTGTCAATTTTTAGATTAAAAATAATGGTGATAATTAAAGTCGGAACTTAAAATTAAAGCTACGCGGGTTCCAAACGCAAAGGACATAGGTAAAAAATGTATGGAAGTCTGCCCCAGAGATGCCCAGAGATGATATATATGTTATTATATAGTACAGATCTTCTATTTAAATAGCAATAAAGTTACTTGTAGCTAAGCAGTCGCTGATAAAAGTTATGAAGGTTTATAAAAGTTGACATTTCATACTACGACGTCGAAAAATCGATTGAAATTCTTATATTTTTGAAATATTTTCAAGTGATTGCTATGAAACATGGGTAGTTGTTTAAAATTCATTGTGTATTTAAATAAAATAATTTAATATGAGCATACGTTTGGACAGCCTGGGGCAAATTATGGCAATATATACTATGCTGTGTTACAGTTTGGATGGCATGGTTGTCGGTGTAACTAAATGAGACTCAAATCGGGTCCTTCCATTACCGTTGATGGACCCAGGGCAGCTCTTTGTTGGAGGTCTTCCTTGCACGTCCTGCAAAGGCTCTGTTTATAGGCGCCGATTTTCCATTCACTGTCAGGTGGACAGTTTGGAACGTAAATTATTACTATCACTGTCACACTACTAATATAAAGGCGAAAGTTTGTTTGTTATTTCTTCTCAACTATCACTCTTATTAATAAAAAATGCATAATCTACACATCATGCTTCGTTACACTCAGTCTAGTAACTATCAGAGAAACGAAGTTTTATCAGCGTTGAAAGATCGTTATTAATAAACATGGAGTTACTTCCGACTAATGACACTTTTCTTAAGCCGGTATTAAGGCGTACAATATGGCAACCCACATTTTTTAAAATTAAAAAGAGTGTGTCTATGAATGAATAAGGAATGAATTTAAAGCTTAATTACCCTATTTTATCTGTGGTTATGACATAAATGACATAAAAATATTTTTGATATATTTTTTATATATAATGACATAAAAATATTTTATCTGTAGCTATGCCCAGTTGGCACAAATGACATAAAAATATTAATTGTATGGGTATGGAGTAAGCTAATATCCTGGATTAACACATAGGCCGCAGTCCAGAAATTCCCACATGAACCAGGACTACGCAGGTGAAACAGCGGGCGTCCTCTAGTAAAAAATAATAATTACCCTGGATAGTGTGTCCACTGAACTAGGACACTGCGTCAGAAAGAGGGTAATGTTTTTCGAGCGTATGTATATAATTATGTATGTATGTATGTCCATTTCTTCGGCACGCGCTACAGCCTAAACGGCTGAACGGATTTTGACATGTGAGTTGTCGTTCAATTCGGCTAAATTGTAGAAGTGACTTAGGCTATATGAATTTTTAAAATGGCAGCTGTAAATGGGGGAAAAAAGGGGGGACGTGTGCATTTTTTTCTTTTATCTTAGCAATATGGATATTAAATGAAAGGTCGTAAAAAGACCATTTCAAAAATATAAATATCATATCAAATTCATATTACTGTTTTAACAAAAAATTACAAAAAGTTTACCAAGTGCACCGTTTCATTTATATTTATATTCTATACCACAAATTAAAACTAAAAAGTCTCAAATAAAATTATTATTATAAAAACAAAAAACCCAACTGCTTAGAAGTTATGAACTTAACGAGGATGACTATATCTATATAAAATTCTAAATAATTTATGATGCTGCAGGTGTGGACAAACGTAGTTTTGGTAGGTGTTTCTTTCCCAGGTAGTAAACTATTTTGTCCACGCCTGCAGCACCATAAAGTATTTAGAATTTTATATAGATATAGTCATTCTCGTTATGTTCATAACTTCTAAGCAGTTCGGTTTTTTGTTCTTATAATAATTATTTTATTTATGTTTGACCACGCATAACTTTTCAGTGTAGTCCCATCTTAATAATTCTTTTTTATTATTTTACACGTTTAATGTTAAAAAAGGGAAATAAAGTATAAAGTAACATTATAATAGAGTGAATTAATTAGTAAACAATATCGTAAGCGAGTATTAGATACAATCAGTTTGTTCTACTTTAGATTAATTTGCTACAATTAATCGAAGCTAGGGTTGGCACTCGGCACTATTTGTTAGAATTTAAATATAGATTCCTCGTTCTTGTGAGCGCTTGGATAAGGATATTCCCCTTACTCTTAATCTATTTCATATATTACTTAATTATAATATTTTACTTCAATCTTAAGCAACGATAAATACTTAAGAAAAATAACGTTAGCAAATCATAACAATGGCTACTATGGAATACTAGTGACGTGAAGTGCTTGTTCCGTCAACTGTTACTGTCAACGAGGTAAAGTTAATAATTTGTTGAACACGTTAACATCGGGAATTTAACTAACACAAAACAATGTCCATGCAAGCTTTTGACCAAAATAAGTCATGAAAATAGACCCATTCGTTTAAGACTTACGATGCCACAGACGCACAGATATTTCAAACACCCCACTATTTTACTTCGGGGGATAAAATGACAGATTCAAAACACTTTTGAATTATCGTAATTCTGAAGTGGTACTTTATTAAAAGCTCGTAGCAGGTGTCAACCCTACTTGTCCAAGATGTGGGCCACCAGTGCGAGGCGCCACGGCGGCTGCGCGCGCCTCGTCCTTCGCTAGATCGATCCAAGGACACCCTACACCCTGCACCCTACACGTTCCGTGCCAAACAGCTATCTAAAACATCCTTAGGGTGTTTAGCACTCGGATTAATTATAACAATATATCTAATAATCTTATTATATTACTGATACTTACAAAACAAACACTATTTCGGAGTTCGTCTAATATGTAATAGAAGTTAAAAATAATAATTTATTAATATTGTAGATCCAAGGATACCGTTCCCCGCTCCGTGCCAAACGGCTATCTAGAACATCCTTGGGTATTGAGCACTCCGTTTACTTAAAAAATAATTATTAATAATTATTATAGGACATTGAACCCTTCGCTATCTAGCCCCAAAGTAATTGCCCAGCTTTTGTGGTTAATTATTATAACATTATTTCTATATCTTGTTATACCTACCTATAATATTACCTACAACTTCAAACAGAGGCAAAGAGTTAGTTATGCCATTTAATTCCAGAATAGTTAAATGGATCTGACATTTGGCGTTACATTGCGAAAATTTATAATATAGGTATATTTATTTCTTTTGCTATCTTCAGCGAAAAATCAACTAAGCCTAGCAACAAAGTCACCCAGGTCCAATAGAACACTCTCAACGTGAAACCGAAGCATCGTCAAGAGATAATGACACGACAATGTGCAATTTGTAGAGTCAACATTTCAATTAACAAATATTATTGGTAGAAGACAATGAAATAGATATTGTGAACGATGATCATTTAAAGGAGCAGAGGCCGTGTTCATTGTCGGCTCTTCTGTCGAACTTCTAGTGTAGTTGCTACAAACAGAAAAACGTGATGATTCAAAAGTGTTTGTATGTGAACCTAATGAATTTGTACTAAACTCATTACAAACAGACAAACTTGACGTTTCAAAGTGTTAAAGTAGTGTTGTATCTAAACAAACATGAAATACATAAATTCCAAATTGAATTTGATAATCCCAGGGGGATGGGACTTACCCAGGTAAACCACAGGTTCACAGTGAACAATAATAATTTTTACAAATTAAACGAACTGAACTTGATAAATCACGGCCTCCGTGGCGCAGTGATATGCGTGGTGGATTTATAAGACGGAGGTTCTGGGTTCGATTCTCGGCGGGGCAGATTGAGATTTTTCTTAATTTGTCTCGGTCTGGCTGGTGCAAGGCCGTGGCTACCACCCTACCGACAAAGACGTACCGCCAAGCGAGCGAGCGAGCAAAGTATCTACTCACTCGTTTCGATTGTCGTCTTTGCAATTATTCTTCCACCTTTAGTTCCGAACTTAAAAAAGCAAAACGTGGCTTATGCTCGTTTAAATCTTCAGCTAGACAGGCATTATATACCTATAGGAATTACCTAATACCTAACTTCAAAACAGACCAGAAACATTTGACAGTAGAAGGTAAGGGCATGAATTGTATCGGCACATGCAATCCGATAGTTTAGATTCAAATCGTGAATTTTAAATTAACTTTCATTACTTGTTAGTTGATTGTCAGCTGACATAATCATCAATTTCATGTGGGCGAAAAATGTCAGATGTCTACTTTTAGGTTTTTAAGTAATGGCGAAAAATCACTTTTTTCCAACGCTTGTCAAGGGTTTGAGACATAAAAACATTTAGTTTCTATAAAACTGCATTTCACAAACCCAAAATACTAACTTGTATATAAGATTTTGATTTGAGATTTTATTTGAGTGGTCTAGTAGGAATGGATGCGAGAGTATACCTACCATAAAAATCACTCTAGAAACTACTTAAAGACCTTGGCTTGCCTAGAAATGCCGCAATCTCAGATCTCCATAATACAGTGGGTATCTAAAGCTGCTCTAGTAGGACCTTTCCGCAATTGACTATAGGCAGTGGGAAGAACACGTGCAGAGAAAGTGAGTGTTATTCTCGTCACAAAGAAATCACTTTCAAATCAGAATTCTCGGGCTCTGTTCGGAATTTTTCTCTCTGCCACTTGCTGAACCCGACACACGCACAGTGAATCTATGGAATGCTAAGATATTTGACTCGTAATTTTTTATAGTGTCTAAAATTTATTTGTTTGTTCTATCATTTTTATCTTGATGTAGACAGAGAATAGTAACAACGCGTGCATCTTAGGATACTTTACATTTAAGTGATAACTTAAATATAGCTAGTACGCTGCCGTATACGCGAGAAACAAACCAGACACGCTGACGCCGAACAGCGTTACGTAACAATTCACTAATTTCAAAAATCTTTGATATTGCAATTATGCAAATTATGGACCTCGTATTAAATTCTGTCAGTAATTTACCTCCGGTTCTAAATTTATACGGAGTTTGACAATGCTGTTTTACCTGTCCTAAAATAGTCAACTGCTGGGTTGAGAAGCAGCCTTCCAAACATGTAAAAACACAATCTACTCTAGAGGGCGCTGTATCGTTTTACATCGGTCACAATTTTAGCAGTTCCAAAGATAGCCATAAACAAATTTTTATGATCATTGCCTTGTAGTCCCAAAACTGCAAACAAAAACTGATTCATGCAGCTTAAAAATAGGGAGGTTTTTCATTGGTCATGAAGGTATATCGCTAGCTCGTGGTTCTTTATAAGTCAGTGAAGCTTTTGTAAATATCCCCCGAAGGCTTGATTAATTCCTGGAAACGCACAGTTGGAATAAATGGTTAATTGGGTGACTAACAAACTTTGCTCGCTTCGGGCTGCAAAGAATTCGATAGAAACTCGTAAGTATGTATGTCTGTGATGAGTGCAATGACGTTAGCGGAACCGATCGATGCATGCCACGTTCGGCTGCATGATTTATGCAGGTGTTGCGCGGGTCACGGAGGATGCGCGGCGTGGTCGGCCTCACGCATGCGTGGTACGAGGTGGTGCATGCCTCGTGCGACCTATCTGCGATATAGTCAATCTATGCCAGTAATTCCGATGGATTTGGATGTAGTTGTAAGATGTAATGTACCCACTGATGAAAAAGCCGCACATCACGAAAAACATCTGTTTATTAATTCAATACATGATGCAACATATGAAAGACACGTTGGCCAGGCTGTGTTAACTACAGAACAAAATAAGCGTTACTGGTGTTGACATTCCAATACATTAGGTACACACAAAGGCAATATCAACTTCCATTGTACGCGGGAATCCCGAATGAATCACAATTATTTGGCTGGCCCTTTGTCTGTGGTTTCACTTACAGTGTACGAATACATTTGTTTTTTCTACGGTTTTAGATGACCCAAATCCAACAGAAATCAATTACTTATTTTAGCTTAAGTACTTTCTGAAACCGAAGCATCCTCAATGACTGTTGACACTGTAGAGTCATTTATAGAAATAGCGAAACAATTTACTCTTCTAACGCGAAACAAATTTATTTTTCTAGTTGGCACTATACTTTTACATGTACTGTTTTTCTAAATAATATACGGTATAAATATACGATTCTACTTTTTCCGCAAAAAACCGTCATTTTCAGCGGATTTACACAAATACCTAAATGCTGATGAAATTTTACAATAATACAGTTTACTTATCAGAATAGCACACAGGTTACATTTTATCCCGAAATTCCCACGGGAATGAGAACTACGCGGGTAAAACCGCGGGCGTCCTCTAGTTCATTGTTTTCCAATCCTTTTCAGCCACGGACCCCTAGGGAATAAAGCATAGTTTTCATGGACCCCTAGGGAATCAAGTATAGTTTTCACGGACCCCCTTAATAAAATAAAAAGTAAGCGTAGCGATTACGAGACTTATTGCTAAGTAAGCAGTAAGCAGTAAGTCGATTACTAGACTTGTTATCATTTATGGATGGTATAGAAATGACACTGCGGACCCCCATACACATACTCGCGGACCCTCAGGGGTCCGCGGACCACAGGTTGGGAAACAATGCTCTTGTTAACGCGAAAGTTGGTATGGATGGATGATTGTTACTCTTTCACGCAAAAACTATTGGATTATTGTAATACACCAGAAAAACACTTATGCTACTTTTTATTCCGAAATTTTTACGGATACGAGTACTACGCGGGTTAGACCGCGGGCGACCTCTAGTATTAGTGGATCCTAAATGTGGAATAAATTAAGTATATAAATAATTATCATGTAAAGTCCCATGAGGAAATCATAGGCGTTTCATTCTCAACGAAGTTACCAAACCGAAGCTAAAATTGTCCTACTCCTTGATAGGATGCATCGGTCGTTGTCTTATGGGCACAAATTGATCCAACATCTACTGGTGGAGCGGCCTAGTTCGCTCCTCTAATTAGTATCGGCTTAATTAGTACGCGAGTGTCAACGAGTACTGTCCTATTATCGTGTACTATTAGAATGTTGCTAAAAACTGTTCAGATTCTATTTATGGATCAATGGCGTTATGGTGTTATCTTTTTTAATATCCATATCTAAAGATACACATATTATAATTGCCGTGTTGGTTTAAGGGTTATTTTGCGATATTCCAGGCCGGTGAGTCCCACATACGCCCTGGGAGGTACCGCAGTAATATTTGTGATATCTCTGAGAGGGATTTCCCAGCGGAACAAAAATATGTTATAAGAAAGGAAAGTCCTACGACACCTACCTGCTTACCCTTCGGGGACCTGTGGGTGGTAGTGGCGGGGATGTCTGATGATAGATGGAGCTTAGAGATATTGGTTGAGGTGCTCTAGTTCCGGCACGTCTCTAGTGGGTGTTACGTACCAAACGTTGCGCCCGAGGTGGGTCTCCTTCAGCGGACATCTACCGACGGACAGAAGTTCAGGCAGTGTGATGGAACTTCGTGGGATATTAGTTTATAAGAGTACGATATTACCTCAGTGCCTGCCCGTGGGGTAGCGTAATATCGGATCTATACTAAAGCCAAATTCGATTGAGAATGCTTGTCAACAAACAAATTAAAAAGAAGGTAGAAAATGCAACACATTTTATGCCTAATATATTTAAAATTATGTTTTGTGCTTTTAAAAAATCTTATTCAAAAGATATTGAATATATTAATTCGTTTTAAGCTTACTAATCTAATTTATTGTCATGAATTCGTCATTAACAAGCTAATTAAAAAAAATAGTTGTAAAATGACTAGTGATTTCTACCTCCATTTTTAATTTGTTTGTTGACAAGTATTCTCAATCGAGTTTGGCTTTGGAATAGATGCCCTGGGTTAGGTTATGAAATATTGAGTATTTCTTTCTTCGTAAGTTTCTCAGTAGGTTTTAGTTATCGAGTTGGGAAGTTAACGATGTTACATGTACGCTTGCAAGAGCACATGAAGCCGTTGGTACTATTGACTATCATCAGTATATTTAGTAATAATGACAGAAAGCTTTGGCGTATAATACCAACTTACCAGTTCGAGATGCTACTTATTGGAAATATAAAAAATGTTTCTGTCATCCTCTTGATCCGAAAGCTATCTGGCTAAATTCTAATGAGACAGTTACATCCAATACCAATTAAATAAATTTGAGTTACTCTGTGTCTAAAGACTTCTCTGCTGACTAAATTTTGATGGCCTTTAAAAGAATCTATGCACATATTTTAAAGACACAAAGTTATTTTTGTCTAAATAGATCAGATTATGTCAATTTATGATGTCATACTCGTGCTGTTTATAACTATTCTAGTAATAAAGCTGCAGAGTTTATCTATTTGCTTGAACTCGTTAATCCTTGGAATTACCAGATGGATTTGAATCATGTCTTTTGCAATTCAGATCAATCATGGAAGTAGGTGATGTGCTGTTTATCGTAACGATACCTTTTATATTAAATTATAAGTTTGCTCTTCACTGCGATCATCCCTGATAACGTTGAAGACTAAAATGGTAGCGAGTAAATTTGGAAGAGGTACAGCTATAAATCATACCTCTTATTAATGGTTTATACGTATCCTTCTGGATTTCTAAATCGCTTGGCGATACGCTTTTGCCAGCACTGGACGGGTGGTAACTAGCTATAATCGAAGGTTCCCACTGTTAGACTTGGACCGAAAATCTTAATCGATGCAACCAGGAATCGAATTTAGAACCTTCGTCTTGTAAATTTTTCGCACGTACCATGGAGGCCATCAATGATTTACTCCATCTTCCAGCCAGTTCCACCAGCGTAGCTCTGGTCTTTCTTTTATTCGCTGAGTTGTTTAACTGTTCTTTAAACTAGTCCATTCAAGCTGAGTTAGTTAAACTATAGTATAGTTAACAATTAACTCTCCTGTTAACGTTTTTTAAACATCGCATCTACCCTCATACCCACCACAAATCCGATTACACGTCGACGCAATATTTCTTGGTATATGTCTCTAATAGCATTACGAACACAGAAGCTTGGAGTACTTGCTTACCGTGTATGGAATATGATATCTATTGATTTTTACCTCTTGAACTGATGTTGTTTATCTTTATTACTGGGAGCTGTCGGTCATAATTTTTATCTCTATTGCTTTTTAAATTAACCAGCTTACTAACTCGTAATTACGCGGTAATAAATTAAACCTAAACTAAAGAACGGAAAGAAATAAGATATAGTGACTAAAATTTGAGTCCCTCTAAGCCGAAGCCCGAGTCTCACTGGAGACGCCTTAAAGAGTTGTTACACCTTTTCTTCACACTTTTTCGGACACCCGTTGGCGATGCGTTTGCGCTTGCCCAAAGCCGCGATGCCGCTGTGGCCTCGTACAATCGGAATAAAAGAGAGGTTTAGATTATTTTCTATTCAGTTAGATTACTGTTAAACTTATTCCCACCACAGGGTTTTAAGTTGAGTCATAAAGAAATACGTAGGCTTCGGGGTAATTATTTAATAGAAAGAAATACTAAAATCAGTTTATTTTGTCCACAGCCAAAATCTTGCTGTTTTACTTGATCTTCTACCTGATCCTGGTGGGGTTCTTCGCCGCGATGTTGACGATCTTCTACCAGACGCTGGACGCCAAGATGCCTAAGTGGCAGATGGACGCGTCGCTCATCGGGAATAATCCAGGTGAAACTTTATATACAAAATCTCACTGTTTTACTTGATCTTCTACCTGATCCTGGTGGGGTTAAAAATATTTTGGAAAAAGAAAATAAATAATGATGTTACTGATCCTGGTAGGGTTAAAAATATTTTGGAAAAAGAAAAGAAAAAATGAAGTTACTTTATTATTGACATGAATAATAGATTTTAATTAATTGCTGTAATATTTCTACTTTTTGACACTTCTAATTTTGATATTTTTACTTTTGGTTTAGTGAGGTGAAAATTTTTAGATTATACCTATCAATAAAACTGTATGTGTATTGAGAAATCGATTTCAATAATAATAACCACTATACAAAATATAATAAGCAGTATAATATAATTCTATTATCTAGCAAGGAGTATAGGGAAAACTTAATTTCCATCACCATGCATAAACTTACCATCTGTAATGTTTCTGAAAGGACAGCAATTTTCATAGTTATCATAGATTTTAGAGCTTGCTAATTTTACACGCGGCTACTTTCTCAGGTCTTGGGTTCCGCCCGATGCCGGACACCGCCGCCGCTGTGGAGAGCACGCTCATCTACTACAAGGCTAACGACAAAGGCTCCGTGCTCAAATGGGCTTCGGTCATCGATGAATTCTTACAGCGTGAGTTAGATAAATATTTATTTTTTAAAATTCTTTAAAATACGATTTTATTCTGATAAATTTCAGTCCGAGGCACGGGCCGCGTACGTGAGGGTTGACGCAGCATGACGGATTCCAACACAAAAAGGGTCAGAGCTATTTGGACTGTTAAGCAAAGCAAACTTCTTAAACCAATCTGAAGAAAAATTCTTTATGATGACATGAATATGTGATACAAAAGTAATCATTGTACGAAAATTATTGTATCAACTGTTCCTGTATGTATTGTAGTGTAGTAAGATTTAGCGTTCCGGTACGATATTATGCAGAAGCCGAAGGGGTGTGGACATTATTCTACTCTTACCAAGTTCGTCAGCTTCCATCTAAGATTTGCATCATCACTTAACATTAGGTATGATTGCAGTCACGGACTAACTTGTAATAAATATGAAAAAGTTATTGATTATTCCCCAATAACCAATGATTTTAATACCTATATAATTATTTGTATTGAATTTGTCTCTTGATTCTATTTCAGAGTACCAGAAGAAGGGCAGCGGCAGCGGCGAGGTTCCCGGCGCTGAGAACAGGGTGCCATGTTCTGCAAACTCTGCGGCTTTAGGAGAAAAGCAAGTGTGCGACGTGCCTATAGACGACTTCCATCCCTGCACCCCCGCCAACCAGTACAACTACGAGGAGGCTGGGCCCTGCGTGTTCCTCAAACTTAACAAGGTATCGAAAATGATAATTAAAGCTTAAATATTCATTACTTTGGTTTGTGGTGGCCTCCGTGCCGCAGTGATAGACGCGGTGGATTTATAAGATGGTTTAGATTACCAGGTGGCATTGATATGTTTCGAATTGGTCCAGGCTTGGCTGGTGGGAGGCTACCCCCGTGGCTGGTTACCACCCGTTGACAAAGACGTACCTACCGCCAAGCAAATTTAGCTTTCCGTTACGATATGGTGTACAAACTTCATTCCAGTCCTAACAAGTTAGCCAGCTTCCATTTTAGATTGCAACATCTTTAACCAGCAGGTATGATTACGGTCAAGGACCAAATTCTAGCAAATAAAAATATTGCTAAGTATTATCTGGGCTGTTGGTAATGTAATGGCCAAGTTTAGAGCCTTCAATTGATCGTGGTTTCCTGCGCTTTTGCTCAATATATCCAATGGGAAACAACAGCGTCTTCAATGGTTCCTTCCAGGAGTCTAGAGGAAAAATTCTTATGCGATAGAACAGATCTAAAGTACGAATTGTAATAAAAATCAAGTAACTTTTTTTTCAAATTGATAAAATATGAAATTGTTTTGTTACAGATCTTCAATTGGACACCCAACCCATACAACAACACAGAGGACTTGCCAGCCAACATGCCGGACGACTTGAAGCAGCACATCAAGTTAGTTGTGAGTATCTGTCCATTCAATACCTCTTATTTTTGAAACTAGTACTATTATGTCGAAATGTGGATGACTGCCTTAAGAGCTTTTATTATTAATTCTAAGGACACTTAAAACTCAAAATAGATTTTTCGTTTCCTTTTAGTTTTTTAATAAATTAATATATTTTTTGATGTTTAATGAAGGTTTTGAATTTTTTCCCCTAGAGAGCTAACCTTCGTCAAATTGACGAACACGAAATAGAAATATCTTTTTCTCTTTTCTTTGCGCGCGCTGATTGCTTTGCCAACTCTAGTCAACATAGTGTCCGCCAAGTGCTCGCAGGTGACGACGGAGTTTTGCCGGTAAGTACATGATTTACAGATATATTACAACAATGTTCGTCATTTTGACGAATGGTTAGCTTTTGTGTATATTATTACTGTAAGTAACGTATTTATTTTTTTCGGTTTTTACCGATAACGATTCCTGCCAGATGAAGTTATTGCGAGGCTTTTATTAGAAGAGGGAAATATCGGAACAGCGGAGGTGTCCACATTGTGGACTGATACTAGGGAGAATAATGGAAGATTATTTGGAAGGGGATGAAGTAGAAAGCGATACTCAATATGAGCTTTCTGATAATGAAGAAAGTTTTCCATACCACCAAAATCGTTCTTCACTTTCGTCTTCGGAGAAAAACTCAGATATTAACTCGAGTATTTTAACTTTCTCACAAAGCAATACCCGAAGTCGAAGTTGTCATGTTTGATCGACCAGGAAGGGAATGTTTCAAATAGAGCAGCTGCAATAAATATTGTAGATGTCACCAGAGAACCAACGCGTACTCTAAGAAATATACCGGGTGTACAATATATTTCTAAAGAAACTGCGTGGCCGACTGGAAATGGTTACTATGCCCACACGTGAAAAATAAAATAAAGATATCTTGAAAGTAGAAGGATTGAAGAGTGATGAAATGGTCAAGGTGAAAGTGAGAGTCACTGGTCAACCAGTCTTATATCAACGGAAGCTACAAACAGCAGAAGAAGTAAAATTTGTGGTATTTGTCCCCACAGAAGAGGATATATTTCGTAATCAGCTTTGTGTTCACCACAAAATGCAGTGTGGTGAACACAAAGTTGATTTTGTACCACAAAAGTACTTTAAAATTTTAGGTTTTATATTTTTTCTAATAAAATGAGACTCTTATAATTTATATTTGTCCAAGAAAAGAAGGGGTTTTTTGTTGTAAGTTTTTTTATAGTTTTTTTCCAAGTAAGGGTTTATTTTGACTTCAAAAAACTTGTGTGTTAGATTATAAGGAACAAAATAAATACTTTTGTCAAAATATCGAAAAATACTGTTTTATTCAATAGAATAATACATGTTTAACGTAATTAAACATTAAAATGTTCAGATATATGTATCGTTTTATAAATTTATATACTTCAAATATTGCTCGTCAATACGACGAATGGTTAGCTTTAAAGGGGTATATATGAAGGTTAGTTCTCTAGGGTTAAATGTAATTTACATTCTCGTTTCCCTCCAAGTAGTCTTACAGACTGTGTTATTAGTGCTTCCAAATAGTTCATCCTGCAACTTGCTGTTAAAAAAGTCAAATGTAACCTTTTTATGTTGTGTGCGGCTCTCTTTTTTCACTTTGTGGAATAATAATTTTGCATACTTTGCTCCACAGTCCGGCAAAAAGGAAGCCAACACTGTGTGGGTGTCATGCGAGGGCGAAAACCCAGCAGACGTGGAGAACATCGGGCCCGTGCAGTACATCCCTCGGCGCGGGTTCCCCTCCTACTACTACCCCTTCACCAACAAGGAAGGATACCTCAGCCCGCTTGTCGCTGTTCTCTTTGAGAAGCCAAGGAGTAAGTTTCACTGTTTACAATTGTTTGCCATGTATGTGGCCGTTATTTAATGGCTCAAGATTGCCAGCTCATCATGCTCGTGGAAGAAAGGAATAATTCGTTATTTTATAGCACAATCTAAATGATCTGAAGTAACATAGGCTGACCATAGGACCAACAAGGCAATTCACAGGTCTAGGGAGCTTATACCCGAATATCGAAACGTCCCTCAAATCCATCCTCCTGAATTTCAATGCCACTCAAATTTCATGGTGGAGTAATGATTAAAAAGTATGTAGTCAACATTGAATATGAAGTATATTGTGTCTCATGTCATGACGTGTCTTTGCAGCGGGCGTTCTGATCAACATCGAGTGCAAAGCGTGGGCGAAGAACATCTTCTACGACCGGTACGAGCGGCGCGGCTCGGTGCACTTCGAGCTGATGGTGGACCGCTCCTAAACGCCATTGGCCCACAGCTTGGCGGCCAACATTCGACACTTGTGTTGCTTGGCCAATCAGATGCTTAGGATTTAGGGTGTACGGATGACTTTTGTACGCCGTCGCTGTTTAATGGACTTACAGTTCTGAAAATAGCGTGTTATGATTAGTGTATGTACAATCAGTGACAAATTGTAACCTGTTGAGTGGTCGGAAAATAAATATCTGCTTTAAATGGTTGAACGAGTGAGTGAATGAGAGTATGTTTGTGAATGTATAACTATGTTGATGGTCTTTATGGATCTGTAACTGTGACAATTATTGACAAAAGGAAAGTACCTCCGAGCGTGTTAAGTAAATTGATTGAGGAGTAGAGGAGTGAATAGTGTCTAAAGTACACATATTATTTTTAACAAAAGATGTCCTTGTTGTACTTAGACAAGAGATTGTGTTAAAATAATGAGCTGAATGTCAAGGATAAACATTTAGGTATCTCAATGATTTGAGCGACCGTACTAGTCAGGAGGAATTCAACACAAGACAATGGGCTCAGGCTGATGTAGAGCCTCCTTGGTAAGGTATGAAATCATTTATTTAAATGTTGTTGCCTCCTTATCCAGTTAGGTTATGAAATGAGTGTGGGTATGAATGTTGTCATGAAGGAATGCCACTGTTGTCATAGACGCTGAGTTGAGAACATTAGGTACCTGATAGAAAAGTCGTGTTACCGCGCTAGTATGTACCGTCGTAACTTAATAAGTATTAGAGTAAGCGCATACAATTTTAAATCGTTCGTTTAGTCATTTATTATTAAATATAATGTTATAGTTCAGGAAGCATGCTAGCGATTAGGTAATTCGATATTTTCGATTCTCTGTTGAATGAATGAATGTAATAATCTGTTTTAATCGTTAGATTGTACTAGAGAAGATATGTCAGTGTTACAAAAGCTATCCGTGTCGGCTACATTGTTTTGCTCCTGAACCAACTTGGTGATAACACTGGGCCAAGTTTTAGAACTACACTGCCAACTATTTTAGTCACACTAGCCAAGTCAACTGTGGTTGGCCGCCAAGTTGTCCGGACGCCCGCAAATTGGTTGCCAAGTTCACCACACAAACACCACGCCAGGCGTCGGCTGCCAAGCGCCGAATCTCCGCCCATCGTATTATCTTCTTTTTGGTATCACGTTCATTTTTTGACAATAATATACAGACAAAACTATCAAAAATCATAATGTATTAAATACATTAAAAACAAGCGTCAAATCAAAATCGATTTTGTATTGATAAACTGTGTAATATGCGTTACGGACATCACTACAGTTACTGTCAAACATAAGGCAATACGACGAGCGGGGTGTACTCTAGCAATAGCCACATAGTCGGCGATTAATTTATATTCGTTTTAGAATAGCCCGAGGGCGCCACTGAGTTGATGTTCTTTTGTTTACACGCTTAATAAATAAATAAATCTAATTAATTAACTTAAATTATTGAATATTTATTATTGTAATGTTTTTTCTGGACGGAAAGTCAATAAATACGCAATAGTTGGTTCCAATTTAGCTTTTTTACAGGTGTTTCATTTGTCTGCCCCTTACCTAAATACTCGTATTACTAATAAATGTTATAAAGAAGAAAGTTTGTGAGTGTATATGTTTGTTACGTCTTCACAACTAAACGACTGGAGCGATTTTAATGAAAAGAGAATGCCAGACAATGTATAGGACCTTAACCCACTAATAAAAACATATTGTACAACAATGTATTATGCATCATTTTATTGCATTTTTTTTACAAAATAAAATAAATTACATTTAAAAGCTCTAGGACTTGTTTTTGTATCAAAAAAGCACTATAACGCGAGAATTGAAATCTAACTACGCAGTGGCATGACACACGACAGACGCAAAGCTTCATCAAATACATTTTTAAACAGACTTACCGACTCTGGATACTAACTAGACTTTTGGAGCCCACTTTTGATGAAAATATAATAAAAACGAATTAAAAGGCTAGGACCCAGTGCAATAATAAAGATTTACAAATGCATAGAGTGTCAATTAAAAGGAAATAGTTTAATAACTTTTTTTTAACATAATTTTATTCCGAAGTCCACAGTAAAAATGGCTTATTGTATAACATTTATATAAATAATAGGATATTTATAATTTGTGTTCTTTCTTGGTTAGGATCTGACATTCTCCTTTGGTATGGAGTTAGCCTATGTATTAATCCCGGGTGGATTAACGCGTAGGATACGTTTTATCCCAAAATTCCCACGGGAACGAGAACTACACGGGTGAAACGGGGTGACTGTTACGGGCTTCCTCTAGTAAACCATAAGGACAAAATGAAAATTATTTTGTACGTAAGTTATTTTAAAGAACACTCGTTTTCAAAATTATTTCTAAAATCAATTGGAGAAATGCAGTAGTTACTATACATATAAACATATTCATTATTAGCCTATATGAGTAGCCCAATACAGGGTTAAATCTCCCCCCTAAAGGAGGGGGGTGTACGCGACGCAAACGATAATTATTGTTATTTATATTTACTTTAAAACTATAAAGGGCGAAAAAGAAACGTAGCTGATGACAGCTTTGGCAGATGTCAAACTCAACTGACACATCTTTGAAAAAACGACTCCGAAGCCAACCGCCGAAGCGTCACCAGCTACTTTCCCGTATTAAGCCGTTTTTTACCTAGAAATATGTGGATTTATTGGCTCAAGACCCCAACAGGGGGATTCGGAACTTTTTAATCAATACAAGTTGCCCTTGGCTGCAATTACATCTAATGGTAGTAGTAAATGAAATGCTAAGTAGTAAATGAAAGCTAGATAGTAAATGATCATTATGTGTGATAGTGAATCTAAGATGAAAGCGGGCTAACTGAAGTAGTAACTTAGGAGTAGGATGAAACGCACACACCCTAGGCTTCTACACGACAGCGTACTGGAACGCTAAATCGCTTGGCGGTACGTCTTTGTCGGTAGGCTGGTAACTAGCCACGGCCGAAGCCTATCACAAGTCAGACCAGAAATGGTGCAGACTGGATTAATTCAGAAAATATCAATCGGTACTGCCGAATCGAATTCACGACCTCTGTCCTTAAGTCCACCGCGCATACTACTGCGCCATAGAGGTCATCAACCCTACAAACTACTTAATCGACAGATTTTTTATGGCCAGTGTAAGTATATCTTTATATTTCAATAGAGAACAAATAATTTTTTTTCAAATTTAAAGAAATCTTTGTAAATTAGTTTGTATTGACAGCTCACGCTGTCTATGTCGGTTCCAAGGTTCATGTACCATAGAATAAGAATTTGAAAAGTTTGCCCTCTCGAAATTCGAAAAAGTAATAGAAATTTGTATATAAAATATTCTTTGATGACTAATACAAGCCGGGCGGGAATCAAATCTTCAACCATTTGGTTTTTTTGGTTGCGTACTATCTGATCCTCAACAGTCCTATGGTTATGAGACTTATCTGGAAACTTAGTCTTTGGCTTCGATATCTTCCCATTGGACTAAAGTCGTAACCATTCTAACACACTGCTCACTAAGAGGAAAAACGGGAAAATTGGTCAGAGAAAAATAAAAACATGGCTAAAATTATTTCTCGGTAAGAAAATAATTATAATAATGTAATAAAAAGAATAAGCTTCTCTTAAATATTTATTGAGTATAGCCTTAAGCAGAGCCTTGCTAAGTCATAATTATTTTTTTTTCTCTCATTTATATTTATTTACATATATTTTAAAAATTTTTAACAATGTTATAAGTAATACAAAAATATACATAAAAACACTATAAAAAATGTATAAAAAAATCTTCTCCGTTTGCGGAGCCTTTGCGGGTCCAAGCAACCGGTGGTCAGGGCTCCAGAGTGAGGAACCTCCTCACAATACGCGCCGTTTCAAGGACTACTGCCTTCTGTATCCGACCCTTGATCCAACAATTAAGCGAAAGCTTCTTAAGGTGTTGATCGAAGCTTTTCGCAAAAAGACCATGGACTGAAACGACTATCGGAACAATAATAGTTGACTCAACATTCCACATGGCGGTAATCTCGTGAGCAAGGTCCAAGTACTTTGATACTTTTTCCTTTTCGGCTTTCACGAGGTTATCGTCATGAGGAACAGTAATATCAACAATTATTGCACGGCGTACTGATCGATCGACTATCACTATATTAGGTCTATTGGCTACAATATACCTGTCAGTGATAATCGTTCGATCCCAGTAGAGCAATGCACTGTTATTTTCAAGAACTGGCGCTGGGTCGTACCTATAGTAAGGCATCTCAAAATCGACAAGGCCGTACTGAAGAGCAAGTTGTTGGTGGATTATCCTGACTACTTGATTATGTCTGTGCAAGTATTCGCCGTTAGCAAGATAAGGACATCCGGAAACTATATGCCTGAGGGACTCCCCAGGATGATGACACGCTCGACATATGTCTAGAGTGCCATCTTTCATAATATGTTTCCGGTATTTTCTCGTCTTGATCACTTCATCCATAATTGCACAGACAAAACCCTCAGTTTCCCCAAAGAGGTCACCGAATTGCAACCAAGATACTGATGTTATTTGATCTACATCTGGCCCCGTAAGAGCCTTGTAGAATCGACCATGCAACTCCTTACTCTTCCATACCGCCACGCGATCTGTGTTACTAATTACTTTAAGCTTGCGCCAGTTCTCTTTGCCAAGGGAGAGCGGGGTGAGACCCTTGTCCACTGCAACAACATCCTTATGCATACACACATTCATCTTGAGGAAATATTCCCTGAGATTGCACACCTCAAGATTATGGAGGTTCTTGGCATTTAAGAAGCCACGTCCACCACACTTGCGTGGGAGGTACAACCTCATTACAGATGAACGTGGATGGTGCATCCGGTATGACGTCAACAGTTTGCGGACTTTACAGTCCAGGAAATCCAGTTCAGTTTGAGTCCACTTTAGAATGCCAAAAGTGTATATGAGTAAGGGCATGACCCAGCCATTGAAAGCACGCACCTTATTACCACCCGATAAAAGACTTTTTAGGACTTTTTTCAAGCGGCTAAAGAAGCGTTCTTTCACTGCCTGTTTCATATTCCCTGCCTCAATACCAAGTGCTTCTGACATTCCAAGATATTTATAGGTCTCCCCTTCGCAAAGTGATTTGAGAATTATAGTTTCTGAAAGAACTATATTCTCTGAGCTCACAACTCTGCCTCGCTCTACATTGATTACCGCACACTTGTCTACACCAAATTCCACCCCTATGTCATTGCTAAAGTTCTGAGTAATCTTCAGCAATGACACAAGGTCTGAACGTTTCGATGCATACAGCTTGAGGTCATCCATATAAAGCAAATGAGATATGAGCTCACTACCCCTGCGGAGGCGAAAGCCTAGTCTTGAATCCATCAGCAAAGTACTGAGAGGATTAAGAGCTAGACAAAACCATAAAGGGCTCAAACTATCACCCTGGAAAATACCACGTCTAATTCCTATCGGTTCAGTCAATTCAGAACTCTCAGAGATACCTGGATGGTTAAGGACTGTCATCCACTGACTCATGCATGACTCGAGAAAAAAGCATAGGGTTGCATCGACCTTGTACAACCGCATGACCTCCATGAGCCATGAGTGAGGCACCGAATCATAGGCCTTCTTGTAATCAATCCAAGCAGCTGTGAGATTTTTTCTGTTTCGCCGAACCTGTTGACAAATAGCAGTGTCAATGAGGAGAAGTTCCTTTGTACCACGAGACCGGGGCTTACAACCGTTCTGAGTAGGGGCCAAAATATTATTTGCATTGACATGCATTGTAATTTTTGATGTCAGAACGGATGTAAGTAGCTTATAGATGGTAGGTAAGCATGTGATTGGTCGATAATTTTTTGGATCAGTGGTACTTCCGGATTTGTGTATTAAGAACGTGACACCGGTTGTTATAAATGTCGGTAACGATCCAGAATCAATGGCATTTTGGAATTGGATTGCCAAGAAAGAATGCGCACTACGGAACCATTTCAGCCAAAAGTTGTGCAACCCATCCGGTCCTGGACACTTCCAGTTAGAAGCTGGTCGAATAGCACAACTTACGTCTTCCGCTGTGATGGATACTGGAACCATCTGTTCTACCATCGCGCATTTCTCCTTGACAATACTCATCCAAACACCGTCAGTGTGGATAATGGGGGCCGACCAGATACTACGACAGAAATTATTTTTATTATTACTTTTATAGCCTGTGGTTATTTTATTTTAACAAAGAACCACGTTCAAACGACGGTGGAAAGTTGCCTGTTTGTTGGTTTTCTACAGAACATGTGTGAAAGAGTGTACTCTTAGGAACTTTTCGATCTAGTTCCCCCCTCACCGTTCTGACTGCTAGGCATCGCAGTAGTCTGCACCATTACGTAGTCGATATGCCATGGCACGAACAAAACGTTTTGGTTCCTCGCTTCTGAAAATGTAGGTACTTTCAAGTCAAGAGTGCATAAGCAAGCGCGTAGCATCGTAGGCTGCATTTTTCACTGCTACTATCAGGCGTGATCGTAGCTAAGCGCTTGCCCATTCAGTATAAATAAACGTCATAACCAACTTAGTGTTTTCTTTCCTTTTAAACTAAGTAGGTAAACCTCTTATGCTAATATTCCGATAGTGGATCGGAAAAAGAACAAGACCTCTGCAATAAGTACAATAAATAAGGAATTAAGCAAAGTCTTCAGAAATATATAATTATATTTACGAGCTACTCCCAAATAGCACAGAGTTCAATCTAACAAAACATCCCAGTTAAGAGGTCCCTGACTCCAGTAATCTGACGACGCAGGCCAACCAGGCGCCGCGCCGTCGCCTCTCGCGGCCTCCTACCCCATACATACCCCATACCCACCCCTTACATATATAACTACCCCATAATACCGACTTACAACTCCCTTCGAACGGTGTAGGGGAAAGTGTTTAGCATTGTTTACTTTGGTGATGTATTTTTAATGGAAGTTTGCTAAAATATGTTTAAACAGTTTGTTTACCTGTTGTAAAATAAAGGTGTTTCGAATAAATACATAAAAAATATATTTATGAAACTTCGACTGTATGAATTTAGAATTATAGTATATCTTTCGCACGGGAATTGTTTACTCTGTTCGGAGCTTTTCTCTCAGCCACGCGATGGGCCCGGCACCCGCACTTTGCATCCATGGAATACTAAGATATTCGTCTCGTCTCTCTATGAAATAAGCTCGCGCTTAGCCACGATCTCACCTGATGGTAAGTGTTGATGTGATTTTGCTTAGAAAATGCTTAATCTCTCTTGTTTTAAAGATATAGGAATAAGGAAGACCAGACTTTAAGGACATTCGAATTCAATCCCGCTCATTACAGCTTCAGTTCTGCGACTCGCTGAACTATGTCGGTTACTTTGGTCCTTCTGCGGATCTCCTCATTTCTGATTCGATCTCGCTGAGTGACTCTGAGCCTCCTTATGAGGAGACTTAGTTGTTAACAGCTAACGATCAAGTCTCAGATACATAGAGACCACTATCAGATGTGATTGCAATCAAGGGCTGAATTATTGTAGAAAATAAGTAATATTCCACTAGACTAGCTTAGTCACTAAGAAACACTATAAATAATAAGTAGACGTAAATTACATTATCATTTACTTAATGAAAAGAACTTAATGAACGTACTAAAACCTAAGTAATTAATAAGTACGTCGGCAGTATGTACTGGGTAATTTTAAAGTTCATTCTCCCTTCTACTCCAATAACCTATTACGGTGATTGCGATAATGACGTAATCCCAATTTCGCAATACAGCCCTTGGTCCCCAGGGTGTGGGGTCGGTTGGGAGGATGGACCGACTCGGCGCCAGGGCGTCGGGCGCCGGGTCGGCACCGCCGTCTGTCGTACTCGTAGCTTGTTCCGGATTGGAATACAAACACTTTGATGTACATCGCTAGCTGAACAAAAATTTAAACCTTTTTAAGGAGAAGGTACAGGGTGTTAGTTAAGAAAGAGATAACAAAAGACATGTACTTAAAGATGTACTTAATATATATACAAATAAATAAAATTTAAGTGTCACTAAATGCATCTGAAAGTATAAGTCTGTCTGTCTGTTTATTCCAGCTTATTTCTGAAACTGGCAGTTGCAAAAAATCTTTTTGTATATAATTGTCAGACTCAGTGATATAGGCGAGTTTGTATTCACACGGGAATGGGCGCTACGCAGGGGAAACCGTGGGCGTCAGTCCGCTACGACATTGTCAAGCTCACGCCTTCTGTAGTTAGGACACTTTAGAGAGAATGTCGAGTAGCAAAGAAGCCAGAGTTATGTTAAAATGGAAACCACAGATAATGAGACAAAGGAAGATCTAAAAAGAGATGGACGAATTCTGGGAAGAAGTTAAGTGTGGACTAAGGATGTTAAGAATATACTCAAATGGAGAAAACAGGGAAGGCCAAGACCCACAAAGGGTTGTAGCGTCGAAAGAAGTAAGAAGTAAGTAAGCTTTGTTATTTCAAACCCGTCGATGTATAACGTACATCCTAAGTGACCTGTTTTCCGCTGTTCGCCCATCGTCGGGATCCGCTCCATTCACTCACCGCCCTGGAGCCCGCGGGTGTCTCCGCCACTCGCTGACACAAAGCCTTCCAGTTACAACAGTCTAGCAGTTAGTGTTACCTCAACAGTGTGAGTGATTGTCTGCCTCCGTGAAGGACGTTACCGATTTTGGAGGTAGGTAGAAATTTAAAAATTTAAACAGTTTTTTAAAGGCTTTAAATTTGAAAGGTAATTGTGAGTCCAAGATTTAAAATGTATTTTAGAATATAAGCTTATGTTAGTAAAAGTAACTTGTTTTAGTAACTATACTCAAAACTATACTTAGTTACTCAAAAAATTTAACAATAGTTGGCTAAGAAGCTTTTCAGTTTTCATTTGAACGGAGTAAAACATAATAATATATTAATTTTGTTTTCTCAGGATAAGATATATTTATTACTCAACTTTTTAAAATTATTATTATTTCTATTTTTGAAATGGGTACAAGTGTTTCTTTTTTATTAATTTGTAATCTATTACAAAAAAGTTTTTACCTAAATTACTCGATCTGGAAGTCTCTCGATCTAGTCTTCGAAACAGTTTCATACAAAGTTGATAGATAAAGTATTTCTAAAATTTTAAAAAATAAAATACTCCCGCATTTAATAATTTAATTCCCTTAAGCAAATGTAGGTCTGGAAGAAATTCTATCAATAAGACCACCTTCGCACATTACTGTGCATCATACTATGGGTAATATTAATACCATTTTTTATTTTAATTTACCTTCCGTGGGTACTACCACCGGGGTAGTCACTACAAATAGTCAAATTTGACGTTTTAAAAGTGCTAATAACTAAGCTTACCTATTACTGAAATTCAGGAATTTAAGGGTGAGTTATGTATCCTCTCTCCTACAAGGAGGAAAACCTGGTCTTGTAGTGGTTTTAATACGCTGTTAATGATGATGATAAGTTTAAGTTTTGCTTTTATGTATCTGTAAGTATTGATGTTTTTCCTACATTCGCGGTCTTTCGTGTTTTGTGTCGTTGACACTGGGGGTCAATCAACACTGAGACGGTGACATCCGCCCATTACCACTTTTAGCTGTATACCTCGTTAACTTGGCCTAAAATTTCTTAATTTTCTAGTTAGTGATGTTATCATTACTATAATAAACTAGATATTGTTCGAATCTGTTTGTATGCAAAAGATCTTAGTCGAATTCAAACCTCGAAAGGTTCCCACTGAAAATCAGCGATGCAGCTTGCTGTAGCATTTTGCTGAGTGGGAAACCTTTATTTAATATGTCTGTTTTTCTTTTTAGTTTATTTTTATTGTATTTTCTTTCGTACTGCTTTTCTGATCTAATTAAAATCATTTTCTTTCTTTCTTATTCCCCATTATCAGTTTTGTGTATGAGTAATAGACTTTTTACTCAATTTTCTATACTTTTGAAATGTTCTGATGGTTGGTCGAGTAGTTGACATGGAAGCATAAAATTTTTTAACAAAAAATAGAACCGACTCAAAACGCACTAAAAAGTAAAAAATAACTGTGTCATTTAGTTGCTTTAATTTACTTAAGCATATCTATGAAGTCGGTGCCAGCAAGTTTAAGGAACATTTATTTTACGTAGTAAAGAAGTTTGTGGGTTCTAGGTAACGTCCTTGAAAGTAGAAACCTTGGCTGGCACCGACTCCTAGATATGCTTAAGTAAATTAAAGCAACTAAATGACACAGTTATTTTTTACTTTTTAGTGCGTTTTGAGTCGGTTCTATTTTTTGTTAAAAAATTTTATTTCTTACTTTTTAGTGATTTATCGCCACGTAACGTACTCGTGCTATACTGTCATAGTATATTATACGGCACTAGTAGCCAAAAAGCTGCCGATACCGAGACAAAAACCGAAATCGGTGTAAGCGTGCCTCCAAAATTTGAAGAGTTCCTTCAATTTCCCCAGGATATCGTCATCAGATCCTAACATGCGGACAATGGGACCACCTTGGATATATGCCCTTTCTAATAAAAAAATATTTATCAAAATCGGACAACACTGTAAAAAGTTATGCGTGGTTATACGCTGACATGCGTTGATTATAAAAATGTTTTTGTTTCAAGGCAAACGGCGGCGGCTGGATTTGAAAATGGGTCTCGAAAAACGTACCATAAAGATCATCCTGATTGTGACTGTATCGGTTCTAGTGGTTGGTGAGTATTTAACTAATTTCACTTTTTTAAATTGCCTCAAAAGCACCCCTGTTAAGCGACCAGACTCAACACCGAAAAGTCATGGGTATCCCTCTACTAACTGTGTTTACCGAGTTTACGACTTCTTTGTGGGAAAATGGAATATTGTTCAAATTGAAAATATATAGTAATTGCCTTGCTAAGCCATCGGTTTCGAACTCTATCATTAACGCCCGATAGTGATTGTTAAGAAGGCGTGGTGGTCTAAAGTCCATATTTTCTCTCCTAAACAGAGTAAGGCCTTGAGAAATATTGATGATAATAATGGCACAGTGATGATTTTAATATTGTTGGATAGATATTTCTTAATGAAGAAAATTTCAAAATTAGTTTTGCCTACAGTTGATTTTTTTTCCTAATTTCTACTGATCCTGAATTATTTCGAAATATCAAGTAAAGTCATAATTTCAAAGTTAAAATGGGTATAGAGGTCCCAAGGTGCTTCAATGGCAACCCTGCAGCAAAAAGCAACGTTGGTCGAGCTCTCTTGGTGGACTGACGATGTTAAAACTTGTCGAAGGAAGTTGCTAGTTACAGGCGGCTAAGGACTATTGTGTTTGTAAGTCCTTAAAAATCCCATGTCCAGCAGTGACTGTATATCCGCTGATGTGATGATGATGCTGATAAAGTTAAGTCTATGAAATTTAAAATGTACAATGCTTCAAGGATCACGAGTAATATTGAACGGCATATAGCGGTTCATTTACGTTACATTGTGTATAACCTACTTCCAGTTTGCAGTATAAGTATCCTTTAAGCCTATTACCTGACTAGTAGCCAGTAGCCTGAACTTGTACGGTTTCATTGCAATCCTACTCTAAATCATGTCAATGTATTTCCAAACATAGCTATTTTAATTAATACACTTGCTGTAACACATTATTTACGTTTATTTACCTTTATTGTGATAAGAGAGCAGTGTGGTATAAAGAAGTTGTAGTAAAGCTAAATTCGAGAAACGTATGCTGAGATGGTATAGTAGGTTTTTTTTTATCGACTACAAGTTGTTCCTTGACTGCTATTTCACCTGATGTTAGGTGATGACGCAATCTAAGATGAAAACCGGCTAACTTGTTAGGAGTAGGATGAAATCCACACCCCTTTCGGTTTCTACACGACATCATACTGGAACGCTAAATCGCTTGGCGGTACGTCTTTGTCGGTAGGGTGGTAACTAGCCACGGCGAAAGCCTCCCACCAGCCAGACCAACACAAATTAAGAAAAATCTCAATCTGCCCCGCCGGGAATTGAACCCAAGACCTACACCTTATGAATCCACCGCGCATACCACTGCGCCACGGAGGTCGTCAAGAATGAATGAAAGGAGACTTACGGAAGGGATTAATAAGGCGGATGGGAATGTTGGAAGGGCAAGACCAAGACGAACGCTCTTGGACCAAATCCAGGACGTTCAGAGCAGGCAGAGAAAAAGTACCCTTAACCGACGTACTTTCATGAATGGTTATTTGGATAATAAACTTTCTTACGATCACTATAAGATGTGAGATGATGCTCTCCAAATCAAGAGTCATTACACTTATTCTCTTACTAACTACGGACTGTTTATGCTGCCTCGGTTTTATAGTAGTTGCTATATAAAATAACTATTATATAAGTTGTTTAACGTCTAAATAAAGATGTCTGTAATGTGTCCTTAGCCCTGTGTGCACCAAGATTTCGGACCCGTACGCCGGTTAAGGACGTAAGCTCGGTTAAGATAACCGCCCGGTTTACGTCCTAACCGACGTACCGGTTGTCGTGAACAGTAAATTTATAGTTAGCTTATGTTAACCGTTGGTTATGATAACCGAAATCTTGGTGCATATAGGCCTAAATTATTTTATTCCAACAGGTGGTATCATCGGCCTGATACTTGGTCTGCTGCTTCCATATCGTTATGTGGGTGAGTTGAAATGATTCTCATATACTTTTTAACTTTCGATTATATCTTACCATCGTGATCAGTATATAATGTTCACCAATACTAGAAATGATCTTGGTTTAAAGACGTTATGTACATCTTTTATGAACGGGCTAGGCGGGTCAGTGGCACTGCTAATTTAAATAAGTGCACCCGCCAGGCAGTTACTATTTTACTCGGGCATTACTTTGACTAGTTTATAGCTGGGTTTGGTTTTTTTTGACGTTATTATGATCTACCTAAAAAAGCACAAAAAATTAACTTCATAGTTAGAAACTGACTTTTTAAATATACAATCACTTCTTCGTCTTACCTATGAGTGAAATCTCATATAATATCTTGTGCTTTTAGAGTTGGAAGTATGGCCGAGGGCAGACGTGTACAACTACGAACAGCCGCTGATCCAGTTCCGAGCAGCGGACCCTGGCAGCTGGCAGCCCTGGTTCGACAAGATCAACAATTTCCTCCGAGGTTTGCTTTTATCTTATTTATATGGTCTTTTTTGCATTTGGTCTCAATTGGCCATTGTGCCTTTCTTATGAGAGCTGAAACTATTACCATGGGCAGACATGTACAACTGCGAACAGCTGCTGTACCAGATCCGAACAGTAGGCCATGGCAACAACTGGCAGCCCTGGATTGAAAAGATTAATAAATTCCTCCGAGGTTGGCTCTCATCTTTCTTATCTTGATGGTCCTTAATCTCTCGAAGTAGATCCACTGATACTGGATCACTCCAGTTAGTGGAGTTCGGTACAAAAGCTTAGTTAGCTACCGATTTCTTCATTTAATTGGCTATGGAAGTTGCCCATTGAAGACTCATATTAATCGCCAACTTCTTTTTGAAAAAATCGCATCTTCAAGAGAGCATAAACAGGTATAGGCTTGTCTTCCATTCTCTTTTAAAGACGCATTTGTGTCGTTAATTTTACGGGCACAACCAGATCGGTACTTACCTACTGTATAGAATGATTTGGTGATAGTGATAGCCCTCCGACTAGCTCTATTACAGAGAGTTCTACCTTCACTAATTTAGGTCACTTGCAGTGATAGCAACTGCTATTGATTATTTCCTTATGTTTCTCTGTCCTGATGTCCAGCATACGAGACCACTGTCCCAGAGGATCCACCGCGCGCTCCGTGCTCGACCCAGCGCCACGACCAACGGTTAACGTCGCCCAACTGCGAGGCGTCGCTCAGAGCGTGGAACCCCTGCACTGCTGACAAGTTCTACGGCTACAACTTGGGCAAACCGTGCGTTTTCCTCAGGTTGAATCATGTATGTATTGAAAAATCCAGTTGCATACCATGATGACACTCGCGTATGTTATTTTTGTAGCAATAGGTAAGTTTTGGCAACATTGCCATGCCATAGCTCTATGCTTGCGCGGGAATCTTTCCCGCCACTAGGGTTGCAAATTCGCCCTGCCACACGCCAGTCTCTCCCAGTCTCTCGCGGGAATCGAAACGCGCAACGTTCCAATACGTGAACACTTAACTTTAAGAAACGCCTTGCTGTAACTTAGTCAGTAGTGAACCAGTGTAATTTACATTACAATTATATTGAGTAATACACTATTGTTACATAGTAGGGAGTTTCATTTAGGATACAACCCAACTTCCATATCCTAAATATTTGATGGACCAAGCAGAACTATTATTAGAGCATTACTTCGTAGAGCATGCAAGGGATGCTTTACCAAGTGCCCCACGAAGCCATATCCTTAGACCGGAAAACAGCAATTTTGGTTGGTAAAGCAATGGTGGTAGTCAGTAAATTTCCTAACGAGTTTTGTCATAAGAAAATCTTACAGTTCTACACTGAATATTCCTCTCCTGTGGGAATATTGATATCAGAGAAGTCAAATTCGAAATATCTTTAATCGGAGAAATCCTTATGATTATTGTGAATTGTCAATACATAATTTTTAGACTATGAAATAAAGTAGCAAGTTCTTTTCCTGATTATATATTTTTTGTAAGCTTTAGAGTCTGGAGAGTGATGTAACCCTATTTTGTTATCATAAGTTTTTGATAAAAAAATTGATACCTACTAAGTGCACTTGGCTATTTACAAATAGGGTCTGAGGACTTTACTTACTTAATATTAATAGGCACGACTGCACGAGACAAACATCGAAACAAATATTCTGTTGTTCACAGATCCACTACTGGGTCCCTGAGCCTTACAATATGAGCATGCGTATGTCTTTACCTGACGATATGCCTGACAACATCAAACAGGCGATGGTATGTATTATCACTATTTTGAATAATATACGTTACCAATAATTTACAAATCACAATAGCAGAATCGAGTTTATTCTCTTATAGAATTTGCTTCTTTTGTTAACTTTTTACTGCCCTTCACTTTTGTGCCATACTAAATAGAATTTTGTCTTTTTAGCAAATCCTGGCGAACGAGCAAAGGAACCTTAATATGGTAAGTAAAAAGTACTGTATTAAATCCTAGGTCGGGCTTCTTCCTTACAAGAAATTCTCAGTAGCTGCTCTGGATTGGGCAGTTGGTGTCGATACTGCCCTGTTAATCGGAGAGCACGTTAAGCCATCGGCCCCGGACAATGTCATTTAACATTTGGTAGTACATAATCGTTACTGAGTCAGTACATCTACGCTTGCCCAATCGCAATGAGGCAGCGATAGCTCCAATTTCTCAATTTATAGGAGGCAGGAGGCCAGGTCTACTAGTCCACATCAGTGCCTTCAAAAGATGACACTTCAAAGGAGCTTGAACTGATTATAATGATATTTTCACAGCAGCGTCTCCCGACCGCTCTGCACGGCGACTACGTGTGGGTGTCGTGCAACGGCGAGTTCAGCTCGGACATGGAGAACATGGGGCCGATCCAGTACATTCCGGCGCTGTCGCCCCCCGGGTTCCCCATCAACCGCCTCCACACCGCCGACCGCATCCCCCGCGCCGCGCGCGCTCTACCCGACCAGATCCCGCCGCCGCTCATCGCTGTGCACTTTGAGAACCCTCATCGTTAGTTTGAGAGAACACTGTTTGGTTTGATGAATTTTAACATGTCCTTTTCATCACCTATTATATTATCTAATAGAGACAAATCTTATCAAATTAAAAACAATTTTAGGTACCTACTTCCAATATTTTAATTGTAGAGATAATATTTTATAAACGATTCGATCACGAATTCTTAACTATTCATAATCAGCCGTTAGCTGATATCCACGAGTGGATATAAGCCTTCAATAGACTACCTAACTATACTTGAGTTGTATTATGATTGTATGTACTAGAGGACGCCCACGAGAAATTTCATGTTGTGATAATCCGATAAAATTAGCATATGTCCTTTCTCAGGCCCTAGACAATTTCTGTACCAAATTTCATAAGCGTGATTGAATTACAAACAGACTGAGATACTTTCGCAGTTATAATATTAAGTATATATTATATGGAACCAGCAGGGTATTAATGCAGCATCTATTCCTGGTAGCTGTAGGTACTGTACATTTATAATTTATGCAAATGAAAGAGCGCCTTTACTCATCCAGTAAATATATTTTCGGAAACTGAGATTATATAACTGTCTCAGTTTCAGTTTTTTTTTCCAGGTGGCGTGGTGATCAACGTGGAATGTCGCATCTGGACGCGAGACATCGTGTATGACCGGTCTAGTCGAGTTGGCAGAGCACGATTTGAGATTTTAGTCGAGTAAATAAAATAAAATAAGGGCCTACCGTGGGTAAACAATTTTTAGTATACTGACCAGAAAAATATATTATGTGTGGTACGGAAAATAAAAGGTACTCATTTCTTCTACGTGTACTAGCATCGAACTACCATTCCAGATTTTATATTTGTACATAAAACAAACAGGAAACTTTTCTTATATCTGTCGATTTTAAAATGTTTTGAGATTCGTTCATAGAAACAAAACCAAACTTAAATTTGGTGGGCCCTTATGAATAAATATATTTCAATAATTTTTGATATGGGTTGTATTGTACAGAAGCAATTATTTCAAATTAAAAAAATAATGTATGTCTATAATTTACCTTTATCACATTGTTTGTCTCTACCTAATGACCAATGTAGTTAAGATGTGCGAATGGTGCAAATCTTGCACAAAGGTTTTTCATTAATAGGTATGTACCTATTTGACAAAGAAAAGGTATAAAAATTGGATGGAGTAAAATAAGATTAAAAAATTAAGATTCAGAGCAACTTATACATGTAACTGCTAAAATCTTTTTATGTAATATAATTTTTGTATGGAATAATTATATTCTATGGAATTATTGTATGTAAAAAATAAATAAATAGGTATATACTTCCAGTATTATAAAACCACGTTCATATTAATTCTAATAAAAAATTATGAAATAAGGATTTAACTTATTCGCGCGTGAAATATCATTCGCATTTTTAAAGACAAAGTATTTATTATAATTGACAGAGCCAATTAATTTAAAAATAATAATTATGCATGTTTAATTAATGTTAATATTAATATTAAGTAAGGGTGTTGTTAGACATAGATATAAAAGTTTATCGATAAAATCAAAATTAAATTATATACTAAGTTAATAAAATACTAATAAGTTAATAAAATATATCCAGTTTTGAAGTATTATGATGAAAATATGGGTGTTATGTGTAACTTTTTTTAAAATTTAATTTCTTATTCATGATTTTGCCAATATCGCGTGACCTGAAACTTATATCATTACTTCACTACAAGAAACTGCATAAGTTGTTTTTACATAAAGCTTAACTTGTGTAATGTAAGTTTATTATAAGTTTTCGACTGTATAAATGGCATTACTAAAGATAAGTTTAATATAAACGTGTAATATTAATTAAAAAGAAACAACTAGTTTATTTATTTTGATGACTGTTTTAGTGAGTATGCTTTATTTATAATTTTAGTGTCCTAATATACATTTGGTAATAAAAGTTGCATTTCAAAACTCAATTATAAAAGTAATTATAATATTTAAATAACCGAGTGATTCATTATTCTGAAATACCTAGCACAAACTCTTCTGCAACTTCAACATTAACATGATAGTTATTTAAGAAAAAACCTACCTACAACTTACCCCTTGATGAACTGTTAAAAGTATAAAATTTGTGATTTTAAAAGTTTATAATAGTGATTCCTCATAATTCATTAATTCTGGTGAAGACTTATACACACTTTGTCTCATACAGTTTGAACATTATTAAAAAATAAATAAATTTGGATTATGTTATATGCCATGGTACATAGGTAGCTACAAATTTTAAAAGGTCAATCAGAGCAACGGTTTGACTGACGCGTCCCCCAACATTTCTATCAAACTCTCGAATTTTGAAGAATTTGCCAAAATTATGCCAAATTTAGTTTGATTAAAGTAATGGCGGCCAATTGACGGGGTATATAGTTCGAAGAGTTGTAGGGCATTGAGATCTCAAGGTTCTGGAATGTTGACACCACTCTGGAAGGCGCAGTGATGGTTGACCCTACATTAGATGGACAAAAGTCATTAAACGTGCTATACGGAGCCGCTAACCCTGTGAACCACTTGTATGATACATGATCGTGGTGTATATAAATCCTTAAGTCTAGTAGAGGATGTGATGTGATGTGATGATGATGTGGCAAATTTGGTCAAAATCGATTTAGTTTTTAAATCAGAAGTAGCCAATAAACAAAAATGTTAACTAAATTTATATTATACGAGTATGTTATTTTGTAAAACTAATTCTTAATATTATAAAGGCAAAAGTTTGTAGATATTTATGGATGTATAGGTGTTTGTTACTCTTTCACGCAAAAACTGCTGAATGAATTTTGATAACTTCACAGTAATATAGCTTACATGTCAGTCAGAATAGCCACATTTTATGCCGAAATTTCAACAGGAACGAGAACTACGCGGCCATCCTCTAGTAAGTAAATAAAATGTCCTATTTTATTTTAATCAGAAAAATGAAAACCCGCTTCAAGTTGTAGAAAACGAATATAAATATTTTCTTCTACTTACGTCATGTTAAGCGTTTCGATAATGTGGACTTGGGGCCGCCTTTGATGTGTGTGCGCGTGAGCGGCGGGGGCGCCCGCGCTGTATGCTGTTTCGGGCTCTCGTGGTGCCCTCTGGTGTTTCGGTGTACAACAACAAATAAAATTTTATTACAATTCCTTCACTAATTAATTTGCCTCTCAATTTTCTCTGTGTATGAAAAGAGTGTCGAAATGCATTAAATAAAGTCGTCAATACAATAACAGTCGAGTAAATTTCAATGAAAGCGGCAAAAGTTAAATTACTCTTAACACTTCTGTTTTTGGTTCTGCTTACTTCAATCCGTCTAAAACTGCTACAATTTTTTTATACAATTACGACTAGCTTCCACACTAATAGCTCTATTCTGGGCGGTTTTTGAACAGTTATGTAAAGCTGGAAATTTTATCAACTTTTTCCCCATATGTAACAATTAATACTTCTACTTTCCATAGTGAAAAGTGAGTTTGGCCCTCGGGCAAGGGTTTTTATATTTCTGGTCAAGATATAGATATCATGTTGGTACGTCTGTTAAAGCTTAACAGATATACTGGCAACACCGGAATGCAGCTGTCATGTCGTCATCGTCATAAAATTGAAAATTGTCTATTGACAATTTTGACATTTCTCATCTTTTCTTGCAAAACCATTTTAATTGCAACGTACTAGTGAGATTGTTCGCGAAACTGCACACAAAAATTACAATCTAATCGCATTTTTCCTATCGCAAAATGGCACGGTTAAGTTTTTATTTACTCGCAGCAGTGTTATGCAGTTTAACAGTACTCGCATTCGGTAAGTACCAATAGTTATCGAAAGATAAAAATTTTCTAACGTTAAAACATCGCATATCTTCTTTGTTATAATATCACCAGCGCGAGATATTATCAACTTTGTAGTTGAAACAAAGATCTTCGTGGAGTTGTATACAATGTTCAAAGTCTATTTATTATTGATAGTTTGAAATTAATTTTCAAATCTAATAGGTAATCCTCTGGTAATCTTTAACGAAATTGCCGTGTTAAGACTGTATTTTACGTACCCACACCTGCTGCTATGGAATTTTCATGTTGAAATTTTTATTATAAGCTTTCCGGATTTCTAATCTGAAATCATGAAATCGGATTTTACCTAAAAATAAGTATAATAATGTACCAAACTTTGAATAATCAAATTTACGAAAATTAATTAAATCATCACAGTATAGACAATAGACATGTAACTATAGCAGATTCAGTGTAGTTAGCATATTCTTTAGCATAACTATTGACAGTGTTACAGCTGTATTGATTTTAATTTTAATTTGCTTTGCTCAAAATAATTATGGGTTACTTTTTAAAGTCTCAATTTTAATCTATTGAGCCAAAGCTTTTCTTCCTCTGCTTGTGGGAGTATATTACATGATGCTGTGTAATATATAAATCAATTAAATATTGTTACTAAAGTTCTTAAATCAATATCCTAAAATAGATTAACATAATTTCAATCTCTCAAAGATCTGGCATTAGTATGTGAAAACGCAAGCCGGCTGCTTGAATCTTCATGTGGCTTACTTAATATCTTAATATGCGAAGAGAATTATGTACTACTAAATCACTTTAAGTTGGCAGTCAAAGAACCATAAAAATTACTGCACTACTAGGTATTGTTGTAAATCTGGCAAAAAGACTAGACATTTGGAAACCTTCTAACCAAAGAAAGAGATAGGGATAACTTTAAAACAATACTGGTATTAACAATACATGAACTAACATATTTTTGATATTTAAAAACAATTCTAGCTATTACAAACCTTTAAAAAACAATTAATTTTTAATTGTTCCTGTTTTAGCTATCTTATGACTAGGCAATTGAAGCATATTAGAATTTAAATGATACTTTTGACAGTATTGTTATGTATATGCAACAAAAAAAAACTGATAAATATAAACCAAATAATCATAAACATATCCATCCTATAGGTCAAGGTGATCCTACAACACACACCGGCGGCGATCCAGTCACAATCATTGTGCCCCCAATAACGGAGCAAACTACAACAACTGTGAAGCCAGAAACTACTTCAGAGAAGACCACCACAACTCCTAAAACAACTACAACAGAGAAAACGACTACAACAACTACTACTACTACGACAACAACTACAACAACAACCCCGCCTCCTACTCCAGAGCCACCTAAACCTACTCCTACACCAGCTCCCGGCCCAACGCCAGCTCCTAAGCAAGGAAAATGGTGGTACACGGACAAAAGCAAAAACGAGACCTGCATAGTTGTACAGTTTGCAGCGCAACTCAACGTCACCTACACCAAGGCTCCTTGTAAGTCATTTTCAAATTTTAATTTAATAAAACAGCTTTCTAGATTATGAGTGGCCTCCAACTTAAAATATTTTAAAATGAATGTTACATAAAAAGAAAAATATGAGTCATTTTGTGTTTAAAGACCATGGTACAACAATTTTTAATAATGGCAATGCATATATGAAAATCTTAGAGCCCTTTTAGGAAAATATTTAACACTTTAGTATTTTGAGGCTGATTTTTACTTGTAACGGATTTGACTGCTCCTATTTAATCTACAATGTAAAAAGGAGGGGTTTTATTTTGAAAATACATTTCTGTATTTTTCTATAGTCATTTCTGATATAACACAAAAAATATTTTCTTTGACTGATACTATATATGATATGATTTTTAGAAGTGTTTAATACATTCAATCTTGTAAATTGTTTCCATGAATAATTTACATTTACAGTACTGTGAAGAATATTGAATTGAATTCAATTTCTACAATGTATACTCATTGTCATCAAGGAATAATTGCATTAAATAAACACAACAATATACTTTTATTGTAGTACAACACAATTAGTTTGAAAAGGATACAAAAAATGCAGTTTTTGCAATAGCGGCACAACTACTGGCTGAATTAGGCAATGACTGTGCAAATATCAGTTTCAAGATTATGTAAACAACATAAAAACTATATAACTACTTGCTGTGCATAATTATATCTACTTTATACTTCTATTTGTTTGTTGTTGAGTATTTTCTCATATTAATAAAATATAAACAGCTGAAACTCACGTCACTACAGAGTCCTTAGATATGATTTATGAACAAGCAATAGCAATAATTAACACAAAAATAAAAAATGCAAAAATTTATCTTTGGGTCTTTGTGAAAACTTCAGTTGTTTTTGGAGTCCCATTACTTGTTGCCAATGCCTCTATCCCACACTATGGTCACCTGACTATATTTTTCTTTGGACTATATACTTTTTTTTAGATATTGCACTAAGTATAGTCTGGCCAATTTCAAAAGTAACTGTATGTCTATCATTGCACAAGCTTACAACCAGGAAGGTCATGATTTGTCTCTCGCTCAGGGATCTTAAAGTTCTCCAGTCATATCAGTAAAACAAGTAACAACGATAATAATTGTACACGAAAACCGGCCAAGTGCAAGCCAGACTAGCGCACTGAGGGTTCTGTATAAACCTGTAGGTATATAAATAAAAGCTTTATTTGATATGAGTTTCAATCTTTTTTCATTTGACAACTGATTCCTATAAATCTCAGATAAGTCTCTGTATTAATTTTATTAAGTTTAAAATAAGTTTATTGTGACCTTGGAATTTATGTTTCATTTTAAGAAATGTTTTCCCTCATTTCTTGGAAAGAAATATGTTTAGCAATAAATAATTTGATGTGGAGTTTCCTTATTGACCGGTTGGCATAGATATAGCCACGTAATTGTTTTTCGCCTGTATCTAAGGCTGCGTTAGAGTTGAGTTGAATTGAAGTTGTTTAAGCAAACTAAATGTGTTTATAAATGTTTTAAAAAAAATATTTTTTAGATTTTGTCTTTGGATGGTAGATTTTATATGGCAGCGTAATAGTTGATGCGCCTTTTTTTACAAAACAATGAAAACACCTTAGGAGTCGAAGATTTATAAATGTGTTAAAAACTATTTACTCAAGTAGAGGTTACTGTAAAATTAATGATTTTATTAACGACAAATATTCTTGGAAGTAATCAGGTTTTATTTCCACGCACAGAACAGGATGACCAAAATTGTAATTTATAAAATATAAATTGTAACATTGATTTTTAAAAGAGCAACTGCTAAGTTTCTTGCTGGCTGTTTTGCGCAGGATTTGTCTTCTGAACCGGTGGTTGTATCATTACTTGACATCATTACATACTTGACAACATTACAGACTTGACATTTCAAGTGTTTGTAAGTTCACTTGAAAAAATGATTTTGATTTTTTTTTGTGATACTGTACATAGGTATGATACAATGTCAACGGTTAAATTCATGACCTTAGTCTGTCTTAGGCGCATCGTCCACGACATATTTGCATCTGTGGACAGTTAGCCGACAGTCGATCGAGTCGCGGCGCGTGACGATCTTGTTAAACCTGCTCGGGATCCCATGCAGCCAGTTACTAACAAGAACTAATAAATTGTAACACTACCGGTTGTCCGCGACTTTACGTATATTGTAGCTCTGCGCTTATCTTACCGATGAACTGTTGTTTTTCTTGCGTATTTACGTTCCTATAAAGTATAGGCAAAGACCACATCCATCTTCCTTGCATATTTCTCTTGTTTCTTCCACTTTTATCATACAAATTGATTTTTATTTAGAATGGAAACTGGTCTTTATTTAGAATATCTTTGATTTGGCCCAGAAATATCTACTTTGGCCAATATTTCCGTTCACCTTATAAATTCTTTTGTTAGACGTCTTTTATACAATCTGTCGACTTGCCCAAACCATCTACATTCTACATATATAGTATTATACAGCCCGTCAATCCGAACTGGAGAAGCGCGATGTACTTGTTTACGAATACGCTCTCCTCTCTTATATTTTATTATAAAAAGAATAGTCCGGACCTGTAGAAGTTATAATTAATGAAATAGATCTTTCTTTCCCCGCTGGTTAAAGGCCTGTTTGCCATAAAGATTTCGAATTTTATCATATAGTGATCGGTGTAACCTAAGCAGTAGGCTTTTTGTTTTTATAATAATAATTTTATTTGAGACTTTTTAGTTTATGGTATAGAAATGAGACGGTACACGTACACTTTTTGCCATTTTTTGGTAATATGAAATGATATTTATATTTTTGAAATGGTCTTTTTAAACCTTGCGGTTATGCTAGTAAGAGAAATAAATACACACATCTTACAGGCGTCATTTTGAAAATTTATATAGCCTATGTCACTACCACAATTTTGACAAATTCAACGACACCTCACAGTAAAATGTTACGTTTAGCTTGCGAAGAAATGGACATACATGATACATACGCTGAAATCTTTCTGACACAGGATAATTAATGAAATATTAAACGGATTTACTGAACTCAAAAAAGTTCGTCCGTCTTTCTAGTATTATATTTAAATGTCGACAGACTGTCCGTGGGTTCTTTAAATTGTTTTTTTTACCTTGTTATTAAATATCATCTGATTAATGAAATGCATGTATGTACAGACGTTCGGTTTGTGTTTTTGCAGTGTAAATATTAATGAGTCATGCAGATTTTCCGATCGCAGTTTTGTTTGCGCGATACAATCTCGCTCGTACAGGAAGTGGACGCTGAGAGCTGACTAGGTTTCTGTGTAAAACGAGATAACTGTCACTTTGTAAACTTCAATAAAATGTACACTGTAGCTTTTATGTATTTTATAGGCGTTTATTTTTAACCGTTCCCGTAATAATTAGCCTATGGGTTATTCTGATGTATAAGCTGTATTAAGTACTATAAAGTTTCATCAAAATCCATTCAGTTTTTGCGTAAAATGTAACAAATAACCATCCATACTTACAAACTTTCGCCTTCATAATATTGATAGGATAACCAAGTTAAAAAAGGCATTTAATGAGTTTGGCGTGGCTGGCTGTAGCATTGTAGCTTTTAAACGATTTTACCTGTCGTTTTTTACTTTGGTTGAAACCTGACATGATCGATATTTTTATATCTATAAAAATGAAATATTCCTAGCTGTCTATAATATTTTTTTTTAAATTTTTGTTTGTTTGTTTGTCTGTCTGTTTAGTCCGGGTAATTTCTGAAACTCAGTTTGTAAAAAAAATGTTTGCATATGACAAAGAGATTCTAAGATTCTATAGCTAATTTTTATGCATATATCCTACGGGTACGGGAACTACGCGGGTGTATCCGCAGGCGTGCGCTAGTACCTGTATATTACAGGGCGATCCGATAAGGCAATCCAAATTAGGGATGTTGCGAACATTCGCATCCGCATCCGCAAATGCGGAGCTTCCGCATAGATTTAGACATCTGCATCTGCATCCGCATCCGCGTTAAACAGTGCGGATGTTCATGCGGATGCGGATATCATGCAAGTAGTGACAAGAAAGAAATTGGGCGGGCGTTTGGTACGTGCTGGTCGCACGTGACCATTGTCCACTGTCCAATGGGAACGTAGAAATTGATGACAAGATTCGACACGTTTGTTGTGGTGCCTGATTTGTTTCTTGTAAATAGGTAAATCATTACGTGTTTGTTTGTGCTGTGGACTACATATCATAAAAATGGATATTTTAAATGTTGTTGTGATACAGTGGTCATTGTGTGTACCTAAATTAAGAGTTTACAAAAGCTAAAAAAAAATTTGATGACAATTGAATATGATCACAAGAGTTTGATCCGATTCGACAGGCTGCTACTACTTTGAAAAATGAACTTTCAACAAAGTTTTCCAGCTTGGGAGAAAACAATTTATATACCATCGCCACCTACTTAGATCCTCGCTATAAGTACAAATTTTTACACCGGTGACTGAAGACAAGATTAAAGATGACATTTTAAAGATGATAAATACTGAGAATGACGTTTTGGGATCTCTTAATACCAATACCGAAAGAGCTAAAAGAATAAAAAGGTCTGATTGCACGGAAAATGATATGGAACAACTAGGACCAGGAACATCAGGTTTCAACAGAAAGTCATGCTTACAAAACGACCTTGCGTTGATATGATGTTAGATTTTTATCCTCTCCACCGGGCAGTGTTCCTAGCGAACAATTATTTAGTAGCGCGGGTTTAATTTACGAACCTCTGCGTAATCGCCTTGAATCAAAAAAGGCGGCAATACTACTGTATTAAGTATAATGCTCCTATTTTTAATTTCACTTACTAATATAAAAACCAGTAGGTGTTTAATATAAAAATAAGTACTTATGTTTGATTTGATTACAATAAAAATGTTAATAATTATATATCATTATCATTGTTTTAATTTTTCATTAATAAACTTTATTTACATAATATCTTAAACATCCGCTTCCGCATCCGCATCCGCGGATGTGAGCCTTCAAAACTCCGCATCCGCATTCGCATCCGCGGATGTGAAAAAATCAGCATCCGCAACATCCCTGATCCAAATATACCTTAGATATCTAAAGGAACACATTGGTTGGGTACGTTACGCAAATACAGGAATTGGTGTTTACGCCATAAGTACGAGTATATGTCGATTTTTCGGCTCGGTTTGCGGCCAAGATTTAGTTTGAGTTATTGGCAGTTATATGTTTAGATAGTTTAATTCTCTTTCTACCTCCCGACACGTTGGCTCAAGCCCAACTTAGTATTCATACATTTGAACGTCTCCGCTCAAAAGCCTTTTCATGGGAAACTCAAATTAGGTCACATTCCTCAAAAATAAATTTATCTTTTACTGTAAGAAATGTATTAGGTATATATTTTTTTATCGACTACAAGTTGGCCCTTGACTGCTATCACACTTAATTTTAAGTGATGATGCAATCCAAGATGGAAGTGGGCTAACTAGTTAGGAGCAGGACGAAATTCACACCACTTTCGGTTTCTACACGACATCGTACCGGAACGCTAAATCGTAGGGTGGTAACTAGGCCACGGCGATAGGCTCCCAGCAGCCAGACCAAGACAAATTAAGAAAAATCTCAATTTGCCCTGCCGGGAATCGAATCCAGTAACTCCGTCTTATGAATCGACCGCACATACCACTACGCCACGGAAGTCGTCTAAATGTCCTATTTATTATTATGCGAAAGATATATAAGTAATTAGGAAATACCAAATTGAATAATTATTAATTACTAGAGTTTCACTCGTGTAGTTCCGATTCCCGTATAAAATTCTAGCTAATAAGTAGCCTATGTGTTATTCTGATGTATAAGCTGTATTATTGTAAAGTTTCATCAAAATCGATTCAATTTTTTTGCGTAAAGGAGCAAGAAACATACATCCTCACAAAGTTTTGCGTTTATAATATTAGTAGGATTCTCCTTATTCAAAAGATTTAGAATTTATATGAATATGGGCAGACCCTGTATTAAAAAATCCCCTTCTGACTGATTCACACATACTTTTGAAAGAACGTTTTGCTTTACCTATATTATGAGGTTTTGAAGGCATGATGTTATGAGGTTGTGTATTGCATGTTGATATTCGAGACAAAAGTCGATTGTTGATAAATTTAACACGTGTTTTCTTATCTGTGCCTCTCTCGCATCGTACTCGATAGTAGTAGTGGGTCGATTAGCAAGCGGTTTTATTAGCAAAAAGTCATCCTAACTATCCTAATCCTAACTGTTATAAGTGCGAAAGTAACTCTGTTTGTCTGTCTGTCTTGCTTTCACTCTACAACTACTGAACCGATTTAAATGAAATTTGGTACACAGTAAGTCTAGAGCCTGAAAAAGGACATAGGCTACTTTTAATTGCGAAAAAAGGGTTGTAAGGGGTTAAAGGGGGGGATGAAATGTTGTATGATAGTATCGTCATTTTGAAAGCTTAAGACCTATTTCTTAGGCAGTTGATTAGATATTAATAAATATGACATTCAAAGCTTAGAGAAATTACGCTGCCGTAATAACTAATTCCACGCGGACGAAGTCGCGGGCAAAAGCTAGTTGATTTAAAAAGAAAACTGAATTTTGCATGAAGGTACATTTTATTGTTCATTGAGTTTGTATAAATTCCGTCACACATTTTTCTACAACTAGATTATCGCATCACAAAATATCGCATCACAAAATATATTTTGGAGAGTATGCTCAGGAATTCCCCCCTCACCTTTCTACTATAGGACTGCTAGGCATCGTAGCCTAAACCTAGCCGATATTCCATAGATGCGCATAAAATGTTTTGGTTCCTCGTCCCGATTCGAACTGGGAAGTTATGGAATGCCCTTCCAGCTCTCGTTTTCCCTACCACCTACCACGTGAGTATCTTCAAGTCAAGAGGCACCTTCTAGGCAAGCGCGTGTCACCGGATGCTGCATCTTCGCTTACCATCAGGTTTGATCGTAGCCAAGCGCTAGCTTATAGAGAATAAAAGTGTTCTTTAAACCTTTTCGCTTTAATGATTTCTTCCTGGCTGCCTGTACTCTGTATTTAGCTGTGCTCCAGAATCTATGATTGTTTAAGTATTCCATATTTAGTTAGTTCTTTGCTGTATGATATATCTTTCATTTATTATCGCGCACCAAGAATAGGTTAACATGAGAAAATCAATATAACAAAATGGCTGAAAGCCAAAACCTTGGTTACGACCAGAATAAGGAAAGTTATAAAATAAATATGGACTTCCTTGACTCGTGAGAGATGAGATTAATAAGACTATTTATTAACATGATAATTATACAATAATATTTAATTAATAACAGTGGATTCATTTTATTGACCGACTTTAAAAAAAGAGGTTATTTGTTACTGTTATTCGGAATAAGTGACAGAGCTAACAATAGTATAATAAGAGAACCGTGTGGTGTAAAAGAAGGTGTAGTGACTAAAATAGAGAAAGGGATGCTTAGATGGTTTGGGCATGTAGAGAGAATGGATGAAATCCACATACCATAAGAGATTTATACGACATGGAGGAATGGAAAGTTGAGGGGCGGTACGAATGTTTGTGGTTAGGACATTTAAAAAAATGACCACGTCAAGAGTACCCTAAACCGACGATCTCAGAAAGGATAATATTGTGGAAGAAAAAATCTCAAGGCCTGGCAAATGGAAGGATGTAGTCTCTGCCTACCACTATAGGAACGAGGCGTGATGCTATGTATGTATGTACACCTGATTGTAGATGATCATCATCTAAGACGGAAGCGATCTAACTTGTTAGGAGTAGGATTAAATCAACAACCTTTTCTGTTTCTACACGACGCTAGGCGGTATGTTCTTGTCGGTAGGGTAACCGAAGCCTCCCACTAGCCAGACCAGAACAAATTAAGAAAATCTCAATCGGCCCTTACGGGAATCGAACACTGGACGTCCGTTTTATAAAGCCACTGTGCCACGGAGGCCATTGGAGTCAAAAATAAAAATATATAACGTTCCGATCTACGTAATGCTAACAACTGAAATTACCTTACGTAGAAATGGAATATGTCAATAGAATAGAATACGTATACATTGTCCAAGGCCACACAAGTATCTAACAGTATTTATAAATAAAGTTAACTGAAACGGTGTAACGTGACCGACGCAAGCTGTGCACTTATGAAGTTATGACTCAGTGTCAGGAACACGCCTTGTTAAACACACGTAGGTACACTGTTGACAGTTGCATCGGTGTCATGTCACTGCGATTACTTTGTTCAGTACCTATTCATCTAGATTTGTTTTTTACAAATTTTGATATGTGGTGAGATAGAACTTGTTTCTTTTGCGTGAAGTCCGCAGTGAGTCGTTTTCCTCATGTTTGATGGTCGTGACCACTTCCAATTATGATTTTCGTCCTCACGTTTTGCCATTTACTCATCGCGCAGCGAAAAAACAATCATCGTATACGCGAGGCGTTCCATGTAAGGCTTAAGAGCGGGTGCGGGTCTGCTCGACATCCGTCTATAACAAAATCAATTATTTTATTAATTTAAATTAATATTTATAAAAATATAATTAAATTAAAAATTTTAACAACCAATAAACGCGCAGCGCATCCGTCAGAAACCGACTTTACAGAAAACCAATTTTTGTTTTTTCCTTTCACTTTTCCACTACATTTTTCTTTTTAAAAGAGAAAGAAAGAAAAATGTTTATTTAGGAAAACACCACTAGTAAAAATAAAATACAATAAAATGCAGGATGTAAAAGTGATGTGATCCCAAAAAGGTCCTCATTCAGGTGGTCTTCTGGCGTTCGTTTTTTCACTTGGAAAGAGGGAGATTATCTATTGAAACTACACTATTAGTTATTAGTTTCTCTAGATACTCTCCTTTTTTTCTGGCAATGTGTCAAAAGTCTAGTATACGCTTAAGGCAGATCATAGAGAGCCTTGATTTGATCTTATAATTGGCAAGTATGAATGCGTTAGTCCGCAATGCGGTTCATGGGATCCAGAAGATTTTCCTCAAGCACTACATCTCTAAAGCTTCTGTTCGCTAGCTGTCTGCGGATTTTAAAGTCCATGTCTAAGCCCCATATAGAAACAATAGAGAAAACGTGTTCGCGCAAGTTTGATCTTCGTCTTTGCTGAGACATGGCACTGAAGTACAAGTCGAGAATGCGGACGTTATTTCAAATGGGCTTTGTTTTCAAGCAATTTTGAAACGTTAAGTTTGACTATTTGTAATGATTCTACCACCAACTCGGAAAGCAAATTCTTGCTGAGAAGACACGGAAACTTACTCTTTTTAACTAATGATCGTTTACAATGTTAAATAAATTTAATTTACAAAAAGTTATAAATTTACAAAATCCTCTCTTCAGAACATTTTCCATAAAAAGATATATTTCCATATACGTATGCAAAGGTAACTAACGATAGAATTTGATTAATAAGATGTTAAATTACTAGAACGTTCCAGTTAATTTTTTTGCAGAAGTCATTGCAGGTCATGAGGTTGTCTTCACCTTAATCCCCTAATTGGATTGCCGCCATATGCCCTAAACTCTGTATACATTATGTTTTAAATAAGAAATTATAAATCAGAAAGTAACTGTCAATTTGTTACTAATCACCAATCAATCGATTTTAATGAATTTTGGTACAGTTTAGAGTCTGATAAAGTATATTGGCTACTTTTTTCTAACTATCACGAAACTTCTTATGATTCAACTAAATGTTCCAACTCTTCGTGTTGTTATGCAATTTTCCATCCACGTAATAACGATCTCACGTACCTCCGCCATTGTATTGTGTTTAGGTAAAATGCATAATTACAACTATGATGTCACGTCGTCGTACTCAGCCTTTTTAATGGTCCACTGCATTAAATTTAACTAGTTTTGAAAGGGTTAATAAAAAATGCTCCAAATGTCTTTTATTTATTTAAAGTAAGCCCTTGACTTCAATCACTGATGGAGATGAGGCATCTCTGCCCGTCGTCCGAACGCTTAGATCTTTTGAGCTATAGTTGAGTTATCGACACGAAAGAAAACAATTTCTTTTTTATATCATCTGCAATCACACCTTGTGGTAAGTGCTCATACAATCTAAGATGGAAGCAGGTTAACTTTAGAGTAGCCACGGCCGAAGCCCCCCAGTCGTAGGAATCTTACTTGATTATTTGACAATATTATAGCTTACGAGAGAACTAAATAAAATAAATAAAATAAATATTATAGGACAATTACACACATTGCTAAATAGCCCCAAAGTAAGCGTACTCGTAAGTAGCTTGTGTTATGGGTGCTATGATAACTAATGATTATTTTTTTATATATAATACATAAATATTTATAATATATAGATAAACACCCAGACACTGGAAAACCATGCTCATCACACAAACTTTTTCCAGATGTGGGAATCGAACCCACAGCCTAGGACGCAGAAGCAGGGTCACTACCCACTGCGCCACTCGACCGTTTTCACATATCTGGTCCTTTGTTTAGGTTTATAAGTTGGTTTATTTTGCTATATGGTCTATGGTCTATAATGCTTGGTCGATTTTCATCAAAAGATTTACAAATAGTTTAATAAATAATTCTGCTACTATGATAAGAGAACTGTGTGGTGTAAAAGATGTAGTGACTAACATTGGAAAAGGAATCCTTAGATGGTTTGGGCATGTAGAGAATGGATGAAAAAAGATTAACTTAACATTTATGAGGCGAGGGTGGTCAGGTCAAGAGAGAGTGGAAGATGCTAAGGAAGTATGCAAGGAACGTGGCAAATGGACGGATGTAGTCTCTGCCTACCCCTGTGGGAATTACGCAAAAAGTATTTTTTTTGAGAAAATCGACAAGGATAGATCGGTAGAATCTGAGAACGTCTCGGTATACAGGTAAAGGCAACGTGTTAGAAACATTATCCAATGTTCACACGTTAAGAGTAATCTGAGCCAAGTTATGAGTCAGCTGTGCTCTTACGAGGAAAGTTGACGCGGTGTTATAAACACTTGTTGGATATTCCCACGCTTGTTGGCTATCAAGAGGAAAATCTAAAAGTTCATTTAATTTCATTATTTTGATAGTGAAGATTTGTGATAGCCGAACATCATTTAAAAAAATGTTAGTAAGAGTGAGATTTGAACGATTTGGAGTTGGGGCCCAAGGTGCTAGTATGGCGACCGGCATCGGAAAGCGCAGTGTTAGTTAACCCCCCCAATAGGTCGACTGATGACGTCAAACGGGTCGTAGGGAGCCGCTGGTCACGAGCGGCTCGGGATTGTTGTGTTTGGAAGTCTAAAACTAGCGACTAGGACGTCTAGCGGCTGTTAATGATGATGATAATGATGATGATAATGATGATGATGATGATGCGTGTGAAATTCTTTTGGAGAAAAATATCAAAATATTTTATCCCGTAAAGGTTTTGTACATCTGATTTTCCTGTTGCCCAATAAAATACATATTGAATTCAAATAGTGGTAAAACCTGTAGTAGGAGATGCACACGTTTACGGACTTTTCGGTAGTATAACATTTATTAAGTAGAAGCAAAAAGTCAGACATTACAACCTTCTACAATGTTATTTAATAAGCCAGATATGGTGGATTTAGGAAGGCCCGAACCATAGTGGGAGACGCGTAGAAATAAAACATTTAGTAATTTCTTAATTGGAGCGGAGATGCTTGCGCTTCGAGCGACGAGAGTGGAGTGAGTAATTTTGCCGGTTTTCCCCTGTCGGGCCGCGTTTATATGTCGTGAGAGGCGCCAGCAACTCGTAATCTTTATTTGACCAATATCAACTTTTCTTAGAGCGAGACGCACTTATGTGTTAGAGTGAGACAGATATATATAAAGAGTGAGAAGAACATAAAACAAGGAAGGCAATATGCCAGTTTACACAGAGTCTGAATAGTTAACAATATAAAATTTGTTACTTAAACTATGGGCAATAAAACTAGTATGCAATGACGTTTATTTGTATCTTATATCTAAGTAAATAATCTCTAATTCTCGCAAACTTAACTATTGTCTTAATCTACTGAATATTGTGTATTTACATATTTATTTTAATAAGGAAAAATCATATATTTGTATATACATTAATTCAGCTTATACTAAACAATCTCTAGTAATCACGTTACTTACGTCAAAACAATCTTCAACACCAGATTAAAGTCAGATATTACATAATTTTTTTGAAAAGCCCTCATATTGAATACAACATTTGTTTGTCAACAGCTCTAATGTACTTCGTGGTGAACGTGCCGCCCACCGCCGCCGCGGTCGCCGGCAACTGCAGCAGCACCGACCAGTGGATCACTATCAGCTGGCCCGTCAAGAACGACACCGCCAACCTGACCTACAACAACATGGTGCTGTTCTTCCACAAGAACGACTCCACCAAGCAGTACTCGCTCAAGTACTTGAACGTGTCGCTCGCCCCTGAGATGTTCCCTAACAGCTGTGAGTTGTTCTTTGTTGTATTGAGTTCAATGAGGTTTATCATTCATCATAATTATCAGCCTACGGACGGCCCACTATTGGGCTAGGCCTTCCTCCTTGTCGGAGAGGAGACATGGAGCGTAGATTCACCACGCTGTTCCTATGGCGGGCGGGTTAGTGTGGTTAATATTCAACACTTTCGGAAAAGCGCAGTGAGGGATTGGTACTAGGTTGTTGCGGAGACGCTGGTCACAGGCGGCTCAAGGTCGTTGTCTCTGTCTCTACAAAAGGCCTGTGTACAGCAGAGGATGTCCATTCGCTGAAAGTTTGTGATAAAATGGAGTCATCTAGGAGAATCTTCCACAAATCCCAACTCGTCATCGTCATAAGCGAATGACCTGGCCTCGGCTTGTTTACGTCTGGTATCTGTTCTCGTTGAAGGGACTTTAGAAAGTGCTATAATTGTTTTGTCTTCCAGCGAACACGAAAGCTCCCGTAGAGTTCTGGCACGGCGAGGAGTGGAGCACGCCGCTGTTAACGTCCTACCGCTGCACAGCGCCCGTACAGCTCAACCTGACGTCGGACGCGGCCGCCGCCGTGCTCACCATCAGCCAGCTGCAGGAGGAGGCCTTCCGCGCCGCTTCCGACGAGAGCTTCAGCGCCGGTGAGTGAGCAGGCAATAGCTTCCTGACAACTAAGTCACCTTCTGCAAACGAATGCCAAATCTCTAATTCATACGTCACCTGGTAATGTGTTTCAACCACAGGGCTGTTTAGGTAACTTACACAACAAAATACACAGTACAAACACGGTTTCAGGCCATTTATTCTTAGACCGATCTTAGCAACATCGGCCCACTAGCCCAATTGGTTTCATGTTCCTCTATAGTGAAGACAATCTCACTGGAGATGCTCTTAGAGTCGTTCCATCTCCCCATCTTTCCCACATTCTTCAAGACATGCTCTATTGTGGTATAACCGAGCTTTTGCGCTTGCCCAAATCCCGCTTACTAGATGGTATTAGCAGCTTACAGGAGTGCAAAATATCCAAAAGGGTCTAAGACCGAGCTGAATCCGCTCAAGTGGGTCCCACTGTAATAATGATAGTAAGATGCCGTCTATTCAAATGCCGCAGCTCAAATGATGAAAACAGTCAAATAATAAAAATTTTAACAAAAAATAGAACCGACTCAAAACGCACTAAAAAGTAAAAAATAACTGTGTCATTTACTTTTGTTTACTGAGGCATATCTAGGAGTCGGTTCCAGCCTATTTTTTGTTAAAATTTTTATTTCTTACTTTTTAGTGATTTATCGCCACGTAACGTACTCGTACTATACTGTCATAGTATATTATACGACACTAGTAGCCAAAAAGCTACCAATACCGGGACAAAAACCAAAATCGCTGTAAGCGTGCCTCCAAAATTTGAAGAGTTCCTTCAAATTCCCTAGGATATCATCATCAGATCCTAACATGATGATAATGGGACCACCTTGGAAGTGTGCTCTTTCTAATAAAAAAAGAATTATCAAAATCGGACAACTCTGTAAAAAGTTATGCGTGGTCATACATAAAAAAATAAATATACGTGTCGAATTGAGAAACTCCTCCGTTTTTTTTTGTCGGTTAAAAAAAAACAACATCAAGGCAGCCTATCATACTACTATAAAGGCGAAAGATTGTGAATTTGCAAGTTATTCTTTCACTCATAAACAATGAATGGATTTTTATGTCCTCTAGTGACTTATATTATACGCGTTCAGAAAGAAGTCGTTAAAATATGCGTGTATAATTGATAGGGCGTTTAAAGCGATGTTTAGCTGTTTATTCGGTCACGTTTATAAATTCATTGCCAATACTGATAGCGAGCTGCGCCGCGCCGCGTATCGGTTATCGAGTCTGGCGCGATAACACCACAATAATAATATTACTGTTACTCATGACATGACGTGACCGGTGACTTGCTGCTGATCATTGTTCATGGCAAATAGTCTGTTAGGTACATCAGTGGTAAAGACCCACCGTTGTACGCCTACATTGTTTTCTGTCGGTCTAGATAATACGCGGAAAATTATCGTCTAGTTTGCGTCAGTAGAAACGCGTAGATATAAATTCACACACACAAACACACTCGTTCTCACACGCATACACACCCACTTACATACGCATATACGCATACAAGCACGCATCTATTAGTTCACTTAAAGAAAAGGAATGTTTATTTATAGAATAAGAATATTTAAAAATAAGAAATGTTATTTAATAAATAAATAAAATATCGTTTATTCAGCCAGAAAAGGGAAAAGAACCAAAGAAGGAAACAAAGATAAAAAAAAACTTAAATTAGGTACATATAATTAAGTTAAATTAAATTTAATTTCGCAACAAGGCTCCCAAAAAATACCAATAAAGACATAGATAAGGAAGCCAGGCACCAATGAACCTTAAATAAAAGATACTTGATATATTATTAGTAGCAGTCGCCCGCGACTTCGTCTGAGTTAAAACCACTTAGGTACCCTTTTAATTTTAAAGACTAGACTTTCATATAAAGTATGCTCTTTCCCCGCTTCCCCTCTCAATTTAATTTTTTTATAGTTTCCCGTGAAGCAATATTCTCCGTCCCGTCCCGTGCACTAAAGATTTACATTTTCCATAAGAACGGTTCTAGTGAGTTAATCTTAAAAGACAGACATATACTGTCGTGGACATTTTTTAGATCATTTCAAGAGGAATAATTCTTTCAACATATATTTTTGGTATCTTGAGCCGTTTTTGCAGCACACGCAACAGTTTTCCCCGTTTTTTTCACAATTTCCATTATTTCTTCGCTCCTAATAGTTGCAGCGTGATGTTATAAAGCCTAAAGCCTTCCTCGATAAATGGTCTATTCAACAAAAATAATTTATCAATTCGAACCAGTAGTTCCTGAAATTAAGCGTTCAAACAAAAAAACAAACAAACTCTTCAGCTTTATAATATTAGATTTTATTAGATTAATATTATAGATTTGTTATGTTTGGCTGAATTTGGCGCTGCCTCAGCTCGATGCTACAGCTGTACAGCAATTTGTAGCGCTGATTTTCTTTACAGTGTATTAAAGTAATAAATTCTCTATTACATTTACAGTGCATCCTTGATCCTAGAACTAGGTAAGCCCGTATCTTAAGGGCCAGGTTTTACATATAGGTAAATAACCAAATACATGAGCAATTAAGTTATAATTCTGTTATTTCACTGTGTACCTACTAGTTACGGAAGAGCGGGCAGTACTACAGAAGGCCTAAAATAACGATCTTAAGCGCATGTATTTATGTAATGTAAGAAGCTGAATAAAACCAATTTTATTTAAAAAAAAACATAGTTTCGCCTAATTTGATGCTATTGAAAATATCGCTATCTCTTTTGTTGCGTTACCATGGAGTAACTAATTTTAAACTGCTAATAATATTCTTTCAATAAAACATGTCGTTGCTATCAAAACGATGTCACGGGGCCAAAAAAAAACGCAATATTGCCTTATCACATGAAATTAACGTAAACTTAAAATTAATCTCAATTGTCTCTAATACTCTATTTAAAGGCAATCTATTCCTTATTATTACAAATTTTTAGTCAAGAACTCTAGAAAGTAGAATCGAAAATCTATACTAATATTATAAATCTGAAGAGTTTTTTGTTTGCTTGAACGCTCTAATTTCATTTCAATTTCAGGAATTCAATTTCAGGAACTAATTGGGAAAAAATATTTTTGTATTGGATAGTCCATTTATCAATGAAGGCTATAAAACACTACGCTGCAACCAATATGAGCGTAGAATCAGTGAAAAACACGGGGAAAATTGTTTACTTTTGAGGGTCCAGCTGTCATTCAGAAGTGGTTTCATGAATTTAATATCTAATACTTGTTAGGCAGCATGACTGCCTACGACTCGAACACAAATATAATAATGATCACACATAGCTCTAGTTAGTAAAGTGATCTTTGTTGCAGCTCGCGAGTGCAGCGGCGCGGACGTGCCGGACGCGGTGCCGATCGTGGTGGGCTGCGTGCTGGGCTCGCTGGTGGTGGTGGTGCTGGTCGCGTACCTGGTGGCGCGCCACCGCTCCGCCGCGCAGGGGTACCTCTCCATGTAAAAGGTGATTATCTACACTGATGTATGTCGGAGCATCATGTATCACTGGCTTAAGTTTTCGTTATCATACCCCAGTTTATTCAGCTTTGGGAATCAAACACACGACCCTCGGTCGTCAAAAGCGGATCGTTCGGATGTTGTATGTGTGAAAATTTGTATTAAAATAAACATCAAGTTTACTCACCTTAATTTACAATGTTTACTTTTACAGAAACGGGCGGGTGAGGGTCAACGCACGTAGACAATTAGTGTACAACTATAACTATACATGGAAACATCATTTCATTTCATCGCATTTATACACAAATAAAGATAGAGTCACACTCGATATACCTGTATTTGTAGTTTGCTCAAACATTTTTGTTCGCCACTGTATACTGTTGTTTTGAATAATTAAGTAATTTATGTTTATGTACTGATCTTACATTTGTTTCTATAATATAAAATTTTTTTAAGGTTTTGTAATGTTCGTTCGGGTGAAGTCGGCTGTTCACGACTAATAGAATCATTATTGTTGCTTTATGAATATAAAAAAAATGATACTTGTGTGTAGACCACACAACAAAAGATATGTGTGTAAATACCAACACAAATTCTAACACAACAAGATACAAAAGGGTCGAAGTGCAGCCGCCATGGCGGGCCTCGATATACTAATAAAAGTACACACAATCTTTTTTTAAAGACGTAGGTCGTTAATGTATCTTTTGACGACCTGTAATGCCGATTCTACGAAATGGGTAGTCAAAAAGCAATAGGCACCTTTTAGGCTAGAGCGACCCATCATCACTTACCATCAAGCGTAATGTCTAATACCTTTAAACGAGTAATTCTTGGTTTCACGGAGGGGGGTTTCAGGGAAGATCCAACTAAGTTTTATTTGTAAAAAATGTATAATTTCAAAAAAAAAGAATACTGAGTAACGCTCAGTCAACCAGGTACTATTACGTAATTACAAATGTATATTCAGTACATTTATATATAACCAGTATTTGAACACAATAAAATATATTGCAATAGTATGAATAATTATAATTATTGATTCTCACAATATCTGATGTTATTAATATTTATGTATAAGTAAAAAATTATAATACAATAATCGTATAAAAAATGCTTATTATTTTGCAAAATGGACTGAAATAAAAAAAAAACGTGATTGTCTTTTTCTTTCTCTTTGTGTCCATTTACCTATTACTTCATACATATTTTGAAGATAGTAGATTTTTAAAATTTCGCTCCACCCAAAGGCATTCCCTACTATGTGTGACGTAATGAGTAGATGCGTAAAATAAAAAAATATGTTGATATGCTTCTAATATCTAAGACTAAATATGATGTGTATATCAATAAAAAAGAGAAAAAAATATATAGAGATGTGATGTTATTTAAAATACGGCCATTTTTATAATCTACTTTTAAAGAATTTTGTTTTGATCTTAAATAACTTTGGCAACATCTTGTATTCTACAGGAAGACATTTTTTTAGTACACAATTATTGATATTTTGTAAATAAACGAAATTTAAAAATGACGTATTTTTCTTTTTTCATGTGATCTTTCACTAAAATTATTTACTTATGAACAGAAATTCTGCAACGTATGATACCGGTATTGTGTACTCCGCTTAGAATGCATTGACCAGAGACGGTCATAGACAAACAATCCTACCCCTGGAATATAAAAGTCATCCAGTCCATCCATCAAGTGTGATATGTGATCATTATTATCTTTGCTTTCGAGTTGTATGCGTAGCCATGCTGCCTAACAATGTTAGATATTACTAAATTCACTAAACCACACACACACACCGCCACACTTTCTAACACACATTTATGACAAATAGCTAAGTGTTTAACACACAAGTAATACTGGTCTGACAAAAAACTGTTATACAAAAGTAGCTTGTAAAAATGGCTTATTTGTAGTAGTTTCTATAAACCTGGACTGGGGTTCTTTAATTTTGATTTATTAAATATTGATTTAATTTTATTTTAAGCTTTCCTCTGAATTCTTGTTAATTTTGATTGACATTTCCAAAGATTTCACATTTTGTGCCCCGTTCTATTACTTTCGTATAAGGAAGGAAGATAATATTGTTTCTTTTTTATTGTAATGTCGATAATATTTTCAAAATTTCTATAATTAAATAATGTGAGCGATTTGATACTCTTACTCGACTAATGTATAGTCGAGTAATTAGACTCGACTAATAATTCAATATGATCGGGCGCGTATCATACAATGATCAATGGTTTTTTAGCACTTAATGTAAGTGTTTAAAAATATATTCTTATGACACAAAAATGGCGAATTTGTTTTATTTATGTTATACCACAAAATTGTTTCTAAATATTGGACAAGGAAAATGTATAATAACGAACTTACAGATGAACATGTGAAACATAATTTAATATTAAGAATTAATAAATATTATATTAAGTACATATTTTTCTTTTATTTAAAAAATATTACTGGTTACAATAGTGTGGACACCTTTGTCTTCATTATTCATATCCTTATTTTAAAAACTGAGTTTATGGTTTAGTTTAAAAATAATATACGATAGTTATACATATATAAATAGAAATACAAACACCATTTTTCATGTATTAATAATAATTATTTAGATTTTTACATAAAAATTGAATATCGTATTTATCTTCAGAGAGCTAAAAAAGAATAGACGAAATAAAAAGCGCTTATTTTTAACGATCTCGCTTAAGATTTCGCGTTTCTTGTAAAGTCTAAAATATGGCCGAAATGCCGCTCGCTTGCAGCATTTAACTCTTGCCGAGTGCTTGCCTATTTATTCCGAACCGTTTCACATACGTAATACTTTCTTCGACTCTGTAGGTCAGGTAGGAACTGGAACATTTTCGCTCACAATAAGCAGCAGTATTATATAGCAAAAAGTAGACACAACAATTGAGTTATCAAGTAGAAGTTTTATTTCATTGACTAGTGCTCTGTATGCCGTGTCAAATCGCTAAGTTTAGGCCTGTGTGCACCAAGATTTCGGTTATCATAACCAACGGTTAACATAAATTTGCTATAAATTTACTATTTATAATAAATCCGTACGCCGCTTAGGACGTAAACCGGGCGGTTATCTTAACCGAGCTTACGTGCTTAACCGGCGTACGGGTTGTCGAGAACAGTAAATTTTACGTTTAGCTCATGTTAACCGTTGGTTATGATAACCGAAATCTTGGTGCACACAGGCCTTAGAGTCTTGAGTCAGATCATTAATATTGTAAGACGAACATAGATTAGTGTAACACCAATGATTTTATACACAGAACTTTGCCGGGTCGCGTTTTTTCTATAACAAAAAAAGTTTATATCAAGGAATAAAATAAAAATAAGCTATATTTTATGTGTTCATGTTAAATAAAACACACATACAGTCACTTTTATTACTAAAATTGTATTAAATATTTTTTTCAAGTCCTAATCTTTGTTTTTTTAGAACAAATGTCAAAGGGTCAACGATTAGGTTTTTGTCAATGCTACCAACAACTTTTTAACGCATTCTTATTAACATTACCAATAGCTTTTGAAAAAAAAACATTTTTAAAACACCGAGCAGGTTTTGTGTATAATAAAAAAGGTTCCAAATATCCATTTATAATTAGATGCAACTATTCAAGTAATTTTTCGCTTAGTTTAAGCAATGCCTCTAGTAAACGTGCGAATTTTCGAATCAGTATTTAACATCCTGTTTATTAACTCGGGGAAAATTTTTCCAAAATACACCGACACAAGGGGGTTGTATTTCGAAACGACTGGCTGAAAATTCGCATGATATTTAAAGAGGGGGCACCAACAATTAAATCTGGACAATTCATCGTAATTATTAGCGATTCATTTTAGTTCAATCTAAGTGATTTTTTTTATTTTAATTATAATTGTGTAGCTTTTTAGCATCTAGATTGGAGTTTGGTTTACTTTTGTTTCTCTAAATTATTTATTTTATCGTTTGGTAATAGACTAAAGAGAATTTATAGACTTGGATAAACTTACAAATAAAAGATATTGTATGAATTTGATTCGCTATGACTTTAATTATTCATGTCATAGTCATGTCGTTTGGTTTAAATTACGTCAAACTATCAATGCTCCTTGCAACGCTATCAAAAATATTACTTACCTTTACCTTAAAGATAGGTGTAAAAACAAAAAATGAATTCTAATTAAAGAGTATCATGATTCAATGACAGCAGACAAGGAACTTTATTCGCTTCCTCTACATTTTCTCTTTAGTCTATGCTATAATTGCTATATTGTCCAGAAAGCAGACGGTATGGTAATTGCTGAAGTGAGGGTCGGGGGTTCTTACAGGGGGCAATAGAGCCGATTGGTTTATTATTCACGAGAAAAAAATATTGTTCCCTGTTAATTTGATGTATTCTTGTTAAAAATTTTATTGCGTGTCTTAAATTTAGATGACAAAAGAAATAATAAGGGAAAAAAATTTAAGCACCTTTGACTAATTTTCTAATGTATAACAGCAATCGAAAAAGTATTTATAAGTATATTTAAACTCGAGATTTAATTTATCTAATAAAACGAAAGTAATACGAAGGAAAGAACTTAGTAAAAAGCGAGTTATAAACCAATCAGCCTGGAAGCAGTTTGTAATGTAATGATACTTATTGAAAAAGGAAAATAAATGTTTTTTATTGCCAAAATCGGCTTTTATTTACGAATCTCATACAAATTACAATAAATACGGCAATATTATGTACAAAACTATTTAATTAAAACATATTTTATTTAAACTATTGAACACGAATCTTATTCTCTAGTTTGGTGATATTTTAAAGATTGCCATTTGTGTAACTTTGGAGCGAATGTATTTTTTGCTATGGCAGCACCCGCCAGCATCGATGACGCCACGATTTGCAAACATCTTACGCCACAGATATCGTAAGTTGTTGGCGTCTGGTGGCGTGGCGTCGATGATTTGCAAATGCGCCGAATATCAAATTAGTTTTGTTCGTGCTACTATCCATGGGGCAGTAGGCCTAGATGCACTATAACCACAAAATGTAGTAAAAGGAAAAAAGAGAAATATTTTTAATTTATTACTCTTTTTCTTTGGACGAATATTAGCACAATATTCATTTGTTATTGTTTTTGGGAGAAAGGCGGAGGAGTTGTATGGAATTTGTATAAAGCACTAGGTTATGCACTCAATCTAGCGATGATTTTTATAAGTGTACACAATGTTAGTTTACAAAAAAAGCTAATACAGTTTATTTTGATTATGTATCTATTAAAGCTGTAACAAATTATTACCTATGTACAAAATTCACAAATTGAAAAAACAGTTTATTAAAACTATTTGTTTAATCTGTTGTGATTGATACTTAATCCTTAGCTTAAAAATACATTTAATATTTATCCTAATGACTCAAACATTAAATGCAAATTATTTTGACAAATAACAAAAAATATGATGAGGTGAAGTTATTTATGATGTTAAAGTACGTTTACAGTCTATAGCTTTAAAAAAAATAATTCAGTATTATGGAAAAAATGTTGCCATGTTGCAGTTCAAATTAAGTACTTATAAAACCTATTATTATTTAATTTATTTATTAGTTCTACATTCCAATAATTTATAACAATCACACGAATTACTTATATAAATATATTTACAGTTTTTATTATTAGGAAATGAATACTGTTTGATGTTATTACTAACTATATTTACATGATATGAGTATTTGATACGGTTCGTCTGTGATGATGTACTGTTCTAATTGTCTGTCATCACTCGTCAGTGCCGTAAGTGGGGCAGTGCCAGCGGTGACCATGCACAGGGCGCAGGTCTTGGAGGCGCGCAGAAATGACCAGACCACATACAAACAGTACCTTATTTGAATCAGTTACAAGTCTGTAGGGCGCAGTTACGCACGCTGGCTACGGCTCTGTCTGTCATTGCAAGTCAATATTTTAGTAGGCGCCTAATTTTATTAAAATTGAAGTGAAAAGATGGCTCTATACCCGAATTTTTGAATGAGTGAAATTGACTATAGTTGACTATCGAAAAGACAGAAAACCAATAAATCTTGAAAGACTGACAAGATTTGGCTACGAAAGATAAGGATAGAGACAATACTCGTGTGCTTTTGCACACCGGTTTATTGTTTACGTCTATTCTTTTAATAAAATGGCCAAACTATAAATAAAAGAAATGGCACACAAAATTATTATGAAATTGAACTTGAATCGTATATGACTATTTTACTTATAATAAAGCTTATGAATAAACTATTTACAATAATTATTGACATACGTAACGCAGTATATCAGCCTCTAGACATAGCCTCGTTCGCTTATTATAATAGAAATGACGTCGTGTGCGCAAGCGCATACATTCGGCACAGTAGGTATTATTTAATATTTATTCTTCCTTATTTAATATTTAACTATGTCTAATTTTCATTGGTCGTTATCATTTTAACTCAATGATGGCTATTGTTTTTCTCTCACCAGGAAGCGCCACTGAAGGGTGAAGTTATATTATTACGAGTAGAAAGAAATAAAACAGCTGCAATTTGGACTAATAAGCCAAATTTAGGCAAAAAAATCGTTTGTAGTAAAAAATCTGACCTCTGAATTAGCTATTCATTCACACTGTTTAGTATTGCACCTCTTTTTCTTAGCTCCACTTTTAAAGCACTGACATTCATTGATCCGAAATTTAAGTTTTCTATAATAATAATTAATGTAACGTATTGCTAAATATATGCAAACAGAAATAAACCTGCGAAGCCAACTCCAAAACAGTGACATTTGACATTTCGGAACCTCAAGCTATATAAGCGCCCCCAGCGACGAGTTGTTGTGGCGACGTCGTGAATATACACGGACAAGTTTTAATCCTGAATGAGAACTTTCAGTGGTCCTTTCGTACGTCACGGATTCCGAAAACAGGATTCAGGACGTTCACTTAAGTAGTATTAAAATATACCAAGAATGATAGATGCTCAGGTCAAAGTTGTGCGGGTAGCCCCCGCCAGTAACCTTCGGTTCTTATTTCAATCTTTACATTTCATTTGCAAAAACATTTCGATTCGACGATTTGAGACGACAGAATTCGAAGAGTTTGCCTACTTTAGATTGATATTTAATTATTCTTTTGGCAAGATATAGGTCGTAGTCTCGACTTTATTTTAACTTGAGAATATTTCTGTACAGATATTTTGACTTGACAACATTCATTTGCAGTGTTAGAATACACTACGACATAACACACTAATATCTGAACGTTCTTTACTTTGTCTGAATAAAATCATTTCCCGAATAAGTATTTTCTATCACGTATCGTATGGCAGCAGTGTCACTGCGCCACGGGGCACGAGTCCAGCAGCACGTTGTGTATGTTCCGCGCATGCTTCCACTCGCGCGCCACTCCCCCCACCAGCACGTCGCGCACGCAGCCCTTGAAGTTCTCCCGCCCTTCCGCCAGCTCGCTCGCACCTTCTGTAATCATATGGATTGCACGTTATTTCTATTTCACTTTATTTACCTCCGGATAGATAGTGAATATTAAAATTAGAAAATACTTTTGGAGCATGTATCATGCTTACAGCGAGTTTTTTTTTAGATTATTTCATCGGCATCATCATCAGCTGATGGACATTTTATACTAACTATAAGTTATTTTGCTGTATGCGCCCTCAGATGAGGGGGCGTTTTCTGTGACCGTGCAACAGTAAAAAGAAATAGTAATAGACGAAGCTTACCCGGCAGTCCTCCCACGTATAGCGGCGCATCGAGCGCGCTGTTGGCGGCGGCGGGCAGCAGCGCAGGCGCAGCTCGTTCGTCGGGCGCGGCATCCAGTGCGAGCCATACGCTCTGCCGTGACACGCGCGCGCGCACGGCGTGCCAGCGACCATCGCATGCGCGCGCGCTCGACTCAACGCGCGCGCTGCCCAGCGATAGCACCACCTGGAGTTAGTTGTGATAGTTTTAAGTTTGTTATCAAGTGTGAGAGAGAATAAGCAGGCAATTAATGCTCAATTAATCCGCCAAAGACATTTGCAAACTTCTTTCATCCCGACGCGAAGTGCACACTCAGTGGCGGGGCAAGACCTAAATTTGATGTGGGCAAGCAGATTTCGCGAGGCCCTGTCCTAATTGCGACCTGAAGACGGAATTTATAAAATAATAACAAAAAAACAATACAATTAACACTGCCAAGTTTTTATTCGAAAAATACAAATAAGATTTATATTAATGTAAAAATTACACATCGTAAATATAAAGGTTGAAATAACAATACCAATAAATTAAATATCAGCTTTCATAGGATGCTTTTAGTCCAAAAAACAAACAATTAAATTTGCTGTATAAGGTACCGCTATAGCCCATAGGGGTCAATGATCTATGTAGACCAGTGCATTTTATTTTTGAAACCAAATAAAATCTACTGCATTTTCTGAGAAGGTTTACTATAGTAACATATATATATCACCATCGGAAAGTATAGATTTCAACGAACAGAAAGCACACCAATTTTAAAAAAAAATTATATTTTGACGGCCAATTTTTCGGTTGAAAATTAGGTTATTTTTTCGATATTCATTCAAAATAAGGTGAAAAAATAAATATTTCAAATCAAATAAATTATAGCGTGTTTGGGGCAAAACAAGGCAAGTTTTCACCAAATTTTATGAAAATAAAATTTTATTTGTAAAAGATAAACATAAAAAACGAAAAACTTGGTTTTTGAATTTTTCACACAAATTTTGAGGTTATGCGAAAAAAGTGTAGAAACAAAAGTTTTAGATCTTTTTATTTGCTACAACTTTGCCATTCAACTCTTTTCCATAGGACTTTTAGTTTTGCCGGAAATCGAGAAAATCCGTTTTTTACCCCTAAACCCTCTACCCCTTCCCGACCTCAGATCGCCCGTAATATATTTTTCCTTTCATTTATATGATATTCTCCTCATTTTCTGATGGGTTTAATTCTACTGCGATTTTCTTGTACTTTTTGTTAATTTTAAGGCTAATTGCGCTGGAGTAATGGCAAAATATCATGTTAACGTATTTTAAAATGTTGACAGTTTCTGATTTTTTGATTCATTGATTATTTTTAAAGGGATTGCGTAATTACGCCAAAAAATAATGTTGTCGCTTAAAACCGCTTATTTAACAGTGCAGTCAATGTTTGCATTTATTGACGTATTGTCATCTCCACCTTGTATACATTTCTTAAAGTGTATATTTAAAAATAATTAGATTTTTTTTAAAGGAACAGAAATTTCCTGCTTTAAACTTAACTAAATTCCTTAATTATTGTATCGTAATTCAGTCTAGAAGCCATATATGATTCAATTGGTAAAACAGCCAAAGCTGTAAGTCTTTCCTGACTCATTGTGTTTCTCAAATAATTTTATATTAATTTTAATTTTGAAAAACTCCTTTTAGCAGAAGCTGTATTTACCGGAATTGTTTATAAAATTCTTACCTTACCGGAAATGTAAATATATGGGTAAATTTCTTTCAGGCTATTTTCTGTTATATTAGGGGTTAAAGTAGGTACGAAATTGCACTTCGTACTTATATACTTCGTATTTAATAGGTACTTCGAATTGACATAGAACCTTCATGGCTTAAGATTTTTAAGTGAAACTTTCTTCATACGGTGTGTAGTTCTTTTAAAAAAATGTGCAACATTCGATTATCAACTTTCAGTTGTTTTTTTTTATTCAGCTTAGACAGTAAAGATGGATACTTCGAAAATTCGTGTGATTTTTGAATACGAGTTCCGACGCTGAACTAACGCGGCAGAAATAGCTCGCAATATTAATGTTGCGTTTGGAAAGGGGACTGCTAATGAACGCACTGTGCGATTTTGGTTTAAACGCTTTCGTGATGGAAACTTTGATTTGAAGAACGAACCACGTGGAAGACGCCCACACAGGCGAATAACAATGATTTGAAAGAGATGGTGGAAGCCGATCCGAGGCAAACTACCCAGAAATTAGCGGCATGGTTTAACGTTACTTTGCCGACAATATTGACTCATTTGCATCAAATCAATAAAATAAAAAATATGAAAAATAGGTGCCTCATGACTCGACTGATCTGCCGAAATAAATGCGTGTTGAAAAGTTTCAACACAAGTGTGTTGCCTTGTTGAATCGATACAGAAATCAAGGAGTATTGGGTCGAATTGTGACATGTGATGAAAAATGGGTTCTTTACGATAATCGTAATCGGAAAATGCAATGGCTGACCCTAGGTCAAACGCCGTAACAGTGTCCTAAAGCAAAGCTTACCAATAAAAAGGTAATGGTAACTGTTTTGTGGTCTCAGCGTGGAGTTATTCACTATAGCTTTCTCCAATCTGGTCAAGCAATAACGGCAGATGTCTACTGCGCCGAACTCCGAACAATGATAGCGAAACTAGCAGTGAAATAGCCCCGACTTATGAATCGATCACCATTATTGCTCCATGATAACGCGAGACCTCATACATTACGAGAAACTGTTTTAACTCTACAGGAACTGCAAACCGTCACCCTCCATATTCGCCAGACCTTGCTCCAACGGACCACCATTTTTCTCGTGGTTTGAAATGCTTCCTAGTAAAGAAAGTAAACAAATAAAACAAGGGATTCCCCGCACTTGTCGGCGGCAAATGTTGCCAGACTAAGATAATTAAAATAAATAACTAACATATTTCACAACGAAATTAATTTATATCTTTTTTTATTTTATTCTCACTTTAAAGCAATGCCTAAAATTTTCTGAGGCGCGAGGCCCCTTGTAGCGCGAGGCCGTAGGCGGTGGCCCACGTCGCCCACGCCTTCCGCCGCCTCTGTGCACACTCTTCGGGCAGTCAGAATGCCCACAAAATCCCAGCAAAGCCGCCAACGTTCCACTTAAGACGATCTCACAAAACGAGGCAACCCTACCTCGCTGTCGAGCATAGATAACAGCGAGTGCCTCTGCCTGTCTCTGTCATGGGCCCATGACACACATTCAGCCAAAGAGTGACGCACCGTGTCCTGTGCAAGTATATACCAAAACAACGGCCTATATGATACCATTGAGCTTACCAAAACCGCACTCACCGATACACCAACACGCCTGCAAGATAACCAATCTTCGTAGGGCAAGCTACTTACGGTTCCATCCTTGAGCTCCAGCAAGGCGCCCGCCACAGCCGCCAGCAGCCCAGAGCCACTCGCCGCGCGGAACTGCAGCCGCAGTTCCACGGACTCGCCCTCCTCGCCCTCCACACCCTCGCCCGCGCCGTTCCATCCTCCCGCCCACTCGGCGTACGCGTCACCTGAGGAAAGGACCATCCAAAGATTGGAGTCAATTTTAGACGCATTTTATAAAATTTTCGCGACAGAGAAGACTAAAGACTCACCTGCGAAGTAAGCTCCTCTCTCGATGTGCGGGAAGCACTGCCCCACCGCCGTGTGCGCGCGCGAGTCTCGCACCAGGTCCTCCGCGCGCCCGTTAACCGTCACCCGCCGCATGCAGCCCACGAAACCACCAACACGCAGGATCTGGACACAAGAGAAACGTCGTGGCATATTAAGGTGTTCATAGATCTAACCTTAAAATATTTATTGCGACTTCAGTTACTGGTACTTACAGAGTTAGGAACGTAGGGCACGAGCGCCTCAGGCGGCGGGCCTCCGAAGTACAGCCGTGCGGCTCGAGAGTGTGGCGGTGCGCGCGCTGTGGCAGCTGCTCCAGCGCTCGACAGCACGATGCGGCTCCGAGATATGCGCACTGTCACCTGAAACAAAACCATTTGGATTGGACTTGACCATCATAATCTTCTAAGCCAATAAATATTATACGCTTTCATAACAAGGCACATTGGGATCATGTCCCACAGGATATATACGAAGAGCAGCGGCTAGGAAAATTAGATGAGCTTTTACCCGCTAAGGGAGCATCAGGAGGTGCAGTAACTCTGAGCGTGTTGTAGCGAGTTACAAAGCCGTGGAGGATAGCAGGCAAGCAGGTGTATTCTGTTCTACGACGTGTGTGACGGTTTTAGTGCCAGATGAATGAATGAAGAATGCACACAAAGGGAGAATTAAGCGAAATAATTTCTAAGAAGTGAAGAATACTACCCGGCAATTGTCCTTGAGTTACTACGTTGATTGATAAGTTTACACGAAAATTATTTTCAACTTTGCAAAAGGTTTTAATTTTTGCAAAAGGTATAGTTGCAATTTAAGTTCAACATACTAAATTGTGAGTAGGTTCATTTGGAATTATGATACGTGGAGATAATCACGAGTAACATACAGAAGGAAAAGAAAGTACTTACCGAATGCCATAATCCGTCATCCATTCTCGCCGCAGCTAGTGTTATCTCCCGACGTCGCCTGCCGCGAACCACCAGCCTCAAACGACCTTCGCGTATTAGTAGCACCGTGTAATGTTTCGGCTTCAACTTAGATCCCTGAAAATATATTTTTATGAAGATTATCTTTACAATTTAGCATTATAAAAAGGCTTAATTAAACTAAAGCCAAATTCGTTTGAGAATGCTTGTCAACAAACAAATTTAAAATGAAGTTTAAAAAATGCAACACATTTTATGCCTAATAAATTAAAAATTATGTTTTGTTATTTTAAAAAATATTGAATATATAATTTGCTTTAAGCTTACTAATCTAATTTATTGTCATGAATTCATCATTAACTAGTTAATTAAAAAAATTAGGTGTAAACTGACTAGTGATTTTTACCTTCATTTTTAATTTGTTTGTTGACAAGCATTCTCAATCGAGTTTGGCTTTAGTATAGTGACTAGATAAAACTCATAAAGAGTAGGTAGTGCCAAAAAAATTCGTGTTGTGAGGATAAATTATTTCCTTTTGGGCAAAGGCAGTTTGGTTTAATAATATAGAAATCTAACTCTGATTCTGATTATAAAAATGCAGCCTTGTGGTTATTATCTGGAGAATCTGGACTTCTACGATCATAGATATCTTTTCTTTTTCTGACGGCCGAGTGGCGCAGTGGGTAGTGACCCTGCTTCTGCGTCCTATGCCGTGGGTTCGATTCCCACATCTGGAAAATGTTTGTGTGATGAGCATGGATGTTTTCCAGTGTCTGGGTGTTTATCTATATATTATAAGTATTTATGTATAATATATATAAAAATATTCATCAGTTATCATAGCACCCATAACACAAGCTACCTATGCTTACTTTGGGGCTATATAGCGATGAGTGTAATTGTCCTATAATATTTATTTATTTATTTACTTTTCAACATCAAGTGAGACTTACAGGTAGTAGCATCATTAGTCCATCACTAGCGAACGTTCTCAGCTGCAGTGTGAAAGAAAACTCAGCTTTGGCGCCCTTGTCCTTGCTCTCGCGCCCGATCCGTAAGGTAGCGTAACTGCCTGTTACATCGCCAAACTTTACCGCTCCCGCCTCCACGGTGTAAGAGGACATCTGTAAAGAACGATTATAACATAATCTACTTAACTGTTAAGTTTGTAACAGAGTCAGGGCGAAACGTCATCACAAAATGTCAAATCAAATGTCAGATGTTTCAAATGTAAACAATACGGTCATTTTATGAACAAGTGTAAAAATACTCCAAAAGTAAACGAATCTAATGCATTCAGTGCTGTATTTCTCAGCGGGAACTTCAATCAAACGGATTGGTATGTTGATAGCGGTGCCAGCTGTCATTTAACATTGAAAAAAGACTGGTTGTTGAACACAACAAATCAACACCAAGTGCAAGAGATTATCATCGCTGATAAAATGAGAATTTCTGTTGAAGGCTGTGGAGATGTTCAAATAACTACAATTGTTGGAGATATCGAGCACGAGAAAACAGCGAGGGGAGTATTATACTTGCCAAATTTAGCTACGAACTTGTTATCTGTCAGCAAATTAATTAACAACGGAAACAAAGTGACATTTGATGAGAAGCACTGTTATATTTATAACCATAAGAGTGAGCTAGTGGTGTAGCCATTTAGCGGATTTAGTTGGAGGAGTTTATAAGTTGAGAATCAAGCAAGTGGATTGCTTGTTGATTTCAGTGTCCGGAAGCGTATGGCATAGAAGATTTGGTCATTTGAACAGCAAAGATCTTAACGCAATGAAAGATGGTGCTGTAAAAGGAATGTCATTCTTGGACAAGGCTCAGGTCAGTAAAACAAGCTGCATAGTGTGCTGCGAGGGGTAGCAGGCCAGGTTGCCATTCAATCATGTTGGTAGCAGAGGCAAGGAACTTCTTGAGATTGTACATGTAGATGTTTGTATACCTATGGAAGCTAGATCTATCGGACAAAAGAAATATTTCCTGTTATTTGTCGATGACTTCAGTCGGATGGCTTTTGTATATTTCTTGAAAACAAAAGATGAAGTATTCTCACAGTTTAAGGCATTCAAATAAAAATTCAAAAATTAAGTTAAAAAATTAAAATTAAAAAATTAAATTCTTGGAATTTGCTGGAATTGTACATCAGAAGACTTGTCCTTACACACCAGATCAAAATGGTCTGGCCGAGGGGTTTAACCGTACAATGATTGAGAAAGTAAGGTGTTTGTTATTCGACGCGGGATTGCCTAAGCGTTTCTGGGCAGAAGCAGTTAACACTGCAGTTTATCTGCGAAACAGATGATGATGAGAGTGACTTGACAACAACTGACAGATTTATTTAAGAATAATGAAGTTGTACACAGGACAATCATAGGTGGCGCTGCTGGTTATGGGCCCATAACCTATGAATGATACGCAGATTACTGACATCTGGTTTAGCTCCGGTCCAAATTTCCACTACACACATAATTAGCACTATACCAATCAGGTTTTCTATGATTACGCTTAGTTGAATCCACCTTTGGAGACTCGGTGAGAAGCCTAGGCTGAGACTTAACAAGAACGCACATTCTAGTTAAGTCCCAGGACGAACTAGTTGCATCACTTCCTAAAGACGAGGGTGCCGGAAAACTTGACTCTAGGCTTCAATTTTACAAACAATTTATGGCAGGGGCTCAGGTAAATAGAACCGGGTTGGGTGCAAGACATAAAAAGGAAGACCAAGACATAATAAAATCTTTTCTTAAACAAGATGAGGACGACAACTACTAAGTGCATGCCATGAACCTAGAAATGCAAAACGAGTGGTTAAACTTAGGCGAGTTCTGCATCCCTCTGGCTCTGAAGTGGCGCGCCTTGCTGTACGATTGGTCTCCTGCCTTATTGAAATTTTATCTTAATGCCTTTCAACTGACTCTCCCAGATCAGAGTAACCTAGTAAGATGGGGAAAAGCCTCGGAAAAATCTTGCTATACCTGTGGTGAGGCAGTGGGCACTGCAAGGCACTTATTGGTAGGATGCAAGGTGCTCCTGGACAGGGGTCTCTACTCACGCCGCCACGACAGAGTACTAGAAATCATACGTGAAGCTATAAGCCTTTCAGTAGCTAGGGCTCAAAAAGGGTTGACGACGAATAAAAGACAAACTAACTTCGTTAAAGCAGGCTCAAGTACAAATTCCACCAGCAAGCCTTATTCAATTCTGGGCTCTGCTCCTGATTGGACTATATTAATGGACACGTATGAAAAGCACTATAAAATCCCGGAAGACTTAGCTATTACGACATCTAGACCGGACATATTTCTTTTTTTCCAAACAAATCAAACGTATAGTACTTGTTGAGCTTACAGTGCCGTGGGAAACAAACATCCCTAAAGACCATGTATTCAAAGTGAATAAATACTATGACCTTACTAATGAACTAACCAAAAATGGCTATGTGGTTAGTTTATACGCGGTAGAAGTGGGTGCGAGGGGTATACCAGCGAAGTCTCTCTACAACCTGCTAAAAGACCTTGGCCTTACTAGAAGTGCAGTAAGCTCCATATTGGAACGAGTGTCCAAAGCTGCTCTAGTAGGGTCCTTCCGAATATGGTTGGGCAGGGAGAATAACTTGAACAGAGGAGGTGAGTGTTGACGCGCGTCACTAAGGGTACCCTTAAACCTACACCCGTGTCACAAGTCTTATCTCTCTCAACTCTGTCAAAAACTCTGTTCGGAGTTTTTCTCTCAGCCACGCGATGGACCCGGCACCCGCACGGTGAATCCATGGAATGCTAAGATATTCGTCTCTTGTCATCTCGCCCTGGCTCTGCTAGCCATGCAAACTGAATTTAACTTTTTTCAGGAAAATGATGCCTGGGAATTAGTTGATATTCCAGCCAATGCCACAATTGTTCAATGTAAATGGGTTTTTTAAACAAAAGTTAGATGTTGATAACAAAGTGAGGTACAGAGCTTGATTAGTTGCCAAGGGATTCACCCAAAGGTCAGGCATTGATTTTGATGAATGTTTTTCACCTGTTGTCAGACACTCAACTTTGAGATTGTTATTTGCATTGGCAGTTCGATTTAACTTAGATATTTGTCATTTAGATGTTAGTACTGCATTTACATGATGAAACCCCCAGGTTTTCAGGATAGTAAATGTTAATGAAAACAAAGTTTTGAGATCGAAACGTGCGATTTATGCCTTAAAACAATCAAGCAGGGCATGGTATCAGAGTCGATGAATTGTTACAATCTTTAGGTTATAAAAAATCTAAACTTGAACCATGTTTGTTTACAAAAACAGATAAAGATGTAAAGACAATTATAGCATTGTATGTTGACGATTTTTTTGTATTTTCAAATAGCAAACAGGAAACTAGTTTTTTATAAAATTTTTTAACAAAAAATAGAACCGACTCAAAGCGCACTAAAAAGTAAAAAATAACTGTGTCATTTAGTTGCTTTAATTTACTTAAGCATATCTATGAAGTCGGTGCCAGCAAGTTTAAGGAACACTTATTTTACGTAGTAAAGAAGTTTGTGGGTTCTAGGTAACGTCCTTGAAAGTAGAAACCTTGGCTGGCACCGACTCCTAGATATGCTTAAGTAAATTAAAGCAACTAAATGACACAGTTATTTTTTACTTTTTAGTGCGCTTTGAGTCGGTTCTATTTTTTGTTAAAAAATTTTATTTCTTACTTTTTAGTGATTTATCGCCACGTAACGTACTCATGCTATACTGTCATAGTATATTATACGGCACTAGTAGCCAAAAAGCTACTGATACCGAGACAAAAACCGAAATCGCTGTAAGCGTGCCTCCAAAATTTGAAGAGTTCCTTCAATTTCCCCAGGATATCGTCATCAGATCCTAACATGCGGACAATGGGACCACCTTGGATGTATGCCCTTTCTAATAAAAAAAGAATTATCAAAATCGGACAACACAGTAAAAAGTTATGCGTGGTCATACATATAAAAAAAAAAAAAAATATACGTGTCGAATTGAGAACCTCCTCCGTTTTTTTCGTCGGTTAAAAAGAAAGTTTGTCATCTAAATTTAAAATTAAAGATTTAGGATGTGTTCAGAATTGTTTGGGAATGAGAGTGGTTGTAGATAAAAAGAATAGTACTATAACTTTAGACCAAGAAAATTATATTGAAGAGTTATTGTTAAAGTTTAATATTTCAGATTGTAAGTCTGCAGATACACCAATAGAACCTAAACTTAATTTGACTAAAAGTGAAAATTGTGATAAAAAGTTACCTTATCAGCAATTGATAGGTTCACTTATGTATATATCTGTACTCACACATCCTGATATTGTATTTTTAACCGACGAAAAAAAACGGAGGAGGTTCTCAATTCGACACGTATATTTTTTTTTTTTTTTTTATGTATGACCACGCATAACTTTTTACAGTGTTGTCCGATTTTGATAATTCTTTTTTTATTAGAAAGGGCATACATCCAAGGTGGTCCCATTGTCCTCATGTTAGGATCTGCTGATGATATCCTGCGGAAATTGGAGGAACTCTTCAAATTTTGGAGGCACGCTTACAGCGATTTCGATTTTTGTCACGGTATCGGTAGCTTTTTGGCTACTAGTGCCGTATAATATACTATGACAGTATAGTACGAGTACGGTACGTGGCGATAAATCACTAAAAAGTAAGAAATAAAATTTTTTAACAAAAAATAGAACCAACTCAAAACGCAACACACTAAAAATTAAAAAATAACTGTGTCATTTAGTTGCTTTAATTTACTTAAGCATATCTAGGAGTCGGTGCCAGCCAAGGTTTCTACTTTAAGGACGTTACCTAGAAGCCACAAACTGCTTTACTACATAAAATAAATGTTCCTTAAACTTGGCTGGCAACGACTTCATAGATATGCTTAAGTAAATTAAAGCAACTAAATGACACAGTTATTTTTTAATTTTTAGTGTGTTGCGTTTTGAGTTGGTTCTATTTTTTGTTATCTGTCAACTTTTTAAGCCAATTTAATAACTGTTATGATGAGGAACATTGGGCCTATGCTAAGAGAGTGCTAAAGTACTTAAAGAAAACTAAATCTTTCTGTTTAAAGTTTTCAGCTAATGGTAATAGTAAGTTAGAAGCTTTTGTAGATACAGACTGGCCCAGTAATGTAATTGATAGAAGATCATATACTGGATATTTTTTCAGGCTGTCAAATTATGCGATATCTTGGGAAACTAAAAAGCAACATACTGTAGCATTGTCTAGCACGGAGGCAGAATATATGGGTATTTCAGAAAGTTGCAAAGAAGCAGTGTATTTGCAAAATTTGTTATTTGAATTAACTAATGAAACTTATCCTATACCAATATTTAATGACAATCAATCAGCCGATAAGTTGTCAGCCAATCCTATTCATCATAAGAGATCCAAACATATAGATGTGCGGTATCATTTTTGTAGAGAGAAAATTGCTAGTAAAATTGTAAACATTAAGTACTTATCTACCTCAGAGATGCCTGCAGATCTGCTTACTAAGGGTTTATGTAAAATTAAACATTACAAGTTTTTGGAAATGTTTGGTTTATTTGATAAACAAAAATAATGTAGATTTTGATTTGTTACAAAATATATTGTAAAGATTATACTGATATTTGATAACTAAATATAGTGGGGGTGTTAAGTTTGTAACAAAATGTAACCAGCAGCGCCACCTATGATTGTCCTGTGTACAACTTCATTATTCTTAAATAAATCTGTCAGTTGTTGTCAAGTCACTCTGCGTATTATTCATATTATTATTTCTAGAGGGGACGTCTGTCAAGGCCAGACGGGTGGTCAGTCCTCATTAGAACCATTCCACCCAATTCCCGTGATTGAGACACAGGTTCACTGGTGTCCCGACAGTGCCCCCCCCTTAAGCCTACCTGTAGCCTTCGTGAACCTAACAATTCCCCCTATGGTGAGGTTCGTCAGGTCTGCTTCACTAATTCTATCCTTACCTAGTATCTCCCGTCTTACCAGCGCGTACATGGGACACTCAGCTAAGAAGTGATAACTGGTCTCCTCTTCGCCACACTCTGGACACGAAGGATCATCCTTTATTCCCATTATCTTGAGATGCCTATTGAGTAGACAGTGCCCAGTTGTCATGCCTACTACTAGTGCTATGTTGGTTCTGCTTTGTGACAGTAGATGCGTTGTTTTCTTCTTGTCGTATGCCTTCAGGAACATTTTTGATTGCCTGTACTGTGTTGAGCTGTTCCATCTTGCATTCGACTCCCTTTGTATAATACCTTCAATTACCCGCTTTGTTATATTATGCGGAATGGGTAAGCAGGGCTCTGGTCCGTGAAAGTGAAGACTAGCGCCCATTCTGGCTAGTTCGTCTGCTTTTTCATTGCCGTCATTCCCTTGGTGGCCAGGGACCCAGGCAATGGTAACTGTTGTCCTTTCAGCCAGAGAGTTCAGTGTTTGCTTGCATTCTCTTACTAAGGCTGAAGTGGTATCCTTTCTGTTAAGCGCTTTTAGTGCAGCTTGACTATCACTATATATGATTACGTCATTGCTTCCTATGTCCGATAATTCTATTAGACTTGAGGCACAAGCCATAATGGCATATGTCTCAGCCTGGAAGATGCTTGCAAATTTGCCCAGACTGATGGTCTGACTCTTATTTAACATGGTGCTGTAAAATACTCCAGCACCACTGAGCTTTGTGGATTCCCGCCTTGATCCGTCTGTGTAGCAAATGATGCTACCTTTGTGGGCGGCATCACTAACAATAATTAATATATAGACGTATAATCAAATTAAAAAACTTTGTAGGTTTGGTTTCTTGGTTATGAAAGGTCAAACTCATTGCTTTCTTGTTACAAAAGTGCCTGATCTCAATGCGCGTGACCAGATGCTTATTTAATCAGAGACCTACCGCCATTTTATAAAGATGATTTTTTCAGCTATTTTATATTTTTCTATTTAATTAATATTTAATCTGCTGTGAGAATAGTACCCTTGTCTTTGTTTTTCTTGTTTTAGTTTTAATTTTTGGTTACTGCTGTTAGTAAAGGATAGAGGAGATAGAGTCTTACTTCAAGGTATTGCAAAACGCGAAGAAGAAAATAACTGAGAAAATCTGACCAGCCCGTATTTTTGCATCCATGATTACACAAACCAGGGACATTGCGTGCATACTAAATCAATAGATTTACTGATGGCAGCATAATTTTCGTGTTAATGTAATGCAATACCTTAGCACAACTAGTGTCTGCACCGGGTTGCGCGTGCAAGGCCCTGGGCTCGGTGCGCGCGTCCCGCAGCTCGCCATCCGCTCGACCCAATCGCACGCCACCGCGACGGACGCTGGTTTCCAGCCCTATCCATCTGGAATTTGTTCGAAAAAAATTTCTAAGACCTGTTTGAAGTTCACTTGAAAGTATCTTCATATCACTTGTATAATTTTATCAAGTGATGAATGTTTTAGCGTTTACCGTGCAGATGCTGGGCCCATCGTATGACAAAGAGAAAAGCTGCGAACAGAGTCCGAGACTTGAGACAGCGGGTGCAGTGTCCGGCCCGCCTATCTCCGACAACAACTACAAATTTTGTAATTTAAAGACTTACGTGGAATCTACAATGACATCTGCCAAAGTGCCAGTAAAAGCTCCAGCGGGCAGTTGCAACCCTGAGGCGTGCGTGGCTGGAACTCCTCCCAAATAAAGTCCGCGGTTCCGCGCCGCAAAGGCGCCGCCCGCCAATGCGCCTACACCCACTCGCTTTTCGTCTACCCAGACCTCCATCTACAATAATATTTATTATGTACCAGAAATTTATACGAAGAAAATAAAAGGCGTGAGAGATCTATGGACCTTCGGCCGGAAAAACTCATGTTAATACACTGCTGTAATTAAGTATAGAAAGAAGTGTCGAAAAAAGTTTTGTTACATTTGAATTTTGACTTTCATTTTGAGCCTATTTACCTACTTCACTATATCTATCTGAGAGAGACGAATATCTTAGCATTCCATGGATTCACCGTGCGGGTGCCGGGTCCATCGCGTGGCTGAGAGAAAAACTCCGAACAGAGCCCGAGACTTGTGACACGGGTGTAGGTTTAAGGGTACCCTTAGTGACGCGCGTCAACACTCACCTCCTCTGTTCAAGTTATTCTCCCTGTCTAACCATATTCGGAAGGACCCTACTAGAGCAGCTTTGGACACTCGTTCCAATATGGAGCTTACTGCACTTCTAGTAAGGCCAAGGTCTTTTAGCAGGTTGTAGAGAGACTTCGCTGGTATACCCCTCGCACCCACTTCTACCGCGTATAAACTAACCACATAGCCATTTTTGGTTTGTTCATTAGTAAGGTCATAGTATTTATTCACTTTGAATACATGGTCTTTAGGGATGTTTGTTTCCCACGGCACTGTAAGCTCAACAAGTACTATACGTTTGATTTGTTTGGAAAAAAGAAATATGTCCGGTCTAGATGTCGTAATAGCTAAGTCTTCCGGGATTTTATAGTGCTTTTCATACGTGTCCATTAATATAGTCCAATCAGGAGCAGAGCCCAGAATTGAATAAGGCTTGCTGGTGGAATTTGTACTTGAGCCTGCTTTAACGAAGATAGTTTGTCTTTTATTCGTCGTCAACCCTTTTTGAGCCCTAGGTACTGAAAGGCTTATAGCTTCACGTATGATTGCTATTAATATTACAAACGCGAAAGTTTATTATCCTATGAATCAAAATTAAACATGGGTTACTTTTAAATTTACGAGAATTTTTAAATTTTTACGAGAATATTTACGAGAATTCTCGAGAAGCATTGGCAAGCATTTTGAACGCTTTATATAACAGACCTTATTCGTAGACTACTTATACGTATTTGTAAAAGTATACCAACACAATACATTATGATCAATTATTATTATTACTAGTTTAAGCTCCTTTATTTATAATAAATGTACTAACCTGTTTGTGAGCCCGAACCAACCGAACGGTGTGCAATACTCCGTCGTCGAGCTTAGTGCCGTTGAATCGTAGCTTTAGTTCTCCTTTACCTGCGTTGGCCATGACATCCAGCTCACCTGCAGAGACGGATAATTATAATGTACTAATAAGTGAAGCATCTACCATTTCGAGACATGCTCTTCCTAAATAAATTTAACTTAAGCGACGAACGGTTAGTAATTTCAGTATTATTTGTGATCATTTCCTGGATTGCTAGTCTTACCAGGAAATATTTTAGGGCTGAATGGAATATTCCTCACCATTGACTAGAGATAAGACGAGATAATGATGATCGTCTCCGTCTTCGTCGTCTACTTCGTTGTCGTCGACTGCGACGGTGGGCGCTCGGTACAGCAGCAGGCCGGTGGGCGAGCGCGCGCGGAACGACACGCCCACGGACGTTTTGCGACGAATCACGGGTGACGCCAGCTCTATGTAGCCTGCGCCTTCGAATACTGCTGAACGAAGAGGCTGCGAATAAAGAAACAGAATGAGAAAACTAACAAACGAGAATCAATTTTTGAGGATTTGAAAAAGTAGTTGAAATAATAGGACAAACTTTTATTTCAGATAACAGGAAAATTGAGGTCCAGCAAATAAAGTAAGTACTACTTTATTAACCTTTAATATACTTCTTCTATTTTAAATATTCTCTAGCATTTTCTAAAGTCTCAGGTCAAATACTGTTAGCATTATAGACTTAACCACGATGTTAGTTTAGCTTACAGTTGTCACATAAATACAAAATAAAAATCCTTGTTTTGGCTTTTCTAGAGATAATAGAAATTCACTTACCCTAGCAGCACACCCCGATTCGACTCCATGTCTGGTGGAAGTATCCATCAGGTCATAACCTTCTCTATCCACCATGATGCCTCCAACGCAGCCCAGCAGCGGTAACGACTCGTACCCCAAGCCTTCACCTTCGGGAGGGAGACCCCCGACCCAGTACGTGGAACTGGAGAGTTCTGGCAGAGAAGCCGCAGACTGTACCGGTGGAGAAGGAGACCCGAGGGTTTCCTCGCCGTTCACGCGCAGACTGCCTGGGGACCAGGCCGCATACATATCATATACAGTAAAGTCTACTTAACATCATCACTTGGTGAAGTATAGAGATATCGAAGTGGTTACAGCGAATCGCTATATGTCAGATCAGGACTAAGTGCAGCGGTACTCATCCATTGGAATGTAAGGAAAAACTTTCAAAAATTGACATCTAATGGCGGAAAGGGCACAGTACCTCTCTCAAGACCGTTGAAGACCCTGGTGGCCTGCAGGTGTGCCGGCCGCCCGTCGCAGTGCCGTCCGCCCGCCGTGATCTCCAGGCGCGACTCCGAGTACTGCACCAGGAACACCACGCGGCAGGAGCGTACCCATACGGACACTGAACGATTCTGGTTTATGAAAACAAAGTCTTTGTTAGACCAGTTGCCTAATATAGGCGCGGAAGAGTATGTCATCTATGTCTAGTTTTAGAGTTTTCTGGCTTTAGCGCTTCAAGTACCAGGCGTATAGTGAAAGGGAACCGAACGATCAAGTCGGCTGCTATTTAAAATAGGAGAACTCACGTTAGCTTTGTCGTGTGCGAGGAAGAGCAGTGCGTCAGTGTCGGTGGTGCGGAAGGTGAGGGCGAGGCTGAAGCGGCGCCGGTCGGACGGACGCCGCGAGCGACGCAGCGCCACGTAGCCCGAGCCACCCAGCCACACCATGCCCTCGCTGCCACGGGACTCGCTGTACCATCTGAAAGAGACAAGGATAACGACTATACGACCAACAGTAGGGCATCAAGAAAGCGGCCCGGGAATTGCGTCAAGTGCAAGTACCGGATTTTCCCTCTCACGATTCGGCCATTATGACCGCGATGTCCGTAGGGCCAGATAAAGTGTAGAGAGCCAAAATGGAGCCCGGTAACACGCCAAGAGTTACAGGCTTTCTGTACTGTGTATCCCTGAGGTTATTAGGGTTTTAGAAGATGGGGGGTTGTGTCAGAAGAAAAATTTATTAATCAGCAGCACATTATCCAAATTCTACTACTAAATGTACAAGGTATTTAATTTAAATATTTTGTTGCCCATACCGTAAGAGATATTTCTTGTATTATATGCACATCGATCCCTAAAATTACTCTGCACATACTTGCTCAAAATTTTAAGCGAATTTCTAAAATTAGTTAAGTAGATTTAGTCGCTTCGAACACTATGTGAACAAATCTTTGCATTGTAAACAGAATAATGACTCGAGGTAATTCTTAATAACTTTGTACATATAAATTACTAGCGCACGCCCGCGACTTTGTCCGCGTGAAACTTGGTGTAGACTTGAACTTTGATCCCTTAAGGAGGTGAGCATTAGAAAAAACGTTTCTTAGCGCTCGCCTACGTCATTATAGCTAGTCGCGGGCGACTTCATCCGCGTGAGAACCTCTTAGGCACCCTTTTAATTTTAAAGACAGACTTTCATAAAAAGTGTGCTCTTTCCCCGCTACCTCTCTCAATTTAATTTTTTATAGTTTCCCGTGAAGCAATATCCTCCGTCCGGTCCCTTGTACTAAAGATCTACATTTTTGTAAAACATTGTACAATATTACAGTACATTAATATTAACAATATATATTTATGGCAAGCTGATGTGTATAGCTTTTAATAGTCTATTTCACTTTTGAGTCTAGCTTTCATAATTAAACAAAATAATTTATAATCCGACATGCAGATCTAGAGATAAGCCCGTTTAAACAAACGAACAAACTTTTTCGTATATTATATAAACATGGCCTGCCATGCCAAATAAATTGAAAGAAAAGATCAAAAGATCGAATTCTCAAAAAATATCAGTACTAAAATGTTGACCCCTATTCAGTACGTTTAACATAACACAAAAGAGGTCAACTTAATTTGGACGATATAGTGGCATTGTCATGTTTGTTAGAAATTTTGTAATATCTCTGAAACTATATGACTAATTAACATACTGTAAAAGGCAAATCTCATCTCTATAATATCCTTGTGATTATTAAATAATTTATTTTGATAAGGATTTAAGTTTAGTTGTATAAATAATGACGTAAACGTAAGCATATGAATTAAATTATTTTTTAAAACACAAAAAGTTATATATAGTTATATATCTACCAAAATATAAAAGATAGATATATGCTATCGCGGACTTTTTTGTAGAACTTTTTAAGATGCATAAAGTTTTCATACAATGTTTTCAATAATATTCAATATCTAAGGCAGCGTGCGCGCATAAAGCTAAATTTAATAAATTTCACTGTCCGACTTGCGCGACAAAAACTGTGATAACTCGGGTAATATATACAATACAAATATAAAATATAGCCTATAACACTCACCGATAACGTAGCATTCTACTGGTGAAAGAATTTTCAAAATCGGATCAGTAGTTCCGAAGATTAGCCCCCACAGAGTTTTACTTACAAACTTTACCTCTTTATAATATTAGTATAGATAACCTTTTCATTTACCTTTGTGTGCAGCCGATACACTTCGCCGTAGATGGCTGCTTTGCAAAAGCCCATAACCCTATCGCTCCGTGGTCAGCATGCAGTGAATGCACGCAGGCCGGTAGCGGAGCGCCCGTCTCTCCGAGCCACCATAGCGCCGGCCGCAGGAGCCCCGACCCTGGAGTGACTGCTGTGCTGTTGGAGGAAGTGATGGCCGGTGTCCCCGCCCGCTCGACGCGAAGCTTGACAGTGCCCCATACCCTGCCGGAATCAACTAAAATGTTAATAAAACTAGCCAGCTGCGTGCTGGTATCTAGTAACATAACAATGATCAACATTGCCGAGGACTTTACTTTTAACCACAATTCTCAAGGACTTCTAAAGGTCATCAATTATCTACTCTTTTATTCTTAACAGTATTTGAAATAAAGATGCTTTCAAAACATACACAGGCCAAGACTTGAAGGAACTAATGATTAGTTAATATTCAATGAAATTATACGAGTGAATTATGTACACGACATTAAGTTTTTAATTTTATCTACTTCTTTAAAGGCGTTAAAACTAAAGCAATCAAAACATAACGAAAGATAATAAGGTCTGAATCTAGCGAGCGGCTAACGCAGACGGATAAATATTTAAAACTAGAGAAGAACCCGCGGTTTTACCCGCATAGTTACCGCTCCCGTAAAAAACATCTGATTAAAAAGAAGCCTAAGTGTTTTTCTGATGTGTAACTTGTATTATTGTAAAGTTTCAACAAAATCTGTTCAAAAGTTGTTGCGTGAAAGAGCAACAAACATACATACATCCTCACAAACGTTTGCGTTTATAGGATACTAGCGGTCCGCCCCGCTGGTACCAAAGGCGGCGCACGCACGCACCGCGCGACCCCAAACGCTTGTCCCTGCATTTTGAATCTTGCATATCTTGTGAAATATTCACTAAAATTACATGATGTAAAGGGCAATAGTGATCTATATTGGATGTACAAAGTGTTTAAGATACTCAATTGGATAAGGATTAATACAGTATTGCTTAAAATCACTTCGTAAAAATACGTAAACGTTACTGTCGCAATAATAACACGCACGTTTTCGTACTCTTGAACTACATGCGCTTGAGATTGGAGCTTACGACACCTAGAATTACTACTAAATAATTAAGATCTAGTGTAGTGTAAAAATGTTAGTGGCCACCTCTCCACGTGCAAGCGGTAGGTGGTGTGGTCGGCGTCGTCCAGCGTTGGCTGCAGCAGCTCTGGGTGTTCAATCACCCCTTCCCCTCCACCTACGTTCCACCGCAGCTGCAGTCTTCCTTTGTCCACGGCTAGACGCATGTAGCGCTCTGTATCCTCCTGCGCACAACATTCATTTATTTGACTATGCCTGCTGCGAAAGTGTGTGTGGATATACGGATGTATTTTTGCCATTAACATCAGGATTGTTGAACGGTTCTTGGTGACATTTGGCATAGAAATCAGCACATACATTTTTCAGCTATTGCAAAAAAGCATTTTTTGAGCTAAGATTGTTACAAATAAAAAAATAATTTATAATGAAGAAGGATAGAAGATTTGTTAAAAATTGGGAAAAACAGTTTTAAAAACCTAGTTATCAGCTAAAGCGCAAAATATAATAATTTTTAGAATAATGTTGAGACTTGTTGTTGAGTTGAATATGAATAGTCTGAAACAATCAGTATCTGGTGACCTGGTCAGGTAAATACAGCAGCGTGCCATCGCGCACAGCAGCCTCGAAGCTCAACGCCAGTGTAGCGCGCGTGGCCGCGGGACCGCTCCACGCAGCGTACGCTCTCGCACAGCCCGCGCCCGCGCCCGCGGGGGATGTTACTGACACTGATATCTAAAATTCAAAATATTCAAAAATTTATTTCACGTAGGCTTACTCTAGGAGCACTGTTAGAAAGTTATATGTTGTCGTCCGTGAAATCTTCTATGGAAAATGTGCGTTATCTGTGGGCGCACAGTTGGCTACATTGAACTGATGACGCCCCACTACGCGATTGGTTGGCAGAACTGCAGAAAATGCTGCATTGCACCATTATCTCCCACTTAACCGACTTCATAAAAGTGATTGTAAAAATACATTTAACACAGTCAACAGTGAGAGAGCAAGCGACCATAATCTACAGAAACAAAGTTAAGAAGTGAAGTGATTATAAGTATTGGAATTGGTATCGTATAATTGTATAATGTCTAAATATGTTGTCATGTTTGTATAATAAATAAAGCAGATTTGATGTACAGGATAAGTGTAAATAAATGATATAGATGTACTATGTGATTTAATTAATAAACGTTATATGTTTTAGCTGGCTTATAATATATATTAGGTAATTTGTAGTGTCTTTACATCAGTTTGAAAGATAGATTCTGTTGAGGGTTCTGCAGAAGATTAAAAGTTCTTTTTATTACTCGAGAATGGTGTGTGAGCTCCCACATCCAGGATACTTTGTAGCAACCGATGAATTTAATTGACGTCGACATCTATCGACACTATATGCCATTTCCAAGGAATAACCGCATTGGTGTAATATGATGTTTTAATCAGAGAAATTAGAAACCCGTTGAAGAATCAAAGTCACATACATATTGAACATTGGAGACCCAAGGTGCTGATGGCCCATAAACAAACAGACATTATTTGAATATTTACCTGTTGTTGTTCATTTAGCTCCGTATTCCGTATTCCTTCTCCTATAAGGAGGGAGGTCTGGCTCTCCATTAATAGGTTGATAATGATGATATGCTACTCACAGAAGATGCTGCGTGTTTGGCGCGTTGTATCTGCTCTCTAAGCGCTTGAAACGCTGGATTCAATGATGCTGCAGCGGTCTCGTGTTCCCGCGCCCGCGCCGCCGCAGCCGCTGCAAGCGCTTCGGCCACCTCTCGCCCTCGCAGCGTGTTGCCGCGGATCTGCGAAACTACATCAGTTGTATTGTTATTATTACAGGAAATAATTATATACTATCATGACTCGTAACTTGATAATTAGTTCAGTGTAGATTATTTTCTATTATTTATTTATTTACAATTCTTTTTAAAATTTTTAACAATGCTTTTATAAGCATTGTTATAAATTTTAATAGTGTTTTTTTATAACTTTTATAAGTTATATCTTAATTTTAATTAAGTTAATCTATTAAAATTTATAAAAAAATCCAATCCGCCTGTTGCGGGGCCCGGGGGTCCAAGCAGCCGGTAGTCAGGGCTGCAGAGTGAGGAACCTTCTCACAATACGCACCGTTTAAAGAATTACTGCCTTCTGTATCCGACGCTTGATCCAACAATTAAGGGAAAGCTTTTTAAGATGTTGGTCAAAGCTTTTCGCTATAAGACCGTTGACTGAAACGACTGTAGGAACAATCATCGTCGAAACAACAGTGTAGATATTTATTATTATTTTTAATTATTAGTAATAATTAATGTATATAAAATAATTACTGACAAGAAATGCTGACCTCGTCGTCGATATCGTCGTCTATTAAAAACCATATTATAATATTCCCCGCAAAGCGCTGTCCTTTGTCGGTTAATTTTATGATATAGGTTACCACCTATCTTACTACTACTTATAAAGTCATTCAGATCTAACGGAATAATCCTCGATGTATCTACATTTTACTCTGAAACCAGAGCAGTGTTCAATATTCAATTGTAATACATTGAGTCGAGTGCAACACATCGAGAATTTTTATCGGATTTGGATGACTATTTTTTTATTCGTTAGTTTTTCGCGAAAAACAAATAGTAAAACAAAAAATTATTTAAAGCCATGGTTTTAGAAGCCATCTACTTACTAACCGTGTTCCTCAGCGGCTCCCAGCGCAGTGTCGCCCAGCCGCTGCAGCGCGGCGAGGTTCCTTCGCAGCTGGTACCGCACCTTGCGCCTGGTCTCCGCGGCCTCGTCGTACAGCGCGCGCGTGCTCGCGAACACGCGCTCTGCCTGCGTGCCCGCGAGCCGCAGCGTCGGTACGGCGTTGTTTCCCGCGCCGCTCGCCGCGCCGCTCTCGGCTCCGCTCGCGAGCGCTCGTTCGCGCCAGCCCAGCGCTCGCAGGCCGACGCTCACTGCGTCTGTGCCACGCTGTGCCGTTTCTAATTGACGCCGAAGTTCTGACAACAATTTACATCAATTGGTTATACAGTCATCAGATTCCATATTGTATAAATATTATCTTACTTATGACTACCATCGCGTATCATCGACGTATTCCCCAGTAGGTATTAGCACTTTGAAGCTTCCGAACATATCTTGGTTTTAATCTAAACAAGATAGCTCACCGTCCGCCTTGGACAAAACTTCCGTTCCTCGCGTCTTCAATATCTCTGAGGCTGACTTTTCTTCATCAGCTGTAGCCAGCAGTGGCTGTGGTCCTCTAGCCAGTTTGGACGCCATGTCAGCAGCGATGGTTGCAGCATCAGCCGCTGCAGAGGCGTCTCGGACTCCCTCAGCCACTTCAGCCCATGCTCTCGCTGCTTGCACGCCAGCAGAAGCGACGGTGCGCGTTCCAGCAAAAAGACTAAAATTAAACAAAAATTCATATTAAAAATACCTAAAATTACTAATTATAAAAGAGTACTAGAATAGTCTTTTTTAGATTTTTGTTGCAATTATTGTCATCAACTTATTATTTTATAAATACTACTGCATATTAAAATTTTGCTGCTCTCTCTGTAAGAGATAGCACATATTTAGGACTGCTTCTTTCCTTTATTGTTGACCAAATTCTCAGGAAATTAATATTTGTTACAAAATTCTGTCACTTACTACTTGCAATACATGAATTGTTTTCAAATATTAAACAAGATTAAAAATGGTATCTACCTACTTTTTGTACTCTTTGGCCTTCTCTCCCAGCATTGCGACATGCTTCACGACTGTATCCAAGTATTTCTCCTTGTATTTAGGCGTGAGATTGTACAATATGCCCTCTTTCTCTTCTGCAGCCGCTGTTAGATTCTGGAGTTCAGTTAGAATTGCTGGGAATCCAACAGCCAAGTTATGGGTATGCAGAAGTCCTGCTCGCATTTCGTCAGTAAGGTTGCGAATGGAAAGTCTGTTGATATCCTGATAGAAAGAAGTATTGGTAAGTATAAATAAATAGGAATATTTTAGAAACTTATCACACAGTCAATAATTTTATTTCCATAACAAAAAATAGAACCGACTCAAAACGCACTAAAAAGTAAAAAATAACTGTGTCATTTAGTTGCTTTAAGTTACTTAAGCATATCTATGAAGTCGGTGCCAGCCAAGTTTAAGGAGCATTTATTTTACGTAGTAAAGCAGTTCGTGGGTTCTAGGTAACGTCATTAAAGTAAAAACCTTGGCTGGCACCGACTCCTAGATATGCTTAAGTAACTTAAAGCAACTAAATGACACAGTTATTTTTTACTTTTTAGTGCGTTTTGAATCGGTTCTATTTTTTGTTAAAAATTTTTATTTCTTACTTTTTTGTGATTTATCGCTACGTAACGTACTCGTACTATACTGTCATAGTATATTATATGCACTAGTAGCCAAAAAGCTACCGATACCGAGACAAAAACCGTAAGCGTGCCTCCAAAATTTGAAGAGTTCCTTCAATTTCCCCAGGATATCATCATCAGATCCTAACATGATGGCAATGGGACCACCTTGGAAGTATACCCTTTCTAATAAAAAAAGAATTATCAAAATCGGACATCTCTGTAAATGCGTGGTCATACATAAAAAAAACAAAATATACGTGTCGAATTGAGAACCTCCTCCGTTTTTTTTCGTCGGTTAAAAATTACTCTAGGCGTTGACGTCTATTCTAGCTATGGACAAATGACCATTTCATTGTTTTCCCAAAATTTCTCTTAAACAGCAGCAAACAATTCCATAATCGTATATTTACTAATATTAAAGTATTGATACCTCTAAGACTAGTCGACATCGCAGTGCCACGTCCTTGACAGCAGCCAATTTTGGCACAACTCGTCTCTTTAACTCAACAACGATGTCTCCTGAATTCCACACGGTTTCAGCGAGTCGAGGAACATCTTCTGCCTTCCTCTCCCACTCTTCTAGATTCTTCTGTAGCTTGTGAATCCTCTTCAACTCGTCATTTATACGATAATTGAATTCTTGTATTGACGTTGATTGCATATTTGCCTGTAACAAAAATCTTTAAGAATGTAATTTAAAATTAGACGGTGTCAAATACTTTTAATACCTATATTATAAATAAAAAAACGTGGTGATTATGATTACTTTGCCTATTTAAATAATACTTCTAAATTGGAGTACAAAATTCAAAAATCAAGGGATGCACCCGCATTCAACAACCACGTAGCGATGATAATAGTTCAAAAGCTTTTGATTTACTAAGTTGATTACTTGAGTTTTAATTTACGTTTTTGTAGAGTGGTATAATTATATTTATTCAGAGATTACAATAATTTTGGGTTAAAACTAAAAAGGCCATCGGAACTCTATAAACACCTCAGGGTTACCAGAACGCACATTCTAGTTAAGTCCCAGGACGAACTAGTTGCATCACTTCCTAAAGACGAGGGTGCCGGAAAACTTGACTCTAGGCTTCAATTTTACAAACAATTTATGGCAGGGGCTCAGGTAAATAGAACCGGGTTGGGTGCAAGACGTAAAAAGGAAGACCAAGACATAATAAAATCTTTTCTTAAACAAGATGAGGACGACAACTACAAAGTGCATACTATGAACCTAGAAATGCAAAACGAGTGGTTAAACTTAGGCGAGTTCTGCATCCCTCTGGCTCTGAAGTGGCGCGCCTTGCTGTACGATTGGTCTCCTGCCTTATTGAAATTTTATCTTAATGCCTTTCAACTGACTCTCCCAGATCAGAGTAACCTAGTAAGATGGGGAAAAGCCTCGGAAAAATCTTGCTATACCTGTGGTGAGGCAGTGGGCACTGCAAGGCACTTATTGGTAGGATGCAAGGTGCTCCTGGACAGGGGTAGAAATCATACGTGAAGCTATAAGCCTTTCAGTAGCTAGGGCTCAAAAAAGGTTGACGACGAATAAAAGACAAACTAACTTCGTTAAAGCAGGCTCAAGTACAAATTCCACCAGCAAGCCTTATTCAATTCTAGGCTCTGCTCCTGATTGGACTATATTAATGGACACGTATGAAAAGCACTATAAAATCCCGGAAGACTTAGCTATTACGACATCTAGACTGGACATATTTCTTTTTCCAAACAAATCAAACGTATAGTACTTGTTGAGCTTACAGTGCCGTGGGAAACAAACATCCCTAAAGACCATGTATTCAAAGTGAATAAATACTATGACCTTAGGTACTAATGAACTAACCAAAAATGGCTATGTGGTTAGTTTATACGCGGTAGAAGTGGGTGCGAGGGGTATACCAGCGAAGTCTCTCTACAACCTGCTAAAAGACCTTGGCCTTACTAGAAGTGCAGTAAGCTCCATATTGGAACGAGTGTCCAAAGCTGCTCTAGTAGGGTCCTTCCGAATATGGTTGGGCAGGGAGAATAACTTGAACAGAGGAGGTGAGTGTTGACGCGCGTCACTAAGGGTACCCTTAAACCTACACCCGTGTCACAAGTCTCGGCGATGGACCCGGCACCCGCACGGTGAATCCATGGAATGCTAAGATATTCGTCTCTTCTCAATGATTAAAAGATTATTTCTAATTTTATATTTTACTTACCAAATCGGATACATCTGTGGCGCCAGCAATAGCGCCAATCAAATTCAATTCTTTGATAAATTTAAGTAACCGACGTGCTTCCTTCAAAGCTCTGTGTGCGCTTAAATGTTTCTCTCCTCTCGCGAAATCATCTAACTCTGCAACTTGTTCTCCAATTATACCTCTCTGCTTTAACACTTCTTCCAAACCACTCATACTTTCTAAACTCAAGGAATGAGCCTCATTTTCTCTTCTTGAAGCATCAGTCTTAACTCTGTTTGCTATCGTAAACACCTCATGCTCTGACTCTTCTAATTTAGCTATAGATGTTTCTAGATGTTTTGATTTCTCTAAGTTTCCCTTAACATGTTGGAGTGAGTTGTGTAGTACGGATGCGTTGTGAGCGAACTCACGTAGTGCTGGGAAGGGTTGGGGTATTCTGTTCAGTTCCGTAGGATCTACTTGTCGGTGCAAGTCTCTGGAGAGGCCTTTGACTGTGTCTAACAGGGTTTGTGTGCAATTGTCGCAAGCTGAAAATAAATTAAAGACCATCATTAACTGTGGCAACGTATAATCAAAGACCAGTAACTTATAAATATTGGAGAAGTATCTATATTGAAAAAAAATATTTTCTACTATAATTCTAATCATTTGTTTACATTATCAATCAGACTTTAGTGGCATGTTATATTTTTTTCTTAAAAAAACATTCGCCTTCTTATCGCGAAGTGTGATTTAGTTATATACTTATTACGTAACTTCTAAAATATTTTAGTTATCTAAGATTAAAATCCAGGTGTGTTTTAATTGTTTTTTTTTGGAGAATTGTTAACAAAATCTACTTAAATAGTGCTATCGCTTTAAAATCTGCTCTTATTCTTGGCGATACATCTCTGTAGAATCTCCTTTTAAGACAGGTAATAGTCACTATAAACAGACATGCCTCGTTCACTTTCCTATGTCCGAAACCCTCATCTGCCTAAATCGAAAAGACTTAGTTAAGAATGCGCATAACTACCTATCAACGGGTGGTCCCGACCCTTTAATGTACTTAAAGATGGATGTAGAGATAGCTCATGTTTACATCCGCCATCGGAGAGCGTGTCGCTGGAGTCGCATTCGCACGGCACGTACACGTTGCCGCATGCTTGGTATTTGGCACAGTGACTCACGTTTACATCCGTCCTCGGTGAGGTAGTGGCGCGGTGCGGCGCACTGCTGGCACTTGTCGCCGGCTGCGTACGCGCGGCACCGGCAGCGCGCGTGTGTGTCGCAGCGCGAGGACGCAGCGCCGCGTGCGTCGCACTCGCACGGCACGCACTCGTCGCCGCGCGCCCTGTACCCGCTCGCACACGATTCACACGTCGGGCCTGTGTAACCTGACGACGACGAAGATATATGGGTAAATTTGTTGGTTCACTTCTCTTCTTTATGTGAAGGTCAGTTGGAGGTTATGTCATCCTGCCAAAACTTTAAGGCCTACAAAAGGCTCTAGCAAACAGAAGCTAAAATATTTCCATAGGTCGATGAAAACAGGGGAATTTACAATTTTTCGTAATTTACAATGAACAACAAACAAATGTTGCTATAATTGTTCTCGTACATCCATATCTGGTCTTGGTTCTAGTTCTCACCGGTCTGGCAGTAGCAGCGCAGCCGTCCGTGCGCCACGGCGCATCCGGTGGCTCGCGGGCGGTCGCGCGCGGGGCATGGACAAGGCTCGCAGCCACGTTCAGGCGACCCGTAGTAGCCCTCCGCGCACCGCTCGCACTTGGCGCCGCCCGTGTGTAGCGTGCAGTTCTAGAAAGAAAATAATGATCTCTATATAACAGCACTTTACCCTTAAAAAACTCAAAAAGAAAACAGTAACGACTACTTTTACACAAGGGAGTCTTTACGGATATCTGTTAGCGAGTGCACATATCGCCTATAGCTAGCGAAACATTTCGCTGGTTGTATTACCAGCGAAATGCATTACAAGGGTATACTCCTCAACCTGACTAATTTTATGAAACACATCAATGTTGCTTATCAATACAAATATGCATGTTCATAGAATTCTACCGAGAAACATTCTAGATCATCTTAATATTTGTCAATAACAATTCTACTTCTGCTAACATAAAAGAATGCAAAATACCAAACAGTGTCCAGTCCGCGGATGACATTCAGTGGCCCTGTTGTTACACTCGCACGGTCTCGCGGTGCCTTCCACGTTGATGACGATGGTGCCAGCGACGTGGTGCAGCTGCGGAGGGGAGGGGGGCATCCAAAAGCCGGCCGCGGGGCGATGGCACGAGGCGGCGTCGTAGCCTCGCGGACATAGGCAGCGCTCCACCCCGGGCGCGGGGGCTCCGCGGGTGAGACCAGCTATTGCTGTCTCTAACGACACGTTTAGTAACCTGAAGAATGAGACGAAAGAATATAATTTTTCTGCAATAAAAGAATATTGATTTGCCGATTGCATGAATTGTTGACTATTAACCTTAACAGGCAAAAGTAATGTATTTGAAGAACAATATTAATACTCACAGCACATGCAAAGGCTCTATAGTGACAGGTGCTCGGGTGCTCAGTCGCACCAATAGCCGCTGAATGTCGATCAGGCCCAGCATGAGAGCTGATCTGGACGCCACCACGGGCTCCCTCGTTCTGCCCCGGTCTCCTGCCCTCGGCCGAACTTCCCATAGTGATTCATGAAGGTAGACTGCGTGGGAGCCGTTAATAGCTGGTACCCGCTACAAAAAGTAATTTATTATCATCATCATCAGTCTAATGGCTATCTCCAAGAGATGACAATCAGGCCAATTAAACACAAAATTCCCTCTAAGGCAATTACATATCTAATCCATTTTGATATAAAGAGAAAGGCTTTACATAAGATTGAATTTAGAACGTAAGCTCATCATACTTCTCCGACGAAATCAGGAAAATTTAACGCTGTAAATATTTATTTACTATAAGATATTATATAGACGGTAGACCGGATTAAAGCGACGCTGCTTAAAGACATAAAGCTGTCCAATAAAATTACCTCATAATAATCCAGTACGATGTTATTCCCATAAATGCTAACAAGAGGAAACCTCATCAGCACATGCTGCGGCAGAGCTTCTCCACCTTCCTCCTCGACTTGGAAACGCAGAGCTCCTCCGTACGACAGCACATGGTCTCCAAGGAATTGCTCGCTGAGTTCAGCATAGACTGGTGCTGGTGGCCAGGGCAGCGGAAGAGTGGCCTCTTGCAGACTGGTGCGGACTGCGAATGGTGAATCTATGTCCATCTACAAGAGGTGACACAAAATATAGAGCTCATCATTTTAGCTATGCACAACTTTCAAGAATGTTCACAAATTATTCTGACCCTGCGTTTTAGTAGAGTCCAGAAATTTTTGAAGGGTTGAGTATACGATTTTATATTTCCTTCAGTATTAATCATTTGTATACCACACTGATCTAAGACTCGTTATGTATTATCTTTTCTCATAAGTAAGACTAGATTCTGAAATGCGAATACCACAGTTTGTTTTTTTCTGACTCTTACAACTTCTATCTTACAAAAAACAGCAACCAGTAGACATTTTCTAAATAAGTAAGTACAGCGCAGGAAAATGTCACTATAAACTTTAACACTGGTTACTCACCGTAGCAGTATTGAGAATATCTCCTCTCAATAGCTTGAGATGTAGAGGGGTGGCGGCGTGCAGGGCTGCGCGCGTCACTTCAGCCTGCGTGCACTTGGCGCTGCGGCCGAAGCAAAAGCATGCTGTGCAGCCCACCGGGTTGGTGTCGGACAGACCGAACGTGCCGTCTAAACATGCGTCACACTTCTCACCTACCACGTTCTCCTACAAGAGGAAGATAAAAAATCAGAGCTACAATTGTCAATTTTAGTTTTAATAGGTCTAAAGCAGCCGCACGGTCGACACTGGCCCGAAGTGTTCCTCCGCGTACCAAGAGCACTTTCGCTCCGTCCAACACTCGCTCTGATACTTACCTTGCAGGGACACTGCCCGGTCTGGTCGCAGGCGCACACATCCTTTTCGCAGCCTCTGGTGCCGGGCCCGAAGCAGCCGCACGGTCGACACCGCGGCCCGAAGTGTCCCGCGGCACATCGAGAGCACTCTCGCCCCGTCCAGCCCGTCCGACACTCGCATTGTCCAGAGATCGCGTCGCAACTATCTGGATTCACACGTGTTAATTGCTCATTAACATTACTCAATCTTCTACTTTAGCCACAGATCTTTTAACATACTCGTACAGGACTAATTTTGTCATAAAAATATAAAGTATATTTTATATATATATACACTAGTCACAGGCTTTTTTAAGTTTTATATACCAATATTCCAACGGGAGCTGGGTAATCTGCGGGGACACTTGTATTGTTGTTGGACTCACCAGAAGCCGCTCCGGGACCGCAGGCACACGGGCGGCACCCAGCGGCGCGCCCCCAGTAGCCGCGCGCGCACTGCTGGCAGCCGGGCCCGCGGGTGCGCGCCGGGCACACGCAGCGCCCCGTCGCCGACGAGCACACGCGCCCGTCCGAGCACAGGGGACATGCTACACACACATACAATCATGTTTAGCACAGTGCCGCACTCGCAGTGCAACATTGAACACTCAGTGGTACTCACGCAAGCAGCCTGTTGGTCCGAACCCGTAGTACCCGGGCAGGCAGCGATCGCACCGCGGGCCGCCCACGCCCGCGGCGCACGCGCACAGCCCGCTGACGGGGTCGCACGCCGCCGCGCCCGCGCCGCACTCGCAGCGCCGGCAGCCGCCCTGCTCCAGCCCCCAGTAGCCTTCCTGCGCACAAAATCAAAGTTTAAACTCACAAAATCACATCGAACACCAACTTCACTTATCTTACACATTGACATATTGCTATGCTTATTTCGCTTCCTAAGTATCGTAGTTTTGTTTCGGTTTTGTTTGGGGTTGCAATTATTGTACGGGGTTAGAGTGTCGAGAAAATTGGAATTCTATCGAGTTGGACTCGCTGGTGGGAAGCCCAACAGGCGTGAGAGTCCTTATCCACTGAGCATTCCAGGTTTATGTTTTGGATAAGACTTCTTTCTCATTGACCCTTAATTGTATGGACTACTGGGCGCTGTATATTTCTGGCAGCTTTGGTTTAGGTACCAGGTAGGTAGGTAGTAGGTAGTATGCTTAAAATCATGTTAAGGCTTCTCAATTGATTGCTTCTCCTAGTCGTATCAGCGGCGGTGGGAAGTTGAGACCGCCCCCAAACCGTTGAGACTTTGGCGTTGGGGAATTGAGTCTCGTTCAATATTCTATTACAAAAAAGTATCTCTTTGGTAACGGAGCCTTAATGTCATCTATTATTTTCACCAATTGCATCAATATGATCGTCTCAGCAATATTAACTGATATGTTTAGTCATTTATGCCAAATCTGTGTACGATAGAATAATAACAATGTACAAACAAAATATAAAACAACAACAGAATACCTATGTATTAAAAAGTACAAAACGTAAAACCAAAAGTATAATTTTGAAATGCATGGAGAAACTACAGTTCAATTAGGCCAGCAAATTAGCTCTGCTATTTGCACCGAGGCAAATACTTGAACAAAGAGAATTAGAAATAGAATATAATTAAGTCGTGACCAACTAACAGTAATGGGCGCCATTAGCGGCGTTCCGTGGGCCGGGTAGCCAGGCCAGGTGGTCGTGTGAAGTGGCCCTAATGCCAGTAATTGGCGCGGCCCGGAATTACCCGCTGCTTATTCAATTAAATGCCATTCGGTTAGAGTGAGCCGTGATTTGTGCGAGCGGCCGCAATTTGTTGTGAAGGGATTGTTGCGAAGCTAGCTGGTTGTAGCTTGGTGATGGCTGACGCGCGTAAATAGATTTATGTTTATTTATGGCCAATAGGTATGACCGGCTAGATATTCACGTGATGAAATATAGTTGTTTTGTTTCATATGTTAGACGATGTTCGCGACTTTGTTTACGAGAGAATTTGCTTCATACTTATTAGAAGATTTTCTTTCGTGGTAGCTGAATCAGAGCTTCCTGGTGTTCGATTGAGCTTTTTTATGTTTGATATTAGAAATCAGTTTTTTAATTTACGTAAAGATTATCAGTTGCTCTCATTACTGCTAAATATAAATTTGTTGAAGCGGGATTCCATTCCGCGGCGGGACTACTCTTGACTGACATTCGCTTAACTCTGCGGAATATGTAGAGCAGTTACCTCACAAGTGTCGCAGGCTCTGCCGGTGACGTGCGGCCGACAGCGGCACTGCCCCGAACGGATGTCGCAGGCGTTGCCCTCCGCGCCCGCACTGGAGCAGTTGCAGCCTGAAACAACATTATTGATGTTAACAGTTGAAGATAAGAATAGGCTGTTGTGCCTTTGAAACACTGTATTAGAAATAAGTGCAACAAGTTATAACTGAACATCAACGCTATCCTAATTAGGCCTGTGTGCACCAAGATTTCGGTTATCATAACCAACGGTTAATATAACTTTACTATAAATTTACTGTTAACGACAACCCGTACGCCGGTTAAGGACGTAAGCTCGGTTAAAATAACCGCCCGGTTTACGTCCTCAACCGTTGTACGGTTTGTCGTGAACAATAAATTTTACGTTTAGCTTATGTTAACCGTTAGTTATGATAACCAAGATCTTGGTGCACACAGGCCTTAGTCAACTACATAATTATAACTGCTAGGTGTCCAAACAGTAAAACGGTACAGAGTTAAGATTTGAAGTCATTGAAAGAGCGGATGAAAAATTAGCAATAGCACTGCTTCTGGTATTAAACTCTAGTGACCTGCATGCTCCATCCCGCTATCCTACCGATAATATATTGATTAACTTCACTAATCTTCAAGCCAGCGTTGGTCAACGTAGGGTGCATTAACAACAAGATTAGCTGCTTGTAACCGCTCGGCGGCTATCTGAGCGATAACCCGCTGGTAGCAGCAAGGCTTGTCGATTTGTGTTATTCCGATACCATTAATTAAAATCTACATTCCACCGCACCCGTGCAGTGTTCACTAGTAAAGTGCGTTTTGATAGTACGAAGGTCCGAATTACATTTATGATAAACTAGTGAATGCCCAAGACTTGATTCACGCGTGAACACTAATTTTTATTAGACTAGAGGTTAGATTTTCTAGATTTGTCCGTGCCGTCTTCCATTATCTAAGATTCGTCTAGCGCGACGTTGACTACCTATCAAAGCTACACTTATGCAATCTGCACAGAGAGTTTTTTATGCTTTAAAGAATTATCTATCGTTGATAGGAGCATAGGATAACAAACCTTTATAATTTTGTGGGTAGTAGATTTTTCTATCTACAAGCTGGATGTATCTAGATTGCACGCTTTAAAATCGGATAACGTGTAAATAAGAGAGTGACCATATATTTCCGTACTATAGCAAAGTGGAAAAATAGGGAAAACCAGTGTGGCTAGTGTGAGATTTTACCGCGTCGATACCGAAAACAGTAAACGAAAATTTTATATGGAATTAGAATAGCGCCATCTAGTTATAGTGAGGGTAAACGCTTTTTTATTTATATAATTTGACGTTACAAGTGAGTACGTTTTTACGCAGTCGCTCGGTGAAAACTCGCACTTGCCCAACTGTACGTCGATTCTTGAATAAAAACGTCAGTTTTGAAGTCGATGTACAATGGTTGCAAAGCCGATGTAACAGAAATTGGTATTCTCCAATGATATTTAGCCATGTTGGACTGACAGTCGAACTGAAGGTGACACGATCGATAAGATGTAAGCGGTATATTCGTGCTATGTATTTTTTTTAAGAACCGACATACTTACTGATTTTTTTGAAAGATAGCTCGTTCCCCTACAATAATGAATATCGAAGGTTGACGAAGCGAAGAAAACAATGCAACGCAAAGGTGCTAACGCGATGAACGCGATAAAAACAACAGCATTGCGAACTATGTAGAAGCATAAGCAGCTGTGTCGCGTCGCGTAGCATCGCATCGCACCGCGTCTTGTTTGTCGCTGACGCACGACACACCGTTACTTGCGCCCATTGTAACATCTATAGCAGTATACTTCCAACCGAACGAGTTCTGTCAAGAAGAGTTATAGATACTGTAAACGATCTAAGCTAGCTCATTACAGCTTCCTTACAATGTAAACAGCAATGGCCTCTCATTACAAAACGCATAAAGATAATAAGATCAGAGCGTTCTGAGTCCTGACCGACTTCGTAGGCGAGTGCAACCGCCGGCGTGTTTTCATAATTAACTGTATCTTAGTAGTAACAGATTACGTGAATTGTCGACGTGAAGCTATGTTAAAGATAACTGAATAGGTTTTATTGCAAACTAAACTCGTTTTGCATCAGTTTCGAATAGAATAATACAATACATTCATAACAGTAAAATCGATACTTTATCAATGATGAATTTAGCAAAACCTCACCTCCCTCGTTATTCGAGAGCATAGACCCCCTCGACGCGTCAATGCGGGATGACTGATCGGAATGAATATCAGATGACGAGGAAGGAGGCCTGACCTGTAGTGGACGTGGTGATTAAATATCTATATTCTGTACTAATATTATAAATGCAGTAACTCTGTCCGTTTATTACTCAATCACAACTAAACTACTAAACCGATTTAAATGAAATTTGGTACAGATAGTCTACAGCCTGAGAAAGGGCATAGGCTACTTATTGTCGAACTATCGCCAAACAGAATTTTTCGCGGACATATACCTAAAAATTATTTCATAAGAAATTTCATTTTGTAGACGGTTTTTCTGAGTAGAGTCCATCAAACTAATAGCAAAGTCCTTACAAACAGTTAAAGATTCAAAAGTGATTGTAACTAAAGCAAGGTTACTTAAATTATAGAATTACAATTACATTTTATTGCACAATATTTTAATTTGACTGCGGAATCCTAAATATAAGCGCCAAGTAAGCTATGAACGAAACGTAATTCAAAACGTTCCCGCCTCGTGAGTCCACGGTTTATTTTTTCCATTGTTCCATCGGGCGGCGGCGCGCCGAGCGTGGCATTGTTATCACAAAATACGTATTGTATTTCAATCTGTACTAATTCAGCAATTTTGTTTAACGAGTGTAACAATAACTGACCCGTTCGTTCAGCGGTTGGCTTGAACCGCTGCGCGTGATAAAACGTTGGGTTCAAGTCTTAAAACAGTTTGTTATACAGAAAGCTATAAAAATAAACTAACCACCGACTTTGTTAGGAATAAAAAAAATTTAGAGTTAAAAGGTGGTCCTTTTAACTAGCCAGTAGGCTCCCAAATATTATAATTGGCCCTTCCGAAAGAATAATAAAAAATAAGAGAGGGGATATGGAGCGTAGACTCAATACGGGTTAGCGAGCTTCGAGTGACTCCAGGTTTAGAACTTACAGAAAATCTTCGAAGAAAGAATAACTGTTCCACGATCTGACTCAGGGACCCAGAACCTCGTGATCGAAGCCACATAGCCTAACCACTTGACCATCGAGGCAGTCGGTCACCGAATAATATATCAAAACTAAGGCAAACGTGTTAACGAACAGTGCGCGATAAAGTAACGTCAGCAGTGCACTAATTAGAGCCTATCTGTGTACAGACAGACTGCGTGACGGCTGCCGACCTACATCCGACTGCGGTACAGACAGCAGTGATATAATTTATCGCCTTGTACCAAGTAATATGTCAGACGCGATGAAAAGGTCAAAATTGTGCTCTTCTGACCCATATCCGTCAGCCAAATTCATTGTACACTTGCTACATATAATGCAGAGTTATTTTATTGCGACAAATATGTAGGACAATGTATAAAAGGACTTGAAAATGCCCGCGGTTCCACCCATATAGTTCTCGTTTTCAGGATAAAATGTGGCCTATGTGTTATTCTAATATGTAAACTATATTATTGCGAAGGTTCATCAAAATCTATTCAGTATTTTTTGCATGAAAGAGTAACAAACTATTGCCTTTATAAGAATGAAGGACCATAAGGTGTAGTGGCCTTATGTGTTTACAGTTACAGTTATTATTAATACTTATCTCCATTGGTTGAAAAAGCTTGCGTGGGTTGTTAGTACACTACAGTCTCTTTTTTCGAATTTTTTTATAAACTAATAAGACTACGAGAAAGGAGAGTGCCAGACAATGTATAAGACTTTAACCTTAAAAACATATTGTACAACAATGTATTATGCATCATTTTATTGCATTTTGTTTACTATTTAGTATAATTTGTTTTTAAAAGCTCTAGAACTCGGAACATTCGACACGAGCCTAACGTTGGTTATCGTCCATTTCCGTATTGTTGTTCCGTATAGTTGTCACACTGACATGACAGTCGCAAAGGTTCATTAAATACCTACTTTTTTAAACAGGCTTAATGACTCTGGATACTAGCATTTTAGAGCCCACTGTTGATGAAAATATAATAAAAACGATTTAAAAGACTAGAACCCAGTACAACAATAAAGATTTAAAAATGCGTAAAGAGTGTAAATTAAAAGGAAATAGTTTAATTACTTTTATTTAACATAATTTTATTCCGATGTCCAACAGTGAAAATGACTTATTGTAAAACATTTATATAATAATAGGATATTTTTAGTATATTTACAATTTGTGTTCTTTCTGGGTTACGATCTGGCATTCTCCTTTATACCAATAAAAGTCAGTGGAAGATGTGGTCCCATTTGCGGTTGACAAATGTCAACCTGAGGCTATTCGTAAGGATGTTTTTATAACTTGAACGAATCGTCTCTATATCTCTCAGTCTAACACGATACCATAAATAAGGGAAAATAAAGATAAATTCGAAATACACAGTGCCAACTAAGAAAAACAGAATAGGGGTGCTGGTAAGAACCAGACCTTCCTTAAATTACATGAAAAAAGGACGCCATGTAATTATCATATTCCTGTCATAGTAAGGAAAAATCGCATAAATTGAGTTTAAGTTTAACGGTTATTTAGTTTGCGTGATGGTTGTCTAATATAAAAGGTTATACTATTGCAGCCTTGTGTTAAAGTTTTAAGTAAGCACCTATCTCATATCTCTCATTAAATGAATAACAATTAGTTCTATTTCGATTATACTTTCATAAAAAAACTCGGACAAACCATAAATAATTACTTCCACAGACAGTAACATTTCCATAAACAATGACATCTATTACAATATTAGAACAATCTATTCTAAGTCTCTAGTCTAATTCCTACGACATGTATATTAACCAATTTAACAATATCTTAAAAACACACACACCCACAATCATCTCAGATAGGTACCTAGTATAATTATATCTAATTTTCTTTTGTTTAAACAGTTTAATGATTGAGCTCAACTCCACGCTCTCTTGTCTACTTGGCTCGAAAAGCACATTAAGCCATCGTCTCTACTAATTACTATCATTGATCTAATAGATTGTTACAAGAGCAAAAATATCATGGACGAGTCTTGTAGTCTGTTGATACGGTAATAATGATGAAGCAATCTTCTGCATCTTCAAACTACAGGGCCCATTACATCTAACTGGAAGGCCAATGTTTACAAGGAATCAATTTACGAGCCATCAGCCACAATCTCCAAGCGTCTAAACTGGAGCGGGGCACATAACCTCGAGCATTTACATCGGATTTGAATAAAGAGGTATTCCGAGGTGCACTTACAATGTTCAACCACCAACTAATGGCTACGGAATGATAAGAAACTATCCAGAGAACATTCAAATGGCTTACGTTAGTTAATACCTACTCAATTTACTTATATAGTTTTGATAATTCCAAAGTTAAAGGGTTACGTACTTAGCGGCTTGGATCTTCATTCGTCATACTCATTGCTAAAATTTGGAATACGCCCTTTGTACTCTCTACCACCTATAATATGAGTATCTTTAAGTCAAGAGTTAATAGGCACCTTTTAGGCAAGTGTGAACCAAGGGTGTAAGACTTTCAATCTTTTGCAGTTGCACTATTGCTGTATCCATTTTTGGTTTTTGGGGGGATTATCATTCGGAATAGCGCAGCAGATTAAAACACGTTTCACTCATTTGTAATGAATACTGTGATCCTTAAAGAAAAACCTGGCTTAGCCTGGACCGAATAGGCTGCAAACGATAATCTTTCAAGCATTCCCGGTTACAACCGTGAAAAATAACCATTCCCGAGATTGCTAATGAGTGGATAAAGACTGATATCCTTTTAACCACTCTCGACTCAAACATCCCTGATCCCGGGCCTGCGGACTGACAGTTGAAAAGCTTCTGCGTTGCCGCATGCAAAATGGATTCGCTTGCGTTCCTACTGCCATACTACACCTTATAAAAGTTTCTCGCTTAATACATACATATTTAACATTACGCCTCGTTCTTCCATTTTCCACGTTTCTCACCTAATTACAGATAAAAATGGAAATATGTTAGTATTAATCAGTTTTCAACGGCCTTCGTAGCGCTGTGGATGTGGCAGTTTTATAAGACGAAAAGATTTATAAGACGAAAATCGTGGGTTCAGATTCCCGGCTAGACTAATTAGGATTGTTTAAATTAATCCAGGTCTAGCTGGTGGTAGCAGTAAAAATTAGTCGTACTCGTATGTGAGACGCAGATTTGTCAGTGGAAAATATCCAACTAACATAGATATAGTAAGCATATTTTTCTTTACAATTTTAATTCTGTCACAGGTCGTTTAAGTTTACAGTTTAATTTTTTTTACCTCTTTTTTGTTTTCTTTTATTTTTTTTAAACGACTTCAAAAAAAAAAGGCGTTTCTCAATTCGACCGTATATATATATATATTTTTTTTTTTTTTTTTTTATGTGTGTTCGCGCATAACTTCGTCGTTTATAAACCGATTTTGATAATTCTTTTTTTGTTGGAAAGTAGATAGTCCGGTGGTGGTACCATGATAAGGAAACCAGGATCTGATGATGGAATCCTGGAGAAACCGAGGGGAACTTTCATAAGTATTTAAAAGCACTACAATTTGATGAAGGTCTGGAGTCGATCTGATGATGGAGCCGATCTACATATAAGAGAACTCCTTGACGATTTACTGCATTTACCTTGTGTTTGGGCTCGATTAATTTGTCTTGATAAGAACTTTATATTAAGATGGGCTGTGACTGTCATTGAGGGTCTGGTGATGAAGACAAAGTACAGTTAAGGGAGCTCCGTAACGGCTTACAGTAGCTACCTTGTGTTTGGGCTTGATTAATTTGTCTCGATGAGAAATTTACATTTAGATGGACTGTGAATGTCATTGAGGGTCTGGTGATGAAGACGAAGTACAGTTAAGGGAGCTCCGTAACAGCTTACAGTAGCCACCTTGTGTTTGGGCTTGATTAATTTGTCTCGATGAGAAATTTACATTTAGATGGACTGTGACTGTCATTGAGTGTCTGGTGATGAAGACGAAGTACAGTTAAGGGAGCTCCGTAACGGCTTACAGTAGCTACCTTGTGTTTGGGCTTAATTAATTTGTCTTGATGAGAAATTTACATTTAGATAGACTGTGACTGTCATTGAAGGTCTGCAGATGAAGACGAAGGACAGTTAAGGAAGCTCTTTAACGGTTTACAGTAGCTACCTTGTGTTTGGGCTCAATTAAGTTGTCTCAATGAGTACTTTACATTTAGATGGGCTGTGACTGTCATCAAGGGTCTGGCAATGAAGACGAAGGACCGCTGAGGGAGCTCTTTAACGGTTTACAGTAACTACCTAGTGTTTGGGCTAGATTAATTTGTCTCAATGAGAACTTTACATTAGATGGGCTGTGACTGTCATTGAGGGTTTGGCGATGAAGAAGGACAGCTGAGGGAGCTCTTTAACGGTTAACAGTAGCTACCTTGTGATTGGGCTCGATTAATATGTATCAATGAGAAGTTTGTAATGTTATAAATTCCAATTGGTTTAATGTTAATTAAGTCATGATCTGATGATGAGATCTACGAAAACTCGGGGAAACTCTTCAAACTTTATAGGCACATTTGTAGGGATGTTGGAATGTTATAACTAGTTAGTGACTATTGGTACTTATGATTTAGTTCGAGTAGGTTCTTTAATATTTTCGTTGTTGACAAATCACTAAAAAGTATGAAATAAAAAAATTTTAACAAAAAATAAAAACGCCTTCAAAACGCACTAAAAAGTAAAAAATAACTACGTCATTTACTTACTTTAATTTACTTAATAACATCTATGAAGTCGGTGCCACCCGAGCTTTTTACTTTAAAGACTTTACCTAAACTTGGATACGATTACGATAGCTGTTAAGTATTTCCTTTTTCATGTAGTTTTAAATCATTTTATTTATCTGTACATATATTTAAGTTATTCCTTATTATGAAATAAAATATACTTAATGTTAAAAAAAATACATATTATATTTTTCTTCTCTATTGTACCTACAAGTTTTCTAGTTGACAATTTTACAATATGTGATACATGGGATGCTCAGGTTACGGGGAGTCAAAATCTTTTACATATTTGTACTTTTAAAACGACTTCAAAAAAAAAGGAGTTTCTCAATTCGACCGTATTTATAATTTTTTGTTAGAAAGAAGATAGTCCGGTGGTGGTATCATGATAAGGAAACCAGGATCTGATGATGGAATCCTGGAGAAACCGAGGGGAACTTTCAAAAATTGTAAGGACAACAAGTACGTTTGTTAATTTTTAAAAGCACTACAATTTGATGAAGGTCTGGAGTCGATCTGATGATGGAGCCGATCTACATATAAGAGAACTCCTTGACGATTTACTGCATTTACCTTGTGTTTGGGCTCGATTAATTTGTCTTGATAAGAACTTTACATTTAGATGGGCTGTGACTGTCACTGAGGGTCTGGTGTTGAATACAAAGTACAGTTAGGGGGCTCCGTAACGGCTTACAGTAGCTACCTTGTGTTTGGGCTCGATTAATTTGTCTTGATGAGAAATTTACATTTAGATGGACTGTGACTGTCATTGAGGGTCTGCAGATGAAGACGAAGGACAGATAAGGGAGCTCTTTAACGGTTTACAGTAACTACCTTGTGTTTGGGCTCAATTAATTTGTCTCAATGAGAACTTTACATTCAGATGGGCTGTGACTGTCATCAAGGGTCTGGCGATGAAGACGAAGGACAGCTACTTTGTGATTGGGCTCGATTAATATGTCTCAATGAGAAGTTTGTAAGGTTATAGATTTCAGTTGGTTTAATGTTAACTAAGTCATGATCTGATGATGAGATCTACGAAAACTCGAGGAAACTCTTCAAACTTTATAGGCATATTTGTAGAAATGTTGGAATGTTATAACTAGCTAGTAAATATTGGTACTTATGGTTTAGTTCTAGTAGGTTCTTTAGTATTATCATTGTTGATAAATCACTAAAAAGTATGAAATAAAAAAAATTTAACAAAAAATAAAAACGCCTTCAAAACGCACTAAAAAGTAAAACATAACTACGTCATTTACTTACTTTAATTTACTTAATAACATCTATGAAGTCGGTGCCACTCGAGCTTTCTACTTTAAAGACTTTACCTAAACTTGGATGGCACCGACTTCATAGATGTGATTAAGTAAATTAAAGTAAGTAAATGATGTAGTTATTTTTTACTTTTTAGTGCGTTTTGAAGGCGTTTTTATTTTTTGTTGAAATTTTTATTAAAAAGAATAAAAAACAAGGCAAGCAACACGGGAGGAACAATATATTTTCCAATTGAATGTCTTCAGTGTAGATTCCTCTTATACACGTCTGTTATCAGTAAAATGTATTCAACTAGAAGTGCCGCTAGTGACATTTAAATGTAGAGAAACTGTTGAATTATTAATTGCATAACATTTAATTGTCTCTTTGGTCTAATGGTTAGCCTATATGACTTCGAGCACGAGGTCCTGGTTACGAATCATGGGTCGGGTGACCGGAATAATTGAATTTGAAATGAAATATTCAGTACATTCCAAGCCCGGAGTCGAACTCGGACCAACAACCTCGTGATCCGAAGCAACATAAACTAACAACTGGATCAACGAGATATATAGCTTGGAATGACTTAATTAATAGTTAAATTAACGATTAACATTGTACAGATTAGATATTAATCGCTAATCTATGAAATGGGGCAGATCGGTCGAGCTACTGATAAATGAGATTGAACGGAGATAGTCTGCAGCAATCTGTGATACTCTGATATCGGATCTGCATCTAGTATTAAATTATCCCATATCGTAGATGTGATCGTTGCAACTTATGAATATAGAAATCTAACTCATTTTTTGGCCTCCGTGGCGCGGTGGATTTGTAAGACGGAGGTCCCGGGTTCGATTCCCGGCGGGGCAGATTAAGATTTTTCTTAATTTGTCTTGTTCTGGCTGGTGGGAGGCTTTTCGCCGTGGTTAATTACAACCTTACCAACAAAGACGTAACGCCAAGCGATTTAGCGTTCCGGTACGATGTCGTGTAGAAACCGCAAGGGGTGTGGATTTCCATCCTACTCCTAACAAGTTAGCCCGCTTCCGTCTTAGATTGCATTATCACTTAACATCAGGTGTGATAGCAGTCAAGGGCCAACTTGTAGTCGAAAAAGAAATCGGTTTTCAAATGGCCTAAAGTGGTGTTTTTTAAATTTTTATCTTTACAGGATGAAAAATTCTCACGACCCACTTATGACACAGAAAAAATTTAATTAATTTAAATGCGTATGTTTACGATTTTCTCTATTTTGATACCTAAAGAAGTAGTCGATGCTTACCCCTACGGGAAAAGGCGTGATTTATATGTATGTATATATAATACCTGTCTATTAATTATTTATTTGTATGCAAGGAGCTTCAAAAACTTCGAAAGTAAGAAGCTACGACTACGAGCAAACTTTGGTAGGCTGCGTGCAGATCTGACTTGAGTAGATATACTTCCTATAACATTCGGTTATATTCAAGTTACGGATACGACATATTATCATTTCAACCACGCGATTAAATTATAGAATAAATAAAATATATAAAAATTATATTTTAGAAATATATTCAAATGTAGATTGTACTTCGATATGGAGATATGATAAGTATCGGCAGTTTCTGTTCAGCATCGAAGGCTTTATTGTTTCATTTACATACAACCTGCATCGAAGGCTTTATTGTTTCATTTACATACAACCTTCGCGGTTCGCAGTGTTACGTATAAAGGCGCGATCTCACGACATGCTTACGCTACATTTAATGCGACTATTGCATGTGTGTAACTCACTTATTGTATATAAAATCCTACATAACGAAGAACCAATAAAAGAACAGTAATATATTAATTAAATAACTACCTTGAATCTTGAAGTTTTCTATGATTTAAATAATAATGTACATAAGGTTTTATTTTGAAAGTTAATACAAAATAAAAAATTTATTCCGTAAAGCAAAAGTACAATTGAAATACTTGCTATAGAATGGAATATTAGTGATCAGCTAAGAACTCTACAAGAGCTCAAATTAAGTAGATATATATATATATATTATATATATATATACATTTATATATATACATATATGTACTTATTAATATATATGTACTTTCAAAATAAAACCTTATATATACCTGTTTTCTGAAAAAATGTAAGTTGAAAAAAAATCAAATATAGATAAAAATAAATACGTAAACACAGCCAAATTATCTAAGTGTAGCTGGAACACGTCTACTACTGCGGTAGGCTACCAACTCGATCCCTTAAACTCGACGTCGACTAGGCGACTCATGCTAAGGGCTGATATCGAACATGAGCAAAATAATGTTGGATAGTGTTCCGATCTCAATGGGCGTTTTATCGCGGCGCCATCAGTTTCAGCGCTTTCCTCCATTTATTGCGGTTATGGGGTTATGGAATGCGCGTGTTTTAGTAATGATGCCATAAATATTATATATGGTGTTTCACTTTAGTATAACCTTACAACTGCCTCGTTGGTCTAGTGATTTGCGGATCACCAGGTTCGAGTCATGAATCGGACTATGGACAAGCTTTTAAAATAAACACTGAGAATTCCATCAAGAAAGAATTGCAACAAATCACAGTATTTATTTTAATGCGGAAGTTGGTGGTGTTACACCAGAAGCGTTAACGTTAAGACTATGGCTGGCCGCTATCATAATCTTCTGATAGTTAATTTTCGTTACAAGGTTTAAAAAAAGGCTAAGAATATAATCACCCTAAGGCCACTAATGCACAGTGGAGCAGCGTGGCGTTAGCAGCTCTGTATTCCTAAAAAGGAAGTAGATCTGGCCCTGCCGTAGACCATTAAAATAAGCTAATGAATATAAGCTCACAAACTGAAATTAAAATATAAAACACTTGATATATAAAATGAGTAATTGGGTAGTAAATTTACGAAAGATGGAACGTGTGAGAGTGATATTGAAAGAAGAGTAAATGCTGGGAACTTGGTGAATGGTGCTCTGTATGCATTTATGAACAGCCAGAAAGTGTCCCAAAAGGCAAGACTGGCTGTGCATAGAGGTGTGTTGGTGCCCATACTTATGTATGGTAGTGAAAGTTCGGTATGGCAGAAGAAGCACAAAAGTAAAATAAATGCGGTAGAGATGAGAGCATTGAGGAGTATGTGCGGGGTAAAACTTTGTGACAGAGTTAAAAATAGTGTGATAAGAGAAAAGTGTGGTGTAAAAGAAGATGTAGTGACTAAAATTGAGAAAGGGATGCTTAGATGGTTTGGACATGTAGAGAGAATGGATGAAAGAAGATTATCAAAAGAGATTTATAAGGCGAGGGTGAATGGAAATGTTGGAAGGGGAAGGCCTAGGCGAATGTTCCTGGATCAAATTCAGGACATTTTAAATAATGGCCAGGTCAAGAGTACCTAAACCGACGAACTTGTATGAAAGGATTAATGAGAGTGGAAGAAGCTAAGGAAGTATGCAAGGACCGTGGCAAATGGAGGGATGTGGTCTCTGCCTACCCCTATGGGAACAAGGCGTGATTTGTATGTATGTATGTATGTAAAAGCATGTGTAACTCTTGAACGGCGTAGCCAATTTGGATGATTTTGAAACGGGAATAGATTAGTACACAAGCAAATTTTTTATCCGATATTCCTACGAGAACGTGATTATTTGGGTTAAGCCACGAAGCACAACTAGTCTATAATATAAAAATGAATGAATGAATGTGTTACTTAACGCAAATCTTTTGAACAACTGAACATATTTCGCTAATTCTTTTTTTGTTGTGTTTGCTATTGTCAAAGGAAGATTCTTATGAGAGAATCATATCACGAACATTGCGCAAAAAATTAGAAAATTTGTACGGTTATTTTTTTTATTTGTTACTCCACCAAGGCTTAACGGGTGAGCCTATCTAAATGAAACAGAGGTAGATCACGAAGCACAACTAGTACAATATAAAAAAACCAACGCTCCTCCGCTAAAGTCAATGCACTCTTTCATTGTTCTAAAATTATCGTGAAAGTTATAACAGCAGAGCACGTGGTGAGCCCTTCGCTTGCGATACCGACTTAATACAAACAATTACAATTAGCTCCCGATTTAGAAGTAGGCCTACAACACAACGCTGTTTTGTAACGATGGTTTTATAATTCGGGATAGTAGTCTACAATTCTTTTCTATCTCTTTCTACTTGCAATGTCACAGACAGAGAGAGATATCTACAGACGACTTAATAACTTGCACTGTTGTGTTAAAAAAACATTTTGGATTTATATTTATTGTTGTACTTCTACGTAAGTCTTTTGAAATGCTTTCACGTTTAACAATTCTGTATTTAGTAATATCTCTATCTATCTTGGTACTGAAGAGAGTTGCAGTAAAGTAACACAGTAGCCGGGGAAAAAAACAAAAACCTCAAAAAAAACCTCGCCCTATCTTGTAAAAAATGCAAATGTGATCACCATGATTATTAAGATTTTTTTATCTACTGCAGGTTGGCCTTTGACTGCTATCACAATCACAAAAAGATCCAAGATGGAAGCGGGCTAACTTGTTAGGAGTAGGATAAAAATCACACCCCTTTCGGTTTCTACACATCGTACCGGAACACTAAATTGCTTGGCGGTACGTCTTTGTCGGTAGGGTGGTAACTAGCCACGGCAAGAGTATCCCAGCCATACCAAGACAAATTAAGAAAAATCTCAATCTGCCCCACCGGGAATCGATTCCAGGAGGCCAGGACATCCATCTTATAAATCCATCCATAACATTGCGCCACGGAGGCCGTCAAAGGGCAGAATTGAAACTAAAAACAAATATGACGTCGTCCTTTCTTGTAAGAAAATGCAAATGTTTTGTGTTTTTTGAGAAAAGGCCACGTTTCTATGAAAATAAATGTTATTAAAAATAACCCTTCCAATAATAAGTCATTATATACTTTTATTATGAGACTCATTTCAAAATCGCAAGGCAAGTAGAGCTCTAGTATTTCTATGAAGTGCCTCGTGTATAGTGAAGTGAAACGGCCGGTGCGCAGGAGCCGACGATAAAATCGGCACGAGTCCATTTATCCGACATCGGTTCTCTCTTTATTATTGTGTCGTTACTATAAAATATCCTGATATGATATTTACTAGGAACATCGAGAGCAAGACTGTTTAGTGGAATATACCGTTTTATTATTAGTAAAGATTATTTATTTGTTTCATCTCAATTTATTTTATACATTTTTTAAATTAAAAAGCCTATTAATGTAGTTAGTTGAATACTATTATTATAGTTGAGCCATCGAAATAACAGAAAACAAATGAATAATTCTTCAAAGTTTGCGTTCAGCATCGATATGGTCACATCTCTATGGGCTTTAATATATAATCAGGAGTAGGTAATAAATATAAATAGAATAATAAAGTACAACGGCGCGGCACTAGCCAGGACGTAACTGTAACCTAAATACTTACTGTACAGGATGTTACGAGTTATACTTTAGGATATTTGTTTATATTTATGATTGTTATTAATTTTATAACTCATCATATTTAGAATAATTAATATTATGAGAGATACCAGAAAATTCTCAGCTATTTTGAACACATTGCCCGCCGCCTTCCTGGAAACCTAGATAAGCCTATCTAGGTTTCCTAGATAGTGGTGGGCAAGGTGAAGGGAAAACAACCACGTGACTTGATCACCTAGCCACTGCTTAGACCACGGGCCCCTCCCCACTACCCCTTACAACAGCCGTCAAAAGAGCAGAAGAGCCGACAAAAGAGTCACTCGCTGGACTATTGTCCTACCCACTACTTGAGACGAATATCTTAGCATTCCATGGATTCACCGTGCGGGTGCCGGGTCCATCGCGTGGCTGAGAGAAAAACTCCGAACAGAGCCCGAGACTTGTGACTCGGGTGTAGGTTTAAGGGTACCCTTTGTGACGCGCGTCAACACTCACCTCCTCTGTTCAAGTTATTCTCCCTGCCCAACCATATTCGGAAGGACCCTACTAGTGCAGCTTTGGACACTCGTTCCAATATGGAGCTTACTGCGCTTCTAGTAAGGCCAAGGTCTTTTAGCAGGTTGTAGAGAGACTTCGCTGGTATACCCCTCGCACCCACTTCTACCGCGTATAAACTAACCACATAGCCATTTTTGGTTAGTTCATTAGTAAGGTCATAGTATTTATTCACTTTGAATACATGGTCTTTAGGGATGTTTGTTTCCCACGGCACTGTAAGCTCGACAAGTACTATACGTTTAATTTGTTTGGAAAAAAGAAATATGTCCGGTCTAGATGTCGTAATAGCTAAGTCTTCCGGGATTTTATAGTGCTTATCATACGTGTCCATTAATATAGTCCAATCAGGAGCAGAGCCCAGAATTGAATAAGGCTTGCTGGTGGAATTTGTACTTGAGCCTGCTTTAACGAAGTTAGTTTGTCTTTTATTCGTCGTCAACCCTTTTTGAGCCCTAGCTACTGAAAGGCTTATAGCTTCACGTATGATTTCTAGTACTCTGTCGTGGCGGCGTGAGTAGAGACCCCTGTCCAGGAGCACCTTGCATCCTACCAATAAGTGCCTTGCAGTGCCCACTGCCTCACCACAGGTATAGCAAGATTTTTCCGAGGCTTTTCCCCATCTTACTAGGTTACTCTGATCTGGGAGAGTCAGTTGAAAGGCATTAAGATAAAATTTCAATAAGGCAGGAGACCAATCATACAGCAAGGCGCGCCACTTCAGAGCCAGAGGGATGCAGAACTCGCCTAAGTTTAACCACTCGTTTTGCATTTCTAGGTTCATGGCATGCACTTTGTAGTTGTCGTCCTCATCTTGTTTAAGAAAAGATTTTATTATGTCTTGGTCTTCCTTTTTACGTCTTGCACCCAACCCGGTTCTATTTACCTGAGCCCCTGCCATAAATTGTTTGTAAAATTGAAGCCTAGAGTCAAGTTTTCCGGCACCCTCGTCTTTAGGAAGTGATGCAACTAGTTCGTCCTGGGACTTAACTAGAATGTGCGTTCTGGTAACCCTGAGGTGTTTATAGAGTTCCGATGGCCTTTTTAGTTTTAACCCAAAATTATTGTAATCTCTGAATAGAGTTGAAGGGTCAGCCGAGAGTGCTAGACCAAACCAAGACTTCAATGTTTTTATGACATTTGCATCTAGTTTTGCCAGATGGGTTCTGCCAATATCATAAACGAGGAATGGCCAAGTCAGACGTGAAGTGAGATAGTTGTCATAGACCCACGCTTTTTTTATATTGTTAATGGGCTGTTGGTCTACCCTATTGAGGTCATTTATGAAGTTATCGACGACTACCTCAAGGGATGGTGTGCGTCCTTTGTAATCAATCTTTCTACCGAGGAACTTAAAAGGCAATGCTTCAGCAATGGTGGTTACACTTTGGCCACTAATAGAGAGACCCGGATCATAAGATGTAAATTTAGTATTTCGTCTCCCCAGACATAGACAGTGACATTTGCTTGGCTTTACCCTCAGCCCACCAGTCCATGAGCAGAACTCATCCACTACATTCAATAGCTCCTGACAGTGTTTTGGGTTTCGTGTCAGTAAAGCAAGGTCATCTGCAAAAGCTAAGATGGACTCTGTATATTTATTGTTGATTTTAAACCGATAGCCCCATTTCTTTTCTTGAACAATTAATTTATCTATTAGAATATTGATGACTACATTAAAAGCTATTGGGGATAAGCAGCAACCTTGAAACAGCCCCACATTGTAATGAAGGGGTTTTGAGTACACATTGTTTACTGCTATGGTGAATTTCAATTTTGAATAATAAGAAGTGATTAAATCAATAACTAGATCAGGAAAATTGTACCACCTCAAGGCGAAAGTCAATAGATCATGCTGGACAGAACCAAACGCATTTTCTAGGTCTATCCAGCAGATCGTAATTTGCCTTTCATATTTTCTAGCATCCTTGAGACTTTCGCCTAGAAGTGAATTGTGTTCCAGGCAACCAGAAATTCCGGGCAAAAACCCTTTCTGGTGATTAGGCCTGAAATACCTATTGTTTATCATGTGCTTTGTCATTTTTGTTTGCAATATACTGAAAAATAATTTAGAAATAGTATTAGTTAGAGCTATCGGTCTAGTGTCCTTTGGATGAGTTACTTCGGCTTTTTTTGGGATGAGGACAAAAATCGCTTCGCCAAATGTCGCTGGTATTTGTTGTCCTAGCCAGATCTTATTAAATATGTTTAAGAGATGTTTACGGACTGAAGCACATTTTTTGTACACAATATAGGGGATGCCATCAGGGCCTGGTGCAGATTTAGATGTTTTCTTCCTGATAGTATTGTTTATTTCCTCTATGGTGGGTGGAATACTTTGAAAGTTTGCTAGAGGATTATTAGGCCTTAGTGAATGAGGATCTGAATATAGCCTCCCCTGTCTTGGTACCTCATATGTGCTTTTAAAGTGGTCGTAAATCTGCTCATTGGTTAGGGCAACTTTTCCCTTTTTTTCCTTGAAAATGCTTTTTGAGTACTCAAAGGGGTTTTTATCAAAATTGACTTCGTGTTTAGCCCTGTATAAGTTATCGCGGCTTTCTGATATTTGAAGAGATATTCCTTGAATGAGTTTAAGGATTGATCGTAAAGCTCTGGACAGTTGATGACTAAGATGGTTGTCGCCCATAGACTTTGCTTTACGAAGCTTCTTTATTAATTCCCTTTTCTTCCTCCGCATTCTCAATTTAAACGTGTTTTCCTTAGGTTTTTGAGCATAACAAGTCGGTGGTGGGTAGTATTCCGAAAAGTACGCGTGAATTGTATTTTGAAATGTGGAAACTTGGTCGTTCAGATCTTGTTTGTGTCCTGGGTGTTCCAGTAGGACCGCCAAGTTTTGGTCATGTTCTTTCCAGGTGGTATTTTTCAAGCTGGGAATGCTAAGACGTGTCCTGATGTTAATGGACTCCTGGTAACTGTCGCACAATGGCTCACCAAGGGATTTGTGAGGGTAAACTCTATCCGTGGTGATCGTTGAAGAACTGACCGACGGCTGTCGTGCTTCAACACCATGTGTTTTAAGATGTTTTTGGTACCAGGCTCGTCTCTTGTAAGTTTTCCCGCACGAAGGGCATCTTAAGTCCGAATTCGCGCCAGAGTCGTCATTATTATCAACCGATGGGCAGATCTTTCGCCCCCCCTCTCGGACTGCCCCAGGGGTATTTTTCTTTTTTGGACTTTTAGCGATATGATACAGGGATATGGCTTGCTAGGCCGGTACCCCCGGCTGTCTTTCCAGCAGTCCGGCGTCTTTCCACCAGTCAGATGTCTTTCCACCCGTCAGCTGTCTTTCCAGCGTCATCCCGACTCTCCGGGAAGTCATATTATGTTGAGACGAATATCTTAGCATTCCATGGATTCACCGTGCGGGTGCCGGGTCCATCGCGTGGCTGAGAGAAAAACTCCGAACAGAGCCCGAGACTTGTGACTCGGGTGTAGGTTTAAGGGTACCCTTTGTGACGCGCGTCAACACTCACCTCCTCTGTTCAAGTTATTCTCCCTGCCCAACCATATTCGGAAGGACCCTACTAGTGCAGCTTTGGACACTCGTTCCAATATGGAGCTTACTGCGCTTCTAGTAAGGCCAAGGTCTTTTAGCAGGTTGTAGAGAGACTTCGCTGGTATACCCCTCGCACCCACTTCTACCGCGTATAAACTAACCACATAGCCATTTTTGGTTAGTTCATTAGTAAGGTCATAGTATTTATTCACTTTGAATACATGGTCTTTAGGGATGTTTGTTTCCCACGGCACTGTAAGCTCTCAGTCTGTACGTCTAAAATGATGATAATTGGAATATTGGTCATATTTCAAAAAGTATGGCAAATCGTTCAATTATTTTTTATTTAGTACAGTTTAGCCCTTGACAGCAGTCACACTTGGTGGAAAGTGACGATGCAGTCCAAGATGGAAGTGGCCTAGCTTGTGAGGAGTAGGATAAAATGCACACCCCTTTCGGTATCTACACGACATCGCACCGGAATGCTAAGTCGCTTGGTGGCCTCCTACTAGTCAAATGTCTGCTTCTTACGTCAAATATACCTATAATAAATAAATCTGCAATGATCGCCTTGTAATAAATGAAGCATCCTGTATATCCATGCATGCAATACATGCAATGAGCGGCATGCGCGCGCGCAGGGCGTGGAATGCGCGGGTCCGCACGCGCCCTACGGTTTTTGTTGGCATGTTCTACGACGAGTGATGACTGATGGGATATCTTGATAAGTGATGACGTCGGTATGGGGACCCGTTACGAGATGCTCCAGATGCTATTGTATGTAGGGATGATACCGTTGCTTACTGAAGATCAGTTGCCATTGACAACATTAACTGATGACATAGAAATGGTTGATGATTGATCTTTTCTTTACAGTAATAGTGGAGGAGCAAGCAGATGTCAGATAGCAGTTGATGGTGCAAACATTGCAGGACCCATTGCAAACCTCTTTGATTTAAGTTTAATAATAATTAGTAGCATTTTTATTTATTATTACTTAATGAATTCGACATTTTATTTTCATTATTTTATTTTTATTACTGTTGACTTACTGTGACCATACAAATAATTTGTTTTAAATTCATGTATCTACCTAGGTATTGTATTAATAATTGTAAGCTGCAAAGCGGAATTTGGCGTAACCCAGTTTGAAATAAATAATTTTGATTTGACCTGCAATTAATGCTTAAATATTTTTTTATTATTGTAGTGCTGTTTGGTACTATTGTTGGTTCTTTCTAATGTTATTATTTATAAATCACACGATGGACTCGGCACCCGCACAGTGAATCCATGAAATGCTGAGACATTTGTCTCGTCAGTATAGGATACCACTTAGCTATGAGCACAGCGGTAGGTATGATGTGACCAAAAAATAAATCATCATTAATATGTATGGAAGCCACTACTTGGACATATATACATAGGCCTTTTTAGGGACCTCCAAACACAAAAAAATCTTCCGAAAACATAGACCAAAAAATTATTATTTTAATAACAAAAATCCCGACTGCTTAGAAGTTATGATCTGAAAAGAGAAAAACAAGGATCACTATATTCATACAGATATAGTGATCCTTCTTTTTCTCTTTTCAGTTCATAACTTCTAAGCAGGCGGGATTTTTATTTTTATAATAATAATTTTATTTGAGACTTTTTAGTTTTAGTTTATGGTATAGAAATGAGACGGTACACTTGGTACACTTTTTGCCATTTTTTGTTAAAAAAGTAATATGGACATGATATGATATTTATATTTTTGAAATGGTCTTTTTGCGACCTTTCAATTGGTACCCATATTGCTAAGATAAGAGAAAAAAATACACACATCCCATTTACAGCCGTCATTTTGAAAATTTATATAACCTATGTCACTACCACAATTTTGACAAATTCAACGATACCTCACATGTCAAAATCCGTTCAGCCGTTTAGACTGTAGCGCGTGCCGAAGAAATGGACATACATACATATATACATACATACATACATACATACGCTCGAAAAACATAACCCCTCCTTCTGACGCAGTCGGGTAAAAAGCACCTGCTATTTTTTTTTTACTTCTTTCTTATATTTATTTAGTTCACTCTATGGTCACCCTAGCCTCCCTAGCCCAGCTGGCTCGCATTATTGATCCGAAAGCCTTTGCATTATGTATTAAGTTTTTCCCACTCGTTTTCATTAATAGAAATTATAGTTTTCTACTGCATTTTCATTGCCGACAATTTATTTCTTGTCCCGCGACAGGAAATGATGCACACCTGTCACCGAGATATATTACGCGCCTCTCACCAAGACCGTATTATTATATTATTTTAACTATTTTTTGTTTAATAACAGTGGATTGAATGTTTTTTTCTGGAAACAGAGGATGGTATTAGATCCAGCTCCTTAAAATAGTCGCTATTATGGATACTAACGTCTTTTCGGTGTCCTAGGGTCTCCAACTGGTTTGTGAATTTGAAATGGTTAACAAAGCGAACTGCTTTTGAATGATATCTAGTGGAAGAAGTTGGTGTTGAGGTGCTCCGGCCCATAGATGTGAGGAGAACTCCACGTGCGGTGGGAGGTTATATAATATGAGTATTATTTGAACACTGGTCGACGCCCGCGACTTCATCGGCGACAAAAATTATGTATTGCAAAATTTAACAAAACCAAAAAAGAAAAAATGGACTTGACCATTATTGTAATAGATAGAATGGATTATGCTATTAAGATGTTACAGTGTTAATAAGGATTTAATTTTTATCCGACTGCGTCAGAAGGAGGGTTATGTTTTTCGAGCGTATATATGTATGTACGTATGTCCATTTCTTCGGCATGCGCTACAGCCTTAACGACTGAACGGATTTTGACATGTGAGCCTGTGAGGTGTCGTTGAATTTGTAAAAATTGTGGTAGTGACATAGGCTATATAAATTTTCCAAACGGCGGCTGTAAATGGGGGAAAAAAGGGGGGATGTGTGTATATCTTTCTTCTATCTTAGCAATATCAAATGAAAGGTTGTAAAAAGACCATTTCAAAAATATAAATATCATATCATGTTTATCTATATGGGTGTTACCAGACCAATCGATCGATTGTCGATCGACGGCATCGGTCAACGTCGATCGAAGTTAATCGACTGGTCTGGTAGCTTTAGTTGATCGACGGATACCGTTCGAATAACCAATCGATCGATGGCATCGGTCGACGTTGATCGTGTCAAATGACGTAATAAAACTATTCTGCTTATTGGTAAAAACCGCACCAATTTAAATTTATTGCGAATAGACAGACACACGTGGCGAAGGACTTTGTTTTATAATAATTATGTTAGTGATTAGTATTAGCTAGTATCTATCTGTGGAAGTCCCACTCGGCTAGCCTGACCCACTTCCCGCGCGTGGGCGACGCGGCCGCCACCAGCTTCCTGCAGCTGAACTAAGTCTAGTTTAGAGGTCAACGCTTATGATCGGTTTTAGAACCTAAATATAAAACAGTATGTAGTATATTATCTTATTTCTAATTATTGTGTTCCCACGAGTAGCAAAACAAAGGGTAAGTTAATTTTAGTAGAGCCCGCATCTCCGAACAAGGTTTGTCTTTTTCTAGATTCTCCTGGTCCCAGGGCTAAAGGAATATATAAGGCGAGAGTGAGTGGGAATGTTGGAAGGGGAAGACCAAGGCGAGCGTTCCTGGATCAAATATAAAGACATTCTGATTAAAAGCCAGGTTAAAAGTTCCTTAAACCTTATGTGGTGAGAAAATGTATAAGTAGCTAGTCATAATCTAGATCTAGATAATTAGCAACTAAGTAGGTACCTACTAGATACTTACCGCGAACATAGTACCATGCTGCTAAGGAACAAAGCTGTCTTCTGGTCTAAAATGTAGGTATATTTGCTAGTGTACAGGCTAATTGTGTGTTTATTGTTAGTTGTGCGTGAAACTACGCGGGTGAAATCGGGCTTCTTGTAGTCAATTATAACTGTAAACATGGTTTTATTGAGTCGTCAAACTTTGTAGTTAAACTTATATACATTGTATCTCTTAACCTTAATTCTAAGCTGTTACTAATAACTAGATTACCGCCCGTGGCATCGGCCGCGTGTGCTGGGGCGGGCTGTGATGGACATGTTTATGAAGACGTAATAAGACCCCGCCCACGGTACACGCACCTACCTTCCATGGGCGTGCTGGGCCGAGACAGGAATTTTAATCTAGGATGCATTTACATGTTGTTACCAAAACTGGACTATCAGTAAAAAAGTTTCAGTCGTCTGCAGCGAAAAACAGAAAAATATATTGGTCCTAGAAATTAATTATTTAGAGATGAAGATTTCAATAGGATAAGCATTAGTAGGTATATAATAGGGCGGGGATCTAATCAAAGACTTCTAGGTGTTAAGTATGGAACCTACTCGTGGAGCTATCAAGGCAATGATGTTGATGCTGATGACATTTCTTTATAATATATTTTTGTGAAGTTTTGTTTGTGTGAAGTGTTCAAGGATATGATAATCTTTACAATTAGTATTAAATGAAGTCTCTTCCGCTTTTTGTTCGGTTATAACTTTTAATTTACTCAACGAAAACGGATTTGCGATTTTCAGCAATAGATAAGAGTGATTAAAGAGGAAGGTGTATAGGTACCTACATGTGAATATCGTCTTCGTCGTCTTCTATCGTCTTAAATTGTCACCCTATCGTCGAGCAAAATTGCTCTATTTGTTGAAAAAAGCTATTCGTACTTTGCAGCAAACACTGCTCTTTTTTGGTAAAAAGCATGTTGCCAAGTCTAGATTCCTTGAGTCATAGTGTCCGTGTAACCCTAACCTAACCAAGGCAGGAAGCTGCAGTCATTTCGGCCTAGGCCGGCGCGTGGGCGAACGGGCCTCGCAGCCCCGCCGCCTGCGCAGCTCCCAAGTACTTTCCAACATCATTCATAACTTCTATTAATAACAGGCTCTCACCCGCGGTTGTAAAGCCTCCGCAGTCAGGGTTACGTTGCTACAGACATGTTTATGACGGCGTAATTATGTTTGGGTACGTTCCTTCGTTTTGCATGCCCTGAGATATTTGAAGAAATTATCCTTCCTGCACTTTACGATTATGTCCTTCAGAAATGAATACGGAAATAATCCTTATACCCATTTTTTTTTCTATCATTTATTTATTTACATTTCTTTTTAAATTTTCAACGATGCTATATAAAACAATTATACCCATTTTTTTCTATCATTTATTTATTTACGTTTCTTTTTAAATTTTCAACAATGCTATATAAAACAATTATAAAAACACTATTAAAAATTTATAAAAAAATCATTCCGCCTGCTGCGGGGCCCGGGGTTAAGCAAACGGTGGTCGGCTCCAGAGTCATTAACCTCCTCACAGTACACGCGTTTCAGGAATTATTGCCATCTGTATCCGACCCATATCAACAATCAAGCAAAAGCTTTTTAAGATGTTCGTTAAAGCTTTTCGCTATAAGACCGTTGACTGAAACGACTATAGGAACAATCATTGTTGAATCAACATTCTACATGACGGTAATCTCATGAGCAAGGTCCAAGTATTTTGATACTTTTACCCATTATTATTACCATACCCAATAGGGTGTGATATGATTATGCGTCCACAAAGTTACAAATACACGAACTTGACGTTTCGAAAGTGCTTGTAAACTAACCCTAATATTATGCTAAAAGAATTGATTCTTTTGAATTCTTTGTTCATTCCCTTAAATCAGAATTGTTCGTGGAGTATGCTAGTACTTAGTTAAACTTTTAGATCATTTCGCTCGTGAGTTTCTTTACCCTAGATCAGAGACAGGCTATCTATAGGAGTGGCATGTATTCGCATCTACTACCAATATTTACAATGCTTATAAAAAATATAAAATACACTATTAAAAATTTATAAAAATATCCAGTCCGCTTGCTGCAGGGCTTGGGGGGCCAAACAACCAGTGGTCAGGCCTCATCTTAAGAATTACCGCCATTTGTTTCCGACATAATGTACAATCTTATTAATTTATTATTCATTTTTACAGCATTTTAGAAGATAGGTACCTACCTAATATGTTCGAATACTTGTTTAAAGTTTACCGATCAGAAACTTGTGTCTGTGTTCTAGATTTATAAAATTGTGTTGTGCGTTTGTTTAGTATACCTACTTCTACAATATTTTTTGTTCCAAATAAAAATATTTTTGATTTTTTTGATTTTTTGAGTATTATTGAAGCGTTGGGCAGGCCACGCCTGACTTTGAACATATTAATTCTTATGGCAGATGAGAAAGTATTACAAACGTTTAAAACGATTACTGTGCCCATCATGTCGTGGGCGTTAATGGCCAATTGTTTATTCATTCAGTTATTTTTCCAGTTCTTAGAAAAACGCCATAAAAGGTGAATCTAGTTTTGATGGCTCTATAGTGCAGTGGTATACGCAATGGATTTATAAGACGGAGGTCCTGGGTTTGATTCCTGGCTGGATATATTGGTATTTAATTAATTAGTCCAGGTATGACTGGTGGGAGGCTTCGTCCGTACCACGTCGCCGACGAAGACGTACCGCGAAGCGAATTGGGTTCCGGTACGATGTCGTAGAGAATCTGTAAATTTCATTCTGCACCTTTTTACGACCTTCGTGGCGCAGTGGTATGCGCGGTGGATTTATAAGACGGAGGTCCTGGGATCGATTCCCGGCGGGGCAGATTGATATTTTTCTTAATTTGTCTTGGTCTGGCTGTTACCACCTTACCGACAAAGACGTATCTCCAAGCGATTTAGCGTTCCGGTACGATATCGTGTAGAAACCAAAAGGGGTGTGGATTTTCGTCCCACTCCTAATAAGTTAGCCCGCTCCCATCTTAGATTGCATCATCACTTAACATCAGGTGTGATAGCAGTCAAGGGCCAACTTGTGGTCGATAAAAAAAAATGCACTCCATACTAGATTGCATCATCAATTACTATCATCAGGTCTGATTGCAGTCAAGAGCTATCTTGTAATGATTAAAAAACAAACAAATGGCGGTTTCAAGATATGTCGCATGATTATAAGTCTTATATTAAGTGAGATAAACTGCGATTAACACAGCATGCCAGGCGTGTCAAGCATTCCAGTGTCCCAGCCAAGTGGATTGCCCAATGATTGTTCATTCTCTATTCTATTATGGATAATTGCCACTTAAAGTTAACACGTAAAACAAATCGTAAATCTTCCGGAAACTTCCGAGTGTAGGTTGTAAATTTAATAACTTTAAAAATGTAAGTTTTGTAGGTATTGGAAATCAATGCTTAATTTAATAATCAACTTACGATTTCTGCGGGTTTCTGCTATACTGTTATAGTATATTATACGGACTAGTAGCCAAAATGCTACCGATACCGAGACAAAAACCGAAATCGCTGTAAGCGTGCCTCCAAAATTTGAAGAGTTCCTTCAATTTCCCCAGGATATCATCATCAGATCCTAATTTGAAAAAGTACCAAAATTTTTTATAAGTTATTTAATTTTTTATTTTTTCCAAATTATTCATATAGTTCGGACTTGCTGTAGTACATAAAGTACTTCTATTGATTCATTTAATCATTAATAAAATTATCTAGAGATTAAACATTGCAAAAATTTTAGAGTATCACCATGTTTGACTTTGTCGTTATTAGGAAGTAATTACTCATTTATCCCCGAAATTTTGAAAGTACGATTATTCTTAATTAGTTCCAACAATTTTCATTAATATCTAGAAAAAGCTCCTTCAAGAGACTAGGCTTAGATAGGGCCTGTACCTTTCACTGAGCCATCAAACTTGTGCTTCCGACAATCATTAAAATGTCAATTCAGCATATTCAACCACTAAAGCTTTCTTAATAGGATCGACTGCAACGCCGCTGCAGTTAGTTTAATGACGTAGCTCGTTGCAAACGGTCCCAGTTAAAGTCTGAATCTAACCAAACATCAATTAGAACGCTCGCTCCAGCACTAAATCACTGTGACTATGTACATTGTACATTTCACGATTTCTAAACGAAAGGGCCGCGGTCCGATACCATCGGGAACTGAAGTAACAAAACCAATGCGCACTGCTCGCCACGAAATTGGACTGATTTAGTTATCATAAATCAGTACTGCCACGAGATTGGAAGCCCCGCGAACGTTGACGGTTTTGGGAAATTGAAAAGTATCAACGTCAGGGTAAATTGGACATATTGATCCAAATCAGGTACCTATTCTCATGTCACATTGAGTAAGTTTTAAAAATAGTATAGAGTATAGAAATTTAAAAATGAAATTTACTTAAAACCAATATTCCAATTTTTCATTTCTTCTTGTTCTTGACAAATTAGCACTTGACTGTAATCACACCTGATGGTAAGTGAAGAAGCAAGCTATCTTGTTAGGAGTAGGTTGTGCACATCCGAGCCGAAGCCCAGGGGGTGCAGACATCAGAGCTGAAGCTCAGGTAGTGGAAGATGTAAATGCGCAAAATCTGGTTCATTCCATGCTAAAGAATGAGGATGAATAGCACAGATACGCAAAAATGCTCCGTAGCATAATGGTCCGGAGTGAAAAAAAGGAAGAAGAAGAAAAGAAAGCGCGGGAGAAATAATAACAGCGAGGCCAGCACGAAGTAATGCAAGGCGGTACCGTGCTGATCGAGGAGTTATGGGGAGAGAATTTCGAGATTGTTTGATCGAAGAGAGTAATTCACCCATTAAAAAAAAAGGAGTAGTGTGGAATGCACACACCTTTCGGTTTCTACACGATATCGTACCTGAACGTTATATTACTTAACAGAACGTCTTTGTCGGTAGGATGGCAACCACGGCCAAGGTCAGAGGTCTCCCACTAGCTAAACCTAGACCAATTTAGAAAATGTTAATCAGCCTAGCCAGGTTTTGAGTCATAATTTCAATTCTTCGTACTTCTTTTCTACTTCTACTGGGAGTATTTGCTCTGTTTTTTACGCGGATCGACCGAGCGACGTTCATCTGAAAATTTTTTTGGGTTTATATCAAGGAGCTTACATAAAACCTTACGTTTTTCAATCCGTTGTGACTACTATCGGCAATTAGCACTGACTTTAGCATCGGTTTGAGAAAATCTACCAAAAAAATAGCGACGGAGCTTACTGACTTTTTAACCAGCAGAATCTATCTTAAAGGGTAATTCAGTTTACATCACCAGGCCAACTTTGATCGAACACGTCGCTAGGCGAGTACCACTTCGCAATCAAAGCAATGTTATCTTCCGAAACAATCAATAGTCACGGAATAAAATCCAATTACAAACGCGGATGACAATCAAGGAACACTGACTTAATATCGTCGATAGGAATCTTGTAGTGCTCCGTACCAACTGATGCTGATTTGTGTAAATGATAATTGGACTCATGTCAATTATTAGGTTCTTATTCTATCAGTTGTGAATTTATTGCATTTGATTATGACGACGGCTTTGTTAACTCCAGCCTGTGAGGTACGAATATAGCATCAAATTACAGGTGGCTACAGGAGGCTTCGGCTGTGGTTCTCCACCTCCCTATGATAGGTGGATTTTAATGGTTAAATATAAAAGAGTCCCACGTAACTCTAAGTATGTTAACTCGAAGATTTCTCCTTCAAATAAAAAGAGTTGATGATGATGGAGATCGTTTGAAGTGCAAGGATGCTAGTGATAGCTGAGGCTTTACCCAGACGCTTCAGGTTGATGGACTCTTTGCAGGTGTGTTATCTGCATGTCCTGCAAATTATTGGTATTTTTAGGCGAAGGGGATTATGCAGGTTAAACGTTTGGTGAATCAATTATTGCTATAAAAATGGACCATTAAGATTGATTACACTGACGGCATAATTATATTATTAGATAGTGATAATATCAACAATTAAAGAGGTAGCAACAAATCACAGCAGCCATACTTCGCAGCCACTATATTCAACCACCTTATCATCTAATAACATCAAGTCACGAAACCCTATGAAGTTGACAGAAAGAGATCAGTTCCCTTTTGTTGCGATTGAGTTTGTAAGTACAACTCTTTGTGGTCTGAGGGACAATCTCGATTGGTTTATCAAATCTGTCGGTGGTCGCTTATATTCTATGTTATTATTTTATTTTTATTGAGTAATCATGAATAGAACTGGGCGTTATTTTGCTAAAGTGAATAACAATTTTGTTATGTATGCAAGTATTTTGCTATTTTATGCGAACAATTCAGAAATCCGAGCGGCGACGCCTAGCAGCTCACATATTTGTAGTTGTAGCATTCTCAGTATAAAATGACAATATTAAATTGCAAATTATTGTAAACTAGAGGACGCCCGTGGTTGCATCCGCATAGCTCTCCTTCAGGAATTTCGGGATAAAGTGTGGCCTATGTGTTATTCTGATATGTAAAGTAATTATAACTAAATAAAATTTACCGTCGAGGTTTATGAGTTTATGTATGATACTTACGTATAGTTTGTAATGTACTAGAGGGTAACTATTGTTGGCAGCATTGCGAACCATAGACTATAATAGATGTGCCGATTTTCTGTGTTGTTGTGGCAAACTGTAGCAAAAAGCGGCGGTTACGGGCTATATAAAAGAAGCCCTAATGGTGAAGTGATTATTATTTTGGTGTGATCTCTTTGTATGCAGTTATGCTGTCCAGTCTGGAAAATATTTGTGTTAAGTTTAAGTTTTGTATTTATGAAATGTAAATAAAACGCTTATTTTGGGGCTATATAGCGATGTGTGTAATTGTCCTATAATATTTATTATTTATGCTGCCAGTCTATTTTGTTAAGTTAAAGTGTAATGAAATGTACCTAAATAAGCGCTCGTTATTGTAAATTATGTGATTACCGTAAGATTGTTTAATTTTGATTTGATTTAAGGAAGTTTTGTAATAAAAATGTGTTGATATTTTGATTAATGTTCTTTTGCTGCTTGTGCCTTTTGACCCCTTCTGATGATGTTGCTAAAACTATATTATTGTGAAGTCTCATCAAGTTGTCTTTGCGTGAAAGAGTAACAAACATCCATCCATACATACAAACTTTCATCTTTATAATATTAGGAAGGATTAATATATTTTTTTTCATCTGGTGCCTTTTGGATAATTAAAGATTTTGCTTGGTGTAAATATAGAAAGTAGATTGAATTGTTCTGGGAAAAATGTTACCGAACTGCCTACCTATCAAAGAATTAGTAAAACAAATCCACAATAAGCTTCAGGTTTTAATCGGTCATGCCATTGTTAGAATGGACGGTTCCAGTTACTACCTTGCTGATAAAGACGTACCGCCATGCGATTTGGTGTGCCGACACGACGCAAGTAGAAACCGAAAGGCGTGTGAATTACATCCTGCTCCATCCTGCTACTTAGCGTGCTTCCATCTTAGCTTGCATCATCACTCCGTCGCTACCGCCAGCAGTTAGCACGTGCCGTGACGTCACAGCCACTGCCACCACTAACGGCATCTCCGCCGCACCCTATAGCCGCACCCAGCAGACAGGGCTGCCTCTGTAATATCGCTAGCAGTTGCACGTGCTGTGACGTCACAGCTACTGCCACCACTAACGGCATCTCCGCCGCACCCTACAGCCGCGCCCAGCAGACAGGGCTGCCTCTGTAATATCGCTAGCAGTTAGCACGTGCTGTGACGTCACAGCTACTGTCACCACTAACGGCATCTCCGCCGCTCCCTACAGCCGCGCCCAGCAGTCAGGGCTGCCTCTGTAATATCACTAGCAGTTGCACGTGCTGTGACGTCACAGCTACTGTCACCACTAACGGCATCTCTGCCGCTCCCTACAGCCGCGCCCAGCAGTCAGGGCTATCTCTGTAATGCCGCTAGCAGTTAGCGTACGCCGTGACGTCATAGCTACTGTCACCACTAACGGCATCTCCGCGCCTAGCAGTCAGAGCTACTACTGAAAACCCTAGAAATATTATATAGCAGATAATAAGTCTGTTTATATTTTTGATAAACGCAAGATCGTCAAATTGAGAAACGGTTAAAAACACTTTCTGGTTTCCGATTGATCTGAAAATTTTCACGCATAGTATATACATATCGAGATTATGCAATATTATTATAACATAGTCCTATCTAAGTTATTGATATACCTCTGTGGTAGCCCTGGGATTATCATCTCAAGTTCCGCCGGTCGGTCCGCAGCCTGAGTTTTTTGTTCTAAGAAATTGATTCAATGATTAAAGACACAGGCCCAACTATTCGCTCAACTATTCGCAGAACTATTCAGGTTTTTGTGTGGATTAATTAATTGGCACTTGATATTATTATTGTAGCGTGAATTCTATCTTATATTGAAATCATTGAATGGTTACAAAGTCATTTTGAATCATACTGCCTCGCTGGTTGGATAAATGTTGAAGGGTGAGAACACTACTGACTCCCTACGCTTCAAATAAAATTTATTTTTTTCTTTTTTCATGATATTATTAATAACACCTGAAGGACCTGGAGAACCTTAACATAGCAATGGTGCCGTTTTCGTTCTTTCAACTTTCACGTGTTCTACTCTCATTTACTCTTTTGTATGACTGACCATGAGGGTTGCTAATCCTATACATTTGTTCTCCCCGGGGGAAAATTTTCACTAAAAAGACCCAACCCCATAAGGCTTAGGAGGTACGCAAATGACAAGCCCGGATATTTGAGAAATAATCTTTGTCATTTGTGCTTAGGGAAGTTTGTTTGCCTCACCTTCAATTGTAAGAATTAATGATAGTACGACATCGTATGCTCAACAATTACGTTATTTTTCATAGCAATGACAATCAAAATTAGAATTCCGCAACACTCTTCATCAACAATGACCACATCAAGCAATTTGTCAGTACGCAATCACTACATTTCATTTTCTAATTCCTTTAATTACACCAACGATTTGCCACACCATAGATGGCTTGACAAACATTTATTTGCAGCTACATTTAAACAAACAACACAATATTAAACTTAACGATTTAGGTGATAAGGTTGTAATCAATTTTCGGAAGGGCATTAGCGATAGTCAAACGCACTTTGAAGTTCGCCTTGTATGGAACGTTGGAGGTTCGAACGAGTCGAATCGATCGGACCCGGATCGATTGAGGACATCGATGATGTAATCCTCTATTTTATCTCATGATTGTAGTTCCTCAGCTAATTTGACACTCTATGTAATTAGTTTGACGGAGCTGTTGTCGAAATTTGAATATATTGTTGGGCGATTGGAAAGTTGGAAGATAAGAAGAGAAAGTACCAGTTGTGCATGTGTCTATTGGCTGGAGTTATTAGTAATATTCGTTCCTATTATTCGGCGAAATTAAGTTGTCTACCGACTGTCGAGCAAGAATCGAGATTAATATCTGAGATTAACGAAAGATAACACTACGAATTGTACGCTTTGTATTTCGGAAATTTAATTAAGATAAAACAATTTTGTGTTCGACATTTAAGGCCTATGCTGTGCTCTACAAATGTAACGTATCGTATTTATAATTCTGGACATAACTAATGAATTTCTCAACACAGTTCTACAAGTCTCAAGACTCGGTAAATTTTAATTTTTAAATGTAAAGATGGAAACATGGACACTAGCGTAAGCGATGTGCAACTGGAAATGTTCTAGATGTGGATATACGAGTGTATGCAGATGCTGCGAATATTATGGAGGATTTGCATTGCAACATGTTGTGCTGCAGAGAATGGGAAAGCTCAAGGACATTCTGGAGAGCATACAAAGATGGAAGCTTTAATACGTAAAACTTTAAATCTTTCGACTAAAAAACTTTAACAAAATGACAAGATATTAAGAACATGTTCTTGAAGTCATGACTTTAAATCTTTTTAAAATAAAACTAGCAAGAAAACCGGAAGGTGGAATAGTAATTCAGATGGATGTCGAATCAACCAAGTAATGATGGATACCCTTACGACACTTCACGCTTTGAAGGTAGGTGGAAGGTTACAAGTTTCCAAATAACGCGACGCCCAAAATATAAAAGTACAAGCGTTTGATAGCCGCATCCATCACAGCGTGGAAGCGGATTGATGGCCGTTATAATGAAAAGAGAAAACCAAGGATCACTATATCTGTAGAAAGATCTACCAAAACTACGCTTGTCCCCGCCTGCAGCACCATAAAGTATTTAGAATTTTATATAGATATAGTGATCCTTGGTTTTCTCTTTTCAGTTCATAACTTCTAAGCAGTCGGTTTTTTGTTTTTATAATAATGATTTTATTTGAGACTTTTTAGTTTTAGTTTATGGTATAGGAATGAGACGGTACACTTAGTACACTTTTTGCACTTTTTTTGTTAAAAAAGTAATATAAACATTATATGATATTTATATTTTTGAAATGGTCTTTTTACGACCTTTCAATGGTAAAAGAAAAAAATACACCCATCCCCCCTTTTTTCCTCCATTTACAGCCGCCATTTTGAAATTATATAGCCTTTGTCAAATTCAACGACACCTCACATGTCAGAATCCGTTCAGCCATTTAGGCTGTAGCGCGTGCCGAAGAAATGGACATACATACATACATACATACATACATACATACATACATACATACATACATACATACATACGCTCGAAAAACATAACCCTCCTTCTGACGCAGTCGGGTAAAAATAAAAGAGCCACCATTTAGAGATGGTCTGCCCCTAATCAAATTAGTTGAGACAAATTGGACATTTCATTTCTTACAAGATGACAGATGATGCGTAGGGTAATTAGATTTGGGACTAATTATAAGGTGTCTTCAAGATAAAGCGTCACGAATATTTTTACTACCGAATCTTTGAATCTTTTTCGAGTGTATTGATGCAGTATGACACACATTTGGATCAGAGATTCGAGCCATTATTAGTTATGCTTTCACTGTCGTGTTGTGATTTTATGAGGAGTGACAGTGGTGAATGAAATAAGTACCATCCTTGATTTTAGTTTAGTATATTGTAAAGCAAGTAACAAAGTGTTGTCGTCTGTGAAATCCTCTATGGAAAATGTGCGTTATCTGTGGGCGCACAGTTGGCTACATTGAACTGATGACGCCCCATGATGATTGGTTGGCAGAACTGCAGAAAATGCTGCATTGCACCATTATCTCCCACTTAACCGACTTCATAAAAGTGATTGTAAAAATATATTTAACTCAGTCAACAGTGAGAGAGCAAGCGATCATAATCTACAAAAACAAAGTTAAGAAGTGAAGTGATTATAAGTATTGGAATTGGTATCGTATAATTGTATAATGTCTAAATATGTTGTCATGTTTGTGTAATAAATAAAGCAGATTTAATGAATAGGATAAGTTTAAATAAATGATATAGATGTACTATGTGATTTCATTAATAAACGTTATATGTTTTAGCTGGCTTTTAATAAAAGAGAATGACGACTTAGCTCTTTATTTCTAAACTAAAAAGTTTAATAGTAATACAGGCAATTGTTTGAAAATTACCTTAATAAATTGTCAACATCAGGATCATACTAGCACGTACAAATGTTGTGGACCATACAAATCATCAGGCTCATAAAAGAGATTAAAACTATGTGAACGATGGTAAGTAGTTAAAATTCATAGTATCTGCAAGTGATCAAAGCAGAAACTGGGATACCCGTAGGAAAACTAATGTAGGGCACAGAGTTTGCAAAACTAATAATGGGTGCCCGAAGTGTTAAGCAGAGAAAGACAGACGAGAATAGACAGATAACAAGAAGTTAAACGCAACCTATGTCTAGCAGCATATTTTCTTTGGCTAAAGTGATGACCAGAAGTAAACTAGGAATTAAATAACTGTACTATATCTGACTATGATAGACTTTACTAAGAGTTAATGAGTTTATATAATACAGATATCGTACACATTACTAATATTTAGAGCCATTGACTGGTTTACACTGTATTAATTAGTTTGGTAAGGCTATCTGGCTTAGTGTTTCTATCTAGAATATACTACTTTAGAAAATTAATTCGTAATACATTGCGTCATATTACAGTACAATATTTAATAAAAGAGGAAAAATAATCATTCACATTAAAAATAACCATGTAACTAATCTAAGAAAGCCAAATCATAAATCCAATAAATTATCCTTAGTCTTAAAGTCATAATAATATCGGAGTGGATCTAAAATTGATTTAAATCAAGCGTTAGATGCGTCTCAGGTGAACCGGATAGCACCGCATAAGTTTACGCAACTACCCTCTTATCTGTAGTAAATTTATCTCATATTAAAGTCTAATGTAAATCAACCTTTTAAGCTTTATACACGAGCAGCGCTTAAAGGATGTAATTCTATCTGTGCTGGGAGAAATAATTACCTGCGCTTATTTACAATATGAAACTGAGTTACTCCGCCATTAGTTAATATCGATGTTGCGTGCGAATAAATATCTCGATTCTCGCTCGGCTCGGCTCGACTCGAGCTAGACGATTTAATTCTCGAGATAAACGCCACTATATAAACATAATGACACTAATAACATATTGCCTCATAAATGGAACTATACAGGGTGATATTTTGAGACTAATCAATGGGGATCCTAATGTATTAGAGTATAAAAAATCACAGTTAGTTTTAGTGTTAAAACGAGATATATATATAGTCGATTTTGGAAATACTCAAAGTATTATAATAGAGAAAATAATTATATCGAAACGTAAACAAAATACAAAAAAGGTTTATATTTCTTGCTTAATTTAAAGGTTAACGTAATTATTTTTATAGATATTACATAACTTAACCAGCTATTCTGAAAATACTTATTGTATTTAAAAGTATTGCATTAAAATTTTTAAGCGATCTGATGGGCTTTTTTAGCATCTATAATACTCGTATTTGAATATTATTTCTGCAGTAATCTTATTTATTGAATAATAAGATAAAAGATAAGATAATATTAGAAACATTACTTTGTGGAAGTTCATAATATATAATAATTAATATGTTTTTTGCTATTTGCTGCGATAAACCAACAAATCCTTGCGATAAAGTCACCCAGATCCAGCAGAAAAACTTCAACGTACTTTCACTCTTTAATCGGAGAATCTTCGGGAGATGTTGATTCTACAAAGTACAACAGCATAGTTTTATGCTAAGCTGCAAAGATTCAGATATATATTTCGGAAAATAGCAAATTAAATAAATTATTTATTACCTGCTTTATTGACTATAATTGAAAAAAATAGTCAGAGGTCAGAGGCATGGAAATAGAACTATTTCCATGCCTCTGACCGTTCCCGTAAAGTCACTCTATCTAGGTAGGTGACAGGTGGTATTATTTCCTTATAATTTTCAAGTTACTGCCATTTTATTATCTTGCGCACACAGGTCGTTAAGTGCGGACCGTTTCATCACTTCTAGTGCAGTATTACGTGCTATTACCATCTAGTTAATAGTAAGACAGTTTTGTCCTAAGATATGTGGAAAATACATATAAAGTATAGGTATTTTCTTGTCAGGAATATTGTACAGGATGTCCCAAAAATAATAGATTTATACATTACTTAATTATCTAAAACTAATTTGATCTATTTTCGTTTGATCCATTGTTTATAGGACATTCTGTATAACCTATTCATCTATTCTATCTATATATTATGAGACATCCTATCTAATATCTTATAAATATTTAATATTACTTACTTGACAGATACTTTACCCCATCTTAAGAGATCAACTTAATTAAATAGAGGTTTATTTAGCTGGATACATACTGGAAATCTGGTAGTATCAAGATAAATTAGTCAAAAGATGGACAAAAAGAATCGTAAAGGTGGTCTCATTGCAACAAGTAAAAAAGGCTAATGAAAGTTTTTTGGAGATAGAGATGACTCAATAAAAAGTACGTAATGAAAAAAAATCCCAAGAAAGTTGTGAGATTATCGTCAATCTTGCGTGAAGTGCTGTTGAAACAAATTGAGCTTTTGGAAATAAAACAAAATAACTGCCTCTTCATTTAGTTCAATTATTCGGTTTCCGTTCATATTTCGAAAATTATATAGCCTTGTTATTGCAGCTTAACATAAGAACTTAAAAGATGAAAAACAAATAGAACTAACAAAGAGAATTACATCATTGACAGCGATAACTTATGTAAAGTTCATTCTAATTCAATCCACAGACCGCAGATCGGAGAGGCTATTTTCATTTGAATTTAAAAGCAGTTAACACCTGACGTTTAGTAAATGTTGCGAAACTGTAAGCGAAGGTTTATCGTGAATGGGAAGATTTAGATGTAATCTCGGCTAATGTTGACGAGCTTGACGTGATGGATTGCATGCTCCTCGCTCACTGCAGATTGGTTATCGATTGCGCAAGATGACGGCTTCATTTTAAGGGATATGCAGTTTGCAGGGCTGATTTTTTGGCATCAAAGTCAGGCAGTCTCACTTAAATTTAAACCTGCACCGATATTCCTTAAATTAAAAATAATAGTCACTGAAATACTTTGTCGTTTATGAATTATTACGATTATTTTAATTCAATAAGTTGCAATGTATGTAAAACACGTAATAAAACAGGTCTATTGAATGCCTTTTTAATCTAATTTTGAAATCACAGAAACCCGAAACTGGCAATTATAAAATATAGGTTCACACACTGTTAAAAGTCATGCATCTTCTAAAAAGCCCGCTACTAAAGATTAAATTTGAAATTAATAAAAAAGTTAAAGGCGAGAATTCCATAAAATATGAAAAAAGTTTAATGAAGAAGATTGCAATTTGTATAAATTAGTTTCATGGTGGTCCATGGAAAAAAGCTCAATTTAAAACCGTAATTTAGAATAAACATGAAAATTTTATAACACTATAATCATATGAATTGATGCAACGAAAGGCACGCTATGCCAAAATTTAAAATGAGTGGCTATCAAGCGCGGGAGAATTTATGTGACGTAAGGTCACGAACTCACTGAACTTGGTCTTACTTTATTCTATACAAATGTACGGTTAATACAGAGTAGGATTACGGAAATTTAATGCAGTGTTTAATAATTGAAACTAAATATTTTTCTCGAAATACAAGTTTTTGTCGTAAAATCGTCCAAAATTGCTGTTTGGCAGACACCAAGTAATTCAAACTTCTTGATTTTTGAGTTATGAACACTTTGAATTTGTCATTTCAATACCTATCGACCAATAAATCTGATTCAAAACTATTACCAATATTCACCGCTAGATGTCTTTGTATACCTATATTGTGGAACAAGCGACCCCACCCCTCTCGCATCCAAAACAGCGACAACGCCAGTTCGTTATTTCGAGTTGTCGCCATTTTGATAGTCAGTGCTGAGTTAATTAACAAAAAAACATTTTGAGTTGAACGAGTATTACTGGCAAGATGAATATAAAAGAGGGCCAACTTAAAACGAAAATCACCGAAATGGGTTCAACTCAAAATAATACAAAAACCTATACACAAATTGATAAGCTATAAGGAAGCATCTATCAAAAATTTACATATAGAGGTTACGTTTCTTATGAAAGTCCGATATGTTCCTATATATACCCGAGAGCGAGTATGTTGACATCAAATCACCAAAAAGTAAGCAATAATTGCCAATTCTGAACTTAGTATATTATCCTCAGTTAGTTTAAAATTTATCTATATTACTGTCTGTTTATTTTTTCGAACTATTCATAGCTAATGGCACTTGTTTCCTTTTAATGGATTTAAGAGGTCAAGTGGCTATCGCTAGCTTTAAAAATAGCAATCGATCAAACTGGGTTAAAATTACTCACTTACTGAATATACAGTAAGTACATCTGCTTAACTGATTCAGAGGAACATCTTTTGGTTTGAAATGTACCCAGTAATTATTTTTAGGTTAACTTTTACGTCGTCGTTACACTTGTGTAAGTTTTGTACTTTTTACACCTACTTTTATTTTTAAAACCTGTCTTTTGTTATTGAGTCCAGTGGCTATTTTTATCATATGGGTTATAATTTTTTTCATTTAAACCGATCTCATAAAGATCTCATATCTTCCGTTTTCTCAATTCACTAATTCTGTTATTTCTTCTCTTGCAAAGTCAGTTACAAAATAATTACTCAGTATTCATCCACTATACATTGTTTCGGATTGTAGTCCAATAAAAATATTGCCTTATCCATGTTCTCAATTTGTCCCTTGTTTGCAAATTATACCTACCTACAGAAAACAACATATCTTTATGAATATAACTTTAATTATTATTGATGATGCTATAATTGTCATCGATTACAATATTAATCATTCAAATATACAAATTCAGTATTAAAGCATTTGTTTTTTTATCACCAACGTATTAAATACGATCGATTAATCGATTACTCTTGTCGAGTTGACTGTTGACACGAGGTTAGCAAAAACATCGCTTAGTAACACAAAAAGTTGTACGTCTACTCAGAGTCAATGAACTATAGTATTATGAATTGCTGAGCAAGAGGCCTTACCTATATTTTTAACCGGTGTCTTGTTTTTTTGATGTTAGTAAATTTTCCAGGGTCACTTGGATTAGGTGTCGGCGTAATGTATCTTACATTGTATATTGTTTTGTTTAGATTTCATGTAAAAGAATCGTTACTCCTGTTCATTTGTTATTAAGGAAAGAGAGAAAAAATATTTTAACAATCTGCCTCACATCATTATGCTATTGTAATTTCTAGTACTTCGATTACTTATAGTATTTGTGTTAAAAATTGAACAGGTAATATTTCAATCCTCATGGATATCCGGGCTGGATAGTGCCGGACTTTTAGCGGCTAAGAAACCCCTCCTACCTTCAAATTGGTGATGTTCCAGTCGATGAACTTTATAGTCCCCTCTCCTATGTGAAAAATGTGACCAAATAAAATACATTTTGTTAAATTACAGGTTACATTTCCATCATAATCTGTGGTTTAAAAAAACTCAATTCCAATTATTTATAATAACTAGTATGAACATATAGAACTTCTTAATGGGACTTACTGAACTGGAGGACGTATTAAGTGAGGCAGTAAGTAATATGCATTCAATTAGTAATTCACTGGGAATACCTGAAGTTATGACGCTTATCATAAGCCTGTAACAGATTATTCTAGTTTACGATGTCGTTGAGCTAATCGCTAGATATGACAGCGTGTATGCGGACGCAATCAGGACGTAGTAGCACAGAATACACTATAAGTGGTAAATGTTTTCGTAATAGACTGTATTAATGGGATTTTATCTAAAAATATAATACAAAAATCGTAAATACAGCCCGAAAAGAGGAATACTACAAATAGTTTAAAATGAATTATGGGTAAATAACATTTTTTTGGCGATCACGACTCGATACTTAAGCTTAAGTAAGTGGAGATACTTCAAAATTAAGTTAAAGCTTAAGTTTCGCGTACCAAAGTTCACTTCGGTTATGAATTCATATTGTTCACAGAGTCCTCCAGAATTCAGAACAGAGTTCAGAGCAAGAATTATATTTCTTAAAACATCTACCAACAGATTCCTTTGTCTGCCTTTGTTAACTTCAATGCCACCATGCCACTTTTTGGGTTTCTCTTTATTTTTTACTGTCTCTCCTTTCTTAATAGATTTTTCTATTGTATCGCTTAGCGGCACGTTTTTGTCGGTAGGGCTGCTACTAGCCTCGGCCGAAGCTTCTCACTAACCAAAGCTATAAAACCAGATAGGATATTATTTGATAACTCACATATATGCCTATACATTCCTAGAAGAGCTGTACCACAAAAGAGTCCTACAAAAGTAATGTCAAAAATATTTTTTAAAAAACAGTTATAGTTATAAAAAGCGCCGCCATAGAATAATAATTAGAAACTAGTACACTAACGAGCTCTAGAATATTATACGAATGCAAATCGTAGATGTAATAAATAATAGTTTAAAAAAACTAAAAACACGCTTTTTATAGAACTAAAAAATAGAAAATAAATTTTAATAAATTTAAATTAAGAATAGTGTTAAAAAAATCATTAACTATAAATTAATAATAGTGTAAATAAAAAAAAATTATTTTATTTTAAAAAAAGCGTGGGGTGCTTTTTAAGATATTATCAAAATGATAATCACTCTACGCATATCTGTCAATAAAATATTTATAACTATATTGACACCATGCACCCCACGCATTTTTTTAAAATAAAATAATTTTTTTTTATTTACACTATTATTAATTTATAGTTAATGATTTTTTTAACACTATTCTTAATTTAAATTTATTAAAATTTATTTTCTATTTTTTAGTTCTATAAAAAGCGTGTTTTTAGTTTTTTTAAACTATTATTTATTTTTTACTTTTTAGTTTGGTTTATTTATAAAAGCGTGATTTTTTGGAACTTACGCATCAGCCTATTTTGGCCTAGACACGTGGGATTATTGAATCCCTCCTTATTTTGACTATTTACACTCTCATTACCTCTATAGCGGCTGTGGCCGACTTACAATCTGTACCCGCATTTGCCTGTGCCCCACCCTTAGCACAGTGACCAAGGAAACCACAGAAACCTGGCCAGAGTACAGTCGGCACGGGAGCGAGCCTTGGAAGTCGCAGAAAAACTGCGACTGCCAGGGCTCGAACCCACGCCTGAGCGACTGTTGTACGGGCAGTTTAGCACTTAAACCGCTCGGCCACATAGTCGCTAGTAATTTATTTATTAGTGAGAATAAAATAATTATTTATAAATATTATAAATACGGGGAATCAGAGTTCAATTTCGGAGAGGGAGCCTGAGAAACGGCTACCAGAACCAAGGAAGGCCGCAGGCGCGCAGATTACCCACGGAGAGTTACATACTGACATACTGACATACTGACAAACTGACATACAAGTGAAGCTAATAATGCAACCAATGCCTATAACATTTGGAACAGTTCTTAAAATTTTCCCAGGATATCATCATCAGATCCTAACATGATGACAATGGGACCACCTTGGAAGTATGCCCTTTCTTATAAATAAAGTTTGAAGAGTTTCCTCGAGTTTTCGTAGATCTCATCATCAGATCATGACTTAGTTAACATTAAACCAACTGGAATCTTTCAAACTTCTCATTGAGACATATTAATCGAGCCCAATCACAAGGTAGCTACTGTAAACCGTTAAAGAGCTCCCTCAGCTGTCCTTCTTCTTCATCGCCAGACCCTCAATGACAGTCACAGCCCATCTAGATGTAAAGTTCTCATTGAGACAAATTAATCGAGCCCAAACACAAGGTAGTTACTGTAAACCGTTAAAGAGCTCCCTCAGCTGTCCTTCGTTTTCATCTGCAGACCTTCAATGACAGTCACAGTCCATCTAAATGTAAATTTCTCATCGAGACAAATTAATCAAGCCCAAACACACGGTAGCTACTGTAAGCCGTTACGGAGCATCCTTAACTGTACTTCGTCTTCATCACCAGACCCTCAATGACAGTCACAGTCCATCTAAATGTAAATTTCTCATCGAGACAAATTAATCAAGCCCAAACACAAGGTAGCTACTGTAAGCTGTTACGGAGCTCCCTTAACTGTACTTTGTCTTCATCACCAGACCCTTAATGACAGTCACAGCCCATTTAAATGTAAAGTTCTTATCAAAACAAATTAATCGAGCCCAAACACAAGGTAAATACAGTAAACCGTCAAGGAATTCTCTTATATGTAGATCGGCTCCATCATCAGATCGACTCCAGACCTTCATCGAATTGTAGTGCTTTTAAATACTTATCGGAAAAACTAACAAACGTACTTGTTGTCCCTACAATTTTTGAAAGTTCCTCTCGGTTTCTCCAGGATCCCATCATCAGATCCTAGTTTCCTTGTCATGGTACCACCACCGGACTATCTACTTTCCAACAAAAAAAGAATTATCAAAATCGGTTCATAAACGACGAAGTTATGCGCGAACACACATACAAGTTACATACTGACATACTGACAAACTGACAAACTGACAAACTGACAAACTGACATACAAGTGAAGCTAATAAAAAGCGTGTAATTAAGAAATAGTTTTGATTTTATTACCGATCTAATGTTGTTCGAGAACCGTTTCTGAATAAAATGTTAAATATCGTAATGTTCGGCGCGCGGCGGTAGTGCGGCGCTGCGCGGTGCGGCGCTGCGGCGGTGAGGCGGGTACCGGTTTACTGTTTTGATCCTAACGTTAAATGCTAATTTTACACACCTCTCTACATAAATAGCGCTTAGAAACTAGGAAATATATATTTACGGTTTCCACTCTATGCAAAAGATAATCATTTATTATGTATTTTAAAATACAACCGATACCGTCTAAATCGACTGCCTCGTTGGTCTAGTGGTTACCGCGAGGTCCTGGGTTCAAATCTTGGGTCACCGGAATAATTCTGTTTTATTCATCTTCTATGCAATTTTCAGTACATTTTAAGCGCGGTGTTTCGATGTTGGTGATGTTACAATCCCGTACAGAGGAGAGCACGTTAAGCCGTCGGTCCAGACCGGTCTGTCATTATCACCCTGCGCCCGCCAACGCGTATTGAACCAGCGTGGTGGGTCTACGCTACATATCCCCTCTCCTATAAGGATTGAGGCCAGGCCCTACAGTGGGTAGTTAATAGAATGACAATGATGACGCCTTATCTTTCCTTCATTCAGGGGTATTTTTAATAGTAGAATAGACAGGTTATTTTTTGAGTTGAATACTTATTTAGCGTTCCATATTTAGAGTAAATCAAGCTTGTCGTTAACACATTAGCGATCGAACGCCGTATCGCTCACATTCGTACGAAATAAATCAAAATGGCGTCCTCATCGATTCAGAGAAACGATTAAACTAGCAATAAAACGTTTAGGAATTTAGTGTCTCCTTTTACGAATTAGAATTTCTTTATTTGGGAGAAATATGTCATAAACTAACCAAAGCCGCATACTGTATATCTGATGTTAGTGTATCCATGATCCATACTTTTACTAATATCATAAATGCAAAATTAAACATTTTTTTTTTATCGACTACTAGTTAGCCCTTAACTGCTATCACACCTGATGTTAAGTGATGATGCAATCTAAGATGGAAGCGGGCTAACTTGTTAGGAGTATGATAAAATCCACACCCCTATCGGTTTCTACACGACATCGTACCGGAACGCTAAATCGCTTGGCGGTACGTCTTTGTCGGTAGGGTGCTAACTAGCCACGGCGAAAGCCTCCTACCAGCCAGACCAAGACAAATTAAGAAAAATCTCAATCTGCCCCGCCGGGAATCGAACCCAGGACCTCCGTTTGACGATCCACATATTTCACGGCTAATACTAATGAATGAATGAATGATGAATGAATGTTAATTTTTATTTTTATGTGTTAATAAATTTTAATTTTTAACCGACGAAAAGACGGAGGAGGTTCTCAATTCGACGCAATTATTTTTTTTATATATGACCACACAACTTTTTATCATTTACCGATTTTGATAATTCTTGTTTTATAAGAAAGGGTATGCTTTCAAAATAGTTTTATAGTCATCATATTAGGATCTGAAAAGTTTCCAGGCCATTATGCCTAAAAAATTTGACCCAAAATTTTTAGGCATAATTGCAGCGATTTCGGTAGTTTTTTAAGTGGCTGGCGTATAATTGAAGCAGTTTAGTGTGTCTTGTCTATTAATTACTAAAAAAAAATTTAATAAAAAAATAACCGACTTTAAAACGCGCTAAACAGTAAAAATTAATTGCGTCATTTACTTACTTAAATTTACTATCTATGAAGTCGGTAACACGGTGAAGTATAAGTCCAATATTTAGCAGCACAATATAATATGACCAGAGTCCAGAATTACATAAACCAACTTCCCATAATTCAAGTATGACCAAAAACCTCGTCCATCTTGTAAGGGCGGTCGTGCATTAAACAAATTAAATCCCAATTAACCTCAACAAGTCGTGACAACAAAAAAGCGCGTTTTATTTATTGCGAGCAATTAATTCGGTACGGACAATTTGCTGCGTGCCGCCTGCCCGCCTGAACGCCTGCAGAACGGGTTGGGACACTGCCGTCAATCAAGGAACTGAATATGGAGGTTTACAGGCTATTTGGATGCTTTAAAAAACTAGAGAGAAGGGAACGGGATTTGGGCTACTCTAAGGCGTGTCAAATAAAAATACATACCAGTGTACACAAACAAAAAACATAACCCTCATTCTAACGTAGTCAAAAAACAACGAGTTCATTTACATTCAAACGATATAAAACAGACACATACAGTTTCTCATGAAATCATTTCAGTCGCTTACACAACGCCCTATAAACATGTCCCAGAAATTTTAGCCAATTTATTCATAGTTGGGAACAATATATCTGACATTTGCTGCCAACGTCAACACAGCGGTCGACAGTGAACAGCGACGAGCGTTTGAACCCGATGCCCTGATTCTAAACGTTCGAGTAATTCAGACGAGTGAAAATAACCACGACGTACTGATCATACGGTAGAGATAACTGACATTACACATGTACAGAAACAAAATGATTGCAAGCATGGGTGCATATAAGGGGAGAGTTTTAGGGGTCTGGATCCTCCCCTTAGCATAACGTAAGTAATAAAAATTGCGGATTATTTTTCATGCTTCGCAGCGATAAGATTCGCATTAAGAATTGTTACTGTGGAGACAAAGGCCTACCTATATTATCATTTTTGGACCCTTAGACCCTTTCCATAAAAAAGCTATAGATCATCTTGGGACCATTTCATTCTCGCAAGACGCTTACTCTACAATTGCTAATGATTTTGAACATTCGCAATTGCAGAGTCAAGTGGTTTATTTATCGGATTTGGTTGACAATGTCGCTTGGGCTCATCGGTTATTCCGAAAAACTTAACCGAGCATTATAAAGAGACGAATATCTTAGCATTCTATGGATTCACCGTGCGGGTGCCGGGTCCATCGCGTGGCTGAGAGAAAAACTCCGAACAGAGCCCGAGACTTGTGACTTGTGTGAATTATTTATAGTAAAATTCCAAAAAGAAACGCCTGCATGTTTCCAATACGAAAACATAATTATACTAACAGAAAGGCAAAACGTTCCATTTGAAGAACTTGTACTCCCTGAATAGCCTCAGATTTCAGTAAATTGTGACAGTTGAAGATAACCAAATAGCTGATCACGGTACACAACGAGGACATCTACCAGATGCTATCTATCTCCGAGATGTCCTCACATCTGATAGGGACGCTTTAGTTCTGTTTCTCAAGGGAATTGCTATGAGCGGTGGCGTGTCCGGAATAAATAATTATGTACATCTTGATGGCTTAGATCCGCGTGTCTACGTGCTATTAACGGAAATAGAATATACCACATTGAGTACTTTGTTCGTCGTTGTCATTCATCAACAGAAAAATTATCTCCTGGAAAACCCCACGGCCATTATTTTAGCTAGTATAAAACACTAGCTGACGTTTCTAATATCCGTGTAGAATAAACTTTTACGTTTAGTCACAAATTCTAGAAAAAACGCAGGAGTTGACTTATCCAAATGTGAGAACAAGAAAAGCAGTACTTTTGCTGTCCTAATTCCGTGGCATGAACCATCTCATTTAAGTAAGCTTTCAAACACAAAAAAATCACAATCGATACAGTCGTTTACTTAGAAGTTACGATGCCACAGACCTACAGCCACTCTAACTAACAAATACACAGGCACATAGACGTTATATCACTTACAAAAACTTCTAAATACTTAATTAAGCAAACATATTCGTCAAATTAGAAACCCCTTTTACATTGGGGTTTAAAATGCGTTAATACGAGCAGCAGTGCTCGTATTAACGCATTCTCGTAGGAATTTTGCATCAAAATGTGGCCTAGTTATTATACTGATAAATAATCTATATTATTGTGAATTTTCATCAAAATCCATTCAGTAGTTTTTGCGTGAAAGAGTAACAAACATCCATTCATCCATAATATTAGTAAGGATAATAATGAGTGCCCTGTATTTCCACATACTTTAAATCACCGCTGGGTACTGGGTACTTGTCCGCAGCCACATGTATTGGCTGGATCATTGTATGGAAAGACCATCCTCTGTCAATCAGAGCTCATTCTTATGCACCGCTCGCTCGCGTCTCCGCCTTTGTAATTGAGTGCAGACGGCACAACTTTTGTTTCAACTCGTATAACTGCCTCACGCATGTGTACGTAAATACACACTATACACAGGTTAAGACCCCTCAGTGTTAGACATTGTATTTGAAAGAAAGTTATCTATTTTCCCCCTAGAGCTTTATCATTAAATTAGGCTTTTCATCTACTCTATGGTTCATAACTTTTGTTATAAAATATGCAAAAATGAAATTTAACCGACATGTATGTATGATGGCAATGGCACCGACTTTATAGATATCTTGAAGTAAATGAAAGCAACTAGATGACGAAATTATTTTTTACTTTTTAGTGATTTATCGACACGAAACCTACTCGTAGTATACTAATTGAGTACCTTGGCACTTGTAGCCAAAACGCTACTGACACTTACACAAATACCGAAATTGCTGCAATTGTTCGTGTGCATGTGTGTGTGTGTGTGTGAGTGAATGTGTATGTATGTGTGTGTGTGTGTGTGAGTGAATGTGTGTGTGTGTGTGTAATTTTCCCAGTTAATTTCAAAAGTTATCCCTAAAATATAAAATAAAAAAAAGAAAGATCAAAATCGGACTACTCTGTAATAAAATATAACATCCCATGTACTATATACTGGTCAATATGAGGTGACAGGCTAAGGCTAGTAACGCGTTACTTTAAGCCATTTCTGACAAAACTACAGAAAACAATTGTCTGAAAATACCTACACCGGCTTACGTTCATTATACATGACCAAATTTGCTTGTACCAAGGTTATTTATATGAATGCTTATGCAAGCATGGTGTACGGTCCACACATCAATAGCTAAGCCTCTTTCGTGTATTGTAATTATGCCATCATCTCTCCATTCCTGACGAGCAGATAATACCAGGGCCGCCATTGTGCCGAGTGCTCTGATGTAGGTACGAGCACATATCTACCTCTATGCGTGATCTGGGCGTGTCATCTTTGTTTCTTTCAACATTCCACTTTCTCCAGGTCACTGCGTTACTGAATGGAATCACAGAAAACATAATTGGGTAGATTATACATTCTGACGTATTCTTTTATCTGTGTAGTGTGTGATGGACTGCAATTTTTTATATAAAAATAATAATAAATAATGCCATTGAACAATTTACAATGTTCAAAAGTTTCCTTGTCATGTGGGATTTGTTATTATGGTCTGTCAAAATTGAACAAAATTTTTTAACAAAAAATAGAACCGACTCAATACGCACTAAAAAGTAAAAATAACTGTGTCATTTAGTTGCTTTAATTTACTCAAGCATATCTATGAATTGTTTAAGGAACATTTATTTAACAACGTAGTAAAGCAGTTTGTGGGTTCTAAGTAATGGTCTTAAAGTAGAAATCTTGGCTGGCACCGACTCCTAGATATTCTTAAGTAAATTAAAGCAACTAAGTCACACAGTTATTTTTTAATTTATAGTGCGTTTGTATTCTATTTTTTGTTACAAATTTTTATTTCTTACTTTTTAGTGATTTATCGCCACGTAACGTACTCGTACTTTACTGTTATAGTATATTATACGGCACTAGTAGCCAAAAAGCTACCGATACCGAGACTAAGACCGAAATCGCTGTAAGCGTGCCTCCAAAATTTGAAGAGTTCCTTCAATTTCCCCAGGATATCATCATCAGATCCTAACATGATGACAATGGGACCACCTTGGAAGTATTCCCTTTCTAATAAAAAAAGAATTATCAAATTCGGACAAAAAAAAATATACGTGTCGAATTGAGAACCTCCTCCGTTTTTTTTTTAACCGACGTTATATTATAATATATATAAAAAAAAAACGGAGGAGGACTCTTACTAAACAGTGTAGTTCTTGAACACACACTAGAAAGATTTACAACAGTTTCTCAATTCCCTGTATATAAAATTGTTTTTTTTTTTTTTGACACAATAATTTTAGGCTGCAAAAACCCAGTTTTTTTTATGTATGACCACGCATAACTTTTTACAGTGTTGTCCGATTTTGATAATTCTTTTTTATATATATTAAGACTTGATTGCATTCAAGTTTCTATAAAAAAACATGGAGGAGAGAATTATCTATCAATTTGTTGTTGTAGTTCTGTTTAAGAGAACACGGCACATAACAGTGTTTTAACTAGCCGTAACGATCATTTGAATTCAAATGATCATTTGGTTGTGCGTAGTGACGAGCGCCCGTCAGGAGGTCCTGTCTCAGCTCATTTTTTCCCGCTTATCCGTCGGATCTCGCGCTTTGTTGTGTGATCGCTGATTACCGGCGGGAGATTACCGGCCCCGGGCCACATCTGACCATGTGCTATCCATGCTTTGCTTCTATTCCCGGACATATCCCAGAACAATATTTCCTGCCAACTTTAACATGGGGATATTTAAGAGGTGAATAAACCAATTCTTCAAAGGTTGGCAATGCATTAGCATTGCCTCTGGTGTTGCAAATGTATATGAGCGGTGATAATCACTTAACATCAGATGAGCTACATGCTCGATTGCCCGCTTTCATAGCGATAATAAAAAATAATACTAGACAGAAACTTGATGTTATCTTGAGCTCTTTTAGTAAATTAAACTTAGCCGCACATACGCAATAATATTCTTTTTTTTTTATCGACTACAAGTTAGCTTTTGACTGCTATCACACCTGATGTTAAGTGATGATGCAATCTGAGATGAAGGCGGGCTAACTTGTTAGGAGTAGGATGAAATCCACACCCCTTTCGGTTTCTACACGACATCGTACCGGAACGCTAAATCGCTTGGCGGTACGTCTTTGTTGGTAGGGTGGTACCTAGCCACGGCGAAAGCCTCCTACCAGCCAGACCAAGGCAAATTAAGAAAAATCTCAATCTTGTCTTGCCCCATTTTAAGGCCGAGAGAAACTCAGGACCTCCGTTTTATAAATCCACCGCGCATACCACTGCGCCACGGAGGTCGTTGTATTCTAATGCAAATATACGTTACTCGTATAAGCTCGTAGACCCGCATTCGAGCTTCGTCGTGGGTCTAATTCTATAACGTAGAGCCTGGCTGTAGACCATTCAAATAGGTTGTTAATGCTGATCTATGTCAGATATGTGTCAATCAGTTCTATCATACTCATACTTGTCAGAAATGTGGGTACTGTCCTACCAGGGATGCTCGCGTGGGAGTACTATTCGACCCCCTGGGTCACGGTTCACCGGTACCAGTAAACGGGCTCCTCAGCCGCGGGGCTCGCTTTGATTGAGATGTTACGGCAAAACAGTGCAGCACTGTGCCTCAGTGTGTCTGTTGCCGGCTCGGAAGTCTATGTTGACTTGTGAACTATTTATTATTCTAACATTGAAAAGAATTGTCCACCGTCGAATAGATGTATTTATAAGCGTTATTTTGAAAGAAACAAAATGATTTTTATTTGGTCAGAACAAAAAAAAAATACAAACTAAAATTTAAAAAAAAGCTAAGAAGCCTGACCAAATAAAGGTCTCACACTCAGCATAATGCTACAGCAAGTTGCAGCGCTGATTTTCAGTGGGAGCCTTTAAATGGGTAAGGTCACGGACGTGATCTACATTACACTACGACTATGTACTACTAATAAGTAATATAAAGTACTATAACTATAATTTTGCAGTAATTATTTTTCTAATTCAATTGCTATTCTTCTTTTTACATTGTCGAGTCAACATCTTCTGAAGATCTGAATAAAAAGAACGTAGAAGGATCTAAGTGACTTTGTCGCTTGGATTTGTCGGTTTTTCGCGGAAAATAAATAATAATAAATTTAGTGGACAGCTAATCATCGGATTGGATTTAATATTCACGCAGGAATTATTCTCAGAATTTTTATTAAATAAATAAATATAAATATTATAGGACAATTACATACATCGCTATATAGCCTCAAAGTAAGCGTACCTAAGTAGCTTGTGTTATGGGTGCTAAGTTAACTGATGATCATTTTTATATATACTATACATAAATACTTATAATATATAGATAAAGGAAAACATCCATGCTCATCACACAAAATATTCTTGTTTCAAACTTTTAAGATATTTTTATTTCTTCACCATGTTTAGTATTGACACATTTCCCGTTCTTTATTAACACGATTATTACTTGTCAAGCGTTTATACATCGATATTGTCAAGACAGTATTTATGGTGTCATTGTGTGTGTATCCGCACTGTCAGTGTGACAGGCCGCCTGAGTGATTGATCGAGTGACGTCACAGTACACTTGCGGCGGAGGTACACTTTAGCATATCACCCGAATTTAATATTCTGTCGAAAGAAACGATTGTTATAAGTAATATTAACGGATCAAACGAATGGTTCATCTGATATTAAATTGTCAACGTTTATATCAGAGCATCTAGCCTAGCCTAGCATACTAGGATCACGTCCTTTAATTTCTTTTTCACGCTTCATCCAAAAAGTACTAAACGAATTTTGATTAACCTTCACAATAATATAGCTTATATATATCAGAATAACAAAAAGGCCACATTTTATTCCGAAATTCCTACAGGAACGAGAACAACGTAAGTAAAACCGCGGGCGTCCTCTAGTCAAATATGATATCGAATAGAAAAACTGCTAAATTTTGAGGGTATGAAATTATTTTTATCAACAGTAAAGCGGACGAGCGAAGGCATAGTATGTATATAGTATGACATAAATGAGGTCGGGTGAGATACTATTCTAACTCCAGAATGATAGGATTGATCTGAATAAATTTTGGCACACAGATAGATACTCTCTGGCAGCCATTTTATGTGCAATCATACACTCCGCATACGCCGCTATTCCCAAAAGAACTGAATCTATATAAGTCAAACCGAAAGACATAACTAGTTAAGACCAACCGACCCGATTTCCAACGCATAGTTTTAATATCTTTTATCAATGTTGGCAACTAACACAAAGGCCCGTACAATTGGTTCGCATACCAAACACGGCGATAGTTTTTGCGTGGCCGTGTAAGGCGTTGTCTATGTAGGTACAGTGTTTCGGGCGATGAGGTCAGCGGGCTTATCTCTGGCTAGCTCAGACATGCTACATGTCGCGCGACAAAGGGTCCGAGTGTCTTGTTGACCATAGACAGGAGCAGGCTACATATCGCCGCGGATCTACTAATTCTTATACATTTCTAGAAATACATGTGTTGTTAGCCATGGAAGAAAGGTATTAACTTATCGTCATGGTCAGTCAAGTTTTGTTAATAGCTAGTAATGGGAAGAGGGGGACCTTCTGACACAGGTCTAGTACTTATCTACCACTGTAAATAAATTTTCTAGTTCACTATTCTTATAGGAAATAGGATTTGGATGTTAGACTCAATGGTGTCTGGCGGGCCTTATTATTGCTTTGGTAACACTCTCTTCAGATCTAATTGATAATGACCGAGATCGATGGTTTATTATGTTTTCCGAGGCACGGGGGTTTATCACCACAGAGAGGTACCTACTGAAAACTTCTTGGAATAATCAATCAATATCTAATTGTCCAATGCAAAACTCAAGGCCTTATCCTGAAATCCTGACACAAAATTCCCAAAACCATGGAAGCAACGAGCTAATTTAATGCAGTGTAATAAATAGTCAGTATAATATGCGTTAAAGTTTAAATTATGACCTAATAATTTAAGACAAAAATAAAACTAGATAGCAATATAGTCATTAAATAACAAAAAAAGATCGTAGTGCTCGCGTTAGCTCGATAAGACATTAATTACAGTCTCAAAACATAAAGTCGATAGTGTCCGCTGTTCTCTGAATCCGTTCCACTAACCCGATGGTTCCGCATTATCAGGTCGATTTATGAATGGGGGGTTTTGGCAGCGCCGCAACTATCTGCAGGTTGGCGACCGCTGCGCAATTGCGATCCGACGATCGGAATCGAAATCAATTTGAATAGACAACAAATCCGCAGTCCCTAAAAAATTTGAAGTAGTCTTAACTTGAATGTAAGTTCACCAAAATCATACTAGGAAGGCCACAAAGTCCTCTATTATTTAGGCTATTTTAGCATCTTATCTTATAAGCATTTTATCTACAAATCTTAAAAAATAAAATTAGAGGGCAGAATTTCGGAAATTATTTCGGTATTTAATACTAAATGTAGTATTCTACTGCTAATTTCAGCAGTCGATAACCTACATAATATAAAACCCATTCATTATGATAGTTCTGGATACGTTTTCCAATGCGAAAATTATGTTTGTCTTTCAATTTTCGTTACAGGAACTTTGGTGTTTTTGTAGTTTATAAATTAATTTTCGTTACAGCAACTTTGGTGTTTTTGTAGTTTATAAATTAATTTTCGTTACAACAATTTTGGTGTTTTTATAGTTTATAAATTAATTTTCGTTACAGAAACTTCAATAATGTAATTTATAAACTTTGAGAATTTTACTTAATTAATTTCTTTACACCGTGTTCGATTTTAAAGCTTTTACTGTCTTATAATTTGTAAAAAACAGATTCTAATTTATCTCGTCTCCTACGCCTTAAGCTGAGAGAACTTAGAAAATACTTCTGCTTATAGAGTCTAGTTGTACTCTAGCTCTAGCTCATCCTAAGCTTGACCAATTTGCCTAGCACCTTACAAGCACGTGTCTACCGGTTATGGTCTGGTAAAATATTTGGCCTTGATCATGAACGATCCCGATTATCCAATCACAATTGCTTTGCAAGCCAGTAATTTGTTGAATCGAAGATCGGCCACTCAAAAGGTCGCGATCGGCATCCTAAACGGCCTCTTGCTGTGTCATAATTTGCTTTTGAGTATCGTGAAATATTTCATTTTGTTAATAACAACGCTTAACTTTTAAATTATGCAAAAATATTTTAATTTATGACAATGTTTCGCAAACAGCTTTCGTTACGGAAATTGTACGTATTAGACAGTATAAAGGTAATCCACCTTTATACTGTTTAACGTTTATTAGACGTCACGAAAGAGAAATATTTTATAATGAATTATATGAACGATGCCATATATTTTGCATTCGTAACATAAAACATATATTAGAAGAACAGACAAATGTAAAAAAAAAATCGGTAAAAAAGCCGAAAACAAAATGCAAAAGAATTGAGTTGAGAAATATCTTGGACTAATGACGCTTCCCAATGGAGAAAATACTTAAAGCAAAATAAGAAAAATCACGTTTCCTTAATGAGTCCAGAAATAACATAATTATGCAAACTTTAAAAGTAGAGATTTTTTTAGTTATGAAATTACGTTTTTATCCCAATCAGATTTTTTTCAAGTCTAGAAAACTATATATGTAGCTATTTCCAACAATGAAAATTGTCTTACTGAGATTACTTGCTTAGTGATCAAAAAGGTCTCTAGTAGATCTTACATCGATACCTATAATAAATAAAAGAAAGTTACAGTAGGTACCTACCTACTACCTACTACTTACCTATCAAGGGCATGTGTACCCTGAGGTAAAAATACGATCTCTTGTAATTTACTTTAATTATTCAGGATAATATATATAGGATATTATTCAAGGGCAAAGGCGCAAAGAAATATTTTAGCTGAATAATATTTCGTAAAACATTTGACCCGAAAGAAATACTGCTATATGACTTATCCAGAATGATATTTGATCTTCGTTAGAAGTGACTCTTTAAAACGTAGAAGAAATTAACTTGAAAGATATAAAGAAGACATTAAAATGTTCACATCGAAAAGAATGTTAAGTACAAGAAAGTGTTAGGTGTAATATTTTGGCGGGGCACACTCGGCCTACTTATCGCTAACACAGCATCTCAACATCAGATTAAGAGGAAGGTACGGACAGTAAAACATAAGGTTTACGAACATACGCGACATTCTATTACTTGTTAGAGTCATTAAAAGCTCTGATTTATGACAGAGCATTATACCGCTCGGATTACAGATGGGATACTCTTAATGAGCTGTTTTGCTCGAGTTTGGAGGAAACCAGTAAAAAAGGTGTTAACAGATGAATCATCGTGCATCATTAACTGTGATATATTAAGAAATCAGTGATGAACATTTATTTTGAATGTAAATGCTGTTTGCTAATGCGATAATTTTGAAAGGAATATCAATCGTAGTAAGCTGTAGGCGTATTAACGGAATACAAATGGATCATCGGAAATGTAAAATATTAAGATTAGCATAGACCTGACATAGTTTCTGTGCTTTAAAAATAATTAGATTTCTTAATGTATTCACTATTAATAAATTTGAATACGTATAGTTTGGAAGTGTTACTCAATCTTGAAAAAAACAGTAAATGTAATTTGGTACCTGGATGAAGATATAGGATGATTTTTAGTGAGGTATATCTGTCTATATATTATGTTGATCTTCGAGATTACTAAACTCATTTTGATGTGATAAGTACTAGTAAGATTAATCTTAGCTAAGAACATATTATTATATCTCATATTAGCTTAAGAGATTGGATGTAAAACTGAATGCTTGCATAAATGATTGATTCTAAATGTTTGGTAACAAAGCTCAATAACAACTTAAGTTAATCTTTTTTTTTTATTAACATGTGTTAAGACTAACGAAATGTTAGTAAAAGCTTAGTAAAGTGATTTGTAAATAATCCGTACCGTGTTTCAGACCGTACCACGTTTTGTGAAACGGCTGATACCGTCTGATATTGGGCGGTGGTCGGCGTCTTTGTGGCGTACCACAGGTTGGTGTGCAGCACAGCAGATAGAACCTCTTGTCGCGGATCTTCTCCGCAGCCTTCAGCCGTTCTCTAGCCAAACGTCCAGCACACCTCCTCGGTCCCGCCGCTTCCACCACTGTCACTAATATCAGTACCACGAACCAACGCATACTGCACTGTTTATATTACCATTATACCATCACAGTGGGTCACTGGTTTTGTGGAAGTAACGCTTATAAAACTTCTGGCATTTCTCATAGGAACTATGGACTTTCAAAATGCGTTCATCTAATGTTTATGATTGTGTCTATTTTGTCTCTATATTGCAATGAAAAATAATGAATACACATTTTATTCCGTATTCTTATTACAATTACTCTGATCGCGTTGAAAAAATTTGAAGAGCAATTAGGGTCAAGGGGTTTCAGATGTTCCATACAATTGTTACAAATTTTGAAACTATAGTGTACTAATTAACAAACAATGAATAGTAATGAGTAGATAATGCTACGGTAATTGCTATGCACGAATAGTTTTTATGGAAATTTTTGGATTCGTCCATGAAATTCGATAAGTCCTTGTATATTACTTGCTCTACATGCTTGTTCCTGTATTGTGATTGATGAGGGGCTGCGTCCACAGTTTGGGCACTCGTATTTTATCACTGTCAATTAGTTTTGATACTGATAATATTGAAATGTGATTGCTCGTAACGGATTTCTGTTTATCGATTACTTGTTCTTTAATCTAGATGAATGAGAGCTTTTTATGCTTTCATTTTCTTATTGATAATTGAAGTTTATATTTTTACGTTGTAACCATTTATCTGTTACTTAATTATGATATGATTAGTTAAGAAATTAATTCATAGAAATATTAAAAGACAAAAGACAAATTCGACAAATTCAGTTCAAGATTTTTGTTCAACTCAAGATATGAGAACTTTTAAATTTTTAATTTTTTATGTTTTATTATTAAACTTTATATCAAAGGCGATGTATGCAACACTGGAACACTCGGAACTTATCGCGACGCGGTATCCAGTAGGTAAGTTGGTGAGGTTAGGAACATGCGTGCGCGCACGCCGACTCTGACGCGGCGACTGAGTGCCTCTGGCGCGAACTCATTTCTCAGGGCTATGGGTTTTGCTCCACGGTCCATGTCCTGGGTAGGGTTGCCAGACCTTCCAATGTTCCAGGATTCCTGCGAATCTATCTGGGTTATTGACAACTTTGCGACTCTACTCATCTTGGAATCGGACATTTGCACCTTCACAATAAACAAGCAAATATTTTCTCGATATTCAATTAATTTACATATTTGAAGAGAAAGTGAATGAAGACTCAAGTATGATGCTATGATAGAAGCTAAGAAATAGTAGCAGTCAAGTTCCAAATTAGTCCGTCCAATGTTCTGATTCTAGCAACTCTATACTCTTTCTTCTAGGCTCAGACCTTTGCACTTTTACAATAAGCCACTTACAGTTTTTCCTCATTTCTCAACTAATTATAATTTAATTGAAGAGGCTGTGAAAGAAAACCATTCGAATGATTAATAATTGTAGAAATCACTTCTTGTACTGGCAAATTTATGTACCTACGTCTTGAATAGCTTTAATACTCAGTGCTACAAGTTAGAATAATGTGTCAGTTTCTAGTTTTAGATACAGAAAAAAAGTCTATTTTAAATAATAGGCATGAGCTTCAAGGAGTAATTAGAACAAATTAGAGAAGTTATTCTATGTATAAAATCAAGGTCTATTACCACCTTACATAATTACATTTATGGATTTAATTACTTCACTGCGTTTGCAAGACTTGCTTTTATTTTCGTTTAGGAAAGGAGCTCACAATATGTTAATATAAGCGATTAAAAGGATAACAAACAAATTTCATTATTTTCCACCTCCCGAATTTCCGCACGTGGAATTGGCAACTCTATTCCTGGGATGCTAAAAATGCGCTCTTTCAACTTGCTCCGATTGACGATTATGTGTCAAACTTGTTTTATATACGTTGTACGAGTCGTATCCACCGTTATGCAACCTTAATTGGGCCGTTGACTTAAGCAAATACAGCGCTCAAATATTACTTGCAAATTCTAAACGATATTGTGTCGAGTTAAGGCTCTACTTTACAATTTATAAGTGCAAACAACTTTAAGGATTATCTTTAATGTAAGACGGTTTTAATTTAAAACTGTTTCAATATTAAAAGTTTATTTAATCGTACTTACAATAATGTTATATTTATATTTTCACTATTATTGTATAGTGTCTTAAGTTTTTTTTAAATGACTTATTTAGTTCTTTCCGAAATTTTTTGTTAGCTCAATACAATAGAGTCTGCTATTTCAACTGGTAGTAGAGTCACTACAAGCTGACGTATTTAATATTTCAAAGTGCTTGTTAACTATAACTAGAAAAAAAAAAATCTTAAATTAAATTTTATCCAGGTCTGTTGTAAAATTCTGTTATTTATGTTAAATATGACAATAGAAACAACTAGAAGTAAAATATAAAAATAGAAATGGTAAATTAATAAATGTAATTGGTGATTTTCGTTTGACCCTGTTTTTTTCAGTATTGTATACCTGGAAAAAACAGGGTCAAACGAAAATCACCATCAATTAAAAATAAAAACCTTATTATTTTTAAAACCATATTATATTTATAGACAAAACATTTCAGAAAGCACGAGATTCCAATCCACAAATCAGTAGCTACCTACTCAGTGTCTGATATTTACAGTCCACTAATTAGAGCGAGATCTACGAGATCACCTGATAGCGAGTGATAACACGCGGGTGGGCTTGCAAACGAGTCCCATCAGTTGTGTGTGCTAGTTGAACATCGCGTAGATAAAGGCTTTGTGTGTTAGTAAGTAGGCATTGTAAAAAATTTCGTAATACTTAGTTTCTTCATCATCATCATCATTAGCAGCCTGTAGACGTCCACTGTTGGACATAAGCCTTTTTAGGGACTTACAAACACAACGATCCCGAGCCGCCTGTTGCCAGCGGCTCCCTGCGACACGTTTGATGTCGTCAGTCCACCTGGTGGGTGTCGACCAACGCTGCGCTTTCCGGTGCGGGGTCGCCAATCTATCACCTTAGGCCCCCAACGACCATCAGCTGTTCGAACTACGTGCCCCGCCCATTGCCACATCAGTTCTGCGACTCGCTAAGCTATGTCGGTTACTTTGGTTCTTCTGCGGATCTCCTCATTTCTGTTTCGATCACGCAGAGATACTCCGAGCAATGCTCTTTCCATCACCCACTGAGTGACTCTGAGCTTTCTTATGAAGCCCGTAGTCAGCGACCAAGACTCGAATCCGTAGGTCATCACTGGCAACACGCACTGTTCGAAGACTCTCGTCTTCAGGCACTGAGGATTTAATATTACAATTTTTGACGACCGCCGTGGCACAGTGGTATGCGCAGTGGATTTATAAGGCGCAGGTCCTGGGTTCGATTCCCGGCGGGGTAGATTGAGATTCTTAATTTGTCTTGGTCTGGTTGGTGGAAGGCTTTCGCCGTGGCTAGTTACCACCCTACCGACAAAGACGTACCGCCAACCGATTTAGCGTTCCGGTACGATGTCGTGTAGAAACCGATAGGGGTGTGGATTTTTATCCTACTCCTAACAAGTTAGCCCGTTTCCATCTTAGATTGCATCATCACTTAACATCAGGTGTGATAGCAGTCAAGGGCCAACTTGTAGGCACTAAAAAAAAAGAGGAATTTTGGACAAAAAGATGTCACGGAGTTTCCCGAACGCTGCCCAGCCGAGTTTAATACTTAGTTTAATTCTGAGAATTATTTGAGGACATATTTACTAATATTATAGAGGCGAAAGTATGTGTGAATGGATGGATTTGTTACTCTTTCACGCAAAAACTACTGAACGGTTTTTGATAAAACTCCACAATAATAAAGATTACATATCAGAATATAACATCATCACCATCACGTGGTGCCATCCTCAAAACGAAGTTTGGCGGTCATTATGCGAAAAGCTTTTCTATTTGTACAACTCTCTTTAGTTGCGAGTAATTGAGTCTGGTCCACTCTCTTATGTCGTCCAACCATTTCCGCCTTTGACGACCAGGTGCTCTCTTGCCCTGTAGCTTTCCTTCCAAAATTAACCTTGGAAAGGAAAACTGAGCTCCCCTTTGAAGTTGTCCAAAGAAACTTAGCTTTCTCTGCATGATAGTGGACATGAGTTTCCTCTTTTCATTCATCCTTTCCAGTACCCTGTTATTAGGTGTGAAGCTGTTCCAGGCCGCATTTTATTCCGAAATTCCAACGGGAACGAGAACTGCACGGGTAAAACCGCGGGTATCTTTGCTCAGTATGTGAGAATATGCTAATTGATTTAGATAATGTTAAATAGGTTTAATGGAATTGTTTTAGCCTGTTCTTAATGTATTTTGCTTTTTATCGCTTTGTTATCTTAAACGATGTTTGCAGGTCACCTGAGGTTAAGATAGATTTTTAGTAATTTTATCTTCTTCAATTAAAACTATTTGGAAACACCGCAGTATAAATTAGAGTAGGTACGTAAGTGGATGCTTATAAAAATTACGTCTGCTAAAACTAAAGGGAATTATGTTTAGATTTTAAGTTCGATCCTAGAATGTAAAGGACTTACCTAAGCTTAAAATAAAAAAAAATTGTAATAATGTTATTTAAAAAATTAGAAGTTTGAAAAGTAACATCATTGTCTTCAACATTGTGTTTTATGAAGGATATATTTACATGTATCCAAAATAGATAAAACTTTGATTAATAGGTAATATATGACTGCCTCGTTGGTCTAGTGGCTTCGATCACGAGGTCCTGGGTTCGATTCCTGGGTCGGGTCATGGAATAATTCTGAGCTTTTTCATTCTTCTATGAAATGCTCAGTACATTCCAAGCCCGGACTTTGGAAGTTAGCGGTGTTACACCCCCGTGCCCCGGAGAGCACGTTTAGCCGTCGGTCCCGGTCACTATCACCAACATCTAATAGTGATCGTAAATAAATGAAACATCATCAACCTAAGCCCGCCAACTCGCATTGGAGCAGCAAGGTGGGTGTACGCTCCATATCCCCTTTCCTGTAAGGAGGGAGGCCTGGCCATGTAGTGTGCCGTTAATAGGCTGATAATGATGATAAATGATGATGTACCATTGTTTTGTTTTATAATTAATTAGAAAGGCGAAAGTTTGTGTGTGTGTGTGTGTGTGTGTGTGTGTGTGTGTGTGTTACTTCTTCACAACTAAACAGGTGGAGCGATTTTAATAAAATTTGGTATGGAGTTAGCTGACACCCTGCATTACCACAAAAGCTACGTTTCATAGCGAAATTCGGCAACGAGAACTAGCGTCCTCTAGCAGTGTAATAAAAATAGATTTTTGAACTAACAAAAATCCGTCACTATAAAGAGACGTATTGAATATTTCCTAAAATATCTCTTTGACATCTCCGCCGCCTTATCTCGTTTCAATGACTGAGCTGAGGTATGACGTAATTTGATTCATAACATCCGAGCTTGTTCCTTGTTTTTTTATAAAGGGTATCTGTCAATAACAGAAATATTTTTATCGTGAATAATTTGGGTGTTCATTTCATTAATACGTGATTGTTTGTGATCTAATACAGTAGAGAAGGTGAGCATTGATTAATCAATAAGAGTACTCTTAAGCCTACGTCCGTGTCACAAGTCTCTGTTCGGCGATTCTCTCTGCCACACGATGGACCCGGCACATGCTGGTGCCTGGTCCATCCATGGCATGCTAAGATATTCGGCTCTTGGCTAGACAGTTGTACCGCAAACAGTTATTACTTATTTTACTAAGAGATGTTTTTATATGTCGGATAGAAGGCCTTAATTTGCGAGCCGGCCGAGTGGCGCAGTGGGTAGTGACCCTGCCTCTGCGTCCTAGACTGTGGGTTCGATTCCCACGTCTGGAAAAATATTTGTGTGATAAGCATGGATATTTTCCAGTGTCTGGGTGTTTATATATATATTTTAAGTATTGATGTGTAATATACATAAAATATTTATCAGTTATCATAGTATCCATAATACAAGCTACCTACGAGTACGCTTACTTTGGGGCTATATAGCGATGTGTGTAATTGTCCTATATTTATTTATATTATTTATAGTTTCCTTTCATAAACATTTTGGGATAAAATGTAGCCTATGCGTTATTCTGATGCATAAGCTGTATTATAGCAAAGTTTTATTAAAATCCATTTAGTAGTTTTTACGTGAAAGAGTAACAAACATTCATCCATCCATATTTACAAACTTCTGCGTTTATAGTAGGTAGGATAGTTAATAATTCACTTTATGATATTTTCCGCGAAACACTTACGAATCCAAACAGACGACCAATCACTCAGATTTGGCGACAAAGATACGAAATCGGAGAATCCTCAGGTTTTTTTATCTACTTGAAGTTGGCCCATGACTGCTATCACATCTAATGTTAAGTGATGATGAAATATAAGATAGCGGGCTAACTTGTTAGGAGTAGTATGAAATTTATACCTCTTTCGGTTTGTACATCGACATCGTACCTAAACGCTAAGGCTTGTGTGCACCAATATTTCGGTTATCATAACCAACGGTTATCATAACCAACGGTTAACATAAGCTAAACGTAAAATTTACTGTTCACGGCAACCCGTACACCGGTTAAGATAACCGCCCGGTTTTCGTCCGTAACCGGCGTACGCGTTTATTATAAATAGTACATTTATAGCAAAGTTATGTTAACCGTCGGTTATGATAACCGAAATCTTGGTGCACACAGGCCTAAATCACTTAGCGGTGCGTGTTTACCGGTAGGGTGGTAACTAGCTACGGCAAAAGCCTTCCACCAGCCAGACCACGAAAACTTAAGAAAATCTCAATCTACCCCGCTGGGAATCGAACCCAGGACCTCTGTCTTATAAATCTACCTAACGTACTGCTGCGCCACGGAAGTCGTCGTGTTTTTATGTTTCTTTTTTAGGCAACCAAGGGGTGACCGTCAAAGAGGGCGGAGAACTTTGTAAGGGCGTCTCCTGTGAGTGTGACACTGGAAGCTCGGCTTAGAGGGACGGTTGAGAAACAAAAATCAGTAATCATAAAGTAAATTCGATTCATTAAGAAACCTATTAACTGCTGTGACCTGCAACCTTTAAGTAGCAAACGCTTGAATCGCAACCTTCGACATGAAGGCGATATCACACGTGTGAGGCGACTGCAGTTGTAAACAACTCTTGTTCGCGGCAACCGGCTTGTGTGATTGGAACACATGTTGCGATCTTGTAACCTATAAGCTATAATTTTGTGTTATTCATGTTATATTTGTAGTATATAGATACTCTAATACTCCAGCGACTTCGTCCGCATGGAATTAAAAAAAATAAGATTATGAAAATAAAAAAAATTAACAAAAAGTAGAACCAATTCAAAACGCACTAAAAAGTAAAAAATAACTGTGTCATTTAGTTGCTTTAATTTACTTAAGCATATGTATGAAGTCGGTGCCAGCTATTTTTAACAGACTGCTTTACTAAGTTAAATAAATGTTCCTTAAACTTGACTGCGTCGGTTCTATATTTTGTAAACGACTCAAAAAAAAGAGGAGGTTCTCAATTCGACACGTATATATATTTTTTTTTTTTATGTATGACCACGCATAACTTTTTACAGTGTTGTCCGATTTTGATATTTCTTTTTTTATTGGAAAGGGCATACATCCAAGGTGGTCCCATTGTCCTCATGTTAGGATCTGCTGATGATATCCTGGGGAAATTGAAGGAACTCTTCAAATTTTGGAGGCACGCTTACTGCGATTTCGGTTTTTGACTCGGTATCGGTAGCTTTTTGGCTACTAGTGCCATATAATATACTATGACAGTATAGTACGAGTACGGTTCGTGGCGATAAATCACTAAAAAGTAAGAAATAAAAATTTTTAACAAAAAATAGAACCGACTCAAAACGCACTAAAAAGTAAAAAATAACTGTGTCATTTAGTTGCTTTAATTTACTTAAGCATATCTAGGAGTCGGTGCCAGCCAAGGTTTCTACTTTCAAGGACGTTACCTAGAACCCACAAACTACTTTACTACGTAAAAATTTTTAACAAAAAATAGAACCGACTCCAAACGCACTAAAAAGTAAAAAATAACTGTGTAATTTAGTTGCTTTAATTTACTGAAGCAATTTTTTTTTTTTTTTTTTTTTTTTTTTTTTATCTATGAAGTCGGTGCCAGCCAAGTTTAAGGAACATTTATTTTACGTAGTAAAGCAGTTTGTGGGTTCTAGGTAACGTCCTTGAAAGTAGAAATCAACCTTGGCTGGCACCGACTCCTAGATATGCTTAACGTCGGTAAATTAAAGCAACTAAATTACACAGTTATTTTTTACTTTTTAGTGCGTTTGGAGTCGGTTCTATTTTTTGTTAAAAATTTTTATTTCTTACTTTTTAGTGATTTATCGCCACGTAGCGTACTCGTACTAAAATACTGTCATAGTATATTGTACGGCACTAGTCAGTCAAAAAGTACCGATACCGAGTCAAAAACCGAAATCGCTACTGTGCGTGCCTCAAAATTTGAAGAGTTCCTTCAATTTCCCCAGGATATCATCAGTGGAGATGAAGAAGCGGACAATGGGACCACTTGGATGTAGCCCTTTTTTCTAATATAAAAGAAGTTTTAATTTATAAAATCGGGACAAATGTAAAAAGTTATGATCGTGGTGAGACTACATATAGGAAAAAAATAAAAATATACGTGTCGAATTGAGAACTGCTAGTGAATATTGGTACTTCTGTTTTTTTTCGTCGGTTAAAAATAAATGTTAAACTTAGCTGGCACCGACTTCATAGATATGCTTAAGTAAATTAAAGCAACTAAATGACACAGTTATTTTTTACTTTTTAGTGCGTTTTGAGTCGGTTCTATTTTTTGTTAAAAATTTTTTTCTACTTTAAGGACGTTACCCACAAACTGCTTTACTACGTTAAATAAATGTTCCTTAAACTTGACTGCGTCGGTTCTACTTTTTGTCAAAAATTTTTATTTCTTACTTTATAGTGATTTATTGCCACGTAACGTAGTCGTACCATACTCTCATTGTATATTATATATGGCACTTGTAGCCAAAAAGCTACCGATACTTACACAAAAACCGAAATCGCTGCAAGTGTGCCTATAAAATTTGAAGAGTTCCCTCAATTTTTCCATGATATCATCATCGGATCCTAACATGATAACTATGGGACCATTTTAGAAGTGTGCTCTTTCTTGAGAACCTCCTCGGTTTTTTTCGTCGGTTATCTACTCCTTATAACTTATTATACTATATTAGACCTAAAAAATGAATAACTCTCCCCGTTTTTTCAACATTTTCCACTGATTCTTCGCTCCTATTGGTTCCAACGTGATATTATTTGGCCGATAAATGGACTGGTCGAGAAATGGACAAATAAAATATGAAAATATTTTTTGAATTAGGACCAGTAGTTCCTGAGATTAGCGCGTTCAAACTAACTAACAAATAAACCCTTTTGCTGTGTAATATGAAGTATAGACTAGTCATTGACGTATCTATTCACACAATCTAACCATCTGTCCTCCGTGTAGATTTTGTTCCATTGGGAATACGATTATATTTATAAATGTAATATCAGTGATTCATCACGAGATCTATCTATAAGATGAACTATGTGTTCATCTTTGTAATCTTGTAGCGATATAGAGGCTCACTAAGAATGGATTTTCCGATGTAAAATCGCAGTCAAGAGACGTTTAAAATATATTTTAAGTTTCGAAATCCGCTTTAATACCAATTATTCAAAATCGACTGAAATCATTTTCGTTACTTTTTGATATTATATGTATGAGTAACTTCCGGAACTAAGGCAAAATATTGACAATTGTATTTCATACTATTGAACAGCGGCGTCTAGTTAAACAGAAGTCTTTGTTAGTAATACTTCACGCCTCGTTAGTACAGTTAGCAACACGGGGTTCACATAATGTGCATTATTCATACCGCGCCGGTATCTGGAACTGCCGGTGTTCTGGAATTCGTTGGAGCTTTACTAATGAATGACAAATTTATGCCATTTTCCGCAAAATCCTGACAAATCCGTGCACGCTCTCTCCACGTAAATCAGACAAAGTCGACGGCAGTTAATGCAGTGGGTAGTAACCCAGCTCACTGGCATCTGAGGCCAGAGATTCGATTATCGCAACTGCAAAATATTTAAGTGATAAGCACAACATGTCAGAAAAAACATGTATTTTTGACGACCTCCGTGGCGCAGTGGTATGCGCGGTAGATTTATAAGATGGAGGTCCTGGGTTCGATTCCCGGTGGGGTAGATTAAGATTTTTCTTGATTTGTCTCGATCTGGCTGGCGGGAGGCTTTTTACCACCCTACCGACAAGGACGTACCACCAAGCGATTTAGCGTTCAGGTACGATGTCATGAAACTGAAAGAGGTGTCAATTTCATCCTACTCCTAACAAGTTAGCCCACTTCCATCTTAGATTGCATCATCACTTAACATCAGATGTGATAGCAGTCAAGCCAAGTCATATCCAAGATGCAGTCGATAAAAAAAATGTAACGTAGCAACACGAAACCACATATAGGCTTGATGATGTGTGTACTGGCCTAATATATTATGTGGTATTTATGACTATAGCCTTAACATTTGCTTCCTTTATTATAAGACTGTTCTTACGGCCTATAATAGTCAGACCTCACCTCGCATGATATAGACTGCAGGCCCACTACCCTACTATCATTACAGATGGCGGGCTTAGGGAGGGAATAAAATAGATAAAGCTATGTACAGACAAGGTTCAATAAATAATATTAGATACTATAAGACTGCCTCTAGTGGTTAGCCTATGTAGCTTCGATCACGAGGTCCTGGGTTCGATTCTGGGTCGGGTTATGGAATTATTCTGAGCTTTTTCATTTTTCTATGAAATGTTCAGTACATTCTAAGCCCGGAGTCTGGAAGTTGGCGGTGTTATACCCCGTGCCTCGGAGAGCACGTTAAGCCGTCGGTCCCGATCACTGTCATCAACATCTGATAGTGATCGTTAATAAATGAAACATTGTCACCCTAAGCCCGCCTACCCGCTTTGGTGTGGTGGGTGTACGCTCCATATCCCATCTCCTGTAAGGAGGGAGGCCTGACCCTGTGGTGGGCCGTTAATAGGCTGATGATGATGACTGATGACTATCAGATTTTGAAAACAGGCAAAAACGAGCTTGTCCTCCACAAAACACGGGGGCGTAAGACTAAACTTCCCAACTCCAATTACTATTTGATACCTTAGACCAAGTTTTGAACCCAAGACCGTGTAATCTGAAGCCTCACAAGGTAAGCACTTGACAAACATCCAACAATGATGTAATAGAGCTCTGAGAAAGGAACACAAAATGAGACAATCTACATAAATAATTCAGCAACAAGTCCAATTAAAGCTTCAACTATCAAGAGTCGCATCTTTCATAGCCGCTCAAAGTAAACGGCTAGATGAGCAAATGGCTAGAATCTAGATGGATAAATGGCTAGATGTTTTGAATACAAACGCATGGCATATAAATGATATGCCCTTTATGCCCGTTTTGGACAATTGGAAGCCCTAACTGGCGGCGCGGGCTCAGTCGGAACGGATTTCCGGCTGGCGGCTAAATGGCGATTGTTCCTTGTAAGATGCGCTGGCAGATTGCTGGCCGGGCCGGTTTGTTGTAGTCTAGGAGTCAGTGGGCGTTATTGTCGATTGGTTTCTACGTTAATAACTAGTTAAGTTTGTTCTGGACTTTTTCTCGTACTTTGTAAGTTCGGAATCCTCATGTTTATAGCTTTAGTTTTGACGCAGTGGGTAGTGACCCTGTTTCTGCGTCCTAGGCTGTGGGTTCGATTCCCACATCTGGAAAATATTTGTGTGATGAGCATGGATGTTTTCCAGTGTCTGGGTAAGTATTTATGTATAATATATATGAAAATATTCATCAGTTATCATAGTACCCAAAACACAAGCTATCTAAGCTTACTTTGGGGCTATATAGCGATGTGTGTAATTGTCTTATAATATTTATTTATTTACTTTTAAGATAACAATATCACCTTACAATCTACCTTACGGTCATTTGGCATACAGTTTTTTAAAAACGTATATAATTTCCACAATAGCTATTTGATTTTGATCTACTGAAATTATACTTATCAATATTTTATTAAACGAGGATCAAATACTTCGGTAAGTTGAGTGAGCCGGGTGTTTCGGGAGCGGCAAGCGCGGGAGCCGCGCGTAGTTTCCGTTTATGTAAAAGTTTCGAGTTAATAAAATTTTTTAAATAAAAATAGAACAGACTCAAAACGCGCTAAAAAGTAAAAAATAACTGTGTAATTTAGTTGCTTTAATTTACTTAAGCATATCTATGAAGTCGGTGCCAACCAAGTTTAAGGAACCTTTATTTTACGTAGTAAAACAGTTTGTGGGTTCTAGGTAACGTCCTTAAAGTATAAACCTATACTTACTTTTTAGGATTTATCGCCACTTATTGTACTGTACTATACTTCATAATATTATACGGATGTAGCCAAAAAGCTACCGATACCGAGATAAAAACCGAAATCGCTGTAAGCGTGCCTCAAAAATTTGAAGAGTTCCTTCAATTTCCCCAGGATATCATCATCAGATCCTAACGTGATGACAATGGGACCACCTTGGAAGTATGCCCTATCTAATAAAAAAAGATTTATCAAAACCGGACCACTCTGTAAAAAGTTATGCGTGGTCATACTTAAAAAAAAATATACGTGTCGAATTGAGAACCTCCTCCGTTTTTTTTCGTAGGTTAAAAAGTAGCCTATGTGTTATTGTGATGTATAAAATGTATTATTGTAAAATTTCATCAAAATACATTCAATAGTTTTTACGTGAAAGAACTGAAAGAGTAATAAACGTACACACTCACAAAGATACGCCTTTATAATGGTAGTATGATTGTACGAATTTGTTCAGCATTTTCTTTTAGCTAACTTTTTTTTAATGTACACAAATAATTCCTGAGGATAGGTAGGTACTAAATATGTTATTTTTTTAATTTAGTACTTTTAGTAGGATAAAGTTGTATCCTAATTATGAGAACTGACTCTTCGACTACACCGGTGTACCGTCTCGTTAACACTGCCCCTGAAAGTTGTGTTATTCCTTGTGGAGAGAGCTCTAACAACACAAAGGAAAGGAAACAGTGCCATTTCTCTGACACGAGTGTTTGCTAGACCCTGCCTACACTTATATGAATTGCAACAAGAATACAGTTTGAAGGTATACCTACGAGTATGTAAGTAATATTTAAGTATTTATATGTCTTGGTGATCTAGTGGTTAGACTGTGTGTTCTAGTCTATACTAAACCCAAACTCGATTGAGAATGCTTGTCAACAAACAAATTAAAAATGAAGGTAGAAATTACTGGTCATTTTACACCTATTTTTTTGAATGACGAATTCATGACAATAAATTAGATCAGTAAGCTTAAAAGTAATTATTATATTCAATATCTTTTAAATAAGATTTTATAAAAAAAATAGAACATAATTTTAAATTTATTAGGCATAAAATATGTTGCTCTTTCTACCTTCGTTTTAAATTTGTTTATTGACAAGCATTTTCAATCGAGTTTGGCTTTAGTATAGGTTAGTTTTTCAATTATCAATAGCTCTAACTTGAAAAGTTTTTAAAATTACATCCCCGTGGATATCTTAATTGACTGGATTTTAATATGTTCTTACGATTGTAATTTTCATGGCCTTTAATGATTTCAAAGGAATTTAGAATTTGGAGTTACTTAAATAGAGTATTGTAACTGTTTTATTTTGTTAAAAAGTTATTTGTTTAAATTGCTTGCTTGAGAATTTCGGGGTAAAATGTTGGCTATGTGCTATTCTAATATGTAAACTATATTATTGTTAAGTTTCATCAAAATCCAACAAGTAATTTTTGCGTGAAAGAGTAACACACATACACACTCACATACTTTCGCCTTTAATAATAGTAGTATGATTAAATTATGCTTATAAAATAAAATTGAGTTTTAAAAACTACTATTACGCCTCTGTTACGTAATGTACTATTTTATATTAATAACATTTGGTTTTAGACTTTCACAGCCAGCTAGCTTTGAACATTCTTTAGAGAATATAACATTTAGTTTCGTGCTCTTTACAGCCAGATTTCTACAACCAGAGATTTATCAATAACAAACATAATTCACGCAACTATTTCGAGATTCGGTCAGAGCGCGGTTGCCTTTGAGAAGCGATCGCGTAAATAGGAAGCATTGCTTGTTGCTAATTAATTTTAATTGCCTGCACTTCGTATAACAAATCACCCGATTTGGCGAGTGATTCTAACCTGCTGTGAGGAGTTTGGACTAAAACCATGACTACAAAGATTTAATGTATTTGTTTTTATTATTGCTTTGATGAACTCTTAAATATAAAAATGAATTGAAATAAAAAAATTAGAATCATAAAAACGTCCCGCGGGGAAAATGGAAACTCGGTCTCGGTTCCTCAATTTTACGTTTATCAATGTACGTGTTTTTTTTCCAAACAGCTTTTTTGCGTAGTTACTATTATTTTACTTAGTATTCCACTTATTCCTGTGAATAGAGGTAGTAATTTCCTTGTGTTAGGCATACCAAAAACTGTGGAAGATCGCAACTTTAAGGCTATCACTTATGAAGTGAAAACTCTTATCTGCGCATATAGGCAAATTGGTAAAATTATTAACTAACAATATGAATTGCGTGTAGAAGAAGACAGATCTGATTGTTTAAATTTTTATCATAGAGAAACTGATCAGTTTTATATTTATTATTTATTCTACTGTCGTGATATGGTTGTGTCAAGAGCTAACTTATAACAAATGAAAAAATCAAAGTTATACGCAGCGACAGTCGTATTCGTGTGGTCTGCCCTTAACGCACGCCATTTCATCAGTGTGGTCGACACGTAACACGACTGCGCGTCGCGTGCGCATCTATATTTGCGCGGCGCGAATGTGCAGTGGCGTCGCTCTGTCTGCGATGCATTGCGTTATCCTTTTGTTTATTCCGACATATTCTAAATGCTCTTTTTTTGTGTCTGCGATCACCTAATGCGAATACATCTTCGTATTAGCTTATTAACGGCCCAATATAAGACCTCTCTGTGGAAGAGATGGAATGTAGAGCTTAAGCCCACCATGCTGCTTCAGTGGTTATCAGGCTTAAGATGATAATGTTTCATTTTTTAACAGTAAGCTCAGTAGGTTTTATTTAATAGTCCGATAGGAATAGTCCGAGTTTTAAAACGCAATTCCATTGGAACCTAGGGCCTTATGAAGCAACGTCTGCATACTTGATCTCTGATGGGCTGATGTTCATCATCATCATTATCAGCCAATAGACGTCCACTGCTGGACATAGGCCTTTTTTAGGGACTTCCAAACACAACGATCCTGAGCCGCATGAGCCCAGCGGCTCCCTGCGACCCGTTTGATGTCATCAGTCCACCTGGTGTGGGGTCGACCAACACTGCGCTTTCCGGTGCGGGGTCGCCATTCTAGCACCTTCGGCCCCCAACGTCCATCAGCTGTTCGAACCACGTGCCCCGCCCATTGCCACTTCAGTTCTGCGACTCGCTGAGCTATGTCGGTTATTTTGGTTCTTCTGCGGATCTCCTCATTTCTGATTCGATCACGCAGAGATACTCCGAGCATTGCTCTTTCCATCGCCCGCTGAGTGACTCTGAGCCTTCTTATGAAGCCCGCAGTTAGCGACCAAGTCTCGGATCCGTATGTCATCACTGGCAACACGCACTGTTCGAAGACCTTCGTCTTCAGGCACTGAGGAATTTTGGACGAAAATGGGGGGTGTGTAAGGGGGATGATAGTTCCAGTCGGCCTCCCCAAATGTCAACCTCACCTGCTCGCGGTGCACCCTGCAGATGGACCGACGAGGCTCTGGCGACCGATGAATGGCGGTATAACCATTCCAAATAGGCTGGACTACAAAATGAGGCCAGTGTCAGGCAGCAGTGACACTGGTTCGAATAGTCCAGCTCTGCGGTGACCAACCCGCCTGCCCAGCGTGGTCACTATAGGGCATTTCTTTTATGGGAGACGGTCCAAGAAGACAGCCCCTAGTCCCCGGCAGCCCCGCTATTCCTGGCTCTGGCAGCGGTCATGGTAACGGCGGGGCAAGGGGTGTCAAGAATCTCCGGAAGAGATTCCGCTGCCAACCCCGACGACTGGACCTGGCAACATTCAACGCACGCACTTTGAGGCTGATGTTAAATGTAGTTAATTATATGTGGGCGATGTATGTGGGCGTTATTTTGTGGAAGTTTATAATGGGCAGTGAATAATTGATTGTTGCTATTGTGTGCGAAATAATTATATACTATATAATACATAGGCTACTTTATGATGATATTCCCACGGGTGGCGTCACGGAGCTGACACCTCAAATCCCAATTAGTACCCACAAAAATCGAAACCTAACCTAACGAAAAAAGACTAACCACTAAACCGACGGCAGTAGACATCTGTATAATACGAAGTATATATTAATTGTCATTTTTTTGTATTGTATGCAACGTTGGCTTTTGAAATAAATAAATAAAATCATTATTATAAAAACAAAAAACCCGACTGCTTAGTATTAAGAACTGAAAAGAGAAAAACAAGGATCACTATATCTATATAAAATTTTAAATACTTTATGGTGCTGCAGGCGTGGACAAAATACTTTATTACCTGGGAAAGAAAGATCTACCAAAACTACGTTTGTCCCCGCCTGCAACACCATAAAGTATTTAGAATTTTATATAGATATAGTGATCCTTGTTTTTCTCTTTTCAGTTCTTAATACTAAGCAGTCGGGTTTTTTGTTTTTATAATAATGATTTTATTTGAGACTTTTTAGTTTTAATTTGTGGCATAGAAATGAGACGGTACACTTAGTACACTTTTTGCCATTTTTTGTTAAAAAAGTAATATGAACATGATATGATATTTATATTTTTGAAATGGTCTTTTTACGACCTTTTGATTGGTATCCATATTGCTAAGATAAGAGAAAAAATTACACACATCCCTCCTTTTTTCCCCCATTTACAGCCGCCATTTTGAAAATTTATATAGCCTATGTCACTACCACAATTTTGACAAATTCAACGACACCTCACACGTCAAAATCCGTTCAGCTGTTTAGGCTGTAGCGCGTGCCGAAGAAATGGACATACATACATACATACATACATACATACATACATACATACATACATACGCTCGAAAAACATAACCCTCCTTCTGACGCAGTCGGGTAATAAAAGTTAGCGTATTTACATCACTTATAGCTCTAGTAGCGCTAACGAAACACCAGTGTCACATGCGACGACATCGTTTTTACACACGACGACGACACGTATTTTCTTTTCATGTATGACCACGCATAACTTTTTACGGAGTTGTCCGATTTTGATAATTCTTTTTTTATTAGAAAGGGCATACTTCCAAGGTGATCCCTTCATGTTAGGATTTGATGATGGTATCCTGGGGAAATTAAAGGAACTCTTCAGGCACGGAGGCAATTTCGGAGGCACGCTTACAGCGATTTCGGTTTTTGTCTCGGTATCGCTTTTTGGCTACTAGTGCCGTATAATATACTATGACAGTATAGTACGAGTACGTCACGTGACGATAAATCACTAAAAAGTAAAAAATAAAAATTTTTAAATAAAAATAGAACCGACTCAAAACGCACTAAAAAGTAAAAAATAACTGTGTCATTTAGTTGCTTTAATTTACTTAAGCATATCTAGGAGTCAGTGCTAGCCAAGGTTTCTATTATAAGGACGTTACCTAGAACCCACAAACTGCTTTACTACGTAAAATAAATAAATAAATGTTCCTTTAACTTGGCTGGCACCGAGTTCATAGATATGCTTAAGTAAATTAAAGCAACTAAATGACACAGTTATTTTCAACTTTTTAGAACCAATACCGAAAGAGATAGAGCCGAATTAGATACGCACACACAGTCGAGTGTCATTATAATAGCCCTACAGAACATTGAATTGCATTTTTACATAAGTTGTTCTTATGCACATGCTCAGGAGCATAAAATCCACGCAGGATAAGCCGCGTGACCCGCAGGTTACTTATAAGTACAATATTAAGTTTAGTACAACCAATAGATTAGAAATAGTCTCGTTTACCTAACTGTATAGGTAGCTAGTTTCTATAAGAATCGTTTGTCGAAATATGGCCGCAGGCACGTACAGGGCGGTCTATCACTCGTCATGGCTTAGGGCCAAAGCATATTATGCAAATTACATTGTATGGGAGCCACTCGTTACAGGACGATTCATCGCTTATTAGATTTTAGCGCAAACGCACACTACGCAGTCTGCTGAGTGCTTGTTGGACGTCTCCTTTGGCCTTAGAATGCTACGTACCTACAGGACAATCCATCGATCCTTAGGGCTTAGCGCTAACGCATGTTCACGTTCCTTCAGCTAGGCTCTCAGCAAACTATGGAGCGAGCTATGCTTAAAGTACAAACAAAATAAATCATAAAGAGACAAAAAATATCTCTCGAGTTTTACTATTTAATTATTAAACTGAAAATTTCTCTGTGTCCGACGTTTTCTTTACCCAGGGTCTGCGAGCTAAAACTTTATTACTAGGTACTCACCCAGACAGCCGTCTCGCGTCAGCTCGTAGTAGCCGTCCAGGCAGTCGAGGCACCGCGGAGGCGCTGCGCCCGCCGCGCACGCGCACTCGCCCGACGTGACGTCACACTCGGCCCGCAGCGCCGCCGACCCGCACGAGCATGCCGGGCACCCTTCCTCTACACCTGTGCGAACAAACTGATGTCTTAGAAAGAAAAACCTAGTCTAGTAAAGCCGTTCGATTCTTTACGGCATAGACCAAGGATATGAAACGGAATCACTGAATGTAGGCAGTTGAAGCCCGTCCTGTTCACTACCGACTGGTGGGAGGTTTCGGTTGTAGCTAGTTACCACCCCACTGACAAAGACGTACCGCCAAGGAATTTAGCGTTCGGTTACGATGTCGTGTAGAATCCGAAAGGGGTGTGGCTTTCATCCTACTCGTAAAGCTGTAGTCAAGGGCTAACTTGTAGTGTATACTAGAAATAAGATCAAGTCAGCATAGGGCACTATCGGTAGATTATGCTGTCGATCATGACTCACCACCAAATCCCTTAGCGCAAGTGTCACACGCGCGGCCCGTCCAGCCTAGCGCGCACGCGCACTGCCCCGAGCGCGCGTCGCACGCCGCCGACAGCGCGCCTCGTGCGCACGCGCATGGCACGCACGAGCCGTCGTCGCCGCCCGCCCAGTAGCCTTCCTGTACAAATGACCAGTTTCATCAAGCATCATTCAGTCCTCTGTCTGTTTTTATTGGCCTACAGCAGTGTCCAGCCTCTCTCCTTGTAGAAGAAGGGATTTGGAATTCAGACCCCTCTGGTGGTTGGCGAGGGTAATGTTTGTCTCTGTAATGATCTCTTTTAGATTTTTGGGAAAATGAGCGAAATTTACCACTTAACGTGTACTCGCTGAAATACATACTTAACATGATAGTAAGGATGTAATATATGTTTGACACTGCTTAAACGTTCACCTTTAGCGAGCGGTAGACAGACGAGGATTTGCTATAAAGCGGAATACTCAGGAGTATTTCAAGAATATAGTTGTCACGTCATTTACCTATAAATAAGGAAAAGTGCAAATAACAGCTACGAATCTGGAATGACGAAACATAAAATGATGAAGTCACTTACTTGACACTGGTCACAGCGCTCGCCCTCCGTGTGCGGCGGACACACGAGGCAGTTCCCGGTGTCGGCGTGGCACGGCCCGCCGCCACACTCGCACGCTCGACACGAGCCGCCAGGCGTGGTGGGCGAGCCCCAGTAGCCTGAATCACAGCTGTTAAATAATTTTTAATTAAGTTAACAAATAATTTTTAATTTAGTTAATAATTTTTAATTAAGTCATCGTGTGAAGCCTCGAGGTGATCCAGTCTTCACCATATGTATCCATTATATTCTGAAGTGTTGGTACTCACAGTTCACATCGGTCTCCGGTGTAGCCGTCCGGACACTGCGTGCAGACGAACTCGTCGCCTTCAGCCGACGCGAGCGCGCAGTTCGGACTGAAGTTGTTCGACGCCTCCCTTATATTCTGAAGTGTTGGTACTCACAGTTCGCACCGGTCCCCGGTGTAGCCGTCCGGACACTGCGTGCAGACGAACTCGTCGCCTTCAGCCGACGCGAGCGCGCAGTTCGGGCTGAAGTTGTTCGACGCCTCCCTTATATTCTGAAGTGGTGGTACTCACAGTTCGCACCGGTCCCCGGTGTAGCCGTCCGGACACTGCGTGCAGACGAACTCGTCGCCTTCAGCCGACGCGAGCGCGCAGTTTGGACTGAAGTTGTTCGACGCCTCCCTTATATTCTGAAGTGTTGGTACTCACAGTTCGCACCGGTCCCCGGTGTAGCCGTCCGGACACTGCGTGCAGACGAACTCGTCACCTTCAGCCGACGCGAGCGCGCAGTTCGGGCTGAAGTTGTTCGACGCCTCGTACAATGGACACGCGCATGGCTTGCAACCACCCTGATGGATAAACAATATTTATTCCAGAGCATCAGGCATCATGCGTAGGTAAAATGTACCAGAAAATGTCACTAGTTTAGAAAATCATGAGAAATATCTTTAATCGATTGCATAGGTTTGAGCGCCTTATAACTTTACAAATACACTAGCGGATGCCCGCGGCTTTTGTAGATCGACAAAAAGTAGACATAGGCTACTTTCTCAGGTTCTAGAATATCTAAGTACCAAATTTCATTTAAACCATTTAAGTAGTTTAGTTGTGATTGAGTAACAAACAGACAGAGCTACTTTCGCATTTATAATATTGGTATAGATGTATAATACATATAAGGCTATATTTGCCATATAGCCTTATATGGCAAATAAAGATAAAATCTTTAAAAGATACTTAGTAATCAATACGTTGCTTTTAATCTGTAACAGTGGTGTGACCAAACGCATCGCGTCATTATTAGATATTCTATTTTCTGATGGAAGAAGCAGTGGCAGCATCGTAAGGTGTGATATTTACTGCATTGAGTTACTTTGAACCTGCATTCATAAAATAAAAAAGCGCTGGCACTACCAGAGGAATAGGGACAAGTCTACAATATCACCGTCAACGACGCCTTTCAAAAACCACAACGGTAGTGCTTCGTGTCAAATATAAACAAGTCAGTATTAGCCAATCACATAATCATCAACATCATCTCAACAAAAAATTATCTAGGCTTACCTGTACTGGATTTCCAAAATGCCCTGGAAGACATCTTTCGCAGTGCGGCCCGGTAGTATTGTGTTGACACGGCCCACACGGTCCGTCGACTGAATATAAAATGTATTAGTCATCATAAGCTACTTACAAAAGTAACTTAAGTATACACTTAAAATCGATTGATCTGATATTTTGAACTGATCAAATCAATTAAAAATAAATAAATTATTTATTTTTTTCTTCAAAGATTTCTCCTACCTGCCTCGCATCCCGCATGCATGTTGCACGCGCATGGCACGCATTCAAACGCTGGCGCAGATCCCGGAGCACGCAACAGTCTTACGTGCGTCCACGAGCACGCCGTGCATTGCGCGCCTACGTACCCAACAGGGCACGTGCATATTTCGCGCATATTGCTCGGAGACCCTTTCACTTCTATGCTATCTAATCGAACCTAAAAGAACAACAACAAATAGGTGAAATAGGTTTTAAATTAGGTACATGAAGGCTACTGTCCCTATTTACATCATAAACGCCAATCACAAAGAAATTCTACCGATAACATTTACTTATAAAGTAATGGTAAACTGAATACTTGTAATTGCATCTTGTACTCATAGTGTAGAGAGAGAGAGCGAGAGAGTGTTATAAAATCTCTTAAAGAGCAAAGTTTCTAACTTTTCACGTTTTTACGGAACACTCTCTAACTCTATTTTACCGTTTAGTGTCCCACATTAATGTTTGTATTACGTTTTCTAGAAACCTACACCTAGGTCAAAATGTATGGCTACTACCATGCCCCAGATTTTTGTGAAACAAATTCTAACAACAGAATTGTCGTACCAATCGTCAATTTTATGTAGACCAATTTTAAATTGATCAATAACTAACCTCATCCTGATCAAAATGAAAATGTGCACGAATCATGATAGCCTTCAAGTTGCTCAGAACGTCGAGGAGTTGCGTCCGGGAGACGAGCTCCGAGCCGCAGTACCAGCCGCCTTCCACCAGCGGGGCTGTCAGCGCAGTGGACCCCGGGGTCTCATAGCTGGTGTTGCCGAACGAAAGTCTGGTGCCATCTGGAAACCAGAATAGTTACAACGACGCGGAATTATAAAATTTAAATTCGATAAAGATATTATTATTACTATTATAGCTATATAGGAATTCTCTAACAAACCAATCAGAAAACATACTCCACTAATGGCATGAAATTACGACAGTTTTAGTAGAGGTAAATCTCGTCCATTTGTGTTGATTTTGACACCAGATGTTATTTCTATTCAGAAAATGATTGTCACTTTTACGACTAGAAGTAACTACTTTTTAGAAAACATTTCATCTGCATCTATTAGTAGAACTTGTGTATACCATTGGCAAGGAGTACATAGTCCGGCATGACAGTAGCGCTTCCCCCGGAGTCTCCCCGGGCGATGGCCCACGTGACGCGCGTCTCCAGTCGCCCACCGTACGCCTCAGTGCGCTCCCCGCTGTACGATGAGCTCGTGAAGTAGAAGTACTCCCAGCCTTCCACCTAGAGACACATATGTCAGAAGAAATATATGATTAACGAGCATTGGTGTAAAAAGTATCTATTCAGCCGTCCTAGCTTGGATGGGTATCAGACACTGATTTACTCTTTGAGCAAGCCGAAGCCCATGCTCCGGGCGGCAACTTCAGAGGTGAACAAACTGAAACTTTAAAATCGCAAACAAATGCGAGTGTGCCATAGTCAGTGACGTGACTGCCAGCGTAACTGGCGCTTTTTGTTTACTTTGGTAAGCGCAGCATTTTTCAGTTTTTCCCCACCTCAAAAAATTCAAGATCCGGGCCTGTTCATCTATACAAACTTCCGCATTCATAGTATATGTTTAGTGCATTTTAACGACCAAAACTGATAGTTAATCAGTTTTCTTGAGTAATATGAATTGAGAGAGCACTGTTTGTTTTAAAAAAAATGTGGCAAGTATTTATAAGGAAAACAAAAAGGTTACAAACCTCGTAGCTGATGAGGTACGGTTTTCCATGTTCATCGACAGAGAGCTCCTGCGTCTCCGAGGTGCCGTTGTCAGTGACGAGCCACGCCTCCCCCAGCGGCAGGGATACCTGCCCTCCAAATAAAATAAATATTTTATTGTAGGTTAGGTTTATTCGCGCTCGAACTTATAAAGGGACTTAAAGAAGTATGTGTTATGACTTGGAATCGTTTCCTAATGTCATGAAAAGTAAGTGAATTGTCATTCTTATTATTAGAATATTTTAGGCCCGTTTCATCGACATCCTAACAACGGACTTTTGTCGAAGTCCAGGTAAGCTTATAATTACACTGGCAAGCATGCCCTTAAACCCCGAACTGCTTGGTGGATTAAATAAGCATGATGGTAGTACTTTCCTTCATAATTAGCTGCATCGTTAATCAGGCAGCAGATGTAGTTGAAGTGTAGCTCAAACCAGGTGCCTCTCGATTTCTGACTCATTCTGGATATTATAGGTAATTTGACGACCTTCGTGGCGCAGTGGTATGCGCGGTGGATTTATAAGACGGAGGTCCCGGGTTCGATTCCCGGCGGGGAAGATTGATATTTTTCTTAATTTGTCTTGGTCTGGCTGGTGGAAGGCTTTTGCCGTGGCTAGTTACCACCCTACCGACAAAGACGTACCGCCAAGCCATTTAGCGTTCCGGTACGATGTCGTGTAGAAACCGATAGGGGTGTGGATTTTCGTCCCACTCCTAACAAGTTAGCCCGCTTCCATCTTAGACTGCATCATCACTTAACATCAGGTGTGATAGCAGATAAAAAAAAAAAATTAGAGGAGGCCCGTTTTCACCCGCATAGTTCCCATTCCCTTAAAAATTTGTGATAAAAGTTTCATTAATAACTATTCAGTAGGTTTTGCGTGATAGTGAAACAAATATACATACATCCCCACAAACATTCACGTTTATAATATTAGTAGGATGGCACTCACGTCATCCCCCGTTTCGGGGTCGGGTGTGCAATGGGAGGCGACGTGAGAGCAGTAGCACGGTCGACAACCTTCGTGCAGCTCTGAACTGAGGCCGAAGTGTCCCGTCGCGCACGCGTCGCATCGCTCCCCTATCACGTTCGCCTGAAATGATATACTGGTCTATTGGAATAAGCATTATCATAGCATGGAATGATAAGTCTGTCTTTGATTAAATTCTTGTTGGTGAAGAGTCTGAATCGACGAATGTTGGGATCTCAAGGTACCAAAAAATTTTTAACAAAAAATAGAACCGACTCAAAACGTACTAAAAAGTAAAAAATAACTGGGTCATTAAACGACTTCAAAAAAAAAGGCGTTTCTCAATTCGACCGTATATATATTTTTTTTTTTTTTTTTTTTTTTTTTTTTTTTTATGTGTGTTCGCGCATAACTTCGTCGTTTATGAATCGATTTTGATAATTCTTTTTTTGTTGGAAAGTAGATAGTCCGGTGGTGGTACCATGATAAGGAAACCAGGATCTGATGATGGAATCCTGGAGAAACCGAGGGGAACTTTCAAAAATTGTAGGGACAACAAGTACGTTTGTTAATTTTTCCGATAAGTATTTAAAAGCACTACAATTTGATGAAGGTCTGGAGTCGATCTGATGATGGAGCCGATCTACATATAAGAGAACTACTTGACGATTAACTGCATTTACCTTGTGTTTGGGCTCGATTTATTTGTCTTGATAAGAACTTTACATTAAGATGGGCTGTGACTGTCATTGAGGGTCTGGTGATGAAGACAAAGTACAGTTAAGGGAGCTCCGTAACGGCTTACAGTAGCTACCTTGTGTTTGGGCTTGATTAATTTGTCTCAATGAGAAATTTACATTTAGATGGACTATGACTGTCATTGAGGGTCTGGTGATGAAGACGAAGTACAGTTAAGGGAGCTCCGTAACGGCTTACAGTAGCTACCTTGTGTTTGGGCTTGATTAATTTGTCTCGATGAGAAATTTACATTTAGATGGACTGTGACTGTCATTGAGGGTCTGGTGATGAAGACGAAGTACAGTTAAGGGAGCTGTGTAACGGCTTACAGTAGCTACCTTGTGTTTGGGCTTGATTAATTTGTCTCGATGAGAAATTTTTTTTTTTTTTTTTTTTTTTTTTTTTTTTTTTTTTTTTTTTTTTTTTTTTTTTTTTATCGACTACAAGTTGACCCTTGACTGCTATCACACCTGATGTTAAGTGATGATGCAGTCTAAGATGGAAGCGGGCTAACTTGTTAGGAGTAGGATGAAATCCACACCCCTTTCGGTTTCTACACGACATCGTACCGGAACGCTAAATCGCTTGGCGATACGTCTTTGTCGGTAGGGTGGTAACTAGCCACGGCGAAAGCCTCCCACCAGCCAGACCAAGACAAATTAGGAAAAATCTCAATCTGCCCCACCGGGAATCGAACCCAGGACCTCCGCCTAATAATCCACCGCGCATACCACTGCGCCACGGAGGTCGTCAAAACTAAAAAAAAATTTACATTTAGATAGACTGTGACTGTCATTGAAGGTCTGCAGATGAAGACGAAGGACAGTTAAGGAAGCTCTTTAACGGTTTACAGTAGCTACCTTGTGTTTGGGCTCAATTAAGTTGTCTCAATGAGAACTTTACATTTAGATGGGCTGTGACTGTCATCAAGGGTCTGGCGATGAAGACGAAGGACCGCTGAGGGAGCTCTTTAACGGTTAACAGTAGCTACCTTGTGATTGGGCTCGATTAATATGTATCAATGAGAAGTTTGTAATGTTATAAATTCCAGTTGGTTTAATGTTAACTAAGTCATGATCTGATGATGAGATCTACGAAAACTCGAGGAAACTCTTCAAACTTTATAGGCACAATTTGTAGGGATGTTGGAATGTTATAACTAGCTAGTGAATATTGGTACTTATGATTTAGTTCGAGTAGGTTCTTTAATATTTTCGTTGTTGATAAATCACTAAAAAGTATGAAATAAAAAAATTTTAACAAAAAATAAAAACGCCTTCAAAACGCACTAAAAAGTAAAAAATAACTACGTCATTTACTTACTTTAATTTACTTAATAACATCTATGAAGTCGGTGCCACCCGAGCTTTCTACTTTAAAGACTTTGCCTAAACTTGGATGGCACCGACTTCACAGATGTTATTAAGTAAATTAAAGTAAGTAAATGACGTAGTTATTTTTTACTTTTTAGTGCGTTTTGAAGGCGTTTTTATTTTTTGTTAAAATTTTTTTTTTAGTTGCTTTAATTTACTTAAGCATATCTTTGAAGTCGGTGCCAGCCAAGTTTAAGGAACGTCCTTAAAGTAGAAACGTTTTGAGTCGCTTCTATTTTTTGTTAAAAATTTTTATTTCTTACTTTTTAGTGATTTAACGCCACGTAACTTACTCGTACTATACTGTCATAGTATATTATAAGGCACTAGTAGCCAAAGAGCTACCGATACCGAGACAAAGACCGAAATCGCTGTAAGCGTGCCTCCAAAATTTGAAGAGTTCCTTCACTTTCCCCAGGATATCATCATCAGACCCTAATATGATGACAATGGGACCACCTTGAAAGTATGCCCTTTCTAATAAAAAAAGAATTATCAAAATCGGACAAGTCTGTAAAAAGTTATGCGTGGTCATACATAAAAATAAAAAAATATATACGTGTCGAATTGAGAACCTCCTCCGTTTTTTTTCGTCGGTTAAAAAGCCTGTTTTAATTAACCTCCATTACGTATATCTATGACATCAAGTGAGTTGCATAAAATCTCTGGATGCAAACGGCTCAAGACGTTGGGATCCTTTCAGGAGGTTTATTCTGGTCCATGAGCTGACAGTCATACGGCTGAGTCGTAAAAGGTACTTGATTTTCAAAAGAAGATAGCCTAATAGAAGAACCGATATATACATTTGTAAAGATATGACACAGATAATGATAATTCTGGTGGATATAAATGACGGTAATCTTACCTTACACTTACAGACATCATCGAAAGCTATGACCGGGTCCACAATACCCCTTGGGTCGCATTTGCACGCCGCGGTAGTCACTTCAACCAGGCAGTTGGGGAACACGGTGTTCTCGCTTTCGCATCTGTCACAGAGGGCGCCAGTGAAGCCGGCGTGACAAGCGCGCTGCACTTGATGATGATTTTACCTTACACTCGCAGACATCATCGCAAGCTCTGGCTGGGTCCACGATACCCCTCGGGTCGCATTTGCACGCCGCGGTGGTGACTTCCACCAGGCAGTTGGGGAACACGGTGTTCTCGCCTTCACATCTGTCACAGAGGGCGCCAGTAAAGCCGGCGTGACAGGCGCACTGCACTTGATGGTGTTTCCTGTCCCATTTACATGATCCTGAAAAAAATAATGACAGACAGATAATTCTAATTTTATCTTTGGTCTTCGTAAGTTCGACCATGTGTCTCTGTATCGAGCTCAGTTAAAGTGGCTACCTATTCGATCTCGTAGAAATTTACACGCTCTTTCGCTTCTATATTCTATTTATATTATCATCCAACACCGCAATATTTGAAAGAGCGATTCAATTTTCTGGGTAGCAATGCTGAATGCAGCTTACGGGCCAAAAACGATAATAAGTTGCAATTACCGGTAAGTCGTACTTCAGCGTACAGTAGTTCCTTTACAATAAAAACTGTAGCACTGTGGAATGATTTGCCAAGGGACATTAGACAGTCCATTATCAATGAATGTCTTCAAAAATCGTTTAAGGGAATACTATTTATCTCTATTATGAATATGTATATATGTATTATTTTATGTAGGTTTATATATCTGTATATATACATTATCTTATTACTATTTATGTATTATTAGTATGTAAGTGTATGTAGTCTATTTATTATTGTGTTGCACTATCCGCTTTCCCTCATTTTATTCCAACTGTGCGGGTTGTCTGGAGGAGATCGCTGTGAAGGTATTAAAATAATAAATATGACGTAGTGTGATGTCAAATGAATAAAGTCAGTACAAGCCTAACGCTCGTTTGATTCTACACGTCCTTACATGGCGCAGCCGGGAAATTGAAATTATTTGTGGTTTAAAGTTGAAATAGTTTGTTGTTTATAATGGAAAGTGTATTAACACCGCCGTCCGCGTTTTGTTTTGATAAAAATGTATCGGAAGCCGGGAGTATTCATGAGAAATGGATCAAGTGGAAGAGGAGTTACGATATATATACCAAAGCTTGTGAAATAAATAAGAAATCTGCGGAAATACAAGCAAATATATTGCTGCATGTTGTTGGTGAACAGTGTCACGAACTATTGTATCAGTGGCCCGAGAAATGCACGACTGTTGAAAACATATGGAAAAAGTTAGACGAACAATTTCAAACAAAGAGAAATGTAACGGTTGAGCGTCATAAATTTTTTACTCGAGATCAACGTGACAGTGAGTCGATTGAACAATATGTGTTCGAGTTGAGTAAATTAGCTCAAAATTGTGAGTTTCGGGATTTGAATGACGAACTAATTAAAGATCGACTGGTGTGTGGTGTCACGAGTGCCGCCATTCGTGAACGCTTGCTCAGAGAGGATGACCTGACACTGAAGAAAGCTATTGATATTTGCCGTGCAGCTGTTGCATCCCGCACCTACTCGGAGAACATAAAACCTGAAAGGGAAGAAACATACCACACTCATCAAGTCAAGCAGACGCACAACAGTGATGTTTTACAATTAAGGTCAAGGTCAAACGGTACAATGACGTCATCGCGAGGCAGATCACGAAGCGACGTACTTGACGCGGCAGCGGAGCATCGTTGGGGAGGAGGACGCGGCGCGCGCGGCGCGGGCTGGCGGACCCGCGCGCTGCTGCGGCGCCACCACGCGCGCGCCCCCTGGCGACTGGTGTTAGCCAGCGGCGCGCCGTGCCGGGGCCGAGCAAACTGTGCAGTTATTGTGGAAGTGTGCATAGAAAGTTTGAATGTCCGGCGTATGGGCAAAAGTGTGCGTGGTGTTTAAGAATGAATCATTTTTCTCGCGTTTGTGGAGTGAATTATATCGAGGACTCGGATGATAAGGTAATTTATACATTAAATAACAATAGTGACTGGAATCTTAGCTTAAATATTTGTGGAACTTGGATTAAATTTAAGTTAGACACGGGAGCCGATGTTAATGTTTTACCTTTAAAATATTTGTCAAAATTAAAAATCAGCCAGGATTGTTTACTAAAAACAAACACAAGGTTAAATGGTTACTCTGGTGCAAGCATAGATGTCGTGGGGAAAATATATTTAAGTGTTATCCATAAGCGAAAAAATTACATGCTTGAATTTAAGATAGCTGATGTTCAATCAGTACCAATATTGGGACGTTATGCCTGCACAGAATTGGACGTAGTCAGGCGTGTCATGTCTGTTCGTAGTGTTAATAGTATACCGGACCTGGTGACAGAGTTTGAGGACGTGTTTAAAGGCATAGGGTGTTTACCGGGTCAGTATAGAATTCATTTGAAGGACGATGCTATTCCTGTGGTACATGCACCTCGAAAGATTCCCTTTGCTATAAAAGAGGAAGTGAGAAAAAAGTTACATGAAATGGAAAATCAAAACATTATCGCTAAGGTCGAGGGTCCATCGGACTGGGTCAGCAGCATCACGATGGTCAAAAAACCTAACGGTGATCTGCGTATTTGCTTAGACCCTAAGGAATTAAATATGGCTATTAAACGGGAACATTTTAGATTGCCGACATTGGATGAGATTTTATCAAAACTTGCGGGAGCCAAATACTTTAGTACGTTAGATGCATCCTCGGGGTTCTGGAACATACGTTTAGATGATAAAAGCAGTTTATACTGCACATTTAATACCCCTTTTGGTAGGTATAGGTTCTTACGTCTGCCTTACGGAATTTGCTCAGCGTCGGAAGTATTTCATAGAATGATGATAGAAAATTTCGATGATATACAGGGAGTATGCATGTACATAGATGATTTATTAATATATGGAAGTAATAAAGAGGAGCACGATGACAGGTTAAGAAAAGTGTTAGAAAGATGTAGGAAAATAAATTTAAAGCTAAATATGAAAAAGTGTAAATTTGGTTTGGAAGAAATAAAATATTTGGGCCATAGAATCACAAAAAACGGACTTCTTCCCGATGACAGTCATATAACGGCTATTACTAAAATGCCTGTACCTAAAGATAAAAAAGATGTAGAACGGTTTCTAGGATTAGTTAACTATATAGGCGGTTTTATACCGAACTTGTCAGACCGCGTTTTACCCATGCGAGAATTATTAAAAAAAGAGATAGAATGGCACTGGAGTGAAAGGCATGATAAGTGTTTTCAGGATGTTAAACATTGCTTATCTAGTCGCCCTATTTTGCAGTATTTTGACGTAAATAAACCAATTGTTATATCAGTTGATGCTAGTAAGTCAGGCTTAGGAGCCTGCCTATTACAAAATAGCTTACCGGTATGCTATGCTTCTAAGGCACTAACTAAAGCTGAGCAGAGGTACGCACAGATCGAAAAGGAGTTATATGCATGTGTATTTGCGTGTGAAAAGTTTTATGCATATATTTACGGCGAAACTGATATTATTATTGAAACCGATCACAAGCCGTTGATAAGTATAATTAAAAAACCAATTACTGATGCTCCAGGCCGCTTGCAAAGAATGTTATTACGATTACAGCGTTATACATTCAAATTGATCTATAAGCCCGGCAAGCATCTTTACATTGCCGACGCCTTATCGCGTGCATACGAACCGGAGTCGGCCCTTCACTCGTGTCAGGAAAGCCTGCACGATGAGGTGTGTGCTGTGTTGCGCGATGCTGCGTCCGCGCTTACGGAATATTTTGATAATGCGCAGTTTGCGACGTTACAGAAAGCTACTGAGAATGACGTGGAATTACTACAAGTAATTAAATTTATTAAAAAGGGTTGGCCAACGGAAAAAAGCCAGTTAGATGACGTAATAAAACCGTATTGGAATTATAAAGAGAGCTTATCATTTGCTTTCGGTTTGATTTGGAAAAATGAACGGGTTGTAGTGCCAAAAATATTACGAAAGGAAATGTTAGGAAGGGTGCACATTGGACATATGGGTCTGGAAAAAACGCAAATGAGGGCTAGGGAAACAATATTTTGGCCGGGTATAAATAATGATATAATCAATATAATAAATAATTGTGAAGTGTGTCTTGCGCACAAGAGATTGAATCAAAAAGAGAAAATGCAACCTCATGAAATTCCTGACAGGCCGTGGGTTAAAGTAGGCATTGATTTGTTTCAAATAAAAGGCGTAAATTATTTAATGATAGTAGATTATTATAGTAAATTTTTCGAAGTAGTTGAATTGCATGCAACTGATTCCAGTTATGTAATTACTTGTTTGAAAAATATTTTTTGTCACCAGGGGATCCCAGTGATTGTTTTTTCTGATGGTGGGCCGCAGTTCAGCTCAAGTAGTTTTAAAGAGTTTTCTAGGCAATGGGAGTTTAAGCACGTAACTTCGTCACCTCATTACCCCCAGTCTAATGGACAAGTTGAGCGCACTATACAAACAGTTAAGAACATAATGATTAAGACTAAAGAAAAGGGATCTGACTATCGTTTAGCTATATTGGAATATTTGAATACAAGGTTATCAAATGAGTTACCTTCACCTGCCGAGCTCTTGCAAAGTAGAAAATTGAGGAGTATTTTGCCCACGTCTAATAATTTGTTAAGGCCGAAAGTTCGTCACAATGTTAGAAAAAAAATATTAAAAAGGCAGGATGAGCAAAAATTTTACTATGATCGGGGTGCTAAAAACTTAAAGGAATTAATTAAAGGTCAAAAAATTAGGTTTTATGACATACGTAATAAAAGGTGGATTCCAGGTACAATAAGTCGTGTTCTACCGAATAGATCGTATGAAGTGACCACCTTAAATGGGAAAAAATTAGTTCGGAATAGACGACACATCATAGTAGACACAGAGAATAGACAGGACACGCCTCGCTATGGATTTGAGTATGACGATATAGACTGCGACGTAGATGCACAGGCGGATCCATGTCAAGCTCAAAGTACAAACAGATATAATAGTATGTTAAATAACTATGTAACTCGTTCTGGCAGGACAGTGAGGCCTCCGGATAGGTGGGGTTTCCCGTAACTGCCAAGCCGGTGGAAGCCTTCTCGTCAAACGGAGACAGGGGTTAAAAGATTATGGATTAATACAATGTTTGAACAAATAACTATTCTTAATTTAATGGTATAATAGGTAATTAGAGTTATAGGTTGTTAATATAATTATTTTTTAAATTTTTATTATCATTAAGTTTTTATTTTATATTTTTAATTTAAAATGGTTCTGATTTTTTATTGTGAATTTACTGTATTATTGTTTTTAATTGTGTTTACTTAATCATATACATATAAATTATATATTTTTTTTCTCAATATTTAAATTATTTTTGACATGATTTCATTTGGCTATAATGATTTATTGGTTATGATTTAATTATTGTCTTAATTTTTTTTAATGTTATTTTTTTTAAACAGGGGGGAATGTTAGTATTAATGTTATTTTTATTTTTTTTAAGGGAAAGGATGTGAAGGTATTAAAATAATAAATATGACGTAGTGTGATGTCAAATGAATAAAGTCAGTACAAGCCTAACGCTCGTTTGATTCTACACGTCCTTACAATCGCATTCGGCGATAAGACCGCCCTTGTACATATTTAATCTTTGTTTTATATATTATTCTGTTTGTTATATTTTATATGGGTGCAATAAAGATTTTATCTATCTATCTATCTAAAAGTAGTAGAACTTATTATATCATCCGAGGAAGTAATAGCACCAAATAACAAAAAGGCAGCGCTGGCAGGCGCTCCAGTTCTATGCTTTTTTGCGCCGCCAACTTGCATTGCATTTGCATCGAAGGGCATAGTTGTCCGTGTAATTAGACACGTGACACACAACATCTACGTCTCGGGTAGATGGACACATGTCCCTTGCATGCGCTGAGAAGTGTTGCTCTGTTTATTGGCAAAGTTTTTCTACTTACCAAGAAGACCATCTGCTTAGTCCAAAGTCTATTATATATATATAATACAGTTGTTAAAAGTTCAAATAAGTAAAGTATGACCATCTTTAGGATGCATTTTTTTCAATAATTTTTAGACTTATTAAATAATCGTGATTATTGGGCTTGTCATTCTCACCATCTGAGCCCTCAGGGTCGCAGTCGCAGGGCAGGCACGGGTCGTCCGGCAGCACGTTGTAGTAGCCGATGAGACAGCGGTCGCAAAGCGGACCAGCTCGATTCTCCTGTTGGAGCATAACATACGAACTGAGCTTACAGACATGACGAAGGTTACACGACGGTAGGTATAAACTTTTTAATACATTTTTCAAAGTATAATTTAAAACATAACAACAGTAATGGAGATTCAGAAACATGGCGCTAGTGTCGTCGTAGCAGGCGCGCTAAGTTCCATCTTAGATTGCAGTCAAGGACTAACTTGTAATCATAAAAATTTTTTAACAAAAAATAGAACCGACTCAATACGCACTAAAAAGTAAAAAATAATTGTGTCATTTAGTTGCTTTAATTTACTTAAGCATATCTATGAAGTCGGTGCCAGCCAAGTTTAAGGAACATTTATTTTACGTAGTAAAGCAGTTTGTAGGTTCTAGGTAACGTCCTTTAAGTATAAACCTTGGCTGGCACCGACTCCTAGATATGCTTAAGTAAATTAAAGCAACTTAATGACACAATTATTTTTTACTTTTTAGTGCGTATTGAGTCGGTTCTATTTTTTGTTAAAAAATTTTATTTCTTACTTTTTAGTGATTTATCGCCACGTAACGTACTCGTACTATACTGTATAGTATATTATACGGCACTACCAAAAGAGACAAAAACTAGCTGTAAGCGTGCCTCCAAAATTCGAAGAGTTTCTTTAATTTCCCGAGGATATCATCATCAGATCCTAACATGGTGACAATGGGACCACCTTGGAAGTATGCCCTTTCTAATAAAAAAAGAATTATCAAAATCGGACAAGTCTGTAAAAAGTTATGCGTGGTCATACATAAAAAAAAAAAAAAATATACATGTCGAATTGAGAACCTCCTCCGTTTTTTTTTCGTCGGTTAAAAAGCCTGTTTTAATTAACCTCCATTACGTATATCTATGACATCAAGTGAGTTGCATAAAATCTCTGGATGCAAACGGCTCAAGACGTTGGGATCCTTTCAGGAGGTTTATTCTGGTCCATGAGCTGACAGTCATACGGCTGAGTCGTAAAAGGTACTTGATTTTCAAAAGAAGATAGCCTAATAGAAGAACCGATATATACATTTGTAAAGATATGACACAGATAATGATAATTCTGGTGGATATAAATGACGGTAATCTTACCTTACACTTACAGACATCATCGAAAGCTATGACCGGGTCCACAATACCCCTTGGGTCGCATTTGCACGCCGCGGTAGTCACTTCAACCAGGCAGTTGGGGAACACGGTGTTCTCGCTTTCGCATCTGTCACAGAGGGCGCCAGTGAAGCCGGCGTGACAAGCGCGCTGCACTTGATGATGATTTTACCTTACACTCGCAGACATCATCGCAAGCTCTGGCTGGGTCCACGATACCCCTCGGGTCGCATTTGCACGCCGCGGTGGTGACTTCCACCAGGCAGTTGGGGAACACGGTGTTCTCGCCTTCACATCTGTCACAGAGGGCGCCAGTAAAGCCGGCGTGACAGGCGCACTGCACTTGATGGTGTTTCCTGTCCCATTTACATGATCCTGAAAAAAATAATGACAGACAGATAATTCTAATTTTATCTTTGGTCTTCGTAAGTTCGACCATGTGTCTCTGTATCGAGCTCAGTTAAAGTGGCTACCTATTCGATCTCGTAGAAATTTACACGCTCTTTCGCTTCTATATTCTATTTATATTATCATCCAACACCGCAATATTTGAAAGAGCGATTCAATTTTCTGGGTAGCAATGCTGAATGCAGCTTACGGGCCAAAAACGATAATAAGTTGCAATTACCGGTAAGTCGTACTTCAGCGTACAGTAGTTCCTTTACAATAAAAACTGTAGCACTGTGGAATGATTTGCCAAGGGACATTAGACAGTCCATTATCAATGAATGTCTTCAAAAATCGTTTAAGGGAATACTATTTATCTCTATTATGAATATGTATATATGTATTATTTTATGTAGGTTTATATATCTGTATATATACATTATCTTATTACTATTTATGTATTATTAGTATGTAAGTGTATGTAGTCTATTTATTATTGTGTTGCACTATCCGCTTTCCCTCATTTTATTCCAACTGTGCGGGTTGTCTGGAGGAGATCGCTGTGAAGGTATTAAAATAATAAATATGACGTAGTGTGATGTCAAATGAATAAAGTCAGTACAAGCCTAACGCTCGTTTGATTCTACACGTCCTTACATGGCGCAGCCGGGAAATTGAAATTATTTGTGGTTTAAAGTTGAAATAGTTTGTTGTTTATAATGGAAAGTGTATTAACACCGCCGTCCGCGTTTTGTTTTGATAAAAATGTATCGGAAGCCGGGAGTATTCATGAGAAATGGATCAAGTGGAAGAGGAGTTACGATATATATACCAAAGCTTGTGAAATAAATAAGAAATCTGCGGAAATACAAGCAAATATATTGCTGCATGTTGTTGGTGAACAGTGTCACGAACTATTGTATCAGTGGCCCGAGAAATGCACGACTGTTGAAAACATATGGAAAAAGTTAGACGAACAATTTCAAACAAAGAGAAATGTAACGGTTGAGCGTCATAAATTTTTTACTCGAGATCAACGTGACAGTGAGTCGATTGAACAATATGTGTTCGAGTTGAGTAAATTAGCTCAAAATTGTGAGTTTCGGGATTTGAATGACGAACTAATTAAAGATCGACTGGTGTGTGGTGTCACGAGTGCCGCCATTCGTGAACGCTTGCTCAGAGAGGATGACCTGACACTGAAGAAAGCTATTGATATTTGCCGTGCAGCTGTTGCATCCCGCACCTACTCGGAGAACATAAAACCTGAAAGGGAAGAAACATACCACACTCATCAAGTCAAGCAGACGCACAACAGTGATGTTTTACAATTAAGGTCAAGGTCAAACGGTACAATGACGTCATCGCGAGGCAGATCACGAAGCGACGTACTTGACGCGGCAGCGGAGCATCGTTGGGGAGGAGGACGCGGCGCGCGCGGCGCGGGCTGGCGGACCCGCGCGCTGCTGCGGCGCCACCACGCGCGCGCCCCCTGGCGACTGGTGTTAGCCAGCGGCGCGCCGTGCCGGGGCCGAGCAAACTGTGCAGTTATTGTGGAAGTGTGCATAGAAAGTTTGAATGTCCGGCGTATGGGCAAAAGTGTGCGTGGTGTTTAAGAATGAATCATTTTTCTCGCGTTTGTGGAGTGAATTATATCGAGGACTCGGATGATAAGGTAATTTATACATTAAATAACAATAGTGACTGGAATCTTAGCTTAAATATTTGTGGAACTTGGATTAAATTTAAGTTAGACACGGGAGCCGATGTTAATGTTTTACCTTTAAAATATTTGTCAAAATTAAAAATCAGCCAGGATTGTTTACTAAAAACAAACACAAGGTTAAATGGTTACTCTGGTGCAAGCATAGATGTCGTGGGGAAAATATATTTAAGTGTTATCCATAAGCGAAAAAATTACATGCTTGAATTTAAGATAGCTGATGTTCAATCAGTACCAATATTGGGACGTTATGCCTGCACAGAATTGGACGTAGTCAGGCGTGTCATGTCTGTTCGTAGTGTTAATAGTATACCGGACCTGGTGACAGAGTTTGAGGACGTGTTTAAAGGCATAGGGTGTTTACCGGGTCAGTATAGAATTCATTTGAAGGACGATGCTATTCCTGTGGTACATGCACCTCGAAAGATTCCCTTTGCTATAAAAGAGGAAGTGAGAAAAAAGTTACATGAAATGGAAAATCAAAACATTATCGCTAAGGTCGAGGGTCCATCGGACTGGGTCAGCAGCATCACGATGGTCAAAAAACCTAACGGTGATCTGCGTATTTGCTTAGACCCTAAGGAATTAAATATGGCTATTAAACGGGAACATTTTAGATTGCCGACATTGGATGAGATTTTATCAAAACTTGCGGGAGCCAAATACTTTAGTACGTTAGATGCATCCTCGGGGTTCTGGAACATACGTTTAGATGATAAAAGCAGTTTATACTGCACATTTAATACCCCTTTTGGTAGGTATAGGTTCTTACGTCTGCCTTACGGAATTTGCTCAGCGTCGGAAGTATTTCATAGAATGATGATAGAAAATTTCGATGATATACAGGGAGTATGCATGTACATAGATGATTTATTAATATATGGAAGTAATAAAGAGGAGCACGATGACAGGTTAAGAAAAGTGTTAGAAAGATGTAGGAAAATAAATTTAAAGCTAAATATGAAAAAGTGTAAATTTGGTTTGGAAGAAATAAAATATTTGGGCCATAGAATCACAAAAAACGGACTTCTTCCCGATGACAGTCATATAACGGCTATTACTAAAATGCCTGTACCTAAAGATAAAAAAGATGTAGAACGGTTTCTAGGATTAGTTAACTATATAGGCGGTTTTATACCGAACTTGTCAGACCGCGTTTTACCCATGCGAGAATTATTAAAAAAAGAGATAGAATGGCACTGGAGTGAAAGGCATGATAAGTGTTTTCAGGATGTTAAACATTGCTTATCTAGTCGCCCTATTTTGCAGTATTTTGACGTAAATAAACCAATTGTTATATCAGTTGATGCTAGTAAGTCAGGCTTAGGAGCCTGCCTATTACAAAATAGCTTACCGGTATGCTATGCTTCTAAGGCACTAACTAAAGCTGAGCAGAGGTACGCACAGATCGAAAAGGAGTTATATGCATGTGTATTTGCGTGTGAAAAGTTTTATGCATATATTTACGGCGAAACTGATATTATTATTGAAACCGATCACAAGCCGTTGATAAGTATAATTAAAAAACCAATTACTGATGCTCCAGGCCGCTTGCAAAGAATGTTATTACGATTACAGCGTTATACATTCAAATTGATCTATAAGCCCGGCAAGCATCTTTACATTGCCGACGCCTTATCGCGTGCATACGAACCGGAGTCGGCCCTTCACTCGTGTCAGGAAAGCCTGCACGATGAGGTGTGTGCTGTGTTGCGCGATGCTGCGTCCGCGCTTACGGAATATTTTGATAATGCGCAGTTTGCGACGTTACAGAAAGCTACTGAGAATGACGTGGAATTACTACAAGTAATTAAATTTATTAAAAAGGGTTGGCCAACGGAAAAAAGCCAGTTAGATGACGTAATAAAACCGTATTGGAATTATAAAGAGAGCTTATCATTTGCTTTCGGTTTGATTTGGAAAAATGAACGGGTTGTAGTGCCAAAAATATTACGAAAGGAAATGTTAGGAAGGGTGCACATTGGACATATGGGTCTGGAAAAAACGCAAATGAGGGCTAGGGAAACAATATTTTGGCCGGGTATAAATAATGATATAATCAATATAATAAATAATTGTGAAGTGTGTCTTGCGCACAAGAGATTGAATCAAAAAGAGAAAATGCAACCTCATGAAATTCCTGACAGGCCGTGGGTTAAAGTAGGCATTGATTTGTTTCAAATAAAAGGCGTAAATTATTTAATGATAGTAGATTATTATAGTAAATTTTTCGAAGTAGTTGAATTGCATGCAACTGATTCCAGTTATGTAATTACTTGTTTGAAAAATATTTTTTGTCACCAGGGGATCCCAGTGATTGTTTTTTCTGATGGTGGGCCGCAGTTCAGCTCAAGTAGTTTTAAAGAGTTTTCTAGGCAATGGGAGTTTAAGCACGTAACTTCGTCACCTCATTACCCCCAGTCTAATGGACAAGTTGAGCGCACTATACAAACAGTTAAGAACATAATGATTAAGACTAAAGAAAAGGGATCTGACTATCGTTTAGCTATATTGGAATATTTGAATACAAGGTTATCAAATGAGTTACCTTCACCTGCCGAGCTCTTGCAAAGTAGAAAATTGAGGAGTATTTTGCCCACGTCTAATAATTTGTTAAGGCCGAAAGTTCGTCACAATGTTAGAAAAAAAATATTAAAAAGGCAGGATGAGCAAAAATTTTACTATGATCGGGGTGCTAAAAACTTAAAGGAATTAATTAAAGGTCAAAAAATTAGGTTTTATGACATACGTAATAAAAGGTGGATTCCAGGTACAATAAGTCGTGTTCTACCGAATAGATCGTATGAAGTGACCACCTTAAATGGGAAAAAATTAGTTCGGAATAGACGACACATCATAGTAGACACAGAGAATAGACAGGACACGCCTCGCTATGGATTTGAGTATGACGATATAGACTGCGACGTAGATGCACAGGCGGATCCATGTCAAGCTCAAAGTACAAACAGATATAATAGTATGTTAAATAACTATGTAACTCGTTCTGGCAGGACAGTGAGGCCTCCGGATAGGTGGGGTTTCCCGTAACTGCCAAGCCGGTGGAAGCCTTCTCGTCAAACGGAGACAGGGGTTAAAAGATTATGGATTAATACAATGTTTGAACAAATAACTATTCTTAATTTAATGGTATAATAGGTAATTAGAGTTATAGGTTGTTAATATAATTATTTTTTAAATTTTTATTATCATTAAGTTTTTATTTTATATTTTTAATTTAAAATGGTTCTGATTTTTTATTGTGAATTTACTGTATTATTGTTTTTAATTGTGTTTACTTAATCATATACATATAAATTATATATTTTTTTTCTCAATATTTAAATTATTTTTGACATGATTTCATTTGGCTATAATGATTTATTGGTTATGATTTAATTATTGTCTTAATTTTTTTTAATGTTATTTTTTTTAAACAGGGGGGAATGTTAGTATTAATGTTATTTTTATTTTTTTTAAGGGAAAGGATGTGAAGGTATTAAAATAATAAATATGACGTAGTGTGATGTCAAATGAATAAAGTCAGTACAAGCCTAACGCTCGTTTGATTCTACACGTCCTTACAATCGCATTCGGCGATAAGACCGCCCTTGTACATATTTAATCTTTGTTTTATATATTATTCTGTTTGTTATATTTTATATGGGTGCAATAAAGATTTTATCTATCTATCTATCTAAAAGTAGTAGAACTTATTATATCATCCGAGGAAGTAATAGCACCAAATAACAAAAAGGCAGCGCTGGCAGGCGCTCCAGTTCTATGCTTTTTTGCGCCGCCAACTTGCATTGCATTTGCATCGAAGGGCATAGTTGTCCGTGTAATTAGACACGTGACACACAACATCTACGTCTCGGGTAGATGGACACATGTCCCTTGCATGCGCTGAGAAGTGTTGCTCTGTTTATTGGCAAAGTTTTTCTACTTACCAAGAAGACCATCTGCTTAGTCCAAAGTCTATTATATATATATAATACAGTTGTTAAAAGTTCAAATAAGTAAAGTATGACCATCTTTAGGATGCATTTTTTTCAATAATTTTTAGACTTATTAAATAATCGTGATTATTGGGCTTGTCATTCTCACCATCTGAGCCCTCAGGGTCGCAGTCGCAGGGCAGGCACGGGTCGTCCGGCAGCACGTTGTAGTAGCCGATGAGACAGCGGTCGCAAAGCGGACCAGCTCGATTCTCCTGTTGGAGCATAACATACGAACTGAGCTTACAGACATGACGAAGGTTACACGACGGTAGGTATAAACTTTTTAATACATTTTTCAAAGTATAATTTAAAACATAACAACAGTAATGGAGATTCAGAAACATGGCGCTAGTGTCGTCGTAGCAGGCGCGCTAAGTTCCATCTTAGATTGCAGTCAAGGACTAACTTGTAATCATAAAAATTTTTTAACAAAAAATAGAACCGACTCAATACGCACTAAAAAGTAAAAAATAATTGTGTCATTTAGTTGCTTTAATTTACTTAAGCATATCTATGAAGTCGGTGCCAGCCAAGTTTAAGGAACATTTATTTTACGTAGTAAAGCAGTTTGTAGGTTCTAGGTAACGTCCTTTAAGTATAAACCTTGGCTGGCACCGACTCCTAGATATGCTTAAGTAAATTAAAGCAACTTAATGACACAATTATTTTTTACTTTTTAGTGCGTATTGAGTCGGTTCTATTTTTTGTTAAAAAATTTTATTTCTTACTTTTTAGTGATTTATCGCCACGTAACGTACTCGTACTATACTGTCATAGTATATTATACGGCACTAGTAGCCAAAAAGCTACCGATAACGAGACAAAAACTGAAATCGCTGTAAGCGTGCCTCCAAAATTCGAAGAGTTTCTTTAATTTCCCGAGGATATCATCATCAGATCCTAACATGGTGACAATGGGACCACCTTGGAAGTATGCCCTTTCTAATAAAAAAAGAATTATCAAAATCGGACAACTCTGTAAAAAGTTATGCGTGGTCATACATATAAAAAAAAAAAAAAATATACATGTCGAATTGAGAACCTCCTCCGTTTTTTTTTCGTCGGTTAAAAAAAGACTCACAGTGCAGTTGACGCACAGTATGGCGCCGGTGTCGTCGTAGGAGCAGGCGCCGCGCTCGCCGCACGAGCACTCGTCTGCGCGCTCGACGCACGTGCGGTGCGCTCGCCACACACCACCGGCGCAGCAGCGTTGACAGTGCGCGCCGCAAGTGCCGTGGATGCAAGAGCATTTAGCACTCTGCAATTTTGACATGAAACTTCTTTAGACGCAAAGTTAAGGAGTGAACGCAAATTGTCACTTCCGAGTCATTGACATTAAATTGTGTAGAATCTTAGCAACAAGTATTAGTTTAGTCGACATCAGAACAAAGGTGTACGTACGATAACTAAAATAACGAGTCCAAAACTCGTATCGGGCGTTTAAAACATCGTGCATAGAAAGATCATATCAATAAATATAAAAATGATTCGTTGTCGATAAGTTTTCAAACAAGGTACAATTAATGTACCCACTTAGTATTCCAGGATGCATGCCTACGTGTTCACAAGCCACAGATATCAGTTTTGTCATGTAGCGAATGTTTAATTTATTTGTACAAATAAATGCTAATCTGACTGACCGTCAGTGATGCACGGGTGTCAGGGCAGATAAGTCACATTATCGCCAAGTTTTACATCGGTGAAACTGCGCCATGAATCCTCCGTACGTTTACTATTCTCGCAAGACCGTTGAGTTCGGGGAACGGTCTACGATTCTCGAGACGGAGACGATCAGGGCACGAGGCCGAGGAATGACTACGCCGCGAGCGCTCGCTATAATATCGCAGGGATCTTCGCGCGGAGGAGTAGCCGGGACTAGACGGAGGTCCCCCGTTTGCGAGCGGTCTGTGACTAGTGGACGTCGGTCTTGTCTGAGCGACGAGAGCTATGAAAATATGCGTGTAGTGCAAGGGGCATCAAGCGCTGGGCCGGTGCGACAGCGATCCCCGCCGCGTTGGCGTGCGTCCAGCCCCCGTCGCCGTGCGTCCAGCCCGCGTCCACGGTCGCGCAGCCCGTGTCGCCGTGCGTCCAGCCCGCGTTCACGTTCGCCACGCGGTGGACGCTCGTACCAATACCAGCGCATGGGTGTGGTACGCCCGGTACCTAATGGGCCGGTCTATAATAATATTCAAATCAGAAATTCCAATACCTATAATTGTTATTCTGATTCTGACTAATTTCTTATAATCCGTCGATTACGTTCTGCACAAAATTATATAAAAATTGTGGTGTTATTTATGTATCTATTTTGTGCACAAGAGTTAATGTAATGAGTATTATTTGGACTGAAATGTCATTTAGTTTCGTTTTGGCGGGCTGGAGAGAGATGTGACGTTGTTGTGGGCCAAGTGTTTATAGACATTTTTCATACGCCCAGACCCCCCATGCTTGATGATGCTACTTATGGTGAAGTTATACATCTATGAATTAAAAATCCATATACATCACAATGCCCAGATATTGTAAATATTGCAATGTTTATTTCGGGCAATCTGTAATAAAATAATTGGAAAATATATGTAACTTAACAGTTGAGCTTTCAAGATGGTAAATATTTTCTGGGTGCAAACAAAAAAACTTTTTCGATTATTGCTTTTCGTAGAAAGACACAGTTTTCTGCTGCGGCTGCTTTTTTATGAGGAATCTACGTTCAAACGTTTTTTAAATAAAAAAAACAATAACAAAACACCATAAGCATTATAAACAACCCCAACCTGTACCGTTCCTGTTTCTAACTGCTAGCTTTTTTATACTGAAAATTAAAGGGGGATCGCAATCATCGGCGGTTGTAGTGTTAATGGGATTCATTCATATTAAATGTTAATGATTGAAAGTAACTATTTCCCTCTCCTTTCTCTTTCCTGTTTTGTAAAAAGACAATTTTAAATTTCAAATTATCATACTTATCTCCTTAAACTAATTCTTTTATCATTAAGATGTAGATAATCATGTATTGTATGGAATTTTTGATACTGTCTACTACAATTTTTATTATTTTTATAAACAAAACGGATTTTAAACTAACTCCAAATGTAGCTGCCTAATCAGTATTCCAGGATGCATGCCTACGAGTTCACAGGCCCCAGATTGTTGTAGCGAAGTTTAGTTTATTTATGCAAACGCCAATCGGCAAGTCATGAGTCAGTGAGGCGCGGATATCAGAGCAGATAAGTCATATCGCCACGTTCATACATTAAATATAGCCGTGTTGTGTAAACTTTCAGGGGCTATGAGCCCGCCGTACGTTTATTATTCTCGCAAGACCGTTGCGGTGGGGGAACGGTCTACGTTTTACGAGACGGAGACGCTCAGGGCACGAGGCCGAGGAGCTGCTGTGCCGCGAGCGCGTGCCATACGACAGCGAGGGTCTAGCGCGCGCGGAAGAGTAGCTAAACGCGGGACGAGTAGAGCCCCCGTTCGCGGAAGGTCTGTGGCAAGCGCAAATCGTGGACGTCGCTCGAGTTGTGAAAGCTACGAAAGCTATGAAAGTTACGAGAGTTACGAGAGCTATGAGAGTTATGAAAGCTATGAGAGTTATGGAAATATCCCGCGTACAACCGCGCGAGGAGCTAGCCGTGCGAGAAGAGCCATAGCTTCAAGAGGTGCTGTATCGGTGCGTCGTAAAGCGTCCCCGGTGCGTGCACGTGCATCCAGCTCACGTCCACGTGCGTCCAGCTCGCGTTCACGTGCGTCCAGCTCGCGTCCACGAGCGCCTCGCGGCGGACGCTCGTACTCCGGTGGGACAGTGACACAAATACAAATCAACAATATCAATAACTATAGTTCCTATTAGTTTGATTGTGACTGATTCCTTGTGACACCGGTGAAATCATATTATACGTATTCGGGAAAAGGCGCTCAATATTATTGTTAGTTAAGCGCCATCTAGTTTCGTTTTGGTGTACTGTATGAAAGCAGCGCCATCTAGGTAATGCTGGTCACTGTTTACAACGAATGTATATTTATTTTTCTTTACATTGGAGAGATAAACCAAATAATAAAAATGATATCGCTTGCAGTAAACCTTAATCAAGTTGGTACATAATAGTCTGTAAGCCGCTGATTAGATACTTGCTGATAATTCTCAGTAAATAGCAAATCGCTCTATATTTGACTCAAATTCAAAATGCGTCCTGAACTCCTGAGTGCCGAGTGTGAGTTTGTAACCGACCGACTACGTAAAAACGTTACGCAAATTTATATGGAATTTTACTAGCGCCATCTAGTTATAGCGAGAGTAAACGCTTTTTTTGCTATATAATTTGACGTTATGAGTGACTACGTTTTTACGTAGTCGCTCGGTGAAAAACTCACACTTGCCCCACTGGGCGCAAATCCGGGCTCGAGTCAGGGAATAATTCTGAGTTTTTCCCGGAGTCAGGAAGTTGGTGGTGATATACCCCGTGCCTCGGAAGCATGTCAGGCCGTCGGTCCCGGTGGCTACAATCAACATCTGATAGGGATCGTTAATAAACGAAATATTATCACCCTAAGCCCGCCAACCTGCATTGGAGCAGCGTGGGGGGTCTACGCTCTATGTCCCCTCTCTTATAAGGAGGAAGTTCTGTCCCTATAATGGGCTGTAATGATGATGATGAAGTAGACTTAGTTTACAAGCGCTAAAAATGTCATATTGGTCAGGTATTGGCTCTACCACCAGCTCGGAAGGCTTTCCGTTAGTAGTCGCCAAGAGAAACACAACAGTTTTGAGAAAGGCCAAAATTTAAAATTACTTATTTCAAGAGGGATAATGGTTAATAAGTTTTAGTTTATAATTGTAAAGGTAATTAATTTTAAATTTATATAGGTATTAAAGTTAAGTTACTTTTAAGCTTTTTTTTATTTTTTTTGTTAAAAAATATAAAAAATCTGAGTAGTTGTATTATTTTATTGTTTTCACATTTTAAAGCGTTCCCCATATTAATTAGTCCTTATTATTTCTCTTACGTACTATAACTGTACTGTATTAACTAACTGTCGTCCGCGGTCTTACCCGCGTAGATGCTGTTCCTGCGAAAGCATCGATTAGTCCGTTCTTAGTGGATGTCCACTACTCCAAATACGTAAAGTCAATTGAGTGTTACAAAGATTATATTCCTTACAAAATATATAATATCTATCTAATATCAATAGATCAATAGATCAATCGTTATCAATCAATTAACCAATCAATACATATTGTAAAATAAAGTCCCCCGCAATGTTTGTCTATCTGTCTGTTAGCGATAAACTCAAAAATTACTGAAACAATTTTCATGCGGTCTTTTTAGGGTATTTCCTGTGGATTTTTTTAGTATATAATTTATTAAGGTTTTGTGTAGTATAGGAAGTGGCGCATTACTTGGGAGCTTTAATTGAAAACTGTCTAAACCGTTTGGTATATAACAAAACAATGTATGAAAGGATTAATTCTCTTTATGAGGACTATAAAAAGTCCACGATGGCATAATATAATTATGTATTATTTAAGGATAGCTGGCTATACTCATTTATTTTTAGAAAAAAGGAGAAAATCATCTTGAAAGGTAATAAATACATTATTATTCGCAAAGTCACGGACGAAAAAAAGGAAAAAAGAAAAATTTCCATGTCTCATAGTCCAATCATCGACCGCGTGATCCCAAACCCCATGGATTAACCACTGAGCCAACGTGGCAGTTAAAATGAAACTACTTAGTTGATAATTTGTTGTATGCATAATGCATCTCACCTTATGGTCCACAGAGCAGTGGTCCGCATGTCCGTGGCAGATGCACCTGGCGGCCAGGGTCAGCTCCCGCACACTGTAGTACTGGTGCCTGGTGGATGGCTGCGCGGCGCGGAACGAAACCCTGACCCTTCTCGCTGGCACTCCTTCTGATATGCTCACGTGCATCTGGGAATGCCAGAACATAGATTAGGTAATTTTGGCTGGCTCATCTTCTTAAAACAAGTTCTTTCATTATCTCTATTCAGAGTATTCAGTACAAGTTAGCCGTTGACTGCTATCACACCTGATGGTAAGTGATGATGCAATCGTAAGGAGTAGGATGAAATCCACCCCCTTTCGGTTTCTACACGACATCGAACCAAAACGCTAAACCGTGCGTCTTTCTCGGTAGGGTGGTAACTATGCACGGCGAAGCCTCCCACCAGCTACACCTGGACCTATTTAAAAAATTTGATCGGCCCAGCCAGCTATCGAACCCAGGACCTCCGTTAAAATCCGCATAAATCCACTGCGCATACCACTGTCAACTAATATGTGATTAAAGAGAGCCACGGAGGCCTTCAAAAAATTTCACAAGCAATTATTCTGTTTTCTGAAGAGTATCTATGGTAGGCGGTGTAATTATAGGATTAACAAGTTCATTACTCTCTCTCTTTAAATGTTTTTTCTGTCGGCAAGCAATTATTCTGTTTTCTGAAGAGTATCTATGGTAGGCGGTGTAATTATAGGATTAACAAGTTCATTACAATTCGTACGTAGTCGTACTTCTACGTGTTTTTCTGTCGGCAAGCAACTATATTATCTTCTGACGAGTATCTATGGTTGGCGGTGTAATTATAGAATTAACAAGTTCATTACAATTCGTACGTAGTCGTACTTCTACATGTTTTTTCTGTCGGCAAACAACTATTCTGAAAAGTATGGTTACCGGTGTAATTATGGGGGTTAATGCCACTTCAAGTTGCAGTGGCACTTTGCAGGATGTGTTCCTTGTCTACCCTGTGAAGTTGCTGAAGTTTATAAGGTTTTTCACCTACAACCAGGTGGGTGCTAGTGCTAGTTACAATTTCCAAAAATTACATTACTTTAGTGTTTGATAAGATAAACAGTTACAAATTTGGTCGGTTGTCTTGTTTAGATAATTACTGTGGCGATTTTTGATTTCATGTTCACATAAGCTCCATGGTACTATTTATTATTGTACAATCACTAAAGATGTATTTTTATATTAAGGAGGCTTATGCTCTACTACCGTCACTCCTGGTGGAAAGCGATGAGCTAAATATTAAAGTTCGCTTGCGTAGAAGATGCCTATTCACTCTTCATAGTACATCAATAGGTTCTTGCTAGGAAACACTGACCCCGGAAGAGTATTCCACATCTCAGTTGTTCTATTTGGACTTTTTGATTAGATTTAAATAGATAACCTCTAGCGCATAGTGACTACCTACTTCTTGACGATCGTGGCGCAGCGGTATGCGCCGTGGATTTATAAGACGGAGGTCCTGGGTTCGATTGGGTCCCGGCAGGGCAGATTAAAATTTTTCTTAATTTGTCTTGGTCTGGCTGGTGGAAGGCTTTCGCCGTAGCTAGTTACCACCCTACTGACAAAGACGTATCGCTAAGCGATTTAGCGTTCTAGTACGATGTCGTGTAGAAACTGAAAGGTGTGTGGATTTTCGTCCCACTCCTAACAAGTTAGCCCGCTTCCATCTTAGATTGCATCATCACATCAGGTGTGATAGCAGTCAAAGGCCAATTTGTAGTCGATAAATAAAAAACTTATAGCAGATTTTGCCGAAAAGAGCCAATAAGTTACTCATCAATTTGCTCTATATGGCGAAAATTACATAAAAATAATGTTACGATTTATAATAAATGATCAAACGAACTTCCTGAAGTGAAGTTCGTTACCAAGTAGTCCTATTACAGGCAATCTCGCACGAGTTCAGAGATGTATATATATATATATATATATTTTTTTTTTTTACAACCTGCTTTACCTCACTTGCAACTGTTTCATTCCTTTGTCGTTGCGTGGCAACGAGCGCACACACCTATTAAAAAATGGCGAAACGTAGTGCACAACAGAAGTTGGAAAAATATAATTTACAGTTTAATTATCCTGTTGTTAAAGAAAACAATACCGATTGTTAATTCTAACAGAGTTAGTTTAAAAACATGTATAAAAGATTACTGATACAGTTAAAGCTCAGGAATAAAAAAGTTGTGAGAGTATGACTCATAACTTATTATTGTAAATATGAGTCACTTGCTGTAAGCCTGACGATATCATCACTGAAATTGATAACGAAGGCTTAATCAATGCATTTCTCCAATGACTCACAGTCAGTCATGACTAATACAGTAACAAAAAGAATTTTAAAATAACTTTAAATAGTAAAAAATCAAAATTTTTTTCTATGTAAGAATATAAGTAATAGGTAGGTAGTTAGGTACCCATTTGCCTATCTTACCTAACGTAGTAGAAAATAATCGAAAGATGCCTTTCGAAATGAAAGCATGCAGACGAGCGCCTACAGTAAATAAATAGTTTTATTTCAAACTAAAAAGTTTTCTCTTCTTAACAGGCGATTTTAAACTAATATCAAACAAATAAACCTTATTTTGTAACCGACCAAAAAAAACGGAGGAGGTTCTCAATAAAAAAAATATCGACACGTATATATTTTTTTTATGTATGACCACGCATAACTTTTTACAGAGTTGTCCGATTTTGATAATTCTTTTTTTTATTCGAAAGGGCACACTTCCAAGGTGGTCCCATTGTCATCATGTTCGGATCTGATGATGATATCCTGGGGAAATTGAAGGAACTCGGTACAGCGATTTCGGTTTTTGTCTCGGTATCGGTAGTTTTTTGGCTACTAGTGTCGTATAATATACTATGATAGTATAGTACGAGTACGTTACGTGGCGATAAATCACTAAAAATTAAGAAATAAAAATTTTTAACAAAAAATAGAACCGACTCAAAACGCGCTAAAAAGTAAGCCAAGTTTAAGAAACATTTATTTTACGTAGTAAAGCAGTTTGTGGGTTCTAAGTAACGTCCTTAAAGTAGAAAACTTGGCTGGCACCGACTTCATAGATATGCTTAAGTAAATTAAAGCAACTAAATGACACAGTTATTTTTTACTTTTTAGTGCGTTTTGAGTCTGTTCTATTTTTTGTTATTTTATTTACTCATTAGGAGCATTGTAGTCAAGGGCTAACTTGCACATTGACTGCAATCACACCTAAAGCTGATGATGCAATGAAGAATGACGCATACACAGATTTCTACATGACATCGTATCGCAAGCTTAAGTCGCTTGGTGGTACGTCTTTGTCGTTATGGTGGTAACTAGTCACAGCTGAAGCCTCCCACCAGACAGAGAGATAAATGTAATTGTTCGTCCACATTTTTCTTTTATCTCAGTACCATCAAATTGATCTACAGCTAACCCATGTAGATTCAGACTAAAATGTAAAATAGTTATCAAATAATAATATAATGTAAATTAACTTATGCTGATGTAGATCTGGCAGCTTATAATTATGTAACCTACTTAATGTAATGTAAATGAACTGAATGAAAAAAAACAATTTTTATTTTTTACTATTTATTTAACAAATAATATATTGAACTTATTTCTACTTTAATTTTTATTCATCACCTACCTCCCCATTTTCCAAAGGTCGTGGACTGGTGAACTGGGTGGAACAGGACGGCTTCTCTGCTCTACTGGTCCTCTTCACCCCTCTGGCTTTCCGTCGTCGTCTCTCTGGCCTGAGGTCCCACAGCTTTCGGCAGTGGTCCCGATCACCGAACGCTCTCACCATGCGCCAGTCATCACCGTTGTCAGTTGATGACACCTCCAGGGACCACGCCAGAGGGCGCGGTGACGGTCCAGACTTGATAATGACGTGGAGGAGCTCCATTTTCTGAAATGATTATTAAATTTTGAGTTACTTTTGAATAAATATGGCAGTTTTATTCGTTGCATTGTTTATTAGCGTGCAGTGTTTTAAACAATTGATAAGATATTCCCGTTTAATTTCTTATGATTATTATTTTCTAAGTATATTTCTAAATAGTTAATTATTTAAATGTATGTGTATGAAGGATCGTTAAAAGATAAATCTGCACGTTGAAAGTTTTTAACGGGGTGGGTTTGTGTGATAGTCCCAAACACGGTTTGTGTGAAAAATGGTTTATTCCGAGTCTTTGATCTGTCCAGAATTTCACAGGTCTAATTTATCTATGTTATTTTAACACACATTACAAATAAAAGAAACTAAATTTAGGATACAAAATTACAAAATTAAACTGGGAAAACTTTCTGACAATCAAAACTAATAACTAATATTATATCAAAACAAAACTAAGAATGGCGGCCATGTCACCGCATCTCACCGCCAAATTATTTCAACCAATCACGACATTTCGCCAGAGCGTGCGCGTGCAGTGGCGCGAAATATGAAAAGGTTATATAATTATAATTTATCGGTACCGTTGAGGCAGCCTCCTAACCCTAGGTACCCTAGTGATTGCTACATCCTCCCCCTCTAGACCATGGTCACGCCCACGTGCATGGTCTAGCACTGGAGTGCGCTGCACTGGACGTCCCTTACCACGTTTAGGAAAAATTGGTTGCAAATTATCTTTTTTTTTGACTCTGAAAACCTGTAAGTTCACACATGTGAAACTTTCCCAAAACTTCATCCTTATTTTCTGGTGCAGCTATTCTATAGGTTGTAGGACTGGGCTTGTCAACAATCACATATGGTCCATCCCTCTTGGGAACAAATTTTCTAGTGAAACCTTTTGCAGCATTACTTAGGTTGTGTGTCTTAACAAGGACCATATCTCCTACATTAAATGAAGCTGAACGACGTTTTTCATCAGCGTCATCTTTTTTATCATCTTGATGACGTTCTACCCGTTCTCTTATTTCTTCAAATTTTATGATAAAATCCTTAAGGTACGGCGTAATTTGAGGAATAAAATTTTCTTTTGAAAGTATGCTCCTTAAATCTCGATTTGCTTCAAACGGTGTTCTCATTTCCCGAGCAAACATTAAATATGCTGGAGTGCATCCTGTTGAGCTGCATTTAGAACTATTCATAGCAAACCTAACTTGAGGCAGGTATGTTGGCCAAGTCTTATGGCTATTCTTCACTAATATGGATAATTGAAGTTTCAAATCTCTATTCTTTCTCTCTGCAGGATTTGCCTCTGGGTGATATAAAGGAATTAAATTTTGTTGTATACCAAGCAAGTACATGCATTGTTGCATGACATTAGCTACAAATTGAACCCCATTATCAGATATGACACGTCGAGGGAGACCATAACGAAGAAAATATTCTTCAATAAGGATTTTAGCGCAATTGCTTGACGTTGCTTCCTTCAAGGCATATAACTCAACCCATCTTGTGGCAGTGTCCTCTACAAGCAGAATCCATTTTTCAGAATTTTCCCCTTCAGGTAGCGGTCCAAAAAGATCAATAGCTATAACCTCATTTCGTTGATTTAATACTGGTGTTTGAATAAGTCCAGCAGGTTTCTCATTAGACGCTTTATACCGCTGACAAACACTGCAACATTTAATGTAATTGGCAATTTTCTTTCGCATTCCTGGGAAGAAGTATTTATGTGTAATCTTTTGATATGTGCGTTCATAACCAGGATGACCAGCGATAGGGTCGTCATGACATTCTTTTAGGATCTCTTCTTGCAGATCCACTGGAATAACTAATTGTGGCTCTTCATTATCTATATCTGGATTATAACGATAAAGTACACCTCTTTCTAGCATGTACCCTCTTTCCGTCCATCTGTGAGCAGCAACATCATCGTCACCTTCTAATTCTTTTATGATCTTATCAACCTCAGGATCGCTTTTCTGTTTCATTCGCAATTCGGATGGACTTCGTACAGGTAAATCTATCATAACCGTGCATATACCACAAGATTCACGAGTTTTCTCCGTGCATGAAGGGCGACTTAGCGCATCTGCTACGACATTGGCTTTGCCTGGAGTGTATTCAAAGTGAAGATCATATGATTGGATTTTCAAAGCCCATCGTGCAAGGCGTCCTGATGGAGATTTCAAAGTTAAAAGCCACTTAAGTGGTTGGTGATCACTCCCAATTGTAACAGGATGACCCTCTATATAACCACGAAAATGATCTAATGCCCACACAACAGCTAAAGCCTCTCTTTCTGTTGTTGTATAATTTCTTTCAGCTGCATTAAGCAATCTACTGGCATATTCAATAGGTCGTTCTTCATTCTTCTCCCCCTGAAGAAGAACTGCTCCCAAGGCATAGTTACTGGCATCTGTCCTTAAAATAAAACCTTTCGAATAATCTGCTTGAACCAGAATAGGCGCAGATGTTAAAAGTTTCTTCAAATTTTCAAAAGCATTCATTTGCTCCTCTCCCCATTGCCATGTTTGATTCTTCCTAGTCAGCCTCGTTAGAGGCTCTGATATTTTTGCAAAACCAGGAATAAATTTTCTGAACCATGAACATGTTTGTACAAAAGTCCTCAGGTGTTTCAGTGACTTGGGAGGTTTCATCTTTGAAACAGCACTCACCTTCTCATCATCTGGTAACACACCATTGGGTGTAATGACATGACCCAAATACTTCACAGATTGGCAGGCAAAAACACATTTCTCTCGGTTTGCACGTAGGTTAAATTTCTGAAGTTGCATAAAGACAGCCCGTAGATCTTCTACATGGCTTGCAAAATCCTTAGAGATTACCAGAAGATCATCCAAATAGGCAAGAACGGTGACGTCTTTTAATGCTGAACTAGAACGAAATTTATCAATTAACCTCTGAAAATTTGCTGGAGCATTTTTCAAGCCAAAAGGCATTCTCTTGAAGCGAAATGTGCCAGAATATAAAACGAAAGCTGTTTTGTCTTTATCCTTGTCAGCAACAGGAATCTGCCAATATCCAGATCTTAAATCCAAAGTACTCATTATACAACCTGTCTTAGTAGCTTGTAGTAGTTCATCAATTCGAGGCATTGGATAAGTATCACTTTTTGTTACTGAATTAATGCGACGATAATCTACACAGAAACGATAAGTGCCATCTCGCTTAGGCACTAGCAAGGCTGGAGCTCCCCAAGCTGATTCACATTCTTCTACTATATCTTGTGATAGCATTTTGTCAAGCTCAGCTTGCATAATTTCCTTGCGAGCTGGGGTCAAACGGTATGGTGGTACCGCAATTGGTGGATGATCCCCAGTATCAATATGATGCACAGCAAATGGTGTTGGCTCACCAGTCATCTTGAAAATATTATCAAAATCCACCAAAAGTTGGGAAAGCTCATCATGTTCTGATTGCTTAAGACTCACCCCCTCATCAGCACGAAGCACGTCCAATGCAGCACAGGGTGTGCGAGGCGAAACTGATTCAAAAAGCATATCATACTTGTTATTTACATCATCTGTAAAATACCAATAAGATTTTCCAAAGTCAAGAACTAATTGAGCTTGAGTTATAAAATCAATACCTAACAAAGTTTCATTATCTTGAGCATCAGGTAAAATAATAAATTCTATAGCAAAAATTCTTTCAAACAATTTCACCTCTAACATGGTTAATAAAACATCCATAACCCGAGCATAACCATCTGCAAGTTTAACAGTTCTCGTAGATGGTGTTAGAGGATGACCCTTTTCTTTTAAGAAAGAATATAGAGATTGACCTGCAATACAACCTTTTGACCCTGTATCAATTAAAGCGGTTCCTAGTTCACCTAAAATTTGAATATATAATTTTGGACGGCAATAAGGCTTAGGAGGCTCCCCCTTAACAAAACTTGTAAATACACATAGTTCAGGAAACTCCCCCTTAATTAAACTAGTTTGTGAAACTTGTTTACAAAATTCCTTTTTAACAAAATTACTTTGAGAAAATTGTTTACAAAATTCCCCCTTAACAAAATTACTTTGTGAACAATGATTAGGAAACTCAACCTTAACTAAATTAGGATTAGATATGGGTTTACAACAAAATGAGTAGTCACAGAACTTAGAGATAGATGGCTTACAGTCATTACCCTCTGTTAAAGGTTTATAAGCTAGCACTTCACTAGAACACAAGTTCAACGCACAAAATGCAGTATTATTACATTTAGGACAATTGCTTCTAATTACATCCTTAGCACCACAACCATAGCATGTAATAGGTGACTTTGGGGACAGAACTGGAACCTCGGACTTCGTCTCTTTGGCCTGAAGCTTTTTACAATTTACTTTTAAATGACCCCATCTCTTACAGTATGCACAGGACACCTTCGCTGATGAAGACGCAGTACTTCCAGGAGTCTTTGTAATATCCAGTGGATTAACGTTACTTTTTTTAATAGGTTGTACTTCCAAACTGTTTTGTATTAATGACTCTTCCACACTTCTAGCCTTCTTTAGTAACTCTTCAAAGGTATTGAAACTGTCCCGATCCACCCTTTTCCTAATGCGCTGATCTAGAAGGCCATAAACCATGTCTAGTTCCACTTTCTCATTTAGGTCATTCTTAGGTAACTTAGCCAATAGGCATCTAGCTTTTGATATAAATAAGTCAGTATTTTCCTCACCTTGTACCATTGAAAAAAGATCCTTATAAATTCTGAATGGAGGACGACGCTCGCCGAAAGCGTACCTTAACTTAACAACGGCATCCTTCCACGATGCGACGGAGTCTCTCAAACCAATCCACCAAGTACTAGCGGAACCTGTTAGGAGCATCGACATACCCCTGACAGCATTTTCGTCTGTGATTCCAAGACACGTTTTATACACTTCCACGGCGTCAATAAATCCTTCAACCTCTTCGTCCTGCGCGCCAGAGAACCTAGCTGTACACCTTGAGAAGTTTGCGGGTGTGGCACTCTGCGTAGACGACGCGTTGTCAAAGGACGGCGTGGATGTTCGAAACTCTTGTAGCATCCGTGTACAAAAGTCAGCTTGTGATTGCTGGAGGGTTTGAAGCAGCAGCTGCAGTTGACTCTGCCCAATAGTAATGGATGTGTCACTCGACACCTCAGTTTCGGCAGCATCATCGCGGGCCCGTCGGCCGCGCGATGTTGATCTTGACGTCGGCATTCTTGAACCACTTTCAACACGTTGGGCGCCAATTTAACGGGGTGGGTTTGTGTGATAGTCCCAAACACGGTTTGTGTGAAAAATGGTTTATTCCGAGTCTTTGATCTGTCCAGAATTTCACAGGTCTAATTTATCTATGTTATTTTAACACACATTACAAATAAAAGAAACTAAATTTAGGATACAAAATTACAAAATTAAACTGGGAAAACTTTCTGACAATCAAAACTAATAACTAATATTATATCAAAACCTGATACCTATCCTAAATGGTACAATAAATCTCTTATAAAAATTATTCGAGAAAAATCAAAGATTCATGCTCGCTGGAAAAAATACCAAGATCCTTTAGATTATTTGGAATTCTCTCGATTAAGGAGGAGAGAACGAATTGTAGAATCTGAATGTTATTCCAAATACATTGAGATTAATGAGGAATGCTTAAAAAAGGACCCTAAGCATTTTTGGTCCTTCACTAAATCTAAGCGTAATACCACAAACTTGCCTAGAAGATTGAAATACAATAACGCTGAATCTATCACTAACAAAGACCACGCAGAAGCATTTAATAAGTTTTTCTACAATGTGTTCTCTCATCCATTGATTGAGTATCCAGTATTAGCACTCAAACATCCAGTTAACCCATCAAATTCTCATGTTCATTCACTTTCGGTTGTCGATAATGATATAAGTACACTCATTAATAAGTTAGACACTTCCAAGAGTTCCGGAAGTGATAAAATAACGCCCTACTTTATAAGTCATGCACGTAGATCTTTATTAGTACCTTTAAAAATAATTTTTAATAGATCGATTAAGGAAGGATGTTTTCCTTCTAAATGGAAAGAAGCACATATTGTGCCGATACACAAAAAGGGTCCTAAACATCGTATTGAAAATTATCGTCCCGTTTCGATCTTAAATATATTTGGTAAAATGTTAGAAAAAATTGTTTACAATTCATTATACCCTATTCTGATAAGTGCGATCCCACCAGAACAACACGGCTTTATTAAGGGTCGGTCAACCTTATCCAATCTAACAACTTTCACCGAAGATATATTGGTTTCCATGGATAAAGGTGTGCAAGTGGATGTAATCTACACAGATTTTGAAAAAGCATTTGATCGAGTCGATCACAGGATCCTTTTAAACAAACTTGAATATCTGGGTATTCATGGAGACCTTCTAAGATGGGTAAAATCCTACTTATCAAACCGCTCACAGGCTGTTGTTGTTGGTGGCTCTAGATCCGATTTCTGTGTAGTCCCGTCTGGTGTACCACAGGGATCTCATTTAGGGCCCTTATTCTATAACATATATTTGTACGACATATACGGTTGTTTTTTTAAGTCAAAATACCTAATGTACGCTGATGATACCAAAATTTATCTAGAGATTAAAAATATAAACGATTGTTTAAATTTACAACAAGACCTGAACCGACTCTCAGACTATTATAAAGACAATAGGATAAATGTTAATATTGATAAATGTCAGCACATTAGTTTTACTAGAAACAAAAAAGTAATTGATTTTAACTACAGCATCGACGGAAAGATAATTAATAAAGTAGATAAAACGCGTGATTTGGGAGTGATACTCGACGATAGCATGACTTTCAATGAACATATTGACCAAATTACTAATAAGGCATACTCAATGTTAGGATTCGTTCTACGTACATGCAAGCCATTTAAAAACATCAGTACACTTAAAACGATTTATTCTGCTTACGTCCGAAGCAATTTAGAGTATTGCAGTAGCATTTGGTCCCCTTACTATATAAAACCTCGAGAAGACATTGAAAGGATTCAACGTAAATTTATTAAACATTTAAACTATCGTTATCATGTTGTCTCCTTTAATTATGAGGACAATTGCAAACGCTACGAGTTACAAACTTTAGGACAAAGGCGACAAATAGCTGATATGTTACTATTATACGACATAATAAATGGTAAGCTGGATAGTCCTCTATTACTATCGAAAGTCAATGTTATCGCACCTCCCATACGATCCCGTCGAAGATCTTTACCCTTGTTCCAAGTGCCACACAAGAGAAAAAACTACACCAAAAACTCCGTCATAACCAGAATAACACGGGAGTACAATTCACACTACACATATATTGATTTGTTCCGGTATTCAAAAAGTGTTTTTAAGAGACATCTTGCAGTATTTCATAAGCTTCAGAACTAGTCACCAAAACATACTATAGACACATTCATACACGCACACACATATTTGCACGCACACACATATACACGAACACACATACACACACGCACTTACACACACGTACTCACGCACACACATACACGCACAAGTTTTATTGTGAATTTGATTGTTTTTTCCAGTTTGTAGTTATTTATTGTTTTTTTTTTATTTACGAAAAATCTGTTATTGGCCTAATTTTAAGAAAAATATCTTGATTATTTTGTATTATTGGTTACGCTGTTGATTTTTCTGATTAATAAATAAATAAAATAAATAAAACAAAACTAAGAATGGCGGCCATGTCACCGCATCTCACCGCCAAATTATTTCAACCAATCACGACATTTCGCCAGAGCGTGCGCGTGCAGTGGCGCGAAATATGAAAAGGTTATATAATTATAATTTATCGGTACCGTTGAGGCAGCCTCCTAACCCTAGGTACCCTAGTGATTGCTACAAGTTTTATAATATTGGCATAGTTGCCAACTTTTTAATCGACGAAAAAAAACGGAGGAGGTTCTCAAATTGACCACGCACAACTTTTTACAGAGTTGTCCGATTTTGATAATTCTTTTTTTATTAGAAAGGGCACACTTCCAAGGTGGTCCTATTGTCATCATGTTAGGATCTGATGATGATATCCTGGGGATATTGAAGGAACTCTTCAAATTTTGGAGAATCGGTAGCTTTTTGGCTACTAGTGTTGTCTAATATACTATGAGAGTATAGTACGAGTACGTTACGTGGCGATAAATCACTAAAAAGTAGAGAAATAAAAATTTTTAACAAAAAATAGAACCGACTTCATAGATATGCTTAAGTAAATTAAAGCAACTAAATGACACAGTTATTTTTTACTTTTTAATGCGTTTTGAGTCGGTTCTATTTTTTGTTATTCAACAATAAAGTTGTTAACGAAGTTTGAGGTTTCGGGTCATGGTATTCTGGGTTCCATTCCCGGGTCGAGCTGTGAAAAAATAAGCTTGAAACTCTAAGTAGCAGTCATGAATTGCAAGTTGGTGCTGTTACTTGTTAAGCCTCCGATACAAGTACTGGCTCAGATTGAGCTATTTTCTTTTAAGAATAAAAAGAAGCAGTCAGGAATTGAGAGTTGGTGGTGTGGCCTCTCTGATTATATCCCTAGTGTTTATAATTATAAATAAAGGCACCTAAGAATGGCGGCTTTTTGTCACCCTAGCATCTACCCTAAAAAAACGGATTGCATGTTTGTACAAGGTTTTCATAATATCTTTGAAACAGCATGCGCATGCCAACTTGGCAGGCAAAAACACATTTCTCTCGGTTTGCACGTAGGTTAAATTTCTGAAGTTGCATAAAGACAGCCCGTAGATCTTCTACATGGCTTGCAAAATCCTTAGAGATTACCAGAAGATCATCCAAATAGGCAAGAACGGTGACGTCTTTTAATGCTGAACTAGAACGAAATTTATCAATTAACCTCTGAAAATTTGCTGGAGCATTTTTCAAGCCAAAAGGCATTCTCTTGAAGCGAAATGTGCCAGAATATAAAACGAAAGCTGTTTTGTCTTTATCCTTGTCAGCAACAGGAATCTGCCAATATCCAGATCTTAAATCCAAAGTACTCATTATACAACCTGTCTTAGTAGCTTGTAGTAGTTCATCAATTCGAGGCATTGGATAAGTATCACTTTTTGTTACTGAATTAATGCGACGATAATCTACACAGAAACGATAAGTGCCATCTCGCTTAGGCACTAGCAAGGCTGGAGCTCCCCAAGCTGATTCACATTCTTCTACTATATCTTGTGATAGCATTTTGTCAAGCTCAGCTTGCATAATTTCCTTGCGAGCTGGGGTCAAACGGTATGGTGGTACCGCAATTGGTGGATGATCCCCAGTATCAATATGATGCACAGCAAATGGTGTTGGCTCACCAGTCATCTTGAAAATATTATCAAAATCCACCAAAAGTTGGGAAAGCTCATCATGTTCTGATTGCTTAAGACTCACCCCCTCATCAGCACGAAGCACGTCCAATGCAGCACAGGGTGTGCGAGGCGAAACTGATTCAAAAAGCATATCATACTTGTTATTTACATCATCTGTAAAATACCAATAAGATTTTCCAAAGTCAAGAACTAATTGAGCTTGAGTTATAAAATCAATACCTAACAAAGTTTCATTATCTTGAGCATCAGGTAAAATAATAAATTCTATAGCAAAAATTCTTTCAAACAATTTCACCTCTAACATGGTTAATAAAACATCCATAACCCGAGCATAACCATCTGCAAGTTTAACAGTTCTCGTAGATGGTGTTAGAGGATGACCCTTTTCTTTTAAGAAAGAATATAGAGATTGACCTGCAATACAACCTTTTGACCCTGTATCAATTAAAGCGGTTCCTAGTTCACCTAAAATTTGAATATATAATTTTGGACGGCAATAAGGCTTAGGAGGCTCCCCCTTAACAAAACTTGTAAATACACATAGTTCAGGAAACTCCCCCTTAATTAAACTAGTTTGTGAAACTTGTTTACAAAATTCCTTTTTAACAAAATTACTTTGAGAAAATTGTTTACAAAATTCCCCCTTAACAAAATTACTTTGTGAACAATGATTAGGAAACTCAACCTTAACTAAATTAGGATTAGATATGGGTTTACAACAAAATGAGTAGTCACAGAACTTAGAGATAGATGGCTTACAGTCATTACCCTCTGTTAAAGGTTTATAAGCTAGCACTTCACTAGAACACAAGTTCAACGCACAAAATGCAGTATTATTACATTTAGGACAATTGCTTCTAATTACATCCTTAGCACCACAACCATAGCATGTAATAGGTGACTTTGGGGACAGAACTGGAACCTCGGACTTCGTCTCTTTGGCCTGAAGCTTTTTACAATTTACTTTTAAATGACCCCATCTCTTACAGTATGCACAGGACACCTTCGCTGATGAAGACGCAGTACTTCCAGGAGTCTTTGTAATATCCAGTGGATTAACGTTACTTTTTTTAATAGGTTGTACTTCCAAACTGTTTTGTATTAATGACTCTTCCACACTTCTAGCCTTCTTTAGTAACTCTTCAAAGGTATTGAAACTGTCCCGATCCACCCTTTTCCTAATGCGCTGATCTAGAAGGCCATAAACCATGTCTAGTTCCACTTTCTCATTTAGGTCATTCTTAGGTAACTTAGCCAATAGGCATCTAGCTTTTGATATAAATAAGTCAGTATTTTCCTCACCTTGTACCATTGAAAAAAGATCCTTATAAATTCTGAATGGAGGACGACGCTCGCCGAAAGCGTACCTTAACTTAACAACGGCATCCTTCCACGATGCGACGGAGTCTCTCAAACCAATCCACCAAGTACTAGCGGAACCTGTTAGGAGCATCGACATACCCCTGACAGCATTTTCGTCTGTGATTCCAAGACACGTTTTATACACTTCCACGGCGTCAATAAATCCTTCAACCTCTTCGTCCTGCGCGCCAGAGAACCTAGCTGTACACCTTGAGAAGTTTGCGGGTGTGGCACTCTGCGTAGACGACGCGTTGTCAAAGGACGGCGTGGATGTTCGAAACTCTTGTAGCATCCGTGTACAAAAGTCAGCTTGTGATTGCTGGAGGGTTTGAAGCAGCAGCTGCAGTTGACTCTGCCCAATAGTAATGGATGTGTCACTCGACACCTCAGTTTCGGCAGCATCATCGCGGGCCCGTCGGCCGCGCGATGTTGATCTTGACGTCGGCATTCTTGAACCACTTTCAACACGTTGGGCGCCAATTTAACGGGGTGGGTTTGTGTGATAGTCCCAAACACGGTTTGTGTGAAAAATGGTTTATTCCGAGTCTTTGATCTGTCCAGAATTTCACAGGTCTAATTTATCTATGTTATTTTAACACACATTACAAATAAAAGAAACTAAATTTAGGATACAAAATTACAAAATTAAACTGGGAAAACTTTCTGACAATCAAAACTAATAACTAATATTATATCAAAACCTGATACCTATCCTAAATGGTACAATAAATCTCTTATAAAAATTATTCGAGAAAAATCAAAGATTCATGCTCGCTGGAAAAAATACCAAGATCCTTTAGATTATTTGGAATTCTCTCGATTAAGGAGGAGAGAACGAATTGTAGAATCTGAATGTTATTCCAAATACATTGAGATTAATGAGGAATGCTTAAAAAAGGACCCTAAGCATTTTTGGTCCTTCACTAAATCTAAGCGTAATACCACAAACTTGCCTAGAAGATTGAAATACAATAACGCTGAATCTATCACTAACAAAGACCACGCAGAAGCATTTAATAAGTTTTTCTACAATGTGTTCTCTCATCCATTGATTGAGTATCCAGTATTAGCACTCAAACATCCAGTTAACCCATCAAATTCTCATGTTCATTCACTTTCGGTTGTCGATAATGATATAAGTACACTCATTAATAAGTTAGACACTTCCAAGAGTTCCGGAAGTGATAAAATAACGCCCTACTTTATAAGTCATGCACGTAGATCTTTATTAGTACCTTTAAAAATAATTTTTAATAGATCGATTAAGGAAGGATGTTTTCCTTCTAAATGGAAAGAAGCACATATTGTGCCGATACACAAAAAGGGTCCTAAACATCGTATTGAAAATTATCGTCCCGTTTCGATCTTAAATATATTTGGTAAAATGTTAGAAAAAATTGTTTACAATTCATTATACCCTATTCTGATAAGTGCGATCCCACCAGAACAACACGGCTTTATTAAGGGTCGGTCAACCTTATCCAATCTAACAACTTTCACCGAAGATATATTGGTTTCCATGGATAAAGGTGTGCAAGTGGATGTAATCTACACAGATTTTGAAAAAGCATTTGATCGAGTCGATCACAGGATCCTTTTAAACAAACTTGAATATCTGGGTATTCATGGAGACCTTCTAAGATGGGTAAAATCCTACTTATCAAACCGCTCACAGGCTGTTGTTGTTGGTGGCTCTAGATCCGATTTCTGTGTAGTCCCGTCTGGTGTACCACAGGGATCTCATTTAGGGCCCTTATTCTATAACATATATTTGTACGACATATACGGTTGTTTTTTTAAGTCAAAATACCTAATGTACGCTGATGATACCAAAATTTATCTAGAGATTAAAAATATAAACGATTGTTTAAATTTACAACAAGACCTGAACCGACTCTCAGACTATTATAAAGACAATAGGATAAATGTTAATATTGATAAATGTCAGCACATTAGTTTTACTAGAAACAAAAAAGTAATTGATTTTAACTACAGCATCGACGGAAAGATAATTAATAAAGTAGATAAAACGCGTGATTTGGGAGTGATACTCGACGATAGCATGACTTTCAATGAACATATTGACCAAATTACTAATAAGGCATACTCAATGTTAGGATTCGTTCTACGTACATGCAAGCCATTTAAAAACATCAGTACACTTAAAACGATTTATTCTGCTTACGTCCGAAGCAATTTAGAGTATTGCAGTAGCATTTGGTCCCCTTACTATATAAAACCTCGAGAAGACATTGAAAGGATTCAACGTAAATTTATTAAACATTTAAACTATCGTTATCATGTTGTCTCCTTTAATTATGAGGACAATTGCAAACGCTACGAGTTACAAACTTTAGGACAAAGGCGACAAATAGCTGATATGTTACTATTATACGACATAATAAATGGTAAGCTGGATAGTCCTCTATTACTATCGAAAGTCAATGTTATCGCACCTCCCATACGATCCCGTCGAAGATCTTTACCCTTGTTCCAAGTGCCACACAAGAGAAAAAACTACACCAAAAACTCCGTCATAACCAGAATAACACGGGAGTACAATTCACACTACACATATATTGATTTGTTCCGGTATTCAAAAAGTGTTTTTAAGAGACATCTTGCAGTATTTCATAAGCTTCAGAACTAGTCACCAAAACATACTATAGACACATTCATACACGCACACACATATTTGCACGCACACACATATACACGAACACACATACACACACGCACTTACACACACGTACTCACGCACACACATACACGCACAAGTTTTATTGTGAATTTGATTGTTTTTTCCAGTTTGTAGTTATTTATTGTTTTTTTTTTATTTACGAAAAATCTGTTATTGGCCTAATTTTAAGAAAAATATCTTGATTATTTTGTATTATTGGTTACGCTGTTGATTTTTCTGATTAATAAATAAATAAAATAAATAAAACAAAACTAAGAATGGCGGCCATGTCACCGCATCTCACCGCCAAATTATTTCAACCAATCACGACATTTCGCCAGAGCGTGCGCGTGCAGTGGCGCGAAATATGAAAAGGTTATATAATTATAATTTATCGGTACCGTTGAGGCAGCCTCCTAACCCTAGGTACCCTAGTGATTGCTACAAGTTTTATAATATTGGCATAGTTGCCAACTTTTTAATCGACGAAAAAAAACGGAGGAGGTTCTCAAATTGACCACGCACAACTTTTTACAGAGTTGTCCGATTTTGATAATTCTTTTTTTATTAGAAAGGGCACACTTCCAAGGTGGTCCTATTGTCATCATGTTAGGATCTGATGATGATATCCTGGGGATATTGAAGGAACTCTTCAAATTTTGGAGAATCGGTAGCTTTTTGGCTACTAGTGTTGTCTAATATACTATGAGAGTATAGTACGAGTACGTTACGTGGCGATAAATCACTAAAAAGTAGAGAAATAAAAATTTTTAACAAAAAATAGAACCGACTTCATAGATATGCTTAAGTAAATTAAAGCAACTAAATGACACAGTTATTTTTTACTTTTTAATGCGTTTTGAGTCGGTTCTATTTTTTGTTATTCAACAATAAAGTTGTTAACGAAGTTTAAGGTTTCGGGTCATGGTATTCTGGGTTTCATTCCCGAGTCGCGCTATCAAAAATTAAGCTTGATAATCTAAGTAGGTAGCAGTCATGAATTGGAAGTTGGTGCTATTACTTGTTTAGCCTCCGATACAAGTACTGGCTCAGATTAAGCTATTTTATTTTAAGAATAAAAAAATTTAATAGCAGTCAGGAATTGAGAGTTGGTGGTGTTACACGCCGTGCCATGTTAACCTTCCGGTCTCGGTCACTATCAACATATCTCATACTCATCCTTAATGAATAAAAAACATTATCACCATACATACATTAGAGTAGCGTGGCGGGACTGAGCTCTATAATACCCTCACCTACAAAGAGGAGGGCTGGTCCTGCAGTAGGCCCTTAATGGGCTGATAAATTTGCAATAATGAAAGTACTCATAATCTTTTCCTGCACACTTAATGCTCGCGTGACTTTTCGAACCTTATATGTTGTTGTCGATAAAATTAATACGGACGTGTTCCATATTAATTAAATATCACTTTTTGTTGTGAACAAACAAAACGATAAATAATAAATAGACTGATAAATATCGACGGATAATATCTATTATCAGTATTTTAGTACAAGGCAACCTAAATGCAGAAAATGGACATAATTTGCATCGTGTAGATTATCAAAATCCTTTTCAGATAACACAAAATCAAAACCGCCTTGTTGTTTCAATGGTTAGTCCTAGATCACAGTATCGTAGGTTCGAATTGAGCTTTTTATGAGAGCAATTATGGGGGAATGATAATTATGACCCCTAGAGGAGCACAGTGTAAGAGTGCAATGGAAGCACCCGCGCGTTCCCTGAGGTCCCGGTGTCTCTAAAGTTGTACTGAGGGCGGCCACCGAGGGGGTTTTCGTAGTAAAGTTCCAGATAAAAAGACGTATGGCACTCGGAGACTGCCGCGGTAAAGCTATTGCATAGCTTTTTTTATCAACTTATGTTTATCTACCGACGTCATCGGGACCGTGGCCCGTAACGCGCTCTAAGTGCCCGGATTGCCAGAGAGACGCGGGTTCGAATCCCGTCGGTTCCGCAATTTTTTTTTTAACGTAATATTGCAAAAAATCATTAATTAAAAAAAATTACTTTTTGAAATATCACGCTAGAAAAAAAAAATTTCGGAACGGACAGTAATCGAACCCGTGTTCAATCCGGGCACTTAGAGCGCCTTACCGCTAAACTACGTTCCGCGATGACGTCGTTTAGTCCAGGGTCGATAATTTTTAAAACCAAAAAAAATCATAGTAGGATGAAACCCATTTCAAAAGGAAGAGAATGCCATAAAAATGAAAGGAAAAATAAATTACGGGCGATCTGAGGTCGGGAAGGGGTAGGGGTTGAGGGTTTAGGAGTAAAACACGGATTTTCTCGATTTCCGGCAAAACTAAAAGTCCTATGGAAAAGACTTGAATGGCAAAGTTGTAGATAATAAAAAGATCTAAAACTTTTGTTTCTACACTTTTTTCACATAACCTCAAAATTTGTGTGAAAAATACAAAAACCAAGTTTTTGGTTTTATATTTTTATCTTTTACAAATAAAGTTTTATTTTCATAAAATTTGGTGAAACCTTGCCTTCTTATGTCCCAAACACGCTATAATTTATTTGATTTGAAATATTTATTTTTACACCTTATTTTGAATGAATATCGAAAAAATAACCTAATTTTCAACCGAAAAATTGTCCGTCAAAATATATTTTTTTTTCAAAAAATTATTGTGCTTTCTGTTCGTTAAAATCTCTACTTTCCGATGGGGAAATAACATATATATGTTACTATAGTAAACCTTCTCAGAAAAGGCAAAAACTAGGCTAACGGTTTTTACTGCTGCTACGTAATAGCAGGTATGTAGTAAGGCCCAGTTGAGGGTCTGGCTCGGTGGACTCTGCTAATTAGATTACGGAAGATTTACGATGCTCCCGGCACCCAATCACCAGACGATTGGAAGGAACATCGCTTGGTTTTAGCGGGTATTCCGGTTGGTTCTCAGCCGATGAGTCCTACATACCCTCTGAGAAGTTAGCTGCCCTATATCTTTGCATAAACACATTTCTCAGTGTTAAAAAAAAAGTATGTAGACCCAACAAAGCTTAGATCCGCCTAGCCCCGTCTCCACTTTTCTATGTTGACATTGTAATGTGACCTTTTAGTGGGCTAAAATGTTTCGTAGGTCACTCAGGTATATACCTGAGCGACCTACATTATCTTAAAATAGTGATAAATAGGCATCTACGCCTGCATTTTCATTGCAGCTGTAAAAACCGTTAGTCTAGGTTTTGCCTTTTCTGAGAAGGTTTACTATAGTAACATATATATATTTTTTCACCTTCGGAAAGTAGAGATTTTAACAAACAGAAACCATACCAACTTTTTGAAAAAAGCTGATATTTTGACGGGTGAATTTTCGATTGAAAATTAGGGTGTTTTTTCGATATTAATTCAAAATAAGGTGAAAAAATAAATATTTGTAATCAAATAAATTACAGCGTATTTGGGACATAAAAAGGTAGGTTTTCACCAAATTTCGGTAAAATAAAAATTTATTTCAAAAAGATAAAAATAAAAAACAAAAAAGTAGGTTTTTTGAATTTTTCACATAAATTTTGAGGTTATGTGAAAAAAGTGTAGAAACAAAAGTTTTAGATCTTTTTATTACCTACAACTTTGCTATATAACTCTTTCCCATAGGACTTTTAGTTTTGCCAGAAATCGAGAAAATCCGTTTTTTACCCCTAAACCCTCACCCTCTACCCCTTCCCGACCTCAGATCGCCCGTAATTTATTTTTCCATTAATTTTTATGGCATTCTCTTCCTTTTGAAATGGGTTTCATCCTACTGTGATTTTCTTTTAATTTTTATTATGTTTGAGGCTATCTGCACTGGGCTAGTTGCCGAAATTGTGCTTTTGATATTATGTTTTTGATACTCAGGCGGTGTTAGGTTTTTTCGTTACGGAATTTCTGTATTCGGTCTCCACGCTCAAGGCCCGCGATAAAAGCTATACAATAGCTTAATAACCCGTCTTCTCCCCCCTTCTAACCCGTGTCCTATAAACCGTGAGTATAATGAAAATACCGTTTCATATGCATTTAGTAAAAGCTGTTCATTTGAAATTACTACAAGAGGAAAATGAAAAATTGGAGATTATTCCAAGAAATAGTAAACGCTTAGAGATGGAATGACGTCGGCATAGTTTTAAAGACAGACATTAATTTCCGCCGATAGAGGACGCCCGCGATTTCGCCCTCGTAGATTTCGTTCTCGTAGAAATTTCGAGATAAAATGTGGCCTATATATTATTCTGATATATAAGCTACATTACTGTGAAGACGACCTCCATAGCGCAGTGGTATGCGCGGTGGATTTATAAGACGGAGGTCCTTGGTTCGATTCCCGGCGGGGCAGATTGAAATTTCTCTTAATTTGTCTTGGTCTGGCTGGTGGGAGGCTTTCGCCGTGGCTAGTTACCACCCTACCGACAAAGACGTACCGCCAAGCGACTTAGCGTTCCGGTACGATGTCGTGTAGAAACCGAAAGAGGTATGGATTTTCATCTACTCCTAACAATTAGCCCGCTTTCTTCTTAGACTGCATCATCACTTAACATCAGGTGTGATAGCAGTCAAGGGCCAACTTGTAATCGATAAAAAAAAAGTTTCATCAATATCCATTTAGTACTTTTTGCGTGAGAGAGTAACAAACATCCATCCCTACATACAAACTTTCGTCTTCAATCAATTGCACGCACAATCAGTGAAATTATTTTTGTAATATAAAAAATCAGGGTTTTTTGTAATTGTCTTAAGCGCTTTAAATCCTACCGGATCTGCACAAATATCTGTACGATTTAGAATGTATTATCTTGTCCAAATTATACACACGTCATTATCGCATTTCGAAAAATAGGTAATAAGAGATAATAAATCAGACTTATTGGACTTTGCACTGTGTAACTTTGTGTGACATTTTAAATTTATCTATGAGATAATCATGAAATTTGGAAATGGACCTATATCGTATAACAGTTTTATCCGCGTAGGTACATATCGGGAAGTTCGTTCTTAGTGTACGCGTGCATTGAGAATTCAGCAACTATGCGAAGTACGATATACCTATACAACTCCAAACCTATACCATCTCTGAAACTGTACTATGTACGAGTAGGTATGTCGATATATTTCCATGAAATGAAATTTGACGACCTCCGCGGCGCAGTGGTATGCGTGGTGGATTTATAAGACGGAGGTCTTGGGTTCGATTCCCGGCGGGGCTGGTTGAGATTTTTTTAAATTTGTCTTGGTCTGGCTGGTGGGAGGCTAGTTACCACCCTACCAACAAAGACGTATAGCCAAGCGATTTAGCGTTTAGCGATGTCGTGTAGAAAAAGAATGGGGTGTAGATTTTCGTCCCACTCCTAACAAGTTAGCCCGCTTCCATCTTAGACTGCATCATCACTTAATATCAGGTGTGATAGCAGTCAAGGGCCAACTTTTAGTCGATAAAAAAAAAAAAATATATTTCATGTATCGGAGGCGATTGTTCGATCTATCTAGGTTTCATTTTTAGAAAATATATAATGTAAGTACGAGATATATGTTATTTCTATTACAAAGCGAGGGAGTGAGCAAACCAAATTTTTAATAACAAAAATTTAAAAAAAAAAATAGGACCGACTCAAAACGCACTAAAAAGTAAATAATAACTGTGTCATTTAGTTGCTTTAATTTACTTAAGCATATCTATGAAGTCGGTGCCAGCCAAGTTTAAGGAACATTTATTTTACGTAGTAAAGCAGTTTGTGGGTTCTCGGTAACGTCCCTGAAAGTAGAAACCTTGGCTGGCACCGACTCCTAGATATGCTTAAGTAAATTAAAGCAACTAAATGACACAGTTATTTTTTACTTTTTAGTGCGTTTTGAGTCGGTTCTATTTTTTGTTAAAAAATTTTATTTCTTACTTTTTAGTGATTTATCGTCACGTAAGGTACTCGTACTATATTGTCATAGCATATTATATGGCACTTGTAGCCAAAAAGCTACCGATACCGAGACAGAGACCGAAATCGCTGTAAGCGTGACTCTTAAATTTGAAGAGTTCCTTCAATTTCCCCAGTATATCTTCATCAGATCCTAACATGATGACAATGGGACCACCTTGGAAGTATGCCCTTTTGAAATAAAAAAAGAATTATCAAAATCGGACAACTCTGTAAAAAGTTATGCGTGGTCATACATAAAATAAAAAAAGAAAATACGTGTCGAATTGAGAACCTCCTTCGTTTTTTTCTCGTCGGTTAAAAAAAAGTATCACGTGTCATGGAAAGAAAGAAACTTTACTAATGTAATATTATGCCACACATTATACAGGATTACGGTACGATTTAGGGCATAACCCAGAAAAAAGGCCCAGCTCAGCATATAGCTACTGGCTCTTAAAAAAAGAGCATCCAGCACTGATTTTTAACTCTAATCATAGAGAGCAAAGCTCTAACTATTTAGACACGAGCATACATTAGACTAAATCATCATAGCACATACGGTAGCGTCTGATCTAAATAAATCATTAAAAGTGTCTTCGGTTTTGTCACCCTACATCTAAAAGAGAAGTAATTTACATCTCTGGGAACTTAAAACACAAGTCGATCACAATAAGCCTCTGTTTGTTTTGTATTAAACAATTTAAAAGTGCTGGCGGTTATCAATTGAAACCACTCCATCTCGACACCATTAGCAGCGCAAACAAACGAAGTACAGCAGTCAGCTAGCACTGGGCACGCAATTAGTCGGTGTCGTGGCCCGCCTATTAACACCACACGACTGCACGCCACTGTGGGACGGGATACAGAATAAATAAAACTTGTAACACAGGTTGTAACTTTAAAATTAGTTCAGATGTTTTGAATTAGTTTAAAGTAGATGGCCCACTTTGTTTGCTCCAGGCAAAAAAAAGTTTATGCTTCTCAATGAAAGTTTTACCTTTGGGTTGGTAATCCTATCTTATTTTATAATAAATAGTACATTTGACCCTAGATAGAGGGGTTATTGCATAATCAATACCATAACATCTTACAAAAATACTTGCCTAAAAGGTTATTTTAGTAAAAATATTGTTATAGGTAATTTTACAAACACAAAGTGAAATAATTGTTCTATTATTTCATATTTAGTGCTATCAGAACTACCGAAAACAAAATGTTATGAAAAAAAATAATTTTTTATACATTTTGTATGCAAATGTCGATAATAACGTTTGTTACTCAATCACTGCTCAACGGCTAAACAAATCTGGATAGAATTTGACATTGAAATAGATAATAGTCTGGCATATATCTAGCAGCTATAGCACATATACTTCTTTTTATCCCAATAAACACAAAGGAACGGCATCTACGCGGGTTAAACCGCTTAAAAGGAACTAAAAATAATTCCTTTTTTTTTGGTTTATTTAAAAACCTCCCTAGTTCCAACGTTTCGATTTATATATTTAAAAATTATAATTATAAAGCTTTAATTTCGTTTATTTTGTTAGGTCTCTTGGCGTTTTTCATGTAAAACCAAACAACCAAACCCTGGGACAGTTTGTTGGACATCTCCTTTCCATTTTCTGAAGGTCTGTCAGCAGTTGATAGGAATTAAAAGAATTAAAAAAATCCTAAGCTCATGCACTTGTAGTGTAGTAGCATGGTGGATCTAATCTCCATATATCCTTTTCCAAGGAGCGAGACCTAGCCCTGCAGTGGATCGTCAAGTAGGTTGATGATGATGATAAATTTAACAAGCATTTGTCTCAAGGCGTAACATTTCCAAGAACCCACGTCCATTGCTTTGTCAAATGTATGTGTAATTTAAATAAATGTAGCAATCTCCAACAGGATATCGGGCGAAATTACGGCCCCCTTCGTAGCGTGTATAATAGCCCAGTTCCTTGGAAGCTTTGTTACAACGTACGGATTTAAATAATGGATTCAGGAGGCAATCAAATTGTCTAACGCGTGCTCGAGATCGCGTGAGCCAATTAAATGGAGGAGGTGTTTGATTTGTAAACTTAGCAACAAGTAGATGCTATTTATATGGAAGTACATACATAGTTAGATTATTTATTTCAAATATTCATGTTTTATTCTTATGACTCCAAAAATCATTGTAAACATACATACATACATAATATTACGTCTCTTTCTCACAGGGTTAGGCAGAAATTACATGCTTCTATTTGCTGCGGTCCTTGCATACTTCCTTAGCTTCTTCCACAATTATTAATCCTTTCAAGTTCAAGTTCAACATGTTCGTCGGCTTAGGTTACTCTTGCTCTGTGTATTTTTTAAAATGTCCTGAATTTTGTCCTAGGTCTTCTCCTTCCAACATTCCTGTTGATTTAAATATAATAATGCCTCCGAGGCGATGATAGAATCACTGTTGTGGGCTTAGGGTACTCCTGCCCTGAGTCCTTTAAAATGTCCTGAATTTTGTCCTAGGTCTTCTCCTTCCAACATTCCTGTTGATTTAAATATAATAATGCCTCCGAGGCGATGATAGAATCACTGTTGTGGGCTTAGGGTACTCCTGCCCTGAGTCCTTTAAAATGTCCTGAATTTTGTCCTAGGTCTTCTCCTTCCAACATTCCTGTTGATTTAAATATAATAATGCCTCCAAGTCGAAGTTCAACAAGTTCGTCGGCTTAGGTTACTCTTGCTCTGTATATTTTTTAAAATGTCCTGAATTTTGTCCTAGGTCTTCTCCTTCCAACATTCTCATTGATTCAAAAATTATAATGCCTTGCAAGCCGATGGTGGATCACTACAAATAGTGGTAGAATCACTAGAAAATTGACGTTTTGAAATAAAGGAATTTGAATAATCTTTGATCGCAATTATACTGAACTAACAAATAATTCATTAACTAGCAAAGCAAGTTATCTAGAATCGAAATTATTTCAAGCTAAACAATTAAAAAAATATATACACGTCGTATTTTATAATAGCCATCGATGTGTAGTTGCAAGTCTTATAAATCAGTAATAATGGCGTCATTCCCAGTTACCTTTCTGAAAGATATTTAACCGCGTGTACTGAGCACGTACAAATAACATCGCCAACTCTTGCTAAACGATAAATTCCTCTTTAATTACAAATCTTAAAGGCACTTATTAATCCTAACTTCGCAACCGGCCCTCTCATTACGCACGGAACTAATAAGCTACGGCCCAAAAAACAATGAGAAACCTGCTTGTGATACGTAGAAGACACTACTTACATTTAAGATGGGATCTTCGCCATGTATGGGCGAACTAATGAACACGCGTGTGCCCATCTCTACTTATGGCGGTTCTCCCATTGACCGCATTTGGTCACTGATGATTTAGCTTGAAAACCATGGCGCTGTACACCGTAAGGATTTTTAGCTACTTAGTGGAAACACTTTTTTGTTTGTTTACCTGGCCGAGCTTGGAATCCCACTACTTGGAATGAGACATGTGGTGACTGATTTATCTAAATGTACGTTTATTCTCATAAAACATCAGACGCCAAGTTATAAGTTATCTAGTACCAAAGTACATATTTGAAGCTAATAATGATAATGATGGAAATAGTAAGTAAATACATTTTCTTTGCATCACAGTGCATAAAAATTGGCATTATATGAGTAGGAAAATACTTGCAGCCATTTTAGTCAGGGAATCTACTTACTTACATAATTATCTTTGAATATCGTCCCTCTCTGCAGTATTATTTTAAATACAAAGAAATAAATAATACACTCTATATTAAAGCTAAACTCGATTGAGAATGCTTGCCAACAAACAAATTTAAAATGAAGGTAGAAAATGTAACACATTTTATGCCTAATAAATTAAAAATTATGTTTTGTTTTTTTTATAAAATCTTATTTAAAAGATATTGAATATATTTATTAGTTTTAGCTTACTAATCTAATTTATTGTCACGAATTCATCATTAACAAGTTAATTTAAAAAATTTTTTTAACAAAAAATAGAACCGACTCAAAACGCACTAAAAAGTAAAAAATAACTGTGTCATTTAGTTGCTTTAATTTACTTAAGCATATCTATGAAGTCGGTGCCAGCCAAGTTTAAGGAACATAACGTAGTAAAGCAGTTTGTGGGTTCTCGGTAACGTCCTTGAAAGTAGAAACCTTGGCTGGCACCGACTCCTAGATATGCTTAAGTAAATTAAAGCAACTAAATGACACAGTTATTTTTTACTTTTTAGTGCGTTTTGAGTCGGTTCTATTTTTTGTTAAAAAATTTTATTTCTTACTTTTTAGTGATTTATCGCCACGTACCGTACTCGTACTATACTGTCATAGTATATTATATGGCACTAGTAGCCAAAAAGCTACCGATACCGAGTCAAAAACCGAAATCGCTGTAAGCGTGCCTCCAAAATTTGAAGAGTTCCTTTAATTTCCCCAGGATATCATCAGCAGATTCTAACATGAGGACAATGGGACCACCTTGGATGTATGCCCTTTCTAATAAAAAAAAAATTATCAAAATCGGACTACACTGTAAAAAGTTATGCGTGGTCATACATAAAAAAAAAAAAAAAAAAAAAAAAAAAAAAAACAAATATACGTGTCGAATTGAGAACCTCCTCCGTTTTTTTTCGTCGGTTAAAAATTAGGTGTAAAATGACTAGCGATTTCTACCTTCATTTTTAATTTATTTGTTGAAAAGAATTCTCAATCGAGTTTGGCTTTAGTATAGTCTAATCAGTTAGACCTTACAGAATATTTTAGCACTTATATTAGGAATCCTTCTGAGAAAGAAATCAAAATCGAATTACAGATACGAAATACAGATATAAAACACAAATGCTAACAAAATTGAGTTCAATATGAGGTACACTCATGTTTTTGATAAGATGATTAGTTATTTAAAAGGTGATGTAATACATATTGTCCTTATAATAGCCACAGACGAAATTAATCAAATCTATCATGAACAAGTCATTCTTCACGTATCAATCAATATATGTAGTAAAGCATAAATGGATTCTTAAAGGATCTGAAAAATGTTTTAACAACCATTCTAATGGCTCAGATAAACTGTATGGTTCTTATTGATATTGAAGGTCTATTGTTAGCTCAAAATGGCGTACTGTTGATCTCTAGTTATGCTGGTCTAAGCTTAGTTTTCCATATTGCCTCATTTGGATATGTCCGTTATAGATTAACCATTTAGATTATATAATAAATGTGTCTGATAGACTATCTGAAAGTCTTGGAAGTTGTCAGGACTTTAAAGGACATAGAATGAAATTGAAAAGTTCTATGATAAATTAATATTAAGAATTGGTTTATGACTAAGACCTTCATGCAATAGAGAGAAAACCTGTGATGGTCAGACACCTATAAAATTAATATCTTTAGCGTATGCCTGTCTCTAATAAGCTAAGTGTCCGGTGGATGCAAACATAATTTTACATGTTAAACGTTTGTTATTCTTTACCTGACAAAACTGCCAGGGTCAAGCATTATAGTGGCGTACCCTACTCATCTATGGATATCATCACAAGACAAAGCCTTTCATAGTCAGATCGATCTATTTTTAGGCTATTTTTAACCTTACTCTTAAAAGTTCTATCATAGTATATTTGCCTAACATGCGTCGGAAAGTCCGATAACATTAATAAACCTAGTCATTTTGAATGTAACGCTCCTAAAAACAATAGATAAATTGATCCACAGTATCAGAACACCTGCGTTATCAGTGTGATAAATATAATCATTGCTAATATCGCGGCTCAGTTTTACGCTAAAAATTGTACAGTACGGTAATGAGAGTGTGACTTTGTGCGTGCGAGTGTGGACTGCTAACCATGTCGAAACAAAATCCTGGACCGAGTGCACAGACTGTTAGAATCGACATGGTTCATGTACCCAATCGTAACTTCGAGTACCACAGCAATGCTCGCCATATGAACCATGCTCCTCATGCCCCAAAAAGTGACTTTGCGTACATTAATGCAGCTTACGTGGGCAGCACTAACAGTGTGAATGAAAATAGACTGCAACAACCTCCCGTTAGGTGTGTGTTTTTGTGTTAACTTGTGTGTTTGGTGTGTGTTCTTTGTGTTGCGGTAGGATAAGGATCTTGTCATGTGATTTATCTCGCAACAACGACACCCGTTTAGGAGTTACGTAAATCTGCACGACTGGAAAATATACTTTCCCTTTTATGGGGTTGTCTATAAAAGATAAATCTTTAATAACGAACATAACTTTATCTGAGAAAATTAATGATTTTAAGTTATTCCTTTTATGTATTCTATTTTCCTTATGTAAGTTAGGATCTGATACAAGTAGATCTGTCTCTCGAATATTTTTATGAAATGAGATATCTTGTTTCTTTTATTTCGTTTTATAATTTTTACAGTGAATTTTGATAGGATTTGATACTGAGTTAATTAAGTAGAAGTTAATCTTGTACCTATTTTTTTAATGTACTAGCAAACCTCATAAATCAAAATTTGTTTGTTAGTGTTTTTTACAAGCACGTTTGGAACGTCAAGTTTATCTGTTTGTGGTGACTCTACCATCGGTTCAACAATATTCCATATACTTTTCTATGAAGCCAATATCCAGCAGAAGACATTAACAATCGACTGACAATGATGATGATTCCAATATTAAGTTTATTGTAAACATTATTTGCTTTTCTCAAATAATATTACAGGTGTGGTAGCTATGTAATATGTTTCATATTTTTATTTTCAAAGTTATGAATAATTAATTTTGCTATTTTGCAAGAAAAAATAAATTTCGCAACCGCCTGCATTCATTATTTTTTTTTTTACTTTATGGTAGGTAACCATATCCATAGATATTATAATTTATTGTTTTAACTTTAAAACTCTTGACGATTTAAGCTAGAACGTTCGCTTTGTTACTATAAATCGTTTTATTATCCACCTGATAATAACTTTCCTTAACATCAAAGTGATATAATCTCGAGTATCTGGAAAAAATTATTTGTACAACGCTATCAATCAATATACATCAAACAAAGATTTTATAACTTCTACTACGTCACTGATACCGCACTATCGGAAAAATTAACCGATGTTAGGCCGCAAAGTGAAGCTATAATATATTTGATTTTTTTAAAGTCTTTCTTGCATTTAAAATTGCGACGCAAAATTTTAATAAAAAATAGAAGTGACTCAAAACGCACTAAAAAGTAAAAAATAACTGTGTAACTGTGTAACTTATTTTTTGCTTTTTAGTGCGTTTTGACTCGGTTCTATTTTTTGGTAAAATTTTTTATTTCTTACTTTTTAGTTATTTATCGCCACGTAACGTACTCGTACTATATTGTCATAGTATATTATACGGCACTTGTAGCCAAAAAGCTACCGATATGATATGATTTGAAGAATTCCTTCAGTTTTCCCAGGATATAATCATCAGATCCTAACATTATGACAGTGTGCCCTTTCTGATAAAAAAAGAATTATCAAAATCGGTCAACTCTGTAAAAAGTTATGCGTGGTCATACATAAAAAAAAATATACGTGTCGAATTGAGAACCTCCTCCGTTTTATTTCGTCGGTTAAAAAGTGGTACATGACTAATTACTTTATTCAGAATCTCATCATCTTCATCATTCATTGAAACAAAGACACAGAGTGAAAATGAGTTTGAAAGTTTGTTTGAAGAACTTACAATTTAATTTTTTTTATTTTATCCTAATAAAGTTCTGAACAAAATTATTAGTGCAAATTCAACCTATGTCGTAAAACTAAGTGTAAAAGATTAACATTTTATAATCTAATCTGTCAACTATTGTAGCCTTACCGAGTATTATTTTACAATAATAATTATAATCTCCAGCTCGATTATTAAAAGTAATGTAAGAAATATTTCGATTAGAAGGATTATCTGCCTTATCACTAGTGAACCCCTGCGACATTTTTATCAATTTTGACTTTAAATATAAAACGTAATTTTGTATTGTTTCCTAGTTCCGCGTATTTAAAACTAATTACTACTGGCTTCTTCACAGCCAGGCATCCATTTTCTTATGACGAGGGAATTTTTACATTAACTTTGGGATAGTAATATATTTATAAGAAATAGTATTTTCTTAGATACTCAGTTTCGTGGAAAATATTTCCTGAACATCTTTAACGGTATTTTGAAGCTACCTTCTAAAGGTACCATGACCCATACTATCGTATTTAGCAATGGTAGGAGCATAGGTAAACAAATGTTCAACTTTAATAATAATAATTTTATTTGAGACTTTTTAGTTTTAGTTTATGGTACAGAAATGAGACGGAACACTTTTTGCCATTTTTTGTTAAAAAAGTAATATGAACATGATATGATATTTATTTGTTTGAAATGGTCTTTTTACGACCTTTCAATTGGTACCCATATTGCTAAGATAAGAGAAAAAACAAATTCAACGACATCTCACATGTCAAAATCCGTTCAGCCGTTTAGGCTGTAGCGCGTGCCGAAGAAATGGACATACATACATACATACATACATACGCTCGAAAAACATAACCCTCCTTCTGATGCAGTTGGGTAAAAATTACCAATTCACCATCAGAAAGCTAGCGAGATAGATTCATAATATTGTATAAGGAAACCTATATTTCTAATATTTATTCACGTTGAAGCTATAAAAATTAATCGATGGTTAATTTTCCAGTGTGATACGCGAACAATACTGGGCGTGCTCAAAATGGCCGTTCGCGACCCGTCTCCTGGTCATCACGGTGGGCGTGCTGGTGGGTGCTGTCATCGGCCTCTCCATCCTCGTCGCGATGAAGGGAGATGACCACGACATCACCAACATCTTCAAAACACAACCTGCGCCTGATTAAAACTTAATCAGTCACTTCTGGAGACGTGACTTTTGATGACATTTTTATGTTTCTTCGGTGGGCTATTGCCAAGTGTTTATAATTTTACAACCCTTTTTTGATTTATTATTTAGTTTTTACTAAGTGCGTTCACTCTCGGAAAGTATTCTCTCTGGAATATCCTAAGATTTAAGGTTAATGTAATACTATTACCTTTGCAATCCTGCAGAGGACAGGCACGGTGTGCCTTCATTTCAATAGAAAGGAAAGGAGTTAACAAGATTAACGTAATTTTAAATTAGTCTATATGTACTTTACGTAGTGGCAATTACACTTGAATCTTTCATTATATCTTTCATTAGTTGAATATTCAACTTTAATCCTACATTTTTATAATAATTAAATAATTTAAACACGTTATCGTAAATACCTATCAGTATTTTTATTTAGTCTTTAAGAGATGCAAAGTAATTATGAATTAGTATTTTTTTTGTTTAGCTCAATTATTAAAACAGAGCATCCTTATAATATTATTGCATAAGATAAGTAAAATAACATACATATAAACATTTATACCATCACGTCTCACTCACATAGGCTTAGACAGAGACCACGTCCTTCCACTTGCCACTATCCATACTCATCTTGGTCTCTTCTTCCAATTTCTTTTCATACAAGTACTTTGTTTAAGGGTGCTTTTGAACTGGCCTTTAATCTGAATGTCCTGGATTTGAACCAAGAATATTCGCCCTTCCAACAATGCCATTCTTTCTCGCCTTATAAATCCCTCTTGTAAGTCTCCTTATGGGAATTCTCTGTACATACCCAAACTGTTTCGGCATACCTTTCTCGATATAGTCTCTACATCTTTTTTTTCTACTAGACTCTCTTATCACACTATTCATAATTCTGTCACTCAGTTTTACTCCACTCATACTTCTTAATGCTCTCAATTGTACTATTAAATAAAACAAATGTTATTATAGTTGCATAATACTTGATCAATGTACGCATCATAGAAACAGCGAAAATTGTTTACTCCAGAAACCGTAATATGATTATCGTCATCGATAAGATGTAGTGTAGTCCCAACGTCGATAACACTAATCCGCCAACTAAACTAGGCTTTGTTTGTCGAATCGACAACCGCAATAAGAGATAAATTATATTTTATCATATAGGAACAAGATGAATTTGTTATTGCAAGATTTATCTGTATTTCGTCGAGAAATTGCGAGAACTGTGTACGTTTTATCGATCGAATTATATTGAGTAGATTATTATAGATTAGACGATTCGGTGAATTTCATTCGAACTACATCTACTGACATTAATATGAAGTTGTATATTTTAGTAAAAGATAACTGACCATGAAAATATCCCACCTGTTTCTTCTTAATATGAGTGAGTGAGAGTGGAGATGCTCAGTTAGAGTCGAGCTTGAGGGCAAGAAAACGGTAGAGATAGAAATATAACTCTACAAGATAGTACTCTTGACTCAGAGAGAATCGAAACCGATACTATGGTGGATTGAGTCCAAGTTGCTTGAAAGCTTGGAAAAATCTAGAAAAGCTCTCAAATTGTTGCTAAAGAAGATAAGTCATAAAAGGGCTACGGGCTGAAGGATGTAATACATGATGGTGTTATCACTATAGTAGTAGTATTAGGTTATGGAGACAAAGCCTAGAACCGATGTATAACTGTAACGTTCTATATAATAATTACATTTTTTGTAATAATGACCATAACACTGTAAATATAAGAAAAAATTTATAAGAATAGGTATTATATCAAACAAAGAATGTTTTTTGTTTTATTTCCACACCAGAAGATGATGAATTTGATAGATTAAAGTATTTTTAGATTAAGATATACCACAGTAATCGCTTGACATTTCCAATTAAAAGTTTATGACCGAAGTCCGACATCAAGATGCAGCCCAGGCAGTTAATTTCTCAGTTAGTCTCAATAAAAAAAGTATTTGAACTGCCATAGAACTGTCCGTTGCCAAAAACTTTCTATCTATTCTGATATCACGTCGCACTAGACAAAACAAACAGGTTGAATAAACTATACTCCTCATTCTCCTAACTTGTCATTGAATGAAATATACTTGGATTATCATCATTAACATCTGGTTGTGATCTGTATGGAGGTCAAACTTAATCTTAAACTCACCAATATTTTTATTTGCAGGTGACGAGTCTAAGCTCCATAAATTTTCACCTATAGAAAAGGTCTAAGCCCTAAGTGGGCTGATGACTGTGATGAAAATTTTTAAGTAAACTTGAAAATTAAACAAAAAACTGTTTTAAATGAGGGGCTTATGGAAACCCAGTCTGTATAGTGCTGGTCATCTTCCCACGATCCCTTTGGGAATCAGGTATAACTCATTGCCCTGGTCAGGCTTCCTTCCTGTTCTAAAGCCTTTCCTATGAGTCTAGGTATTGTCAACCCGGTAGTGTCCAGGATGGTCCCGCGCGGACCATGATACAATGCCATCCCAGTCTGAACGAAATAAGACGTAAAGTTTTTATAATGAAACATAGATGGCGCGAACTGTTGAGTGTGGAACGTCGAGAGAATGTCTGCTTTTTCAGCTTAACGCGATAAGCAACTTCCAATAACTGTTAGCCTCTTAACAATATGAAATAGTACCTATCGAATTGCCTACTACTTAACTATCTAGTTAACGCAATTAAGGTCACTTAGTTAGAAAGATAAAAGAATAGTTTAATTAAAGTGAGCGTGCAGTCAAAACTGATAAGCATCCTCAATCAGGTTATCTTTCGTCTCGAGATACGAGTAGGAACGAAAAATTTAACCTTCGCACTAGAAGATGGTATACAATATTCTTTGTTAACTAGGAAGATAAAATGTATTGAGAGATAACGTGATCTTTGAAAAGCAACAGCGACTCTGGTGCGTAAGTAGAGGCCCTCAAAAGTTTGAGGATCCATGTTCGATTCTTGGGTCACATAAATTTTACACTATAATTTTTAAAATGCAATAAAATCAGGCAAAACGCAAGTTCATGAACAGATTGTTATGATTTCGCTTGAAAATTTTTGGTTACCACAATTTAATTATTGCTAAATAATATTAATTTAAACATATAAACAATATTCTCTATCGAAAGAAGAATTAAGTATTTTTAATTATCGGTAACTTTTTTATGGTGATAATCAATAGAAATGTCATAAACTAAAAATTAAATGTAAGTACAACTCTGCCAAACGCATTCAGTCTGAGTAAAAGCCTACAACGAACTTCATCATTATCAGCCTATTAACGGCTCACTACAGGGCCAGGCCTCCCTCCTTATAGGAGAGGGGATATGGCCACCACGCTGCTCCAATGCGAGTTGGCGGGCTAACTAGGTATTTTTTTAAACAAAATCGATCAGATATAAATTACGCTGCTTTTTTAATTTCAATAAATATTTTACTGCTTGAAACGTACCCATTCATTTAATTTGTCTCAACTGATCGAACTACCAAGATTTCCTAGACAATAGAATAATATTTTTTCCTAGCAACGAGGAATTGAATTTCAAAAAATAAATGTATCTAATGTTTTATAAAAAATGGCTCCACTTATAAAATTATTGGCCACCGCATCCTATTGTGTGAAGCAGGCCTAAAGCCCTACTCAGACTGGAAGCGAAGCGACGCGCCAAATTTGACAACTACAAATTATAATAAGAAAGAACGAAAAAACATCTTAACCGATTTTTCAGTAATGTGGTTTTTACCTACTATTTTATTACAGGTTAGCCTTGACTGCAATCACACCTGATGGTAAGTGATGATGGAATTTAAAATGAAAGTGAATTATTTAAGAGTAGAATGTGATTCATTCCTCTTTCGGTTTTTACACGATACCGTACGCAACGCTAAATCGCTTGGCGGTACGTCTTTTGCCAACAGGGTAGTAACTAATAATAATTAAAAACCCAGTAACTAATAATAAATAAAGGATATTATTCCCCCACTAACTTATGACATTCTCTTTATACATTACTTGACATTAACTATATTCAGTGATCTAATATTAAACATATTAATATATTGTAATTATTGATAATTTATAAATATGATAAATGTGTAATGTTATATATATTTATATATATAGTTATATATTTATTATTAATAATAATGTAAATAATGTTAGCCCTAACAGGGCCTCATGTGTATGTATATGTACATGAATACTACATTGAATGAATATATAAATAAAAACTAGCCACTGCCTAAATTTCCCACAAGCCAGACCTGGATCAATTTAGAAAATCTTAATCGGCCCAGTCGGGAACCCAGGACATCGGTCTCATAAATCCACTGCACATACCAATGCGCCACAGAGGCCGTCAAAACTTAACTAAAAATAATTGAAAACCTGTTTTGTCCACATAAACTAAGTTGTGCATTTATGCTTTTTTTTGACTTTTTAGACTTATAATCACTTCAACAGTTCGAATTAATTTTATCATCGAATAATGATAAAATCGTAAGATTAGTAGAGAAATTACGTAGGGATTTTAAACTTAACTGATGGGAAAATGGAGATGAATTTGCTATAAGCAAAACTCATGACGCATCGCTTCGCTTTGGCTCTGCACCAGTCCGAGTCAAGCCTTACGGTAGGCTGTTAACTAAATAGCTATTAAAGATGTATTTTTGTAAAGATAAGTGAGCGAACAATGGCGGCTGTCGGGCATACAATGCAGCAAATGGAGCACGGCGTAGTAGCCCGAGAGCCTGTGGACATATTTGTGTAGGTTGAGGTTGAGATTTGTATGAGAGAGGTGCTGGGCTCGATTTGTAGCTGGGCTGGTTGAGATTTTCTTAATTGATCCACACCTCTGGCTGGTAGGGTATACAACTTCGATCGTAGCTAGTTACCATCCTGCCGGTAAAACGTACCCACACATGCATACGTACACCATTTAGTGTTCTGGTACGATGATGCATACAAATTGAAGATTTTGTATTAACACTTACCATCAATAATAATAATAAATTATAAGCTGCCAGATCTACATCAGTATAAGTTAATTTACATTATATTATTATTTGATAACAATTTTACATTTTAGTCTGAGTCTACATGGGTTAGCTGTAGATCAATTTGATGGTACTGGGACCAGCCTGATCAGGTGTGATTGTAGTCAAGAGCTAACTTGTAGGAAATAAAAAGGTATCGGACTAGTTTTTAGATTGCCTCGAACTCTGATATAATTATTATACCCTAAGTAGCACACTTATGGAACAAGTTTTCACAAAACTGCAGCTTGCTCAAACATCCACTTAAAAATGTTTGCGGGCTCTCGAACTATAGAGCAGATAGCATCGCCTATACCGACGCCATACCGCGCGGGGCGCCCTCTCAATCATTGTAGGAAACCCCAACACTAAAAATGTTTAAAGCCTTAATAGCTTCATGGTCAATGCGCCGGACTCAAGATAAAACGTTCTAGGTTTGATTCCCACCAGCTACACTATTGTTGTGCCCACACCTAAAAAATGAAAACTTGTGGAAATGGAATTATTAGTCACAAAATTAAATATTATTTCTATTGAGGTAACATAAATAACATTTAAACTGAAACATTTTTTTCATCAAGTTATATTATGCGCTGCTTCAGTTTGAGTGCCTCATGAATACAGCAGTGTTCCTTGCAGAAGTTCATATAACTAAAGGGTATTGACAAAATTTGCCCCAGGCTGTCCAAACGTTGTGAGTCGGTGGTCAGCCTGAAAGAGGCTGAGGAGAGGATAAGAGAAGCAGAACCTAATGCTGACCTTATGCGCAGAGGAAGACAAGGCAGAAGAAGTCGTAGATACGCGCATTTGCTGTCGCTGTAATGTGAAGCTCATATGGCTCTAATTCTTAGGAAGACTCATGAAGATTATTGTCGAGACGTCACTGCAGAATACGAGAGTGATCCAGTGGTGTCTCACTTACTGACGTAGTCGGCTCCGCTGGGTTTTAGTGGGTATTCCACATTGGCGAGTCCCACATACCCTCTGGAAACGGTGTTAATGATAACATTACTATAAATGCGTTAGAGATGAGAGCATTGAGGAGTATGTGCGGGTTAAAACTGTGTGACAGAGTTAAAAATAGTGTGATAAGAGATAAGTGTAGGGTAAAAGAAGATGTAGTGACTAAAATTGAGAAAGGGATGCTTAGATGGTTTGGACATGTAGAGAGAATGGATGAAAGAAGATTAACAAAAGAGATTTACAAGGCGAGGGTGAATGAAAATGTTGGAAGGGGAAGGCCTAGGCGAATGTTCCTGGACCAAATTCAGGACATTTTATATAATGGCCAGGTGGCGAGTACCCTAAACCGACGAACTTGTATGAAAGGATTAATGAGAGTGGAAGAAGCTAAGGAAGTATGCAAGGACCGTGGCAAATTGAGGGATGTGGTCTCTGCCTACCCCTATGGGAACAAGGCGTGATGTTTATGTATCGTTTTCAGAGGGATGCGTAAATGCATTACCCAGCGTTAAAAAAAGTCTGTCCAAACGTATGCTCATATTTAAATATTTTATTTAAATACACAATGAATTTTAAACAACTACCCATGTCTCATAGCAATCACTTGAAAATATATAACAAATATAAGAATTTCAAACAATTTTTTGTGTTCTGAATCACGTGACCGTCGTCGTAGTATGAAAAGCCAACTTTTATCAACCTTCATAACTTTTAACAGCAACTACTTAGCTACAAGTAACTTTATTATTATTTAAAAAGAAGATTTGTACTATTTAATGATATATATATTGTTAGCAACATTGAATACTGCGCTTCAAATAGCTAGAATCTACGACGACGATTAGACGAAAATATCATGGCTTATATAAAAGGACGGTGTATTAAATTGCGGACATTATCAATTCCAGTTCTAGCATAGGCTGTTATGCTGCCGCAATAATATTGTAAAGGTAATTAGATTAGTGTTCAAGGAAAGATTCTTTCATTTTGATTTGATTTAAAGAAGTTTTGTAATAAAAATGTGTTGATATTTTGATTAATGACTTTGCTGCTTGTGCCTTTTGACCCCTTCTGCAGATGTTCCTAAAAATATCATCTCTGGATATCTCTGGGGCAGACTTCTATACATTTTTTACCCATGTCCTTTACAACTGTCGGCTTAAGTACTCTAGGACAAAAGGGTATAACATCATCTACTACTATTCCCAGCAGTAATAGATGATGTTATACCCTTAGAAAATAAGAAAACGCCAATATTTTCATAGCTCAACCAAGGACTCGAACTCAAGACCTTATGATCCATGATGTATAACACTGGACGCACGAGGCAGTTTTTCTAAAAGATAAAAGATTTTTTTTTTTTCGAACGTTGGGTTGCGTACCGTACTCCATTCTTCTCCTAACGGGTGGTCGAAGCGGGCTAATTTATTGCCCATCCCTACCCGGTTATCGATGTGTTTAAGGGGTGTAGCTACTTTATCACGAGTAGGGATGTGCACGCTTTAAGATTAAATTCTCACGTCGATGATAAATGTCACGGAGTCGATAAGTTTTGTCCCTTGTTGTTGGATGTTGAAATCAAAAGCCTCAGTCTCTTTAATTAAAAAAAGTCTTTTACACATTTTCTTCACTTCATTCAGCATTTTAACAGAAGCCCTTATCTAATCTTATTTAAAGGATAATGGAACCCATAACCCCCTGTTATAAATCATTAACAAACTGCACCAAAAGCTGTATTTCCAAGCGAAAGGGCGGAACCCTTAAAACATTTAGCCAACTGCTAACGCAGACACGAATGTAACAGTTTTGATAAGATTGCTTAATGGTAATCGATATAAGTTACACCGATTGACTAAATTAGTATACAGCGCCAGCGCCGCGCCGTAATTGATGTAATTTACGCGCTGTATAGGTTCCAGTTATTGATGTTTGATAAAAATACGCAGATACACACTTACAGATATTTGCTGCTGTTGTTGCAATAAATCGAATCAAAATCATATATTTCAAATTGACTCTTATAATTCTAAGTTTTATATTGAAAAATCGAGTTAGTAAATAGTGACCACCATAGGAGTCAAAAGAAGATTCTGTAAAAAACCTTGTTCTGACTGAAAAATAATTAACAATACTAGCTTAAATTAATTCAATTAATTAGGTGTCAAAAGAAGATTTTGTAAAGAACCTTCTTTTGACAGAAAAATAATTAACAATACTAGCTTAAATTAATTCAATTAATTAGTTGTCAAAAGAAGATTCTGTAAAGAACCTTCTTTTGACAGAAAAATAATTAACGATACTAGCTTAAATTAATTCCTTACCAAACTGAACAACCAGTTAAATCTTTCTTTATCCTAAAATATTATTTACTAGAGGACGCTTGCGGTTTCACTTTCGTACTTTCCGTTCCCGTGAAAATTTCGGGTTAAATCGAGCCTATGTGTTATTCTGATATGTAAGCATCTTCATCTTCTTTGAGTGCCTCTCCGACTAGTCAGCTTCGCAACTTCCTCTCTATCTTATATTTTCTTATATGTAAGCTATATTATTCTAAAGTTTCATCAAAATCTATTTAGTAGTTTTAGCGTGAAAGAGTTATAAACATCCATCCATCTATACTCACAAACTTTCGCCTTTATAATAGTAGATAGGAAGTAAATTATTTAATTTAATATAGTATTAGAAAATACAATACTAACTTCGTCAAATCCTACAACCAGATGGTTGACGTATAGTCAGCTTCGCAACTTCCTCTCTATCTTATTTTTTCTTATATGTAAGCTATATTTTCTAAAGTTTAATCAAAATCTATCCAGTAGTTTTAGCGTGAAAGAGTTATAAACATTTATCTATCCATACTCACAAACTTTCGCCTTTATAATAGTAGAAAAGAAGTAAGTATTAGAAAATACAATACTATCTTCGTCAGTTCCTACAACCAGATAGTTGACGTAGCGTTTTATTGGCGTCTTTATATTAAAATATAATTTATCTTTGAATATTTCGGCTTGCATATCAACGTCGCGGGCCCTCAAAATGCAATTAATTCCTCGAGACCGCATATCTAACCCCATTACTCTTTCGGCAGCAAAGCGCGCCGCACTCCACTAATTAAAGAGTAAGGATCGTACATGTCGTTTCATTAAAATATTTAAAATATATAAAACCACTCGCGAAAGTTCCGACCTTTGCATTTAAGAACCCGTAACTCGTATTATGGAAATTTTTGTTTGTGAATCAGAGCTTATACCTATAATGTTTTCTTTTTATTCGTTTTCGGTTGCTAACTATGGGATCTATGCTTAGAGTAGAGATTTGTAGAACCATTGTTACAATCATAGCTTAAGAAATTGCATAGCTAGAGTGGACTTTACTACTACTACTACTACTTATAATTACTACTATACTACTTATAACTATTGGACGGGGCATGCAGTTTGAATTCAAAAGACGACCCTTTTGATTTCAGACTGCATGCCCCGTCCAGATGGATGATGAGGTGTCTAAGTTCTAGAAATTAACTGATGATGATGACGAATTTGTGATAACCATCAGTACTACCCTTTTAACGGCCTACTACAGGATATTTTGCTTAGACCCAACAACATGATTTAAAGGAGGTTAGTGAAATGAAAATAGTTCCAATAATTTCAAATGAAAAATTTAAAAAAATTCGTTGATTTCCAGTAGGCTCTGTTCACAAGCACTTTTGATACGTCAAGACTGAGAAGTCAAGACTTCTAAGAAAAATAAGAATAACTTCTTTTCTTAGAAGAAAAATCGTCATGAACTTCAGAGCATGCCGGTCTCATACTTGCTCAATCCTTTGCTTTTACAGAGTTGATGTTGACGACATGAGGCCAGAAAGACTGCTTCCAAACTCTACAGCTGACTGTTGCTCGAAATTTATTACAAAGATCCAAAACACTTATTTTTCCCGACTCAAAAACTCGACTCGATACTTCACACGCACCTCGACCAACAAGGCAGTTGTTACCTATAACAGCTATACTTTTCACATTAAATATAACGTTTTTTGTAACACATTACCCTTTCTATATGCACCATAAAGTAATTTACGATTAATTAAATTTCCAATAACTTGGTGCACGCCTCGTAAATCTTTACCGACAGAGTCGTCAGCGTCATTATAGTTCAAAATATTATACGTATGTTAGAAAACATATCATGACCGTTAGCAGAAAAAGGAATAAGTAACAAGATAAAAAATTTTGAATAGCTCCCTGACACTCATAAAAGCTTAAACAACGACTTTTGTCAGACTAGCGGACGATCGCGATTCCGTCCACGAGATATATTATTTTCGAAAATGGAGCCCATGTCCTGTCTCAGGCTTCAAACTATCACTGTACCAATTTTCATTATAATTGGTTCAGTAGTTACTTTACATTTACAATATTAGTAAAGATTTAAAACGAAAATAACATATTTCTAAATAGTTACCCGATTTATTTACGGATCATAAACTCTTGGGTTTGATTTTTGGGAAAGAGTAATTTTACTTTATCTCCTCTCTTAAAGCTAGAAGGCCTGTAGGGTGTATACCCTGCAGAGAGCGCGGAGCGTCTTAGTTCTAAGTCTTCGCACTAATAGGAGGAAAGGGGTCTGCACAGTGAACCACTAACAACAGGCGGATAATGATATCGTTACTTACCCCAGGTAAGGTCGCCACCAGCACAACATGCTGGTGTTCACCTCTCTCAGTTATGACTGGGCTCTGCCACCAGGTGGCGGGGTCACCATCCGCCGCCATCGCTGCTGGATGCTGTCTGGAGGAGGCGGCTTCAGGACCAGGATCAGGGCCTTCGCAGATGTCGCACACCACTCCGCGCCTAGAAAGAGACGACCTATGATATATCCATCTTCTTATTGCATTTTGACGGCCTCCGTGGCACAGTGGTATGGGCAGTGGATTTATAAGACGGAGGTTCTGAGTTCGATTCCCGGTCGATTAAGATTTTCTAAATTGGACCAGGTCTGGCTGGTGGGAAGCTTCAGCCGCAGCTAGTTGGTTGGTGAAACGATGTCGTGTAAAAACTGTTTCGGCTGTGGATTTCATCCTACTCCTAACAAGGTAACTCATCTTTGATTGAATCATCACTTAACATCTGGTGTGATTGTAGTAAGAGGTCTTATAATGGATAAAAAAATACTCACTTCCCGGGCATCTCCCTACAGAACTCCTCCGGGCCGTGCTGCCCGCAGGTAGCATTGGCGCTGACTACGGAGAAGACAGCTACGTCGAGCGGCGCGGGCAGCAGCCCGTTCGTCCCGCTTGTGCTGCTCGACCCGCTCGCGCCGCTTGAACCGCTCAAACCGCTTGCAGCCACCAGCTCGCTCAGCGTTGTGCTGCTCAAGCGATCCAGGACCGCGCGACCTATTGTATTATAAGATGTTTTAATTTTTTTATTTGTAACTAACTTATTGAGCTTTGTAGATATTCTACATATTAATAAATTAACAGACCGATAAAGTGACAGTCCACACAGAAGATGTCGAAGCTGTAAAGCTTGTAGGGCTGTCAATTTCCATAATACTAATTATCAGTACCTCGTTGACCGAGATTTGCTCCGATTTTTTTCGGATCGGATCATACGTTTCTTAAAAATGAAACCTTGTTAGATCGATGAATTGACCCCATTTAAAAAGTTATAGTTGACTGTCCCGTTGTTCTAGTGGTTAGCCTATCTGGCATGGATCACAAGGTCCTGGGTTCGAATCCTGTGTCGGGTCACGGATTAATTCTGAGTTTTTATTTTATTCTTCTATGAAATTCTCAATAGGTACATTCCAAGGCCGGCCACTATCCTTTCCTATAAGGAGGGAGGCCTGGCCCTGTAGTGGGCCGTTAATAGGCTGATAATGATGATGATTATCATGAAAAATTTATAAGATTTATATCAGATATTGATCACAATAGAGACAATATGTTTCAAACTGAAGACCGGATATTGATTCGTGTTGACACAAAGTTCCAGTTATCCTTAATTAATATATATCCCAGTTAAATCAAAAGCAATATTTTTGGTTCAGAAAGCATAATTTTGGTTATATAAACAGTCACTCGTTATATAAAATCCGAAATGACGACCTCCGTGGCGCAGTGGTATGCGCGGTGGATTTGTAAGACGGAGGTCCTGGGTTCGATTCCCGGCGGGGCAGATTGAGATTTTTCTTAATTTGTCTTGGTCTGGCTGGTGGGAGGCTTTCGCCGCGGCTAGTTACCACCTTACCGACAAAGACGTATCTCCAAGCAATTTAGCGTTCCGGTACGATGTCGTGCAGAAACCGAAAGGGGTGTGTGTGTGATTTTGGTCCCACTCCTAACAAGTTAGCCCACTTCCATCTTAGCCTGCATCATCACTTAACATCAGGTGTGATAGCAGTCAAGAGCCAACTTGTAGTAGATAAAAAAAAAGAATTAGTTTTGAAATGTGAACTCGTTGCAGTTTAATAATACTACAGATGTTACATTGCGAGCTCAAGTATCAAAGTGGTGTGGTCGCAGTAACATCGAGTCGGAGCCATATAGCTGCAAGTCATAATAGTTATGACACGATGTGGAATAAATCGCGTACTTTACGACTCGTGCCTACAGAAATTATAGTTCTACCGCGGCTTAGTAATCTTACAGTATAGGAGAATCTTTGAAAGATAGAGAAAACTTCAATTGCAATTTTGTACGAGTAATTAAATAAACAGTTCCAACCATTACCAAGCTACGTAACAACCACATATGATTTTTATTATTGAATTAGGTACTTCTACTTCCTTTTTTTAACCGTCGAAAAAAAACGGAGGAGGTTCTCAATTCGACACATATATATTTTTTAACCGATGAAAAAAAAACGGAAGAGGTTCTCAATTCGACACGTATATATATTTTTTTCTTTTATGTATGACTACGCATAACTTTTTACAGAGTTGTCCGATTTTGAAAATTCTTTTATTAATAGAAAGAGCAAACTTTCAAGGTGGTCCCATTATCATCATGTTAGGATCTGACGATGATATCCTGGAAAATTGAAGGAACTCTTCAAATTGGATAGGCACACTTGCAGCTATTTCGGTTTTTGTGTAAGTATCGGTAGCTTTTTGGTTACAAGTGCCATATAATATACTATGACAGTATAGTACGAGTTCGTTACGTGGCGATAAGTCACTAAAAAGTAAGAAATAAAAAATTTTAACAAAAAATAGAACCGACTCAAAACGCACTAATAAAATAACTGTATCATTTAGTTGCTTTACTTTAATTAAGCATATCTAGGAGTTTTGTTAAAAAAAAATTAATTTTATCAATATTTTCATTATTTATTCAAATTGACATTGATATTTTTTGGTTACTATGCTACGTATTCTAATACTACGCTAACAACGGGCTTAGAGACACTCCGCGTGCAAAGAAGCGAACTATGACCTAGTGGAACGAGCCGCTAACCTGAAGTGGCAATGGGCGTCAAAGGTGCTGGAATTGCGACCTCGCGCCGGTAAACGCTGTATTAGTCGACCCCCAACTAGATGGACAGATGCATTTGGCTGAAGACCGTGTTGTTTAGAAGACCTTGCAAGAGGCCTATGTCCAACAGTTGACGTCTATCAGACAATAACGATGAAGATGATGGAATCTCGCAAAAGATAATATTATCTAGTGTTTGGTCAAGTAACTTTTCTCTTAAGCTGTAGTATAATTACTACGAGTATAAGTGAAAATGCACTAAGTATCCACTGTTTTTGTATTATAATCAGCGCATTTTAAACTAAGTCATTAGATCGGTTGGTCGTAGTGATAAATACCGTTGCTTAACAACTTATAGAGGACTGACAGTCAACCGTATCCCAAAGTCACTACCAGGAATTTTAATTTCGTTATCATCATTACATAGTATAAAATAAAGTCGCTTTCTTCTGTCTGTCCCTATGTATGCTTAGATCTTTATAACTACGCAACGGATTTTGATGCGGTTTTTTTTAATAGATAGAGTGATTCTTAAGAAAGGTTTATATGTATAATACATGCATAATATAGTAGAGAAACACTGATAAATTTAGAGGTTTCTAATGTGATGTCGTAAATAAGCACGTTTTTTGCGCTTATATTGCAAACGCTGGCTGTTTCCTACGAGATAGACCAAAATAATGTACTACAATATTGTTTACCTTAAAAAGTTCAACAAAAAAATCCGCAATAACATATATCTATCTTTTATATATTGGCAGATATATAACTTTTTGTGTTTTAAAAAATCATTTAATTTATATGCTTACGTTTACGTCATTATTTATACAACTAAACTTAAATCTTTATAAAAATTAATTATTTGATAATTACAAGGATATTATAGAGATAAGATTTGCCTTTTACAGTATGTTAATTAGTTATATGGTTTCGAAAATATTACAAAATTTCTAAAAAACAATTCTGCCGCTATATCGTCCAATATATTAAGTTGACCTCCGTGTTATGTTATACGTACCGAATAGGGTTGATCTTTTCTTTCAGTTTATTTGGCATGAGAGACCATATTTATATAATATACGAAAAAGTTTGTTCGTTTGTTTAAACGGGCTAATCTCGAAATCTGCATGTCGGATTGTAAATTATTTTACTTATTATGAAAGCTAGACTCAAAATTGAAATAGACTATTTAATACAAACTATACACAATATCAGCTTGCCATAAATATATATTGTTAATGTTAATGTACTGTAATATCGTACAATGTTTAACAAAAATGTAGATCTTCAGTACACGGGACGGGACGAAGGATATTGTCTCACAGGAAACTTTAAAAAAATTTAATTGAGAGGGGCAGCGGGGAAAGGGCACACTTTATATTAAAGTCTGTATTTAAAATTAAAAGGGTACCTAAGAGGTTTTCACGCGGACGAAGTCGCGGGCGTCCGCTAGTATAGAATATTCAAAACTGGATAGAACGTTTAATTAAATATATACTGTCAGTGACATTTATCGGCCGACGACTTAATTAAAAATGAGTCGACTATAATATGATCTAAAAGCTACGGATTAAATGTGCCTACTGTACATTGGTTACACAACACATTATATACTATTATAGTCTAAGAGATAGCGGCACAAGCACTGGGTTAATTTCGCCCATTTCATCCGACGCCGTCGTAATACCTAACTGTTATGGAGTCAGCGCTGGTCCAGATGCTGCGCTGAGATCTTAATGCAATGCGGATGACGTTTAATGACATCATATGCAATATCATCATTTCAAGCGCTTTTGAATTTCTATTTTCAATCTGTCATGAAGTTTACAAGGTACCTTGTTGTTTCATTATTTAGCGTATGTAATGTCGAATAACGAAGTCCTGGGTTCGAGTCCTTGTCATCTATATCTTTACCAATATATAAAATTTACAGCATTCCACTAAATATATACGAAAGAAGTTTTTTTTAGTATACGGTACTTAACTACTTACATCAAAAAAATAATAAATAATTAAAATGTTTGTCTATCCGTCTGTTTGTTCCGATTATTATTCTCGGGCATTTGCTGTTAAAAATAAATTAGAGGGCGCCCGCGGTTTCATTTTTTTTTTGTTTAGGTTACGGTAGCGGATTTTTTATTTACTTTTAAATTATTTTATTTATCTGTACATATATTTAAGTTATTTCTTATTATGAAATAAAGATATAAAAATGATTTATAAAAAAAACAGACTTCAAACTTTGTCAAGTTGGAATTAGATACAAATATAAAAATTTGTTTATAGTCAACAAAAATGTACAGAATTTATCGAAGATTTTAACGAGCGGCTCATTAAGAAAGTATCCGCGTTCAATTTAAGATGTTTCTGTGAAACTCCATCGAATCAATTATGTTGTGTGTGGTGGTTTTAAAATATGTATTAGTACATTATAACTAATTAAATGTTCCAAGTTTTAGGTAAGATAAAAACTTGAAATATTTTCAAATTTAACGTTATGATCCAATTTAGATACAGAAAACGCGATAAAGAAATAAAAAAATGTTCATTAAAAGACCAAAAAGATAGTGCAATCACGAAGTGAAATATATTATTATATATGTAAATATAAATTTATTAATTATTTTTAACCGACAAACAAAACGGAGGAAGGAGGTTCTCAATTCGAACGTATATTTTTTTTCTTTTATGTATGACCACCTTGGCTGGCATCGACTTCATAGATATGCTTAAGTAAGTTAAAACTTTTTAGAGCGTTTTGAGTCGGTTCTATTTTTTGTTATATTAAGTAATGTTTCCTTGTTTTATTTCTTATACCTATTCTTTGGTATTTATTTATTTCCTACTGCATCGAGTCACTGGTAGAGATTCCTTAAAGTAATAAGTGTTTGTTAATTTTCCACTTTAAGTTTTTTCTTAATTTTTGAAGTTGTAAAATTTAATTTTAGAACAAAATAAATTTAAAAAAATAAAATGATGAAACATGGTGCAAAATTCCACTATACGCCTTAAAAACAAAGTTCATACAAAAATGGAAATGCGATATAAAGACATTTTTATCTTACATCGAAGTGTTTTCCAAACGTTCGGTCAAGATTAGATACAGCGTATCCGCAGGATGTGCCCGTCAGCGAGCCGTGACGAAAACACAGACAAAGACATACATAACATATATAGTAAGACTTACAACACATACAGAAATACTACTAAAGAGTGTACCTATAGTCATCATCGTATCATTATAAGAGAGGGGATATGGAGCGAAGACCCACCACACCACTCCAAAATGTTGATGATAGTGACCGGGACCGATGGCTTAACATGCTCTCCGACGCACGGGAGTGTTACACCAACTGCCCGACTTTGGGTTTGGAATGTATTCAAAATTTAATAAAAGAATGAAACACTCGGATTTATTCCGTGGCTCGGCCTAGGATTCGTACCCACGACCTCGTGATCGAAGCCACACATACCAACAACTAGACCAGCGGTAATCGGTAGTAAGTTGACAAAAAATTAGATAGAGCACCTGATGATAAATCATTATCGCCTATGGCGGAATCCTTCGCAGGATACGCTAAAAGTCCACATTATACGCACTGCCCTCATAATTAACCGACGAAAAAAAACGGAGGAGGTTCTTAATTCGACACGTATATATTTTTTTTATGTATGACGCATAACTTTGTACAGAGTTGTCCAATTTTGATAATTATTTTTTTATTAGAAAGGGCACATGTCATCATGTTAGGATTTGATGATGATATCCTGGGAAAATTAAAGGAACTCTTCAAATTTTTTAAGCACACTTGCAGCGATTTCGGTTTTAGTGTACGTATCGGTAGCTTTTTGGCTACTAGTGCCGTATATAAATATACTATGACAGTATAGTACGAGTACGTTACGTGGCGATAAATCACTAAAAAGTAAGAAATAAAAATTTTTAACAAAAAATAGAACCGACTCAAAACGCACTAAAAAGTAAAAAATAACTGTGTCATTTAGTTGCTTTAATTTATTTAAGCATATCTAGGAGTCGGTGCCAGCCAAGGTTTCTACTTTAAGAACTTTATCTAGAACCCACAAACTGCTTTACTACGTTAAATAAATGTGTGGTTTAAGTAAATTAAAGCAACTAAATGCCAGTTTTTTTTTACTTTTTAGTGCGTTTTGAGTCGGTTCTATTTTTTGTTAAATATTTTTTGATATATAGATTTTGTCAAATATGTAATTATACCACAACCATAATATACACTCATAAAATCGTCAAAAAAATAAAGTGGTATTAATTAACCGGACGAAAAAACTTATCTAACGTAAGCGACAAACGCGTTGCAATGCGACACGATGCTACGCGACACAACACATTGCGTCCTGTTGCTGACTACTACACAGACCGCAAGTAGCGAATTCCGTTGTTTCGCGTTGGCAGCATCACGTCGCGTTTTTATCATTTTATATCTCTAAAAATGGCTTTTTGGCTGGGAGACTCCAGCCGTAGCTAGTTAGAACCGTACCGACAAAGACGAAGCGTCAAGCGATTTAGCTTTCCGGTATGAAGTTGTGTAGAAATCGAAGGTGTGTGGATATTGTCCAACTCCTAACAAGTTAACCCATTTCCTTCTTAGGTTGCATTATCACTTACCATGAGGTGTAATTGCAGTCAAGGGCTAACTTGTAATGATTAAAAAAATTTACTTGTGTATTTTTTTATCTAATACTACAAGTTGGCCCTAGCCAAGTTGATATGGATGGGTCTGTAGTTGAATAATCTTTTGTCCTACCGTTCTAACTACACCATGCAGCTAGTCATCTTATTATAGGTGTATTAATAAGAAACAAACCAGGAATAAACGGTAATCATAAACAAATACCCGCCATTACCGCGTCAGCGCTGACGCGGCGGTAATCATCCAGTAATCAATCAACGCTCAGTTACAGGAGCTAATCGAAGAGTAGCACTCTACTACCCGACGATAGGAGAGATACTGTTCGCAAGTTCTATCGGATAAAGTACTAGACCACTAGGTCCACTAAATATACAAATTCATTCATTTTAAGTAGGTTTCTATATAAGCATTAAAAAAGTCTATCATTGTCTCTAGCAATGGTTCGGAAAGCAAATGCTCTCGAAAAGAGCCCAAAAAACAATGCAGCACCTTTTTTGAAACCTTTAAATATTATTGTTTATGTCATCTAGCTTTATAAAATCTTCCGTATGTTAAAGAGTGCAGCTATCAATATTATATTTACATTAAACAGTAAGGTAACTGTGACCCAATAAACATTTTACCCGATTTCAAAAAAGAAGTTTTTGTGTTTGATCTATTTATGTATAGTAAACACAGAACACACACATAAGTTTTTGGATATGTATGATTCGTGTGGACGGGGATTTCGTTTTCAAAAAGTCTTCGCAGATAACTCTTCTATCGAAACGACAGAAAACAAATGAGTCATTTATGAAAAACTGACAACATTTATGCTTGCAAATGATAATTGACATCTTTAAGTATTTCTTAAAACTTGATTGATTTAGTCTTCTCGTTTTCTGATCGTGTTGCTTGATACTGACTAATGACAGTCACTTCCGCAGTGTCAGCCCTCGGCAGTCAGTCGCCATCAGTGTCAGTCGCCGCAGTGTCAGACGCCGTCAGTGTCAGGCGCGGACAGTGTCAGGCGCTCCACCCTGACGCGCGCGTTGTGAGCTGACGATATCGTACCGCTTAATTATCTACCTTGATGAATGACTTAAGCAATGCTATATTCTATCATAACTCACTTAGTGTGGCGAAGATATTTAAATCCAACAAAATGAAACCAAAACTCTTTTTTTTTACCGACTACAAGTTGGCCCTTGACTACTATCACACATGATGTAAAGTGATGATGCAGTATAAGATGGAAGCGGGCTAACTTGTTAGGAGTGGGACGAAAATCTACACCCCTTTCGGTTTCTACACGACATCGTACCGGAACGCTAAATCGCTTGGCGATACGTCTTTGTCGGTACGGTGGTAACTAGCCACGGCGATAGCCTCCCACCAGCCAGACCAAGACAAATTAAGAAAAATCTTAATCTGCCCCGCCGGGAATCGAACCCAGGACCTCCGTCATATAAATCCACCGCGCATACTACTGCGCCACGGAGGTCGTCAAATAAGAAATGAGATATTCTAATGCGATAGAATAAATAATAAAGAGAACGGTGTAGTGTAAAAGAATATGCAGTGACTAAAATTGAGAAAGGGATGCTTAGATGGTTTGGACATGTAGAGAGAATGGATGAAAGAAGATTAACAAAAGAGACCTCTTGGGTCTCTTTCGTTAATCCCAACAAACGGAGCTCGAACTTAGGACTTTCGACTCCCTGGAGCTAGACTAATTAAAACTTTAAAACTAATTAAAAGTGCTTATAAAAAGTTCAAAGTGCTAAGAGGACCATCCATCAAAGTGATATGACAAGCAATCGCAGATATTAACAACGCGATCAGTTCCGCAAATCGTTCCCGCAATGAGCTCAGAACATCGCGCCCATGTTAATAATGCCATTATTTTTTTGTTTCCGATTAATGATGGCTTCTTAAGCTGATGTGTGTTTGGTCCAGGGGTTGGCTTGGTCATTGACCTTGATCTCCCAATCGTACACCATGACAAAGGTCAAAGTCCATTCTACTATGCACAATGGTATTTTGCGTGACAACCGCGCCCTTAGCATGAAACTCTTACGACGGGTTTCGAAATTTCATTTCGAAGTGCCGCTCTATAATTTTATGACATAAAAACCTTGAGTGCGCTTGTAATCTAGAAGTGTTCGTTCATGATAATCCGTATTAATGTGATAAATTGTTATGGGAGGAGAAACCGCTTCAATACGTAACGCATTACAGCGCCTGTATGTCTTGCTTCCTCTCGGCATGCGACAGCGATGGCAAGCTTCTTTTCTCTCCCTCTAACCCACAGCGCTAGTCGTATTTTAGTTATCATTTCCATCAGGCGGCCCAAGAATCACATGTACTCGTATTTTATTTAAACCGTTGACCCATGCTTGATTGAAACATAGGTCGGGTGGTAACTAGGCAAGGGCGAAGTTTACTAGATGTAAGTCAGATTGGAAGCAATTCTACATTGAGTCTCGCTGCGAATTGAGGTTCCCAACTTCGACAAAGTAGTTATCGAAGACCATTCTTTACTAGATAATAAACGTTAACGTAAACGTGATAATAAATATTACTTTATAACGATACTATTGCGAGACTGCATATTTCATGCTAAGGGTTGGTACAGGCACGGCTGCGGTCGCGCGGACCACACACAAGCTATAAATATATCGCAGATCCTTAGAACGTCAACGACCGACCGTACTTCATACCGAATACCCTAGCACAGTTCATAAAACTTGCCCTAGGAACTAGGTTTCTGCTTAACTTGAAGGGTTACTGCACAAATATTTAGTAGCACATGAGGCTTATGGTTTATCATTTGTCATCAGCCAACTTTAAAGGCCCAGCAAATCCTCATTATTGAGGAGCGGATAATAGATCCAACAAACTATTCTAATGCGGGTAGGCTTTGCTTTCTCTCTTTTGGAATCATTGCATTACACATTCATGTTCAAATTACCTTTTTATGGCAAGTGAAGATGCAGCTTACAATGGAGCGCGCTTGCCTAGAAGGTGCCTATTAACTCTTGACTTAAAGGTAGAAGAGATATTGTAGGTGGTAGGCAAAACGGTAGCTGGAAGGGCATTTCATAATTTACCAATTTAAATCGGGAACGAGAAACCTAAACGATTTGTCGTCCATGGGGTATCGTCTACGTATGGTTGCAGACTACTGCGATGCCTAGCAGTCCTATGGGAGAAAGGTGAAGAGGGGACTAAATCTAAAAGTTCCTGAGCACACTAACACACACACACATTTAAAAATACTTAAATAACTTTGAACCGTGTGGGGTCCGCATCTTTTTATAATAATCTTCACTAACGTCTTCAATTTGCATGATACAAAAATAAAAAAGTGTTCGCCGCACTATTGTGTATACCGTTACAGAAATTGGCGCAACACAATCTGGTGTTATTAGTGTAAAGTGCTTGTGCGTGTCAAACAGCTACTCCGCACAACTGCCGCCGCACGGCTGGACCACACGCGGTGTGAGACTAACACAACCACTGGCTGCCTAGCATCCTGATGTAAAGTGTTACAAAAAACTGTATTATTATTCTTAATTGCATAATTATTAACACAAGATTAATGTTAATAGTTACGCCATTAAGAATAATTTATCCATTTAAAAAAGGGATGTTTCTTTCTTTTAGATTCAATGTCAAGAAAATAAAAGAAGAATTTATTTAAGCAAGAATTGTACAATTTGCATATAACAATGTTGTTCAAAACATATTAATGATAGGTATGTTTTTAACAACGTTATATTAAAAACAAAACATAATTTAAAATTTATTAGGCATGGCATATATAGCATGATTTTTCTATTTTCATTTTTAATTCGCTTTTTGATATGCATTTTATATGTTCATATAATTTTTTTCCCGCTTAATGTAGTCCAAGAAAACAGGGTTAAGTTCGACGACTGTATAAGATGCGGGTACAGATAATACAAGAGGATCTCTAAAAAGCAAAAGAGTGTATTCATTTATAAACAATTTACAAACCGAATAGAGACCATACACAGGCGCTCGCTAGCGCCGCTGCCCGCAGGAAGTGGCCGCTAGTGTAAACACAACACTTATTTTAAGCAAGGAAAAGCTTGCCTTGTTTGTTCTTACTCTACCGACACTTAGGTAGAGACACCATGAGTTTTTTGAAATACGGACACTAGACGAAAATGTTACATTAAATATTATTAAAATATTAAATATTATGACCTTACTAATGAACTAACCAAAAATGGCTATGTGGTTAGTTTATACGCGGTAGAAGTGGGTGCGAGGGGTATACCAGCGAAGTCTCTCTACAACCTGCTAAAGGACCTTGGCCTTACTAGAAGTGCAATAAGCTCCATATTGGAACGAGTGTCTAAAGCTGCTCTAGTAGGGTCCTTCCGAATTTGGCTAGGCAGGGAGAATAACTTGAACAGAGGAGGTGAGTGTTGACGCGCGTCACTAAGGGTACCCTTAAACCTACACCCGAGTCACAAGTCTCGGGCTCTGTTCGGAGTTTTTCTCTCAGCCACGCGATGGACCCGGCACCCGCACGGTGAATCCATGGAATGCTAAGATATTCGTCTCTCGTAAACTCCATTCAAGAACGAGAGTCCTGCGCTGCGCTAGCAGGATCTTACCAGATTTGCTTAGACTGGGAGAATGATTCAAGCAGAAAAGGCATGCGTTGACCGTTCACAAAGGGTATCCTTAAACCTACATCTGTGCCGCAAATCGCGGAATCTGGTCGGCGTTTATCTCTTTGCCATACGGTAGATCCGGCACCCGCACGGTGCATCCATTCGATGCTAATATATATCCGCCTCAGTCAACATTTCGTAAGTTGGATAAGATTGCTCCTTACCTTAAAAGAAGCTTTTCCTAAGGCGACCTCCGATTTATAAGACGGAGGTCCTGGGTTCGATTCCCGGCGGGGCAGATTGAGATTTTTCTTAATTTGTCTTGGTCTGGCTGGTGGGAGGCTTTCGCCGTGGCTAGTTACCACCTTACCGACAAAGACGTACCGCCAAGCGATTCAGCGTTCCGGTACGATGTCGTGTAGAAACCGAAAGGGGTGTGGATTTCATCCTATTTCTAACAAATTAGCCCGCTTCCATCTTAGATTGCATCATCACTTAACATCAGTTGTGATAGGGGTCAAGGGCTAACTTGTAGTCGATAAAAAAAAAGAGTAGGCTCGTTAAGGTGTCAAAGTCTCGCCAGGTGGTAATTATAAAAAAGTATTTTTTTCAAATAATTGTGTGAATGTAGAATTGATAATCCTCATATACCTGAAGCATATAGCGCCCCGAGCCTGTACCAGCAAATGTTTTTTTTAAATGTTTAATTTTCAATACTAACAAATATGACATTTAAATCTTCTGGGATTACTTCTGTTATACATTTCATTGCCACGATGCAAGAGCATTCGCCAGGAACATTTTTCCTTCCAATATTTCTATTCACCCTCATAAATAAATTAAAGCTATAAAAAATAAGAAATATCCTGGAAACTTGTTGAATCCCATGGTAGCCCTACCAACGGTGCGAGCTACCTACAGTTAATATTGCCTTTGAAACCGCGTATTGTTTAAAAATATCTGCCAACAAGTAATTCTAAATAGCTTCCTCTTCAGCGCTCGCTTCCTCACAAGTGAAGTGTTTGGAGCAGCGTTTGACAGGTATTCACTTACAAGCCAGCTCACGATGCTTTCTACTTTAATCTATATTTTGACAGTATCGTGGCGCAATGGTATGTGTGATGGATTTATAAAACGGCGGTCCTGGTTTCGAGATCGAAATTGCTTAGCTTAGCCTTGAACCAATAATTACGAAAACCTCAATTGGCGCCGCTGGGGATTGAATCCAGGACCTCTGTTTTTAAGTCCACTGCACTTATCACTACGCCACTGAGGCTTGATTGTAGAGTATGCCAGTCTATATTATTAGTTATGTTTATAATAACCGATTCAATAGATAATCTCGTAGCCCATAAATGAAACAGTAGTCCGTATATAACCTTGAGACGTAGGTGGACGTTCAAAATGGGTTGTTCGGTATAAAAACTGCAAAGTGGGGACTCGTGGGAGCGCTGCGCGTGCGCCGGCCACTCATTAGTACACGCCAAATATGGCCACCAGCCCTTTTTACCAACTACCGAGAGCCGATGCGGTTTTATAACGATCCGATCGGACCATTCAATCGGTTCTTTTTTAAGCTAATGAATCTTCTTAGTTACGTTATGAGTAGTACAGCTTGTTAGGGATCTAATAGGCTCATATAAAACATCATAAATCATAAGTAAATAACATTTTTTTAAATCACAAGTTGCTTCTAACAATCTTGTTAAATGTGTACCCGATGTGATGTTGTCGTAAAATGATCGCGCAACCAATGATCTTTTATTAAACAGTGGATACACCAATCGATCAAAAAAAAACATTCTCAGTTAAGTGACCATTACCTGTAAGACTAGGTTTAGATTTTAGAACAATTTACTAATACAAACATTACGGAAAATAGAGACGTTCTCTACAATTTTACCAAAATGATCTACCACGTTTTTATCGTAGTGGAACACGCAAAGAGTGTACGTAAAACACAGGACACGACGCTTTAAGTTCACTCGAGCATAGTGCATTGTGTTGACGCATCGCTGAGCTTCAACTATGTCCCTCGAGATAACTCGGCTGAGCAGAGCTTGTGATACATGTCCTACGTATACCTCAGTGGCTTGTGGACCAATATCACTGAAGAGTTCATAGAGACATAATTATAGTATGCCAACCCGCATTAGACCAGCGTGGTGGGTCTACGCTTCAGGGAGGCCTGGCCCTGTAGTGGGCCTTTAATAGGCTGATAATGATGGTGATGATAGTATGTAGCGTCGTTGGTCTAAGGGTTAGCCTATTTATCTTCGACCACGAGGTCCAGAGGTCTCCCAGTATAAATAATTCTGAGTTTTTCATTCTTTTGTGAATCTTTCAGTACATTAAGATTCCGGAATCGAGAAATTGATGGTGTTACACCCCTGTGCCTCGGAGAGCAACATCTAATAGTGATCATTAATGTATGTAACATTACGAGTATAACTCTAAGCCCGCCAAACCGCATTGGAGCAACGTGGTGGGTCTACGCTCCATATCTCCTCTCCTATGGAGGGAGGCCTGGCCCTGTATTGGACCGTTAATAACGATGATGATACATAATTATAGTGTATGGAAAGCGAAAAAGAAATCCCATTGATATATTTAATGTTCCTGCATTAAAAACAAAAGAAAACTATATGTTTAACATTGGTGTATATAATACAGATATAAGAGTGAGCACTTTTTTACTCTGTGGGTGTAACTACTTGTAACTGTCTCGATTGATGAACTCCATCGATTCGCAGAGCATCGATGCACTCGATGCGTCATGTCACGCAGGTTAATTTATAGCCGCTTGACATTCCGCCGCCTCCCGACGTTGTCTGACTTTGAACATTGAAGGCCGTATTTATTTATCACCGCGCCGGTGTATCAATTGTAAAGCTTACGTTTACTGACTTACTTTAGTTTTTTTATTGTTAGAGTCTTTTCAATAAGCTCCTCTTGCCAATAGTATGCCTAATCTTCATAGCTAAACATTCGACTGGTCGTTTTAGTAATTATAATTAGATATTTTCGATGACATAGTTCAATGAAATACCATGAATCTGGTCTGATAGCTTGTAATTTATGTTAGAGCAATTTGTGCAATGTTTTTAATATATATTTCTAAATAATGATTTATTATCTGTAAGTAATTCCAAAAAAAATAATTTATACTATAACTTGGACCATATACAGATTGTTTGATTGAATGCGAATATCTGAAACCACATGTCATAATACTTGTTGCATTTCAGATCAATTTACTAGACATTACTTATTTATTTTATAATGTGTCTGGGTATTCAACTTAATTTTTTTTTTAGTAGACTTCACGTATTATCATGTGTTCACAATAATTTTTAAAATAAGCTTCAATATCTCAATTATTATTGAAGCATTCGAAGGAGATCATTCAAAACGTACCGAAATTTCGAAGAGCCGGTCAAAGAAAAAATGGTACTTTTTTTTATCGACTACAAGTTGGCCCTTGACTGCTATCACACCTGATGTTAAGTGATGATGCAGTCTAAGATTGAAGCGAGCTAACTTGTTAGAAGTGGGACAAAAATCCACACCCGTTTCGGTTTCTACAGGACATCGTACCGGAACGCTGAATCGCTTGGCGATACGTCTTTGTCGGTAGGGTGGTAACTAGCCACGGCGAAAGCCTCCCACCAGCCAGACCAAGACAAATTAAAAAAAATCTCAATCTGCCCCGCCGGGAATCGAACCCAGGACCTCGTTCTTATAAATCCACCGCGCATACCAATGCGCCACGGGGGTCGTCGCCACTGCGCCACGGAAGGTCGTCAATTATTTGGATCTAGGGCATTATTTTGATTATGTTCTAAGTACTATTACAGCAATAATGTGAAACCTATACTTTCTTTGTTATAAAAGTTTGAAAGTACAGATTTTTTCCGAGAGATTTGTTTTTAAACAGATAGGTGTCGCTATTATATTTTTTTTTTATTAAAGCAACAATGCTGTAAAACCCAATTAATTTCACTGATATTGAATTATAACGTTAAATGATAATTGTAATTACTAAGTGGACTCTGTTGTCTGAAATAAAAAAATAAATAATTCCATGCATTTTAATTGTAAGTTGAACTGAGTTTTGAAATCAAATCCTATGCTTCAAATAGGCCAAATCATGGAAAAAAGGAACTTCTGATATGAAAATAGTATATCTATTTAAAATACTAACATACGAGTATCCCGTGGAAATCTCAAGAATCTTAGAGTTCCGTCTTCCAAGTAAGGATCCGAGCTCGGCTCGTCCCGTTATCCTCACATTGGTCTAGCTGGTCCAAGCATTCCTCGTCCTGGACATATATGGAGATCGTGGGGTTATAGCGTGGAGTGTTGCGTGCGGATAGTTCAAAGTTATAAAACTTTTTTAAGTTACATAGTTCATGTTTTTACCAGGAACATCCAAAATAATCTCATATCATTTAACTTAACGTCTATCTAAACCGCAACAGAAATGACGAAGCCTCGAAATAGGAAAAATTGCACATACATAATTTCATGCAGGGCTGAAACGGTCTTAAGGAATTTAAGGATCCAATTATTCTTGCCACCAACAAACCACTTAATAAAGGAACAAATAAGGCTGATATATAATTCAAATTGGTCACAGGTACAGTAAAGGGCTCGTAGATAACGCATAATGGGCAAGTCCCAACAATGGCGGCGCATCGATCACGCTCGTTGCGATGCGTGTGGAGCCCCTGGCGCCGGCGCCCGCGGCGCGCTCTGTGCGCGGCGGCGCGGGCGCGAGCCCTCACACTCATTTGTTTCACTGCTTATTACACGCACTGTTAGTGACTTCATCTATACTTACTGTATGTATTCAAAGTCTTTATTTAGTAAAATCTTTTTAAGATTATTTTAAATAGAATATGTAGGTAATGTCTAGATTATTTTAAAATGGTACAGTTTAATCACTACAAGGCAGAAGTAGGTATTTATGTGCGTATTATAATGGTCATTAGATGTTTATTAGATTTAATTTAAGATTCAAGATTCGTTTATTTCAAGTAGACTTCGTTTACAAGCACATTTGAATCATTACGTTCATGTGTTTGTAGAGACTCCACCATTGATCGGGAACGCAGTCTGAAATCTGGAAGGAATCTGTTGAGCATATTCGGCAAGGGATTCAATAGTTGCTATTTTTAAAAATCATACTATAAATATTATTTCATAGAAAAATGAGTGGCGCAGGAAATTTCGTATATTTTCTAATATGACAGCACCAGCGGCACAGACATGAAGATGTCATAGTCAGTAGTACATTAGTAGTAGGCACTAATAAAATAAATAAACCATCATCCATCTACAAAATTAACAATTTCCAAAACTCTTGAAAAACTTTCCAACGTCTGAGATATTTCTTATTTAGGACATAACTATGTAGGTATGTAATTATCTACTCAGAAAAGATATAAAATCCCATTTCCCGAAAGCAATAAAATTAGGATTAGGAATTTAAACAAAGGACAAAATTAGAAATTAAAAGTAGTAATTAATTTTATGGACAAAATCCAAATAACAATGGACAATAAGTTTAAAGCATTTGAAAATGAAAAACCTTGTCAAGGAACATTACATTTTATAGTTATTGATATAAGATTGTTTTTAGCTTAGAATTATTGAGAGTGTAGTGTCCCGGGAATAACAAAAGCCATAAAATTTGCCACAAACAGCTTTTACGAGCTGAGAATTCAGATTCGTGTTTACGAGTGTAGTGTTCTAGTGTGCGTGGTGCGAGACCCACTGGATACTCTACCGTTGAGTGGACCTTACAATATGTTACCTTTTATTATATTTTACTTAAGTTGCAAACGTTGTTATAGGTGTTCATTTTGAGGCGACCGCCATAAATCGTTTTATACCTACAACAGCTTTACTTCATTAAAATAATGGTTTTTTCAGTGTAACTATTTTGTAACACTGTACGAAATATCTGAATACCTACCTACTTTGTAATAATTATAAGTCGTCCATCTTAGGGCCCTAAGGCCTATCAGCTCTAATCTAGATTAGATGTGCCACGCTCATTGCCATTTCAGCTACGGGCCTCGTTTAAGCTACATCGGTAACTTTGGTTATTCTGCAAATCAAGCAGAGATATTCCGTGAATAAGTTGCTCTATCTGAGTGACTCTGACCTTTGGTATGGTAAGTTACCTCTAAGCGGCATTTTTGAAGACTTACGACTTCAGGCGCTGAGGAATTTCAGGCAATAAAATGCAACAAAGTTTCCTGAACTAATCGCTAAATAATTACAAATAAATTTTGTATAATTTTTAACAGACAAAAAAGACGGAGGAGGTTCTCAATTCGACACGATTTTTTTTTATGTATGACCACGCATAACTTTTTACAGAGTTGTCCGATTTTGATACATTTTTTTTTATTAGAAGGGGCATACTTCCAAAGTGGTCCCATTGTCATCATGTTAGGATCTGATGATGATATCCTGGGGAAATTGAAGGAACTCTTCAATTCGGTATCGGTAGCTTTTTGGCTACTAGTGCCGTATAATGTACTATGGCAGTATAGTATGAGTACGTTACGTGGCGATAAATGGCTAAAAAGTAACAAATAAAAATTTTTAACAAAAAATAGAACCTACTCAAAACGCACTAAAAAGTAAAAAATAACTGTGTCATTTAGTTGCTTTAATTTACTTAAGCATATCTAGGAGTCGATGCCAGCCAAGGTTTCTACTTTAAGGACATTATTACACACGAACTGCTTTACTACGTTAAATAAATATTCCTTAAACTTGCTGGCACCCACTTCATAGATATACTTAAGTAAATTAAAGCAACTAAATGACACAGTTATTTTTTACTTTTTTAGTGCGTTTTGAGTCGGTTCTATTTTTTGTTAAAAATTTTTTAATACGTTTATGTGTTTATCATACAAGACATTGAACCATTACTATCATCGTATAGTATGACTGGATTTCTCTTAGCTGGAAAATAAAGAGGAGCATTAGTTAAAGACGGCGCTGTTATTGAAAAAAGTGTCCAAGTGGCTGTCTGTCTGTCAGCCGTGTTGTTACCTGGCGCTGCCCGCTGCGCAGGCGAGTGTACGCCATTAAAGCGGACACTTCATTAAAAATTTATGGCCATTTTGGGTCTTTGTGGCCACCGACGCCTAACCCCGTGACAAATGCCCAGTGACCATTATTTAAGAATTATGAATGTGAATGGAAATATTTTAGTCGTAACTAATGCTGTCTAGTGTCCCTTGCCATTGTCTGATGATATTCATAGGACGTTGTTTAACACAAACCTTTGCGTCTGTAGATTCAATATTTGCCGGTCAATTTATATTTGTGCGATTAGTATACTTATTGCTCTGTTGACCACGAGGTAAACCTACGTTTCTTAGGATCATAAAATGAGATTGGTTTCGGTTCCAGTGTAGAGCGATAAAAGCAGCAGTAGTAGCAGACGAAGACGCCTTTGTGCAAAAGTTAGGAAGTTAGAAATGTTATCCATATCCTGTGGAGAGCACATTATGCCGTCAATCCCTGTCATCGTCATCATCATGGTATTTAATTTTTGGCCCTTGAATCCACCATTACAAACTGACTTTTAAATAAAAGAACCGCATCGAAATCGGTCCATCCGTTTTAACGCTATGATGCCACAGACAGACGTCGACGTCAAACTCATAACATCCCCCTTTTAGAGTCGGGGGTCAAATCTGTTCTGTCTGTCTATAGAACTCCACCGTAACAGCTTGACCGATTTCGGTAGTACTAAAATAGGTTGTAGGCAATGTTTTAGAGTATATGTTTTTATTTTTGATCTATTTTTTCTAGAGCTGTAATAATTTTTACAACGATTATAATAATTTTATCGACTATAAACATCGTGAATGTAACAGAATCATAGCGGCTTTCCTAGTACGGCTGTACTGTTTCAAAGGTAAAAAATTGGTTGTCTGTAAAGTCGGTTTGCTGACGATAGCTGAACGTGACAACGTAACATTTAATTGGTTATTAAAAATTTTAATTTAAGTATATTTTTATAAATATTAATTTAAATTAATAAAATAATTGATTTTGATTTTATAAATTTATATTTTAAATTTATAATAAATATATTAATTTTTAATTTAAAATTAATATATTATAAAGCGAGGTAACGCCGCATGAGTCATGTTTTTTCGTGCGTGCAGCCGGCTCTATCGAATTATAAGGCGTTGTCACGTCAAAATAAATTCTAAAATTTAGGTAACTACAATTTCGTTTAGGATATACGACTAAAAAATAAAAAATATAAAATATAAGTTATAAATATTGCTAAATTAGGTGATATCTTTTACCGGCAGGTTGTGATAAGCCTATCTTATCACCAGATAAGATATGAATTTAAAAATAAATTAAAACTAAAAATGTCCTATAAACAAGCCATTATTAACTCCTGAGAAACTTGACTGTGTAATTTTCGTATTAGCTACAAACTATAGTATTTATTGGACACGGTTTTTGATAAGATATTTTTGCCCAGCGGGGGGATAATTGGTTGCAACTTTATTTTCTTAACAAAGTGTATACTTAACCCATTTTAAATCAGTATGTTCTTTCGTTGTCCATACACGTTTTCTTCTAATATATAACAAGATTAAATTGAAAATTTATAAGACCCCCGACAAAATTGTAACATTTTTCGTGGCGACCATTTCAAACTTTTCATTTGTGATAAAATTTAAAGGTAATTTGCTTTTTTCGGCTGTTTTTCAACAAACATAACAAAACCACCGCCAGGAAACTGGCTTTTAAATAAAAGAACCGCATCGAAATCGGTCCATCCGTTTTAACGTTATGACGTCGACGTCAAAGTCATAACATCCCTCTTTTAAAGTGGGGGGTTACAAATCTGTTCAGGGTTTGCTATCGAACTCCACCGTAACAGCTTGACCGATTTTGGTAGGCCTAAAGTAGGTTGTAGGCAATGTTTTAGAGCTATGTGCTTTTTATTTTTGATCTATTTTTTCTAGAGCTATAATAATTTTTACAACGATTATAATAGTTTTATCGACATCACATCAACCAAATACGAACCTGTAACCTTTAGTATTTGAATCAGGCGTTCACACCACTCAGTTCCTGATACCTGCATTTGATGCTAGGTCGCAGGCGCCGGTGCCTAATATGGCGCGCGGTAACGAGCAGCGGGCGCGCCATTCGCGGTACAATGGCGCCGCGCCATTATAGCGCCGTGCTATTATAGCGTTTATGGCGCGAACTGAAAACGCTTAGTAATCAATCTAACAGCGGCTATTGTGTTCGAAACATTTGATACAAAACAGCGTTTTTTTGTCGGCGGTAGCTCGTTAGGGTAATATGAGGTATCTGCGTACTATTAAGGATGAGTTTTTGAAACGGTCACATAATGACATTACTGTTAAAATAGTTATTTTTGTAAAGAAATACTAAAATTCAGATTACGTTTTTATTTTGTAAAGGAAGAAATATAATTGTTTTGTTAATAAATGCTACACTTAACTGTAAATCTGGATGAAATTCTCACCCCTTTCGGTTTCTACACGACATCGTACCGGAACGCTCAATAGCTCGGCGGTTTATCGGTAGGGTGGTAACTAGCCACGGCGAAAGCCAGACCAGCACCAGCCAGACCAAGACAAGTTAAGAAAAATCTCAATCTGCCCCGCCGGGAATCGAGCCCAGGACCTCCGTCTTATAAATCCACAGCGCATACCACTGCGCCACGGAGGAATTAACGGCATACTACAGGTAAAGAAAGAAGAAAGAAAGAAAAAGCGTTTATTCATCTTTAGTGCAACAAACAATACAAACATCTTGCACTAAGCAATGTCTGTCTGTAGCACCAAATAGGAATGGGTGTACAGCTCAGCATATGCCGTGCATTGCAGTCGAGTACAATACCTGGCGCTGATTTTCAGCTGTGACCCGGGTGACGTCACAGCCATTAGTAAAATTAATTACATACATTTAAAAATAAAACAATATTCTTAAAAAAATACAAGGAAAAAACGAAGAAAATTATGCAACAAAATTTAAAGCTAAACTAATATAAATACAGACTAAACTGACACTAATAGTAATAATAAGATAGATATTACTGTTCCACATGACGATAAACTGGTGCAAGCTGAAAAGGAAAAAGTATCAAAATACTTGGACCTTGCTCATGAGATTACCGTCATGTGGAATGTTGATTCAACAATGATTGTTCCTATAGTCGTTTCAGTCAACGGTCTTATAGCGAAAAGCTTTGACGAACATCTTAAAAAGCTTTCGCTTAATTGTTGGATCAAAGGTCGGATACAGAAGGCGGTAATTCTTGAAATGGCGCGCATTGTGAGGAGGTTCCTCACTCTGGAGCCCTGACCACCGGTTGCTTGGACCTCCGGGCCCCGCAGCAGGCGGAATGAATTTTTTTATAAATTTTTAATAGTGTTTTTTTTTTATAATTTTATAAGCATTGTTAAAAATTTTAAAAATAATTGTAATTATATAAATGAAAAATAAATAATAAATAAAAAAAAATTAATAAATGAGTGAATAAGATAGAAATAAAATAATACATAATAGCTAAATTACCATGTTAAACTGCCCATATAAATTTAATTTTAAATTTAATTTAATATTTAAAAAGAAGAAATAAATTGTCTCACATCCCATCTAAAGTATTGATATTTCCACCGCACAATTTTCAAATTCTTTTTATTTATTAAGCAAATAAGGTACGCTGCTCCAATGCGGATAGACGGGCTTAGGAGGGTAAAGTCTCTTTAATAAACGATCAGCATTGATGATAGTGACCGGGACCGAGTGCTTAACATGCTCTCCGACAGACATATTCAAAACAATTCGAAATTACTTACTTGGGCTAATAATAATTATTATAAATCTCTACCGTATAGATCTCATCTCATAAACTAAATAATGACCGGTTGAGTATAACTCAAACTCAAGTGTTTATTCAATTAATGCTTAAAAGCGTTCAAGCATTGCTTCTCTCGTGAGTGTATGACGTAGACGCTGGTGGCTTGTCGGCGGCTGGAACTGTGTACACATGCCGACTAGTCGTCACATGACTGAGTTATGTCTGACCTTCTTCTGTCTTGGTACGTGTAATTTAATGTCTATATTAAAGCCAAATTCGATTGAGAATGCTTATCAACAAACAAATTTAAAATTAAGGTAGAAAATGCAACACGTTTTATGCCTGATAAATTTAAAATTATGTTTTATTTTCTTATAAAATCATATTGAATATATTAATTAGTTTTAAGCTTACTGATCGAATTTTTTGTCATGAATTTGTCAGTAACAAGTTAACTACAAAAAAATAGTAGTAAAATGATTAGTGATTTTTACCTTCATTTTTAATTTGTTGACAAGCATTCTCAATCGAGTTTGGCTTTAGTATAGGTTCTGGATTTCCAAGCGGACGAAGTCGCAAGTTCGCTACTAAATGGTAAGTTAACTAAATTTGTATTATCTGTAATAGTATTTACCTACTGCGCGAACTCTAATGGACTACCTGTTACTGATTTCCCTAAACTAAGGTGTGTTGGCTCCCACACTTGTATGTAGTTTATGTTGGGTATGGCACAACACAGTTTTTACTTCACAAATCCGCAAAAATATGAAAAAAGTCACAAAGTCACACACACACACACACACACACACACACACACACACGCGCGCGCGTGATAAAGGCAAAGATCATCATGCTTTGTCACTCTTCTAGGATTTCGTGTGTCTAAATTGCATTAGTTCCGTAGACTTCATTTGGGCCATCAGAGGCGTCACCAAGGTAAACCGAGCAAAAGCATCGCTACAAGGCACGTTGTATGAAGTTGTGTCGTCTGTGGAGGCGTTACACCGCCGCTCGTCAAAGCCCCTTGTGCCCGACACAGAGCCGCTGACAGACGTCCCGCCCCTAATGGCCCCAAACAACTGGCCCCCATTCATTTCTCACACAATCATAAAAATATAAAAGCCCTACGACTACAGGCGTTCACTCATTTGATTGGTACAGACAAAAAACAAATAAAAAGCACCATTAAAACGAGTTAAGCAACGACTCTCTGTACCCCGAACATTAGAGTGTACGGCGATAAATATTTGATCGGGAGTTAAGAGATTGTCGAAAGCCATTTTATATATGTAACTAGAGGTCGCTCGCGGTTCCGTTCCCCTAAAAATTTTGAAATGTATAGGCTGTATTATTGTAAAGTTTCATCAAAATCCGTTCAATATTTTTTGCGTGTGAAAGAGTAACAAACATCCATCCATACACACATTCACTTAAACTTCATGTCTCGCCTCCGTTCCTCCATCATGCTAAAATAAAAACTGTTTAACGCTGTCTTAAAAAAGTTTATAAACACTTGTCTATCAAATCAGATAAAACCTCATTTGCACACTGCAAACTCCAAGCAGTATCATTACATAGCATACATAATTATCCAGACATAATTTAGTTACAGCCGCGCCGATACCTATCCGATCGCTATCACAGCTCCACTCTTCGCCACCGACCAGTTCCTTGAAGTGCTGTTGAAATCTCAGAGCTTGATCAATTTCTGATCAAAGAATAAAACTTGTACTTGTAGATGTTACGTACAATACAAAAATTATATTGTTACCTAATCTAGAGTAGTCTCTGTGAGTCTTTCGCATAGCTAGTAATTATTGTTATTTTTCACTGGTGCCATTAGTTATCTATTAATATTAATAAAGATAAATATAGAAATAAATAAATTAATAAATATTATAAGACAATACACACATCGCTATGTAGCCCCAAAATGAGCGTAGGTAGCTTGTGTTATGGGCACTATGATAACTGATGAATATTTTTGTATATTTTATACATAAATACTTATAATATATAGATAAACACCCAGACACTGGAAAATATTCACGCTCATCACACAAATATTTTCCAGATGTGCGAATCGAACCCACGGCCTAGAACGCAGAAGCCAGTCACTACCCACTGCGCCACTCGGCCGTCAGATAAATAAGAGAGACATGAGAAACCATCTCTATTTTACAATAATTTGTGTTTTGCGTGTCAATCTCTTTCATAATATTGAACTAAAAAATGGCTAAACGCGATTGTTGCCATGAGCTTATTCGAGCATCGCTGCTTAAGCGTATTTTATTTTTCTATATTATGGAATAAACTCAGTAAAATTTAAATTCGAATATCTCGGTCATACTCTTTCTAAACAATAAAATACTGGCAATGTGCCATGAGTTGTATAGTCAAAAGATCCAATAAGCAAAAGAAGAGGAAGAATATGTTATTGTGCTCCTCATGTTACAGTTTGTTGTGCCAAAAATAACAAGTTAATTAATTTAATTAGCAATCAACAGCTCTATTTTTCTCGTAGCCTGTCGGATTAGATTTCATGTTAATTTGCTTAATTAACTTAACCGTTAAATATGAGATTAATGTTAAGATCTAAATAAAACAATTGTAGTCACTCTTAGCACAAGGTTTGCGTTTTGTTGAAAAGAACGAGAAATATTGGTCGCCACAAATAATAATAATAGGTAAATAAATATTCTATGTCAGCAATATCATATTAGGTACAAACTGATCTTATTGAGTAATACTTATCTGTTAATAGTTGTTCTATGACATCAACCTTTCCAATCATATAGCTTGTTATGATCTGCGGAATAGTTTGTTGCGTCCCTGATATCAACCTGCTGCTTCTACTACCTGATGACTGAATGGCTGGTTTTTGTCTTCTTTTATGGATTTGCAATTGCAAAATATGTATGCTTCAATCTAGACTAAGGAGGCTTTTACAATAAACCAAGCTAATGCAGTGACTGAAAAGTATGGTTGTTTGTGAAATTAGGCACACGAAGCTTAACCAGATATTTTGAGGCTATGGTGGGCTTAGGTCCATATTTGAGCCAGATATACATCTCTATACTAAAGCCAAACTCGATTGAGAATGCTTGTCAACAAACAAATTAAAAATGAAGGTAGAAATCACTAGTCATTTTAAATTTTATTTTTTGAATAAGCTAGTTAATGACGAATCCATGACAGTAAATAAGATTAGTAAGCTTAAAACTAATTAATATATTCAATATCTTTTAAATAAGATTTTATAAAAAAAACAAAACATAATTTTAAATTTATTAGGCATAAAATGTGTTACATTTTCTACCTTAATTTTAAATTTGTTTGTTGACAAGCTTTCTCAATCCAGTTTGGCTTAAGTATAGGTACAAGTCTTCACTGAAGCTTATATCGGGCTGAGAAATAGATTTTATCGTTGACACGGTGGATTGTGGTGGTGGAGAAAGAAGATTTGCCATTATGTGGCAGAGAAAAAAACGTCAAACAGAGCCCGAGACTTACGGCACGGATGTAGGCTTAAGTTACTTACCTTATTAACTCGATTGTAATAAAAATAATGTACTCATTGCAAAACTGTCCTTCTATTCTTCATATATAATATGAAGAATAGAAGGACATATCAATCAATCTATTAGCAGTAGATATTGTCTTACGATCCGTCTGCGTGAGTCAGTGAGTACCGTACAGCTAGCCTCCTACACTCAGCCGCGGTCGTAGTCTGACTGTCTGACTAACTGCAGTGATTGACACGCGATACCACCGGTCTCGTTTTAAATAACACTAGTTAATTACTAAGATATCATCTCTGGACTAAGAAGTTTGATCGCCAAATCTTCGTTATTTTATAAAAGCTGAAAGTTTCTATCGATGAGTTCGGTGGCAACGTTAGAGTTAGGCTTGGGTCGCCCATTAAGATCTGATAGAGTAAAAATTTTTAACAAAAAATAGAACCGACTCAAAACGCACTAAAAAGTAAAAAATAACTGTGTCATTTAGTTGCTTTGATTTACAAGCATATCGATGAAGTCGCTGCCAGCAAGTTTAAGGAACAAGTTTATTTAACGTAGTAAAGGAGTTTGTGAGTTCTAGGTAATCCTTAGGTCCTTAAACCTTGGTTTGTAGCCAAAAAGTTACCGATACTTACACAAAAACCGAAATCGCTACAAGTGTGTCTATAAAATTTGAAGAGCTCCTTAAATTTTCTCAAAATATCATCATCAGGTCCTAACATGATGACAACGGGAATACTTGAAAGTGTGCCCTTTCTAATAAAAAAAATTATCAAAATCGGACAACCCTGTAAAAAGTTATGCGTGGTCATACATAAAAAAATATATATATACGTGTCGAATTGAGAACCTCCTCCGTTTTTTTCGTTAAAAAATATTGCCTTAAAGTAGCAACCTGCATTAAAGTAGCATGGTGGTCCATATCCCTTCTGTTCATAGGCCTGGCCCTTTGTGATAGTTAAAATAGGCTGATAGGGAAGAAAACTAGTCTCAACATGAGATTGACAGCCTAACATTCGGGTGGTAAGTCTAAGCTCTAATCTCCTCTCCTGCAAGGATGCCTGGCAATATAAATAAATTAAAATAGGTTTACAATTATGGGACGGCTTGTAAACATAAGATTTACCGCCGAAATTGATTCGGTAGGACGTAATATCATCCTCGTATAGAAGGGCCCGCGCTGTGCTCGTCATCCAATTAGCAGGCAGCCGGGATAATTGGGCCCGGACCGGTTTGAGCCATCCGAACTTTTTACCGCGCATCGCTCGCCGGCCGGTGCGCGGGGCCTATACAACCTTCGACACACTGCATGCGCAGTGATAGACTGGACCTTGGGACTTCACTTAAGGCCGAATTTCACAGTTTTTGTGTGATATAAACATTACTTTGTCATATTAGTACAATCTTCGACAATTATTATGAGTTGATCCCTATTATAATTATAACTAGTTGACGCCCGCGGGTAACGAAGCCCACGTAGGTTTCGTTCTCGCGAGAATTCCGGAAGAAAATGTAGCTTATGAGTTATTCTGATATGTACAAGTTATATAATTGCGAATGAATTCATCAAAATCCATTCAGTAGGTTTTGCGTGAGAGGGTATCAAACATACATCCATCCATGCATACAAACTTTCACTTTTATATAGGCAAAGACCACATCTTTCCAAATGCCACGATCCTTGCGTACCTGGCTCGTTTCTTTTAATTTCAATAAAACGTTAATACAATTAGGTACATCAGTTTAGAGTACTTCTTGTAGCCCAGATGTTTCTTGTCAGCTAAAATAAGCACGACGGTAGTAGTTCCCCAACGAACTCTATCACAAAAAGTTCTACAAAGCATCTCTTTGCCGATGCAGCAAAAACACAAATAATTACTTAAATCAGACTTGTAGTTTCGGAGATATGCCTCCACAAACATAAATACATACATACATTCATACATACATACATACATACATACATACATACATACATACATACATACATACATACATACATACATACATACATACATACATACGCGAAAACTGGGCAGTTCTGGAAATATTACATACATACGGGTCGAATTGATAACCTCTTTTTTTTGAAGTCGGTTAAAATGAAGATACTAAGAAGCGAGCTAGGCGACGCAAAGACGCAATCCGACGATGCTTCTTGATGGCAGAAATGAACGTTGTAGTAGTACTTCCCCGATAAAATTCTGTCACATAAAGCCTCCTGTAGCCTCTGCCTACAAAGCACCGCTTGCCGGCGCAGTAAAGAGAGAAAATACCGGGAAGAGCTCCACTAAGGCAGCCCGCCGACATTGTTACACTAATGAAGGGACAGGCGCGTAAATTGCTATGTGAAGCATGCTTCAGGGTGCTTTGATTGCTGTGATTTATACAAATTCAGTAGAAAAATTATTTAACTTGCTACTTGCTGCTATACCTGCGTCAAATATTAGAAGTGATTATATTTTCTTTAAAAAATACTAACAGCATATTTTAATATGATTTTCATTCCAACTTTAACCAAGTGAAAAAGTGCTTGCTTAATTGAAAACCTTGAAGTGGGTCTTTAAATGGGACCAACCATGTGAAAAACCTTAATCCTTATTAAGATATAAGTATTGAGCTTTCGACGCTTTAAGTTTTAACGACTACGAGAACATTGGATTCCGTACATTAGTAAGCAAAAGGATCCAACGTAGGCTGTTATAGGCGATGATCAATTTAGATCTGTCTAGTTGTCTGCTTATTTTAAAAGCTAAGTATCTATATTAAAAACTGTTCATAGGATAAAGTACCATTATGTGTAACATAAGTACCTATTACCAATCATGTTCTCCACATAACACTTGGCTGTTACCGACGCGTGCGCATCTAACACGATCGCGAGCACTTTCTAACGAGTCACGTTCTCACGCCGAATTCCCTGACCGCTGGCCCTGACATTGGTCCGGGCGACCGGGTGGTTACTCACGGCATACCAGCGTTGGACATCTGTGCCGTGGTGAGGTACAAGTAACGAGCGTTTGGCTATATTAGGTGGTTTAATAACATGTTGTCATGATCATTCTTATTGCATGCTATCTTAACTTTGTATTCGTACAACCAAATGAGATTTCAGAAGAGGAGATTTGATCAACGATATTAGGCAAATCAGTTCTTGAAACTACGTGCTCCGTCCATTATCATTTCAGTTCTGAAACTCGCTAAGCTACGTTACTTTGTTTCTTCGGTGGATTTCATTGGACGTTGGGGGCCCAAGAATGGCCACCCCGCACCGGAAATCGTAGTGTCTATTGACTTCGCACTAGGTGGACTGACGACATCAAACGTGTTGCAGGGAGCCACTAGACATAGGCGGCTCAACATCGTTGTGTTTAGAGGTCCTTAAAGAAGCCTATGTCCAGCAGTGGATGTGTATCGGCTCTTATTGATGATAATGATTAAATAAATATCGACTTGAATACTGAGCCATAGTAACAAATCCATTTCAAGGCAAAACATTTAACACATAAAATAACTGAGTATATAACAAGTAAGTTAATAAATAGGAAAGTAATGTATACCAGTGCCCTTCATCAGCAAGATACAGCCTTATTTGGCGATCACATGTGACAATTCGTTGGTACACTTTCCAATGTGTCGTGTCCCAGTGCCGAATTCGTCCGAGCGGAATGATCGCGCGCGCGGGTGTCAAAATATCTGATTACTTGCGGTGTAAGCTTACTGATAGGGATAAAGTTAAAACCGCACAGCGTTAATAGCTTTAATAATTTTTCAAACATTTGAAGAAGTGGTAGTAGAATGTTAAAAAAGATTCGAGAATCATTTTTCAAACCTTTCAATACTTATCTAGTTATGTAAATTGTACCTAGCTGAGAAAACCCATTTGTGTATCTGACATTAGTGAAATAATGCCATAATATGTCCCAAATTATTATCATGAAGCCTGTATAAACTTCAGAACACCCCAGCGTTAGCCAAATCATAATCATCATCATCATAATCAGACTATTAGCGGCCGAACAGGACCAGAGCGTGTAGCCCAATGCGGATTGGCAGGCTTAGGGTGATAATATTTTATTTATTAACGATCACTATCAGATGTTGATGACAGTGACCGGACCGACGGCTCAACGTGCTCTCCGAGGCACAGGGGTGTATCACTACCAACTTCCCGACTCCGAGCTTGGAATTTACTGAGAATGTCATAGAAGAATGACCTTAAACCCGTGACTTCGTGATCGAAGCCGGATAGGCTAACTACTAGACCAACGAGGCAAATGATTTTAAATGATGATGCAATCTAAGATGGAAGCGGACTAACTTGTTAGGAGTAGGATGAAATCCACACCCCTTTCGGTTTCTACGACATCGTATCGAAAAGCTAAATCTATATTAATACTAAACCGATTTAAATTAAATTTTGGTACAGAGATAGTTTAGAGCCTGACAAAGGACATTTTTTGAACTATCATAGAACAGATTTTTTTGCAGACGGAGTCGTGGGCGTGCGGTAGTCAGAAAAAAAAACAATATTATCGCCTGTTTCTTATACTCCACGACACGGTACGATCGGCTAGTATTTGTTCTGTAAACACGGTCCACACTGCCCTTCGTGCCTCTGCCGGCACCGCAGCGCGTCGTATCGCCGCGTGTGGTCAATCACCGGCGAGTGCACCGGCCCGGCCAGCCGCTGATAGGTCACGTTCAATTTCATTTACGTGTAAACAAAATATTTCCGTTTGAAATGGGCTATTTACTAATCCTCGAATTTTTTTTATCAACTATAAGTTGGCCCTTGTCTGCTATCGCACCTGATGTTAAGTGATGATGCAGTTTGAGATGGAAGCAGGCTTACTTGTTAGGAGTGGAATGAAATCCACACTCCTTTTGGTTTCCACCCGACATCGTACCGGAACGCTAAATCGCTTGGCAGTACGTCTTTGTCGGTAGGGTGGTAACTAGCCACGGCGAAAGCCTCCAACCAGCCAGACCAAGACAAATTAAGAAAAATCTCAATCTGCCCCGCCGGGAATCGAACCCAGGACCTCCGTCGTATAAATCCACCGCTCATTCCACTGCGCCACGGAGGTCGTCAAAATTCCATCTATGTGTATGATGTTAAAATTTAGTTATTGCTTAAAGATTTTGATATTTCTTTTTATTTGTTACAAGTTATTACTTGACTGAAATCACACCTGATAGTAGTGATGATGTAATCTAAGATGGAAGCGGGTTAACTTTTTGGGCGTAGGTTGAAGTCCGTATCTAACCCTTAGGATTTCTGCACGACACCGTACGAGATCGCTAAATTGCTTAAATGGGTACATCTTTGTTGGTAGAATAATAGCAACTAACAAAGCAAGGTTCTCACCAACTAAATTTTTAGAAAATCTTAAACGGCCCAGCTGGGAATCGAACGAAATCGAATCTTTCATTTTATAATTCGCATTTATACTGCGTTCTAAAAAATTCTTTACTAAAAATAAGGTCTAGGAAAATTGTACTGCAAATATGCAATCATGCTACATAATTAATTACACATAAACTTTTTCATATATTTTGACGCAATATTCCATTATTATTCCATATTCCAAAAGTTGTAGTTATAGTTAGTTAGTTTATAATATTCCATTGCGTCAAAATAGATGAAAAAGTTTATGTGTAATTATGTAGTATGATTGTATATTTGCAGTAGAATTTCCCTAGACCTTATTTTTAGTAAAGAATTTTTTAGAACTCGCCCCCACCACACTGATTTAAGGCGCATTCTCGTGTATCAAATGTTGATGAGCTACAAGCGGACTAAATTTTTTACATGCTCTGTGAGGTCTCCAAAATCAATTTTGTAACACAAGGTTCTACTGAGAAGGTTCTTTTGTAAGAAGCAAACTTCAATCGTAGATCATCTCTATACGAACAGATATTTTGATCCATATACAAACAGGTTTTTCATGAAGAGATTTCAAAAATTATTTCAAAATAAAAATCACGTCAAAATTAACATTTCATTTTGAAATATAAATTATACCTAAGTGTGACATTAATAAATAAAAGTGTAAAGATATCAATTAAATATCTTAATAACTTTTTACAAACACAACTAATTACTAAATTGTAACGTCGCATTTACTTTGAAAAAAACTCACAAATAGAAGACAAAACAGAAACATTATAAATAAATTTTCTTTTGAGATAAATATAAAATTCTTCTCAAAGGAAAAAGAATTAAATTCTAAATAAAGATGTCAAACAAAACTATCATAGATTAGTTTCTTAATAGAGTTTCCGGAAGCTTTAGCATTTACCCAGCGCATGAATGCATCGAGCTGGAAACTTTCTAATTTACGACCATGTATCACAAGACAATGTCATAAATTTTTAATGTCAGGAGCACTTAATATGACGTTCAGAATTCAAAGCACTTTATACCGTATTCTTTCACATCGTAAAGGCTAAACTCTTTTATCTTATTGTGATTATAATTTTGTACAATAAGTTTCCTCTGCTATAAAGCGACGGTCACACCAGTCGAGTAACTGGACGTTTTTTTTTTCTATTCAACAATACTTAATTAAAAGCTTTACTGCAAACTTTTATTCGGTCTCAATTGGTTTCTTGGAGGTTCTTATTATCAAGAATATAAAAAATTATAGGACATTAAGTGTAACACATGTTTGCTTATAACTAAACAAAAATTTTAAAGAGCACAGGATAGAAAATGTTTACCACAATTCGTTTGTCGACGTCAGCCTTGACACATACATGTTAATTTTTATACGCAGATCATTTCATCGTCAATACCAGCAACTGAAATACACGAATGCTGCAGGGGATCAAAAATAAGCATGGTACTCCATATATTCTTCTCCAGGCGCCCCAGTCCTAATGTTCTTCGCCTTACTAAACTACATGGAGAGAAAAATACTATTCTATGATCGTCTGATTTAACTCTAACTCAGTCAACATGATTTGAATGAACTGAAACATCTATGTTAATACACTGGCTAATGTGATAATTTATGAAGATTACTAGAATTTAGCGTCAATAACTCCGAAAGGTTTGAACTCAAAGCCGGTCAATCAATAATATCTTGTTTTTCATTCGACTAAAAATCTTTTCATTCAGTTAGAAAAGAAGAATATAATATTGTTGTAAGGAAAAAAACACATGCCTTAAAAATAAAAAAACTATAGTGTCGATTTAAGAACCTCCCTCATTTTGTATGTCGGCTAAAAATGTACTCGACTAGTGTAAGCCGGCCTTTATAATGCACGAAAGGGAATGATATACGCGCATTACTTGAAATATTTTAATGACAAACCTGTTGATAACCGATACACTTGGCATGGGAACCGGCGCTGCATGGTGTCGACGTGTGTCCCGTGACGTCACCCTCGGGCACCTAATAAGGGCCATTAATGATATAACTACATGATGGATATTTAGACATGCGTGCTCCATGGTTAAATCAATGTTACACTTGATAGGTTTACAGATATAATTATATTGCTTGATAAATTTAGTAATATATTAGGTCCAAAATAAGATGTAACGTTCAAACCGTCGGTAGTGATCGAGGGAATTCTAAACAAAGTGCTATCTAAATATGGATCTATCTAATGCCAAACCTACCTAATGCTTAAAAATCTGCGTTCGACATATCGATTGAATTTAAATGTCTTCTTCAATATTGATAGGAAGAGTGAATGAAACCTTCTTGTGGAATAAAAAGGTAAAATAAAAATACGAGAGCGACACAGGTACGACGAACAACATTGAACAAGTCAAGTTAGAATCACTTGCTGACGTTTGATTAAACTCAAATTCGGTAACAATGTACTAAGATATATCTGATGATGAAATGGATGAGCCGATATAGTTTAGGCTTAATTAGCTCGACAATTACTTTAGGTGTTTTGACGGGCTTTGTGGCGCAGTGATATGAGCGGTGGATTTATGAGACGGAGTACCTGGGTTCGCTTCGCGGCTACGGTGATCCCAATTAGTCCAGGTCTAGCTAGTAGAAGCGTCGGCCGTGACTAGGTACCACCCTGCCGCCAAACGATTTAGCGTTCACTTACTACATCGAGCATAAACCGAAAGAATTCCGATTTTCGTTCTTAGATTCAATTTTCACTTACCATCAGATGTAATTGTAGTCAAGGGCTAACTTTAAAAAAGTAGAGTATGTAATAAAAGCTTATAATGTATAAGCTCAGTATATTCATAATCCTAACGGCACGTACCACGACGCCATCAGACCAGACGGTCGACATGATCGTTACTATACATTACTGTGCACTTCCCGACCGACCGGTCAGGGGGGTGTTATTTCACTTGTATGTATGCAAATGTGTTACATTACACACCCGTAACAAAACCTGTCCGCGTACACCACTAGCATTATGTGATGTAATGAGATTTATTAGTGCAGTGTAGAGTCCAGGTACACCCTACGTGTGTGGTTATCACAATTGAACACACACAATTGAACTGCTTATTTGTAATTTCAAAGTAATATGTAGTTTTCGCTAAATACATATTTAAATATAAGTATAAAAATCAATTTTGTTTCTGTAAGTACATGACAACACCTGCGTCACTGTACGCGACTAGCAAGAAATCTGTGAACAGCACGTGCACCAGCCACGCCCTCTTGCGGCTGCGCATTGTTCGATACCCCCACTCACTTCACTACTTGAGTCATTCTAACTTGTATAAAACGAGCTGGTCTACAACTGGTGGGCAGTCTTGGCTCTGGCGTGGCGCGGTGCACACGTTGTACTTTGCTAATAGCTTAACCTAAACAACTCGGATAATTAATTTGTGCAAACGAATTAATTATTATTCTCAGCATGATTCGCAGTAGCTTAAGGTTACATTAATTGATACGAGACGTTACCCATCATTATAATACCATAATTTGCCAGTAGAAATTCACTGTTCATTAAGTTGCTGTTCATTATTCTTTCAGTTACCTATTTGTGGTTTAGTTATTACATATCTTACGTATCTCTGGAACTACCAATCAGAAAAAATATTTTTGTACTTGTCTTGTTCCATCAGACGTCCCCAAACTCCGTACGTTCGTACACTAGAGGACGTTCGCGTTCGTCGTTCGTTATACCCGGCAAAGCTTTAACGGTGCATCTAGTTGAAAATGACAATGGGAGATTCCAATCACTACACTTCATGTGACATCTGTGGTCATTGCTAGTCATTTCAGCGATTTACTACCTGATGTCCATCTGACTGAAATATTATAGCCTATAATAATCTATAATAATATAAGAACGGAGAGTCCAATTTTGGTACTACTACGTATTTTCAGAATACTGTCGAAGCTAAGTAACAATGATTGCATCTTTAACTATGTAATTAAAATTTTAAATTCTGCGGCTGTATACAGCTTTCATTTGTCAACTGGATATTTCAATGCGTTGTATGAAAATGAAAGTCCCGGACAGACAGCATAGTGGTCCTATTAAATGGATCCTTTCATCCATAACGATGTACACACCCTTAAAAATAAAGGAACTTGAATGTTATCTAAATGTGTAACATCAGATGGACTGACGTAGGCTGCATAATGCTCTCGCTAACAAGATTTAGTTTAACTACCTACGTATACTACTATGGATTTTGTGACTTCACTCGAAGTAAGCAAACACGGTAACTTTACCAGAATGCATGGTAAAATCTTATTATACTAACATGATGAGCTCAACAGAATTTTTGTAGTTACTATAATAGCTTAACTTCGTTTTCCAAAAATGCAAAGTTTTTGATTTTGTTATAACTATTATTCTAGGACTGCCCCGTTGATCTAGTGGTTAGCCTATCTGGCTTCGATATCACGAGGTCCTGGGTTCGAAGTTCGAAGTTTTTCATTCTTCTATGAAATTCTTAGTACATTCCGAGCTCGGAGTCGGGAAGTTAGTGGTGTTACACCCGCGCCTCGGAGAGCACGTTAAGCCGTCGGTCTCGGTCACTGTCAACATCTGATAGTGATCGTTAATAAATGAAACATTATCACTCTAAGCCCGCCAACCCGCATTTGAGCAGCGTGGTGGGTCTACGCTCCATATCCTTTCTCCTATATGGAGGGAGGCCTGGCCCTGTAGTGGGCCGTTAATAGGCTGATAATGATGATGATGATGATTATTCTAGTGTCATTCTCAGGAGTCCGTTTACTTAGCCCAAATAACAGAGGTTATGTTTTTATTAGGGTAAAGGTAATTTCAACTCATGGTTATTACCTACTAATTTCAATGCAATAACTACAACTGATATTTGGTCATCGTTTGTATCACCTCTCTCAATTTTTGCTCATCATTTAGTTCACAAACACGAGGTTTACCTACTTTCTTTTCATATTCAATTATTGTTGTACACAAAAGTCTGTAATAAAGCCTTTCTGTATGCTGCAAACAAATATCTCAGCATCCTACCCAATATAAACACTAAAAAACCTCAACAAACAAACGCCTCAGTTCACTCATAGCTTAGTCATTGACTAGCCTACGGAACGGTTTCGCTTGATTCACATCTCCAATACAAACAATAATTTCATTTCGAAATATATTTTCTAACTACTCGGGTAAGTGACCGGTGATTCAGTACACGTCTCCGGTAACATAACACCATGTGACATATTTGTGACAATGTATTTGCAACCTTAACACTGGGGCTTAAAGTAGGTTATCGGTGATATGTCGAGTGTGATTATGATCTTTGGCTGTATGTCATCGTCTGGTCTAAATCTGTAGCGTCGACAGCGGACCCTTCCCGGGTGCGTCGTGTACTATTTATTCCACGCCCCCTATTTTCAGTGATCCATTGATCGGATGTTGAGGTAACGTAACATTCACTTTAGCTTCCTCGGTGCTGTGGTGTGTCCAAGGTGGAGCCAGCTTAAAGATTTTCTTGATCTACCGTCGAGTTATTAAGAAAATTTCTCTTCTTAATGGTTTTTTTTATTCAGACGGTTTCAAGTGCGATCATTGACTGCCTCGTTGGTCTAGTTAGCCTATATGGCTTCGATCACGAGGTCCTGGGTTTGATCACTGGGTCGGGTCATGGAATAATTCTGAGCTTTTTCATTCTTCTATGAAATGTTCAGTACATTCCAAGTCCGGAGTCTGGAAGTCGGCGGTGTTACACCCCCGTGCCTCGGAGAGCACGTTAAGCCGTCGATCCCGGTCACTGTCATCAACATCTGGTAGTGATCGTTAATAAATGAAACATTATCACCCTAAGCCCGCCAACCCGCGTTGGAGCAGCGTGGTGGATACCTCCATATCCCTTCTTCTGTAAGGAGGGAGGCTTGGCCCTGCAGTGGGCTGTTAATAGGCTGATAATGATGATGATGATGAGATATTTTTTTAGAAATGGCGTACAAATTCGCTTGTCTACATTTATGACTGATGGAAAGCAGTGATGAGATCTAAGTTAGAACGCGCTCACCTTAAAGATGCCTTTCACTCTTGTCTTGATTTGATTCTTTATAAAACTGATACATTTTTTCGAAAGGACATTAAAATATTTAATGAAAATATATAACTTATAACAATATATAAAAGTAGAAACAAATTTGATATCAAACCGCCGTCAAATCAGAATTTGTAGATTTACTCTGAAAGAATACATCAAGATAACATAAACCCTGTTCAAGTCGGACACTATTTGGAGAATTGTAGGCAAATAAATAAAATTTTTTTACAAAAAATAGAATGATTAAATAAAAATAAAAATATGTGTCATAAGTTGCTAACTTAGCTATATGAATCGTGCCAGAAGTTTAACAAAAAGCTTTTTACCGAAATCTACAAGTGTGCCTATAAAATATGAAGATTCCTTCAATATTTAGGATATCATCATCAGATCCTAACATGATGACAATGGTACCATCTTGGAAGTGTGCCCTTTCTAATAAAAATAGAATTATCAAAATCGGACAACTCTGTAAAAGTTATGCGTGGTCATACATAAAAAAAAATATACGTGTCGAATTGAGAACCTCCTCCGTTTTTTGCCGTCAAAATAAAAATAGGTACCCATATAGTTACATACAAATCTTACCAAATCTTTATGTTGACTTCCAAATCCCACTTAAAAAGTCGTCTAAAACTGCACCATTCAGATAACCAAGAAATATAATCTCTTTTAAAAACTCTACATCAAAATAGTTCAAGTTATACAGCAATTACTCAGTAGCCAGGAGCCTTTGGATACAAGCCATTATATTTTATTATTTGAATAGTCCCTGCACAATGAATCATTTGTTGATACAACGAGACATTTAACAAATTGAGGAAACAGCCGTCACGATCAGCCGCCGAGTGTTTCGAAATCATTACAATATTAAGATAACCATCGTCCGCTTGGAGCCAATTTGTTTCACGTCTTATCCCCTTGAATAATCGAATGACGGTAGATATTGTGATTATTCGTACCTCTAAGTGCCAGGGTTATGTACCTTAATATGCCTGTACGAATTCAATGGGCTGATAGTACCGATAATGCTGGATATAGCTCTTATTAAAAGGTTTTAATATTTAGATCTATCATTTTGTTTCAATAACGGTTGAAAGGATTAGGATACCTGACAGTAATTTAGAGTTAACTATTTACAATCACAAACGCTTCTTAATGATGACCGACAAAGGACTTTTCAGTTCTAAGCTGATGCCGAGATATTTTTTGACAAGAAGAGTTCTGTCTTTGTATTAACGTTAAAGCTACGCTTATTTATACCTTTCGTTTGAAGGATATCACTAACTATGATATAAATGATGTGTGACATTTAATAAATGCATATCTCATGGATTACAAGCAAAGTAGTACCCCTGAGCCGCTTGCATCATTTAATATCCTATTCTTTCAACGATTAGCCATAGGTACTATTTTTTTTAATTGACTACAAATAATAGTAATATCTACCTAGGTATTACATCAGGCGTTGAAACAAATAACAAAACAACTGAATCTTCTATTTCTATTGTACATGTCCGTTCTTCTTCTTTCTGTTATTTTACTTTTATATGTTAATATGGTGTACAACAAAGTGTATTTCCATTTCATTCTTGTTCAACGTTCTTGTTGACCAATCGAAAATGCCACCCATCTGGTTCAAGTCTCGATCCATGACATGTTAAATCACTGTATCTAGCAACTGCCAATTTGTCAACTATTATTTAAATAATTAGATTTATTTATCGTGTAACTACAGAGACATAAAATCTCGCTTTGAAACAAATAACTAACTTCTCGTAAGTAATTAGCGTTGTTGCTGGTCAGCAGACAATGTCGCCCGCCTGGCCCAGATCTCGATCAATCACTGGCCGGCTAGTTCTTGTCGCCACACTGCAACATGTCGGTCCCGCTGTCGGATAACTGTTAATGATCGACTCACCTACTACGGCTATTCGTCATGACAGATATTCATGATAATTATTGCATTTTTGCGGAATGCTTTTTGTTGTCTGTCTGTCTGCCAGTACTATTTGTATGTTCCCCTAAATTACTAATTACTCTAAATGGCCTTTTGGGAGACAGCGTTATCACGCTGAATTGCGATAGAAATTCGTTGCTCGAGGAAGCTGCCTGCCCGAGGGTCGCCTGCTGAGCAACAGAGCACTTCTGCCCCACCGACCAAGTGTTTAGACGCCAAAAGGAATAAATTCATATGTTACCATGGTCAGAATATTGCAGATAATTGCTATTCCAAAATTAAGTTAAAATTAAATTGAACCTCATTAAACGTCACGTAACGTAGCTAGACGAAAATCTTATACCATAATTTTGAGTAATTGAATAGAAAACCGTCGAAGAATTTTACATTAAAGATTCTTTCCATCATAACATTTATTAAAAACGGTGATCTTCGGATTGGCTATACAGTTAAGAACAATTCCAATGACGTTAGTTTTTGAACAAAAAGAAGCTGTATCACAATCGATCATTTAGTAGTTACTATGCCACAAAAAATACACAGACAGATCCACCAAACTTTATAAGTTCACCCCTCTAACTAATAACAACGTATGAAACATTGAGCGTTATAAAAATTTTTAAATAAAAATAGAACCGACTCAAAACGCACTAAAAAGTAAAAAATAACTGCGTGATTTAGTTGCTTTAAATTACTTAATCATATCTATGAAGTCGGTGCCAGCCAAGTTTAAGGAACCATTATTTTACGTAGTTAAGCATTTTGCGGGTTCTAGGTAACGTCCTTAAAGTAGAAACCTTGGCTGGCACCGACTCCTAGATATGATTAAGTAATTTAAAGCAACTAAATCACGCAGTTATTTTTTACTTTTTAGTGCGTTTTGAGTCGGTTCTATTTTTATTTAAAAATTTTTATTTCTTACTTTTTAGTGATTTATCGCCACGTAACGTACTCGTACTATACTGTGATAGCATATTATATGCCACTAGCAGCCAAAAAGCTACCGATACCGAGACCAAAAGCGAAATCGCTGTAAGCGAGCCCCCAAAATTTGAAGAGTTCTTTCAATTTCCCGAAGATATCCTCATCAGATCCAAACATGATGACAATGGGACCACCTTGGAAGTATGCCCTTTCTAATAAAAAAAGAATTATCAAAATCGGACAACTCTGTAAAAAGTTATGCGTGGTCATACATAAAAAATAAAAAAAAAAAAAAAAAATATACGTGTCGAATTGAGAACCTCCTCCGTTTTTTTTCGTCGGTTAAAAACAGAAATCAATGAACGGTACCAATACACAGTAACAAGTAGACAATAGCACCTGCACCAGGGTTGGAACGCGTGGCAAATCGGGTGAAACAACACCCTTCCACGAAACTCCTACCTGTGCCGCGGGCGGGTGCACCGGGGAGGACCGTTGTGACCACTCACCCGATGTGAGTGCGTGCCTTTATGTGTTAACAATACGATTATATTTGAACTTAATAATAGGGGAATTGATTTTTATAATCTTTAGATAACTTGTCAAAGCAATGTAAATGACAAAATATGTCGGATCTATTGTTCAAATAATCTATTTATTTATTTGTGTATCTACTTCTATCTACATTTCAGCAAATTAAATCTTATCTTATCTTATCACAAGTATATTAAATTTAGTAGTGTGCTTTGGCATCTGTCACAAAGAAGAAAGAAATCTGTTATCCTAACCGATAGTAGAGCCAGTACCTAGTACTTTAGACTTTTCAAAAGATCTAATACTTGGAAGCCTAGTTGAAAATAAATGAATTGTTGAGTTCGCTTTATCGCTTATTTCTGCTGCCAAAATTGAAAATACATCATTTGAAGTTTGACTTCTATACCTTGGGTTAATAAACGCGGGGCAGCGTTTTTAAGGTAGAATGTGTTCCTAGCATTCTTTGTGCAATACCTACTTATCTTTTACTGTGATATCTAGCTGAAAGTTTCATCACTTAACATTAGGTGGACTATAAAAATACTATTTAGAAACTGTCAACCAAACACACGCGGCAATAAACCAATGCCGCAACATGATGGCCACAACTGTTGTGACATTGAAAACTTTCTTTTAATCGATAAAATCACAAACTTTCACAGCAAACGTACGGTCACAATAAAACAATAAGCACAAGGTGACAGACATCGCTCACGGACGCGCTATCTCGCGCGCTATAAATACCGCCATTGTACTACCGCGGGCAGCGCACGCGCATGCGACGCGCATTTAAAGACAACTTACACAGTAAACAGTAAGTTTTACTGTAATAGAAAATCTATGACCGAGAATTAATAATAAATTAGTAAATTCAACTAAAGCCTGCATTTTTTTATCTTCATCATAATAAATATTAATATATTTATATTAATACAGTAGAAATGCGAGCATTGAAAAGTATGAGTGGAGTAAAATTGAGTGACTGAATTTAGAAATTCAAGGTATACTGAGATAGTTGGGTCATGTAGAGAGAAAAAGAAAGAAAGGAGATTTAGAGAAAGGAGATATGGCGAGAGTGAATTGGAATGTTGGAATGGGAAAAACAAGACGAACTTTCCTGGACCAAATCCTGATTAAAGGCCAGTTTAAAAATACCTTAAACGGTCGTAATTTTATGAAAGGTTTAACGAAATTGGACGAAGCGAGAGAGATATGCAAGGATAGTGGCAAGTGGAAGGATGTGTTCCTGCTCTATGGGAATAAGGCGTATGTATATTTGAATATGCTATAATTATATATCTGTAATTACTGTAATACAACTAAGATAATCTTTATCGGTCTAGCCGGGAATCGAACCCAGGAAATACGTCAATAAATCTACCGCGTATACTGCTGCGCCACGAAAGCCATTAAAAATATTAGTAGGTATTTCAATAGTCTCGGCGTAAAATATCTAAAGTCGATCTCCCAGAATCTCTATCCCGGAATACCAATCTCTGTGCATTTAACTATGGTCGGTAATTGATTCGAGATCCCATTACCGATGCGGAAGTGGCCTGGTGTCGTGGACTCAGCATCAGATTGTATGGAAATCTGATCCCGCTTCTGTAACAGCTATCTCTATTAATGTGTTGGACTTTATTTTCGTTTTTTGTTTAAAGTTAAATTTTTTCATAGATATCTATGATGGCGTATCAGAGATCAGGTTAAATTATTATTTTTTTAATTAAATCTATTATAAAAATTTAATGGTTGTAATTTAATGTTGTCTATTGTACGTGTGATGGACAGATGTTTGTAACTCTTTCACGCTTGAACTACTGAAATGATTTTGATGCAACTTCACAATAATATAGCTTACATATCAGAATAACACACAGGCTACAAGTAGCGGCACGAAACTCTAGCGCTGACCGTTATTGCGCAGAAGTAAAAATTTAGGTATCATGGGGGAGCTTGAGGAATGAAGGGCGGGCGTGCGTAGCGGCGATTGGCTCCCCTGTCGCATTCTGTCCCCCGCACCGAAACGACGCACCACGGACATCCAGTGTACAGTCTCGCTCTGAGTTGCACTGTTATTATTGTTAATTTTCAGTTGGTTTGTTAAATATAATTATATATTTTGTTGTTTTTTTAAGTTTGTTTATGAATTTAAAGGGAATGATATACCTAGAAGAAATACCGTTTTGCGACGCCAGGCGTGTTACCATTGCCTGATTCAGATAAGACTTGCCTTATATCTAAAATAAAAATTGACAATATAATAATGTTTTATTTTTTTACTCCCCGTAAGATTTTCAAAATTTATTTATTCATTTATGGTAAATATCTATACTATATAATTATGTCTTAAGTAATACGAAATCTTTGGAAATTAGAACTATAAACATTAACGTATATAAGCACAAACACGCACGTAACGTACACAAACACATACACACACACGCATGCACGCACGCACACACACATATTAAAACGATGTCATAACATGATTTGGCTATTAATTAGGTAATTATAGTATATATTGTATTACGTACGCGACGGTACCGATGCGCAGCCATCCCTTCTACGTTTTGTTCAGCGCTAGACTTACATGCCGCTAGTTATACACTTTGTCCCGATACTCTTACGGGAACGAGAACTACGCGGGTGAAACCGCGGGCGTCCTCTAGTCTATATGTATAATGTTCTTTGTTTTATTTACTTTCACTAAAATGAGTTGTCGTTTGTTCATCTAACTAAAGAGTTAGGCCTCGTTCGAAAACGCCTTAATCGTCTCTATTTACATGTACATTTTTTTGCTTATTTAACACTAATACAAGGAAGAAGGGAACATTTCAATAAATCTGATTCTTAATGTATAAGAAGCAGCGGAAAATGGGGTCCATCATTTTTGACGCAAGTGACTATTTATTTACCTTCTAGCTGTGCCTGTATACGTCTACATTTACCATTAAATGAGACCATAATCAAGTTCATATTAAAAATCTAACTGTGTGTCTATGAGGCACATAGCACATACCCGGGATAAGCGGCATGTCTACATTACAAAGTAAACAGCGTCTCTGTACAGTGTTCCACGAACACGGAACGTGACTGTGTCACTCGAGACCGCTTCCTTGTCCGTTTGTTTGGACTGCTGTTACTCTTAACCTGGCTTGGAATCTGGTCGTTATACAGGATGTCCCAATAAGCTGTTACACGCTGGAGATTGGAAGTAGACCACTATTTAGACTATTCGAATCATCCTATTAATAAAATATTATAAACGCTAAAGTTTGTAAATATGTAGGTATGGATGGATGTTTGTTTTGATAAGGACGCTCTCTTTGACGCTAAAACTACTACATGGATTTTGATAAAATTTTACAATATTACAGTTTATACATTAAAGTAACACATAGGCTTTTTATCTAAAAATTTTAACGGGAACGGACACTACGCGGGTGAAACCGCGAGCGATCTCTAGCACCTACATTTTTATTGATTTACTTACCGGAAATTATCGCGAAAAGATAAACAAAATAATCCCAAAAATTGATTTCTGTATTTTGCTTAATTCAATTTCCCAAATTCAATTTTGGTTTTTTATTTAATATATAGACAGACTATAGACTTGGGAATGTAATGTAGAAACACAGTGTATTTATTATATGTAGATTATTATTTATAAGGGAAGTATAAACAAATCAATCAAAACCAGGCAACCTGTTTGTGGTGTAAGTGGTCCGGTGCTGCAAGTATATTATGGGCTAGGGTAATCACCATCTGGTGACTAGCATGTCTGTTTTTAAGGGTTCCGTTGCCAAATGGCAAGAAAAAGAACCCTTATGGATATTATTGAGCCCAATGTTATTATACTTTTCCTCAAAACCACGTAGAGATATCAAGTTGAAACTCATATCAAATACTTACTCATATCAAAAACATTTACCCACAATATTGTACGGAACCCTCAGTGCGCAAATCGGACTCGCACTTGGCCGGTTATTTCATAAAATGACGTGTAACATAATCACACAAAGACTTCTAAAATAATAATCCTATTTCGTGGGAATAAAAAAAAATAAAAATGTCCACTCGCTGGTCATGGACGAGTGTCACTATAGTCTGTGAAGGACATAATCCGGTTATGTTCCTGTCATTGAAGATGGATATCTGTTATATTTTTTTATTGTAACCCAATATTTGGTACAAAAATGTTTCTTTAAATTTTTGGTCTAATTGGTTAGGATTTCTTAGCTAACATTAACATTTTAATTAATATTAATCGAGTATCGGTTAAAAGAAGAGTAGAGTAAGAAAGAGCCTAAGACATAGGCCTTTTTAGGAGAGTCCCTAAAAAGGACGTGGACGTCCAAATGCTATTGATGATGATGAAAGAGTATGAAATGGAATCTAGGACAGCACGAAGCAGAAAGATTCTGCGTTCATAGATGGTTAAATTACGACTTTCTTTTTTCTAAAGTAAAGATATTAAATAAATAAATAAATAAATAAATATTATAGGACAATTACACACATCGCTATATAGCCCCAAAGTAAGCGTACTCGTAAGTAGCTTGTGTTATTGGTGCTATGATAACTGATGAATATTTTTATATAATATATTATACATCAATACTTATAATATATAGATAAACACCCAGACACTGTCAAACATCCATGCTCATCACATAAACATTTTCCAGATGTGGGAATCGAACCCACAGCCTAGGACGCAGGAGCAGGGTCACTACCCACTACACCACTCAGCCGTCAAATCGTATTGTTGTATCTCAGCTTCGGTCGTGGCTAGTTACTACCTTACTGGTGAAAACCTTGCCTTGAGCTTGTCGATGAATAAAAGAACGGGGGCTGTGACACATTTAAACAATTTCATCTTTAATTACTTATATATAACGGGGCATGATATGCATTACCACAGGCCAACGTTTTTTTTTTCTGATTAAATAAACGACTGCCTCGTTGGTGAAGGGGTTATGTTAGTATGTAATCTATAATTTTGAATGCAACCTGTAATGTTATATATTCTGTATCTGTAGCCGTTCTTTATGGTTCAGCGAAATTAATTAACTGTGGCAGATGACTCTCGAATATTCTAACCTCAATGTCGTTACTCGTTATTGTAAATTCAATTAGTTCCAATATAGCATAATTAAATCTTCTCTTGGTTTAATTTAATAACCTCACATGGTAGCAGAGCGTGGTTACTTAGTGGTTCACCAAGAAAAGAAGCTACCGTTTGGAATTTGAAATGTCGTCGCATACATTCAATATTGAAAAGCTCACCGGCAGGTCGAACTATGCGACATGGAAGTTCGGCGTTAAAACATATCTTCAACATGAAGAGTTGTGGGACTGCGTCGAGCCAGAGGACGACAGTAAGGTAAATCCAAGCAAGGACGTCAAGGCTCGGACAAAAATAATTTTGCTGTTGGATCCTATTAACTACGTGCACGTGCAAGACGCACGCACAGCAAAAGATGTCTGGATAAGTCTCGAAAAGGCCTTCGACGACAACGGCCTAACAAGAAAGGTAGGATTGCTTAAAGATTTAGTCACCACTAGCTTAGAAAGCTGCGGAAACATTGAGGAGTATGTGAATCGAATTATGAGCACTGCGCACAAGCTCCGCAGTATCAATTTCAACATAGACGATGAATGGATTGGTACTTTAATGCTTGCCGGGCTACCTGATTCCTACAAACCCATGATAATGGCCTTAGAAAGCTCAGGAATTGATATTAGTGCAGACTCTATAAAAACAAAATTAATTCAGGAAGTAAAGAGCCCTGAGCCCTCTGCATTTTACATGAACAAGAAAAAATATGATAAACCTAAGTCAAAAGGCCCGCGCTGCTTTACTTGCAATCATTATGGCCATATAAGCCGCTTCTGCAAAAAGAGGAAGCAGGATAAAGATAATATTGCTAAGCAAGATAACTCAGGTTTTATTGCAGCTTTTTCAGCTTTCACCACAGCAGATGATCAATGGTACATTGACTCCGGTGCAGCAATGCACATGACTCACAGGAGTGATTGGCTGTATGATGTCAAGGTGCCTCCGATATCACACATCACTGTGGCGAATAAGACACCTTTGCCTGTTGACAGTTCTGGTAATGTTAATATAAACTTAAGCGAGGAAAAGAAAATACAGGTGAGGAATGTTCTTTATGTTCCTGGTATTGCTGTTAACCTACTTTCAGTTAGCGCAATGAGCAAAAGTGGATGTAAAATTATGTTTCACAGTAAAGGATGTGATATATACAATAGTAAAAATGATTTTGTCTGTTCAGCAACGCTCATAAACAATCTGTACCGATTAAACTGTAGCACTAATGTTCATGCCAATTTAATATGTGCTGGAATTACAGATGAGTCTGTCCTGTGGCATCGCCGCATGGGACATTTGAATTTTAATGATGTCAACAAGCTGCCGGGCTGTACTGAAGGTGTGATGCTGCCTACCAACACAAATAAGAGTAACATAACTTGCACAACATGTAGTGAAGGTAAACAATCCAGACTGCCATTTAAAAATGTGGGTTCCAGAGCTACACAACCGCTAGAACTTATACATTCCGATATTTGTGGCCCGATGGAGACTTTATCACTTGGAGGTATGAAATATTTCATTAACTTTGTAGATGACTACAGTAGACAAGTTCATGTGTACTTTATGAAGGATAAGTTAAATCTGATAAAAATATTTAAAGATTTTAAACATAGAGTAGAGAATGAATTAGATAGGAAGATTAAATGTCTCCGAACTGACAACGGCACAGAATTCTGTAACAGGGACTTTGAGAAATATCTTACAGATTCTGGGATTGTCCATCAGACAAGCACACCTTATACACCACAGCAAAATGGTCTTTCTGAGCGTATGAACAGAACTTTAGTTGAGCGAGCACGTTGTATGATATTTGATTCAAAATTGAATAAGCAATTCTGGGCAGAAGCTATAGCAACTGCAGCATATATTATAAATAGGTCACCTACTCAATCATTAGGTGGAAAAACCCCATATGAAATGTGGACAGATAGAAAACCTGATATTTCTCATATGAAGATATTTGGTTGTGAGGCAATGGTACAAGTTCCCAAAGAAAAGCGTTTTAAATGGGATCCCAAAGCATTGAAGCTGATATTCCTGGGATATTGTGATGACTCTAAAGGTTATAGATTCTGGAACTCCTCTTCTAGAAAAATTATTAAAAGCAGAGACGTCACATTCTTAGAACAAGATAATAAACATGATGAAAAAATCATTAACCTTAAAATTACAGATCAGTCGTCTTCTAACAGTCAACACATGTCTGTTCCATGTACTGCAGGGTCTACAACACCTCTCAAATCCAGTAAGAACAATGATCATAATGATTCTGGTTCATCGAGTGAATATGAGACGGATCATGGGGACCTTGATGAAACATACATACCTCACAGGCTTTCACCTCTAGAAGAAGTCCGCAATATTACATTGAGGCCACGTAAGAAACAAATATGTGAAGAAGATAACAAGGATAGTTCATCTAGTTATTTTTGCTATAGCAATCTGAATGACCCACAGTCAGTTGAAGAAGCTTTATCCTCCGATAAGTCCAGTTATTGGAAGGAAGCTATGAAGAAAGAATACAATGCGTTATGTGAAAATCAAACCTGGACGCTAGTGGATCACCCTCCGGACAAAAAGGTAATTCCTTGTAAATGGGTATTCAAGTCTAAGACAGACCAGGATGGAAAAATAGTTTGTTATAAGGCTAGATTAGTTATAAAAGGCTTTAAACAAAGAAAGGGAATAGACTATGATGAAATCTACTCCCCAGTTGTACGCTACACATCTGTGAGATTCCTACTTGCTCTAGCCGTGAAGTATGATTTGTATATAGATCAAATGGATGCTGTTTCTGCATTTCTGCAGGGTGATATTGATACAGAAATATATATGCAACAACCTCCAATGTATGAGAAAGGTACACAAGTATGCTTACTACATAAATCTATATATGGGCTGAAACAAGCAAGTCGATTATGGAACAAAAAGTTAAATGGAGTCCTAAAAGATATAGGATTTGAGCAGTCAAAAGTTGACCCTTGCATCTATTATAATAGAAACATTAAAATGTTTATTGCAGTCTGGGTCGATGACCTAATTTTGTTTTCTGCTAATAGTGAATCAATGAATCAAATAAAAGATAAATTAAAAAGTAAATTTTCTATGAAGGATCTAGGAGAAATAAGACAATGTATAGGTTTAAACATTACAAGAGACAGAAAATATGGAAAATTAATGATTGATCAACAAAAATATATAATAGAAGTTTTAACTAAATTCAACATGTTGGAGTGCAAGCCAATTAAAACCCCCATTGAACCAGGGAAGAAATTTTGCTCGAGCACTGTGGAAAATCATGAATCATTTCCTTATCATCAGGCTGTTGGTTGTTTATTATATCTCGCACAAGCTACAAGGCCAGACATTGCATATGCTGTCAACACTTTGAGCAGATTTAATAAAAACCCCCATGTGGAGCATTGGATTGCAATTAAAAGGATTATGAGATACCTACAAGGCACTAAAGATTACAAGCTGATTTATAGCAAAGATGGCTCTGGACTGATGGGATACTGTGATGCAGACTGGGCAAATGATATGCAGGATAGAAAATCCTGCACAGGTTATATTTTTATGTTTCAGGGTGGTGGAATATCTTGGGTCTCCCGTAGACAGCAAACGGTGGCGCTATCCACAGCTGAAGCCGAATACATGGCAATGGCAGCAGCGACACAAGAGGCACTATGGCTTCGTCAACTAAGGAGTGAACTTGGAGAAGATGAAGAGGACCCTGTCGTAATCTTCAATGACAACCAAAGTGCCATCAAGCTTTCTGTAAATGATAGTTATAAAAGAACGAGGCATATAGACATAAGATTTCATTTTATCAAGGACTATGTCAACAAATGTAAAATTAAATTTGAGTTCCTTTGTAGTAGTGAAATGTTAGCAGATATATTTACAAAAGGTACACCTTTTGATAAACATGTATATTGTTGTAAAAATATGGGATTGCATTCTAGGGGGAGTGTTAGTATGTAATCTATAATTTTGAATGCAACCTGTAATGTTATATATTCTGTATCTGTAGCCGTTCTTTATGGTTCAGCGAAATTAATTAACTGTGGCAGATGACTCTCGAATATTCTAACCTCAATGTCGTTACTCGTTATTGTAAATTCAATTAGTTCCAATATAGCATAATTAAATCTTCTCTTGGTTTAATTTAATAACCTCACAGGTTAACGTATCTGACTTCGATCACGAGGTCCAGGGTCAGATCGCGGACTAATTCCGAGCTTTTCATTCTTTTATGAAATTTTCAATGCATTCCAAGCCCGTATCGGAAAGTTGCTGCTGTTTCAACCCCGTGCGTTGAAGAGCTCGTTAAGCCGTCGGTCCCGGTCGCAATCATCAACGTCTGATAGTAATCATTAATAAATTGAAATATTATCATCCTAAGGCCGCCAACCAGCATTGGTCTCCAATAATTGGCCTGGCCCTATAGTGGGCCATTATTAGGCTGATGATGATGAAATGCCGTGGGCTTCAAGGTCAGTTCTCGAAACTAGATGAAAAAATAGGGCGGAAAGCTCTCTCAGAGCGTCTCTTGTGAGACTTGAACCTCAGCTTAAATACTTCTATGCTTGTGATTCTATAAGTATCGCGATAATGAGCAACATCGACGATTAACGTATTTTTATTCAATAAAACTGCCTGTCTTCTATCACTATTCACTTCTCACCTGGCTTCTGATGCCGATGCTTCTTCCCTTTCCCGGCGACTGCTGCCACCAGCAGCGCCAACAGCACCGCGCGGCACCGCATTCTACACCATCACACCACTTTGCACCACTCTACCTCTACTCTATATGCTTTGCACCAAAAAAATCAAAGTGTACACAAGTCACTGCATTTTTGACAATTGCTCTTAGCCTATTTGGAAAATATAGATTTTAAAACACAAAATACTCAAAGATATTTTTGTGCTAAGTAAATATCTTGAAATGCACTCAAAAGTTATTAAAACGATCTTAAACGCAATAAAGTACAGTGTTTTTATCAAAAAGCTCCTCCAAAAAGTAATCTTACATCGAATGATTATAATAAGGAAATAAATATTCTTTTTGTATTAAATTCAATAACATAAAACCATAAGACAATTAAATAACATAACAAAACTTATCGCGTCAAAAATTCGCGATTTATAGATCGCGACAAAAGTTTAACAGAACGCGAGCAGAGAAACGCTCCTCCGTGCACAGAGGTCGTCATGAAACTGAATTAAAACTTAAAAGCTCGAAATGCCGAAGTCTCTGCCATACTGGTCCTAAAGTTCAAGCTCTAAAATTATTCATTTCTTTATGAACAAAATATAGCCTACAGTAAACAGAAAACATAAATTTCATGCTTACAATTTCAATATTTAAGGTTTTATTATTTAAAAAAAATTAAATAAAGCTTCACATTTTTCGAGTAAAGGAAGCTTCGCAGGTTCTACGTGGTATGACGAGTAACTGTGAGCTTTGGCCACGCATCTACGTAGTATTAGTGTACTCTGCTAGATGGCGCTGTTATGATTTGGCTATGCAGCGAACTTAAATTGAGTTTAAAAGTATTTTAACAATTTAGTTAAATTAGTTCATTTAGTAAAACAGCTAGTGTTTTCCTAATGTTATTGTAAGATCAAGTAATATAATATTGCGAAATAACCATCATACATATGATATTTTCTCCTACAAAAATTAAATAGCAGTTTCGCTTTCACGAATCAATGCCTACATTTTTGTTTAAGGAAAAATGGTACTATAAATTGACTGAATAGTTTGCTACGATTAGGGTTACGGTTACGACTACACAACTGCTAATTCTTCCGAATATAGCAATTCAGTCCTTTAGACAAATTATGTTTTGTTCGAGATTCTACGACGAAACTCTAAAAATGTATAAATTGATAAGGAACATAAAACACTGTAAGGAGCAGCCTCATTTAATTTTTTTTTAAATGACTGTTTAGGTAGCCATAACAACTTGCTTGTTCATTTGACCGAGCAAAAGCCTATTAACGACCCACTACAGGGCCAGGCCTCCCTCCTTATAGGAGAGGGGATATGGAGCGTACACCCACCACGCTGCTCCAATGCGGGTAGGTGGGCTTCGGTTGATAATGTTTCATTAATTAACGATCACTATCAGATGTTGATGACAGTGACCGGGACCGATGGGTTAACGTTCTCTCCAGGGCAAGGGGGCGTAACACCACCAACTTCCAAACTCCGGGCTTAGAATGTACTGAACATTTCATAGAAGAATGAAAAAGCTCCGAATTATTCCGTGACCCGACCCAGGGATCGAACCCAGGACCTCGTGAACGAAGCCACTTAGGCTAACCACTAAACCAACGAGGCAGTAAAAAGATGAAAATATTTTTCTTCTTTATACCTAACTAGAGGACTCCCGCGATTTCACCCGCGTAGTTCTTGTTTCCATACAAAGTTCTGATGTATAAGCTGTATTATAGTAATGATGAAATTGATTAGTATTGTTGAAAGTCATCAACCTCCAGACAGTAGTTTTAGCGTGAAACAATAACAAACATCCATCCATCCATATTCACAAGTTTTCGCGTTTATAGTATTAATTAAATTAGATAGGTCACTAATTTTTAACAGACGAAAAAAAATTTTTAACAAAAAATAAAAACGCCTTCAAAACGCACTAAAAAGTAAAAAATAACTACGTCATTTACTTGCTTTAATTTACTTAATCACATCTATGAAGTCGGTGCCATCCAAGTTTAGGTAAAGACTTTAAAGTAGAAAGCTCGGGTGGCACCGACTTCATATATGTGATTAAGTAAATTATATATATATATATCTCGTCACTTCCATAAGTCAAAGATGGCGCGTAACGGAAAAATGTGACGCGTAATGAAAAAATGTTACACTAAATTTTTTTCCAACCACGATAAAGAAGTTTCACTTCAAAAGGAATAAATATATACGTATCGAATTGAGAACCTCCTCCTTTTTTAAACGACTTAAAAAAAAGGCGTTTCTCAATTCGACCGTATATATATATATATATATATATATATATATATATATATATATTTTTTTTTTTTTTTTATGTGTGTTCGCGCATAACTTCGTCGTTTATGAACCGATTTTAATAATTCTTTTTTTGTTGGAAAGAAGATAGTCCGGTGGTGGTACCATGACAAGGAAACCAGGATCTGATGATGGGATCCTGGAGAAAACGTGGGGAACTTTCAAAAATTGTAGGGACAACAAGTACGTTTGTTAATTTTTCCGGTAAGTATTTAAAAGCACTACAATTTCATGAAGGTCTGGAGTCGATCTGATGATGGAGCCAATCTTTATATAAGAGAACTCCGTAACGTTTTACAGTAGCTACCTTGTGTTTGGGCTCGATTAATTTTGTCTCAATGAGAACTTTACATTAAGATGGGCTGTGACTGTCATTGAGGGTCTGGTGATGAAGACGAAATACAATTAAGGGAGCTCCGTAACGTTTTACAGTAGCTACCTTGTGTTTGGGCTCGAATAACTTGTCTCAATGAGGACTTTACATTTAGATGGGCTGTGACTGTCATTGAGGGTCTGGTGATGAAGACGAAGTACAGTTAAGGGAGCTCCGTAAGGTTTTACAGTAGCTATCTTGTGTTTGGGCTCGATTAATTTGTCTCAATGAGAACTTTACATTTAGATGGGCTGTGACTGACATTAAGGGTCTGGCGATGAAGACGAGGGACAGCTGAGGGAGCTCTTTAACGGTTTACAGTAGCTACTTTGTGATTGGGCTCGATTAATTTATGTCTCAATGAGAGTTTGGAAGGTTATAGTTTCCAGTTAGTTTAATGTTTACTATGTCATGATCCAATGATGAGATCTACGAAAACTCGAGGAAACTCTTCAAAATTTATATGCACTTTTGCAGGGACGTCGGAATGTTATAAGTAGCTAGTGAATATTGGTACTTATGGTTTAGTTCGAGTAGGTTCTTGAGTATGTTCGTTGTTGATAAAGCACTAAAAAGTATGAAATAAAAAATTTTTAACAAAAAATAAAAACGCCTTCGAAACGCACTAAAAAGTAAAAAATAACTACGTCATTTACTTACTTTAATTTACTTAATCACATATATGAAGTCGGTGCCACCCGAGCTTTCTACTTTAAAGTCTTTACCTAAACTTGGATTCATTACGCGTCACAATTTTTCGTTACGCGCCATCTTTGACTTATGGAAGTGACGAGATATATATATATATATATATATATATATATATATATATATATATATATATATATATATATATATATATATATATATATGGTATATTGAAGTGATCAGCAAAATCAAAGGGTTTAGAATTAAAAAATTCTAATTCCAGTGAATTTCTAAAAAAAGTAAGAAATTACGACATCAATGATAGTAATAATTCTATTACAATTAATATGAATTTATATTACAATGAAATTCAATAATAGTCTTTGTAGTAATAAGCTAAAATGAAATAATTGTAGAATTTGTATTTATGTCTATGATAATAAAAGCCTTTTATTAAACTTTATCTAATTTAACTTTATTTAACCAATTTCTGTTAAGTTGCATATAGTAAATTATTTTTTGAAAAATAACGTCATAAAAAGTTTCACTTCTTACGAGTGTACGCTAGTACACGCACACACTTTTTTTTTATGTATGACCACGCATAACTTTTTACAGAGTCGTCCGATTTTGATATTTATTTTTTTATTAGAAAGGGCACACTTCCAAGGTGGTCCCATTGTCATCATTTTTTTATTTTAGGATCTGATGATGATATCCTAGGAAAATTGAAGGAACTCTTCAAAATTTTATAGGCACACTTGCAGCGATTTCTGTTTTTGTGTAAGTATCGGTAGGTTTTTTGCTACTAGTGCCGTATTATATACTATGACAGTATAGTACGAGTACGTTACGTGGCGATAAATCACTAGTAAGAAATAAAAATTTTTAACAAAAAATAGAACCAACTCAAAACGCACTAAAAAGTAAAAAATAACTGTGTCGTTTAGTTGCTTTAATTTACTTAAGCACATCTAGGAGTCGGTGCCAGCCAAGGTTTCTACTTTAAGGACATTACCTAGAACCGACAAACTGCTTTACTACGTTAAATAAATGTTCCTTAAACTTGCTGGGCCCGACTTCATAGATATGCTTAAGTAAATTAAAGCAACTAAATGACACAGTTATTTTTTACTTTTTAGTGCGTTTTGAGTCGGTTCTATTTTTTGTTAAAAATTTTTATTAGTAAGTCTAGTAATATCTTTGTAAAACCAGGAGGGTAAGGGAATGTTGAAAAGAAATCAATAACATACGAACAATAAGCCAAAAATGTTTAATGTCATATCGATAAATTTACATTGCGTTTATCGTTAACACCAAAACCTGGACGCCCGCACCCGCGGCGTGACGCGGCGTGACGTGGCGTGGCGCCTTCCACTAAACGAGTAAAAATTCACCTAAAAAAATCTTCGCTAAAATTAATTATTACGTAAGTATTTATTATAATATAGAATACGTTCGGATAGACTGTTCATGCGGTCGGCGGCGCGGGGCGGTCTCAGCTGCGTTCTATCTGGTGACTCGCTCCTAGACTATGTTGTCAATGACATACAAATATACAGATCGGGATGATTTTTATAAGAAAACCACTAGAAATTAAAAAAAATATTCTTTCGAAGCCAATTGGTTTCCAGATTTTATACAAGTTATTTGTTTAAAAAAGTAACAGTGAATTTACTTAACTATTTTGGTGCTTATTCGAATGTAACGGAAACGTGAAAATTTTGTCCTTTTTTAATTCACAAGTGTCTTTTTAGAAAACAACCATATGCATGTTGTTATTTTTATTGTAGCATATAAAACATACAGAGTATTTGTTTATTGTTATTATAGTGAAGACACTTTTTAAATTATTTTCTTCGTTATAGATAGAATGAAAACCTCAACCGCACCGCACCACAAAGCGCCTTGCTTGCATCGCAGAGCTCGCGTAACATCGGCGAGCTCGCGTAACATCAGCGAACCGTGTCATGTGCGGGCTCTGCGACGCTGGATAGCGACTTTGTCGCGTCGCGCTGCCGTGACCACGGCAAGGATATGTAAAGCCGCTGTGCCGTGAAAATATTGAAACAAGGATGATTAATATACTGGAATTCACTTTTTAATACCATAATTATATTTTGTTAATGATAAGTGAACTTTGTGATACAACAGGCTGAAATGACGTCATTGTTAACAAGGTATAATTTTTAAACTAAAAAATATTTATGTCTCGCCTATAACAAATTCTAACAGAGATTATCCATGAGCTTACATAATAGCAAAATATATTTATTTAAGAATGTATTTTATTTTTATGTACTTATGTCACGGCACAGCAGATGTGGTTGAAGACTGCACGGTCCTGAAGGTGATCTTATAGTCCTACAATATTTACCTTAGTACTTATTACAAAAAAGAATGATCCAAATATACATTGAACATCAGCTTCACAATGAGATATGTATATCACTATAAAATTTATCAATAAATTGATTGCGACAACCCAGTCGTAAATAATACATCCTTATATTACGGTTCAATATGTAACAGCATATGCATCGCATGGTCCGAGTATACTTCTAATGGAATAGGTACATTCGTTTTATGATATGAACTACAGTTTGCGGTCCGAGTGAATGACAACTTTGGTTACAAAAGTTTCAATGTAACTCTATTACCTAGAATATTAATTATTAATTTTTATCAAACATTAACAGCAGTGATAAAGAAATTATAAATAAAATATCGATACGCTATATCATATAGATCATATTAATATAATTTTTGTTTACGGAGATAGATTTTATTACTTTTTTTTGGTACTGTATAATTAGCTACACACGCTACTCGCTATCCAATGAACGTATACAAATAACATTACAAACTGGATACAATTACATCACTAGATGATTATACAATTTCATTGGATAGAACTTCTGTTTAACTATCACTCCCATAAATATACTTAGCTCTACCGAAACGCGTACATTCAAACTTGAGTAAGAAAGATCATGCCCTGTTACAGTTGGCAGGCGTGGTCACGCCAACAACAGCTCGCGTAGTAATCGTAACATCCACGAGCGAAAACACATACATTCAAACTTGAGTAAGAAAGATCATGCCCTGTTACAGTTAGTAGGCGTGGTCACGCCAACAACAATGTTACGCGTAACAGCTCGCGTAGTAACCGTAACATCCACGAGCGAAAACGAATACATTCAAACTTGAGTAAGAAAAATCATGCACTATTACAGTTAGTAGGCGTGGTCACGCCAAAATGTTACGCGTAACACTCTGCCCGCTTAGTAACCGTAACATTCACAAGCAAACACCGCAGACGACACCAAACGGCGCGACGCGACAGAACCTCGATTATATTAATAGAAAACCGACTCTCTTCTAAACGGTTCGACCACAAGTTAAAATAAACGAGTATCTTAGTAGATTTAAACTTATAAGTTAACACGATAGTTTTAAAAGGAACACTCGCGGTAGAACCGATCACTTATTAGTTATTATTTATAAGTTTAAATGTTTCCGACAGATATGTGAAGTTTCCGTTCTTTTTAGACTGCTCTTATAGCTGAAGAGGTAGTGGGATTTTTATAGTGGTGCTTCATTATAGCTAAAAGTTTAATAAACCTCTAATAATTTCGCACATATTTCTATGTGTGTTAACTAACTTTAGAAAAACTGATCATGTTATGTTTCAAATAAAATGATTTATAGTATAAAAACGCATTTGTCTTGTTGTTAAAAATAATTTCGGATACTCTTTCTTTTACCTGAATCAGCTGATGTACCTGGTTATTAATGACTGATGAAATACCATAGTATAATTAGCAAATTAAGTATGCTCCGCCAAGAGAAAGTAGAAGAAACACTAAAGTTTTTAGCTCAAGCACCTACTATAAATTATCCACAACCTCTTGTACTATAAACACACATAATACACTCACCATTATCACTAGCTATATTATTTCAAACATGCATTCAACAGGCATAGTTTGGGTGATCCCAAAGAAACATTATTGTACATTATAGCTCGAGAGACAGTTACTAGGACTGCTTAGTTACTTAGACAATGCTAACTCACGACCTTAACTTTAATCTTAACATTCTGTATTATTGTTCTATTTGTGTATAACAGAGCCAATTCGGTTATACAAAAAGCTTAATATTTAGTTCCGTATTTTTGCACAACATAATTAGCAATGTTTAAATGTTTTAAATGACATTTCCTAAGTAAAACACAGAGTAATAATTACGTAAGAAGTGTCATAATATCACAAAATGCTTCTTATTCAATTTTTAAAATGTTTTATAGTAAAAATAATTATTTTTACAAGCCCAAGTTTTTTTTTCAATTTTATTTTATCTTTGACTTTTCTTTAGGTGCTGATTTATTCAAATATACATTACGCAGTCCGGCTACGTAATTCTCTAAAAGTACCGAAGAATATCATCCTAAGTGTCTATCGATCACGAAAATGCAATCGACATGTGCTTAATTTTGGTATGATATCATGCTTAAATATCAGCTTAGCTGACTTAAAATTATTTCAATTTTAAACATAGCGATATCTTCTTTATAAAGTTTTAAAAAAAAATTTTATAAAATTATTTTTTACATTAATAAAAGCTATAAAACATTTTAAAAATTGTATACTGAAGAGCCAATTTATATGTATATCTTTATAGTATGATATCAATGGTTGTATGAACTGTACAAAGTATCCTGAGTGTGCGGTAGTTAGAAGTATCAGTAGTAAGGTCGGAGGTTTGTTGGAGCGGTAATGGCAGTGAGATGTTAGTCCAAGAGCCGGTGACACTAACGCTCTAGTGATTTCATCGTCCAAATAGTTACGCTTTACATTTGTATCAAAAAACTGCTTCATATAACACTAGCTTCATTATAACTGTCGCATGAAATATTAATAAATTTCAAAAATACAGTTTCTTTTTAATTTTTCCTTATTCGCTACGCCGTTCGAATCGCAAAAACGCTTAGCACGCACTTCTGATCTATTATTCACATAAAGTTTTACCAGAAGTGAGTTTACTGGGTGGTTACGTTGATCGCGTTTCGAAGGACGTAGCGATTACGGATCTAAACTGTTATTAAAGTTTTATGCACAAATTAGATCATTGTTACTGGCGGGTTTCAGCCAACAATAGCAGCGATTGTACAATGCAGTTGTACTATGACAACTATTCGTTGATAAACTTACACAGTGTTCGGGATACCGTAGACTTTCAAGTTTATAGAAGTCGATATTACGACAATCGAATAGATTTTTGTCAGTACTACCAATAATTTATTTAATAGTAATAATTTAAAGTGTATAATTGATTTATTTTACTATTACTTTATCGCTAATCCAAAGGATAATTTAATTGATAAAGTCTTCCAGACTCAGTAATAATTCTAAAGATTTGTTTTATTCCGAAACCGGAGCTCTTTCATATCATATTGTCAATATTCAATTGCAAAGTTGCTAAGTAAGCTTCGGTTACGATCGTAGAGATAATAAATAGTAAAATAAATTAATTATTAACTATTACAATGGGTAGTAATGACATGAAGGTCTGCAGTAGGGCGAGCACCGGGACGATGAGAGCACTGGGGTCTCGGCTGGGGTCATGTCTAGTGGGAGCGGAAGGGGGCCGGTACGGCGCCCCCGCCCTGCGGGCCCGACCGGGCCGCCTCAGACGAACCACTCGTCCTTGTGCGGGGCGCCGCTCAGCGCTGCGCCCGCGCCCGCAGGCGGCCCGGGCGCGCCGCCCTGTACCTGCGCACAACACACGACTTAGTAGACAAAAATACTCTGAAATAACTACAATACGACCTAACTATGTGTTTAGTTTATATACAATCTGCTAAAAACCTTGGCCTGACTAGAACTGCAGTAAATTCTATACTAAAACGGGTGTCTGCTCTAGTAAGATCTTACCAAATTAGGTTGGTTAGGGGGAATGATTTAAGCAGAGAAGATGAGTGTTGACCGGTGACTACGGAGCTCCATAAACCTACATCTATTTCACAAGTCTCAGACTATGTTTGGAGTTTTTCTCTCTGTCACAAAGTGCACGCGCACACGGAAGCTTGGATATTCGTCTCAAAAATCCAAAATAAAAGAAAAACTAAATAAAGAGTTTTTGAAAATTAAAAATACTTGATATAATATAAGAGAAGATAAATTAAAACAAAATTACTTATCTACTTACTTACCTATTCCTTATAATAAGATAATATCCTTATAATATCAATAAGTTTTATTATATTATAAAAAAATCAAGCACTGCTCTTGTGTGTTCGTTCTGATGATGATCAGCTACAAAACAAAACAAAATAAAAATAATAAATTAAAAGAAACCAAAAGAGTCAAAATAGTTCGTGCAACATATAATGAACAGGGAAAAGGTAAAATAAAAGAAAAACAGAAAATGCCTTAAAATGTGCAAACTAAAAGCTTCAAAAAAAATTCCTACATAATTAAAATAAAATGAAAAAGCTTTCAGGAATGTTCTACGAAACTAAAAAGCATTAGGTATGCTTTTATACTCAAGCTTGCGTTATTGAAAGTGCAAAATGCATCAAAGGGCTTATGTCCAAATACTGAAACATCACTCAAATATTAAGAATTTCTTACACTACCGAGTGCTGTGCGACGAGGTGGGAACCAGCGCCTTATCGCCGCTTCTACTCGATAAAAGTGACTTACCTGAAGGGATTTGTAGAGTGTGTCCAGTTTTCTGGCAGCCAAGTGGCAGGCCACAGGATGGGATCAGTGCTCTTGCCACCGTCGCTGCTCGCTATGAGTGCCCGGCAGCCCAATGGTGGGCAAGGCAGTAAGGTCAGCGCCCTTGCCGACACCGCTACTAGATATGAATGATTTACTTACCCGCGCGGGCCCGCCCAGTTTCCCGGCAGCCAAGTGGCAGGCGAGGAGGTGGGACCACGGCCCTTACCGCTATCGCAGGTGTCGTTGTTACTGGATATAAGGCACTTACCCGCGCGGGCCCGCAGGGTGCGCCCAGTTTCCCGGCAGCCGAGTGGCGGGCGAAGCGGTGGGGCCAGCGCCCTTGCCGCCGCCGCCCGCGCCGTTGCTGCTCGCCATTTGTTGCACTGCAATACGACAACACTCATTATTAGCAGAACAAAAATGGCTTTGTTGATGGGCATATGGACCAACTTTAGCAATGTAATGCTTCCGTTCAAATGTGATTAATAAATTAAAACGTCTATGTAAAAATCGTCGGATAGCTTCTCATATACATGAACCCAGGCATCTCATTAAACTTGTAAGAAGATTTAGTTGTTTTATGTCGCAAATTTCCCCCAAAAAAAGAGCAGCTACTTACAGTGTAAATGCGTGCGCCTGGTCGGCGCTCTGCTGCGGCAGTAGCAGCACAGCGCCAGCAGCACCAGCAGAGCCAGCAGTGCCGCTGCGCCGACCACTATCGCTATCCACGTGCTGCCACCGCCGCTACCCCCGCTCTCTGAAAATTAGAGATTTCACAGTTTTGAGACAAGAACCAGATGATTGAAAATGAGAGTCGTCTTAAAATTTAGACCCATTCTGGGAAAGCAAGAACATAATTCTTAAATTGGAGATTAATACAATATTATTAGGCAAAATTCTAAAAATTTTATAAAGAACAAAGGCACCAATTGAAAGAAGTCAAATCCTAAAGAGTTAGTTTCACCTTCAGCTATCGAACTACTCTCAAATCTAAATCCACACAAATAGGGGTATATTTATGATGGGTATAAGATAGACCTCGTATACCCATGAATATACCCCTTATTGTATCTATAGCGCTATGAATAGGGCCAGTTATGTGGGGATATTTTAAGCCTGGCTTATATTCTATTTCTCAAAGACTATCTCACCGGGGCAGAGCGCAGCGGTATCCTCATCAGATCCATCTGCGCAATGATCCACGCCGTCGCACGTCAGGTCGGCGCTCACGCAGAACTCGCGCTGCTTACACCTGAATTCCTTGCATCCATGCTCTGCAAGTAAGTGAAAACATTTCAGATACATCACATACCATAACCAGTAACCTAACAGTTTTATTTATTTATTTATTAGCCCATTAACAAACTAGCTTACTTAGACGTTTATACGATTACTAAAGTTCATCTCACAGCTGGGAAAAGGTTCCTTCCATTGTAAAAAACTATTTACGGCCTCCGTAGCGTAGTGGTTTACGTGATGGATCCCGGAGGTCCCGGGTTCTATTCCTGGCAGGACGGATTGAGATTTAATTAATTGGGCCTGGCTGGTGGGAGGCTCTGGCCGTAGCTAGTTGCCACCCTGTCAGCAAAGACGTACCGCCACGCGATTTAGTGTTCCGGTTTGTTGTCATGCAGAAACCGACAGGAGTCTGGATTATCATCCTACTCCTAACGAGTTAGAGCGTTTATATCTTCATCTCTTTCTTTCGTCCAGTGTAATTGCAGTCAAGCACTTACTTCTGATGAGTAAAGAAAAAGAATAGTACCAATGAAATCGATAAAAAGGAGTCTCAAACTTGTATAGTTGGATAACCAAACTTTAAACAGTTGATCACGCCTGACCAAAAGTTACGACAATTATAATGTTGGGACATTTTTGGGGGCATTTTTTTAATATTTTCCGAAGTGGAGTTTTATCCGCGCTCTCAAAACGTCCGGAATGATCGACGTCCGTTGTTCGATCGTCGGCACCGTTTGATGGATCGTTAGTGCGGCCATTGTTTCCAACGGGCTGCGTAGTCTATGGTTACGTCATCACACGTCGGCGTTTTCGGTTTTAAAATAAATTGCAATCGCATTACGTGGATTTTGAGTAGTAGACCTGTTTGTAATAGTGCGATGTATACTTAGATGTACTACCCCCGTGCTTATTTCGTCTGCCAAGCATTATTAAGTTTCGGTGTAAAGGGCATGGTTGCTAGTAATGGCTAGGGGTGTAAAACTTGATTTAATCATACTACTATAAAGGCGAAAGTGTGAAAGTGTGTGTGTGTGTTACATCTTCACAACTAAACGGCTGGATCGTATTAATTAAAATTTGGCATGAAGTTAGCTGATTAATATATAGGCTACATTTTATCCCAAAAATTTTACGGGAACGCGAACTCCGCGGTTGAAACCGCGAGCGACCTCTAGTGACGAATAAAATTATGAAAAACCAATTCTTTTTTTTTTAATCGACTTCAATACTTGACTGCTATCACCTGATGTTAAGTGATGATGCAATCTAAGATGAAAACGGGCTAACTTGTTAGGAGTTGGATGAAATCCACACCCCTACCGGTTTCTACACGACATCCGGAACCTAAATCGCTTGGCTGTACGTCTTTGTCGGTAGAGTGGTAACAAGCCACGGCGAAAGCTTCCTACCAGCCAGACCAAAACAAATTAAGAAAAATCTCAATCTGCTCCACCGGGAATCGAACCCAGGACCTCCGTTTTATAAATCCACCGCGCATACCACTGCGCCATAAAGGTCATCAAATTCAAAATGATCTTAGAATAAAAAAGTTACCAGACTAAACGTTCTTACAATAGCGTGATGTTATAAGTAACGCCATAAACGCTAAATACTACGAATGTTCGTTTTACGAGAAAGGGGCGGAAGACCCATCTCCAAAACAAAAGTGCCTGTAATTTTGTATATTTTTTGTTAGATTTTACTTTTGTATTCACCGTACGTCATTATTTTTATTCTAGTTTATAATAAAAGATGCCAGCTACTTTGTGAACGTGAAATAAAAATGATTAAGATAGCTAAAATAATAGTTATTCCACATTTGCCTCTGATTCTTCGCTCCAATTGGTTGCAGCGTGATGTTATATAGCCTTAAGTCTTCCTCAATATATGGTCTATCCAACACAAAATATATTTTTCAATTAGAACCAGTAGTTCCTGAGTTTAGCGCGTTTAAACAAACAAACAAAACTCATCAGCTATATAATATTATAGTATAGATTACAGGCAGATACTCAACACACATGCATTGATGGTTTGAGCTCTGATGGACACATAAAAGCACTTAGCAGCACGTGACCCTTACATGCTCTGCGAAGTTGCTCTGTTTATAGGCGATTGATTTACACTTACCACTAGGTGGTATGCTTGATTCATTAATAGATTGTTGTAAGCACAATTTGAAAAATCTTTTCTGTCGTTATTTATAATTGAGTCTTAGTTTTGACGTGACAACGTCTTATAATTCGATAGAGCCGACTGCACGCACGAAAAAACATGACTCATGCGGCGTTACTCGCTTTGAGGCGTAATATACAAAATGAACTGACTACCCTACAAATAGGTTAATAGTATAAAAATGATTCCGATTATATTTATTACTTAATGATAAGCTTTCACTTCAAACGCACGTCAGCAAGAGCAACATTTTGAGCGTCTATTAATAATTCCGGGACAAATACCCCCGTAGCCGCAGTGAGCTGTTTTTAATTAAAAATGAACGAACGCAAAACACATTTTTATTTAAATCCGCGCAAATTGGACCGGCACAAAACCACAGATTCTACAAAAAATAGACGCAATATTGTAACAATATGAAGCTGATTAAGATAAGCTTATATAACAAAAATAATGCTATTAACGTTTGACATATCTACTAAATATTAATTGTATAGATTAAATATTCTCTGCTCCGCTTAGACTTATCATTAATCTAAGCTTAGTTGTAAGTTCTTATTACAAGTAAGTTTAGGTAAATTGGAAGCTAGGAATCTCACCCTGTTAGTATAAATTGATGTTTGATTATGTAATAATTTTTGTTAAAACTCATAAATTCAAAATTTATTTATTTCAAATAGGCGTCGTTTACAAGCATATTTGAAAGTCAAGTTTGACTGTTACTAACAGTCAAGTTGGACTGTTAGTAATGACTCTACAGGCAGGCAGATTTCTGCTGAGAAGAGTTGGTGTAGGTATCAATTTTCGTCGGAGGCTGTTGGAGTCATACCTTCAGGATAGATGGGTATCCTGGATAGGCAATGATGGTCGGAGACAACGACGGCAGGTGCTGAACGGTGTGCCGCAGGGCTCGGTCTTGGGGCCTATTCTTTGGAATATTGGCTTCGACTGGCTCCTGCGGACACCTTTGCTTCCTGGGATGAGGGTGTTCTGTTACGCGTATGACACCCTCATCACGGCTCGCGGAAGCACCTACGAGGAGGCGTCCCGACTGGCCACAGTTGGAGTGTCCTTGGTAGTGAGGAGGATCCAAATGTTGGGCCTGAGGGTCTCGGCTTCCAAAACCGAGGCCCTCCTATTTCACGGCCCACGTAGGGGTCCTCCTCGAGGTGCCCACATCACTGTCCAGGGTGAAAGGGTGGATGTCGGGGCCCAAATGAAATACTTGGGCCTAATCCTGGATGGTAGATGGACGTTCCGAAGACACTTTGAGCTGCTGGGTCCTAGGCTTGTCGGGGCTACCGCCGCTCTGGGTAGGCTTTTGCCGAATGTCGGGGGGCCGGCTTCGGCCTGTAGGCGACTTTACGCGGGTATCGTCAGGAGTATGGCACTGTACGGTGCCCCCATCTGGGTGCACGCACTGTCTCCGCAGAATGTGTCCCTTCTGCGGAGACCGCAAAGGGTCATTGCGGTGCGTGCTATCCGGGGGTACCGTACGGTGTCGTGGACGGCGTCCACCCTCCTGGCGGGTGACTCGCCTTGGGAGCTGCAGGCCGAGTTACTCGCGCAGGTGTTTCGGTACCGGTCAATATTGAGGTCGCGAGATGTACGACCAGGGCCTGAGGAGATAAGGCGAATAAGAACCCTAGGAAGTGCGGCCCTGGTCCAAAGGTGGAAAGAAGACCTCGAGTCCCCGGTGGCCGGCATCTGGACGGTCGAAGGCATCCGGCCCCATCTAGAGCGGTGGCTGAAGCGGCGTCATGGCGCACTGTCGTACCGTCTCGTGCAGGTGCTTACTGGACACGGTTGTTTCGGTAAGTATCTGCACGGAATCGCGAGGTGGGAGGCCTTGCCGGCATGCCACGAGTGTGGTTCGCCAGAGGACACGGCGCAACACACTCTGGCAGAGTGTGCATCATGGGCGCCGCAAAGGCACTCACTGGTGACTATTCTTGACGGAGATCTCTCGCTGCCGAGTCTTGTCAACTACATGCTCGATAGCGAGGAAAACTGGTCTCACGTTGCCTCCTTTTGTGAGACCGTCATCGGCTTAAAGGAGGCCTCGGAGCGGGAGAGGGAGCAGGCGGCTAATGCTCACCCGCTTCGCAGAAGAAGAACGGGAGGTAGGAGACGCCGCTATGCGCATCTTCTGCCACCCCTGTAGACACCATTGAGTGCACCGACGGGCGCGCCGGGTCGTCAAAGTGAATAACCCTCTGATCCTTTGGCGTCCCAAGTAGGGCGTAGACGGCTCCGCTGGGTTTTAGTGGGTATTCTGGCAGCGAGTCCCACATACCCGGTCGGAGACTGCGCAGTAGCGCCTGCGCAGCCTCCGGCCGGGATGCGTAACGCGTTTCCCAGCGAAAAAAAAAAAGGTATCAATTTTCGTCTCGGTGAAAAAACGAGGTTACTATCGATTTCCTAACTCCAACTCAATGTTAAGCCATTTTTGCATCGCTTAATTTTTAGTCCACCTATTACGTGTTGCATTGCCAATCCGACCGCGTAGTAAAGGTAAAGTGGAAGGCATTTGGCAGAACAGCAAAGGTCAATAGGTCTAGCTGTTGTTAAATAAAAATACTTGCATCGAGATTCCATAAAATGTTTGTTGTTCCTTTTTTATTGACGATTGTCATAATAGTCGACGCATTTAAGACAGAGTCGTCGGGTCGGTTGGTCGTAGTGGTAAATAACGTTGCTTAACAACTTATTAAGGATTTACAATCAATCGAACCGAAATAATAATGCCTGGTTGATAATCAGGCCTTTTTAATTTCTTTAAATAGAATATTTGAAACTGTATAGAGCGTTTAATTAGCTATATACTGTAAGTGACATTTATTGCCCTAATGTTCAGTTTAAAATGCAACGACTATAAGTTAAACATAGCAGGTAAACCCCTCGTCTACGGTGCTCACTTAGTCTGCGCGTAAAACAACACCAGCCCAAAGGGTTCAGGATATTAAATTGAATTTAAGTGTCTGTCTTTTGTGCGACCCAGCGATTTTATGATCTAACGTTACATTATACACCAATCATAACGAAGGGATCATTTTAAGTTTATTTATGCTTTATGGAGAGAATATAGGGGGACTCTTGTATCTCGAGCTGGAAGCCGCGCAGTGTTCCCAGTGCGCCTTTAAGGCGTTAAATAAAACAATGAGGAGCCTGTTACATCGGGCACCACTGACTAGATTACGGTAGTGTGCATGCGTATCCGTAGCCAGCTTATGAGTATTTGTTAGAAAATATCCAGATTATTTTAAGAAATTGGCTGATATGCCACGGCAAAACACATTGCGGCGTGCGCGTATTCATAATTTAATGCTACCAAAATCAAATTTTAAAATACATAGCACTGGCCCACACACAATGTGCATAAAAATATATAATAGACTACATTAAAGAAAAAGAAAAATTTAATTACTTTATATCATCGTTAAAAAATTTTTTATCTGAAAAAGCATATTATAAAATAAATGACTTTGTAAATGATAATAAATAAGTCCGCCTCTCTACAAGTTACGACACCCTCACAAGGTTCCATTATAAATTATTTATATATAAGTCTAATTGTAATGGAATTGTAACTTAAAATAAATAAATAAATAAATAAGAACACCGTGAGGTTTCAGTGGGTAAGAGTACGATATAATAAGTAAACCCGCTTTTTACCATCAGATTTTATTGCAATCAAGGGATTAGTTCTAATTAATACATAGCATCTCGATCACGTCAGATTTCGGACAAAATATCGCATCACAATTAATTCATTTGTTCATTAGCTTAAAAGCTACGATGACAGATACACTTACAGCGCCCCACTTTTATACGTGGGGGGTTAAAAAATATAAAACAAACACGTGTATTTCGTCAAGTTAAATATAACTAACAACTTGTACATCAAATTATACTCGTAGTTACAAGGAGTTGGCGAGGAGCTATCGGGTAGTATTCTCATGACAAAGGTCGCTCGGGCCGTAACACAAGCAAACAGTCGTTTTCACTTATACCGTGCGTTAGATAAGGGTGAAATGTGTTATAGTCCAAGAGACAGTGGACAATTTGTCTAATGATTATTATAACACATTCAAAATTTACAGTCTCCTATTTATTTTTACAATTAGTTTTTTTTATAATTACAGTTTAGTCTTTGACTGCAACCACACCTGGCGATAAGTGATGATACAATACAATTCATCTTAGATGGAGGCGGCCTAACTTGAGAGGAATAAAAATGTACACTTAAACGCTAAATCACTTGGCGGTACGTCTTTGTCAGAAGGTTACAAATGATCTATAAATTTGGTTTCTGCATCTGCATCATATTTTAAGACTGAATGATCCTCGTTTCATAAATGTATTGAGAAAAAAAATTGAAAATTTCGGGCAGTGAACTATCATTTTCCTGATTGATTTACAAAAAAACTGTGCTTAAAATCCAAATAATTGATTGTAAGAATGTTGTATTTTTGCAATCAAACAAAAGAACAGACAAAAAATAAAACTATATTCCAATAAAATAATTTGTTAACGAATGTTAAAATACTAGTGCATTTTTGCAAGTGCCTATTAGTATTCGTATGCTACTAGCTCTTGGAGTACGACGCTGTGTTCACGGGCGTTTTGTCGAAATAAATAAACATTGGGTATAATTAAGGGGAGAAGAGGGTCGACGGGCCCTGCGCGGAGGAATCTCGAGCACGGCCACCTCCGACACACGGCGGTGGCGGTACATCAAACGTATATTAGTTCTTTTTGGAAATACTTCAAAGCGCCGAGCACCAATTTACTACTCGAGTGTTTAAATGTGTTTTATTGCATTGTCTCACACAAATATTTATCTACGTAAACTATATTAAAAGAAAATATTCTAATTATTTGGTCTACATCACTACGATATTAAACAAATACATAATTTCTTTTAGAAACTATCTAACACTTACAAAGGTAAACCGGTAATATCGGGTGTTTATCCTTATTTCTACAAGAATAATACCAGCATGCAGATTAGGTTCGATGTCCTGAGTTTTCCTAGATTTTCCGCAGTTCTAGATCCAAAGTATTGAAAACTCAATAGTTAGACGATTTATTGGACTGAGTTCTCCGGTTTAATTCAAAGTTTAAATGCTTAAAACTGCCTCGGTCAAGTGATTTGGTTATGCAGCTTCAGATAATTAAGTTTTTTAGGTTTGGGTTCTAAGTCGTGGTATAAAAGATTGAGTTTTACTTTTGTTCTAAGAAATACTTTGTAGATACGGTGTAGAAAGATGGTTTTGGAGCATGATGTTCAATGTGATGGTTCAAAGTAGAGTCCTGAAGGAGATATAAAGACTTCAAGAATTTGCTTAAAACTTTAAAGCGGTAACCCTAGCTAGACTTGATACAGCTCTAACTAACATTCGGTAGATTATGAATAGTAATCGCATTCCACCCTAGACCACATCTACACTTACGATTAGGTGAGATCAAGCGCAAACTTTTTGTATATAAAAAAAAGTACAATTCCTGGCCCGATTCCTTCCTGACCTTTTCCTTCTTCTTGACTGCCAGCAAGAGCTCGGACTTAAGAAATTGACGATATTCCCTGACTCGAAAATCACTTTGCCGTCAGTACCAACCAATAAAAGTGTTATCTCACAGGAATTGTCTAGTCATAAAATTTTTTAATAAAAAATAGAACCGACTCAAAACGCACTAAAAAGTAAAAAATAACTGTGTTATTTAGTTGCTTTAATTTACTTAAGCATATCTATGAAGTCAGTGCCAGCAAGTTTAAGGAACATTTATTTAACGTAGTAAAGCAGTTTGTGGGTTCTGGGTAATGTTCTTAAAATAGAAACCTTGGCTGGCACTAAATAATCGTTATTTTTTATTTTTATTTTTATTGCTAAAAATAAAATTTTACTTTTTAGTGATTTATTGCCACGTAACGTACTCGTACTATACTGTCATAGTATATTATACGGCACTTTTAGCCAAAAAGCTACCGATACACAAAAACCGAAAACGCTGCAAGCAAAATTTGAAGAGTTCCTTCAATTTTCCCAGGATATCATCAGCAAATCCTAACATGATGACAATGGGACTACCTTGGAAGTGTGCCCTTTCTAATAAAAAAAGAATTATCAAAATCGGACAACTCTGTAAAAAGTTATGCGTGGTAATACATTAAAAAAATATACGTGACGAATTAAAAACCTCCTCCATTTTTTTCGTCGGTCAAAAACACCTTAACCAACCACTTGCATTGAAGCAGTGTTGTGTTACGCAACGCTCAAACTAAAAATTCCAATGATCAACATAATTAAATGCGAAGACTTCTAACCCTACTACCGCCCCTAAAAAAGGCAAATGTTGATGACGATGTGTAACTCACTGGGGTCCTTGACGGCGGTGATGACGAGCTTGAACCCGTTGGCGTCGGTGCCCCAGTTGTCCGTCACGTACTTGAGCGTGACGAAGTTGCTGCGCGTGAACAGCGCGCCCACTTGCTGCTTCGTGTTGCGGCACGACAGGTCCGCCTGGAACAACAACATGCAATATAAACATATGACATTCACACAGTTATACCTCACTTGGTTGTTCCTCAGATTTTATATTTACAAATTGGATGTAAAGGTTGGAGGACTAACAACTTGGTTTACGTGTTTTTGTTACCAAAATTACCTCCACTTGTATTGCCATCTCAAAAATTTGGAAACCAGAACAAGACACGTGAAACACTGGGATTTTAAAGTCTAGACCCCGGATATATCAGCATGGTTTTAAACATAGTCAGTGTAATAAAAAACAGTTGAAATTTTTTATTTCTTTCAGACTTTAAAATTAAATTCGTGTAATTTTGTATCATCATTATAAATGAATAAAACAAAACAGCATCTTATTACAGTTTGTTATAAATTGTTTTAATAATCAGTTAGATTTTTTATTCTTAAAATAATTAAGAAAAGCAAAAAAAAGAAAATAAAAAAGCAAAGACGAGCCTCTCCCCCCTCCAAACTTGGATAAATACTTTTACTTCATGCTCTTAGAACATTATAGGTTAATAATATTATATTGCATTCAAACTTTATTTTCCAGTTGTTATTCGTATCTAATAAAAATGAGCAAAGTATATAACATCTCGCAAGACTATGTACTACGGCTCTAAATCCTCCTGCGCCGCGCTACGTCTCGATGTAGCCCGCAAGTGTCAGGCGCCGGCAATATTTTCCTCATCGACGGAGCTTAGCGCGAGACGGCCATATTATATTGCTGTCATATTTCAGCAAGAGCGATCGGCCCGACGTGACGGCTCTAGGATTTAGAGCGAGCCTCCGTGTCGCGCCACCGTCTGATGTAGCGCAGGGTAGGGTTACCTTCTTGCATTTCTTCAAGAAACCGTTATTACTCAGTTAGTTAAATTGGCAATCTACTTGAGCAGGAAATAAGATGATTATTTAGAAAATTTCGCTTGAGACGAAAGTTATTCAAGGTCAAAGTCTAGAAAATCAGTCTTTCGCGGTTTTCTCCGTTTCCGATGTTTACATTTACTTATTAGAAAATTATACAGCACAAAATTAGCAACATATTTTATTTGAAATATTTTTTCATGCGCTTAACTGTTTTTGCGATGGAGTGCCTAAGCCCACCGGTGTAACACTCAGTAATATTTACTGTTCTTCAAGTTTGACTGTGAATATACTACCTTGAATTTATCATATATAACAAACTTTAAGCTAGTATAATAGTAACGGTTTATCTTCGATTAAAGTTATTATTTAATAGCTCAAAGGATAAGCACATTGAAATCGCGGTAAGCATGCCATATAGGTCGCAAAACAAATGGCCGCTAGGTCGATGTGTTTTTTGAAGTGGAGACTACGTACCACTAAGCACAGTGTAAGACGCCCTCCAGCCTGATAGTCCGACAACTTCAAAAAGGTAATGGGAAGTGGCTGGATGAGCAAGGCAGAGGATTGTGTGTGATAGCGCGCTCTCCGAAAGGCTTATGTCCAGAAGTGGACGGATACAGGCTGATGCTGATGATGATAACGAAAGTTAATTTTTTGAAGTGAAACTTCTTTATCGGGGTTGGAAAAAAATTTAGTGTAACATTTTTTCGTTACGCGCCATCTTTGACTTATGGAAGTGACGTGATAAATATATATATATATATATATATATATATATATATATATATATTTATATATATATATATATATATATATGTTATATTGAAGTGATCAGCAAAATCAAAGGGTTTATTTTAATTCTAATTCCAGTGAATTTCTAAAAAAAGTAAGTAATTACATGTCTTTTTCTAATACTTAGGTGTAATTATGGTATTTATTTTTCCACGTTATTTAAAATTAACCTCAGTTTTTGATTGTATTTTTTAATACACTGACACGTGGGTGTAAGTATGGTATCAATTTTATTTAGTACTTGAATGTTGATAAGTTAGTTAGTTAGTTTCACTTCTTACGAGTGTACGCTAGTACACGCACACATTTTTTTTAATCGACTACATGTTGGCCCTTGCTATCACACCTGATGTTAAGTGATAATGCAATCCAAGATGAAAGCGGGCTAACTTGTGAGGAGTAGGATGAAATCCACACCCCTCTACTCAACTCGGTTTCTACACGACATCGTACCAGAACGCTAAATCGCTTGGCGGTACATCTTTGTCGGTATCATATTTTACAAACAAAATGCTATAGATGTGTATAGTTTTTGGCAAACTATACACATCTATACGTATTCGTTTCTATGTACCCATACCAAATTAAAGATTTATCTATCTAATAGTCTCTGAGCTAAACTGCGAACAGACGAAAGACATGGCGAAACTATAAGGGCCCCTAAAACGTACTTTAGGGGCACCCCTGCAGGCTCGTGCCCTACATCAAAGGCGTTACTTGCATCGGACTCTTGCACTCTTTTGCCTTTTTCCACTTTCCATACCGGAGAGTTTTAATAAAGATTGATCTCGGCTCGTTATTAAAATTCTTGGAGGGAAAATTTCGATTTAATGTACCGTTACATTTTATAATAAGAAACTTCGAATTTTTCTTTTTATATTCATCACCGTTATTACCAGCTTTTACAACTCTTTTGTAGGAGAGGGATAGTTAAAACTTGGTAAACTGATAGGAAAGGGAATGTGGAACCACTATGCTGCTCTAAACTGGGTTGGCGGGTGATAATGTTTAATTCTTTACAATCACTAATACATATTTTAACACTTATATAGTGATCATCATTATCAGCCTATTAACGGTCCACTAAAGGGCCAGACCTCTCGCCTTATAGGAGAGGATATATGGAGCGTAGACCCACCACGCTGCTCCGAAGGGCTATCAGATGTTAATGGTAGTGAACGGGACCGGCTTAACGTGCTCTCCGAGGCACGGGAGTGCACCACCGCTAACTTCCGAACTCAGGGCTGGGAATGAACTGAAAATTTCATAAAAGAATGAAAATGACACAATTAATCTGTGACCCGAACTAGGATTCGAATCCAGAACCTCGTGATCGAAGCACTAGACCAATAATAACTCAAATGCCCAAATACACGAACGCAAAATCTTCTATTACTGTCAAGTCGAATATATTTGATATGCGGTTGAGTATTCCGGCGTTAATATCTACAAAGTCCTTATGTAGTCAGTATTCTCGTACACAAATGACACTTTTCATAAATAAAATAAAATGTACATAATAATTAGAAAGAAACTTTTGTTCATAAAAATGAATATGAAACACCCGACATTTTTTAAAACAAGGAAAAGAAGCAGAGATTTATTTATCCCGCTAAAAGGAGACAGAGGCGTTAAGAGAGGCACTTAAGAGGAAAGACTCAGGGCTACCACTTACCACGTAAAATGAAAGTATGCCCGACTAAATTAACTCAACGGTATGATGAAAATAAATTATCGTATTTATGATAAACTTTCCTGTTTTTTTCTAATATTTATTTGTACATATTAATTAAGCAGTGTACACAACAGTTATCTATTCCAAATAAATAAAATAAAAATTTAATGTCAATTAAATCAAAATTAATTAAAATATAGCGAAACAAAAAAAAGAATTATGTTTCCAAAAAAAAACATACCAATGTGTACCTATACAAATATAGTAATCTTAGTGGTAAAGTTAATAATTTAGGCATATTTAAAAGCAAAATTTAGGGTAATGTTTCAACGGTACTGAAATATACATAATATGGTGCTTTGAAAGGTATAATAAAAGTAGAGTAAATTAAAAGACAATACGACCTTTAGTGGTTACTCTTAGTTAGACCAGAACACCTTAGTATATACATAGTTTGCATAAAATTGTATATCGTATAAAATTTAACTTATTTTATAGATCATTCTTCACCTACCAAAGACCTCGAAGTTTAAATCCCCTACATTCCTGAGTTGAGAGAAAATTCCGGTCGCGTCAGACGAATTCCCGTCGTCTGGCAACCCTGGAGACGGGCTTAAATATGCGAGGCGTAGTCGCCGGGGAAACTGCGCTCCACAAATTTAAGCACATTTGAGCACATTTAAGTGTGGATTAGCTTGGACTGCACCTATTTGAAATTCAGACGGAGTTCACGCAAACGCTCTGCTCGTGGCAACTTGCAGTCTTCGAGACATACGCTGGCACTTACTCATCTGAGCATTATGTCTCCAAGTTGCTAGCTTTGGATCTAAGCAACAATGATTTAGTTACTGCAAAACTATGTGGTTCATTTCGAGTGTATCATTTAGTTATTTTTGAGCTTTTTATAATTTCGTAGTGATGGAGGAATGATTAGTATATTTTTAAAACTTATTTCAAGGCAAGTTTCTCCCTTCTTATGGGAGAGGGAATATGGAGCTTGGGCTCACCATGCTGCAATGCAAGTTCGATGGGTTCACTTCGCTTAAATAATGTTTCAATTTACGCTGACGACGACCCAAAACGGAGGCAAAAATCAAAAACATACCAACTCCGAACTGCGAATCTCGGAAAAAAATAAATTTTTTGAACTTTAGGATTCGAACCTATGATCTCGTGATTTGATTCATTTATTTAAATTGCAAGTAACTTGTACATACATCTACTGCTACTGATAATTTCCTAGCAAAACTCAAAATAGCGTTACAAGAATACATATAGTTGTCTCGGCACTCAGTATGAGTTCTTTCCATTTGGAGTCGAGACACTGGGTCCATGGGTCAGAAGCGCTCAGGTGCTTCATAAGGAATTAAGTAGGCGCCTCAGGGAGGCAACAGGCGACGCTCGGGCAGGCAGCTTTCTGACGCAACGAATATCTATCGCAATTCAGCGCAGAAATGCTGCCTGCGTGATGGGCACCCTACCAAAAGGGCATAATTTAGAATTATGCTTATAGTTAAGTTAATTAGTTAGTTATTATAATTATTCTGTTTTAATTTTATATAATTTTCGTACCTCAGTAGGTTTACTTATTTTCAGTTAGTTATCATATAAAAGATTTATTTTCTTTATATTCAATGAAAAGTTTATTAGTTTTATAATACAAATTATTTTCAAAATAACACATGGGATACTTTTTACGGATTTATTAGTTTGTCAATTAGAATTATCAAGGATGTTACAAGAATAATTTTTTACTTAAATTTAATTATAAACCAATGATCCGATCGTAAAGCAAAAAATACGCGCCATGTCAAAGGAACTTCGTTACCCCTGGCATGCAAGTTGTGCCACAAGTTGCGCGATCCTGCCAAAGTTGGCAGCGGGCAAGTTGTCTCACACCCGAGCATAGTTGCGCTGAGCAGCAGGTATGATCTCGGTATTGAATCCGCAACATAATTTCCGTCGAGTTGACAGGCTATACCTATTCAGATCACGCATTATAAGAAGGCTCAAAGTCATATAGTGGAAGATGAAACAAGCTATACTCAAACCGTAAACGTACAGTCGAATCACAAACATGAAGTAGTAAATAATTTGATGTGCCGATGGTCGTTAAGGTTCCGTTCTTGTATGCTGGTAAAGCAACTCAGTGTTGGTGCTATGGACCGACGACTTCAAACGGATTGCAGGAAGCTACATGATGCAGGCGATATCTCTAGTCCTTGAATTAAAAGTCCTTATAAGAAAGAGGTATTAAGCACTAGAGACCATTTGACTGATGACAACTGGTAGTCGACCATGTAACGATATCTATCAAATTTCAATAATGATGAACGGGACCTACGGCTTAATGGTCTCCTGGGTCGATTCCCGTTTCTGGACTGTTACGTGAAAGAAAGAAAAACTCATTTTTTCTTAATTCAACTACAAAACTTCATGCTCTAAAACTATATAGATCACTATAACCTGATGAAAGAGCGTAGTCTTACTAGAAATGCAGCAAGCTCCAAATCTGCTCTAGAAGGGTATTTCCAAATTCGTCTGGACAGGGAGAATAACATGAACAGAGGAGATGAGTGTTGAGGCGCGTCACTAAGGGATCTCTTTTAAACCTACACTCGTGTGACTCGGACTCTATTCGGAGTTTTTTTCTCAGCTACACGATGGATCCACACAGTGAATCTATAAAATGCTAAGATATACATCTGTGTCAATGATATAGTTACTGCTGCATAAAACAAACTAATTTTAACTTGATTGTAGCTCAGTGTGTACCTTCCCTTACTGCCCGCTCTGTTGTAGTCTATTTAAATTGCTACTTACGAGTATATTTACCCCACCTTGTTTCTTTTACCGCTCGGTTGGTTTAAATTAAGGTCTTTGTTGTTAGACTCCATAATGTGGAGAGAACGGCGCGTTATATGGAGTTTAATTATGTCCACGACTACTACATTATTGCTACTAGACAAGGTCCTTTATTTAAATCTTCTGTAAAAATGAAAAGCAATCTTTGCTGACTGATCTATCAACGTGTATCTCAAACCGTTGAGAGGATTGCGCTGAAACTTGACATACATACATACAACAACAAGGTCAAGAGTACCCTAAACGTGGACATTTTTTTAGATCATTTCAAGAGGAATAATTCTTTCAGACTTATATTTTTGGTATCTTGAACCGTTTTTGCAGCGCACGCAACGGAAGCCCTTAAGGATGAATAATTTTCCCCATTTTTTTACATTTTCTATTATTTCTTCGCTCCTAATAGTTGCAGCGTGATGGCTATATATATATGGCCTATAGCCTTCCTCGATAAATGGTCTATTCAACACAAAAATAATTTTTCAATTCGAACCAGTAGTTGCTGAGATTAGCGCGTTCAAAAAAACATACAAACAAACAAACAAACAATCAAACTTTTCAGCTTTATTATATTAGTATAGATAAGAGACTTCATAGCTTGCTAATTGCTAACTAATTGAAAAGTTGGCTGAAATCTAGTTAAAGAATAAAGTGCATTATTAGATGAGTCACAAGGACATGGCTATTTCTATTTATAATATAAAAATGTTTATTATTCATGCTAATTAGCGCCGTGTTCCATGTGTGTGTCTGCTCGGAGTACTTAATGTGTTCATAAAAGTTACATTTGCTCTCCCTTCTTAATGTGCTAATTCGCGAATGTACCAACACAGAGAACCTATGTTTACACTGTGTTTCTTTAGAGTTTCGACACATTAGCGTTTTACCGCAAGCATGCTTTGGAATAGTTTAAGAGTTAACAGATGGTCTACTCCATCTTCTTTTTCGCCACTTTCTTCATTGTTGAAGTTCGTGTCCAGATTGTCAAATTTTTGCGTTGTTCACTATTCAACTCTACTTAGTCCGATCATCATCTTTTCTAATATGGAAACAGAAAGGCCAGTGAGTAACTTAACCTGCACGTCACCTACCAGCGGATAAGTGACACCATTATTACCTTATCTAAGTTATCGGAAAGGCGACGAGCAATATGATCAAAATCTTTTGGTAACATATAGTTGAAAGACCCTACAGATACATTTTAGAATCTACTGGTCCACGAGATGAGTAGCAAATATCTAAGTATCGCTTCTAGTGACCGTGCTCATTAATTACCTTCATACTTATTTCTGAAGCTAGAAAGAAAGAAAGAAAGAAAGAAATATATTTATTCATACCTTATGCCACACATCACAATTCAGTTGAGTATATTTACAATACCCTGCGATGTGTGGCATAACCTAGGAAAAGGGCCCAGCTCAACATTTTTGCTGCAAGATCTCCTAAAAGATCATGCAGCGCTGATTTTCAGCTGGATCCCTAGTCCAAGCTAGTAGCATTGATATCGATGAAGTTAAAGACATGACGCCTATGTTTTAAGCCGTTGAACGCAGAACAGGGCATTTGTAGATCGTTGTTGTACATGCCCTGTGAAGTGCTTGTGACATAGGCGATGGTTTTTTACTTAAGTAGGCTACCTGCTTGTTCCATCTGCCACTAAATAAGTAGATTTTTTATGGCAAAAAAACTTGGGCTTGACTTAAATTCATGCCTGATGGAAAATAATGATGAGATCGAAATTTGGACAAGCTTGCTTATAAAAAGCATATTCGCCTTACCTTTAAGGTATACTAGGTCTTAGATTATAGTGGCAGGAAAAGACATTCCACACTCTCTTTCGCCCACATAAATTCAACAATGAATTCGAATTCAAAATGACAATTTCCAAAATTAGTAAGTATTTCCATTAACATTTTCGCACCGTTTCCCGAAGGAGTACGTGCCCAATAAAGTCGAAGCCTTATCCAATTTGAGTAACAATTACAATTTTCCGCTCCCAACATTATCCGCAAGGAGGCGTGTCGTTCAAACTTAGCTAAAGTTTGCTTAAAACAAAGTCCAAGAAAGTGTTTAAGCTGCCAAATTAGCGACCAGCATAATTATTGCCCAATACTAGCGAAAACCGACGAAGCGAAAAGGAATCATCTTATTTTATACCTATATTATCAGTCGCCCGCGACTTCGTCCGCGTGGAAACCTTTTCATTTCATTTCTTTTTCTAGACAAATACCGATAATTCAATATAACCTTTTTTATTAAATTCCAGTTCATAATAAACTGTATAAACTAGATTTACTCAAGAAGTTGAAGAAAAGTCGGTTGAAAGACTTGACGAGACGAGAAGTAGAAATGAAGAAAAAAAATGTCATTGGCACTTGAATGCGCAGTAACTCAGCGACAAATCCCTCAAATTAGGGAATGATGATGAAAAATGTTCCATCAAAGTGAAGCCAGCAATTTATTTGCGCGGAGCGGCGGCCGGCGCGCGCTTCAAGTATTCATGCTCTAAACTTTAAACGGTGACAGCGGATGAATAGAAAATTAAAGTGTGGAATTTAGCACACGCGCGACAGAATACCGTCGCCCTTAGGGCCCGTGCACAAGTGGCGTTGAATCAGCCGCCGGTCTTTTAGAACTATACGCTAAAGTGTTATGACTTTAACATGTATTTCTAAAGTGATAGAAATAATAATATAAATAAAATTAAATATCAGATTTCCGCAATTTTGTCCGGTTTGATTGCAGTTAAAGCTAAATTGCCTTGACATTAAAATATTAAAAACATATATACTTATCTATTATTTACACATAATGAAGGTTTAAACAGAAGTCACTTTCATCATGACGAAAAACGATCTTTTTTTGAACGCCCACAATTATCAAACACAGCTTTTTTTGCTGTCTGTCAAAAAGGTCGAAAGTCAGGTAAAATTAAGTACAAAACTTTATGTCATTAGAATAAATCCCAGTTAAAATACAAACTTTCGGTTTCGAGAAGTCTATTCCGAAACAGCACATAACCTAGAATATATCTCTTTCCATACGCAGGTTTGTGGCCCTAGTTGCCATGACGGGATTGAGGCAAACCGCTGCCGAACCGAACTGAGTGTATTTAGGATAAGGAAAAACAAACAAAAGTGAGACGCAAAAGAAAACCACTCAGGAGTCCATCGACATTTTCCACAATGGGCAGAATTTCCCTTTGTCCGGGCCCCGCTGACCCGAACTTGGGGCATTTGAATTTAAAATTTTGCGGAGGTTGTCTTCGCAGTTTCGTGTTAATTATTAAGCAGGTGGGACATCTGCCGGCGGACCTCGTCGGGCCTCATTACCATACTCGCCGTGAATTATATATTTTCTTGCTGTTTGTTGCATATACTTAGCGACGTTTTACGATTTGTTAGTCTTATTCAGCCGACGTAAATATGGACCCTTTGTGTTTGTTTTTGACCTTCCAAATAGAAGAGGTAATCAAAAAGCTCCAAATTTGACGTTGACAGGACAGTTCATTTTCGAGGGTACGTATATTAATTTGACATACCTTAGAGTCTTCAAAGCGTGAGTAGTATCAATAGATACACCTTAGTTGTAATAGTAATACTAGATACTTTAACCTGACATTCAAACCTTTGAGGCCCGCGGCTACCTGGGTAGCGACGGAGCTATAATGACAGCTGTCTTCCAGCAATTAACCTCCCTACCAATTCCCTTCCAGCAAAGTGGCTACATGTATTTAAGACAAAAACGAATGTGCACTTTCTGGACTAACGACCTGACGACCTCCGTGGTGCAGTGGTATGCGCGGTGGATTTATAAGACGGAGGTCCTGGGTTCGATTCCCGGCGGAGCAGATTGAGATTTTTCTTAATTTGTCTTGGTCTGGCTGGTGGGAGACTTTTCGCCGTGGCTAGTTACCACCCTACCAACAAAGACGTACCGCCAAACGATTTAGCGTTCCGGTACGATGTCGTGTAGAAACCGAAAGGGGTGTGGATTTTCATCCTACTCCTAACAAGTTAGCCCGCTTCCATCTTAGATTGCATCATCACTTAACATCAGGTGTGATAGCAGTCAAGGGCCAACTTGTAGTCAATAAAAAAAATGCATTCTACCGTAGGTTGTATCTTCACTTACAATCAGGCGTGACAGCCAACTGCTAGCCTAAATAAAGTATGCCAAAAATATTTAAATAATTTTAATCTTATTTAGAAATTAGAATCCATAACCTAGTTAAAAGTCCACCTGATTCGTATTCGCGAGGCTTATGGATCTGTCATTTAGAAGGCCTCATTAGCATAGACGAAGCAGAGACTCCGGCATCTTTAATAAATTAGCGATGAGATCGGAAGTGAGGGGGGGAGAAGGGAGGGAGGAATGAGAATAATCGGTCCCGCCGTAATTGCTGCTCGCGACGTCTTGGAATACCTCCAAATTGGAAATGATATCGATAAAACTCATCATGATATATTAAAAGGTAAAATGATATAAAAGGTATTTTAATCGCTTCCGATTTTGTATAGAGGATATGGATTTGAAATTTTTTGTATTTGAATTAATTTATTTGATTTGTCAATTTTGTATTTTCGAAGGTCAGGTCCAAGTACAGCATGAACCGCTGCAGGATACTGGGCGTCTGGAACGAGACTGTGCAGTCCTGGTCTAGAGAAGCAATGTAAGTACCTTGGGCGGCGCGGTGGCGTGAGCCCCATCGTACACGTAGAGGTGGTCGTTGCAATCCAGCTGCAGCAGGTCGAAGTGCAGCATGAACCGCTGCAGGATGCTGTGCGTCTGGAACGTAACCGTGCAGTCCAGGTTCCGTTCATTGCGTGACCATAGCACGCCGCCGTCTAGCTTCCGATACTGTCGTTGCAGGAAGTGGTCCTTGCACAGCGAGTCCATGTAATCTGTGGACAAATGAACTATATTAATAACTTCAAATGAATTTTTCATCACAATATTTCTTTTATTTAAGGAAGGATGATGGATGTAGTATGTCTTTGTTTTAGTTATTTATAGGGTTTAGTTTCTAATACGCCAATTGGCTAATTGCAGTTATAATAATTTAATTCTCTAATCATCTAAATCCAGTGTTAATGAATAAAACTTTTTTATTTAAAAACTTCGTAGAAATGGTTAAGTAATTCAAAGTAACGGTTAAGTAAATTAAAGTAATTGTTAAGTAAATTAAAGTAACTAAATGACACAAATTACAAAAATAAAAGATAAAAATTAATGTATAACTAAGTGACTGGTGGTGGACTGACAGCATTTACGTGTGGCAGGGTGCCGTTGGCCATAGTTGGCTCAGAATCGTTGTGTTTGGAAGTCCCTAAAGCTTATGTCCTGCAGCAGACATCGCTTGACTGATAATCAAATATAAATGCATAAACAGTAATAAAGACTGTATATGTAAGACTATACTATCAGAAAAGTCACTTTATATGATGAGTCATTTCAAATGTCATCTGTAATCCAGCTCTCTTTCGAACAGGGAGTCAAACAAGTGTCACATATCCCATAACTAAATCCCTCCTATCGAGTTCTCGCTTTGGAAATATTCATCTTGATAAGGTTATCTTTTATCTGTTTATCTATCTGTAGCGTCGCTTATCTGAGCACTCTCATCATAAGTCGGTTAGCGTTTGTGTTGAGTATATCTTTGAGTTAAGTTTTTACTCTCTCTGGATTTAAAGTTGCGAGTATGTAAGTACATTTTTAATCTATACAGTTATTATTAAATTAATAGGTAACAGTGCTTATTTTTGTCTAAAATTCTGTTTTAATAGGTAGTAAAATCTATTGGTAAAATTTGCACCAACTTCATAGATAAGCTTTAGTAAATTAAAGCAACTAAATGACATAGTTTTTTTTACTTTTTAATGCGTTTTGAGTCGGTTCTATTTATTGTTAAAAATTTTTATTTATTGATTTATTGCCACGTATCGTACTCGTACTATATTGTCATACGGCATTTGTAGCCAAAAAGCTACCGATACTTACACGAAAAACCGAAATCGCTGCAAGTGTGCCCATAAAATTTGAAGAGTTCCTTCAATTTTCCCAGGATATTTTCATCAGATCCTAACATGATGACAATGGGACCATCTTGGAAGTGTGTTCTTTCTAATAAAAAAATACCAAAATTGGACAACTCTGTTAAAAGTTATGCGTGGTCATACATAACAAAAAAAACGTGTCGAATTGAGAACCTCCTCCGTTTTTTTCGTCGGTTAAAAATGTAGAATATGTGAAATTAAATAACAAATTAAGATGCAATAACAAAATAAATTAATTTGATTCGGACGACGTCGCGGGTTCCATTATCTTTTCAATTATATTTAACTTTATAATCGTTTGCTTCAAGTAGGCTTCGTTCATTAGTACATTTGAAACGTTATGTTATACTTAGTATCTATAGTGACTCTACTACTGGTTAGACAGGCAAATATAATAGAAAATTTACAGTATGTCTGGAAAATTTCTTTTGAAATCCATAAATAATAACTTTGAATAGACTGCAGAACACATTGTTACAATTGTTGTGTCAGTAATTATTTCCTTATCTATCAGTAAATCAATAACATTGACCAGCTCAGTAATAACACTTCGCTTACAATCATTATGATATCATTAATCTTATTAATATCGGAAATGGATAATATTTTAAATCTTGTTGTATATTGTGACGTACTATAGATATTATTATGGACTATTTCGCATTATTCAAAATGTATATTATTATGACAAAAATTGTGCACATGCGTAATATTACTGCTATATACGCGTATTACACGAATGTTAACCGGAATCGCGAGTACCGCACAATTATTTTGCCTCGCGAAAGATAGAAAAGAATTTGCCAAGCTGTCTGACCAACCTTCGTTAGTCGGAGAGGCACTCAAAGAAGAAGAATTTTACACGAAAAGCGTTCTTCAACTATCATGATTTTATTAAAAGTCATGGCTTCTAAACACACAAATCATATGAACTTATTGCAAAATGCACAAATATTAAGTTTAGATAATTCTTATATCATTCTTAAGCCTGTTCTAATCTTTAAAGTTTATTTCTCCTTATTTCCAGGGGTAAAAGCAGTATGTTATCCGTCGTTACAATCTTTATACTGCTCAGCAGCATATCCTCAGCTCCCACCTCCAGAGACCTGGCTTCGATGGTCACAGGAGAAACCACAGGTCTGGAGGTGCCCTCAGAGTTCCTAGCCGGGACAAATGACGGCAGGGGTGCTTTGCAGGTTGTAGTCAATATACGGACAGACAGTCAAGGGAATATCGAAGTTATAACTAACTAATATGAGTTATAAAATCACTTGTTGATTTCATTTAATAACGCTGGCAAGTATACAAGCGTCAATATGGAGTAAGGCAGGGCAGTTCAATAGCACCCTGGATCTTGAACTGGTTTATCGATGAAGTGAGAAAATGAAGACAATGCACTCGACTTGATAGTGTACTTAGATTTTCTATTTATTTATTAAATTGTAAAAATACAATAAATTTCGAAATATTATAAATATTCTAAGTTCTTAAAATGTTTCTTTTGTAATTAATTGTAGGTCTACTCGTAGTGCACACCATATTTTGACATAAAAGAGTTGTATTAATTGCTATTTACTACATTTACATTTAATTGTATTACATCTAACATAGTAATCTTTAATAATATAGTAATCAAAGCAAAATATGGTTTGTGACTTTCTGTTTTAAAACCGAAATCTTCGTTACAAGAATATCTTGTACCGAATGATAAAAGTTTATATTATGTATCATTTTTGTCTTACAATAACAAAGTTTTTCTCTGATGAGAAATAAAAATTATAAGAAATGATCTAAAGTATTAATAATGTAGCTACAGACAACGTATAGGTTATTATAAGCCTAATGAAAATGTGAAAAAAGAAAAGCATAATATTTTATATCGCGACTCAGAACCCTCTAAATAAGAAACCACAAACACTAACAATTGGATCAACGATGAAGTTAAGTCTCTACATTGGTAGTAATTATATTAAAAGTAATATGGGTTGGTAAAAAGCTAACATCTAAAACAACGAATTTTACTAAATCCTTACTATTATTTATTTGTTACTTTTCATTATTTATTCGTTCTTTGATGAAACTTTACAATAATATAGCTTACATATAAGAATAATACATAAGCCACATTTTAGTTCGAAATTCTCCCGGAAACAAGAATTATGCGGGTGAAACCGCAGGCTTCCTTTAGTAAATGATAGTTTCATAGAATCTTCAAAATCACCGTCAGTTTACGAATGCATAGCTAGCAGCAACTATATTACAGACATTCAAGTTGTCAAATAGTTGCCCCTCGTCCTGAATGTTGCGGCACACAAGATCAACAGCCACAAACTGCGTTACAAACATCTCATATTGAAACTAGCAAATCTCTCTGATACTTCATATAAATTACACTTAAGCCCGCCCTTGTTTGTCGACTGAGGCAACGTTACCTTTCATTAAGAGAACTTCAATATCAACTATTCTTGGAAGCTGTTTGACTATTAGTTTGTTAAGAATGTTAAATATTACTAAGATTCTGTAAGAAGAAAAGTAAATGTGCAAGTTTCCTGCATTGTTCGCTCGAACTTTGGACAAATTTAAAATAAGGAAACTAATTTATTTACTTTTAGTTTTACTGATCTTTTTATTGTTTGTAATACTTTAATCATGACTTTATTAGTTATTTTTGTTTAAAGCCATTTAGGTTTTAGGTTTTCTCTCCGTTCTCTTATTGTAATCCATAATTTTTTTTTATGCGAGGTAATATTATATCAAAGCAATTTTTAAAATCTCGAATTTTTTTACTTTTAGCAGAGGTTTATGTAAATTTCCATATAGTAAGTAAACAAATTATTTAATTGTAAATAAATCCATTGTAACTGTTCAATATACTAGATTTATTTCAAGTCAATAAAGAAACTTTCTGCACCGAAAGAAATTTTAATCAATAATTTTCGTCATAAAGTAAATAACACAATATATGTTAATGTAACTAAAAATGTCGTTTCTGTTGTTTAAAAAGAGGAAATTGTAAAAATCGCAGAGAAAATATTTTACAAAATCACACTACATAAAAAGACATGTCGCCTATATTGCCAGCTAGAGCTAGTATTCAATAAACGAACGGTTTGAAAGTCACCTATCGGTCCTTTCGCAAGATTAATAGACGAACTAATATGCGTGGCGCGAGCCATCGTATCACGTTCTGGCGATATCGGCTTATCTTGCCGTGAACGATATGAAGCGAGGAGTGGGAGGGCATTCCTCACAGCCGTGTGAGAAGTATTTATTGCGAACACTCCCGACCATTCCACGATATTAACTCGCTTTTTATTGAATAGGGGCCCGGAGACACCGCACGTCTTAGCTGGCTACCTCGAATGCCTTTGGCGTGATCAAAGTTTTTCAAAGTCACGTCTAAACTGCATTGAAATTCATTTTATTCAAATTTCACTTTATGTTTATGTTTTGTAGTGATTTGTAGAACTATCCAGTCGTGAAACAGATTTTAGTCTCTTACAAAGTACTAATAACAACGAATGTTACTATATCACAGACAAATAATTTTACGTTTGGCCTTGTAATAAGAAAATCATCAATAGTCAGCAGCTTCAACTTAATAAATGTTTTAAAGCGGTGCTAAAATTATGCATCGAAAGGTAAAAAACTGGTTTTTAAGAATACGTAGAAAATGCTGAGCTGGGTCCATTTTGTAGGTTATGCTACACATCGCAGTGTACATTGTCTATTCTTGAAAAAATTTATGTGTTGTATGATTTATAAATAAAAATATATTTCTTTCTTCATTTTATCTGTTTCATCATCATCATCATTATCAGCCTATTAATGGCCCACTACAGGGCCAGGCCTCCCTCCTTACAGAAGAGGGGATATGGAGCGTACACCCACCATGCTGCTCCAATGCGGGTTGGCGGGCTTAGGGTGATAATGTTTCATTTATTAACGATCACTATCAGATGTTGATGATAGTGACCGGGACCAACGGCTTAACGTGCTCTCCGAGGCACGGGGGTGTAACACCACCAACTTCCAGACTCCGGGCTTGGAATGTACTGAACATTTCATAGAAGAATGAAAAAGCTCAGAATTATTCCATGACCCGACCCAGGGATCGAACCCAGGACCTCGTGATCGAAGCCGCATAGGCTAACCACTAGACCAACGAGGCAGTCATCTATATCTTTTTGGATGATCCTATTCATGGTGTCTATGCAGACTCATATTACTAGAGATAGATAACTTGGGCTTAACGTAAACTTAACTTACAGTTATATATTCTAAATATACTCAAATTCACTCTGCTAGGCTTCGTCCCTGGCTATTTATCACTCTACCGATACCAGTAAAGGCTTTTGAGTTCAGATCAAGTTCACGAAGAACACATCTTTGACCAATCAGTTCGAAACTTTTATATGATGTCTCTGGATTAGCTAGATTGCTTTTACGTGTACGTACACGCACATACGGTTCTAGACATCTGTCACACAGGATTATATGGCTTTGCGAACCAATTCGATACCAATGTGTGAAGTGATAAATATTTACGTTATATAAATGTACTACGGACTGTACCAAGGAATTTCGTATCACCAGACAAGTTACATCTCTTTAGTTCTTAATTCTTTTCTTCTTTAAACTTGTGTGAGTGCAAACAAAACAACAATTTAAATCGGTATATCCTTGATGTATGAAAACTGGATAGAAATAAAATATGAACAAACCAAAAGTGTTTTCTTCTTGACTCTACACGTAGCAGGCAAAAACAAAGGAGTATTTTAAATAGACAAGTGTTTGTGTGACTTGCGGATGGATTATTGTGTGTTATTGTGTCTATAAGATTTTAATAAAGAAATCTTAGTTATCATAATAAAAAAATAGGCCGAACTTAGATCTATTGTCAGAATATAATCCACTAGAGCACGCCCGCGATTTCAATCGCATAGTTTTTGTTGCCTTGGCAATTTCGTAATGTGGCCTGTGTTATGTAAGCTATATCTATATTACTGTGAAGTTTTATCAAAATACATTCAGTAGTTTTTGTGTGAGAGAGTAACAAACATCCATCCATCCATACATACAAACTTTCGCCTTTTATAATATTATTAAGAATCAGTGTAAATTCAAATTTGGATTCAATTGATTATTTCAAATAGTTCAAATCTACATGCCTAATGAGTCTGGCAAATTATGTTATCTTTACCAGTATGTCTTTTTAATGAGGTGGTCATTGTAAAGTCGTCATAGTGTAGCTCAAGGTAGTATTTAAGATCCTAGATTATTCATTAATGCTACATGTATAAACTAATAAGTAAATCATTTAAAGTTTCTAAATAAAACATTTTAAAGCTTAAATTGAAAATACATGAGAGTTTAATATAATAGAAACTCCACTCAATTTGCCGAGGTTATAAGAATTTTCACAGCCACTAATGAAACGTATACTGGCGATAACAAACAAAATAATAAGGCGTTGAAGAAAATTGAACTGCATCAGGGAGTTGCCGGGAGTTGCCGCAGGCGATAGGAAGCAATATAGACGCACTGCCATCGGGTGGGTTTCATATTAAATTGGCAAAGTTGCCGATACGGTGGATTAAATGTCTTGATTTCATTACGATAAATGAATCGAATTGAACTTTCTAGTAAATAGGTATATTGCTGGAAAATTCTATTTCAATAATATTTATATTGTAAATGCGAGAGTAATTCTGTCAGTTTGTTACTCAATCACGTCTTAACTACTGAACTGATTTAATGAAATTTTGTACAGAGTTAGTCTAGCTTGAAAAAGGACATTGGCTCCTTTTGTCCGAGAAAATTTTTAGTACAAGCCTAGAGTCGGAAAGTTGGTGGTGTTACACCTCCGTGTCTCGCACAGCACGTAAAGCCGTCGGTCCTTGTTACTACCATCAATATTTTATGGTGATCGTAAATAAAAATGAAACATTATCACCCTAAGCCCGTCAACTCGCATTGTAGCAACGTGGTGGGTCTACACTCCATATCCCCTCTCTTTTAAGGAGCCTGGCCCTATAGTGGGTCATTAATAGGCTACGTTAATATTATGGACCGATCTCATAATTCAAAGTGACATAGACTAACCTCTAGACCAGCGAGGCTCCATGCTAGTAATTGTTTGTCGATGGTAAATTAAACATGGCAGTAGTATTTCCCCGGGCGAACTCTCAGGGGGAGGGTGTGTGTTCCCCCTACTTAGTAACGCTATGACGTCATAATCTCGCGTATGTGCCGGCATTACATCAAAGGCTGTTGTTTGTGTAAATTCTCGCGGAAGTGGAATCATTATAATGACTTAGTAAATCCTTTTAGCGACCGCATGATACGTTATACGAGTGCGATTACTATGAATAGGTACAAGTTTAATTATATGTTCATGCTATTTCTCTTTGAAGTCCTGGGTTCGATTCCCGGCTGTGTCAAACCAGATTTAGCTGGTGAGAGATTTTGGCCAGTGCTACTTACCACCCTACCGACAAAGAGATACCGTCAAACAATTTAGAGCCAGTACGATGTCTTATAGAATATATCGCCGAAATGGGTGTGGATTTTATCCCACTTCTTATAAACCAGCCCATTTTCATCTTTGATTGTATTCATTTTCTGGCAAACTAAGTCTCCTTGTGTGTGAGCCTTAGACCTATGGAGACTAAATTATAAACACAGAATCTTTGAGCTATAGACAAATATTAAACTAAATGATATCAATAATAATTAGTTAGATGATACAAAAAAATTAAATAACAACCGAAAAACGCAGCCAATACAAATAGCATCCCGTCAAAATATATTAAAGTAAAACGAGACTAACCTATTCAATTTATCGTGATGAAGAGGAAGCGCTACAGAGCAGGCTCTAAATCTGAAACAAACCTGCGACTTTAAGGAGTAACTAATTTCGCTTACGTCCGTAATCCGTCACGAGACGGGAAATGAGAAGAGCGAGACGGCGATATGCCGATGTTGCTGTCACTTGCACTTCGACAGTCACGTTCTGTGAGTAGGGTTCGGTTATGAACATAGCGGTTGAGGCCTTTCATTTAATTGTTAATTTTCTTTTATATTTATTAGCTTACATAATTTACGTTATGTTTTAGTACGTTGGCATCTTTTTCAGTCGATGCCGATCAGCCTAATGTAATCTATTGACATCTAACCCGATTGCTAAAGGTGAATCAAAAAAAGGACACCTTAACTAAAACCCGATTTATTTTAATACCATTATCGACATCAATTAAAGAATAGAGGTAATATCTGTATATATTTGTGAATTAAATATGCTGAATTTATCATGTTACTGGAAGACGGCCGTTCACAAACTTTCACCATTGTATATTTAAGAATAAACATAATATCAAAAATTGCGGAACCAACGGGATTCGAACCCGCGTCTCTCTGGCAATCCGGGCATTTAAAGCGCCTTACCGCTAGGCCACGATCAAATTGTTATAGTAGTATAATGATATTAGGCTTATTCCTTTAACAGAAATCGTCAAAATAATAATTCAATTTGATATCTCCGTAGTCCAGTAAAAAAACAATTTATGTAAAGAAATGAATGAAGAGGAAAACGGAAAGGCACAGATTAAATCTCTAGTTGAATAAATAATATTAATAACACTTTAGCTCTCGCCTCAAAAGACCGCACCAAGGCCGCATCCTGGCCGGGACATCGTTTGAATGGCCTTTAAAGATAAATAAGCTTACGAAAATGAATAGAGCTGGCAACGAGCACAAAATGGGCGTTCTTACTCGTGATCTGGGCTTCGTGGCCTTAGTATATTTAAAGACTTATTTAGGACATCTATTAACCGATGTAAAAGATAAATGTGAAAAATATATTAAAGTGATAAAATATAACTACTTTGAGAGCATAGTGGCCAGCTCACATCTATAACAAAGCCAAACTCGATTGAGAATGCTCGTCAACAAACGAATTTAAAATGAAGTTAGAAAATGCAAAACATTTTATACCTAATAAATGTAAAATTATGTTTTGTTTCTTTTACAAAATCTTTTTCAAAAGATATTGAATATATTAATAAGTTTTAAGCTTACTAATCTAATTTATTGTCATGAATTCGTCATTAACAAGTTTACTAAACAAATTAGGTGTAAAATGACTAGTGATTTCTACCTTCATTTTTAATTTGTTTGTTGACAAGCGTTCTCAATCAAGTTTGGCTTTAGTATAGATCTAGAGATTCTGTATTCGATTCCCACGTAAAACTTAAAAAAAATAAGTTTTTCTTCCTCACAAGAAATCTGTAGTAACTGACCACAGTTGGAGTCAATTAACTTTATTAGAGAACTGAAATGGTAATGAGCCGGGCACTCGGTTCGAACGTTGGACCTGGGAGACCCAAGGCCCAACGCTCGACGTGGAAAGTGCAGTGTTGGTCCACTCCCCACTAGGTGGATTGACGACATTAAACGTGTCTCAGGGAGCCGCTGGCCACAGGCGGCTCAGTATCGTTGTTTATCGAAGTCCCTAAAAAGGCCTATGTCCAGCAGTGGACCGGTTGTTAATGATGATGATGAATTTTGTTAAACTAACTGACTGACTGACTTTTAATTAGCTAAATTCTTGTAAAAAGTACCTAGTTTAGTCAACCGCTTGGATTAACTCGCGGTTAAACGTTTCATGGATATCGGTTGAACAAACCCTTTTTGAATCACCGCTACCATATCAAACATTACCGTCACTTAACATTAGGTGACATCAATAATACGTTAACTCGTCGATGAATAATAAAAAAGAGCTCAATATCTAGGATTAGAGTACACAAAAAGGCAATATCATTAACAATTCATCTCGTTATGTTCGATTTTACACCCGGTCATACGACGGATGCGATGCGGCGTGGGGCAGCACGGGGCGGCGCGGGGCATGATGGGGCGGCGCGGGGCGGAGGCGTTTATCAATTCATTTACACGCGAACGCCAGTTATTCAATTCATTTATCCGCCAGATGGCCGTTTTATTGTCCATAAAGATTGCGATTGAAGCAACCTTCCGTTAAGTGCGATCGTTAAAGAAGACGGATCAATCAAATATTTTATATTCTTATCTATCTAACCTATAGCTGTATATGTAACAAGGGAGGATAATACAAGAATCTGAATATCCATAAATTTGTTATGTTCTTTATTCATTATTCAATCTCACCTGGTTATAAGTGATGATGCAATCTAAGGTGGAGGCGGGCGAACTTGTTAGAAGTAGGATGAAATTCACACCCCATTTGATTTCTACATGACATTGTACCGGAACACCTAATCACTGGGCGGTACGTCTTTGTGGGTATTGTAGTAACTAGTCACGATCGAAGCCTAAACCAACCCAAAAAACAATAAATCCCTTTTTATTCACGCAACTTGTGAACAAATTAACCGATTTTATTCGACTATTTTTATAATTTACTAATAATTTGTAAATGGTTCTAACGAGTAATTACACACAACAAAATTTTAAAATTTTTTTTTTCAAATTACAATTTTATAAATGTTTTTAAACAATAAAAATCAAGGACATTTTAAATAATGACCAGGTAAAGAGTAACATAAACCAACGAATTTGTATGAAAAGATTAATCAGAATGGAAGAAGTCAGGGAAATGGAAGGATATAGTCTCTGCCTACCTCTATGGGCATGAGGCATAAAACTATGTATGAGGGATCAAGAAAAAAATACTGAGATAGATTATGATCTGGTATAGCACGTAGACATTCTTGATGGTTTGTGCACTTCGATTGCCCTATTTTATTTATTTTTTGTTTACAACCTAGTTTTATCTACTTTGTTGAGCATTTCCGCATTGGATAGCCAGGCTAATCCTTTGAGCAAAAAAATTATCTACTTCTTATATCGGTAAAACAAAACTACGCTTCAAACATTTAACTGTCCATTTACACAACGTTTCAGACACGAGTTCAACCATACATCGCAATACAGTTACAGCGCAGCTGCAAAAGAGCGCAAACATTTAACTCCCCTCTTTTATTTCCATTAAAGAACTGTTTCACTCAAATTAAAACGTTAAAATGCGGAATACATATCAAGTGTCTCCCGCTGTTCTTTATCTCCCTTCTCGTGGCCCGCTGAAAGCCCTCCGCCCACTCGACTGTAAATTATACAAATGACGTTCCGGCCTTTAAGTTTTCCGGATCTTTATATTAATAGTAAGTGTACAGTTCTGTAATTTAATTAAAACGCTTCTATTAAACTATGAAATCAATCTTATTACTTACAATAGTCCCTACCTATAGCCTTAGCCATATTTGATGTAAACGACGCCAGTTAGTACCGCAAATGGCATGCACTGAAGAAGGAGTTTATTTATAAACTACGAGCATAAACTTAAGCATGCATCCCTTATTTGTTTTAGTTTTTAGGCTTTGTATAATTGAAATCAGACTTAAAAAACTTAATATCTAAAAATAATCGGAGACAAAGAGACTAAACGGACATTCCTACATCCAGACACATATTATATGCAGGTAGTGAACTTTTTCTTTGCCTTTTTAAGTTAGTAAATAAAACCTCACTAACAATGTTACTATAAGTCGCATTCTTAATAAATAACATACTCAACATACAATTCTACTTAGTATTTGATAAATTTTAATTTAATATTTATGGATCACAAGACGACTTAACCGCGGCTTCATGCGCGTAGTTCTCGTTTTCGTGGTAATTTTGGGATAAAATGTGACCTATGTGTTATTCTCCCTCCTATTATTTTGGGATAAAATGTGACCTATGTGTTATTCTCCCTCCTATTATTTTGGGATTAAATGTGACCTATGTGTTATTCTCCCTCCTATTATTTTGGGATAAAATGTGACCTATGTGTTATTCTCCCTCCTATTATTTTGGGATTAAATGTGACCTATGTGTTATTTTCCCTCCTATTATTTTGGGATAAAATGTGACCTATGTGTTATTCTCCGTGGCGCAGTGGTATGCGCGGTGGATTTATAAGACGGAGATCCTGGGTTCGATTCCCGGCGGGGCAGATTAGGATTTTTCTTAATTTGTCTTGGTCTGGCTGGTGGGAGGCTTTCGCTGTGGCTAGTTACCACCCTACCGACAAAGTCGTACCGCCAAGCGATTTGGCGTTCCGGTGCGATGTCGTGTAGAAACCGATAGGGGTGTGGATTTTATCCTACCCCTAACAAATTATCCCGCTTCCATCTTAGATTGCAACATCACTTAACATCAGGTGTGATAGCAGTCAAGAGCCAACTTGTAGTCGATAAATCAAAAAAAAATTCTAATATGTGAGCAATCTTATAGTAAATTGAAATTTGATCAAAATCCATTCAGTTGTTTTTGCGTGAAAGAGTAACAAACATCCATCCATCCATACATACAAACTTTCGTCTTTATTATATTAGTAAGGATTTTACAACAGCATAGCCAGGAAATTTGTCCGGGAACATACTCAATGAAAACTTTTATACGAACTCCATCCCATCAAGTGGTCTCAGCAGGTCGCTTATCTCCCTTTTCGTGGCCCGCCTAAAGTACTCCGCCCACTTAAGGATAAATTATACAAATGACGTTCCGGCCTTCAAGTTTCCGGCAAAGTGCATAATGCTACTAACATCAGCTTGCAGCAACTATATAGCTGCAATATGGCTATTACATAGCAATATAGCGACCGCACAGTGCTTTGATATATAGTCTTGAGTCTAGAATAGAGATCCTTGACACAAATTGATTAGTAGAATGTGAAATCAAACCAGATGGTAAGTGATGATGATGAAGCGGGTTAACTACTAACAAACGAGTAGGATGAAGGCTACATACCCCTTCAGTTTATATTCGACATCGTACCGGAACGCTAAAGTGCCCAGGGTTATAAAATATTCAGTCTTACAATTTTGTCTTGCATACTTGATACTAATGATTCAATGATCATAAATGCATACTTTGCAAGAGTACACACAAAATCTTAACGTATTATATACGGAGCAGTATATAAGAGTGCGATGCTATGTAAGAGAAGATGTAGTGACTAAAATTGAGAAAGAGATGTTTAGACGATTTGGGCATGTAGAGAGAATGAATGAAAGAATATTTGCAAAAGAGATTTATGAGGCGAGGCTGAATGGAAGAAGGCCTAGTTCAATGTTCGTGGACCAAATTCGGGACATTTTAAAGAATGGCCAGGTCAAGATTACCCAAAACCGATGAACTTGTATGAAAGGATTAATTACAGTGGAAGACTCTAAAGAAGTATGCATGGACTTTGGCAAATAATATGATGTAATCTCTGCCTACCCCTATGGGAGCGAGGCGTTATCTCATCTACTTATGTACGTAGTATATAAGATAAATATGTCCATATTACTCCTACACATTTAAGAGTATTTTGTAATTCATAACATTGTATGGTGAATTCGAAGCCTTGTATATATTTTTTTTATTTTAATTGAACATCAAGTATCAGTTGTCAAAAGGTTTTAGAAAAAACCGGGTATCATCCAATTTCCTCATTCAACGCATAAATACATTTTCCGCGAGGGACTGTGAACGGTGGACGGAAAAATTCGGAACATCTGAAATGTTTTCAATGTGAGCCCTCAAAGGCCCGTTTACAAATTCTTATTATTATTATTTGTAGGTATACTACATGCTGTGTAATACCGGGCCGTATCAAAGCTTTGTAAACGGGTCATGTTATCTGATATAAACATATTATCTAATATTGGCGTAGATTAAGTCATTAGTGGTGGATACTTATATTGAGACCGATTGATTCACTGAAGTTTAATATCGAAGAGGAGATCAAAAGTAACCGACATAGCTGAGCGAGTCACAGAACTGAAGTGGCAATGGGCGGGGCACGTGGTCCAAAGAGCTGATGAAAGTTGGGGCCCAGGATGCTATAATAGCAACCCCACACCGGAAAAGGCAGTGTTGGTCCACCCTTCACTAGCTGAACTCCCGCTGGCCACAGGCGGCTCGGGATCGTTGATTAGAAGTCGCTAAAAAGGCCTATGTTCAGCAGTGGACGACCATCGGCTGTTAATGATAATATGCTTGACGGCCGAGTGGCGCAGTGGGTAGTAACCCTGCTTCTGCGTCCTAGGCTGTGGGTTCGATTCCCACATCTGGAAAATGTTTGTGTGATGAGCATGGACGTTTTTCAGTGTCTGGGTGTTTATCTATACATTATAATTATTTATGTATAATATATATAAAAATATTCATCAGTTATCATAGTACCCATAACACAAGCTACCTAAGCTTACTTTGGGTCTACATAGCGATGTGTGTAAATGTAATATAATATTTATTATTAATATATTATGATGATGAAGTATAATATTTTTTAAGTTAAGATATTTTCGCAATTTAACAACAACAGACCTCCTAAAAAGTTCAGTAATACAGTCATCAATGCAAACGTTATGTTTATACATACTGGTACACTCGAAAAACATGGCTCTCATTTGGCAGTCGGAGCAAATTCACGAAAATCGGAAATAGAAAATAAACAAACAGCAAATGTTATGCAGATTGCATGGATGGTAATAAGAGGCTGCGAACTATCCAGAATTGATACATTTAGTACGTGAGCGCGAATATTGTCATATTCAAAACATAATCCTCAACTTGCTCCTAACTCGTTAGAGTCAGGAAATTACACGGGGTGACTTACTCCGCCATGATGTGCCGCGTTGGTGCCGCGTCAACTGTAGTGTAGGAGAATGTGGCAATACTTTACCTCTTATTTTATAACGGTCTTCAAGTCCGCTTTTCACCAAAACTTGCCTTCCAAGCCGATAGAAAAATTTCTAACATGACGTTTCAAATATAAAATATATCAATTAATAAGCAATATACCACTATGAATACTAATATAAATTAATTGACTTGTTGAGTACATATTGAATAATAACTAATTTTAATAGAAAGTAAAAAAAATACGTAAAACCCTGCCAAATATTATTCGCAGGCAAATTAACCCGTCGAATAAGACGCTCGCTCTATTATTCCCTTCTGTATACTGATTCAAGTTGCTATTCAAAATAATAAAGTATTAAGTATAGTAGTATCTAATAGTAATAAAATAATAAATAAATAATTACTCTTAAAACTAGATGCTAAGGTAAATTCCCTACACACAATTTATTTATATTAATACTGTTTAAATGACAAATTATTTTTATTCCCAATGACTAGTAATACAAATCTCATTATCATAAACTGCAGTAGAGGTTTTTTGCACACCAAAGACTAACAAAAGCAGGTTTTACTGCAGTAACATAAATGTGTGAATGTCCCCGCCAGCTCTCAGACTAGGTAGCAAACCGTGTGACGCGAAGATCGCACATATTTCGCTGTGCGGCGTGACGCGCATTCTCAAGTTAGCTCCGTGCTCTCTCCGCTGCAATGCAGTCGACACCACATAACTGTTTATCGTATATGGAGTTTGACATTTACGAGCTATGCAGTTATACGCGATGAGACAACTCTATCAAACTCTATTAAGATATAGATACTTTAAGTTGTCTTTAATACCTAAGTTAGCATTTAACTGCAGTCACACCTGAGTGAGTGATGATATAGCCTAACATGTAAGCAGGCTAATTTGTTAAGACTATAATATTCACTCCCTTTCGGTTTATATACGACATTGCACCAGAACGCTAAATCGCTTGAAGGTACGTCTTTGTTGGTAAGATGGTAACTGGGCAAAGCCAACGCCTGGCCAGAAGCCAGACTGGGACCAATTCAGTATCGAACCCAGGATCTCCATTTTAAATATTATAGGACAATTACACACATCGCTATATAACCCCGAAGTAAGCGTACTCGTAAGTAGCTTGTGTTATGGATGCTATAATAACTGATGAATATTTATATATATATTATACATAAATACTAATAATATATAGATAAACACCCATACACTGGAAAACATCCATGCTCATCACACAAACATTTTTCCAGATGTGGGAATCGAACCCACAGCCTAGGACGCAGAAGCAGGGTCACTACCCACTGCGCCACTCGGCCGTCAACATGCCGTCATTTTATAAATCCACCGCGCATACCACTGCGCCACGGATGCTGTCACAGTGGGTATGTAATTTAAGAAAATTAAGTTTAAATAATAAGTTACAATCTTAAAATAATTTTAATTATTAAATTTCTTTTTGACGACCTCCGTGGCGCAGGGATATGCGCGGTGGATTTATAAGACAGAGGTCTAGGGTTCGATTCCCGGCAAGACAGATTGAGATTTTTCTTAATTTGCCTTGGTCAGGCTGGTGGGAGGCTTTCGCCGTGGCTAGTTACAACCCTACTGACAAGCGATCCGGTGCGATGTCGTGTAGAAACCGAAAGAGGTGTGGATTTCGTCCTACTCCTAATAAATTAGCCCGCTTCCATCTTAGACTGCATCATCACTTAACATTAGGTGTGATAGCAGTCAAGGGCCAACTTGTAGTCGATAAAAAAAATTTCAATCCTTCAATTTATTATTCTTATAACTCTATCTCGTATGTATTTTAAGTATTGGTTGTATTGTGGGATCAAAGAACTTTCCAATTCAATTCAGTCACTTCAACCGTAGAGCTATTAAGCTCTGGTGGAATTAGAAACATAGTTCCGTAGTTAAGTTCCGACTCTACACCGCTTACACTGCAAAGTTCAAATGTAAATTCAATTTGTAATTGAGTCGAGACTTCATCCATCTACATCTCATCCGCTATACGCTCCGGTGCCGCAGTGGAACTTACGTTGAAGGTATCGTCTCTTATTTATCACAACAGTTTTAGTTTAGTTGTCTGGCAATCAGAGGTTAATGATAATAATTAGGTGAAATTATTGACGAGTAAATTTTAAAGAATCAACATACAGGCTTATTAACTGTTCTCTTAGACACGGTACCTACCTATTGTATCTCAACTAACTGTAATTAACATTTTTACCCGACTGCGTCAGAAGGTGGGTAATGTTTTTCGAGCGTATGTATGTATGTATGCCCATTTCTTCGGCACGCGCTACAGCCTAAACGGCTGAACGGATTTTGACATGTGAGGTGTCGTTGACTTTGGCAAAATTGTGGTAGTGACATAGGCTATATACATTTTCAAAATGGCGGCTGTAAATGGGGAAAAAAAGGGGGGATATGTGTATTTTTTTCTTTTATCTTAGCAATATGGGTATCAAATGAAAGATCGTAAAAAGACCATTTCAAAAATATAAATATCATATCATGTTTATATTACTGTTTTAACAAAAAATGTCAAAAAGTGTCTCCAAGTCTCATTTCTATACCATAAATTAAAACTAAAAAGTCTCAAATAAAATTATTATTATAAAATAAACCCGACTGCTTAGAAGTTAAGAACTGAAAAAAGAAAAACAAGGATCACTATATCTATATAAAATTCTAAATACTTTATGGTGTTGCAGGCGAGGACAAACGTACTTTTGGTAGATGTTTCTTTCCCAGGTAGTAAAGTATTTTGTCCACGCCTGCAGCACCATAAAGTATTTAAAGTTTTATATAGATATAGTGATCCTTGTTTTTCTTTTTTCAGTTCTTAACTTTTAAGCAGTCGAGTTTTTTTTATAATAATAATTTTTTTTTTTATGTATTACAAGTTAGCTCATGACCGCAATCACACCTGATAGTAGGTGATGATGCAGTCTAAAGTGGAAACAGGTTAACTTATATGTAGTAGAACAAAAACCACACCCTTTTCAATTTCTACACGACATCGCACCAGAACGCTAATTCTAATTAGCTAGGCTGGCGAGTAACTAACTACGGCCGTAGCCTCCCACTTGCCAAAACTAAAACTAAACTTCTTAGAATAAATCCTCCATATGGTATAACCTTTTTTTTTTATCGACTACAAGTTGACCATTGGCTGCTATCACACCTGATGTTAAGTGATGATGCAGTCTAAGATGAAAGCGGGCTAACTTGTTAGGAGTGGGACGAAAATCCACACCCCTTTCAGTTTCTACACGACATCGACATCATCGACGACACGACATTAAGAAAAATCTCAATCTGCCCCGCCGGGAATCGAACCCAGGACCTCCGGCTTATAAATCCACCGCGCATACCACTGCGCCACGGAGGTCGTCTACCTCTTGTCATAGGATTGTACACACAGGACTAAGGCTGTTTAATAACCTCTATTTCTACTTAGGAATATGCACATCTTTTGAGTAAAAACACGCTAAGCAAACCAACCCACTAAAGTAGTAGGTTTCGTTTTAGTGTTTAGTGTTCAATATATTCGTGCGACACGCTCTAATGACGAGCAAGTGATTGAATGTTAGCCGTAACATATCAGTAGCTAATGGCAGTAAATTTGTCACAATTACCGTACATTTAATACACCGCCGCCGCAGCCCGCTATTACGTTTAATTATTTACTAATAGCCTCCAAGCACGGCGATGTACAAAATCATTTTCTAATGATAATAATCTATACATTTATAAAGCTGTGACCAAATTATCTGTACATTTTGTACTTACCGACATTATGTAGTGATGTGATTTGTTTATTTATAGCTGAACAATGCGATGCGTCTCGTTTGTCGAATGGTTAGCTTACGTGGCTTTGAAGACGAGGTCCTTCGGTTGGGTCACGGAATAATCCTGAGTTTTTCATTCTTCTATGACATATTCAGGACATTCCGAGCCCGGAGTCGGGAAGTTGGTGGTGCTATACCCCCGTGCCTCGGAGAGCACGTTAAGCCGTCGATTGCGGTCACTATGAAAATGTATTGTCACCCTAAGCCAGCCACCCAACCAGGTGGACTGACGACATCAAACGTGTCGCAGGGAGCCGCTGGCAACAGGCGGCTCGGGATCGTTGTGTTTGGAAGTCCCTAAAAAGGCCTATGTCCAACAGTGGATGTCTACAGGCTGATAACGATGTTGATGATGATGAAGCCAGCCAAACTGCATTGGAGTAGCGCGATGGGTCTACGCTCTATATCTCTCTCTTTCGCCCCAACGAAACAAATGAAAGAACCATATTTACGATTGTCCACAATTGGGCGACCGTTTCTCTCTTTGTCTACACGACATATCTGTTCCGTGCGCATCTTAAACCTACTGTAGAACTTGACATATATACCTTCTGCCGATAATGAGATTTAGCGACTAAGTCTCGTGTGAACACACCTTTATACTTACAAAGCATTTTGGTATTCGCGAGGAAGTGAATGGAAAAGTTTTCCCGCTGAAGGAAAAACACGGCCTACATCAGGTAACAATTGTAAAGGGAAATATGTTGGCGTTTTCCAGAATTTTCCAGAAAATATGTCCTCGTTATCTTCACAGTTTAATGGCACTCCGCGTAATTTGCTCAGCCGTAATGCAATACGAGGCCTAAATACAGGCATTAGGCCGCGACCGTACCGGCGACGATTATATTCCGCTGTGGTTCATAAAACGAAGTCACGAAGACCTAAAAAACACTGTTATTATAATTTAATATTTGTTTTGTTATGTAACTTGTAAGAGAGTACAATTTCCTTAGTCAAAGAAAGTACTACCACCATGCTTTTTCCTGCTACCAAGCAGCATTGCTGTTTCGGTCTGAAGAGCATGGTCTTACCATCAGGTCAGGTGTGATTGCAGGCAAATGAGGCTAGATTATTATCGATTAATCGACGTATTACTTGCCAGTGATGCTCTGTTTATAAGCGATTGTTCATGTCACTCTCTCAAAAATTATAATTACTATATACTAAGTTGATAGGAGCAAGATAAGATTTGGCCCTTGACTGCTATTACACCAGATGTTAAGTGATAATGCGATCTAAGATGGAAGCGGGCTAACTTGTTAGGAGTAGGATGAGATCCTCACCCCTTTTTGTTTCTACACGACATCGTACCAGAACGCTAAACCGGTTGTCGCTACGTCTTTGCCAGTATGGGGCTAACTGGTAAAGGGCCGAAGCCTCCCACTTATACAAGACATTTACAAAATCTAGATCGGCCCTGCCCGGAATCGAAGTCAGGACCTTCGTCTTAAAAATCCACTACTCATACCATTGCACCTCGGAGGCCGTCGTTTTCTGTGGTATTGAGGCTTAAATTAAAGATTAACCTACTAAAGTAGGTACCATTATTTTTAAAGATTATAAAAGAACAACTACAAAACTATTCCGAGTTAAAGACAACAGCCTCATCGGTATAAACCAGTTTGCCGACCTCCACGCATACTTAGCCTTAATATTCAAATAAACAACAATAAGGTTCATAATCGCATGCGGGTTGCGCGCTCGTCGCGGTGAAATATGTGGCGAGAGATACGCGGTCAACACGACACGCCCTCGACCCGCCGCGGCAATCACGACCCTAACGACTCATCGCCCAAAGCGGTGCGGCTTCATTTGCCTTATGGGGGCTCTAAACTAATAGCTGACCCACCAACTTTGCGCGTACGTAGGCTTAGTTCACAAGCGCTTTTGAAAAGTCAAGCCTGTTGATGACTTCCGGTACAAAAGACAGATTCTATTGAAACCGACAAGACAATAATTGCTCTATTTTAACAATTTTAAATTATTATCATCTAACAAATTGTTATGACTATTTACTTGTTTAACACACAGACAAATATGACATAATAATGAAAAGAAAATTTGCATTTTTCAGGTATTTACAAAGAGGGGCCCTCTATGAATTCCCAAGGTTGATGCTTAAAGACAAGATACCCGTAAAACGCGCACCTGAGAGACAGCGGAGGAAATGGATTGATGATATAAAGTAGTGGACCAAGCTTAGCTACACGAAGTTTAAATCTGTTTCGCAGGACCAGGAGAATTATCTCCACCTGACTGCCAAACATTATTTTGAAGGAACACCAGATGAAGATGATATATGACATATGACTGCCAAATTGCAAATCAAGCCTGCTAGAAATAAACGAATTCCAAATTATCTTTTTTTCGAATAAGTATCGCCATTGAATTGACGACCTCCGTGGCGCAGTGGTATGCGCGGTGGATTTATAAGACGGAGGTCCTGGGTTGATTCCCGGCGGGGCGGATTGAGATTTTTCTTAATTTGTCTTGGTCTGGCTGGTACCACCCTACCGACAAAGACGTATCGCCAAGCGATTTAGCGTACCGGTACGATGTCGTGTAGAAAACGAAAGGGGTGTGGATTTTCGTCCCACTCCTAACAAGTTAGCCCGCTTCCATCTTAGACTGCATCATCACTTAACATCAGGTGTGATAGTAGTCAAGAGCCAACTTGTAGTCATTAAAAAAAATGACATTCGAATAGTAGTACCATTGAGAATTCCATCTGCTAGAAGTCCCATAATACATTAAAGAGTTATATTTGGAAACTCACAACTTCGGAAATAGTTGGGAAACAATCCTGAACGATTTTAAAAATAAAACTCCGTTTCATACGGCGCGGCTCGAATCTGATATTTTAAAATTCACGAGCGGCTCTCCGCCGGCGACGCCGTGGACAAAATCTGCCGCCTTCTGTTCCAATTGTTTCACTTGTAAATCGGATTTCATTTTTAAATGATTTTTCATTTTATCTACCGCTAAACACCTTCGCGTAGATACTAGATTAAATGCAAGAGATTTTATTCTGTACGGAACCAAAGGCTTACTCCTGATTTACATCGCAAGGATATGAAATGCTCTTTCAGTTTCCATTTTCCTTTCACTTCCAATGATATCTTCTATCTTCTAACCAAGTATAAATCACATGGTTACAGCCAAGCAACTCTATATTTATATTTAAGAATAAACATAATATCAAAAATTGCGGAACCGACGGGATTCGAACCCGTATTGTAACATCTTAAGTTCATGCTAAAAGACGGCGTTACAGGCCGTATACCTGGATAACAAGAACATAATATTCAACAATTTCGGTATCGACGTCATTGGGACCGTGGCCTAGCGGTAAGGTGCTCTAAATGCCCGGATTGCCAGAGAGACGTGGGTTCGAATCCCGTCGGTTCCGCAATTTTTGATATTATGTTTATTCTTAAAAATAAATAATCCCAAAAATATTGGTAAACAATTTTAATAAAACTAAAAAAGAACTCATTGCACTGGACACATTAAGACCAAGAAGTCCCGAGTAGAATCCTTAGTGCAATATTTCTGAGTTTTTCTTTCAGAGTCTGGAAGTTGGTGGTGATACACCCCCTTGCCTCGAAGAATGTATTAAACTATCGGGGTCTAGTGATCGATTATGAATTAAACATTATCATCCTATTGACCCGCGTTGGAGCAACGTGGTGGGTCTGCAATTCACATTGCCGGGTCCATCGTGTGCGTTCCGATATGATGTCGTAAAGAAACCAAATGGGATGTGGATTTCAACCTACTCTTAACAAGTTAGCCCGCTTCCAACTTAGACTGCATCATCACTTAACATCAGGTGTGATTGCAGTCAAGGTCTGACTTGTTAAAAATAAAATAAAATGATCAAGCCACTGAAATAAAATTTGCAGAGTAAAATTTAAAAACTAAAGTTCCAATACATCCTTTCTAAGCATCACGTCTTGCTGCATTGGAGCACTGCCGCGCGACAGTGAGCCAAACAAGCCGCGACGGGGCGTCGACGTTGTGTTCAAAATAAACAACGTGCTGAACTTTATTTATAAGACTCGATGTAAAAATGGCTATTATTTTTATTTTACTGTATGAAGCAGTATATTAATAAGATGAAGGCCCTTGTTTTGATTCTCGGCTGGACTGAATTGAAGTTTTCTTAACTAATTCGGGTTTGTCCGGTAAAAGGCTTCGGCCGTGGCTAGCCCCTGCTGACAAAGAGTTGACGTTTACGATGTCGTGTAGATAGTAGAGGTATTAACAAAAAACCAAAGAGAACACGTGACCCTTTTTTAAGGAAAAAGCATGACAAACAAGTATAGCAAGCTACCTTTAAAAGATACATACCCTCGCAGATTGTATCGTTGTCCTAATAAAGAGCAAGAATCCTTCTATACACTGTTTTCTCATATCTCAAATAAATTAGGCAGCGTTGTCAATGAAAACTGTCAGGCGATGCGACACTTTCGTTATTTATTGTCGTACATTTGACGCAAATGACATAAAATCTTAACGAATTATATATTATGTCCTTCTACAGCAATCACTCTATCTATAAGTAAAAACCGCATGAAATATCGTTCAGTTGTCTTTAAGTTTCTCGCAAACACACAGACAGACAGACACTTTGTTTTAAAATATATAGTAATAGTGATAAGAGATAAGACTATGCAGTTGTAAAACTATACAACCGAACAACAACCAAGCGCAAAATCGATAGCTTCACGTGTACTCTGAGTTACTTGTGCTGTATCAAATACTCTATCAACGTTACTCAAGTTTGCTACGTGAATTTCTGCGATTTCTTTGTGAACCTGACTCGGGATTCGAACCACAAACCATATATCCATCATCGTCATCATTATCAGCCTATTAACGGTCCACAACAGGACCAGGCCTCCCTCTTTATAGGAGACGGAATATGGAGTAGACCTACCACCTAGCTCCAATGCGGGTTGACTGGCTTAGGGTGATAATGTTTCATTTATTAACAATCACTACCAGATGTTGATGATAGTAACCGGGACTGAAGGCTTAACGTGCTCTCCGAGACACGAGTGTATCGCTACCAACTTCCCGCCTCCAGGCTTGGAATGCCCTGCAAAAGTAATAAAAGAATTAATAACTCAGAATTATTCCAGGATCCGACTAGGGATTCCAACCCAGGACCTGGTGATCGAAGCCACGTAGGCTAACCTAGACAATTAGACCAACGAGGCAGTCATATATCCATAACTGAACAAATTAACTACTGGACGATAAGACACAACTGTGTACAAATATTCAGTTAAGGAACTATTCCTTGTGAATAACGTCAGGAATCTAGGTCAGTAACTTTCAAAAAGAAATAGCAAATCACTTGCAATCTATACAAAGTTCCCCTTCAATACTGATAAAAACCTTAGACTGAACTAGTTTCAAGTTTATTGGTTCCTTTATCAGTTTTTTTTTTAATTTTTCATTTAAGGTGAAGCCTGAACTTGGAGGCAGCAAGGCAATAGTCCATCAAGCCATGATTGAACTCTTGATCTTTCGAATTTTAGTCCGGACTCCTAAGTATCAAGCCTAATTTTACATGTCTAATATCCTCATTTCCATGTTAAGTAAGCGAAAGGTTATCTAATAACACAATCCAGTTTACTCAGGGCCTTAAGAAATTCAGTAATTCAATTTGAGTTTAAAATAAAAACCAACTCATTATCAAAAAACTTTTATCGTACTTTGCCTATACCCACAACAGAACCTTACTTAATTAGGTTATAATTACACTAATTACACCAGTTTTACACTTAACAATAGCTAGCTAATCGTATAAAAAAGTAATTCTCATAATCACTACATGAACTAAGTAATTTTAAGTCTCTTTTAAGAAAGACGCCCCTCGTAGCTCGGGCGGGAAGGGCGGGCGAGGGGGTGTGCGGCGGGCGCGGGGCGAGGCACGAGGGTATCGACCGCTCCATTATACGGCCGGGCCGTTCACCCGCTACGCCGTAGTAGCATCGTAGCCGAAACGTAGCCGCGTAGCGACGCTGTAGGCTATAGGCCTGGCCAATCTTAATTGAACTCTTTTTCTTTGGTAGGAAAGAATGGAACTTCTTCTATCTTTACTTCTATAAAAATTTTGTGATATTTTTCAATGATCAATTTAGAAAGTTTCATAACTTTATTACATAGTCGAGCAACACCCGGGTGAAGTTTTAATTTCCCTTTCACGCACGATTAATACCTGAGTGGATAATCCAAATTAAAGAATACGTTAATTTTGGATCGTGCTTACATTTTATTTTGGTATTATAGTTTTTTGTGAATGGAAATTATTCAAAGGTTGAATGTAGTTTCAACCTGTCACAAGTTAAACACAATCTATAAAATGCTTAACTAAAAATCTTAACTTATTCTCCTTAAACTAGAGAGGAGAGAGGGGAAATAGTATAATTTTTGAAAATTGTATATACAATTCGAAACAGTCGATTTCTATATCACAAAAGTAATCACAAATAAGATTTAACAGCTTCGTCCTTGTATTCGATGGGACCGATAATGGCTTCGTGACCGAAATTATTATATAGCGTTTATTTTCGATTGATTTTATGATTGGGCCTGTTGTCTGAATAACACTAATACCTAAAACATACAAAATTATGGATGTATTGTTAGACTTTTGGTATAGTCGTGAACAAAACTATCTTCCAACATTTCCGTTTACCTTAGCCTCATGAATATTATTGTAAATCTTCTTTCATCCATTCTCTCTACATGCCCATCCATGAAAGGGTTTCTTGGATGGTTCTCTCTTCTCAGTTATAGTCACTACTACATCTCTTACACCACACCGTTCTTTTATCATACTATTCATAAGTTCGTCAGTCAATTTCAATCCATACATACTCCACAATGCTCTCATCTCTACCGTGTTAATATTATGCATCTTTTACCACATCTAATTTTCACTACAATACATAAGTGTGGGCACCAACACACCTCTGTGTGCAGCCAGTCTTGCCTTTAGGGACACTTTTTGGCTATTGATAAATGCATTCAAAGCACCATTCGCCATGAACCCTGTTCTGGAAAAGTATTTCTGAAAAATAAATATTTAAATATTCAAAACTATCGAACACATTTCGAGTGGGGCTACATTTTTTTTTCACTTTTTATATGTCCTTTTTTATGCTTTTGTATAAATCTAATTGTTTATCAACATAACATTGTATCATTGATATGGGGAAGACACTGCCTCCTGTAATACAGTAATAACTAGCACAAGAGGTAGGGCTTCAAATCTACACTGAATGTACTTTTGATTGATAAATAAAGATTTATTATTATTATTATGAGACTGGTTGAATCCCATATATTTTAACCTAGAATACTAAATTCATGCAAACAAGGGTGTAGGCATCAATTAGTGACATAGAGAAACGCTGGTTCAAAGCGCAGTAATAATGTATGATTAGATAGTCAAATAGGACGCAAATTTGAACGCATCAGTGTGCGTCAAGCTTTAGAAATTATGAAGGCACTAAAAGGGTCGCGGGCCCTCTCAGAGCCTTTTATTTGTGCATAATATACAAGTGTTGTCGTGTTGCTTGTTATCTTTTAATTTACTTCTGTTTTGGAACAAAATAATTTTGTCTCTTTGAAACCGTTATTTTTTAACGAAATAGAATTAGAAGAACTTTGGTCATACCAAGATGTCCCCGATTCGATTCTCAGTTTGAGTCAATTCAAGATTTTGTTGTTGTTGTTTTAATCGGTTTAAGATTACAAGCATGGCCTGTAGTGGGTCGTTAATACCCTATAAATGATGATGGTTTTTGACGTCCTCCAAAACGTATTGGTACGGATTTATAAGACGGGAGGTCCTGAAGTCGATTCCCGGCTGGGCTGATTAGGATGCTGGGAGGCTTCGACCATGTTAGATTACAATCCTACGACAAAGACGTATAGCCAAGCCCAAGTCCTACTCCTATCAAGTTAGCCCGTTTTTGATAATAAAAGGAAATATCACGACTATTGACTTTGCATAGATATTGCTACAGAGATACTCATCCTGGGCCCACCAACCAATATTTGACCAGTAGATCTAAGTTTCAAGTCTTGTCTTTTGATTCTTTTGATAGGAGGCACAAATCCCTGCCATTTTTAAACAGCCTAATGATGAAGATGATGAAGTTTACAAAATAGACGAGTTGCTTCTTAGATTGAATACTTTTATCATCATTTAAGACAGTAGTTACGGTAAATAGCAGTTGCACTGACTCGCATCAAAATAAAAAGCTAAAGGCACTAAAGCGTACAATATGAATCCATTGAGTTGTTCGTTCACACAGCCTCCATTGCAGCGAGAATACGAGAGCGAACGGGAGAATACGCGAGAATGCGCCACGCGATGGAATTAAATCACTTGTGCCCATTCACGCCTTTACTGACTGACCGCATGAAAGGATTTCATTTTTCAATACTAATAGTGGACTGAAGTTAGCTTCTATATTAAGTGGAATACCATTGTCTATAACAGATTATCTAAAATATATTATTTTAGGCTGGTGAGATGCTTCGGTCGTGGCTACGCTACCGACAATTAAGGTAATTTGTGTCAAGCAATTTAGTGTAGCGTGTGATTGCAGTCAAGGACTAACTTATAACGAATAAGTAACGAAAAACATATTGTTTTGGAATTTCTAGGTAACTGTATAACTTTGAAAAATAATTAAAGTTTTTCCAAAAATAAAAAAAGCTTTACGTCCGTTAAGTACAAGGTTAAAAGGTTAAATTTAAATGTACTTATCAGTACGGTCCAAATAACGGTATAAACGGTTCAATTTATAGGTCCAAACGTTAACTCTAGTCTTTTACGTCCAAAAGACCAGTTTTTTCAGCATTTAAACATTTGAAGACAACAAACAATCATCGCAGTTGTTGCTAACTATTTTCGGCAGGCGTTCTCTTAGGCGGTCATAATTTATATGTGATGTGATGTGATGTGATTCTTGTACTTATTTATGTTGTCTACTTAGTTGTTAAATTTAAAATGTCAGATTACTCTCTCAATATAGGTATCAAATGGAAGGGCTTGTAAAATATATGTGAAAGTTTCCAATCAAAGATGGCCGCCACGAAAGAATGGCCAACTACTTTTGTATAAGGGGTTTTTCAAATTTTTAAGTAATGCAGTTTCTGCTAACCTACTATTATTAATAACAAACTACGTTATGGATCAATCAACAACATATATTAATTTACCCCATCAGTGGGTCCATCATGGTATTAACATCGTATTCGCCCCATGGTTATGAGGGCAATAACCGCGGATGATGTTGCTTGTGATCTCGTAAACGCATCACGTCGCGGTGGACTCAGGGTAGAGGGGAGGGGGGTATATTGCCTAATTTCTTTCTTAATAGCTTATAGCGCTGAGGGTCGGCGCAGGGTTGGCAACAACCGACTAAAAGTACATATTATAAAACAAATTCCCTCGCCGCATCTGTCTGTTTATCTGTTCGCGATAAACTCAAAGACTACTGAACGGATTTTGTTGCGGTTTACACCGATAGTTAGAGTGTTTCCTGAAAAAGGTTTTAGCATATAATTTGGTAAGATTTTGGATTAATTGACTCAATTATAACGGCAATTGTTGAAAGAGTCGCACGGCCTGAGAGCTTTCACTGAAAACGCTGCCTAATCTAATTAAGATGCCATGCCATGCCGTTCAGGTCTGGTTGGTGGCAGGCTGCATCCGTGGCTAGTTACCACTCTACCAACATAGACCATCAAGCGATTTAGTGTTCCGGGATGATGTCATGTAGACACTGAAAGGAGTGTGGATTATTTAATCTTACACCTAACTAATATTCCACTTCCATCTCAAATTGTATCATCACTTACCATCAAGTGTGGCTGCAGTAAAGGGCTAATATGCATTTACAGTAAAACTCAATGTCCCATGTGTAACAGTTACGTCAATGTCGTTAATGCAATTTAATATGAAAAATTAAAAAATAATAACATTAGAAGAGGGCAACCCTAGGTCAGGGTAGGGTAGGGTAGGCCCTATCGGGGTCGCGGTCAGCGTGCTATCGACAGGGGTGATTAATTAGCCCCCGTGATTAATGTGCGCGCGAAAAAACAAAGCTAATCAATTCCCCCATCCCCTCTTTTCCGCGGCGCAGTACACCCGCCCGCACCCCGCACTCTTACGGGATGATCGCAGTTTAGATGAGACCCCCATGGTATAGGATGGTATTCTAAGTTATTCACTAACTTAGTGTCTATCGCTAAATGACAGATTTTGTTGGTTGAACAATAGTATGCTATTGGTATATTGCGACTCAATAAAAATCTAATCTAATCTGATTTAATTTTTATGAAGTCACCATTTACAATTTTGTGCTGGTTTGTTTGACTGGAAATGAAAACTTTTTTTAATTATTACAAGTTCGATTCGAACCCGCGTCTCTCTGGCAATCCGGGCACTTAGAGCGCCTTACCGCTAGGCCACGATCCCGATAACGTCGGTGCCGAAATTGTACTTTGATATTATGTTTTTGATATCCAGATATTCAGCCTGTAATGCCATCTACAGTATGAACTGAACATGTTATAATACCATGGAAGGCTTGGATGATGAATGAAGCTCTTCAATTTTAAAGATGATATATTCCTATTTCATTCTTTTATATATTCCTATTTCATTGCAAGTTAGCCATGTGGTTTGTAGTGTTTATCTTGACTGTATTTGCTCCGATGTGTTCCCTGTTAACAATGAAATCCTACAAAATGAATGACCTTAGCAAAGTTGCATCAAATAAAGCCAAGACGTGTAGGCATCTTAAGAATATCCTATTAATCATACTTGTAATATAAAGGCGAAAGTATGTGATTATGCAGTTATGTTTGTTACTTCATCACGACTAAACGGCTGGAGCGATTTTAAGAAAACTCAGCATGGAGTTAGCTGATACCCTGGATTAACACATAGACTACATTTTATTCAAATTCCACGGGAACAAGGGTGAAACCACGGGCATCCTCTAGTATTATAAACGCAAAAGATTTTACGTACGGATGGATAACTACTAAATGAATTTTGAAAGAAAGATAAAATGTTTATTTCTGTAAATTATGCCACACATTACATTAAATGCAACAATATAAAATAGCGTTCGATGCCTCAGCCACGTGTGCTAGACTCTTGTCTAGAAGACATGATTAAGAAGAGGAAGAAGCACTACTCTTGTCATGTGTGGCACAACCCAGAAATAGGTGCCAGCTCAGTATTGTGTGGCATGCCCAAGCAATTGCTAGAACACCCAGCACTGATTTTCTGTCCGAATTTTGATAAAACTTTACAATAATACAGCTTATATATGAGAATAATAAATAGGCTACTTTTTACCCCGAAACGGTAACGGGAACGCGACTTACGCGGGTGAAACCGCAAGCATCCTGTAGTATCACGTATTTGTATGAAACACCTCTTGTTGTCAGTTACTATATAATCGGCTTATAAAATTGAATACGCAAGATAAACCGATTAGATCTTAGCCGATGTTGCGATCCGAACCAATTAGCGGATTATACATAATATATATTATAGCAGATCATTTCATAAAACAATGTCATAAACCAATTATTACAAAAGAAATTATGATTGAAAATAATTATCATTATTATCATCAGTCTACTTAAGGCACACTATAGGACCAGGCCTCCTTCCTTGTAGAAGAGGGCATATGGAACTTAGACACACCACGCTGATCTAATGCTGGTTGGTGAGCTAAGGGTGACAATGATTTGTGTATTAATGATCACTATCAGAAGTTGATGATAGTGACCGGGACCGACAGCTTAAAGTGCTCTCTGACGCACGGCGATGTATCACCACCAACTTCCTGACTCCGGGAAGTAGGCGGTTTATAATATGCCTGTAAAATATTAGTAAAAATCTCAACATAGGTAGCCTTACTTTCTAAAACTTTTCGATTTAAAATCAAATATACGTCGTTAAAAATAAATCAGTATTTTATAATTAAATTGCAAATAATAATCTAAAATATTAATTTATATATCATGTAATTGTATTTTATAATAATCTCAATTATTAATTTATGATGACCTAATCAGGTTTATGTGAATCTTTAGTGCTGCAGTTTCACTATTCAACTAATAACAGTAAGTGTGACAAACGAATGGATTTAAAAAATGACGCACCCTGTAGGTGGACTTCCTATCTGCTCACCGCTGCTGACGTAATTTCTCTATCAGTACAAAAATAAAGTAGAAAACAAGTGTCTGTTCGTTAAAAAAATCTTAATTTTTATGTTAGGAACAAAGAACCACCTTCAAATTTTCTTGTAAAACCATTTTTACTTATATTCATCATCATCATCATCATTATCAGCCTATTAACAGCCCACTACATGTCCAGGCCTCGCTCCTTATAGTAAAGGGGATATGGAGCGTACACCCACCACGCTGCTCCAATGCGGATTGGCGGGCATATCTTGATAATGTTTCATTTATAAACGATCACTATCAGATGCTGATGACAGTGACTGGAACCGACGGCTTAACGTGCTCTCCTTGGCGCGGGGTTGCAACACCACCAACTTCCTGACTCCGGGCTTGGAATGTACTGAGAATTTCATAGAAGAATGAAAAACTCAGAATTATTCCGTGACCCGACCCAGGATTCGAACCCAGGACCTCGTGATGGAAGCCAGATAGGCTAACCACTAGACTAAAGAGGCAGTTACTTATATTATAAAGGTGAAAGTTTGTAAGTATGAATTAATGGACGTTTGTTACGATTAACTACTGAATAGATTTTGATGAAACTTCAGAATAATATAGCTTACATATCAGAATAACACGTAGACTACACTTTATCCCAAAATTCCCACAAAGACAAGAAGTACGCGGGTAAAACCGCGGGCGTCTCTAAAATTTTAACATTTAACTAACGAAATCCATGTCGAAATGGATCAATGGTTTTCAAGAAAATAGCGAACGTCAAACATTTATACTAGTCAAATAAAAAATACCCTGTTTTAAGTTTAAAAATGTAAAAGCTATTTTAATTACGTATGCTTTAACGAAGGCTGGCAACACATTAGCGTTGGCGTTGTTAATGTACAAGAGCGGTGGTAAACACATCACATCAGGTGACCCGCATGCTCGTTTGCCCGGCGTAGCCATTAAAAAGTAACAGAACACAAAAATCTATTATCGCTTTTCTACGGAACTACTATAAAGATTTCAAACATTACTTAAAGCAATCTCGGTTGTGCTATTGAAATTTGACATTTGACGACATTGTGAGTTTCGATATCTTCCTCTGTCTAACACGATACTTTAGCTAGAAACAGATAGATACGTATTCAAACAAGACAGAGACAATAGAGATAGATGATAGACAGAGACGCATAGACGGTGTTGTTGAGATAGATACGTTATTCGAGAACTGAGAGAGACGATAGACAGAGACGAAGATTGAGACGATCGTAGATTACAATATAGACGACAACAAATAGTGTTGTTTAATCTAAATAAGTTATAACAGAATGGATCCAATTTCAGTAAAACAAATTGTCAGGCGATAGTTACAATTATGGCGAAAACAAATAGCACTTTTAATCTAGATAGATATAACATAATAGATACAATCTATGTAAATCATAATAGTCAGAGAGATAGTCTACAATTAAAAAAATCTGGGCTTTGGAATCTTTTCTTTCCGTCTGAGTGTCTGTTTTTAACGGTAATCAATGTTTTGTTTTTAGGCTGATACGAAAAAACCTCAACTTTTTCTTTTACCTATGGCTCGTGACTTATAATTCTCTTAATTTCTGAAATTCAGGTAACACTTTCATACAAGATTATCCTCTTATTCCAAACCCATAGGTTTATCGGGAAACTTCTAGTCATATATTATACTATAGTTCTTGTTATTTCACTTCCTTCACTATTTCATTCTGAATGTGTTCGAACATCCATATTAAAAATACTGGCACCATATTACACAAAAATAGATCGTTAATTATTCCATAAGCTCTTACACTATAATCCTAGATAAGTGAGGTTCATTGCAGATTGCGCACGCAATTGCGTCGACCTTCCGCAGTATAAGCCGCGGGGGCACCGCTCGAAGAGCAGTCATCTTGTTGGCACAAGGCAGTCACTGTAAAGTACTGACAGTGGGACATCGAGTGAGGCACTGCACTGTCATAGTGCGGCACTGCACTCATATACTGAGGCGCTAACAGTGAGGACCTAATAGTGGGCACTAGCCATGCAGTCCATGAGAGCATTCGGCATCACTGCCATTGTGGTTATTGGAGCTGGTCTGATAGCAGGTAATATTTTTAACAAAATAGTGACTCTGAACGAGGTAAGAATCAGTGAAACTCTGCATATAGACATTTTGTTATTGGCTACTCTACCAAATCCCTTCCACTTTACGCCTAGTGGCTAGCTGTAATACAACGTGGTAGACGAAAAAATTTGAAGCGAGGATTAAAAAGCTTTACATCAAAAGTGCTATTCGTATTACAGTAGCTTCTAATGTAGGTAAAGAAAAAGTTGCAAGAAATTTTTATTGTTTTCAAATTGCTCAGAAAATCCAATGTTGTTAAAGGTGCCATAACCTGGGCGGTGCTAGCGACGAGGAACAAGCCACCATCGCCTCCGGAAATAATCGACCTGGACTGGTGGGAGCACTGCGTCCTCTACCAGATCTACCCTCGGTCATTCAAGGACAGTGATGCAGATGGCATTGGCGATTTAAAAGGTAAAACATAAGAAAATATAGATGGGGTATGATAGTACGCGGTGGTTGACATGACAGCTTGCAGTACTTGCTTTACAATAACCTAGTAATCTTAACAACACTACTCCATACAAACATGATAACTTTAATTAAACAGTAAAACCCATTCTAATTCACTTTAAAATTAACCATATAATCTAACCTAAAAAATTATTTATATAGAAAACTTATTGTCAGTATTTTGGCAAAGCACATTTTAACCCCGCTTCTTTTTACGATATAAATTATTGGTATATTTGATAAAATTCTTTACTTACTATTTCATTGTTAATTGATAGTTTTAACTGATCAGTTTGATGGTCCATTGTCAAACAACTATGAACTTACCAAAATTATAACTTATTTGCCGTTACCGTTTCACTCCTGTTTGTATAGAAGCAGGAAACCATTATGGCATTCCGGTCGAGGTAACGCAACCACTTTTGTGTCGGAATATAATAACGGAATCGATTTAACATTCGCCATTATTGCTCGCCTTTGTCATGATTCTGTTAGGTATTTACCTAGAACCGCAAACGCTGGCACCGAAATTATAACAATGCGATCCTCATTGTTGCTATTGACTGAATTCATCATACTCTTCTTCAAATGTGTATTTAAGGTTGTATGATGAAAAACGAAAATCAAATATAACAATTATTTATCTACAAGAACATATTTGTTCTAATATTTCAAGTTAGATGACTCATGATAAGTTATCATAAGTATTAACCATCAAGTTTTAATGTTTTTAAAAGTTTCTCTCTTTTTTTATGAAGTACATGATTTTCAAATTAAATGATTTTAAGAACTAAATCTGAATAAAATTTTGGAAGTCGTGTTAAATGTCTAAGTTGTGATGAAACAAATATACGAGTATAAGTATTGTTTTCAAGGTTTACGATGGCTTTTGCAAATTAACTTAAAAGCCGTCGACAGAAATTGGCCATGAATATTACAAGCCCTTTTTTATCCAAAGAACAGCAGCGTATCTTTACGAGAATAACCTAATCTAAATATTGTCAAAAACAAAAATTGTAAGTAGCAGATAGCATTTTGAAAGTTGAATACTAAAACAAAATATTCTTTCTGCCTTATTACAGGTTCTTCGAAACCCTAAAGATCACACCAGATAAACGTCTCAGTTATAATGCACCTACTAAGCTTATAGTTCTATAACATTTCAGGTATCACCTCGGAGTTGGAACATTTCAAAGAGGCGGGGGTGGACGCCATGTGGATGAGCCCTATATTCGAGTCTCCCATGGTGGACTTCGGCTACGATATCAGCAATTTCTACAAGATCCACCACGAGTACGGCACCATGGAGGACTTCGAGAATTTGCTCAAAAAGGCCCATGAGTTAGGTGAATATCTTGCAAATTATTTATTGGAAAATTACAAGTTAAACTCGGCCGCACTTTTTTCTAGTAATTACTATAAGAATTTCCACATAAAGTGAAAACTAAGGCAAAAAAATTAAATCAATCTGATAAAGAAATGTAACTGTGTATAAAAAGTCAAACTATTATTGATGTGTTTTCGATTCGATTGACATAAATCGAGAAAGGTTTCTCGGTTCTAAAGGTGATCAATTTGTTCTACGTTTAGGTTAGGGATTGTTCTAACAATCATATTTTCGTTTGTTAACTGTTCTTCAAAACAGTAGAACGGAACAGTAAGTTCTTTTGTAAAATTAACACAGTGCAATTTAAAAGTATGGTCATTAATTTTTCATAAACAAATAGTATAATAGATCAGATATATCAAGCTGATAAATACCTCCTATAGTAGTTAATTATATTAGGTTATTCAAATATTTACCGATGATAAACGTCTATCGCATATTGAATTACGCACTCTCTATCTATCTAGTATGATTGTTGAGTCAAAATGCTCGTACTGTCAAAATGTTCGAAGTTGTTCTGGAATATTTTGTTGATAAAATTTTTAAAGGGCGATCATCAATTGCGATTATCACGTTAAATCATTTAATTAAAATAATGCGTGTTATCTTTATCAGAATATTTCCTTCTGAACTATATCTTATCTTGTCAATAACTTAATCACCAAATTGTGATAAGCTATTTAAATTCATCAAAACAAATCGCCGTTAATAAGACCTATTTATCTAATGACTCAGTGTATCCGCCAGTAAAAAATAAAATTACATTTTTGTATATTTTTAACCAACGAAAAAAAACGGAGGAGGTTCTCAATTCGTCACGTATATTTTTTTTTATTTATGACCACGCATAACTTTTTACAGAGTTGTTCAATTTTGATGATTCTTTTTTTATTAGAAAGGGCATACTTTCAAGGTGGTCCCATTGTCATCATGTTAGGATCTGATGATGATATCCTGGGGAAATTGAAGGAACTCATAAAATTTTGGAGGCACGCTTACAGCGATTTCGGTCTTTGTCTCGGTATCGGTAGCTTTTTGACTACAAGTGCCATATAATACACTATGACAGTATAGTACGAGTACGTTACGTGGCGATAAATCACTAAAAGGTAAGAAATAAAATTTTTTAACAAAAAATAGAACCGACTCAAAACGCACTAAAAAGTAAAAAATAACTGTGTCATTTAGTTGCTTTAATTTACTTAAGCATATCTAGAAGTCGGTGCCAGCCAAGGTTTCTACTTTAAGGACGTTACCTAGAACCCACAAACTGCTTTACTATGTAAAATAAACATTCCTTAAACTTGGCTGGGACCGACTTCATAGATATGCTTAAGTAAATTAAAGCAACTAAATGACACGGTTATTTTTTACTTTTTAGTGCGTTTTGAGTCGGTTCTATTTTTCGTTATATAAAAATAATATTATACTATACAAATAAAAAACTCATGAGGCTCATTTGTGTCCTGATGTTCTCACGGTAGCGTTAACTATGCGGGTGAAACCGCGAGCGTCCGCTAGTTATACGATTACGTTCTGATTTTAGAGTATAACTGGAAAATAAAGCATACATTCAAGGCTTCCCTTCTCGTTGGAGATGGGCTCCACAAGGAGGGAGGCCTGGACCTGGGACTGTTGGTATAGGCTGATAATATATATGTAAAATGACTACTTCAGGTCTGAAGGTGCTGCTGGACTTCGTACCTAACCACGCCAGCAATCAGTACGAGAACTTTACGAAGTCCGAAAACAGGGAGCCGGGGTACGAAGACTTCTTTGTATGGGCTGATGGGTTGGAGGACCCAGACAACTCGTCCAATAAATTGCCGCCTTCCAACTGGGTGAGGACCTTATTATCATCGTCCACCTAAGGGGGCAATATGCCAATCTTTGCCATGCCAATTAATCACCTACCTCCTTTTACACACGCTCCAACCATCTTTCACCTTCCACATGCGCTTTAATATTATTTACGGTGTTTGTCCTCACGAAGGACACAAGACACTGATCTGATCTTGCACTGACAGTCATCGGGTGCTAATGATTATTTTATTATCTTTTCATACTGTTACCAATATTAGTATGACAACATTCAAACACTGATGTGAAGTAGCCCATGGTTGTCCCCGATGCGGCTTGACGGGCTTAGGGCTATGTTTGAATTGTAACTACCTCTATCGCATAGGATGACAGTTTAACGAGCTTTACAAGACCTGTGGTTGTAACCCACCATCCGAGGCAGTAAAACTTGTCATCTAAACTAAATACCATGTTCAGGTCAGTCAGTGCAATGAGCTGCCCCAATTTGAATTGACGAGCTTAGGTTAATAATATTTGAGTCTTTAACGATCATTAACCCTAACTAGTCCGGGAACTCAATCCTCATAAATAAAATAGCAGTACCGGTCTTCTCCGCTCGACCCCTCCTGGGATCGGGTGAAGGGTACGAGCATCGAGCGCACTCATTACCCCGATCAGTTTCGGGGTTTTAAGCCTATGGGTTTATTTTTTATCTTATTCAAGAGTATCACGTCCAGGACGTAATAATTAAAGTAATGTGTTCAGGTCAGTCAGTTCGGCAACTCGGCGTGGGAATGGAGTGAGAAGCGCCAGCAGTACTACCTGCATCAGTTCGCTATCGAGCAGCCCGACTTCAACTTCCGCAACCAAGCTGTCAAGGATGAGATGTTCAATATCATGAGGTTCTGGCTCGACAAGGGTGCGGATGGGTTCCGGGTGGACGCCTTGCCTTATCTGATAGAGGCCGGTGAGCTCCCCCACTATAAACTACGACTTTACATCTACGAGTAAAAGGATTTTTGTCAATATGTATATTAAAAAGAAAGTTCAAGTAGCCCTTGACTGCTATGACACCTGATGGTAAGTGATGATGCAATCTAAGATGGAAACGGGCTAACTTATTAAGACTAGCATGCGAACTACGCCCCATCGGTTTCTACACGACATCGTACCGGAACGTTAAATCGCTAGGTGTTGGCAGTTCATCTTTGTCGATAAGATGGTAACTAGCTATGACTGAAGCCTCCCATTAGCCGGACCTGGAGCAATTTACAAAATCTTATTCGAACCCAGGACCTCCGTCTTATAAATACACTGCGCATACCATAGATTAAAGACAACTAGATAGAGCCCATAGCGTGTCCACTCGTGAGACAGCAAATCAGCCTTATTGACATGACATGTCAACATTTAAAGTACATCATAAAACGTTATGTTTTAAAATATCGTAAAATACGAAATATTACTTTATATAAGATAGTTTAGTAAACGCATAATACATGAAATTTGCTAAAAAATAACATATCTAAGCTTTAAATCATCAATCAATGAAGTTTATGCCTACTTACGTATGAAACGTAATTCCTTCGATTTTCTGTTCGCTGCGACTGTTGCAGCCGAAAATATTACAACCCACCATAGCACGATAACGTTTAAATTAATATCGTAACCGCAAAGTTATATTATTTATCAGCAAATTTAATAAAAAGCTAATAATTGCTCAGATATGTCGCTTGCTTGTCACAAACTCCACTCTTGACAAACAATAAAAACGAACACGCTGAAAGGGACAAAAAATAATCTTGTGTCACTTTCTAATAAAGGCCGAATGAAATAAGTCTGTCACGCTCTTGAACCTACAGCCGCGTTATGACTCCATCTAGTAGTCTTTAATCTATGGCGCATACATAATATGACTGCGCCACGGAGGCTGTCAAATATGATTGGACATAAAAGTATCTACTATCTCACTTTTAATACGAACGGATGGTGGATTCACGTTCACAATGGTTTTTTATAAAAGCACAGTTTTAGAAATTGGACCTTTCTACATGAAAACTACTGTTTCCGAAATTCGCAAGTCATAATATTTTTCAATAATAAAATTAAGTCAGTTGGTCAATGGACTTGTAAATATAATTTTGTAAAGGAACAGCCAAAATCCAATTTTCTCCAAACGTATATTTGTGTTACAATTCTGATTATATTTTGCAGACCCCGCGGACCACGGCGGCCGCTACCCCGACGACCCGCTCAGCGGTCGCGCGGAGTTCGAGCCGCACCAGCTCGGCTACACCATCCCGCTCTACACCAAAGACCTCATCGAGCTGTACGACGTCGTCTACGAGTGGAGAGACTTCATCGATAAATACCACAAGGAGAATGGCGGTGAAACTCGGTAGGTACAATTATTATCAGTCTATTAAAGGCCCACTACAGGGCCAGGCATAGCAGAAGTGGGGATAAGCGTAGACCTACCACGCAACTCCAATGCTGGTTGATAGACTTAGGGAGATAATGTGTCATACATTAACGATCACTGTTAGATGTTGATGATAGTGATCGGAATAAGCTAAGTTGTTCTCCGAAATACGAGAGTGTGAAACCACCAGCTTCCCGACTCTGGACTTCAAACTTACTGAAAATTTCTTATAAGTAAGAAAAGGAATAATTCCACGATCAGATCAAGGATAAGGACAAGAGTAAACAGAAGTGAAAATATCTACTACAAAAGTTGTGTGAATAAAATACGTGTTCTAAAAGTGCATTACAAGTAAGTGATATGTCACCTGGTATTTCTAAAGTAATCGGTATTAGAGCGAAAGCATGCGAGGGCTAGATCTTCGTTTTTTTATAAAAGCTGATAGTCTGTCTGTTTATCTGTAACCTAGGACAACTGCATATTTACAAAGAAATATGGTTAGTTTATTATTCACTGTGATAAACCATTCATCAATCATGACATGAAAAGATCCAGACCCGATAAAATAACCTCTACGTATGATTCACTCCGAAACCTGAAGCAAATTGTATATTTCACACCTTTAACCATTTTAAGACATTATATGTTTTAGAATCCGCTAGCGCGTTACGGTCGTGGCCCAGCGGTTACATATGAGCAAGTTTGTTAGGAACATAAAACAGTCGCTGATAAAACTTTTAATAAGGATCTTATAACTCGGGCACGCTTTAGGATCTTATAACTTAAGATACACTTTCCGAAGCCAGACTTGCTCCCTTGCGTCGAACTTCACGAGTATAAAAACTAGTTAGAAGCCCCGCAAAATACATTGCTAAACTTTGTGCTAAGCATTTAATACTAATATAGCAAACAACTCCGTAGCGCAATATTATAAGCTAGAGGACGCCCGTGGTTTCACCGCGTAGTTCTGATTCCCGTGGGAATATCGGGATAAAATGCTGCCTATGTGTTAATCCCGGGTGTCAGCTTACTCCATACTTAATTTTATTAAAATAGCTCCAGCCGTTTCGTCGTGAAGAAGTAACAAACACACACACTCACAAACTCTCGCCTGTATAGATCGTTCAATCCACAAAGGCTCGTCGTTTTTTGTTTTTCAAACGCTTACAGTGCAAGTTTGCAATAAAAACTGCAAGAATGTGAGTTCTATTACACATTGCTACTCGTCACGTAGTAATAGAACTCACAATCTTGCAGTTCATTGCACACTTGCACTGTAAGCGTTTGAAAAACAAAAAATTACGAGCCTTCGAGAGTTTGTGAGTGTGTGTGTTTGTTACTTCTTCACGACGAAACGGCTGGAGCTATTTTAATAAAATTAAGTATGGAGTAAGCTGACACCCGGGATTAACACATAGTAGTATGATATCCATATGTGTGTGTGGCAATAATACCAGCAAGCAATATATCTCTACGAATATTACCGTGTTCCAGTTTAAAGGTCAAGATTGTCGGTGTAATTACAGTGAAATGAGGTCTAACACATACGCCTCAGATTAATAAACATAGGGTGGCACTATAGGGCGTGTTTCTTGAATGTCCTTCAGAGTTGTTTGTTTATAGATATGGTGTTTCACCGTCTACTTGGCCCGTGATTTAAAACTTAATAATGTATTCCAACCTTCCGATAACAAAAAAAATCTACGTGTCCCTTTTTGTATAGGAAAAAAATAGATATAGATATCCTTAAGATAGATATGCTATCGCGGACTTTTACATCTTATCTATAAAGAGAAACAAACCTTTCATACAAAGGATGGATGGAACATACACAATTGTTAAAAATTAAAAATGTAAATAAAAATTAATGAGAGAAAAAATGACACAATCTTTCCATAGATATTTTTATGTCTAAATCATATAGTCAGTGTTTTCAATTTTCGTTCAAGTTACTGTCGTCGTATTTGACCTAATTTAGGTAATATCACGCGATATAACTTATTTTCAAGCTTCAGAAGTCCAATGTTAAGAGGATAATAATAATTGAGTGACGAAACATTATTTTTCGAGTTATTCTTAGCAAGCCCTTTTATTTGATACCCATATTGTAGGAGTGCATTAAAAATAATTAGTCATCCTGAGTATGCCGCCATGTTGGATTTAAGATGATGTCACACAGTTAACCATGCATTATCAGATTTTACCCGCTCTTATTTACATTGAAAACTAAACTCTGTTTCCAGTGTATTATTCTCGGAAGGTTACGCCAACGTGTCAATGACCATGCTGTACTACGGGAACGAAGACGGGAAGATCGGAGCTCACTTCCCCTTCAACTTCGACTTCATCAAGGAGCTCTCCGACGAGTCCAACGCCAGGGATTTCACCTACACCATCCTGCGGTGGCTCACCTACATGCCTGCTAAAGCCGTTGCCAATTGGCAGGTATGTTTAAAAACACGTAATGTAATCTAAAACGTTTAGCGTATTAATCGTTTTACATTAAGATACTTTAGCTATAATAAATGTTTTATGTCTGTGGAATAGAATGACTATTAAATCATTTTAATTTTGGGTATAGTGGAAAGATGAGAGAACAAGCGCCCTTGTGAGCAGCGTATTATAAGGCAAATTTTTATAATTGTGGGTAATGGATACTAAAATTGTAATTTCCAGACCGGTAACCACGACAACAACAGGGCACCGTCACGATTCCGCGAAAACATGGTTGACGGCCTTACAGCGCTCAACCTGTTGCTGCCAGGAGTAGCCGTCACCTACCAGGGCGAAGAAATAGGTAATCTTGCCTTAAGTATCAGTAGAGCCGAAGAAGTACTGCCTTATTTTTGCCGCCAGGCATTGTTGTGTTCATCTGAACAGCCTATGAGGCTGAGCAGCTACGTCTCAGGTTGGATGGACATTAGTACATTTTGTCAGACAATATGTTCCTTGCATGAATCGCTGTAATATACTTTATATCATGTGGACCAGCATGATCTCTTAAAAACACGAATACTATCCTCAACAGAGAAAGAAAAAATTACAATAAACGCCAATACAACTGGGTTCTTAGCTATGAACCATATACTTGTAGCTATCTCTCACTGCCAATATGCGTCGTCGATTTCCCTCTTTTTGATTTCTTTTAAAAGATTTTAATTAGTTTCAGAGTGGTTTATTCATTTAACTATTTATCGCCGTTTTAGTTTTTTTTATTCGTTCCTACTGTTCTTTATCTAATTTAATCTTTGTTTCATTCATATTATGCTTTGTGGGTTTGCCATAAACGTTTTCTATCTATCTTTAATTGCGATGAAAACTTGTAGGTAACACCTTTTTAATTCTTTGTCGTTATTTAATCTCCCGTACGTTAAACCTTCTGTCCTGATCATGTACTTTCGTGCAATATCTAACAGAGATCAATGATCGTCAAAGATTCAATTTCTCATTCAATTGAAGCCCACTAACCTCAATGTGGTAGGTCTAAGCTCTTTATCTCCTGTTAGGTGGGAGGCCTGTCACTACGGTCCACTGACCGTTAATATGTTGATAATGATGATCGCAGAGAGGCCTGTCCCTGTCGTGGAGCGTTGCTAACAACAATAATGATAATCTCCCGCTAGGTATGCGAGACGGTTTCGTCAGCTGGGAAGACACAGTAGACGTGGAAGCACGTCGGCGTGGTAACAACGAGACCTACCTCCAGTACTCCAGAGATCCTTGCAGGACGCCCTACCACTGGAACAACTCGACCAACGCCGGATTCTCCACTGCGGAGAGGACGTGGCTACCTGTCGCTGATGATTATATGGAGATTAACCTTGCCAAACAGAAGGAAGATGCTCGCAGTCACTTTAAGGTATACAGTCTTTTTTAACAGTTTACTATTGAAAACTCCTTTGATTTTTTGAGATTGTGTGTTGTTTCTGGGAATCTTGGTAATTTTGGATAACCAGCTTCTAATCACTTTGGAAATTAAAATGTTCTTAATTGCCATAGATCTCGGTGGAGGTAACAAGACCTTACCGTTAATGGATTTAGCATTCTAACACCATGCAGTGAACAAACCGAATAACAGATTGACCATCTTGCAATAACAGAATATCTACATTTTAGATGAGAGCTGGAGACTGCAAAAAATTTTGATGAATTTGGGCTTTGATCCCTCGAAACAAACGATTCAGGGACACCCTCACAAATTCTCAGTTTTAAAATGAAATAATTCACCAATTATATACATGATTTTCTACCATGACCAATTTTCTTATTAGTAAATTTAATACAACTCTATTAGTTTTCCAAATTTTTCCCAATAACCCGGTATAATTATTCCTTCACAGGTGTACCAAACACTGGTGAAACTACGCAAAGAGAAGGCTCTCTCTCACGGCGAGTACTTGGTGAGAGCCCTGTCCAACTGGACGTTCTACCTGGTGCGGTACCTGAGGACGTTTGACACCATCGTGATGCTGTTCAACGTGGCCGACCACCCCGACACCATCAACTTGAATAGAGTGCTAAAGCTCCAGCTGCCCGCCACTGTTGTAGTATCTAGTATACATTCTACTAGACTAGCTGGGTGAGATATTTGATAATCGAATTCCTTATTATAAAGAAAGCGCAGTGTTGGTTGACCCCCACCCCGCCGCTGCCCACAGGTAACTAAGGATGGTTGTGTTTGGAAATCCCTAAAAAAGCCTATTTCCAGCACTGGCTGATTCAATGATGATGATGATGATGATGATGATAATGGTGATGGTGATGATGATGATGACGATGATGATGATGATATCGATGATGACTACATTATAGGGAGTGGTAAACCATAGATTTTTATAATAGAGATATTTTATAATTATATCCTTGTCTTATATTGTTATGCATATTGTATCGTAATACTTGAGAAAACAAGCAAATAGCTTACCTTTTTAAGTGTAAAAACCATGATTTATAACAGAGTAATACTTCGCAGATCATTAGACAAAACACGTCTTGCGATTCGCCCATCACCCTTAGATCTGAGGCGTAGGTACCTTCCTTCTATGTACTGTCCTTTAAATAAGAACTTTCCCGTGTTTTGATCTGCGGCAGCAGAAATAAGCATACCGTGTAGGTTTTCTTCGACGAAATGGCTTTAGTAGGTACAAGTATATCTACAGAACTATTCAGATTAATAAACGATCTTTATCAAAATTTAGATATTGAAATAAAACTCTCCATTCTCGATTTACATTACAGTGATAGAATAGAGGCTGGTAATCTTACTCTCGCTGCGGGAGAGGCTATCATCCTGAGAGCAAACCCAGTGCCGTGACGTCACAGTCAGTCCGCTTTGTATCAACCGATAGACACCCGTCGACCAGATGATAATATCATTTATCCACCTGAAGAGGACTCTAGTTGTTCTACTGAGCGATTGTCATCTCAGATTTACATTTTATTAGTTTGAGTTTTTTCTCTTAGTGAAGAGCGGAGTGCAGAGTCTTAACCATTCTTAGGATAATTGTGTAAATATAATATTTATTATTTATTTATATAAGGATTAACTTTATTAACTGTACATATTGTTAAATTATTTAATTTTTGTTAGTTATTAAACTTTTGAGGTTTTTGAAATAAAGATAAATGTTTTGTTTTTTTTATTTGTGTTATTATTTTGTTATGCAATATAAAGTGTCGTTTTAACATACTTACTCGTCATAATGAAAACCAGTTTGCACACATGAATCAAAATGCTAGGATTTTTTGTTTTTGATAGCTAGTTGAATTAACTATAGTTAAATTCATATTTTTTTTTCCACGAACCGTGTCATCGAATCTCTGAAAATATGGAACACATATATTACCTACTCTATGGAACACATTATATATAATAGTGTTCGGGTTGTTAAGGCTTTATATGCCAAAATAAGTAGCAAAATAAAGATGCCTAGGAGGCTTGCCCTCATTACAGAGCCGCACCTATAAGGGCCCTAAGCCTGCCGGGTTCAGGGATTTACAGGTCACGCCTCTGCCCGGGTTATCTAGAAAAAATATCTTCTAAGAAAATATTCACATTCCCTGGGGATTATATAAGGTGTAACACTGAATATGTGCTATTTGGTTTCCCTACAATCAATGCCGAGTACCGTCTAAAATGTAAAAGTTAATAAGTTTTTATACCACGTTTCATATAGGATGCCTTTTACCCGGTGTTTTTATTATAATACCCCTCTTTATTATAATATGCGTTAATATATCTGTGTTCGAGTGTTCCAACACAATTTATAATTTTTTTTATAAAATATGAAGGACATTGCCAAAAATTGTATGGAAATGTACAACAGGCTGCCCAGTAATGATATATATGTCATTAAATATTGCAGATTTTCTATTTACAGAAAAACAAAGTTGTATCTAGCTATGCAGTCGCAGGAAAAAGTTATGAAGGTTGAAAAAGTTGACTTTTCATACTACGACGACGGTCACGTGATTCAAAACACAAAAAATCGATTGAAAATATTTTTTTTTTTGATATATTTCCAAGTGATTGCTATGAAACATGGGTAGTTGTTTAAAATTCATTGTGTATTTAAATATAACAGTTAAATATGAGCATAAGTTTGGACAGCCTGGGGCAAATTTTGGCAATGTCCTTTAAACAGTAAATAATAGGCCAATTTTCTTGTTATAATTAGGGATTTTATCTTGCTTTTTTATGTTACATTTTAGGTGTGATTTATTTTTTACATTCGACAAGTTAGAAATTTATAAAAATGCGCTACCTACGCCTAGGTATATTTTGAAAAATTTTACCAATCTAAAAACGCCTAAATAACAAAAAAATGCGACATTAATTCAATACTTTCATATTCCACTTTCCCCTTCACCCCAAAGAAATCTATAAGTTAAGAGTGAGTTTGACAAATCCAAAGGTAGACGAACTAACGTCATCATCTGTTTAACTAAAGTTATTAGATTTGACTGTAAATTGCGTTTAAGTTAATTTATTTAACTTCTAAAAAGAACATCAAAATGTAGCTTAAAAGGAAATTTTTAATTAAAATATCTTTCTTCCATCAAGATTAAACAGAACTATCTTATAACTGAAACTGAAAATTGAATTTTCTGCTTTAGCAAATTGCAAGCAATGCAATAAACATTTGAAGAAGAGCGCGGTCGCTTTGAGAGCCGTCTACCTGCGCGGTTCAACACAAAATGTTTCTGTTACAGCTCAAAATGGCGGCTCAAAGTAAAACTTTGCTTTGCACAGAGCATATTTTGTAAAGTTAGCGGATTGGTCCACATCAAACGCAGCGTGCCGCGGCTTAGTAACCGTACAGTTTACAAATACTTTACCAGATATTAATATAATATTATAGTTGATGTTTCCGTCTTATAAAAATTTATAAACCAATGCTCAAACTACACCATACCTAGGATCTCCTTCTTGGATTAGCTGATATTTCAATAGCTCACCAGTTTGGAGTCCGAATTTAAATTTAAAAAATCATAAAAATGATCCTTAAGGAAAAGCAGTTATAAGGACATGGCTAATAAAGATCTTGTAACTTTTTTTTAACCTGGCTACTATACTTGAAATTTTTTTATTAAGCTATTGTATAGCTTTTATCGCGGGCCTTGAGCGTGGAGACCGAATACAGAAATTCCGTAACAAAAAAACCTAACACCCCCTGAGTATCAAAAACATAATATCAAAAGCACAATTTCGGCAACGACGTCATCGGGGAACGTGGCTTAGCGGTAAGGCGCTAAGTGCCCGGATTGCCAGAGAGACACGGGTTCGAATTCCGTCGGTTCCGAAATTTTTTTTTTTCAAGCGTGATATTTATTAATGACAAAAAGTAATTTTTTTTTAAATTAATGACTTTTTGCAATATCACGCTTAAAAAAAATCGAACCCGCGTCTCTCTGGCAATCCGGGCACTTAGAGCGACTTACCGCTAGGCCACGGTCCCGATGACGTCGGTAGGTAAACATAAGTTGATAAAAAATGCTATGCAATAACTTTACCGCGGCAGTCTCCGAGTGCCACACGTCTTTTTTATAGTCTAATATAAAATAATGTATAAATGACGATGCCAATAGCCTATTGAAGGACGTCAAATCACTACAGTAAAATAAAAATCAATGTATGTACTTCAAGTAAAAAGATCATTAATGTTATTGTAATTTAAATCTGTTAGCTTGTCTACTATAATTAAAATAATTGTCAACTAATTTAAATATGTCGCTACTAATGGATGGAAAGGCGGAATATATTGTTTCTGAACTGTACGTTCGCTGAACCGGGAGACGTGAACATATTTGAGAAGTTCCCTCAAACGCTACGTGTATAGTTGTGGCTTCGCTCAGACATTCTGCGCGATAGTGCTGCAGAGAACTGCCGCCTTCATATATCACTATACAATATACATATCACTAAAGATGCATAGAATTCTGAAAGTTTCATGTGACAGAGCTCAAATAAATTAACAGTCCATCACCCACCACTACCACCACCCACCACTACCACCACCTCTACGTTTAATGTTTTCAGAACAGTTAGACATGCATTAGGATATTTGAAATTTGGCTTACAAATTGATAAATTTATTTTTCTATTTAAGAATATTGAGACGATGCGGGGAAGGGAAAATTTGTAATAATAATGTAAAAGTATTCTAAGAAAACATATAAATAAAAAGCTTTGTATATATAATCAATGGTAAAAAGATAGTACCTACAAATTAAAAAAAAACCAAGCCACCACTGGGTCTTAATTTTTAATGTAAATTATAGAAAAAATATCCTTTCCATTTTAACCATTTCAAATAGCTACCTACTTGTTCAATACTGAACTTAAACCATAGACCATCAAAAATAACTAATATTGGTCTAGCCGTTTTGAAGTAATACATAAGTATAATAATACAAGTTTTAAAAATAATTTGTAGACAAATATACGGGATACTCGCCGGTGCATCTGTCTGCAGCATCCTAACGACCGGCCGAGCTTCCTGATGAGCTTTTGAGAGCATTTTAAATCCAGATCAGGTCTGTTATATTGCACAAACCTACGAAAAGAAGTTCCTAGAAGCTAAAAATGCCTAGTATATAAATGCATGTACCTAACTCCCGGCAACAAAAATAGGTATAACAAAAGTTCCACGATCTCTTTCATAAGAAACGAAGTCAAATGGTTTGGCAATATAAGGATGTAATATGGTTCTAGACAGCGTTTTAGCAGAGATCCGCGCTATGGGAACATAGCCATAGATGTGGCAGCTAGAGAGATGGGCCGGGCTCATTTCCCATTCAATTCCAAACTGATCAATAGTCTAAATGCAGCGCGCGGCATTTCGTCTGTGATATTAAACTCTGGCTCACTTTTTTATGGGAGATGACGCTTGACTACGCCTGATGGAAAGCTGTGATGAGCTTCTAAGTTGGAACGCGCGTTACCTAGAAGATGTCTATTCTCTTTTGCCTTGAATATTTACATCTATAGCAATTGTAAGAAACTAATGTAAGACCACCACAAACCCAATGGATGGGTGAAGGGTGCATTTGTTACCATGAAAAAGCGTACCTATTTGGTCTTAATATTACATAAGTTCTGAAAAAAATACAGATTTCGAAGCGCATTCCAGGCAGTATCCGTGTGAATAAAGCCAAAAAAGACGCAAATCTAAATTGTACCACTACCCATAAATATGTCAAAAAAACCACCAATGCCTTACTTGCTTTTAAGGTAAGGTTAATAATCCACCCCTTGAATAAGCCCAACTCATGGCTCTAGAGCACGTCCCAGATCAGTTCCTGGATCCCAAGACAGTAATCCTTACACCGACAGTACATTATAAACCAACACTGGAACAACGTCTACCACGTTGTTCTCAATCTATTCAAAAGTACTTTTTTAAAAAGGCTACTCGAAATAAAATAAACTGAATTTGAATATATTATATTCAAATTTATTGCGAGTACTAGTAAAGTACAATATTGTCAATCTACGCAAACCAACCAGCATTTAAACAACGTAGCGGATCTAGGCCTTTCTTCTTATAAACAGGTACTTAACCCTAATGGAGTTCCTGACTACATATCAGGAAACTATATAAAAACCGATGAATGCTATAACAATGATCAAAATTACATATACATTCTGATAGAGAGAACTATTACTAAAATATATCCCGTACAGTGATGCAACCGAACAGAAATGGTTTTAACATTTGCTCCGCGGTCCAACAATTGTTTCCTGCATACAAAAACGGTAGCAATTAAATCGTTATCAAACGCAGCTCAGCCGATTGTGAAAACACCGCCGTGCATATCAACCACTACAATGAAAATATAAACTTCTACATTCTGTACACTTTTTGTGTGAACGAGGTTTTTGTATTTTGTATTGTCTTTTATTATATAATCGGCGGGTTATGGGGATATAGGTTACTGGCAGAGTTACGAGAATTGCTGGGGTTATAGTTATGTAAAGATGCTTTTACAGCTGTGTTACTAAGTAGAATAGTAGAGTAGAACAGTTATGTGAAACTGAAAGACCTTGTTGAATTACTCGTACAATAGTGTAGAGTAAATGAACCGCGAAACGTAATCATACAGTAATATAATTTCTGCCGAATATCTTAAAAAAGAATTGTGTTAGAGATCTGACCCTTGCCCGCGAATTTTCAGAAAACGCCGAAATTTTTTTAGGCACTCGAATGTCGGATTATCTTTTTGTTTTCAAAAAGAAATAGATTCCGTCTTGTCATTGGGTCCTGCCTTTTGAATTGGCAATTGGAAATACATTTATATAAACAGAAGCTAAACGTTACCAAGACTTGAAAAAAGGATTTTTAATTCGTATTTATCTCGTTACTACAGCAAACGCTGATTATTGTGCTCCCACCCTAAACATAATCAAATTAGCAAGTCGTCAAATCATAGATCACAACATACGTTTATCCGTACATAATGGCCACTTGCCCGGCGATTTGACGGCAATTTGCTCCGGCTCGGAATTGCCGGTGACGACGCTTCCGCCCACAACCGTAGAGATGGCCAGCAATGACAGCCGGGAGATATTGCATGATATATATCTCCGTTAATATACGTACCAGCAGTCCAGCAATATCATAAAATGTTACTGTTATGTTATATCATGTTATTATGCTACGCTTATGCATGAGATATATATTTTTTTTTAAATAAATAAAGCATGTAATAAGGTATTATAAGTCAAATTTTGAACATATAATAAATTAGAAGCTAAGAAGTACGAATAATGCTTAATCACTATCACCTATCCATTGTCCTTAAAAAACTTATTTTTTAAGGACAATGGATAGGTGATTAATATTGGTAATTTGTGTGAAACACAAAAATAATCCTTTACGTAAATTTTACTCAAAAAACGGAACATCTGTGGTAGAGTTTAACTCTACAATGTTAAATTGCGATTTATTGCGGAACAGAAAACATAATTTCATTTGGAAGGCTTTATGATCTGATACTATTGTATTGTTATTGAATATGTCATTGTCCCCTCACTAGTCCAAGGTCGTAACATAGCTCCACCGCATCTGGCAATAAGTGTCAGCATGCTGCTTGTCGCGGTCGTGTGTCTGGTGCTGACCAGCTCGTTAGCCGAGCAGCTGCCGTGGTGGCGCAGCGCAGTCTACTACAGGATACTCGTCGACTCCTTCAAGGACTCCGATGGAGATGGGCTCGGAGATTTGCAAGGTATCTCGATACTCGAATATGTCACGCTCCCACACTAGTCCTAGGTAGTGACACAGCTGCACCACATCCGGCAATACGTGCTAGTATGCTGCTGATCGCAGTCGTGTGTTTGCTGCAAAGCTTGTTGGCTGAGCAGTTGCCGTGGTGGCGCAGCGCGGTCTACTACAGGATACTCGTCGACTCCTTCAAGGACTCCGATGGAGATGGGCTCGGAGATTTGTAAGGTATCTCGATACTCGAATATGTCACGCTCCCCCACTAGTCCTAGGTAGTGACACAGCTGCACCACATCCGGCAATACGTGCTAGCATGCTGCTGATCGCAGTCGTGTGTTTGCTGCAAAGCTTGTTGGCTGAGCAGTTGCCGTGGTGGCGCAGCGCGGTCTACTACAGGATACTCGTCGACTCCTTCAAGGACTCCGATGGAGATGGGCTCGGAGATTTGCAAGTTATCTCGATACTCGAATATGTCACGCTCCCACACTAGTCCTAGGTAGTGACACAGCTGCACCACATCCGGCAATACGTGCTAGCATGCTGCTGATCGCAGTCGTGTGTTTGCTGCAAAGCTTGTTGGCTGAGCAGTTGCCGTGGTGGCGCAGCGCGGTCTACTACAGGATACTCGTCGACTCCTTCAAGGACTCCGATGGAGATGGGCTCGGAGATTTGCAAGGTATCTCGATACTCGAATATGTCACGCTCCCACACTAGTCCTAGGTAGTGACACAGCTGCACCACATCCGGCAATACGTGCTAGCATGCTGCTGATCGCAGTCGTGTGTTTGCTGCAAAGCTAGTTGGCTGAGCAGTTGCCGTGGTGGCACAGCGCGGTCTACTACAGGATACTCGTCGACTCCTTCAAGGACTCCGATGGAGATGGGCTCTTAACCTCCTCCTCCTCTAAAACCTCCCTTCCAAGCTGGTGGTACGAATAATCTTAAATATGACGTTTCAAAGTTCGTATAAGCTAAATCCACTTGTAATAAATTAATTGAAATTTTAATTTGATGGTAATTTTATTTTACACCAAAATCTATATGTTGTAATATAGTTTTGACTACAACTTAGTAGATTTTGGTTACTTAAAAATAAAAAAGAGAAATTTTATTTTATTTCTTAATAACATTGATGTCAAAGATGATAATGCAGCAGTGGCTTTATACGAATCGTTCATTATACCACAAACAAAAAACACCAATATCCAGGGCACATTGTCATGCGGAGCCCGAACCACTTGTTAAAGTGACGCGAATAAAAACAACCCCTTCAATCGGGGGTAAACTAGGGGTAAATTTGAAAAGCGCGGCGTGGCGCCCCCTGCCGGATTACAGGTTGATGTTGATTTATTGTCCCGCCGTGTTTTGAGTGCGGGCCCATTCAATCGCACTACAAATTACAAAAATATTGATTTTGTGCGTACAATGAGCTTAGCATCTCTTCCCTTTTTTAACATTTTAATAATGTTTTCCAAATTTTGACCTCCTTTCCTATATATTTACAAGCAAGGCAACTTAATAGACATTATAGTGTATGATACTTCATAGCACTTAACAAAGTGTGCGGACAAAGATGCTAACTTGAATTTATAAATAATTTATTGAAGGTGTTGTTGATTTTTGTTAGCACGACATTACGTTAAATTTTTAAGCCTTTCCATATTGGTACGAGTGTCCAAACTGCTCTGGTGGGGTCCTCCCGAATTTGGCTGGGCAGGGAGAATAACTTGAACAGAGGAGGTGAGTGTTGACGGCCGTCACTTAGTGTACCCTTAAACCTACACCCGTGTCACAAGTCTCAGGCTCTGTTCGGAGTTTTTCTCTGGGCCATGCGATGGACCTGGCACCCGCACGGTGAATCCATGGAATGCTATAAATAAATAAATATTATAGGACAATTACACATATCGTTATATAGCCCCAAAGTAAGCTTAGGTAGCCTGTGTTATGGGTACGCTATGCTAAGATATTCGTCTCATATTCGTCTCTGGTTTTTTCAACACTACTTAATTAATTATTAACTCTTAAATAATGATTATCTTAGGTACTGTTATGACTTTTGGGTTTCATTAATATTCCCGTTTTAATTTAATCACACAAATTAATGTTTCTGTGTAATGAACTAGTAATAACTGAACTAATAATACAAATACGAAGAATCATGATTCACCTTGGAAATTAACCATGACTAATGCAAAACTTATCATTGACATAATTTCACGCAACCCCACCGGTACAATTGATGGTTTATTTTTGCTAAAACATAAATAATAATTCATGATATTTTTCCATACTTAAAATGTCCAATATTTCCAAAGTATATAATTATTATAGTCGTAATAAATACTTATATTAATAAAATAATAAATTAATTCTTTACACATGCCTCTTGGTGTACATAAACTAATTTTCGAAATTAGCAAACATTTTGTTAACTTTTGAGCTACTAGATTATTCCTTGGAATGCTGTAAGTTTTAAATAATGTGATTTATCCTCCTTATGATGTAGGTACAATTAAACAGCTGAGCTACGTGCGCGCGCTGGGTGCCGATGCTGTGATTCTGTCACCAATACTCACCAGGAGTACGGACTGCAGCGCTCCCGGTACCCTGGACTTCACAGATATCGACGCAAGATATGGAGACGCAGAAAAGTTTAATCTATTGGTGGAGAAGATTAAGAAGCTGGGTAAGAATCGTTATAGATGGTAGACACTAACAATACTTTGACGTTTTAAAAAAGATTGTATTAAAACATTACTTGAAAGAAAAAAAATGTGAATTTGAGATTATACGTTTAATAATGATAAAGTACAACGCAAAAATACCATACATTTAAACTAAGATAACCATTGGTGACATAGATTTCCATGATTTGAAGTACGATACGATATAGACAATAAGTATTACTTTTTTGACCGATGAAAAAAAACGGAGGAGGTTCTCAATTCGACGCGTATATATTTTTTTATGTATGACCACGCATAACTTATTACAGAGTTGTCCGATTTTGATATTTTTTTTATTAGAAAGGGCACACTTCCAAGATAGTCCCATTGTCATCATGTTAGGATCTGATGATGATATCCTGGGGAAATTGAAGGAACTCTTCAAATTTTATAGGCACACTTGCAGCGATTTAGGTTTTTGTTTAAGTATCTTTTTGGCTACAAGTGTAATATGTAAATGTATAATATACTATGACAGTATAGTACGAGTACGTTACGTAGCGAAAAATCACTAAAAAGTAAGAAATAAAAATTTTAACAAAAAACAGAAGCATATCTAGGAGTCGGTGCCAGGCAAGGTTTCTACTTTAAGGACATTATAACCCACAAACTGCTTTACTACGTTAAATAAATATTCCTTAAACTTACTGGCACCGACTTTATAGATATACTTAAGTAAATTAAAGCAACTACAACACACATTTATTTTTTACTTTTTAGTGAGTTTTGAGTCGGTTCTATTTTTTGTCAAAAATGTTTATTAAGCCTAGTTAGGCGTGCAAGTCTATAACTTAGTTTAGTTATAGCCTTAAGTTAAAATTAGGAGTTAATACAAATAATGAGATTGAAACTTACTACCAATTACAATGCGGGCCGTCCTTAAAATGGTTAAAATATCTTAGGTATAGCCCATATTTGGCTGCTGTCATAATTATGGATTGTTACGGCTTTCTAACAGTTTAATACCAATTGATTAAACTTTTGATTTTTCAGAACTCAAACTACTCATAACCCTACCACTACAAACTATCAGCTCAAGTTCTGAACTGTTCAACTTAAGTGCTGAACGTAAACCTGGTTACGAAGATAAACTTGTATGGAAAAATGGGAAAGATGACGAATTTCCGGAAGTAAGTAATCAACAGTAAACTTACGCCTTAGAGCAAGTTCAAAATGGAAGCACCTACAATAAATTTTAACTTATTTTTAGATAAATATATAACTTTTAACATATTTTAACATCAGTCTGTGATATGATATGGTTTAATAAACCTAGATTTATATATGGATGGCGAAGATGCTTAGTGACGAACTAGATCGGCTTTTATCTTCACATGGGAAAATGTGAACACCTCTTCACAGCTAGATCTATCTTTCAAACCGGTAGTAAAGATTATTTTGAATTAAGCTTGCTTGAAAAAAATTCAATTTAAATTCAAATGTATCTACCATTTACTTATAATTGTAACTTTAATTAATATTTTTAAAGGTCAAAGGAGTAGACCAGTGGACATGGCACGAAAAAAGAGCTGCATATTACGGAACTAGCAACAACGAGGCTCTTTTAAACCTCTGCTCGGACGCTGTGGTGTCGATGTTCTCAGACATTCAGTGCACATGGCTGAAGCGAGGAGTGACAGGCCTCGTCTTGAGCCCCGACTACAATGTGGACTACAACTGTAGCCTGCAGATGGTGAAAAAGTTGGTTACTGCCGGTATGGGGTGTGCGCGCAATGAAAATATGGATCCACCGTAAGTTGCAACTGTTTAGAACTATTAGCGATGAATCATTATTATCAGGGCCTATAGGGCTAGGCTTCTATTCTTATAGATAGAGGATGTAGAGCTTAAGCCCACCACGCTGCTCCAATGTGAATTAGCAGGCGAAATTTATTGAATATACTGGAATAATCTAATATTCTTAAATAAAATATCCTGAATTGTTCTTTATTTAATACTTTTCAAAGTGTAAAGTATATTTCGAAATCGGTATATAGTTAATAGTTGATACACTTGATTTATAATTTTAGTAATCACTGTTGATAAGTCAAGTCTATTTTAAGAAGTTTCTACAGAACTTCTTAAAATAAACACATTTGAATTTTGTATTTAAAAGTGTACAAAACCTATAAACAACAAGCACCATTCAACGCAACAATCTTCCCTTACAGGATAATACTAGTTGAGACCTCGCTCGAACCGGAAATCGGTGCTAAATACTACGGGGAAGGTAGTTCGGCAGCCAACAGCGTGATAAGTTACGGCCTGACTGCGCCGCAGAGGCGATCGGCTGCTACGTTGGCGCTAGACTTGCACGCCGCCATGTTGTTCGCGCCGCAAGATACGCTCCCCACTTGGCTCGTAAGTTCGCCTTCGATACGAGCACTACGCTGTCCTCTTATCTTATGTTGAGTGTCGATATCCAAATAAGTTTGGCTGAGTTCATTTGCTTATTCTGTGTTGCTTTGGCAATCTTTAGTTGCTTTAGTTTTGAACAACATTGCTTTTTAACCGACGAAAAAAAACGGAGGAGGTTCTCAATTCGACACGTATATATTTTTTTTATGTATGACCACGCATAACTTTTTACAGAGTTGTCTGATTTTGATAATTCTTTTTTTATTAGAAAGGGCATACATCCAAGGTAGTCCCATTGTCCGCTTGTTAGGATCTGCTGATGATATCCTGGAGAAATTGAAGGAACTCTTCAAATTTTGGAGGCACGCTTACAGCAATTTCGGTTTTTGTCTCGGTATCGGTAGCTTTTTCGCTACTAGTGCCGTATAATATGCTATGATAGTATATCACGAGGACGTTACGTGGCGATAAACCACTAAAAAGCAAGAAATAAAAATTTTTACCAAAAAATAGAACCGATTCAAAACGCACTAAAAATTAAAAAATAACCGTGTCATTTAGTTGCTTTAATTTACTTAAGCATATCTAGGAGTCGGTGCCAGCCAAGGTTTCTACTTTAAGGGCGTTACCTAGAACCCACAAACTGCTTTACTATGTAAAATAAATGTTCCTTAAACTTGGCTGGCACCGAATTCATAGATATGTTTAAGAAAATTAAAGCAACTAAATGACACAGTTATTTTTTACTTTTTAGTGCGTTTTGAGTCGGTTCTATTTTTTGTTAAAAATTTTTTCAGTATTGAAATTATTTTTATCAAATCTTCACGATTTTGAGTTATTGTTATCCAAGCTAATTAACTTTTTGGGTGTGTTTTGAGAATTCATATACATGATGTTCATTTACTCAAAAAATAACCTTGTCTATCTAATACAGGCTGACCAAAATAATTTCACTCATTTCGTTTTAAGTTTAAAATCTAACAGGTACTCGACTATTTTTTTAATTACAAAAACACACCCTGTATAATTCAAACCCTTTAATCATCATCATCATTATTATAATTATCAGCCTATTAACAGCCTACTACAAGACCCGATGTCCCTCCTTATAAATAAAGGGAAAAAATCAAATCCAAAATGAAGATTTTTAATTCCGAAACAGAAAATACATTTATAGCAATAGTGAAGTATAGGAAAACAAACGACACAGTAGCACCAGGCGCCAAGTTTGGGGCTCAAGCTGCAAGCTCCTACGTTGTACCCACAAGCTACGACACTTGGCTCGGGAGTCCACCCTAAATACCGAACATGCTGCTGTCAAAATAAATCTGCGCTAAGCCGAGCGGTGTCTTGCTTTCAGATATTAGTTTTGATATACGGCTCTATTTCGCTCGCGGTTTTGTAGTGTCGTATGTGCTTACTAAACTATACAAATTGTTCCGTTTTGCGTGCTCGATGTGCATTATGTTGAAAAAGCTTGGTAACATTTTGTCAAACATATCGGCTTGTTTGAAACAGACTTAAATTTATGATTACATAGCTAATAGTAGTAAACGCTTCATACTTGTTTTAAATTTTTGAACAAGAAGAAAATTTTTATTATATATTTTTTTTATATAACCATTTGCAGTTTCATAAAACACATTCGTTTTTATGATTTAACTTTGAAGTTATTAGAATATTTTTCCTAGTAAGTTAACGTTTTACATTTATCAAAAAATAATTATGTATGCCCAAATATCTATAATACCTTTAAATCGCAATAAAAATCTACATATACATATAACCAACTTTGTACGTATTCGTAGAGTGCACCTTCCGTAGTATCTGGCGCCCTATGTTAGCAAAGCGCATTAAAATGCCAAAGAAGAATATTTCTCATTTTCATAAGTTTTTACTCGTCAACAAAACAACAAATTCAAGAAAACAATATTACTTTTCCTTACAAATTACAATGTTTATTACAGACTAGTATATCAAACGAAAGTCGTATAGCAACACGTTACGGCAACGAAATGGTGGACTCAGTACTACTACTGGCGCTAATACTACCTGGAGCGGTTATAATTCAACAAGGAGACGAATTAGGCGCAGCAGATACTATCTTAGAGTGGGCAGAAACCACTGAATGCTGGCCAACACAAGCCGCCGCATCAGCCGCACCATTTCCTTGGGACGACAGTGCAACTGCTGGGTTTACATCCGGCAAGCCTTGGTTACCTTTGGCCACAAATTACAGATACGCCAACGCTAAGACAGAGTATGCTAATGATTTAAGCCATGTCGGGGTCATGAGAACAGCGGCTGCTATGAGGAAGTCGCCAGCTATGGGGCCACATGTTGAGGTAACTGAAGGAAAAGTTTAGTGTAGTGACAGAAGTAAGATATACTACTTGGTACATTATTTGATATTTTAAAATGACCGCAACTCGGTTGTAAATATCGAACTATTTATGGGCAGTTTTAAATTAATGATTGTAGGTATACGAGTACATGTTAATATTAATTTAAAGTATTTTGCACGTACTCGTAGCTACATTTAAAATTAAGGCAGGCTGTTGCATGCCGGTGTATAAATAAATTCAATCGTGTATTTTATACACTGTAACAGGCATCTGTAAATAAAATTGAAAACATATATTTTATTAAATTACAAATTAAAAGTACCTGTTTCGTACAGTATACAAAACTGGTATAAAAACTGGGTACCTTTTATCTGTTGCCTTTTTTATCTGCATGATGTATGTGTCTATGTGGATGATTTATTCACATGTGACTAAAAGCACCAAAGTTTGATAATACCATATTTCGTAATGATCAAACGTTAATGCGTTGTGGCATAATCTGTCCGCAAATTAATTTGTATTCCAAACTAATATCCATCACTCGGTTATACATTAATGAGCATAATTTAGATGCAAATACTTTGCAGATAAATCGTTTTGGTGAAGCGCTCGCTGTACTGAGATGGGGAGGAGCAGGATCTCTTTTAGTTGTAACCAATTTGGGTTTAGGACAATCTGAAGTGCAACTTTCGAAAATCCCTGGACTACCACAGGAGATGACAATAGCTGCTGCATCTGGTGGATCTAGTCTTACACCTGGATCTCATGTAAATATGGATAAGCTTTTAAAATTGTCTTCTGGTGAAACAGCTCTTTTAGCTGGACCTCCAAGACACTGTGGCGGACCAGGGCCGGTGGACAAGATTACTAACAAACTATCCGAAGGGTGGCAAAAGATAAACAAGTATTTTAGCAACTTGTAAAAAATATCATTAAATACACTGAAGGTCAAATAAATTAATGTTTTTTTAACGGAAATCTGCTATCATTATCTGCTTCACGGATGCAAACTAGAATTAATTAAAGCCAAATGCAGTGTTTATCAATAAAATATTAACGTCCGTCACATTTAATATCATTCTGTTCCTGAAACTATCCGTTTTACATCTACATTATAATTGTGTTGGTAAACTTCTGGGTCAGTTTTATTAATAAGTACAACGGGATATTTTAATATGAGTTGAACTTGATTTCATAATTTGCGTAACAATCCTTAATTTAACATAACAATTTATTATTGAAAAGTTTTAATGTTTCCCAACTCAGTTTGACGTCTAAATATATAAAGCGAAACCCTTATCATATTTTAGATAAGTATCTTTTCGTGATTAATTAAAATAAACTATTAAACCACAAATTACCTACCACAGAGTATTTGTTCTATTCCAAATTAAACCCTTTATTAAACATTAAAATTAATTAGAGTAGTCAAATGATTTAAAATTAATTAGAGTAGTCAATAGTAATGATGATACTAAACTTCTGCAATTTGATATTAATAGATTGCTCTAATGGTGTTCTGAAAACAACTTAGAATTAAATATAAAAAAATGCGCACATATAAAATTTTCGCGAAAAATTAATATCATACCATCTACGTACTACATTAGTACGAGTAGTCTTAGAGAAGTGACGATGGTCAGGGACCTGGGCGTGCTTATTGATCATAAGCTAACTTTTGTGCCCCATATTGACAATGTCACAAATAGAGCATCAAAAATTTTAGGATTTGTGATACGAAATGGGAGGGAATTTTCGAAGAGTAGTACCAAAATACTTTTATATAAATCATTAGTCCTTAGCATTCTGGAATATTGCAGTACTGTTTAGCGCCCACATTACTCGACACACATGCTTAGGATTGAGCGAGTTCAAAAACGTTTTCTTGGACATCTTACGTTTTCAGTTGGTAAGGCTAAAATTTTAAAAAGTTATAACGACCGTCTCAGCTATTTTAACATTAATTCCTTGGAGACTCGTAGAAACAAGCTTGACCTTTCTTTTTTGTATAAAATTCTAAATTATAAAATTGACTGTCCGTCTATGTTAGGATGTTTTAAAATCAGAGTTACGTTAAGATGCCCAAGAAAGCCAAAAAATACTTTTCTGTGTTTCCCTCAATTTGAATAAGCTAAGTGCTACAGATATTTTTATAGGTTCGTTCTCGAAATTTATTAAATCTGTTAAGTTGGAATTAAAAGCACTTAATAGTAATTAGTTTAAATATTTTCTGTTAAAAATTATTGTAAATTAATCGCATACTGTGTTTACCTTTAATTAGTTTTACATTTTAACATGTTACTCGTATATTTTGTTTTATTTTCTATTCAATGTATTATCTGTAAAACTGTTGGTAGACCAAATAAAGAGAAAAAAAAAATTAATTAATGAAGATAAGTAAATTATTAGAACTATTACAGTAAATGTTACATTTTACACTGTTATACTCGACAAACCCAAAGAAATCAAAGTACATCTTAGGAAGTAAATGTTTAAGATTTGATTATTATTTATGGCAACATTAAGCAGCCATTAAGTTATAACAGAAATACTCCACACCGTGCGCCGGCAGACAACAAGCGGCGTAGTATAAATCGTAGTGTAAAATGGAGGCCGCGCCATCGACGTCGCTAGCGGACGTTAACCTACATTCCCATTGTGCATTTCATTCCCTTTTGTATTTTCTGTATGACCTATTTTCTCATGAGTCTTATGAACCCCCATATCATTTACATAGGTGCCTACTTAAGTGAAATTATGTTCTCTATAAGGTTCAGGAGTTATATTTTAATTCATGTCATGTACTTGTTCTATTTCTGGTGATGTAAAAATATTTTTTATAAAAGGTGTATTTTTATTAGGCCTGTCGTAAAAACCAGATTTATTATAATAATTCCAGAATGATTTATTTCGTATTAAGGATTCTGTGTTGTTACATGTTACAATTAAAACTGCTTTCTGATTTAGAAGTGCGTATCACCAGTTTATGAGTACTTTTACAGATTTAGACCTACCGATCATCAGTTCATACAAAACAAATTTCTTGTTATTGTCAAAGATGGTTAAAAGTATAATTACTTAATTTAATTATTAAGTAACTATTATATCTAATAGATACCTTACGTAATTAACTGAAATACGATGAAAATGAAAAATGAAAATGAAAAAATGAAAAAATATTTATTCATTAACTAGTTAAGTCTTAAAAACAAATAGCAAGGGCCCCTGTACTAGGTGGTACTAAAAGTTCAGTTCGATCATAGTCAAGGGCCAGCAAGTTTTCGGTTACCACACGTTTCAATTCATTACGAGTCAATGCATACATTTTCTTTTCATAAGAACAGAAAGAAGTAGTGAGTAATTTATGAATTAAATAATATTGTTAGCAAGAGTTATTTTAAAACAGTCGCTATGAGTTCCTTCCTGGTTCTTCTTGGTAGAATTTGCCTTGCAATCCTTTAGTAGAGACGCTACAAATATAAAAATAGACATTTCTAAAGTGCTTGTAAACTAAGCCAGTTGAAATAAACCCAATAGAATCGGCTGTAAAAACTTTTTAGACGTCGTTGATGTCTAAAAAATTTGGCGAAGTTTCCACTATGTTACAAATTATAAAAAATATATATTTAGCTGATATCGGGAAAAGGGGAGGATCTAAATTCAGCTGTTTGATTATTTTAAATTAGCAAGAAGTCGTAGTAGTAATATTAGAAGCGAGCGCCTATTTGCAGCTATTCTTCTATAGAATAAAGTAAGATTCGTTTATTTCAAGTAGACTTAACTTACAAGAAAATCTAGTTTGTCTATTTATAATTACTTTACCACCGATTGAAAAGAGCATTAAACTCAGCAAAGATTGCAACCTATGTCCTACTTTATATTGTTAGCTACAGACATGAAATGATTTGGAGGCAATCGGTTGTACTTTCTTTTGTACACAAATCAAAGTAACATTGGATTGTAAACAAATTACAAAATACAACTTGTGACAACTATTTAATACGAGCAACTGTTGATTTTCTTGCCGGCTCGTCTCGGCTGAATCTACTTTCCGAACCCCCGGTAGAGTCAATACGCAGTGAACTTTTCTAAAGTGCTTTCAAGTGCTTTTACAGTAGATTATTAATTGAAATATTAATTTGGAATAATACTGATATTTTGACTGATATTCATGGGTCTATAGCAAAATAGCTCTCGTAAAGTTTTCGTAGCTAGCCAAAATTGGCACGATTGGATTGACACACTTGAAAGAGCTAATGGCGTACCTAACTAACTACAAATCCTTAGTTATGTCTGTACGAGATTTATTATTCGAGTTTTTGGAATACACACATTTTTTGATGAATTTTCTGCTTATTTCTAGTGAACCGGCATCTCAGCGCCCTCTTGCGGCTAATCTTAGCTTGTAGAAACCGCGGGTTTAACGGCCCAACCATGGATAGCACTAATTTAGTGAAAATTTGTTATTTCCTTGTTAAGTTACATCGTGTATACGTAGATATATATTTTAATAGAAATAAGCGCCCTCTACCGCTAGCATGGAAAGGTAAAGTTCCCGGTTTCAACAATTTTCAAATTATAATTGTTTTATGACAATCTTTAAGGTCCTTTTTCTACGTACATATAATATTTTTGATATCCTAGAAGTATAAATTCACATTGATACATGTACAAGTAAGTAGATAATGTTCTTTGGAAGTCAAGTTTAGAACATTGAGTAGACAGTATTTCTGAATGGTCGGAGGGACCGCACTCGCAGTAAGTGTAAGTAAGTGAGAGTAGGGTACGTACAGAACTTGCTCTTCTCGGCATGTGCTCGCGAGGCGGCGAGCACGGCGGCGAGCGCGGCGAGCAAGGCGCGCGCCAACATGGCCGCGGCACGGGCTCGCGGGGGCCCGGCGCGGCGCGGACTGACGCTATCGACCACACGCCGGACCCGGACACCGTGGACATGCGCACTAAACACATCCTGCGAGGGTTGCTACTTACGAAAATTCACTATAGTCGAAATATTTATTCAACTTTCTATAAATTTATAATTTTTAAAAAAATGCGTTAACGTTCTGTACATTATTGTAATTATATACAGCTCGTCCTTTACCTGAATACTGCTATGTCATTATATCTGTCGCCAAGCGGTATTGGTGTGTCAATCTGTCGGATATCGTAGCGGATGAAAATAAAGCCTCGCCTTGACGATCATACTCGTAGACCTACTTGTGTCAGTCTGCTCTGCCAAGCTTTTTACCGCCAAGCAGTGTTGGTGATTCGGTTTTAAATTACAGGCACGTGAGACTATACCTCGCATTAAAGATCATACTCTTAAATATATCAAGCTATTGATAAGCTTGCTATACGGTAGACAGTGTGAGTCTTGAATTTGACTCTCTTTGTCTACAAGTTTGTATTAGACAGAGAGGGATGGAAACTTTCAAAAGAAATGTTGGTTCGTATAAAGTGCTGACTGCGTGAAATACAGTACTCTTTTTTGACGACCTCCGTGGTGCAGTGGTATGCGCGGTGGATTTATACGACGGAGGTCCCGGGTTCGATTCCCGGCGGGGCAGATTGAGATTTTTCTTAATTTGTCTTGGTCCGGCTGGTGGGAGGCTGTCGCTGTGGCTGTTACCACGCTACCAACAAAGACGTACCGCCAAGTGACTTAGCGTTCCGGTACGATGTCGCGTATAAACCGAAAGGGTTGTGGATTTTTATCTCACTCCTAACAAGTTAGCCCGCGCCCGTGATAGCAGTCAAGGGCCAACTTGTAATCGATAAAAAAAAACCTGACTAGAAACGCAGCAGTATAGATATTGGAATGGGTATCCAAAGCTACTCTGGTAGGATTCGATGATTTGGCTGGAACACGAGCAGAGATGGTGAGTGGTAATGCGTCACAAAGGAGTTCCCATGTCATAACACTGTTAACACGATGGACCCGGCAGTCGCAAAGTAAGCCAATGGAGTTCAACGATATTTGGCAACTCAAACTGAAGTAAACCAGAAGAGTAAACAAGTATGAAAATCGATTACAGTTAGTAGTAAAAATTATACCAAACTAAATTATCATGCAAAACTCTAACGATGGAATAAATGACTCAAGTCAAGTAAATTGACAATATGCCCAACTAGTATTAGAAGATTCCGGAGTATTTAATCGTGAACTATTCATGTTGATGACACATATTTTATTATTGAGGAAAGCATTTACAATTCAATTTCTAAAATACCCTTACAAAACTCCAGGAAAAATCGCTCAAAATATACAAAAAATGTAGAAAAAAACTTAAAACACACAAATCCGCCGTCCTAGATAAGAAAGGTCGGCCGCCTAAAGACGGTATCAGTCTCGAACCAACATCACCAGGCCGGACGACCGACACCGGCTGCTCAAGTTGACGACAATACGCTACCCTTACGTACGCCACGAGTGCCCGGCGCCCCGCCGCGCGCGCACCCCCCGCGCCACTCCAAACCACTCCTCGTTCCAAGAGACTCTCGAGCGGAACGAGGGCCCTCCACACATAAAGGTATCTTTTTGACAGTTCTGGAGTGCGGCGCAGGATTACTATGAAGTGGCTCGAGGTGAGGTAATGTGCTGTGAGTATTGTGTTCTTGGAATGCGCGGCTTATATCTTTTCTGCAATTACATTTTTAAGTTCGATGTAGGCTTTGGAGAAACGACGAGAAGCTAATGAATTGAGACTGCGGCTTTCGTTCAAGAGGACGGTAGTTCGATCTTGGGCATGCGCACGAAGAAAAGTCAGAAAGCTGCATTAAATCCGTCAACCGTCACGAACTATTGCCTAAACCTTTTTGTTTTGACAGAAGATTCAATGGTGGTAGTAGAGCGTTTTGTGACCAATTTTTTTGGTATCGCGGAGAAAATCTCTTCGGTGATACCTGCTTTCTAGAAGGAGAAGAACCCCCTTCCACCCCCACCCCTAAGGAACATTGCTATAATTCAATATTAAGGTTATGGTTAGGGTTTGATGGAAGACAAATCAGCACTTTGTACAAGACGTGATGCATACATGTTCTGCGAAGTGTTGCTCTGTTTATATACGACATTTTTCCAGTAAGATAGACGATGGCCTAGAGTGACGAATATCTTAGCATTCCATGGATTCACCGTGCAGGTGCCGGGTCCATCGCGTGGCTGAGAGAAAAACTCCAAACAGAGCCCGAGACTTGTGACACAGGTGTAGGTTTAAGGGTACCCTTAGTGACGCGCGTCAACACTTACCTCCTCTGTTCAAGTTGTTCTCCCTGCCCAGCCAAATTCGGAAAGACCCTACTAGAGCAGCTTTGGACACTCTTTCCAATATGGAGCTTACTGCACTTCTAGTAAGGCCAAGGTCTTTTAGCAGGTTGTAGAGAGACTTCGCTGGTATACCCCTCGCACCCACTTTAACCGCGTATAAACTAACCACATAGCCATTTTTAGTTAGTTCATTAGTAAGGTCATAATATTTATTCACTTTGAATACATGGTCTTTAGGGATGTTTGTTTTCCACGGCACTGTAAGCTCAACAAGAACTATACGTTTGATTTGTTTGGAAAAAAGAAATATGTCCGGTCTAGATATCGTAATAGCTAAGTCTTCCGGGATTTTATAGTGCTTTTCATACGTGTCCATTAATATAGTCAAATCAGGAGCAGAGCCCAGAATTGAATAAGGCTTGCTGGATGAATTTGTACTTGAGCCTGCTTTAACGAAGTTAGTTTGTCTTTTATTCGTCGTCAACCCTTTTTGAGCTCTAGCTACTGAAAAGCTTATAGCTTCACGTATGATTTTCAGTACTCTATTCCACGAGCACCTTGCATCCTACCATTAAGTGCCTTGCAGTGCCCACTGCCTCACCACAGGTATAGCAAGATTTTTCCGAGGCTTTTCCCCATCTTACTAAGTTACTCTGTTGTGGGAGAGTCAGTTGAAAGGAATTAAAGTATACAGTAGATATACTTGTCTAAATATACTTTTTTGTCTAGATACACTTGTTTAACTATGACTTTTATTTATGAAAAGACTCAAGCAGCAGGATTTTTTGGATGTTCCTATCAAGTGTGCCCTACGAAATAACTTATTTATGATATAGACAATGTAAATATAGGGTAAATATGTAAAGGTAAATATGAGGGAGATGCATATGGGAAAATGCTCAGAAAAATTATAATTAAAAAGAGAAGAAAGAGAAAAAGAAGAGCAAAAGATAAGAGAAAATACCTAAAGGCAGTCAGCACGATGAAATGCCAGGCGATGTCGTGCTGACTCAAGTCAAAAGAGGAAGGTTTCTGAACCCCCTCAGGGAAGGGAAGGGAACCCCCAAAAGGCAGTGGTTTTATATTACCATCAGCCAGGCCATCGACTTTTTATGTCAATTAGTAAGACATTTCCTCTATTAAACACATTTTGTAGACTCAACCAAAAACTGCAGAACAGTAAACAAACGACAGTTCATTAAAATATAGTTAATTATTTTACGTATCCTGCGATAAGTATCTTAAGAGATACCTACATAGGGCGCGTTGCCAACTGTGAAAATATTACAAGTAGGCACTTGGAGAGCTTCTGCTTTACAACTCATTAGCACTATCTACTATCTATGAATACTTTATGTCTGGTGAAACCTCTGCTGTATATTACGTTAAAGATATTTATTTCAATAGAAATTAATAGCATACTCTTTGCCAGGATATTTCAATATCTAAAGTACTACGCATTTCGAAATGGAAGTACAATGCTATCAAAAAAATAGTTACTTTAATTTATTTACAGTTAAATATGTACATTGAATTAAATATTTACAATTAAATAAATAAAAAAGTAAAAGCTTAAACACTACAATATCCTAAACTATATATAATATAAAATACAATAAAAATTACAATAAAAATTACAATAAAAATTAAAAAAACAGTAAAAAACTTAGGCGTCATAATATTCCTCCGAATCGGTGTCGAGCGGTAAAGTGCCCAGAAGGCTGGCAGCATTGCCACGTTGAATGGCAATGCTGATCCTCTGTCCTAAAAAGAGACCAGCCTTCTGGTCACGGGAGGCGTCGATTAAACGCTTTGAGATTTCTCTATAAAAAAAGCGAGTACTCGGACCCCACGGTCCCAGCGTTTCAACTCCAAACGGCTCAAATACATAATCACCGACGAGGTTACTGTACTTGCGCCGTTTGAGAGTCTCCGCTGATGCAGCAGCAGCGCCTGCACAGCCCATCGTGCTAGGAAGATGTGAAGGCGCAAGGGTGTCCACGCAAGTTGCGTCCCACACCAAAGGCCTTCCCATCTTCCATGGCATCAATGACATGCCGTCTGGTCTCTTGCCATCGTCGTGCGTCAAGCCGTTTGGTTCTAAAACAGCTGGCACGCCGAAGAAATTAAATAAGATAGAACTCGCTTTGGCCAATAAATATATTTTTAAAAACATATACAGAACAGATAATAACTAAGTATAAATTTCCTACGTTAGTTTAAGCTTTTTGTATGGCTTTCGACTAAAACGAATATCGGAATAATAAAAATGGAACCAACAATCTTATTATTTATGTTCATAAATTTTAGCTACATACAAAACTTTACAAATAACCCCTTCGGCTTCTTATTCTACAGGAATTAAATATTTTAAATTATATTTTATACTCGTATTTCACATAAAATACACTCGAAGAATACAAAATTAACTAGATTGCAACTAAACCAGTTTTAAGTACCGAATTCATGCAATTGATAAAAAAAAACAAAAATAACAACAGAAGCGACGCCCGGTTCCAATAATCGCTGACAAATCGATTAATTATGTGAATCAATCAAGATAGACCAAAAAAAATTAAGATAAAAAACATTAGGGTCCAGGATCAGCAGAGGTCTCGAATACCACTCAGCCCGGCAAAGGGTAGAGAGGCCGCCATTAGGTACCCCAGACCACCGCTGATGATAATGGGCTGCCGAAATTACGGCCGTATTCCGCCTATCTGCATTGTTCGGCCCGTTATCTGCTCGTATCTGATAATGGGCCACGCGATAACCGTGATTGTAATGCGAATGATTACGTATCTGTGACGTCAGTGGACAATTAAAAAGGGTCGCCTGTCATGTGCGACTGGCCCGAAGCCCGTAGCAAACTCACCGAGCCAATGTTCTGCTCGACTAAATAGAGCAAGACGTTTTCAATAGGATGTCATAGGCTTGACAAACAACATGCTAAGTGGACTATTGATCACATGAGTAAACGTACTCCATCTTACTGATATTTTCGACGATTTAGGAGTTAAAATAATATCTCTACTCGACTCGACAATATAGACTCGGTTTGGCCCAGAAGTAGGGAAAAGTTGAGATAGATACCTGCAAGGACGTAACGGAAAGTAATTAAGCTTTCCGGTATAATGCCAGATAGAAATAAGTCAACGATTATAAAAACTTCTTACTCAACCCGTAATTCCACTATCATGAGATCACAACATCAACTTGAATATAACAAGCTCTGTAGTATGTCCTTAAGTTATTTAAATAAAATTTACTTGGTAAAAAAGAATTAAAATAAAAATTATTTATTATATAAGGCACAGTTCTTCTAGCAAAGTTTCTACTCGTACATCTGCTATAGGTCTTACGCTGTGTCAAATGGTAGAGGATAATTGCTGATAGAGTCACGCAAGGACCTCCACTTGAATGTCTCAGCTACACAATCGCTGAATAGCCTATGCCGCATTTCACTCGCAGCATTTTCCTCCCGAATGTCATGGTTTTCCTCCTTATATCAAGTGGATCTTGATTTGCCATAAAAGAAACATTAATAGTACATCTTCACCACTTCATCATCATCACTTCAGCTGATAAACAACTACAGTTGGACTGATAAGCAAGCAACTGTCGAGTTTCTTGCCGGTTCTTCTTAGCTACTGCTGCTTTACGGTAGTAGAGTCACTATTAATTATCTCTCATGACGATTCAAAAGTATATATACTAAGCCTACTCGAAATAAACGAATTTTGATTTATTAGGCAGTAAGGACTTCCAAACCCAAGAATACTGAGCCGCCTGTAACCAGTGTTATTTAGTGTATGTATGAACGTTTGTCTGTGTAATCATTGTCTGTAATGAAACAAACGTAATTACCATCTCTTTACAAGTCGGTTGAGTAAATTATACGATATACGTAGAATATATCTGCATTAGAGGCTTGTTCCTCGAGATAAAGTAGCTCAGCTGCAGATGATTTGCATGTAGATGAGGCTGAGTGTATTGACGTACGCGGGGATGTACGGGACGTTACATGCGGATGGAAATAATACCTACACTTACATTCGGAATAACCTAATATTACATATATAATTTGTAATTAATTTTTAATTTTTCAGCCTATTACCGGCTGACTTGAGAGGCAAGCCAGAAGAGGAGATATGGAGCTTAAACTCGCCACACTGCTCCAATGCGGGTTCTCGGACTTAAGGTGATAATGTTATCACTATCAGGTGTTGATGATAATGACCGCGATCAATGGTTTAAAGCGCTCATCAAGACACGATGGTGTAATATCACCAACTTAAAAACTCCGTGTTTAGAGCTTTTACTGCAATATAGAAGAAAAAGTTTCAGATGGACAAAAGGCAAGTTGTTCGTATTTCGTGTTTTACTTTAACTTTAATGTTTACAAAATATTATGATAATGTTGTAACCAATTAATAAATAAATATAAATTGTGGAACCTCTTTAATTATAAAGATAAAGACCTCCGTGGCGCAGTGGTATGCGCAGTGGATTTATAAGACGGAGGTCCTGGGTTCGATTCCCGGCGGGGTAGATTGAATTTTTTCTTAATTTGTCTTGGGCTGGCTGGTGGGAGGCTTTCGCCGTGGCTAGTTACCACCCTACTGACAAAGACGTACCGCCAAGCGATTAAGCGTTCCGGTACGATGTCGTGTAGAAACCGAAAGGGATGTGGATTTCATCTTACTCCTAACAAATTAGCCCCCTTCCATCTTAGGTTGCATGATGATGCAAACTTAACATCAGGCGTGATAGCAGTCAAGGGCTAACTTGTAATGGATAAAAAAAAAGATAAAAAATAAAAATTGAACAGAATCTCATCATCAGCATGTTCATCGTGTCGGACAAAAGACTGTGTAAAAGTTTACTGCACAAAATGCAATTTGGTGCCTACAACTTTTTTTTACTTGTTCGTTATTACGAATCGAGTTTAATTCGTTTTTTTCCAAATAATTGGTTGATTATCTTATTTCCAAATTTTAACTTCCAATTATATTGTTCTATCTATTGTATCGGTTTTTAGTGACTTTGCCAAATAAATAATTTATTTATTGCATAATACATGTTCAAAACACGCATTGCAATTTTTCATTGCGCTGATACCGAAAAACTTTTTAAAAGAAAACGTCTGTTATATTCGTTGAAGTATTAAAACTATTTGCAATCTATTTCCACGAGTAAATTAAACTAAGCCTTTATCAATATAATTTTATTTATTTTATTCAGCACTTTTAGAAGGAATAGAGTCAAATCTAAAAAAATCCACACGAAGAAAGAAAAATGTCCTATTGGTCAGTACAAGAAGTCATTCTAGAGAGAATTGCTAAAGTACAGAGCTGGGAGTTGGGACATACTTCGAAGTCGTGCTACTCATTGTAGGATCCTGGTGTTCATATTCATCATCATATTTTTTTATATTTATTACAAGTTAGACCCTGACAGTAATCAAACCTGATGGTAAGTGATGATGCAATTTAAGATAGAAGCGTGCTTACTTATTAAGAGTATGATGAAATTCACACTCCTTTCGATATATACAGATCATACCGGAACCCTGATTGCTTGGCGGTACGTCCTTGTCGGTGGCCACGGCCCAAGACTCCCAGCTAGACTTGGACCAATTCAGAAAATCTTATTAGCCGGGAATCGAACCACAAAGTATAAGGATGTTTCATTTCTTTTCCGATGATCGAGTTAACAAAGCGGCGAGCAATTACAGTGTCTTATGAAATGTAGCAGCAGGGGAAAGGACATGTGGCGAGGAGGAATGTGTCGCGGTTAATATTAATTAGGCAAAACAGTGTTTGATACATATTATACATTTAACACTGACCGCATACAAAACAGCAGTTACGTAGCGACAATATGGCAAACATACTGTCGATTGCATTATAAGTAAACGGTTAGTCATATACAAGAAACTGGCTTTACTTACGGTGAAGCTACACATGTTTTTTTTGGATACTCTTATTTTCGTTTGAGGATTGTAATGCTATCTAAGTTTGAAGTACTAATAATGAACAAAATATACAAGTACTTCAAAGATGATCAAGTTAAGTGATCGCCACACATCACATCAGCCGATGTACGTCCACTGATGGACATTTGCCTTGTTGGGAACTTCCAAACACAACGCTCCTCAGTTGCCTGTGGCCAGCGACGTTTACTATCGTCAGTTTACAGGGTCGACCAAATATGCCCTTACCGGTGCGGGGTCACCATTCTAGCACCTCAGGCCCCCAACATCCGTCAGTTCTCCGAACCATGTGCCCCGCCCAGTGACACATCAATTCCGCGACTCGCTGTGCTATATCGGTTACTTTGATTCTTCTGTGGATCTCCTCATTGCCGATTCGTTCACGCAGTGATACTCTGAGTATTGCTCGCCCCATCGCCCGCTAAGTAACTCTGAGCCTTCTTAGTTAGTCTTAAATGATGTAAATGAATGAATGAATGAATGAATTACTCTTTATTGTACACCAAATAATAAAAAATCTTACAATTAGAAAATAACTTAAAAAAAAACAATGTACAATTGGCGGTAGCGTTAAGCTAATGAGCGATCTCTTCCAGACAACCAATATTGAAGAGGAAAAGTGCATTCATTGGAGAGGTTCGGGTGTACGTACAGTGAAGTATAGGAAGTTATTGTATCAAATGTGAATTCTAGATTCTTCTATATTATTGGAGAAAGAGGACTTGAACCCAGCTGTATATAATTAAAAATGTACATATTAACATATAAGTAGAGATGAACTCCATCACACAGGTGTAACCTGAGCCGGAGCCGGTAGCACAGATAGGTGTTAGTCGCTACACATCATTATATCACTGGCGGCATTTCGCGGTTTGTCGGCGGCTAACCGCTTTACCTACCACATAATAAGGAAGTATATCATGTCTGTATCCTTGGATAGTGCTTAGCTTATGGAACATCAGAAGACGAAGTTCTAGGTTTAAGTTCTGCGTCGGGCTAAATTCCTTTTGGGAGTTGAGAAATTTTTGGCTTTTGGATTTAGAAAATTGATGGCGTTACTTAGTATTTTGGACGCTAAAACGTCAGTCCCAATAATTAGCATTTGATAATAAGGGCTAAAGACTCATTGGAGCGACGTGGTGTCCCTAATACCTTATCCTACTAGTATAAGGATGTCCCTGTAGTGGGTCATTTAAATAAGTTATAAGGTAAATATTTTTTTTTCCTTAACACTTCAGACCATTACACTAAGCAAGTTGTAGAGGCAATTGTTAATACAGTAAAATATGTAATTTAGGAAGGAAAGTAAGTACAAAGTAATATTTTATATCACCATTCATCATTATAAGCCTATTAACGGCCCACTACAGGGCCAGGCCTCGCTCGTTATTTAGTATGTATGTTTCATTTAGTAACGATCACTATTAGATGTTGATAATAGTAAACGGGACCCACGGCTCTCCGAGGCACGGGGGTGTAAACACCACCAACTTCCAGACACCGGGCTTTGAATGTACTGAACATTTCATAGCTCAGAATTATTCCGTGACTCGACCCAGGAATCGAACCCAGGTCCTCGTGATCGAAGCCACGTAGGCTAACCACTAGACCATTTACATTTCTTTAATTTCAAAAGTTCACGAAACATAAGCTTACTTTAAATGAACGAAATTGTATTCGTACACTAGCACAATGTACGGAATACTGTGTTATATACATAAGTAAATAAGTTATGTAAATAAATATTAAATATCGTAAAACATGGCGAATAAAACTTAGATTTGAACTCAATAGCAAAGAATAAGTGCAAATAAAGTAGCAAACAGCAATATAACCGGCGAGTGGAAAAAGTAAAACGCACTAGAAGCCAATATATCGCGAACGCACTTCGCAGACTAAACATAGGTAGACGGCGGAATAAATTAATTAATGCAAGACATCATTACAATGGTGAACAGCATGTCGATTCTTAAAAAAAATAAATTGTACGAACATCTCGTCGATCAACCCACCTCCAGTTTGAATGTCAGTCCAATGTGGTAAAATGTCATTGGGAAATATCGATTTCTGTTACAACCGCTTTGTAAATCGGCTTAAAAATTGACATTTTTTTTAAGAATCAAAGTATTGATCCATATTGAGGATTAATAGGATTCAGTATCTGAAACTCCTTAATGTTCAACGAGTAATTTTATTATGCTTATTTTCACTTACAAATCTGTGAAGCAAGACACTGACAGGACTTAACATAAATTAGTTAAAACTTTCTATTAAAGATTCACTTGAGTCTTTGGAAGTGAATCCGATGTTGAAAAAAAATAAAGTAGAGTTTATCTGCACATAAATACTACTTTACAAGTAAAGATTTTACGTCATGTATAAACTAGGATATAAGCTTAATAAATCGTAGGTACTCCGTAAAAATTAGCGCGATAATCTTACTGGACCACAAATATAAATACGTAAAGAAAACAAAGGACGCCCACTACGCGAGGACGTCGACCCACGTAGTTTTCGTTCCCGTGGGTATTGTAGGATAAAATGTAGCCTATGTGTTATTCTGATGAAATTAAATGAAAAAATAAATGAAATGAAAATGTAATGTTTCACAGTGGTACATAACTGATAGGGCTGAGGCCTTCTAGTAAGTACTAGACCTGTGCCAGGAGGTCTGATATGTAAGCTATGTTATTGTGAAGTTTCATCAAAATCCATTCGGCAGTTTTTGCGTGAAAGAGTAACAAACATCCTTACATACAAACTATCCTTTATAATATTAGTAAGAATATTTTAATCAAATAAAAAAATTGGTATATTTATTTTTATATACATTAGTTATTTTATGTTATACTTTTATTACCGTTACTCCATCTATGTATTTCTGTTGGTCTGCGGCGGCCACATGAAGCGTAAAGTTAGCTAACAATAAATGCATTTGGGTTAAACAAAAGTGAAACAGCACCACAACGCATCGCCTCGCTCTCGACAGTGCACCCGCTAGGAGCAGGTGTAGTGCCCGTCATGTGAAAAGAGCGCTGATGGACAATATTACATACATAATACACATAGAGAGAAAATGCGACAGCTTCATTGGTCCAATTATTAGCATAGATGGCTTCAGGTCACGATTTCTGTTTGAAGCCTGCTTCGGTCTATGGACTAGTACTAAATTTTTCTTTCTTTTCAGAAATTTTCAGTAAGATTATAACCCCAGTGGAGAAATCGGTAGTTACATTTTCATGCCTCGGATAGTACGTTATGCCTTCGTCCCGGTCACTATTGGATAGTGATCGTTAAATCATCAATTACCATACATTAAACTGTACACTACGCCGCAGTGTACAGTTTAAATGTTGACAATGATTATATATTTTCCTTTTCCAACAAAAACATAAGATATGTAGACATAAAATAAACTAATAAACAAACTCATTAATTAATAAGTTAATGACAAAAATAAGTGTGTAATATAGTGATAACATTGTTTAACCAAGTCATTACTTACGAGCGGCCACTCTGCGGACACAAATAGCTTTTAAATTGGATTACAATGCAGCGCGTAGTCTGCACTGGGCGCGCGGCGGCAGGCGACCACTCTTTACTGCGTTACTGCTAATCTTTGGTTTCTTAAGTAATATTACGTACAAAAATTGGATTAAGATCTAAATCAATTAACATTTACATACTTGCATCTTCATATTACAGACGTTGACAAGATCGATCTTTAGAAATGAATATTTAGCTAAGTTGGCATTCAAAATGATTTATTGGCAGTTTATGTGGACACCTGTTTGTCGGTCGAAATACAAGTTTCTGAATGTGATGAGGCAGTTTAATGTGTTAAATGTTATCGTGCTAGCGCGTGCCGCTTTCGTGGAGTGAATCTATTAGTCGGCTATGTGTTGGTGAGCGGTGCACGCGCGTGCTGGAGCGCGACATGAGCGTGTGTGCGCAGGCCCCCGACGACGCAGTCGCGCCCGCGCCGCCGGCCGCCGTCGAGACTGACTCCCCAGGTTTCCCCGAGGAAACGCCCGAGGGTGTCAGACTCCGCAACTACCGGTTCATTAACGAACACATCCGCGAGTTTATCCCTTCCGACATTACCAGTGTTCACACATCAGTGCTCAAAGGAAAGTTAGTGTCGAAATTGGATGTGCTGGCGGTTTCACCGCCGCGCGCCAAGATACTCGAACTGTTGCGGCCCGAGGACCCGGGGAAGGACGCCCTGGAGGCGATTGTGAGGCCGACCCCCCGGCGGGGCCTCGTCCGGCCCTATGATGAGGACACGAGGAGATTCCTCCAGAGGGCCCTGATCACCAACGGTTTCAACTCGACCCCTGAACAAAATTCTAGACTGTCTCTCGATGATAGTGAGGAGGAATCTGAGCACAAACACAATTCCATAGTACGTAGTTCAAATTCTTCTAAAGAAGAAAGATCTTTGGCTGACGAGTTGAGAGAAGCGGAGGAGGACGAGCGATCGGGAGCTAATCTCCGTCGGGAACTGCTGAGGGAGTTTCGAAAGAGAGGTGGAGGGATTCGAGAAGCTATGGAGAGAGATAGGTTAGGGAAACTCGCTCTCTCGGTGGAAGATGACGAGGACTTTGAGGACTGTGGGCTGTCGTCTGCTGCCCGGAGACTGGACGCACTGCTGGAGGAGTCTCGCAGCCTGCACGAGGAGCTGGCCGGCATCCACGAGGACATCCAGGTGCTGGCTCGGCGCGTTTCGCGGCGCGACCTCTGACGTTGGTACCCAATGCCGACTGCCACCACATTACCACTATTTTTGCACCAATTTTTGCGAATGCTTCTGCAAAACACGCACTTTTATGCAATTACGGTATACGTAGAAAGTTTTTTTTTATCATGGACAGGAATTTTTCTATCTTGTTAACTTTCTCTATAATACACCTCTCCAGTGGTTAAATTGGGCGTTACGATCGCTCCTGTTGTAAACGATATAGTTTTATAATAAACGCCCGCAGCTTTGTCTGTGTGCGAGTTTTTTACTATATACGAGTACATCTTTTCACACATCTAAATTCGTGCTCACAGTGCTCACGCAAAATACAATTAGGTTAAGTAATAAAACTGCAGTAACAAGGCACGGTCGAAATCTAACATCAGTCTTGGACCACAGATCTATAAATCGGACCCGCAATCTCTCGATTAAAATCCCTTAAAAAATAAATTGTTTTAAACAATCTTACAACGAAGTATGGCTTCTAACTAACAAGTTACAAATGGTTGCTTCATAATCGCAGATGATTCCAATGACGTTTTCTAATGATCATCTTATCATACAAACAAATAGCCTAGTCTTAATCAATGCGACGTTATCAAAATGTAAATAAATTAAATCTGAGCAGGAATGGACACAAAAATATAATTTATCATCATGCGTTATATCATCAAAATCAATATTCAATCGTTCAGTGTAATCCGTTAATGAACCGAGCGCATTAACGTGAAACAAGCGCCTATTTAATGGCCCAATAACGATCCCTAATTAATCTTTGTTTACCGGCCATGGAGCGATGGAGCGACGGGGCGACGGAACGATGGCGCGTTGGAACGATGAGGTGATGGTGCGGTTTAAATATGTGTATTTATTATTTTATCGTTTCGTCACACACGCGCGTCCGAATGTTTACATGAGGGTAGGGTCACCATGGATTATATTATAAAACAGAGTCTTTCCGTCATATTTTTATATGATCTCGACATCTTAATATAAATAAAGATTAATCTTTACAAAACATGAGAGCCATTTCATATTATGTTTTGTTTTTACTTTTTTTTATTCAAAAGAATGTCAATTCAATGTCAAAATTAGTATTCCTTTATCGGATCACAAAATTCTTTATTATATCATATCATGAAATCATTATTATCATCAGATCTTTTGCATAATAATTTGTTGAATCAAAATATATCCGTGGGAACGTATACCTACATAAATCAAAAAAAAACTGCATTCTTTTTAGGTAGGTAAAATTAATTTGATTTATAATTTAAAATTTTCTACGTATCTTTTAGATATTACAATTGGATTAATCTTGAAAACTGTAAACTATTTATCTACTTTTGGAAGGATATAATTTTTAATTGCAATCGTAATGCGAATATTAGGACAGCATGACTGATAGAGATTATTTTTCGATAGTTGGTAACTGATTATTATTTTCTGATAAAACATAAAGGAAAAAAATTTGAATTTTAGGGTTATTTCTTGAAACATACAAGGATCATCAAACAAACAATCAATATTTAATGCTAGAACACCGAAGTATTTTATAATAATTGAAACAAAATATTGGCACAAGTAATCGTGTAGGTATTGGTCAAATAAACTGCGGTTCTGTGAATGTGACAATCTCATTATTTTAAAACATCAAAGATTAATTTGACCTATTGGTCAGATTACATTCCAAATTCTAATTTGTTTTAAATAAAAACTGTGATTAATCTATGCATATTAACATAATGAAACTTCCAGAAACATGATAATTGAAAAAGCTGCCTATTGCTCTTGAGATGTAACAGATCATTATCTGATAGGTTTGTTAACCCTCTTTAAAGTTCACAGTGGCATTTATTTATTTTTGGAGAATAGCTTACTAGAACAATTTTTTCTTGAAAAAAGAATTACGACTACTTTTCTAGTGTTCTTTAAAAGTTGTTTTTCTCGCGAGCGAAGTATGCTTTTAACTGACTCTTTAGTGGCCTTTAAATTAGGAAGTGTGCGTAAGAAAATAACATCAATAATAATTTTGCTTTGTAAAACCGATGGTAACCCCACATCACCGCCCGGCACCGGACGTGTTCTCTCACCGCCGCCGGTTCTCCTTTGAACTGCGAGGGTCCGGGATCAGCTTTACATTTCACCAATTTAATTTTTAATCTCCGCCAAAATTGTACACGGCCTGTTACCTGCTTACTAAGCGATTGTTTAAATTTTTAAATTTTTGTGTAAGCACTAAATGATGTATACATATTGGAAAATGTCCATGAATGCCTAGGTTTTTTTTATTAATTCCGATATCTTCGTCAATTGTAGACCGATAACTTTCGGATAATTTTTGTCTCTTTTTAGAATTCGGTAGTCAACTCGGAACTCTTCTTTTTCGTCTTCTTTATTCTTTATTTTTTTTCGCACTTGATAACGTGGTTGACCATTGTGCGGAACCCTCTAATTCTGTCTGTCCGTGATTCGTCTCTGAGATTATTAGTATTACTTTCACGGTATAAATATAATCGCACGGTACCACGCTGACCACGGATGTAAGGGATGTGTTTGAGATATTTTCCTCCGCACACTAAGGCCCCAGGCGAGGGAAAAAAACTAATCCGGCAACTAGCTGCCGTCCGGGGCTTAACTGGTCGAGAACATTTAATGCTTTCGTGTTCCACTCTCTTGCTCCTCCTCCTCCTTTTTCTTCTGCTGCCTTCATGTAGCAACGCCGAGTGTTGGTCTGTTAACAAAGAATTCGTACAATAAAGCAATCTTCCTCCTTTCTCTAAGTCCGGTTGATCGGGATTCAGTATTGACCCTTTATAATAAAAATAAAAATGCAGTTTCACCAGGTACTAAATATAATTTAACACGGTCAGCGAACTCGAAATATCCTAAAACCACTAAAGGAAACATTACACCTTCCTACGTGTGGTTTTATTATGTTTCAAAAATATCTTTAGCTGTTTATTTTCCTTCCAAGCATTGGCCGACCATCGCCCATTCCACACCCTGCCCCTGACAATCTGTTGCATACTTGTCAAATTCTACATGAACATTTTACTCTAAAACATCCTTCACAATGAAACAGTGCTGTCGGTTGGCGATATAAAAAACTAATAACACATCTAATACACAGACAAGACGCTTTAAACTGTAGCAAAAGAATAGAAAAATAGCTAAAAAAATTCAAAAAGATTTTCATGTCACTACAGGTACTAGTCTGAAGTCATACCTACCTAAATCGTAACTGACTCAAACACCAAAAAATGCTTCAACAAACGCGACACCTAATTTATATTACCTAGAATTTGCTTTAACAATCTATATGATAAATTATGTTTTCCCTTTGCCCTCTCTCTATATCTATTTCTCTCTCTCTCTCTCGGGTTTGAGTTCGGCCACTTGACCATGGAACTAAGAGATTTCACTGTTAGACAAATATTCGATTTGTTTCTTAACATTGGTTCGATTTGTTATAACAGCGTATCAATCAGTGTCGTATATCTGCTATCAAGCTAATAATCATGACAATATTATGAGTGATGACTCAACAGTAGCATGAACTTCTTGGTATCTATTGGTGTTCAATGCAGATAATAAACGACTTCCTAATCACACTTGAACATACTTGAATATTATAATAATTTCTTTTGACATACATTGTCAATATCAACCTATTTATAAATAATATATATATAAGGAACTTTTGCAGCTTAGACCCAGCAGGCTGCTCCGAACTTGGTTACTTAACGTACGAAAGTATTTAACATAAAGAACTAGCGACCCGCCCCGGCTTCGCACAGGTGCAATGCTGGTACTGAAGTATGTTCCTGCATTTTGAATCTTATTATCTAGGAAAATATTCACTTAAATTACATGATGTAAAAGGCAATAGTGATCTATATTGAATGCACAAAGTATTCAAGATACTTAATTGCATAAGGATTAATGCAGCATTGCTTAAAATCGCTTCGTAAATAATCCACTTTTGGTTGAAAGTAAAAGATCAAAAATGGTTATCCCTAAGAGATATACATATACCGTCGCGGACTTTTTTGTAGACCTTTTTAAGATGTGCAGTTCTGTAGTACATTATTTTGACATATCTGGTAGGGCTTAGCCAGCGTTTGCAATATAAGCGCAAAAATGCTTTAATTCACATCACATCAGAAACCTCTAAAATATCCGTGTGACTCTTCTATATTATGTATGTATTATACACATAAACCTTCCTCTTGAATCACTCTATAAGATAAAAAACCACATGAAAACCGGTTACGTCGTTAAAGATTTAAGCATACACAGGGACAGACATTAAAAAGCGACTTTGTAATGATGAGGGATTAACGTACCGAAGAACAGAGTAATACCATACGAATTCCTTGGATTAAGTATTTTTTTATTTTAATAGCGTGATCTAAAACCTTGCGCATACCAAAGTCTTAGAGCACTACACAGAAGATTGTTTCTGAATGTTGTAAAACTACCCTCTGTTTACTCTTAACGTTCCATATTTCGTAGATATAAATTCTATCATCTCCAACTGGTTGTCTGAATGAAATGTTTAGACATGTAGATAGGAGTAATTTGCCTATTAACTTTCTATTTTATTATCTACATACTTTAAACGATTTCTTGATAATTATTGAGTTGCAACGGAGTATCGGACGCGCTCTATTGCACGTACTAAATGATAACAATTTATGGAGCAACGTGTTATTAGTTGTTTTAAATTATTCTTAAAAAAAAACTTTATGTAAAACAAGTCTTTGAACTGAAAGTTCCTTAGGTGTAAATATTATAGCTAATAATGAATATAAGTTTACGTAAAAATGCTATAAAATTCAGATTTTGTTACTCGTAATTTTAAGTGTTTTCTGAGATTAACAAAAATCATTTCTTGATATAATATATTTCTGTAGCTCGTGTGTATATATAGATAAATTACTTATTATAATTTATAACAGATAGCTAAAGATTTTATACGTGAAAAAAATAAATTTTTGAAAATCTTGTGCATATTCGAGGTAAAGTCCCTTGTAGTATTGGCACAGCTTCAAAATAATTATATGAGATGGCGCGGTAGGATAAAATAACGAGAAAAACGAAATTTCCAGATTTTGTAGAGTTGTTTTAAGGAAAATAATAAAATTTGTGCAAAGTAAATCGAGCAGAGCTTGTTCTTCTCGTCTTTTGTTATAATATTGATGTTATAAAAGACAGCAATATGTGTATGTTTACGGTTGGAAACATATTGAAAAGCTTCGCCTTAATATGTGGTGGTGGCAGTTGTTGGTGTGGCTCCAGCACTGCGGTGCATGCTTTTATGCTTCTTTTCCATTGCAGCAACTTCCAGCAGCCAGGCCCGTGCATCTGTACTGTGTTGTACTCGTATTGTACAACTAGCTGTGCCCAGCGGATCCACCCCAGCAGATCTCGTTATCGTGGGAGTAATGCGTTTTATTGAGCTTCTACATCGCATAATGATGATAATGAATTTCAAGTCAATCGAAAATATCAAAATAAATAAATTATCTCTTTAATATTAACGTACGTAATGTGTCTATGCCTATAATATACACTTAAGTCAACATCTTCTACTCGCGAATAATTTCAGTATGGATTTCCGCCCAGTAACACCAGCTTCTACTCACAGGTGCAGAGCGCGCGCGCCGGGCGGTGCGCGGCGGCGGCGCGTGCGCTTGCAGCGGAGTCGCAGGCGATGTGCTACCTGGACGACGTGGTTGCACTACTGCGCGGCGATGTGCGGGCAGCGCAGCGCACGCGCAGCTGGCCCTTCGCTTTCGGACGACGCCAGCCCGGGAAGAACTACATCGTGTGATCCAGGTACCAGATCATATCAACCGGTTATGTAGAAACTTTTTAAATGCTTATGCTTTCTGCATCTAGTAAATGTTTGAGATGAGCAAGGACGTTTTCCGGTGTTTGGATGTTTACTTAAGACAATTGGCGTACCGTATTGTATTGCCCTATAATGGGGAGATTGCGCATAAAGAAACAATGGCACCTGCACCTGTGGCATGTGATAGAAAAATAATATAATTAAAATATTTTTAAAATCACGCCACAGTGACGATTATTATGTTAGAAATTCTTTCCATCATGACACTCGTTGGAAAAGAATGTCTTATCGAATCTTCATCGTACCTTTATAATTAGACCATCTCTATCAACTTTTATGCAAAAAGATCTCATAATAATTAGTCAATTCGTCTAAAAACTATTATGCCATGTAAAGAAAAAAGACAGAAAAAGAAAGAAAATTATTTTTATTTGGTCAGAACAAAAAAAAATTTGAAAAAATGTATACACAAAGACTGGTCAAACTTATTAACACCCCGCTCTTAGCCCTTGTACTCGAACCCAGGACTACATCAGCCTGGCAGTGAACATATTGTCAATAAACATAAAGCTATCCAACCACCGGCCAATAGCTCGATAAAGTAAAGCTGGACGCGAGCACGCCGGGGCGCGACAAGCCAAACGAGCTAATATCCGCTGAGCTATGCGAGCTACACGAACAGCTTACACTGCAGCTTGTGTCACTTGCGCACTGCAGCTAATGGCTCTTAGTGGTATATGTGATACTCAGGAATACCTAGAGACATTACAAATGGAATTTACTTGCTTAGTAATGTCTTAATGTGTTGACACAAGTTATATTATAGGGTCTGTATGATTGATCTAGTGTTTTTTTTGGTGATAATGATGGTGTTTAGCTCGCATAGCATAGCATAGCATAGCAAGTATAGATAGTACTATTTTCAACCGACATCCAAAATAAAGAGGTTCTTAATTTTATGCGTGTTCCATGTCATATAATTATTATTTAAAGGTTAAGGGTTAAGGAGTTTTATGCAAAAAGTTGAAGTGTATTGTATAAAAATATGTCAAAAATTGTCTTTTTTTAATGGAATCGAGATGGCATTGTGAAAGTATAGGCTTACCGGTCAGACGGAACATATACTCGTGCGTAAGATGTGAATATACGAATTTGACGACCTCCGTAGCGCAGTGGTATGCGCGATGGATTTATAAGATGGGGCTTTAAGGTTCCCGGGGGCAGATTGGGAAATTATAGCTGTCTGTTTGTAGTGACTCTACTACCGGTTAAACGCAACATATACTCGTACATAAGATGCGAATACATATAAATTGATCGTTTAAATAGATATTTTATGATTCAAGTAAAAATAAGTACACTGAAACCGCGCGGTAGTTAACTTTGCATTTATCAATTATTGTTCACAAGCGAGGCAGTTTTGGCGGTGAATTATTTATGGAAAGCGATTCGCTAACTGAGGAGACACTTACATCACACGACACGATCGTTCAGATCTTATAGCTGATTGGAGTACAAAGCTCTAGGTTTTATTTATTTATTTATTATTTATTTGCTTGAAACATTACAGTACGATATACATAGGTCTTGTTATGTTAATAATCGAGCCCAGATACTACTGGTATAACGATACTACATATAAGGTAGCTTGATCGTTTAAATAGCTGTTTTATGTCACGTAAAAATACCAGTACCCTCACTGAAACCGCTCGTAGTGTAAGTTTGCATTTATCAATTATTGTAATCACAAGCGAGGTAGTTTAGGCGGTGACTTATTTAACAGCTATTCGTCTACATCAGGAGACCCTCAATGACAGACACAACCCGTTAAATTTATAGCTTATTGGACAACAAAGCCCTAGGTATAAAAGATAAAGTAAATGTAGGATCAACATCAACATTATCATGTTGGAACGATCCAGAAAGCTTAGGGTACCTAATAATGTTTGGACTCGGTAATGATTACTATCAGAACGTGATAATGATAAAAATTAATAGGCCTGATGCTTTCCAAGGAATGAGGGTGTAATGCCACTAACTTTTTCCTTTCCCAAGCTCATCAACTGAGTCGTCATCTAGTCTTAACACGGCACGATACCTGATCGGCACGACAGCACCGCGCGTTTTCTTCTCTTGTTCATGTGATACCTCCTCTACGGAGGCAAGCGACCATTGTAGCTTCCGAATCCGAATTTTGAATGTAGCAGCCTGAAACAATGATTGTGTGATGATCCCGTACTATTCGTGTAAGTCTTAATTTAAGCCAGGATGTTCGTCGTCTGCCAGATCTTCGGCTTCCTTGGATGCTGCCTTGTATTGCGCGCGGCAATATCCGACATTTATCATGGCGCATGATGTGTATTGATACACCCACATATCAAAAGCTTCTAAGCGCTGGCAAATTTTCTTTGTTGATTGTCATTCTACTCCTAACAAGTTAGCCCGCTTCCATCTTAGATTGCATCATCAAATCAGGTGTGTGTGATATCAGTCAAGGGACAACTTGTAATCGATAAGAAAGAAAAAAAACATGGCATTAGTGAGTGTCCGCGCTGCCATACCATATAACAGCACAGGGAACACAAAACATCGCATCCTGGTCTGGTGAGAAGGTGCTTAAGTTTTATACAGGGATGCCACGCTTGCTCTATCCTACATCTCTTACGCTGAGATATATCTGGTCGTTCACTAAACAGCCAAGGCATTTGTAGGTTGTGCACCACACGACGCTGTTTCTTGTACGCCGTCTCTATATCTCGCCTGAAACTGGTCGTCCTCGTATCGCTCAGTCGCAAGGACTCCTCATTACGGGCTCGGTACCAGCGCGGGCTGCTCTCCGTAACGCGGCACGATCACTTGATCGGCACGACAGCACCGCACGTAGCTATTGCTAATTCTGTACGCCGCTATTACGAAAAATGGCAACAAGGTAGTGTAAGCATACAATGCTTCATTCGTACGATGCCGTAATTTGTGTTTAAGTTTAGACTACGCAATGTAAAACAAAAAATGCTGGCGGCAATGGCAATATTTTAGCCGACAAAAAGAGCTTTGGACTCTCTACAGGACAGATCTTCAAACTCTAGAAAAATCACTACTTTATCACGTATAAACTTTACCTTAGCAGGTAGAAATTGAGAAAAAAAGTGAAACTTTCATCACTCGCTAAAACATCGGAACTTTTTTGATACTCTAAGCAAATATGAATGATTTAAAATTAACCACGTCAGTTCAAAAATAGCAACTACATGTATAATACATCATTTTTTTGACCTTTAAGAAAAAAAACTCTTATAAACAAAAATAGTTAATGATTTTATACCAATTACTTTCTTAATAAATGTCACTAACTAAACTTTGACCCTCAAAAAAATGAGATATCATCTCAGCAGATCAATCAAACAGTAGGTCAATGTTATTTTTACACTTTATTTGGAAACAAACCAATGCATAATGATTACAACATTTATAATTTTTCTTTTGCTTGTTCCAGCGCGCTGATAAGGAGGTCCGTGACCCTGCAGGGCGCTGCCGCGTCATATCTCATATATACGTAGAAAATAGGCCTGATAACAAAGCTCAGAATTGCTCAGCGATAGTTCCCTCGGAATTATTACTTGGTCATCACAAATAGGCAGGGAATCGAAGAACCAATTACCAAGCTAAAGCAAGACTTCAACAAACAATTAACTCAGAAAACTGCTTTCACTTTTAAACCTGGAATATTCATCTAATCGCTAGAAAATTAAGAATCTGGCAATGACTACTGGAAGTACTCCTAGGTTAAAGTAATTTCGCAGACTATTGTTGTGTATCGCTCGCTTGCTCCTTGTGTGAAGTCATCTGGTCAGTTCCAGCAATACTAAATGTCTACGTTAGATTTGTAATTAAACTTAAGTGTAAAAAAAGATGTTCTTGCCAAGCACTACTTAGACACTCTTCTTTGATTGATCTTTATAGGAAATAATGTTTGATAAGGGTTATTTTCAGACTTCACTTTACTGTCAGGTTATAAAAAACCGAATCAAAGATTATTTTGAAGGACAAGGCAACTTTAGCATATGTAAATGACGATACCTATTCGCAATTAACAGTTTTTGTAAATGTAGAAAAACGACTAAGCAACATCCTGAGAACATTCCTGCAATGATTTTGCATTAAAAATCAATATAATTTGATTAAACATTTGTCATTAAGATACCACAACAGCAACTTTTTGTGATCTCGCGATAAATATTTATGAGGTACCTATAATTTTAAAAGAAACAAAGTCTTTATATTACATCTATCTTTGAAAATCTCATTAGTAATTTCGGAGATGGAAAAATCAATTTTCCAAATTGTTATTGCGTATAAACACGCGATGAAATATAGATTTTATTTGTATATTTTTATACATAGACATCGCTCTCTATTATTTATGGTGTTATTATAGGCTCCTCTTTAACATAACTCGTTTCGTAAGGACGTAGAGAACAGGACTTTTGCTATTGAAAAAAATAATAAGCCAGTTTTATTTGAAAAAACTGCAAATTAATGATTTTATACTTTAAAGCATAGTTAATTAATTAGCTATAAATTTGTGGAATACCTAAACGGGTAAGTTTTAAATTTTGGGTCATTTAGCATGATATAGTCAACCGAATGACCGAATCTGTTTGTCATTAGTAATACGTTTTATATACTTAGTAATTTTCTTATATACATAGATTTATAACGTCTAGCTAGTTGAGCCGAGCGAGACCAATTGTTCAATCTATAGCAACTTCATTAAGTCATATAATAAAATCTTTTCCAAGATATCAGCTAGCTATTAATCTAGAAAATGTTATCTCAAAAACCAATTAAATATGTCAAACAAGTTGGGTGAGTTTCATTATTTGAAGGCAACCGAGCTAGCAAATAGCTCGGATTGTAAGTTGTAACTGCATACCTACCATCAACTATAATAAGGACTCAACTGTAGATCTAAACTGAATTGCAGTTTAGGATATTATTACGTACTTTTTGACGGCCTCCGTGGCGCTGTGGTATGCGCGGTGGATCTATAAGACGGAGGTCCTGGGTTCGATTCCCGGCGGGGCAGATTGAGATTTTTTTTCGCCGAGGCTAGTTACCACCCTACCGACAAAGGCGTACCGCCAAGCGATTTAGCGTTCCGGTACGAAGTCGTGTAAACCGAAAGGGGTGTGAATTTATTAGATTGCATCATCACTTAACATCAGGTGTGATAGCAGTCAAGGGCCAACTTGTAGTAAATAAAAAAAAACGTAATAACGTCAGCTGAGTGCCTAGTGTGAGCTTTCACCAAAACAAATTGAAAACTTCACATTCGCGTAAAGGCAAATTTTATATGGAATTTAAGCAAAAAACTAAACAGCGCCCCTGACACTATCGAGAGAAAACTTAAATGGGTGAGTGTTAGTGTCATATAAAATTTGCGAAATATAAAAAATACACTAGCCACACTGGTCGGTTTTGGTCTACAGTTGAGTCGCTATTACAGTTGATGGTAGGTATCCTGTAGCTGTAAGAAACTGTCAATATCTAGTCTATTACGTCTTTGTCTACTCACAGGGACTCTAAGACTGAAATGTAAACGGTTAGTGATTTGTAAGTCTCTTTAATTAAGTTAAGATTAACTAGAGTTAAGATTTGTGTAGCTAATTAAGTGGAGCAATGTTTGGAATTTAAATTAAAAAGTCTAGAGACATAAATTTTACAGATTGTTATTACATTTTTTATGATAGGCACAGAGCTCAACTGCACTTTTAAAACAAAAACTCGTAAAGTCAATTTTTATTTGGGATACTAACGAGTATGTAATTTAAGTTAAAACTTTTTGTTTAAAAAAATATTATTTTATCACTGCTAAATCAATGCAATAATTTTATGTACGAAAATTATTATGTTTATTGAAAATTTGCAGACAGTTAGAAAACAGCCGGTTAAACGATTTGAAACAATATTAGAATCTTCGAGAATACATACATATAAAATAGTAAAGGAGATGTCCCAAAATTGCCCCAGGGTGGTTTTATATGAAAACCAGCTAGAGACCTAATAAAATAAACGAAATAAAATAGCTTTATAATTATAACTTTTAAATATATAAATATAAATATTAGAACTAGCAGACTTTTAAAATAAACCTAAAAAAAGGTATTATTTTTAATTCCTATTGAGTCGTAGTTGATATCGATAGCTGCATACAAAATGTATAAGGAAATGACTTTTGTTTATAACATTTTGTTTTCGGTAGTTAAGATAACACTAATTATGACATGATAAAACAATTATTTCACTTTGTGTTCGTTAAATTACCTATAACAATATTTTTTACTAAAATGACTTTTAGACAGTGTATTTTAGTAAGAGTTTATGGTACTGATTATGCAATAAGCCCTCTGTCTAGGGCCAAATATACTTTTTATTATTAAATTAGATAGGATTACCAACCCAAAAGTAAAAGTTTTATTAAGACGCATAAACATTTAATTTTTCCTGGGGCAAACAATGTATGGGCGGTGGGCCATCTCCTTTCATTTTTTACATAAAAAATGACAACATATTTAATTATTACATTCATATATAAGAGATTAAATTTTATTATTATACATTTTAAATTATAGCTATCCAAGGAAGATACCTAGTAATATTATTTCTTTAGGTGTCGCGTCAAAAAATATCCAATTGAGTAAACATTTATGTTTAATTTTAGGCGACATAGAGTGTATTATAATTAATTGTTGAAAAAGAAGAAATATCTCCATAATCTACATAATAAATTATGCTAATATAACTGTAACAAGTTTTTTATTCCTCTATCGTTAAATTTACCTACTAAAGGTCAAAAATTAGGAAACTACGTAAATAAACTATTCTGACAGTGTTATTTGTTAACGTTATGTAATACTTACTGTGCTTAGTCTCTGAATATTAATGGTTTTGCCAATTAACTGTAGCATTGATCTAGAAAATAAATGGATGAATGATAATATAAGTATATTTATCGTATTATATATATATAATACATTACCAACTTTTGTTAATACATCATAATATTAAAACGTGAAGCGAAAACTGTGAACGCATTTTATAAAACAGCTACGTGGAGTAGATGACCGTGGACTTCACTGTAATCACACCTGATGGTAAGTGATGATGCAATCTAAGATCAGACTAAGTTGTTAGGATTTACATTTAGGATGAAATCCACACCCTTTTCGTTTTCTACACAACATCGTACCAGAATGCTAGATCGCTTGGCGGTTTATTTATTCTTTTTAACCGACGAAAAAACGGAGGAGGTTTTTCAATTCGACACGTATACCTGTATATTTTTTTTATGTATGACCACGCAAAACATTTTACAGAGTTGTCCGATTTTGATAATTCTTTTTTTATTATAATACATAGATATGCTTAAGTAAATTAAAGCAACTAAATGACGCAATTATTTTTTACTTTTTAGTGCGTTTCGAGTCGGTTCTATTTTTTGTTTTTAAACATAATTTTTACTTATGCATTCATTCTTGGGAATTAACGCTAGTTTGAACGTTTAATTCGTCTAGCCTATTGTAGTTGTGAAAGTGTCCACAAATGGCCCACAACAAATGCGTTAATTGCAAATGGCGATTCAGCAATCGGACCACCCCCTGCTCCCCGGAGGCTAACCCTGCCCCCGGACACGCAGCCTGACAATCGAATCACTCAGCATAGCTTGTATTCGGTCCGGAACTTGTTGCTAAGGTAATAAATTGTAATAACTGACCTATTTGTATGGTTGGCTCTTGGTGTATTCACTATTTATTGTAATTTTGTGCAACCAATAGATATAAAATCGTAGTATTGAATAAAATGAATAAATTAATAAAAACAATATTTTATTAACTTTAATATAAATTGTGCTGTACGTACTGTCTTTCGGTGACGATTTTTCCATTTTTTTGTAATTTAGCTATTTCTGGACCAGACATTTTCGTTTTTCGAAACAAATTAATTATCTAAACGTATAGTATTCGTTGAGCTTACAGTGCCGTAGGAAACAAATATCTCTAAAACCATATTAAATTAAAAAGTAAATGAATATTATGATACAAATAAAGTAACAAAAAATGGCTATATATGAGTTTACATGCAGTAGAAGTGGGTACGAGAGGTATACGAGCAAAATCTCTCAACAACCTGCTCAAACTCCTTGGCCTGACTAGAACTGCAGTAAGCTCCATTCTAGAACGAGTTTCCAAAGCTGTTTTAGCAGGATCCCACCAGACTTGGTTGAACATGGAGAATAAATTAGAGAAGATGAGCATTTACTACTCACAAAGGGTACCCTTAAACCTACATCCCTGTCGCAAGTCTCGGACTCTGTTTGTTTTTCTCTCTGCCACTCGATGGACCAGGCCGGGTGCCGCACCCGCACGGTGAATCCATGGAAAACTAAAATCTCTCACGTCACCTAGTAACTGTTCATACACATCAACTACGGCCGTGACTGCACCTTAGCTCCGCAATACATGCGGCTATTGATTGCGACAATAGTTCATTAGGCGGAGTGCGCGTCCAAACAGAGTAATTTGCTTCCTGCTCCTGACCCGGGATTTATGTGCCCTCCGCCCTGCGCCCTCCGCCCCGTGCCCCGCACCCTGTGCCCTTCTAGCGCCACCCTTCGTCCTCTCGCAGAGCCACGACCCTATACTACAAGAAGATTATGAAGTTATTTTATAGGAAAGGAATGCAGCTTAACAGTTGAGATATGAGAATCATGTGCACGGAATATAGAGCAATTCTAGCGCCAGCGATATTTGTTTGATCTGTGGTCATGTCAAACGTGCAACCCGCCGGCCTATTGAGTATTTTTCTGGGGCCTGATTTAATTTTGAAAACATCCAGGTTATGCCCGCATTTTTTTGAACTATACCAGTCTCGAAGAACGGCTTAATTTAAAACAAATGACTTTTTGACATACACAAACAACCATACAACTTATTTCTTTACTGAAAGGTGAAAACTCATAACTCAAAATGTGTTTTTTTTTTCAGTATTAAGATTTTTAGCATTTAACCCACCTATGAATTTAGTTTAACATTGCTGTGATAGAATATAGAAGATCGGCAATATAAGAGTAACGAAACATATTTGAATTTATTTGCGTTACGTAACTATGTAACGAAAAAATACATATATTTTATAGCTTAGCTAAAAGCTACAGAGGGAGCGTGACTTCAGCCGCGCCATTCAACGCACACCGCTCCAGACTCCATCGAGTCTTCTGCATCCTGCTGCCACCCCTAACATTTCCGTCACCACAAATAGTACCTCGAACGAGGACAGCAAGGCTAGCAGATAAATATGTCAACCACGACCCTGGACTTTAGTCGCTATAACAAGAAGCCAGTGGCCCAGCGTAGACCCTCGTCGCGGCGGGCCGGCGCCTGCGGGTGACGGATGTGACGAGTGACAACTGAAAACGGGACCGTTTTTGGAAAATCTACCTCTCATACATCTTGTTCCTCTAATGTACTTACTTTTCCATTTAATAATCATAATCATTATCAGCTTTTTTAACAACCAACAAGAGGCCTTTTTATAGAACTAGAGGCCTTCTTATAGAACTAGAGGCCTTCTTATAGAGGATATGGAGCAAAGACTCACCTCGTTGCTCCATTCCTGGGAATTTTAATATGGGGGTATTTAAGGGGCATATCAACTCTTTCCTCAAAGGCCGGCAACGCACTAGCAATGCTTCTGGTGTTGCAAATGTTTATGGGCGGCGGTAATCGCTTAACATCAGGCGACCCGCATGCTCGTTTGCCCGCTTTATTTTCGATAAAAAAAAATTCCTCGTCCTAAACAAAGAATTGTTAAACTCAAACCAATTGTAAAATTTTAAAAGTAATTGAAAAATTTTTTAAAGAAAGAAAAATTTGTATTTCATTGCCCGACCCGGGAATCAAATCCAAGACCTAATAACCCGAAGTCATATGACTGGAGTAGCGAGGTGTAGTTAAAGAAAGCAACTACAGTCCTTAACATATGTGCGGCCTTGGGAACTATTTGCTTACCTGAACACCTATCTAGGCATTATCTAGGTGTAATCTACACCGCCATCGCTTCTACGTGACACATCGCCGGGGTCTGACGCGGTATTCATTATAGTACGTGCGTGTTACGTAAAATGAGCACTGACAGACCATTTCATTATATAAATAATATAGATGTTCCTGTTATTTTGTTTGTCCTAAAATAATTTTGAGAATGTACCGAACCAACGAACGTACGTATAAAATATATTTTCTAACATGTATTTATGAATAAATGTTTATTACCCCGAAACAACTGAATAGAATTACAATTACAGATTATATGTCTGGAATATCGACATCGACGGTCGAATATATTCCTGCTGCATTGAGTGCGAGATCTTTACGATGCGAGACGAACTTAGAGTTTGGGCTCCTCAGGGACATTCGTTGAGTCTACTAATGATGATCAGTGTTGATATCAAATGTTAGGCGTTTATCAAAGAGAAAATATTAATGTCTATTTAACACTCTTTTTACGTGACATGACTTATAACCTCTTGCCTTATACCTAAGTACTTCAAACGTAAGCAGTATTCCTATTGAATCCTCTACTACAAAGAAATCGCACACGTGTGTGAATGTTTATTTTATAAAATTGTTAACAACCTCTTGAAGTATTTGAAACCGTCTACGTATGTAACGAATATCAATAGGTAAAACAGTCTTCAAATCGTCTCTTATTTCTCTCTGTCCAACATGATACTATAGATAGAGAGGTATGCAGAAGAAGTTGAGACTCGTACAGTCGAGTTTCGTTACAGAATCGACATGTAGACACCCAGGACCACGAATCCATCCAAAAATATTTTAATACATAATGAAAATAATAATGATCTTACTATTAATTCAATAAATATTGTTTTCCCCAATTTCCCCGCTAGAAATCTTTTTAGATTGTAGATATCTTTTTAGATAGACAACTAATTCAATGTCTATGTACTTACTTTCTAAGAACGCGTTCTGATGAGGCCCTTATATCTTGACCTAATTTGATCGATTACCATCGGGTACCAACTGTTTAAAATTTAAATTAGATGTAGCGAAATGCTCATCGCAACTCATTTGCATAATACTCAGTTATATACCTACTCCTATACTAGGGCGGCATTGATGCAGCTTGGGTTCCTTCATTTTATTCGACGAATAGCTTCTTTTTTGACGTGACAACGTCTTGTAATTGATTCACTATAAGTTACCCTTTGATTCGTGTGCTAAGTCACAAGAGTGATTATAATTAATATATTTATTATAAATTTAAAACATAAATTTATAAAATCAAAATCAATTATTTTATTAATTTAAATTAATATTTATAAAAATATACTTAAATTAAAAATTTTAATAACCAATTAAATGCTACCATTCCATCAGTATTTTCTTAAGACATTGTCACGTTCAACTATTGTCAGTAAACCGACTTTACAGACAACCAATTTACACTATGAGTTAACCCTTGACTACAATGACATAAGTCAAGGGGACTTATATACTACATAAGATGTTAGTGAACTAACTTGTGAGGAACAGACTGAATTCCACACCCCTTCCAGTTTCTTCGCGACTTTCTTCACTCTTGCCGGTAACTAGCCAGACCAATTAAGGAAAAAATCAATCTCTATTGGTCCAGCCGGGAATCGAACGCAGGATCCACGTCTTATAAGTCCACCGATGATATTACTGTCTCTACGGAGGAATTGGTCCAGCCGTGAATCCAATCTAGGACCTACGTCTAATAAACCTACCGAGTATACTACTACTCATAGGAGCCCGTTAATTATGAAGCGAATGAGGGTTAAAATTAAAATAAAGAAGGTAGACTGATATTTGAGAGATCTGACTAAGGAATCTTACTCGTTAGCCTTGTGCACACCTAGCATAAGCCACCTATGTTAAGAAAGTAAAGTTAATTAAAAAGTAAACTTTAGAACGGTTTTCTGTTCACGGTACCCTGAAACCATAAGCCATGTTTCGGCAGTAGCGGGTCTCGCGTGCCGCCTAATTGCGCTGTGCACGCCGTGGCTGGGCGGGCGGGCTGGCGCGCTGGGCGGCACAGTACGCGGCGGCGGGCGGCCCGGGCCGTACCTGCCAACTGCATCCACGCATTACGCACAACACGCTGTAATTAAACATTTTATTATATTTTATTTTTCTTCGCCTTTATCTATGTGCAATAGTCCGTGCTGTCGAAGTTTAGTTTAGAGCTCTTTGTGACTGAGTTTGTCCGAGGAAGTACTACAGCTATACTTATTGCTACCGCCATTGCTATATTTCGGAAGACATTAGCGACAGGTGTAATTAGGTACATCAGACACTTAGAGACTAACATACATACAAGTCTCAGATTGATGAGAAAAAAGAAGATAAAAACCTCACCCCAGGCGATGAACGGAAGGGCATATCCTAGCGAAGTGTCAATCTGTTACAGGCGATGGTTTTCCTTTAAATCAGGTGGACCTTTGGATTCTTCCATCAACAAAAGACTTTCTACTTCTTCCTTCACCTTTGGGTGCGTCTACTTGTGATCCACTTACAACTCATGCTACATGCGATAGACTGCAACTTGACAAGCGTTGCATATACGAGCCATGGCAAAGGATCATCTGAGGCTGCATCTTGTGTAGCGGCGTTTAGTTCACTCGAGACGTAGCCTTAGAGTGGTCGAAAACGCACGTTCCATCTCTACTGGTTTTGAATTTAACTAGGGCCCCTAGTCATTAGGTCGTTCCTGAAAAGAAACAAAATCAATATGCGTATGAATTTTAACAAGAAGTATATTTTCAGTTTAGGGTCTTCTATGGTCATATTCTGCCTCCTACACAAGACTAACTCAATGTTACCTCAAAATTGTTACATATCGTTTACGAGTAGTTTCAGTAAAATTTAGATTTTAAAATATAAAATTGCAACATAAACTTGTATTATTTTTGTAAAATTCAAAACCAGCATTCAGCGCACACGTACCAGTACGTCGCCCGTCACGCACACTCTGCAAAATGTAAAAATATCTTAAAACCTCAAAGCATTTCCTTTTTCAGTTTTTCTGACGTGGAATACATGAGTTACATTTTAATAAACCTTTATTTTTATTTACTTACCTTTCTTCCATGAAGCGATTATGTACTTACTTATTCTATTTAAAAAAAGGAGAGTAATTTTTATTAAAATGAGCCCATTATTGTGCAAAAAATCTTACTACACTACGAATATAAATAAAAGTTCAGATACTGTTGAGCAAAACCGGCAAAACAGATTTGGATATAAGTTACTTATACTTATTACTTATACTTGCGTTTTCTTACGTAGATAATGTACCTAAAAGGCTTTAACAGCTCCATAATTTGACTATTGGTTACAATTTAAAAAAGTACAGTAGTTTTTATTAAAATGAGCCCATTATTGTGCAAGAAATCTTACTACACTACGAAAATAAATAAAGGTTCAGATGCTGTTGAGCAAAAACGGCAAAACAGATTTGGATTGTAAGTTACTTATTAAGACATTTATAAATCAGCATGTCTATCTATCTATAAGTAATATATCAAATTTATTTTCATGCAGCTTACACATTTCCTAAATTTAGCTTATATAGAACCTATGATTAAATTTTACTATTAAGAATTTTGAAAGCAAAAAAACACATGTCATTCGAAAATATTGCAAATCACGTTTTGTTACGAATTTTACCATAATTCAAACGGTTTTTCTCTCGTTACATAAATTTTGTCTAAAGCTCGACGTCGTTAGAAAATCGAATCTAGAACTTGCGTTGAAAACGTTTTCCGTTGAACATAAAAGTTCATCAAATTATGTCAATTAGGTCGTAATTTGGTATATACTTTTTACCGTCAAACGTTTTGAACCGCGGAAACGAAGATAATAAATCGAAATTTCTTTTTAACAGAGTCTGAACACGGAATGTTTACTTTGCAGCGCACAAAAAAGCTAATATTCGTAGCGAACTCTGTCGAAACTGCCTCACTTTCACAATTATACCAAACTTTGTCAACTCTTTTGTCGTCTTTCCCAACCATTTAAGATAACATAAAAATGTTTGAATAATAACGTGACAGTAAGAATTTTTGTTCAATACATGATGGTAAAAACTGGAATATGTTAATGTTTTGCTTTCTTCCACAATTAAGATTTTTCGTTTAAAGTGCAAGTGTGCACTATAAAAAGTACCAAGTATACTGTGAGTACTCTATTACAAATTCCCATTTCGCGAGTGTAAACAAGTACAAACAGGTTCAGCAAGATGTGTACACACTCACACCAAAATTTATTGACAAAAAACAAAGTTGAGTGGTGGAAGGGCACCAACCAAGGTATCCAGAGCTGGCACGTTTAGCAAGAGTATTTCATCCTGTATGGCAAGCGATTACTTTCGGAGACCGGTAACGTCTACAAAGAAAAGAGGAATAGGCTGTTACTAGAACCGCAGAGAGCCTTGTGTTCCTGCATCATAACTTACCTTTATTATTTAAATATTAATACGCATTCATTAGCACAATTTATATTTTATTAATTGACATTTTTAAAGATTTCCTAAATTACTAATAAATACTGTTTGATTAACACTGTTGCATGAATTGTATGTACATAATACTCGTTATCAAATAACAAAATATAACCGTTCGCACAATTAAGATTTTTCTATTTTTAGTAATAACCGACGACCTCCGTGGCGCAGTGGTATGCGCAGTGGATTTATAAGACGGTGGTTCGATTCCCTGCAGAGCAGATTGAGATTTTTCTTAATTTGTCTTGGTCTGACTGGTGGGAGGCTTTCGCCGTAGCTAGTTACCACCCTACCGACAAAGACGTACCGCCAAGCGATTTAGCGTTCCGGTACGATGTCGTGTAGAAACCGATAGGGGTGTGAATTTCATCCTACTCCTAACAATTTAGCTCGCTTCCATCTTAGATTGCATCATCACTTAACATCAGGTGTGATAGCAGTCAATGGCCAACTTGTAGTCAGTAAACAAATAAAAAAATCGATGATCCAAGCAGCTAACCCAACTGATGATACGTGGGAAAACGGTGGGAAATCATAGTTTAAAACAAAACAACACTTTGCAGGCAAGCAAGTCGTACTGCTAATTGCCCTATGACGTAGGTGTCTTTCATGCGTCTGTAATTACGTAGAACTATGTCCTCCAGGCTGAAGCAATTCTTCTTGGCGGTAGAAACATGTAGAAATATGAATAGCGATAGTACTTTTCCCAAAAAACTCTATTACAAAAACTTCTACTACTAATGATTTGTTTTTTATTACAAATTCATCGACAATTATAGGCGTGGAATGAAATCATGACCTTTCCAATCCTATTTTACATTGTTAGACTTATGTTTATAACTAACTTTAATTAACTTCAAGTTACATTATTTTTAAAATTCACGTGCCAACCGACAAATGGGTTTTGATTCTATTTTGTGAATTTCAGTGGATGTGCATTACGAACAAAAGTGTATATTTATCGTGAACAAAAGTGAACATAGATGAAAATCGTGAACAAAGTGCGAAAACTTGATCGGGCGTAAAGGATGCTGGCAGGATGAGGCTCTCACGTTCGTATCGCGTGTTTGCGCTGCGCGGAGGGACGAGTGCATGTTTGAGTTTGCTGAGCAAACTCATGGACTTATGAGAATATTGAGATGAGAGCGCGAGAGGGAGGGGTGACTGAGGATGACAACATATTTTATTTTCTTAAATCGCTCATCGACTCCATATACAACGTAAAACTGAAGAGGATTTTTGTTTGTTCAAACTTAACTGATGAAAAAATATACAATCTCACAAACTCAGTCGATTAAAAAAATCAGTTAAGTGATTATTAACTATTTAAAACTTTAGGCTGTTAACATTTTATACTCGTACATAAGTCCTCTACTTGCTTATTTATTGTTTATGAAATGTTTTTGAAAAAGCTATCCCGAAGTGAAATAACTGCAACGGGTGGAGCTACTATGCTATGTACTACTACTACTATACTACCTAATAATATCTAATAATAGCAAACAAAAGAACAGGTTTCCAGACAAAGTGACAATCACTTAACATCTACCGACCTGCATGCTCGTAAAAGATCATTATTTGCAGCAACAAAATCACTAAAAACAATAATTATTCAGACAATAATTCATCCTTTTATGTACATTTTTCAAGATTGTACTGTTAAAGAACTATTGCTGTTTTAATTAAAAACGCCTTGTAATAAATCACCATCAGCGTCACAGATTGTGGCCGCGAACCGATTATTTCGATAATAAAAAAGTCCCGGATCTTTTGCAAAATAAGATTAGATCGCGAATCTTTTGTTCTTTAAAAGGTTTTCTCCAAGTCCCGCGCCGCTCGGTAATTAATCAAAGCCTGTTGAGGTCAGAGCTTGTTTCTAGTCATTATTACATCTTATTTTACTAATCGTACTAGCGAAATGTCGCACGACAGGCACTCAGTTTCTTATTTAATTTTATCACAAATGGCAACCACAAAAATACAAACTAAATGTTTTTGAAAGAGAAACCTTAAAATGAAAGCCTATGCTGAAAAGAGAATTAACATACTTAGGAGCTTTCCAATTTCAATACTGATTTATATTAAAGACATCAACGTCAACGCTTTATCGTTTTCGTTAAAGATCTTGATATTTCTCTATTCCCCATTTAGAAAGTGTTCAAAAACAAGGCATGACCTTTCTTTCGTTTTTTTGAAATATTAATTGAAAGACGAGGTTAAAAAATTAAGATAGTTTAAACAATATTTTAATGAATATTTATTATACTTAAAGGACATAGGTATAAATGTTGGAATTCTGCCCCAGAGATGCCCAGAGATGATATATATGTTATTAAATAGTACAGATCTTCTATTTAAATAGTAATATAGTTACTTGTAGCTAAGCAATCGCTGATAAAAGTTATGAAGGTTGATAAAAGTGGAATTTTCATACTACGACGTCGGTTACATGATTCTGAACACAAAAAATCGATTTAAATTTTTATATTTTTGATATATTTTCAAGTGATTGCTATGAAACATGGCATAAAAATTTATTGTGTATTTAAATTAAATAGTTAAATATGAGCATACGTTTGGACAGCCTCGGGCAAATTTTGGCAATCTCCTTTTTTATTTTTAACACAAGTTAGCCCTTGACTGCAATCTATGATGAATGCGGGTTAACTTGCTAGGAATTGGATGAAAATCGACACCTCTTTCGGTTTCTGCACGACATCGTGCGGGAACGCTTAAAGATACGCCTTTGCTGGCAGTGGCAGGGTTATAATTAAATTTATTATAAATTCGCTGACATTTGTTTCATTACATACAAGAGTACTGAAATTAAATTTAACTTTATTAACAAGATTTAAATGATAAGGTACGATCACTCAGTCAGATATTGTCAGTCTGACACAAGTCTAACGTTTTATAATTTTTAATAAATTATGAGATATTATAATCTAGGAACTTTATTCAATAGATTAGTACAATAGAAAGAATATTAGAATTTGTTTTAAGGAAAAGTGATGAAATGTATGAAGTGATATTTTACACTCACAACGAGCTCAGATACCGTTTGTCCAAAATAAAAGCACCCTGTATAACGACGAAATGTGAAACAAAAGAGAGTCGGAAAATTGCTCGCAAATATTTCAGGGGTGGAAAAGCTTTTTGAAAATAATACCGCAGGTTTGTATCGCGGACAAAATAATCCCTTTCCGAGCGTCCCTTACCTGACCTCATTAACTGCTAATGTGAGCTTTCATTATTTACTTACCTGTACCTCTAAGCGTTACCTTACCTATATTTATTATCTTTACCTGGTGCCTTAACACATTGACACATCTATTGAATAATATCTATGCAATGTGTCGGGTTGTCGAGTGTCGCTCGGTGTTTATTTTTTCACCTGTATGGCCCTTTCGAAATTTTGTTGGTGTCAGTAGGTTTTCATTCATTGTCACGTCTAAACTTCCAAACACCACGGTCTTGTGTCGTCTGCATCCAACAATTCCTTATAGTCAGGTCGACGTCATTAGTGCACCTGGTGAGCAATCCACTAGCAAGTAGCACCTAAGTACCTTATCTTTGCTATATTTTATTCGACGGCCTCCGCGGCGTAGTGGAATGCGCGATGGATTTATAAGACGGAGGTCCTGGGTTCGATTCCGGGGGGGGTAGATTGAGATTTTTCTTAATCTCTCTGGCTGATGGTAGGCTTTCGCCGTGGCTAGTTACCACTCTACCGACAAAGACGTGCCGCCAAGTGATTTAGCGTCCCGGTACGATGTTGTGTCGAAACCGAGAAGGGCGTGAATTTCATCCTACTCCTAACAAGTTAGCCCGCTTCCATCTTAGATTGCTTCATCACTTAACATCAGGTGTGATAGCAGTCAAGAGCCAAAATTTTTAATTTTAGATTTTATTTATCTTACTAGTAATTAATATCACTCTGACGTGGATATAATAGGGATTTCGTGGGGATCTAACCACCTCACCAGGCCTTATAAGCATTAGAATATTCTAAATGCAAATCGATAAATATATGAGTTTAATTTCATAAGCCTTTCTCCTAACTTAAAACCTGGTTACGCCTGTTTAATGCCAACTACAGGATAATAAACAGCAAACAGTGTGATATCGGCGATGTTTGCTGATCATTTGCAGATGTCGGCGATGGAATCCGAGATTGGGAGATGAATCTTGTTTGAGTTATCGTTTGCCGATACCGCCGCCGCCGCCACCGACAAATGTCAACATAATCATACGAGTACGTCTACAAAATTATTTGTTCCAGTCTTCTTGTTAATCCTCCTGGAGCCTGCTTGTCTGCTCTGAGGATTAGAGGTAGGTGGTAGAATCGTGACGCGCGTTGTATAAAGGAATGTTTTATTTTTGCGCACAAAAGGTGATGTTGCTCTATCCTTTCCAACCTCTTCAGATCAGTTTTCTTTCTTATAAGCAGTGATAATTTGTATATATTTATGTATATGTAATTTTAGTATATGTAGAAATGTGTATTTTTATTTTTATTTTTATTGAATTAAGCATTATGGAACTATAATAAATATCATAATTATTTTAGGTCATGCTTTTTCACTCATTTATTTATTTACAATTATTTTAATTTAATTTTATAACAATGCTTCTAAAATTATAAAAAAAAAAACACTATTAAAAATTTATAAAATAAATTCATTCCGCCTGCTGCGGGGCCCGGGGGTCCAAGCAACCGGTGGTCAGGGCAACAATATGCGCACCGTTTCAAGAATTACTGCCTGCTGTATCCGACCCTTGATCCAACAATTAAGCGAAAGCTTGTATGATGTTCGTCAAAGCTTTTCGCTATAAGATGTTGACTGAAACGACTATAGGAAGTGCAACATTCTACATGGCGGTAATCTCATGAGCAAGGTCCAATTATTTTCATACTTTTTCCTTTTCAGCTTTCATCAGATTATCGTCATGTGGAACAGTAATATAACAATAATTGCACGGCGCATTGATCGATCAATTATCACTATATCAGGTCTATTGGCTACAATATACCTATCAGTGTTCATCCCAGTAGAGCAACGCACTGCTATTTTCAAGAGCTGACGCTGGGTCGTACCTATAGTAAGGCACCTCAAAATCGACAAGGTCATACTGAAGAGCAAGTTGTTGGTAGATTATCTTGGCTACTTGATTATGTCTGTGCAAGTATTCGCCATTAGGTCATTATTATTATTTTTTTAGTTATTAACTTATTATAGACTTCTTTTTGTTTTTTTCTTAATTTATTAAATTTAAGACGGCAAGGCTGTTTAGGCTATTGTGCGTGGCGGCACCTTGACTAGGGCCCAGCTGAAAATCAGTGTTGCATGTTTTTTTTTTAAGAGCATGCAGCTATATGCTGAGGTGGGTCCTTTTTCTGGGTTGTGCCACACATCGCAGGGTATCGTCCTGGCGACTAATAAACAAGTTGTGATGTGTGGCATAATTGCATTAATAAAGATGTTTTCTTTCTTTCTTCGAGGTCCAAACTATGAGTATTTACACAAACTTTTATACAGTTTCAGTCCTGGTGATTGTCTGTAAAAAGATCGTGGAAATTAAATTTAACCCACTTCCCAGTTTCCGACTGAGCTGAATGTAGCTTATATTTGTATATCGCGTGACAATGCTGATGCTGATGCTAGATCTGGAGGGTAGTATAAGAACTTCACAATAAAATGATACAACCCCATTGAGTTTAGGCTCGTACGATTCGTACTGATGAGTACTTACACGTTACACGCATGTACTTACCTCGCAAGTTTCTTCGTACAATCCCCCTCGGATTAACAGCTGCCATTATGATATTCTTCTTGTTTTTAAGCTATTGTATAGCTTTTATCGCGGGCCTTAAGCGGGGAGACCTAATACAGAAATTCCGTAATGAAAAAACCTAACACCCCCTGAGTATCAAAAACATAATATCAAAAGCACAATTTCTCAACGACGTCATCGGGGAACGTGTCTGCGGTAAAGCGCTATAAGTGTCCGATTGACATGTTCGAATCTTTTTTCCAAAATTTTTTTTTTCAAGCGATATTCCAAAAGTCATTTTTTTTTAAATTAGACGTTTTGCAATATCACGCTTTAAAACAATTGTCAGTAAACGACGTTTCGAACCCCATTTTTTGGCAATCAGGGCACTTAGATCCTTACTGTTAGGCCACGGTCCCGATGACGTCGGTAGGCAAACATAAGTTGATAAAAAATGCTATGCAATAGCTTTACCGCGGCAGTCCCCAAGTGCCACACGTCTTTTTAACTAATACGTTGTCTTTCGTCATACTATCTTCATTTAAAATTAATTATTGGATTTTCATTAACAACAAATTGTTGAAGTTTTGTTTTAGCAAACAATAATTCCGCAAATATTTTGGTGGTATTGTTAGATGTTTCGAACAGTTTACGAGGCGAGTAGGAAGCAACGCATCGTGACATGCGAGGCCGACATTACAAAACGGAAAGAATACGAGCGACGACCGCTTCCAAATGACTCAATCACGCGACACTTTGATAGATGCGTCCATTACTCTGTTCATAGTACACATACTACTCGTGTAACAGAGAGAGTAATCATGAAAACTTACTGTACCTCGATTTATAAGAATGAGGTCCTGGGTTCGATTCACGACCGCTCTGATTGAGATTTTAATTGGTCCAAGTCTGACTTTTATTTACCACTTTCTCGGCAAAGATTTAACGCCAAACGATTTAGCGTCATGGTACGATGACGTGTAGAAACCGAAAGGGGTGTGGATTTCATCCTACCTGTAACAAGTTAGCCCGCTTCCATCTTATATTGCACTATTACTTACCTCTTGTAGTAGATACCTAATTAAAAACCCCTAAGAATCACTGTTACCTTGCGCTTGTTAAAAATATTACACAGAGCATGATCCTATAAAGCCAGACTACACTTACATACATAACAACACGTCTCATTCCCATTTGAGTAGGCAGAGATTACATGCTTCTTGCCACGGTCCTTGCATACTTCCTTAGCTTCTTCCACTCTCATTAATCCATTCAAAAATTTCGTCGGTTTAGATTACTCTTGATATTCTTTAAAATGTCCTGAATTTGATCATTCTAGGAACATTCGCCTAGGCCTTCCCCTTCCAACATTTCCATTCACCCAGCACTCACAAAGCAGAAAATTTGTCACCCCAGCTATTTTCAAACAATTCAGGTACAGGAACAGGTTTCAAAGATTTCTTTGAAATCTAAACTCTCAATATGACAACGTTATAAATTCGTACATTCTATTGTATAGCGCCATCTACAAAATATCACTTATAATACCATAAAGCTCATTTTGTGGTTCGGTTTAAAGTTCGTTTAGTTGAGCTTATTCAAAACACGCCGTCCCTCGTTAGGCGCCAACAACTGATTACTCGTTACGAATAGAGATGGCGCTAGTGTGTTCTTAAAATATTTATAGAAAAGTGTCAATTAATTTAGTGTTATCGCCTTTAAAGAATCATTTGTCACAGTATCATTAATAGTAGTATTATTTAGTAAAAATCGTAGTAGTTTTAGTAAAAGTAGTGCCTCGCAAATTGTACTTTTTTATTCACTGCAAATTATAACTTGATTGCTATCTCACCTGCTGTTCAGTGATAATGCAATCTAAGGCCTGTGTGCACCAAGATTTCGGTTAACATAACCAACGGTTAACACGAGGTAAACGTAAAATTTACTGTTCACTACAACCCGTATGCCGGTTAAGGACGTAAGCTCGGTTAAGACAACCGCCCGGTTTACGTCTTTAACCGGCGTACGAGTTGTCGTGAACAGTAAATTTTACGTTTAGCTTATGTTAACCGTTGGTTATGATAACCGAAATCTTGGTGCACACAGGCCAAAGATGTAATCCATACCATGTAATTCGGTCTGTACATGGCATTTTTCTGGAACGATAATTCGCTTAGCGATATGTCTTTGGCGGTAGATTGATAAGTGCCCACGACCCAGAAGCGTAACCAGCAATTAATGCGCCCTGTGCCAGCGTGCGTAACTGCGTCCTACAGACTTGTAACTGGCTCTAAATAAAGTATTATTTGTATATTGTCTGGTCGTTCCTGCGCCCCTCCAAGGTCTGCGTCCTATGCCTAATTACGGCACAGCCACGGCAAATAAAATTATAAAAAGTATTCAAATAAAAAACCCCAGGACCTACGTAGCGTGTTAAAAATGGAAACTAAATCTAGCCTTCTTCGATTTTGCGTTAAATAAAGAAAGAATATTGGCTTAGTTACTTCGTAGGTTATTTTTATGAACTTACATGATAGATAAGGCATAATTTTAATTTTAAAATAGAATTTACCTTTATTTTTAACATGGAATTCGGCTTAGTACAATAGTAATCTTATTATCTTTCGGATAAAGCAACTTTTACGGAAAAGTTTGCAAATGTGCCGCTCAGAGACAAAAGAACTCCACTCGTATAAAGCTTCACCTTTCACCTTGGACAGATATACTTTTCGATTGCTAGGCACGAGTCATGCGAGGTGTAACAGAGCTATCAAACTTATAGAATCGCTCAAAAATTTTACTCAAAAAATATATTAAATAAATAACATCTAAAGTTTCAAAAGAAGTGACCTACCTATATGAGCTTTTGTTTTTTTTCATTATTTTTTTGTATGGTAGGAGAGGAATGAGTGAAGAGAACAAATGAAGACGAATGTGGACATCTAACGAGTGCCGTTGTCCTTGTTCTGACAATCCTGTCTCTACTTTCCTACCCTGTCTCTCCTTTCCTAGTTTAACTGTTTACTCTGCCTTTTGTTAGGATACATTAACGAGCATAAAGTTAAAACTCTTTTCAGTAGAACTTGTCTAACGAATCATTGTTTAAGCTTGTGAGCATATTTTTTTCATAAAAATATAAAAAGAGATGATTTTTTTTGACTTAGCTAGCCGGAGCTGTTTTAATGTTATATTTTTTTCCAACTCAACGAAGAGTATTTTAACAGTGCGTAGGTTAGTAGTTAGGTAGTTAAGAAATATATAAATAATACTTACAACAAAACACCCAAATTATTTTCATCTAAACCCATCCATCCTTTCTAATTCCTAGTCTTTCCCTCAACGCCAATGCCACTTCTACCCGTCCCTGCGACGCGCTGGATGGCGCGCGCTCGTGGCGGCACTCGGCGGCATGTCAATCACGAGTGCGGTCGCCAACGCACACGCCGCCGCCGCGGCCGGTGCAGGCAAGAAGGCGGCCCAGGTGCAGCTGCAGGCCGAGCTTGCCACCGACGACGAGTGGAACAAGTTCCTGCTCAAAGATGGACTGCTCGGTGAGTAGCCAAGAGCAAGTACCAGGTTTGTACACCCATTTATGACCTGTAGGTTGAACACTAGGTATGCAGACCCGTAAGAGATTGTAAGTTGCTCGGTGAACTATTCGGATACAAACAGGTGTTACTTGTTTTCACGAATAGTTAATAATTTATTTACTTTTTTTATTTTCCGTGATAGCCGACGAATCCATGTGACAAAGTCACCCAGAACCGATAGAATAGGCAATCTCTACATTTATTTCACTCTAAAAGTATTATAGGCACTTTTCATTGCGAAGTCTTCGCAATTGTAAATCGTAGAGTCAAGCACTCCTGAGAAAAGAGGATAGCAGAAGAGAGTATTTAGTCGGGTCAAAATAAATAAATTATTATTTATTAACTCGGTGAGTTAAAGAGTAGAAAAACTTGAAGACAGCCAGAAAATACGATTCGGTTCATTCTTCTCTCCGGGTTATTTCCGCACTTGGCCAAGCATTCGGTCAAAAAACTAGTAGGGGACCTAGTGCGTTGCCCTGTGAGTACCTACAGCACTAATTTAGATTGAGCTGGATTTACCCAACACAGAGTCAGTAGCGAAATAAGACCTATAAAAAGCTGTTCGGTGATTCTCTAGACTAAATTTATAAAAACAGCGAAAAGAATCCAATATCAAAAACATAATATTAAACAGGGAAAAATGAAATGGTTATCATTTTAAGTAAAAAATAATGTAAGGAAGTTCCTCTGAACACTTGTATATTACCAAAATGCAAACTGCCCAATAGTTGGCCATTTTATTAGGTATAGTATGACATGGATTTAAAATAACTACTAGACATAGGAAGGATACAATTTTTATATTTTAGTCTTTTTTCGGAGAAGTGCGAACCCCCAAGCAGCATAGCACGTCGCATTTCCTCTGTCGACTTTACTGTCACTCGTTTAATAAGTAGGTACCTGTCAGATAGTCATCATCATCATTATCAGCCTATTAACGGCCCACTACAGGGCCAGGCCTCCCTCCTTATAGGAGAGGGGATATGGAACGCACACCCACCACGCTGCTCCAATGCGGCTTGGCGGGCTTAGGGTGATTATGTTTCATTTATTAACGATCACTATCAGATGTTGATGATAGTGACCTGGACCGACGGCTTAACGTGCTCTCCGGGGCACGGGGGTGTAACACCACCAACTTCCAGACTCCGAGCTTTAAATGTACTGAACATTTCATAGAAGAATGAAAAGTTCAGCTGAGCTCAGAAATATTCCGTGACCCGACCCAGGAATCGAACCCAGGACCTCGTGAACGAAGCCACATAGGTTAACCACTAGACCAAAGAGGCAGTGTTTGTGACAAAATTCATGATGTCAAAATAATAAATTTTCAGTTGTCGATGTGTACACCGAATGGTGCGGACCGTGCATCGGGATGGTGGGTAACCTCAAGAAGATCAAGGTGGAGATTGGCGGAGACAACCTGCATTTAGCTGTGGTCGGTATACCTGTAAAGTCTACGTTATTTATTTATTAGATAATTTTTAAATTAACTTGTACGCTTTAAAGATCTCGCTTGTTAAAGACCTATACTAAAGCCAAACTCGATTGAGAATGCTTGTCAACAAACAAATTAAAAAGGAAGGTAGAAATCACTAATCATTTTACACCTATTTTTTTAAATAACTAGTTAATGACGAATTCATGACAATGAATAAGGTTAGTAAGCTTTAAACGAAGTAATATATTCAATATCTTTTAAATAAGAATTTTTAAAATAACAAAACATAATTTATATTTATTAAGCATAAAATGTGTTGCATTTCATTTTAAATTTGTTTGTTGACAAGCATTCTCAATCGAGTTTGGCTTTAGTATAGTTTGCTTTAAAACAAGCGTACAAAATATTTTTCTTCTAAACGTCAAAGTAATAAAAGTATTGAATTGGCATTGTGTTTTCCTACAGGCAAAAGCTGATACTATAGAATGTCTAAAGAGATTTAGAAACCGGAGTGAACCAACGTGGATGTTCCTAGCTGTGAGTACTAAGTAACATGAACTTAAGTCTAGAATTAAACAGTAGGTAACCGGCAGAAAATTCATTCCAACACTGCATCTACAACAAAGCGCTATACCATAAAAATACTCGCAAATTGCACATAAAGTGCTATCTAAACTAAGTTGAATAGCTGTAAAACTTTGCAACATTAAACATGCCACGCAAAGAAACAAACAGCATTAACAACTATTTGCTTCAACAACATTAATAACCGAAAACTTTTGTAAAAGATGGATATCGACCTTAATACCTGATGTTTGCGGTTTAAAATAAATTGCTCTGACTGTGATATAGACGTTAAGGCTCATGCTAAGCAGTATGTAGGACATGTGTAAGCCATTGTCTTGTGGCGGGGTGGCACGATGTGGACGATCGATCAAACATTGAGAAACTAAAAACTGCGAATCGATTTGTCTTTGCAAAAGTAGGTATTAGAAGTCAAGAACCTTTTAAGTCATTCTTTTACTATTTGCATTTGGACATACGAGTACGACAAGACAGTTTTAGAACTCTGTTTTTTGTTTACTGAATAATTTTAAATTCGTATCTACGAGCTGGTAGTATGCACCTTCTTATAGTTATATTTTCAAATTTTTGAGTATTGCGCACTTTCGACGTATTGGGATCCAATAACGCCTTAAACAAGACATTGTAGCTTTACTTCGGATTTGAAATGAAATGAATTAAATTAAATTAAATTCCATTCGCTAGTCGTTTATGTATTACTTACCTTGTGTAGACTTCTGCAGAAACGTCAATTTTAAACCACATTAAAGCCCATCGGCGCATTTTAGTTTAGCAGAAATAATGAAAAACGTGTATGTTATTCAGGGTGGTCAGTTGGTGAACGTGGTCTTCGGCGCGGACGCTCCTCGGTTGGCGCGCACCATCGTCGAGGAATTGAAGGCCGAGGAACTGGTGAAAAAAGGAGAGAAGGAACGAATACAGCGAGCACCGCACGAGCTGACTCCACCGGAACAGGTAGCCCATACACTCGCCTACCTGCAGTAAGAACTGCTAAAGTAAACTGTAAAGAGAGCGAGTCAACCTAAAAATCCCACAATGAATTTATCAAACAGAATCAAGCTAAGTTTTCTTCGATTACATTGTGCGAGCTCATATTTTCAAATTTGATATTGTTAAGTATTATATAAAGGTAATAACAAATGTGATAAAAAATATCTTTAAAAGCTATAAATGTCAAACACTGTCGGGATCTCTCACACTGTACTCATTACAAATAATCATATTGAAAGTAACAAACGTCTTAAAAGTATGCAAAATTAAAAGTCCATTTTGCAGGAGGTAGCTGTAGCTCAAGAGAAGCTGCTCCAACAGCGTCGGGAGAAGGAAGCGGCCGCGGCCGAGGAGGCGCGGCTGGGGCGCAGGGAGAAGCGCGCCGCCCGCCTCGAGACGCACTTCGCGGACATCTGTCCTGGCCTCATGATGCCCCATGCGCAGAAGAACCTTAGGAAAGTATCCGACGCCCTTGAACCTTATGGTAAGTATGGAAAAAAGAAGCTGTGGATATAACACAACTAAATATATTATTTTACACTAAGGTCCTATCTAAAAACCCTCTACTAAGTGAACCGATGGTATAGACTTTCAAATGACAATAATTCAAATCACATCGTGTTTATATGTCAAAGATATTCTACCAAATTATAATTTTGCAGGTGTGCTGGTCGCAGATAAATGTCCATTACTGCTAGGCAAGGATGGAGCGAGAATTCTCGCTATGGAGGACCCAGAGTTCGGACAACCTGAAGCTGCTGCCGCCCTCGCTGAAAGGCCTTCACTTGCGTTGCTGCTCAAAAAAACGCCGGATAAAGAAGGAAACGTTATCGGTACTTAAAATGTAACCATATACTTGTGGTTGAAATGACCTGATGAAATATGGACCAGCATGTTGATTTTTTAACGAGATGCTGGACAATTCGACAATGCGACGACGTCATTTCTATGTATCTGTCTAATAGGATACTGCAGGTAAGAGACGAAGTCGAGACTCACACTGTCGAGTTGCGTTACAGAAACAACATGCAGGATTCCTTATTGTCATTGCCTTATATTATTTCTAACACTACTAGTGAAACCTCAGACATGATTCGTGAAGATAAAAATATACCTCGTAGACCAATGGAATTCGAGACTATTTTTCTCTTTCTTTCCAATAAAGGAAAGAAAAGTCGGGAAAATATTCTTGACTTCGCTACTATTTTCACGAATCTCTTTTAGCAAATCCTAGGCCTTCTGATTTGAGAGGAATTAACAAAGTTAAGATTACAAATAGTAATCCAACGCAAACTAGGCACTATATTATTGCAGAATTGGTACGTCGAGCTATATTCGGAGAAGACTTAGAAGCAGAAGATGAGGAATCTGCCAAGAAAACAGTTGCTGAAGAACTGAAGGCCAACGGCGTGCCAGGGTTATTTGTGCCTGCTGACCGGCATCAGAGAGCATCTATACTAGATCTACTGTTCCCAAAGGTAAGCTTTATCGAAGTATAGAAGATAATCGTGATGATCGTGATCTCGAATGGAATGGATAGTTTCTATAGTTGAGCCATTGAAGCGACAGAAAATGGATGAAACATATTGGAAAACTGATATTTTTGCTTGTGATAAGGACCAGTCCTTTATTTATTTGTACGTTTATTCTTGTAATAAAATAGTCAAACTACAGAAAATGTGTATTTCTTTATAGCCTTAACGTAGTCCCCGGATTTCATCTATATATCAAAAAATATACTGGTAAATTAAACTTGAAAAAATTGTTAAATAGATAGGTTGGTAACGATAGATGAGACGAATAGGTATCTCAGCATTTCACGGATTCACCTTGCGGGTGCCGGGTCCATGGTGTGGCAAAGAGTAAATCTCCGAACAGAGACAGACTTGTGATACGGACGTCGGCTCAATGGTACCCTTTGCTGTAGTTATTCTCTCTGCCCAATCGGTGATGTAGGGTCATCAGAAACTTTAGATACGCGTAATATTATAAAGCTTAGCTATGAATTTATTTTTGTCGAAGCAAAAAGTGGAAAAATTATCTTTCTTCTTGATGCTTGAATGAGCATAATAATCTATCACCAGATGGTAGGAGCGCTGGTGGCGCCGCCCACACCTCTGGAGCCGCCCCACATCGCGATGGTGTTCGGCGCCTGGCAGCGGAGAGCAATCCTGCAAATCGCGGCGTCGCCTAAACTGGCCTCGAGAATTCTGCGCTACGGATTCTTCACTGATGCCAACATTAAAGAACCAAAACTGTTGTGCAAAACTTTGGAAAAATATGAAGAACGACCTGAGAAGGATCAGTAAGTTGTGAGACACAATCACACATCAATCACTATTTTCATAAAATAAAAAAAATATTTGTTACAACTACAATTATTATATTATATGCGAACTTATTATTTATTTTAATGGTAATTTAATTAATCACCAAGCGCACTTCCAAACTGAATACATATAAGAGGTGATTAAAAATTACGTGAGGTTTTTAGGGCTCCGAGTCTAATCCCACAAAATTTCATGCAGGGGAGAGGGGATTTTCCTAAAATTCATGTATTTTTTTTGCGCACGAAACAGTGTAAACTTCCGAGAAAAATGGGTTAAGACAGGAATGTTACTGTACTAAAATAAACTTTATTAGGTACTCAGTTTAAAAAGAATTAAATATTTAGGAAAAATATCATGTAAGGCGATTAGAAAAAGGAGGGTCTCGAAGTGAATTTGGATGCTCCCTAATGTTTGGCTTTTAAAAGCATTTCACAAATATTCTCGTTTTTATTTTTCCAGTTCAGAAACGATTGTCCTCATGGTAGCAGTAGGAGTGGCAGAACCATTGTTGGCGGATCCGAAAGACATTCCACCCGATGGCCCACCTGACGAGCTGATGACCCTGGGTCCGCTACACGTGAGCGAGGATACTGTGGTGGGAGCCGAAGAGTGTGAGAGGTTCTTCCCGCCAGGCTATAGCGAACCAGAACATAAGCCAAAACCAAAATCTAAGAAGAAGAAAAAGGTTAGTTGATAATTGTATATAACACTTAAGTTGCCAAGCATTTGAATTTCACAATATACTAGCGGACGCCCTCCACTTCGTCCGCAATAAAAATTAGTTCTGTAATCCTTCCTCCAGAAAACTGCATTAAAATCCGTTGAATAGTTTGAAAGATCTAAGCGAACCGACAGAGAAATTTTATACTATTAAATATGTTTTTAATATTTCCAGAAGCGTCAGGAAACCAAAGACGAGATAGAACAAGACGGAAGCATAGACACGGCTAACGACACCATCGACGAAGCAGAGGGCAACGGGGATGGGTCCGCTGAAGGAGAGGGCGAGGAGAACGGGGACGGAGATGCAGAAGGCGAGGGAGAAGGAGACGCGGAAGGGGAAGAGGAAGAAGACACGCACGTGGACAAGGCGACATCCCCGCCGCCTGCATCGACGTAGATTGTGCAACAGATTTTTTGCTCAATAAATCGTCTCCATAAGTCGTGGCGCAACCTTTATAGAAATTAACCCAGTGCGTCTACTCTGATCACTTAAGTAGCATGGTTTACTTTAGACACTCACTGCGTTCACGCTAGTGAAGGGATGTTAGAGTGGAGTATTGTCACTGGCACACTATTGTGCGACAGTGACAATACACTTGCACTGCACTTAAAAGTGCTTCTAGAAAGTAACACCATTTGTAGCAAATGTAAAACCTTATTGCTCCTCTTCACAATCGGCGATGATCATTACTCGTTAATCGGCAAATTATTTTTCACACAAAGTCTGTGACACGTGAGAAGGCTCTTACTCATCTATGATACTTTGCATTTATTACTTAGCAATAGTGAATCGGCGATCTTGTGGGTATGCACTCAATTTCCTATGTGTGTCCTAAAAAATCGATAAGCCACCGATCGCCAACGATCACACAGTCTATAGAGATACTATACTATACTAATATTATAAAGAGGTAAAGTTTGTAAGTTTGTAAATGGGGCATCTGTTGGGGCTAATCTTTGGAACTACTGATCCGATTTAAAAAATTCTTTCACCAGTAGAATGCTACACTATCGGGGAGTGTCATAGGCTATATTTTATATTTGTATTATATATATTAGCCGAGTTATCACAGTTTTTGTCGCGCGAGTCGGACCGTGAAATTTATTAAATCGGCTTTATGCACGTGCGCTGCCTTAGCTATTGGATATAATTGAAAACATTGTATGAAAACTTTATGTATCTTTAAAAGTTCTACAAAAATGTCCGTGATAGCATATATCTATCTTTTATATTTTGGCAGATATATAACTTTTTGTGTTTTAAAAAATCATTTAATTCATATGCTTACGTTTAGATCATTATTTATACAACTTAAATCCTTATCAAAACAAATTATTTAATAATCACAAGGATATAATACAAAATTTCTAAAAAGCGTGGCTGCCGCTATAAGTCCTAATCAAGTTGAACTCTACGTACGTACGAGTACGTGAATAGGCTTAGCATTTTGGTAAGTGTGCTGTTTCATAGAAACAATAATACGGTAACGGGGTTGAGAATTCGGTATTTGTTCAATTTATTTGCCATAAAAGACCTATACTATTAATATAAAGCGGAAGAGTTTGTTCGTTTATTTAAACGGGCTAATCTCTAGATCTGCGTGTCGGATTGTAAAATTATTTTTGTTTATTTTGAAAACTAGACTCAAGAATGTAATAGACTATTTAATATTAAGCTATACATATTAGCTTGCCATAAATATATGTTGTTAATGATCATGTACTGTAATATCGTACAATGTGAAACAAAAATGTAGATCTTTAGTACACGAGACGGGACGGAGGAAATTGCTTCACGAGAAACTATAAAAAATTAAATTGAGAGGGGAAGCGGGGAATGAGCATTTTTTATACGAAAGTCTGTCTTTAAAATTAGTAGGGTACATAAGAGGTTTTCACGCGGACAAAGTCGCGGGCGACTGCTAGTATTGTAAATTTTGATAAGCAACTACCCACGATTAAGCCCTCGACACGATCGTGCCTGCGTGTAATAATCGTCTATAATCGCCGATTATGAAAAGAAGGCTTTAAATGCAATGTCTGAAGTAATAGTAGTAAATTGAAACTAACATAGCCTGCTCAAGAATGTACTGTACATGTTTGTAATGTCAACGCATTTCATTTATTAACTGTAGGTGCCTTAATTGATGTACGAGTTTATGAATGATTAAATAAAAAAAGTGTATTATAGTCTAAAATTTGTATTTTTATTTATTTATAAATAGTCAATTAATTAATTTTATAATATTTATATAATTACTTTAACAATAAAATAAAATGAGTAACGTCTTAAGCTGATAGGAGAATGGCGATCTCTTCATACCACCGAGTCTTTCCGGTTCCTGAAACAAGTCTGTGATTTACGACTAACGACATGTGTTCTCACAATATTTAAAACAAGATGAAGAAAATCAAATATATAAAAATCAAATAGATCGTCAATCACGCGTAAAAATTTAAACCAGCTTAAACGATTTTAACAATATTTGTTAGCTATAAATTAGAGCAGGTATCCTAAGCGACTGCAAAGTAATCCGACTAAATTTAGCGTGCATAAGAAAGTGGCCATCTTGAATCATTTAACATACATTCTCAATTTTGGTGGCTAATACCACAAAAGTAAGGTTATGTTTACACAAGCGTAAAATAAAGCACTGCACAGTGTCTCCAACTGAAAACCTGCTTTAATATTTCAGTTTTCACTGGTGTGGAAGGACAAAATCTTTCATCATTCTCTGTCACTCTTTAACCCCTGTGGGCCTGACATTCAAACCTTCTTTGAGGCCCGCGGCTACCCGGGTAGCGACGGAGCTATAATGACAGCTGTCATTATTTGCCTGACGGTTGCCAGCGGACCCCTCGGGGCTGTGAAACTTTAAGGGTTTCGTGTATCTTTTTTTTTATTTTTTTGTTGACTACATAACCTTTTTCGTTGGCCCTTGACTGCTATCACACCTGATGTTAAGTGATAATGCAATCTAAGATGGAATCGGACTAACTTGTTAGGAGTGGGACAAAAATCCACACCCTTTTCGGTTTCTACACGACATCGTACCGGAACGCTAAATCGCTTGGCGGTACGTCTTTGTCGGTGGGGTGGTAACTAGCCACGGCGAAAAGCCTCCCACCAGCCAGACCAAGACAAATTAAGAAAACTCTCAATCTGCCCCGCCGGGAATCGAACCCGGGACCTCCGTCTTATAAATCCACCGCGCATACCACTGCGCCACGGAGGTATCTTTGCTATCGCTATTTCGCTGCCATGGGGCGAGAGAGAAAATGAGATTTTCGGTTTTTGTCGTCTTTCTGTACACGAAATTGTCTATTAAATGAATTAAATCGTAAATTATCTACTTAACGAGTCCCTACAATTTGTATGAATTGTACTGCAAGGGTCTGCGCCCATGACCAACTCACCATATGTAATGGTTGTCGTGATGCGGCGCGCGCATGACGCCCACGCCGCCGCCCAGCCGCCGGTAGTTCATTGCGCCGCACAGCCGCCACTGGTTCGATTCCGGGTCGAACACCTGCACATAACCAATAAATGTTAATAATTAGACACTTTGCATTGGGAGAGGTTAGCTGCAAACAGAGCCGGGTGGTGGTCCTTAGTTCAGCAGAGTACCTCTAGTTCCGAGAGCAAACAGAGGGCTAATATAGATTTGCGTCATGAACATCTTAAAGAAACACCACCCTCAGATATCACGTATAATTACACTAAGGGTACCCCAACGTGTCCTCAAGGCGCTAGGACATTCCGCGCGAAAATAAGGTACATAAGTCACATGAGGGCGCACGACCGAAGCCCCCGTGTGAATTAACAGCACCACCCTCAGATATCACGTATAATTACACTAACGGTACACTAACGGTACCCTAACGTGTCCTCAATGCGCTAGGACATTCCGCGCAAAAATAGGGTACATAAGTCACATGAGGGCGCACAACCGAAGCCCCCGTGTGAATTAACAGAGAATCCAGTCGCTGTCGCCGAACACGGCAGAGAAGTAATCATCATCATCAGGTGCCTTCTTCAAACTGAAGTTGGGCGGTCAGGTGGAGAAAATTCTTCCGGTCCTGCGAAACAGCTTTAAGCTTCGTGTAACTAAGCTTGGTCAACTCTTTTATATCATCCAACCACTTTCTTCGCTGTCTCCCAAAGAAGTAATAATGAATGAATATTAGGCTCTGACCTGTCCGCCAACTATTTTAGGTCTTTTAGGTTATAGAGCAACCCACCACCACCCATGGCTCTTTCAACCTCTCGGTCATTTGGGCCCAATCTCGGGAGGGCAACCCGGAATCCGCACTTCTCTTCGCGTTTCATCACCGGGCCGCCTTCTTGACTCCCTACAAGTTCTTTGTCATCTCGTCCTTGTCCCTAATGTACACTCTCCCCTTTCTGGGGCATGCACGTCACACAACGCGACTCGCTCGCAACGCCGCGGTCCGTAGCAGCTCCACATCACCTCTGTACAGTGTTCATCGCTCCGAGACGCTCCGCCTCTTATGCCAATGGTGCGCGAACTCCCGTAGCTTGCCGAAGTTGGCCGCCGAGCTCACGAGGTCCTGGTAGTACACAGGTCCCACTTCTTCGCGAACGATCCCATCCAACATTACGCGCCGAAAGTCGTTATATTCGTTGCACTCCCACAAGACGTGGTGGAGGTCCTCCTCCGCCAACCCGCATAAACACTCTCCAGTCTCACTGAGGCACATATCACGCAGACGTTTCCGGAAGCAGCCATGACCCGTAAGTATTTGCGAGGTCTCATAGTCCGGAGCGACCCAAGTCGCCCTGAGCCGACCGGCCACGTCCGGGAAGTATCGACGCAGCTCACTACCTTTCGTCTAAGGTTATAGAGCAGTATAAGAATTTTAATACATTCTGTGTGTGAACGCCACGACTCCACACAGTCTTGTCTGCCCTATCCTTAGTGTTTAAGTGAAGCGCGCAGCTCGACCAGGTCCTGAATGAAACACACCTACGAGGTAAAAAATCGAGCAGGTGAAGCGGGATAATGGGACCAAAGAAGCGAGTGTTCAGGCGTAATAAATTTAAATACTTGCCGCTCATAAGAATTTTAAGATATTATAAATCTGAGCATCCTTGACCTTTAGACTACAGCATAATAACGTCCATATGCGGGTCTTACCTCAAGGGACTTAACGGACCACAAGTCCATGGCCGGCTCGCACCTGACACTTACCTCGATGTACTTAAGGTACGCGGTGCCGTCGAAGCCGCCCACGGCGTACAGCTGTCCGTTGACCACGGCCAGCCCCACGCCGCTGCGCCGCGACGTCATGGCCACCACGGGCGACCACGAGTCCGTGGCCGGCTCGCACCTGACACTTACCTCGATGGACATAAGGTACGCGGTGCCGTCGAAGCCGCCCACGGCGTACAGCTGCCCGTTGACCACGGCCAGCCCCACGCCGCTGCGCCGCGACGTCATGGCCACCACGGGCGACCACGAGTCCGTGGCCGGCTCGCACCTGACACTTACCTCGATGGACTTAAGGTACGCGGTGCCGTCGAAGCCGCCCACGGCGTACAGCTGCCCGTTGACCACGGCCAGCCCCACGCCGCTGCGCCGCGACGTCATGGCCACCACGGGCGACCACGAGTCCGTGGCCGGCTCGCACCTGACACTTACCTCGATGGACTTAAGGTACGCGGTGCCGTCGAAGCCGCCCACGGCGTACAGCTGCCCGTTGACCACGGCCAGCCCCACGCCGCTGCGCCGCGACGTCATGGCCACCACGGGCGACCACGAGTCCGTGGCCGGCTCGCACCTGACACTTACCTCGATGGACTTAAGGTACGCGGTGCCGTCGAAGCCGCCCACGGCGTACAGCTGCCCGTTGACCACGGCCAGCCCCACGCCGCTGCGCCGCGACGTCATGGCCACCACGGGCGACCACGAGTCCGCGGCCGGCTCGCACCTGACACTTACCTCGATGGACTTAAGGTACGCGGTGCCGTCGAAGCCGCCCACGGCGTACAGCTGCCCGTTGACCACGGCCAGCCCCACGCCGCTGCGCCGCGACGTCATGTCCACCACGGGCGACCACGAGTCCGCGGCCGGCTCGCACCTGACACTTACCTCGATGGACTTAAGGTACGCGGTGCCGTCGAAGCCGCCCACGGCGTACAGCTGCCCGTTGACCACGGCCAGCCCCACGCCGCTGCGCCGCGACGTCATGGCCACCACGGGCGACCACGAGTCCGCGGCCGGCTCGCACCTGACACTTACCTCGATGGACTTAAGGTACGCGGTGCCGTCGAAGCCGCCCACGGCGTACAGCTGCCCGTTGACCACGGCCAGCCCCACGCCGCTGCGCCGCGACGTCATGGCCACCACGGGCGACCACGAGTCCGTGGCCGGCTCGCACCTGACACTTACCTCGATGGACTTAAGGTACGCGGTGCCGTCGAAGCCGCCCACGGCGTACAGCTGCCCGTTGACCACGGCCAGCCCCACGCCGCTGCGCCGCGACGTCATGGCCACCACGGGCGACCACGAGTCCGCGGCCGGCTCGCACCTGACACTTACCTCGATGGACTTAAGGTACGCGGTGCCGTCGAAGCCGCCCACGGCGTACAGCTGCCCGTTGACCACGGCCAGCCCCACGCCGCTGCGCCGCGACGTCATGGCCACCACGGGCGACCACGAGTCCGCGGCCGGCTCGCACCTGACACTTACCTCGATGGACTTAAGGTACGCGGTGCCGTCGAAGCCGCCCACGGCGTACAGCTGCCCGTTGACCACGGCCAGCCCCACGCCGCTGCGCCGCGACGTCATGGCCACCACGGGCGACCACGAGTCCGCGGCCGGCTCGCACCTGACACTTACCTCGATGGACTTAAGGTACGCGGTGCCGTCGAAGCCGCCCACGGCGTACAGCTGCCCGTTGACCACGGCCAGCCCCACGCCGCTGCGCCGCGACGTCATGGCCACCACGGGCGACCACGAGTCCGCGGCCGGCTCGCACCTGACACTTACCTCGATGGACTTAAGGTACGCGGTGCCGTCGAAGCCGCCCACGGCGTACAGCTGCCCGTTGACCACGGCCAGCCCCACGCCGCTGCGCCGCGACGTCATGGCCACCACGGGCGACCACGAGTCCGCGGCCGGCTCGCACCTGACACTTACCTCGATGGACTTAAGGTACGCGGTGCCGTCGAAGCCGCCCACGGCGTACAGCTGCCCGTTGACCACGGCCAGCCCCACGCCGCTGCGCCGCGACGTCATGGCCACCACGGGCGACCACGAGTCCGTGGCCGGCTCGCACCTGACACTTACCTCGATGGACTTAAGGTACGCGGTGCCGTCGAAGCCGCCCACGGCGTACAGCTGCCCGTTGACCACGGCCAGCCCCACGCCGCTGCGCCGCGACGTCATGGCCACCACGGGCGACCACGAGTCCGTGGCCGGCTCGTACCTGACACACACCGACATGAGTTCGCCATATTGAATAAGTTAAAGTTATAGAATATAAATGATTTAATAAAACCGGTAAGTGGGACATCATCGAAATCGATGCGAATTTAATTATTTACTGATTTATCATCATTTATATAATTTAATCCCGGTACTTAATGCGCAATCCTTTCAATTCAAACGGTTGGGACAGTTTAAAAGGAATAACACAAGCCGCACCTCTCAGCGGAGGAGAGCTCGGTGCAGTCGTCGCGGCCGCCCACGGCGTAGATCTGTCCGTCGAACACCGCGCAGCCGAGGTGCTTGCGCCGCGTGGACATGGGCGCCACCGGCGTCCACTTGTTGGCGCGCGGCTCGTAGCGCTCCACCTAATATTAGCAATTATGCCCTTTATATTCTGAACTATACTAAAGCCAAACTCGATTGAGAATGCTTGTCAACAAACAAACATTCTCAATGAAGGTAGAAATCACTAGTCATTTTAAACCTATTTTTTAAAATTAATTAGTTAATGACGAATTCATGACAATAAATTAGATTAGTAAGCTTAAAACTAATTAATATATTCAATATCTTTTAAATAAGTTTTTTTAAAATAACAAAACATAATTTTAAATTTATTAGCCATAAAATGTGTTGCATTTTCAACCTTCATTTTGAATTTGTTTCTTGACATGCATTCTCAATCGAGTTTGGCTTTAGTATAGAGTAGTTATACAGGATGATTTTGCTTTCGGTGCGGATATTTTTTTTCGCGATTCTAAATTAATAATAGATCATAAATACACTAACAGGTTCAGTAATTCTTTTTCAATTTTTGACTCAAAAATAAAAAATTATGGACACATTATTTATCAAATAAACCACGCGTTAGTCAACGGCCCGGCAATAAATGCGTGCGCTCGCCGGCCGTAAACAGCTGTGTACTATGTGATAGGGTGACCGTCTAATTCTGTTTAAGAGTTAAAAATTTTAGTGAATGATAATTTTGTTTTTACTTAGTTAAAAAAAAAGGAAAAAATACGTCACCAATAAATTTTGATTTTTACAAAATAGAAAAAATTTTGTACTAAAATAATATCTTTCTGTATATACCTCTGTCATGTATTGAGTGACATGTAACTAGAGTGATATTGCGTGCCACGAGGTGTATGTAGCCTATATACAGTTGTTGCTAACGACAGTACACTCACAGTGTTGAGCGGCGACTGTCCGTCGGAGCCGCCCACGGCGTACAGGTGTCCGCCCAGCACCGCCACCGCCACGCCCAGCCGCCGCGTCGTCATCGCCGCCACCTGATCCAACAACACGGACATTCAATTATCTTGATTCTGAATCTGAAGAAGTCTGTCTCTTTTACGTTGTTATGTAACTTTGAATTTTTTCCGGGTGTTTTGGTGGCTCTTTAGGCATGGTTTATGGATATGACTGGACTTCATGGAAAGGATTGCTTTTTATTTCCAAAATTATTGAAAGCACAACAGAGCCACGCCCACCTTGTTCCCCAAAAAACGCACCTTACTCCAGCGGTTCTCCTTGGGGTCGTACCGCTCCACGTGGTTGAGGCACTGCACGCCGTCCTGCCCGCCCACGCCCACCGTGTGTACCGTCTCCCCTCAACAAACGCACCTTACTCCAGCGGTTCTCCTTGGGGTCGTACCGCTCCACGTGGTTGAGGCACTGCACGCCGTCCTGCCCGCCCACGCCCACCGTGTGTACCGTCTCCCCTCAACAAACGCACCTTACTCCAGCGGTTCTCCTTGGGGTCGTACCGCTCCACGTGGTTGAGGCACTGCACGCCGTCCTGCCCGCCCACGCCCACCGTGTGTACCGTCTCCCCTCAACAAACGCACCTTACTCCAGCGGTTCTCCTTGGGGTCGTACCGCTCCACGTGGTTGAGGCACTGCACGCCGTCCTGCCCGCCCACGCCCACCGTGTGTACCGTCTCCCCTCAACAAACGCACCTTACTCCAGCGGTTCTCCTTGGGGTCGTACCGCTCCACGTGGTTGAGGCACTGCACGCCGTCCTGCCCGCCCACGCCCACCGTGTGTACCGTCTCCCCTCAACAAACGCACCTTACTCCAGCGGTTCTCCTTGGGGTCGTACCGCTCCACGTGGTTGAGGCACTGCACGCCGTCCTGCCCGCCCACGCCCACCGTGTGTACCGTCTCCCCTCAACAAACGCACCTTACTCCAGCGGTTCTCCTTGGGGTCGTACCGCTCCACGTGGTTGAGGCACTGCACGCCGTCCTGCCCGCCCACGCCCACCGTGTGTACCGTCTCCCCTCAACAAACGCACCTTACTCCAGCGGTTCTCCTTGGGGTCGTACCGCTCCACGTGGTTGAGGCACTGCACGCCGTCCTGCCCGCCCACGCCCACCGTGTGTACCGTCTCCCCTCAACAAACGCACCTTACTCCAGCGGTTCTCCTTGGGGTCGTACCGCTCCACGTGGTTGAGGCACTGCACGCCGTCCTGCCCGCCCACGCCCACAGAGTGTACCGTCTCCCCTCAACAAACGCACCTTACTCCAGCGGTTCTCCTTGGGGTCGTACCGCTCCACGTGGTTGAGGCACTGCACGCCGTCCTGCCCGCCCACGGCGTACAGCGCGCCGTCCAGCACGGCCACGCCCACCGACGTGCGGCACGACGACGTGGGCGCCACCGCTCCGCACCACTGCCAACACAACAAACTGACATCATCAGTCCTATCTTAAGTATCCATTACAGTAAGTACTGTAACCCAAATATTATAACGAATCTTCCAGCTACATGTCTGATCTGTAAGACGCACCTGGTTGGTCTGTGGGTCGTAGCGCTCGATGCTGTTGAGGTAGCTCTGGCCGTCGTGGCCGCCCACGGCGTACAGCAGGTCGTGCAGCACGGCCACGCCCACGCCGCAGCGCCGTTTGGACATGGGCGCCACCATCTTCCACTCGGCAGCCGTGGGCTCGAAGCGCTCCACCGACGCGATGGCGTCGCCCGAGCACCAGCCGCCCACCGCAAACAGAACCTCTCCTGCAGACCGTCAAGAGCAACCATGTGCTTTATTCCATTCTGAATCAAGAAGTCGCGAGCAACGACTCGTTGATTCGTAATGACACCGCTTGTACCTCGCCTGGTCGGCTTCCTCGGCCGAGTCCTGGGGCCCTGCATGAGCGGCCTCTCCTGGGGCAGCAGCAGGTAGTTCTTGGCCTCGTCGAGCAGGTCACGACACGCGTCGTCAGACCTGATCAGGAGCTCTGAGGATACCGTCCCGACTAGAAACTTTGGACTGAGCAGCGGCAGTCGCACATGTTGTAGAACCTAACAGAGAACAAAAATTTATTGACAAATTGTTTGTTCTTAGAACAATGCAAAAATATTATAAGTGAGCTAATGCAACTTTTCAATTGGAATGTAAATTAGTTAGATAATTTGTCCCATGCTCCTACTTGTGCTAGATGCTGCCTCCTCTCCGCCACGTTGTATTTGACCCACGACATGACGGCCTGGAAGGTCTGCTCCTCGGAGCGCACGTTGAGCTCGTCCGAGGACACGATGTCCACCAGCTGCGCGGCCGGCAGCAGCAGGAACTCCTCGCTCTCCATCACCTGCACCAACACCAATACTATATAAAGGGCGGAATGTTCCAATATTTGATTGAATTTGAAAAAGCAAATTTCAAATTGTTAGGACTTTTACAAAGCTGTGTTTATCATATTATTTATGCAAAACTAGAACACTTTTAATTGGATTGTCTGAGTATTTCAGCAGTTGTTCACTAAAATTCAATAATAACTGCACAGCCAGAGTTTAGGTAACTTTTAGTTTTGACTGCATAATTTACACTTGCATACATAAACATAAAGGAGATGGTTCATTCCCGCTTCACTCTTGTACCACATACCATTAAAATGGAACAATACAAGGATTTTATCAAAAATAAAATAAGTGAACGAAACGAACTATATAAAACGTTGGTTAAAAATAAAATTCCTAGTTTTTGAGGTATTAAAAGATGGCATCTTTCTAATATTACTCTGTAGGTGATAAAGATGCGGTGACATAGATCTGTCAAACTCAAAAAATGTCATTTTTGACAAGTCATTTCTTCCGTGTTCCGGGCTTTGTTTTTAACTATAATACATTTTAGACATACACATCTTACCTATACTAAGAACAAGACTCAATATATTAATCTGATTATTCAGTAATCCGTTAGGTACCTATACCTAACCAGTAACCATCAAATCAAATGGACCATACGTCAATAAACACTGACAGTAAAAGTCAAAACACCATCAATCCGCCACCTGGAGAATGTCTACCATAGATAATATAACTTATCTAAGATCCGCCATGATTAGACGTAAAGTGTTGCATTGTTTTTAGAGAGAATAAATAATATTTCGCCTAAATAAAAGTGAATTCAGAGATTTGGTTAATCAAAACTAGATTATTAATACATTTAGTTTTTTTTCAACTCATGTACAGAAAGTGAGTCTGTGCTCCATACAATTTTGGACCATCTCCTTTGAGAAGCATTTGCAATGCCGAAAACTGCCTTATATTCATGTACAATTAATGTCATACCACTGGGAGAATTCTTTTGTGATACCGAGTGGCCTGCGACGTGCTTAGCTATTAGGCATTCAAAGCGATGTGTAAAGAATAAAAGAATCGCTCTTAATTACACGCATATACCTCTGGAAAGTTTTGCTGTGTGAATTTGTCAGCGATGCGCAGCAGCTCGCGGCACGAGTGTGTGTCGGCGAAGGCGCGGATGCCGAGGCAGTTGGAGCAGTCCAGCTGGCGCTTCAGGAACTCGCAGCACACGTCCTGGATCTCCTGCAGCTGGAGGAGGCACGCCGCTGGGAGCAGCGCCTGGAGATTATTAAGAAAGATTCTTTAGTGCCAGTTATTGCAAACTTCCAAATTTCCAATAGTACCTTTCTGCACTCCCTAGAATTAGATATTCTCTTTAGAAAATCACTATAGACTGTTTTAAAGAATAGTCCAGGGTTACAAAATACTGAGTTGAAAAGCATAGCCTGTGCACCCAGTACGACTTCAAGTGGATTTCGGTGGTATTCACCCTGATTAATTTCCCAGGACCTTGTTGTTAGGCGGCTATTTCCGAAAACTTTTTTTATTGATGATAGACTTGCGCTTGCCAGAAGAGCATTCAACACTCTGGCCTTTCACATCAAAAACGTTAGCCGAAACGCTTAGTTTAGATCGCCGGGATGTCTTCTAAGGTACAGATGCCAATGTTTTCGACATCTTGCCGGGAACAAGATCGGGGATTCCTTAGCACTCTTCAAAGTATATCCCACGATGAACATAACGTTATCTGCACGTTGCTCTCCTCGACGACGATGTGCGCCGTGTAGCAGAACTCCACGAGCTGCTCCATGGCGTGCTCGTCCACGTCGCGGATGGTCACCTCCGTGGCGCGCGACTCCGCCAGCTCGCCCGTGAACACAACGTTACCTGCACGTTGCTCTCCTCGACGACGATGTGCGCCGTGTAGCAGAACTCCACGAGCTGCTCCATGGCGTGCTCGTCCACGTCGCGGATGGTCACCTCCGTGGCGCGCGACTCCGCCAGCTCGCCCGTGAACACAACGTTACCTGCACGTTGCTCTCCTCGACGACGATGTGCGCCGTGTAGCAGAACTCCACGAGCTGCTCCATGGCGTGCTCGTCCACGTCGCGGATGGTCACCTCCGTGGCGCGCGACTCCGCCAGCTCGCCCGTGAACATGGCGCGGAAATATGGACTGCATGCTGATAGGATCACTCTGCATTTTTAAATGAACCTTGGTTAAAATTCCTTCAGTTTTATAAACTGGGGTTTCTTTAAAAATATACATGGTCGTTTTCCTTAGTAGGACTGCTTCAGACCAATTAAAACATATAATCACTGGGTCTAGGCCTAGGATACAGAGGATACAAATTTCTTATTTTGATATCTAATACTTGCGTTTAAAAATAATAATGAGCAATTTATAGACATTTGTAGTATGGATATATGTTATAAACCGATGTTAGTTAGGACATAAATATAGTCTATATAACAAATGAATGAGGAAATTTTTATACGCGTAATGTTTGTTGTTTGCAACAGTCTGATATTTCCATAGTAATTGTTAGAAATGACCTTCACTTACAAACATTCAAAATTAATGCACCGTGAACTGAATAAATCACAATAAATTTTGTTTGGGAATGTAATGCACCACGATCATACAAAGTCCAAACATACTATATGTTGTAATCAAACATCATATCTCCGTGTGTACATCTTTATTAATGCCATTAGTGACATCTCTGTCATAGCATGAAATAAATATTAAATAACATAGACAACATCACTACACTATATATACTATAGTACCGTGAGGTAGGTATGTATGCAAGGAAATATCAGGCTAAAATTTGAATTTTTTTATTCCTAACTTTCTTCATACCCATCAAAATAGATTTCAAGAAAGGTATAGGGACTTTTGGGCTAGATTATTTACAATGAATTGCTTTTTCTGAGAAAAGCCGAATGTTAAGGTGCATGTGCTAGTTGATGTACAATGAGTCAATCAAGAACGACAAGTTATTGAAGTTAACTAATGACGACAAGTGCCTTTGTGTTCATCAAAAAACCGACACACGATTGGCGGAATACAGTCGAGCACAAGACGAACGCTAGGCACCTTCGAAAGTCAACTGTTTGCGAACAGTCTTGTCGGCGATGTTAAGCACGACTCGCGCTGGCAGCGAGCGCCGACATCTCGTCCAAAATGTAAGAGTGTCTATTGATACATTACCTGTGTGCGAACAGCTTCCTGTTGGCGACGTTAAGGACAACGTCGCACAGCTCGCGGTGGCGGCGCAGCGCCGACAGCTCGCCGAGGATGGCGCGCGGGTGCTTCTCCGACGTGTGCGACAGCCGCGCGCCGCCGCCGCCCGGGGACCCGCCCTCCCCCATCCTGCATACAGTAATTACAATTTGTTGTCATATGAAGCCTGTATTATTGCCTCAAGGCCTCTTATTGGAGAGGGAATAAAATATATCAGACGCTGCTCCAATAGATGTTAATGGTCTTTACAGTTGGTAATAATGTTTAGCTCAGCAAAGACAGAAGGCAGTTTCAACACCATCAGTTCACCATCTTTGGGCTGCAAGTAACAATTTTTTGTAAGAAATAAAAGGTCAATGTTAAAATAACTCAATCCAAAACTCAAACTAATTTCACAATCAGAATCTAATTCAAAATCAAACAGTATTAAAATAAGTCATGTACCTACACATTTAGTTTAATCCTCAGAACTACTTCTATTATTATAGGAAAGGAAAAAGTTCCTATTATTGCATTATTGCATATATTATTACATTAAAAACAATGTGTGATACCAGTTAAAATGAGTTTTCCTTATAAAATATGAACAAATGACAAAGAAATTCAAAGTATCCATGATATGCTGCAATCAATTAATGTGCCGATGCTATCATTGCAACTAATCAATTGCTCCACTACTTGCTACACTCACAATCAGACTTGGTCACTGGGTCTATGGCACTTCATTGTATTCATTACTTACAATAAATGTTTTGTATAAACTATTTACACACAATTATGTAATTAACACATGTTGCAAACAATTTTGTGTTTAGTAATAAAAATATACTGTTTGCCACGACATTGTTTTATAGTACTAGCTGTGCCCAGCGGCTTTACATATAGATCTTGTTCTTTACATATAGATTTTGACAACCTCCGTGGCGCAGTGGCTTGCGCGGTGGATTTATAAGATGGAGGTCCTGGGTTGATTCCCGGCGGGGCAGATTGAGATTTTTCTTAATTTGTCTTGGTCTGGCTGGTGGGAAGCTTTCGCCGTGGCTAGTTACCACCCTACCGACAAAGATGTATCGATAGCGATTTAGCGTTCCAGTACAATGTCGTGTAGAAACCAAAAGGGGTGTGGATTTTCGTCCCACTCCTAACATGTTAGCCCGCTTCCATTTTGGACTGCATCATCACTTAACATCAGGTGTGATAGTAGTCAAAGGCCAACTTGTAGTAATTAAAAAAAAAAAAAACCGAAAGGGGTGTGGATTTTTGTCCCACTCCTAACAAGTTAGCCTGCTTCCATTTTGGACTGCATCATCACTTAACATCAGGTGTGATAGCAGTCAAGGGCCAACTTGTAGTTGATAAAAAAATATAAGCCTAAAAAGTTGTCTGTCTGTTATTGCAGGTGATATAACCTAAGGCAAAGAAGATCATTCAAAAAATACCAAAAATTCAAAGTGAAATAAAGTTTTTTGAACAGTTGCTTCTATGACAACAATGCTGCAGTATGTTGATTGTTGAAAAAAAGTCAGTTTTGAAGCTGATGTACAATAGCTGCAAAGGATATGTAATAGAAACCAGTATTCTTCAATGACATTTTGCCACATTGGACTGACAGTCAAACCGAAGGTGCAATTGACGAAATGTAAGCAAGATGTTCAGACAATGTTATTTTTTAAGAATCGACAAACAGTTCAGTAGTCACAGAGTTATATATAGTGTAACTAACCTGACTAACATCATATATGTGGAGTAGAAATTTTTGGATAGGTGTTATGGTTAATTAACACAGAACTATAAACCATACTGAGGAATATTGGAGCTTATAGTTCAACACATAAATATTTTCCTAAAGTAAAGTGAAAATGACTTTAGATACAGGAAGCAGGTTTATTACCCACACCAACCGTCTGTCAAATTCAACAAACAAATATCCCGCAAACAAGATCATATTATTATCATAACAATGTGAAACCTCAAACAAAAACAACTGAGGGATAACATATAAAGGCCTGTATTGCACAACCTGCTTAACATGCTAGCTTACATAAATATTAGCTGACCCAGCAAACATTGTTTTGCATTAATAATTAAAAATAAAAATTGGTTGTCTATTCAAAGTATTATCTGTAAAACTGTTGGTGACAATGTAAAAAAAAAATACTGATGGAATGGGGAGCATTTAGTTAGCACTTAAAATTTTTAATTAAAGTAATATTTTTATAAATATTAATTACATTAATAAATTGATTTCATTTTACCAATTTAAATTTAAATTTAAAATAAATATATAATTTATAAATGTGTAATTTTTAAATTAAAAATTAGATATCTTTAAAGGCTAATTATATTTAATAGCTAGCTTTCGAACGTTGCTGACCGCAACGACCAATTAAAGTAAATTTTGATGAAACTCGTGCCGCGCTCTCGCTTGCACTTCAAGCCTTACATGGAACGCCTCAAAGCGAGGTAACGACGCATGATGTCATGTTTTTTTGTGCATGCAGCCGGCTCTATCGAAGATCTATACAAGATGTTGTCACGTCAAAAAATTTAGATGAAACTTAGATAGTAGCCGATTCTCAGACCTGCTGAATATGTATACAAAATTTGGTAAAAATCGGGAAAGCTGTTTCAAAGGAGTATGGTAACTAACATTGTGACAGGGAAATTTTATATGTTAGAAGTTCTACTACTATGAGACCTATATATACTGTTATCAATAGGGAACTAAGCCTGAGTGCATGCTGAATCCTCAAGGCAAATGTTTGTAGGTATGGATAGATGGATGTTTGTTACTCTTTCACACAAAAACTATGCACTGAATAGATTTTAGGCCACATTCCATTCTGAAATTTCCAATGGGAATGAGAACTATATGGGTGAAACCTTAGACTCATAATATCTTTTAAAACTAAAATATGGAAAGATCCAAATCTTGTTGTAAGAAAAACTATTTTAATTAAATCAAAAGATGTATGAAGAATTTAGCTAAATTATAAATACTAATTGTATCTGACTCAGAAATTCAGTTAATAATTTAAAGGTTAATTATAGGACTATTTAGAAGGGGTTTTGCCTTCTGCTACTAAACAGCACTGCTATTTCTATTTGAAGGGTATTGTTGCTTTTGTTGTTGCTAAATTGTTTTAAACATATGTGTAACAGCTGTATTTAAATTGTTATCTAAATCAACAATATATTTCTCAAAATATATAATTTTGTCATCAGTTGAGTGACTAAGACTTGATGAACTTCTGTACAGACTAGATCAGGGTCATTTCCCTGACCAGATGACATATTTTGTCATCTGTTCTACATTGTATGTGACCTAGGCTGGGAATGTAATGCATGTGAAAGTTATATAGATTACCTCTTGTGTCCGCGCGCGTTACCCAGCTGCAGGCGCAGCGGGGGCGAAGCCCAGCCCCACACGGAGTCAATCTGCGACCATCAACCATCATCAATGAGCGAATCTTAGTTAAACTTTCACACTTTATGTCTCTTCGCCTTATATTCGTGCGCGCGTACGAATGCTTGCACGGTATCGAAACAGCACCGAGGTATATTGAAGCATATAAAGAAGGGACTTAGCATTTAATTCATATATACACAATACAATAAACACATTTTGTTACCACTCGATAATTTATGCGAATGTCAATGCTCCCTGCCCTGTCTTACCTTTGACGATTTTTCAACACCGCACTGTTAAAACTATCCTCGAAGGAGCGCAAATTGTGGGTATGCGCCCTGAGGGTGAAATTAAACTAGTTTCAGCGACACATCAATTTTCTAATCACAAAAATTTGTATGTTTACTGTTACACTGGTTGGGACATCTTGCGAATCCACTACTTTTATTTGGTTGGGTTCGTTCAGAATAATTTCAATCTTTTACTGATAACGTAGAAATTAGGTATTATTTATAAACAAAAATTATTATTCGCTAAGTTATGATCCAAATAAAGAAAGTTCTTATTATTCTGACTATCAAGTTATGTGTGTTTATTGAATTCACAAGAATTCTGTTGCAATTAACTTCAAACAATGTCATTAGAAGTTTAACAAATTTTGAACGCACATTTGCAACATAAGGGCTTGTCAAAGTTACTGTCACTTGTCATAAAGTTATCACTTATCAATATATCAGTCAGTGTCAAGTGTCAACTTGTGGTGTCAGCTTTTCAACTTGTAATTTTGTATACCTACTTTTAAAAATTATTGGAATTGAACTATTCAATTCTATTATTCTACTAGTTTCTCAACAGAATGTCGTTAACTCTTCTTCTAGAAAAGTATGATGTATCTACGGAAGATGGTCTGCAAAAGGCTCTCAGTGAAATCGAAAAGGAAGAGGTAATTTTAATGCAACTTTATTGACGAAAAGTATTCGACTGATGAAATTCATTCTGTTTACTAACATTTGCCTATCATTTATCAGGAAACTAAATCAATTCATCGTTTTAATGATTGAATCGTATGTATTAGATGTGTTTTCAGTTTTCGGAAAATACTCAGACAACAGTATAAAACATTATATGTTAATATTGCTTGTTATTTGTTTCGTTGCTATTTATTTTTATGACTTAATTAGTCATTGAATAAAGATTTTTTTCCATTTTGATCTGATCTGATATATTACCTATGTATGAAAAATTGCTAATTTTTTCAAAAGTTAGATAAAAGTAAAATGTTTGCATTTGTTGTTCCAGTGTGAGGTGAATGAGTCACTTAGCAATGCATTGTCCAAAGCTTGCACACTGGAAGGCAGACTGCGCAGTGCCAGCCAGACGTACTGTAAACTGGGGGAGGTGAGGAGTGACGCACAGGTGGCTGCAGATATGGTGGAGAAGACTGCATTGTTGGCACGGGATGTTAGTGCCAAGGTGCGGCAGTTGGACCTAGCCAGAGTAAGTTATGTGACTAATTATTATGTATGCTAATGTGACTAAAAAAAATATTTTTTTTCATAGAGTAATTTATGTTTAAGTTTGCAATCAGTGGACCTATTAAGCATATGAATTTTAATACAAACAATTGGTTTGTTTCTTGATTAATCTTCTACTACTACTAGTAACTAATAATAATAATAACTAATTATCTTAATTATTTAGATATGAAAACACAGCCCATGTTATTGTCATCTCATTTAAGTTGTGGAAGTACACAATTTTTTATGGACATATTCTACTGTGGATTTGGTTAGATTGCTTATTACAAACAGTGCTTCATTCATTACCTTTCTTTGGCAGTCTCGTGTGGCGGAGTGCCAGCGCAGGGTTCATGATCTGATAGACCTCAGGGTGTGCAGTGCTGGCGTGGATGCGGCCATCAGAGCTCATGACTATGAAACTGGTAAACTAAGCATACTAATTAATTTCTTCAGGAGAAAGCTTAGCTTGCTGGAGAGAGCCAGCGGATATATACATACCTACAGATTAAATTCATCATGTGGGTCCAAAATTCATCATTCAATTGATCTGAAAGTTTGCAGTTTTTTACTTCCATAGTCTTACATACTAATTATCTTCAGGTCTGTTATTGTCCAAATTGTGGCCCTATATTTTCGCCAGTTTTGAACACGCAAGATAACCATCTTCGTCATGTTTACAGCGGCAGGTCATGTGGCGCGGTTCCTCAGCATGGAGCCCGGCTCGGTGGCGGCGGCGCGAGCGCGCGGAGCACCTGACCCGCGCCGGGACATGGATGCTGCGGCTAACACTCTGCGAGACCATTTAGTGCGCAAGTTAGTTGATCACTCTGGACCCAGACATGGCTGACAGGGAATTGAAAATGAGGCATACTACTGTAATATACAAATTTTGTAAAACAGAATAGTTTTCTCATACATGCACAGTTTAATGTTGCACCTTCAGTGTGGATTAGCAGCAAAATTTCACCATTTTTATCATTTTGCATAAATAATTCAATAAAACTCCAAAAGTCTCTTAGTTCATGTGTCCAAAGTTCATAGCTATAACTAGCGGCATGTAAGTCTAGCGCTGAACGAAACGTAGTAGGGATGGCTGCGCATCGGTACCGTCGCGTACGCAATACAATTTTTACTTTAATTACCTAATTAATATCAAATCATGTTACGACATCGTTTTAATATGTGTGTGTGTGTGCGTGCATGCGTGTGTGTGTATGTGTTTGTGTACGTTACGTGCGTGTTTGTGCTTATATATGTTATAGTTCATAGTTCTAATTTCCAAAGATTTCGTATTACTTAAGACATAATTATATAGTAAAAAATATTAAAATATTAAAAATATAAAAATATTAAAATATATGGATAGTTACCATAAATGAATAAATAAATTTTGAAAAGCTTACGGGGAGTAGAAAAATAAAACATTATTATATTCTCAATTTTTATTATAGATATAAGACTAGTCTAATCTGAATCAGGCAATGGTAACACGCCTGGCGTAGCAAAACGGTATTTCTTCTAGGTATATTATTCCCTTTAAATTCATAAACAAACTTAAAAAAACAACAAAATATATAATTATATTTAACAAACCAACTGAAAATTAACAATAATAACAATGCAACTCAGAGCGAGACTGTACACTGGAAGTCCGCGTCGCGTCGTTTCGGTGCGGGGGACGGAATGCGACAGGGGAGCCAATCGCCGCTACGCACGCCCGCCCCTCATTCCTCAAGCTCCCCCATGATACCTAAATTTTTACTTCTGCGCAATAACGGCTACTTATACTCATGTCTTAGGGATCATGTTAATCCTAAAGTTAGTGGGTGCTTTAGGTTCGAGGAAGCCTCCAAAAAAGAAGACGAGGCAGCCATTGAGAGACTGTTCAAACTGTTCCCTCAGATCGGACGTGCAGAAGAGGGGGTTGATCTACTCTCCAAATATCTTGCGTCACAGGTGAGTTACATGACTTTCACCCAAATTTTCACTTTCTGGAAATAGTTTATTTTAATTTATGTTTGTGTTTTAGTACAATTTGGATTTTGTCTTCTATTTTCACATAAACTTCTCAGGGCCAGAAACACACAATGCATTTTTGTATTTTGAAATCTTTTTTGAGGGATTGGGGTGAGGACCAGAACCCCTATATCTCCAATCTTGTCTCTAATAGGGGATCATCTCTCCTCTTTCCGGTCTTCACAGGTCTGTATTAAACTTTAAAATAAATTACACTGAATCAGTGCTCATGTTTTACTATTGTAGCTGGAAGTGTCGATCCGGCGCGCCGCCACGGTGTCGGAGGTGCGAACAGACGCGGCGGTGTTCGCGGACTCGCTCACACGCGTGCTGGAGTGCGGCGCGGCGGCCGTGGAGCGAGCGAGACGCCTGCTGGCGGGTGCGGCCGCGCCGCCCGCGGGGCAAACGTACGCGCTGCTGCCGAGAGCCATTGCTGTCATACAGCCCTCTGTGAGTAGCCTTCAAAGCAGATTTTGATTCAAAGTCAAAATATCAGAAGAATTTTGTTCAATTAGTTAAATTTTTTTTAAGTAATTATTTACAAATGCATGAAAAAGTTGTTACCTACTTGCAGTGAAAAGCGACAAAGCTCTACGATTTGCTATGAGAAAACCCCAAAAAATATATAAAAAGTATCTATTTTTATACATCTTACAAGATAATATTTTTAGATTGAGCGCTGCTTTTTTAAAATAAATTCAATCGGTAGTCCGTAGCAATTTGCCTAATGTTATATACTTTTTAGGATAAAGTCAATAGTCAAATAGTCACTGACGCCATTGTCTGTGCGTCAGATCTGCGCGGGCGTGCGGCGCGTGTGCCAGCAGATGATCGCGGCGCGCAAGCTGGTGCAGACGGACAAAGCGGACCCGCTGAGCGTGGAACATTCGCTGGGAGAGCTAGCGCTGGCCCACTCACGCCTGCAGCTGTACTTCGGCTTCCTGCGCCGACGACCAGAGGTATCTATACATTTGAAACCCGAATACTCAAACATATACGTAAAGGCAATACAATGGCGTAGTCTATGATGGAACATTGACATTGACAACTGTCATAACAGTCATATCTATAATCAATAGAACGAAATATTTTCTACTGGAACTACTACTTCTTGCAGTATGTATGTACTATTAAAGTTTCACAGCCCCGAGGGGTCCCCTGGCAACCGTCAGGCAAATAATGACAGCTGTCATTATAGCTCCGTCGCTACCCGGGAAGCCGCGGGCCTCAAAGAAGCTTTGAATGTCAGGCCCACAGGGGTTAACAGGTACATATAATGCTAGAAAGCTTTTGGTATACTGTACAAACCCCTTTACAATTCGACTGGTAGTTTATGAGCTGGAATAAACAGATAGACAAAAATTCTTAAAATATATGTTTTAATTTTTAGTAAAAATTTATATTTTAAGAATTTTTGTGTGTATAATTTAAAATTCAGTGAAAAGCTATTAATTTGTTATCACCAACACAATTTCATTTATACAGGATGATTTTTATTTGAGTACGGATTGTCTATTCTATATCGTAGTGAGTGTTGACGTGCGTCACTAAGGGTACCCTTAAACCTACACCCGTGTCACAAGTCTCGGGCTCTGTTCGGAGTTTTTCTCTCAGCCACGCGATGGACCCGGCACCCGCACGGTGAATCCATGTATGGAGGGTAGTGGAAAGGAGAGTCATCTTATATGGGAGAAAAGTTGAAAAAGTGTCCAGTTGTATGCGTTAAATAACATGTGGATGCACAGGGTATGGTATGAATGTAGCAATCGTAGATAAATTGAAGTATGCCGAGTTAAAAAATTTAATGTCATTATCGACTAAGGTAGTTAATTATTGAGAACTTCAACAACTTACGTTGTACATATTGTGGTAAATATAACCTTACAGAATTATAACCAAACGTGCGTTTAGAGTGATTTTAGTTCGTAAACAGTAAATAGTACGGTTATTGATATATAAACATTTAGTTTTATGAAAAAGTGAGTGAATAACAGAACAGTTATGGGTAAAATTTGTGTTGTGAAAAGTTGTCCAAGTGGACGTAAATCTCAAAACAAAAAAAATATACTCTAACCATTGACATATTAATACTATGGACTTCGGGTCTAATACAAAATTTACGTCAAAAGTGTCCCAAGATATTTTATACATACTAGGATGTATTTATGTTTTTATACACAAAATAACATTGTAATGTATGTCTTATCGTATTGTTATACAGTCTAATTTGCAACGGTCTAATTGCATGCAATAAGTAATCAGCTTCGATTGACGGTTGCCATGGCAGCCTTTTTTTGACATGACAGCTTCCCGTGAAAATAGGACAACATAAATGGTGTGGAGTCGGTAGCTTTCAAATTTTTTTGGCATCTTATATTTATATATTATATTTACAGCAAATTTTAATTTATATTTACATATCCCTGACCTCTATATGCTGGGATAAATCTTGTACCAAATAATAATTGTTGTAATTATCTTGTATAAAATAATAATTAGTTATAATAATAATTAATTACAAACCAAATCCACTAATGTACAAAATGATATGCCACTCGACATAGTTCTTTACTTTGAAATTTTAAGTTCTCGATATTTTCCTCTTTTTAATTAAACTGAAAATATATTTTTTTACTTCAATGACGTTAGATCACTTTTTTAAATAACTGTTCCTAATTTCATGTAGATAATTCTTATAGTTATCAAATTAATATACCATTATGATAAAAGTCATTTGATTAATATTCATGACATAAAAAATAAAAGTTGACATAAAAATAAAAATTTTTGAATTGAAAATAATCAAATTATTTTTTATTCAAAAATTAAGTAATTAAATAATTCAAATGTTAAACAACAAAATAACTCTATGCAGTCGTTGTTCTAAAACATTCTATTGCTCACGGCAGATCCGAACTAAATGTGGTTAATTAGATAAACATATTGCACTCCTTCTATCCTATACGCGGGTAGCGTATGGGAAAAGGACAGATAAGATACTTTTGTTCATTTTGGTTGGTTATGCAATTCGTTTCTATAGTTTATTAAAATTTTAATAAAATAGCTTGTTTCTAAGCAAAATAATACTTTAAAATCATCAGTAAATATTTACTTACTGAAAATATGGTACACCGTCTTCTTTTCTCATCTTACTCGGGTAGTTCTTACAAGTTTTTTATAACACATTACGGCATTATTGACGTGTATTCTGTCAGTCAGCTAATATGAGACTGAATTGCGATTGGAACTCATTTCGCGTTTTGGCTTACTTTTGATTCGGACACTTTTTAGCTCTGACCCGAAGTCCATAGTATTAATATGTCAATGACTCTAACAATATTTGGCGCTTCTTTTGAGAGTTACTTTGATGCAACTGTGGCGCCATCCTAATTTAATACATTTTGACGGACACTTTTTCATATACACAGATGATCCTCCTTTCCTCTACCCTCCATAAATCCATGGAATGCTAAGATATTCGTCTCTCGACACAAATGTACGATGCTGACACGCTTGGTTGTGTACTGAGCGATAGGGTGACCGTCAAATTCTGTTTAAATTAAATAACATTAATGAACGATGATTTTGTTATTTTTGAGATATTACGCCATTTTTAAATTTCGGTCATTTATAATATAATTTCGCTCAGCATAAAAAAATGCGTACAAAAAAAAATTTACTATATAGATGGAGAGTAACATGGATGAATCAGCCAAGGCGACGTGCTCGGAGGCCGTCGAGAAGCTGATCGCGAGCTGCGACGCGACGCGCACGGCGCAGGACGTGCTGAGCCACTACCTCACGCTCGAACGGTACCAATCATCATGCTTTTATTTACTACTGGAGGTCGCCAGCAGTTTCACCCGGGTAGTTCTCGTTCCCGTGGGCTTTTCGGAATAAAATGTGACCTATGCGTCATTCTGTAAGCCGTATTCTCGTGACGTTTCAGCAAAATGAAGTTTCTAAAAATTAAGAAGTAATGATTTTCTGTACTATAATGTGCTTTCAGATATTACCTGGAAGAGAGCGTGAACAAAGCGTTGAAGATGTCCACCGCAGCCACCAGCTCCAGCCTGGTGGACGACGTGTTCTTCATCGCTAGGAAGGTCATCCGGTGAGTACATCATTGAGAGGATTTAATTCATTCATTTACCATCACTGAGGACGGTGTCTGTCGATGATTCGACATAACAATCTTAGCATGACGGATGTGGTCGCAGGCGCAGCATCTCGACGGGCAGCGTGGACGGCGCGTGCGCGGTGCTCAACGAGGCGGGCGCGGCGCTGGAGCGCTGCGGGGCAGCCCTGCGCCGCCGCCTCGCCACGCCGCCGCCCGACCCCCTGCCCTTCGTGCCGCCGCGCCCCGCCGCGCGCGTGCTGGGCGCGGGGGGCGCGCGCGAGCACGACGCGGCGCGCGCGCTGTACCTGCAGCTGGTGGCCGAGGCGGAGGCGGGCGCCGAGTGGGCGGAGCGGCTGGCGGGCGAGGCGTGTCGCGAGGCGGAGGCGCTGTGCCGCACTGACGGCGCGCGCGCCAAGCTGCGCTCGTGCGCCGCGGGGCTGGGCGCGGCGGCGGCGACGTTCCGCGCGGCGCACGACCTGGCGCTGGGCGCGCTGCGCGCCGCGCTCGCCCCCACCGCGCACGAGTGGGCCGACGCGCTCGTCGACCCCGACGCCGACATTGGTAATTCATTTTTTATTTTTTTTTAGATAGGTTTGCGCTCGCCTACAATCACGCACAATGGGAAGCATTGATGAGATCTAAGTTGGAACAAGCTTACCTAGAAGATGCCTATTCACTGTTGCCTTGAAGATGTTCAATTTGTAGGTGGTAGGAAACACTGACGCTGAAAAGGGATTCCACACTTTTTCCATATGTTTCCACACGTTATTAAGAGTTCCCAGTTTTTTGGCTGCTATTTTAGCTTTGGACTCGATGCACTTGCCGACATTGAGATTGGATGACATGCCCACGCAAGACCTCAATGTGATCGCTAATTGGAACTGATACACTATGGAAAGTGAGAGCCAAGGTGAAGGGGCTCCTTATATATGCACCGTCACACACGTATGGCTGGTTTACACAGTGCGAGCTAGCGTACGAGTCAGCCTGCCGAGTAGCTGCACTGCAATAACTCGCTCCGTTTGAACGTTACGTGCGAGTTTTTTTGTTTTCAATCGCATGCTCGCCCGCCAGCAACTCGTGCATGACAGCAGCTCGGCCGTCGCTCGCATCGTTTGGACGTATTTGGCAGTAGCTCGCCAGTGCGAGCGGGACAGTCGTCGTATCGAATCAAAAGCCAGTTCGGTCGATCGTCGCGACAACTCGCAAGACTGGCCAAGCAGCTACTGGGTGTCGTGTAAACAGCAAAGGCGAGCCGAGCCATTGGCGCACGAGTAGGCCAGCCGTGTATCTGCTTACTGGCTAGTAGCTCGCATAATGTAAACTAGCCATTACACTCGACGCATTACAGACGAGCTGGAGGAGGAGGTGAACGCGCTGCCCGCGGCGCTGGAGGCGCTGGCGGAGGCGGCGCGTGCTGCCCTGCCGCGCAGTGCGGACGCGCTGCTGGGCGCCGTGCTGGGCGAGCTGTTGGCGCGCGCAGAGCGCACGCTGCTACGCAGCTCGTACTCGCGGCGCGGTGGCGCAGCGGTGGAGCGGCGCGTGCGGCGCGTGGCGGCGTGGGCAGGCGGCGGCGCCCCGGCGGCGCGCGAGCGAGCGGGCGCGCTGTGCGCCGCGGCGGCGCTGCTGGCCGTGGAGCGCCTGGCGCACGCGCCCGACGCGCTGCCGCCGCGCACGCAGCTGTCGCCCGCCGCCGCGCGCGACGTGCTGGCGCGCAGGTAAGGTGATATACGCGTAGCGTGCGTCGTCGCACGGAATCACCGTGTTGTGTACCACACCTGTTACGACGCACGCGTCGCACACAACTCGTCCCTGCACTTGGCCTCGTCCGTCGATCCATTAAAACGTCGTTTATTGACGCAACGCACTAATGAGACATCACCTTAATACCTAATTTTTTTTTATAAATCATTTGTCTAATTTTGAACTTGAATATAATACTCTGCTACGAAACTCATTAAATTGATAATTCCTTTTAATAAATTCAAATCGGAATACTTGTTATTTTTAACTGATAAAAAGAAACGGAGGATGTTCTCAATGTTCTCAATTCGACACGTATTTTTATGTATGACCACACATAACTATTTATTTACAGAACGGACTTCAAGTTGGAAGACATAAAGCGCTTGAAGCTGTGAATGAAGCAAAAGTATAATATTCAAATAAAAATGTATTATAGTTTTATATCGTTATATAATCTGCTTAAATAAAACTATCGTTAACCCAATCGTTGTTTATTTTCCTACTACGTTTGTATTATTACTAAGGAACCAACACTTGAACACAAAAGATTGTGTACAAACAAAAACCCAATAAAGCACGATAGTGTTTTTAAAAAACTTTATTTTTTTACGGAGTTATCTTGACCATTTCTCCAATTTCACCAGCAAGCCTTATTCAGTTCTGGACTCTGCACCTGATTGGACTATATAATGGACACGTATGAAAATCACTATAAAATCCCGGAAGACTTAGGTATTTCGACATCTAGACCGGACATATTTCTTTTTTAATCGACGAAAAAAAACTGAGGAGGTTCTCAATTCGACATGTATATTTTTTTTTATGTATGACCACGCATAACTTTTTACAGAATTGTCCGATTTTGATAATTTTATTAGAAAGGGCATACTTCCAAGGTGGTCCCATTGTCATCATGTTAGGATCTGATGATGATATCCTGGGGAAATTGAAGGAACTCTTCAAATTTTTGAGGCACGCATACAGTGATTTCGGTCTTTGGCTCGGTATCGGTAGCTTTTTGGCTACTAGTGCCATATAATATACTATGACCATTGACATATTAATACTATGGACTTCGGGTCAGCGATAAAAAGTGTCCGAGCCAAAAGTAAGCTAAAACGCGAAATGACTTCCAATCGCAATTCATTCTCATATTAGCTGACTGACAGAATACACGTCAATAATGCCGTAATGTGTTATAAAAAACTTGTAAGAACTACCCGAGTAAGGTGAGAAAAGAAGACGGTGTACCATATTTTCAGTAAGTAAATATTTACTGATGATTTTAAAGTATTATTTTGCTTAGAAACAGGCTATTTTATTAAAATTTTAATAAACTATAGAAACGAATTGCATAACCAACCAAAATGAACAAAAGTATCTATCTGTCCTTTTCCCATACGCTACCCGCGTATAGGATAGAAGGAGTGCAATATGTTTATCTAATTAACCACATTTAGTTCGGATCTGCCGTGAGCAATAGAATGTTTTAGAACAACGACTGCATAGAGTCTTGTTGTTTAACATTTGAATTATTTAATTACTTAATTTTTGAATGAAAATAATTTGATTATTTTCAATTCAAAAATTTTTATTTTTTATGTCAACTTTTATTTTTTATGTCATGAATATTAATCAAATAACTTTTACCATAATGGTATATTCATTTGATAACTATAAGAATTATCTACATGAAATTAGGAACAGTTATTTAAAAAAGTGATCTAACGTCATTGAAGTAAAAAATATATTTTCAGTTTAATTAAAAAGAGGAAAATATCGAGAACTTAAAATTTCAAAGTAAAGAACTATGTCGAGTGGCATATCATTTTGTACATTAGTGGATTTGATTTGTAATTAATTATTATTATAACTAATTATTATTTTATACAAGATAATTACAACAATTATTATTTGGTACAAGATTTATCCCAGCATATAGAGGAGGGATATGTAAATATAAATTAGAATTTGCTGTAAATATAACATATAAATATAAGATGCCAAAAAAATTTGAAAGCTACCGACTCCACACCATTTATGTTGTCCTATTTTCACGAGAAGCTGTCATGTCAAAAAAAGGCTGCCATGGCAACCGTCAATCGAAGCTTCTTACTTATTGCATGCAATTAGACCGTTGCAAATTAGACTGTATAACAATACGATAAGACATACATTACAATGGTATTTTGTGTATAAAAATATAAATACATCCTAGTGTGTATAAAATATCTTGGGACACTTTTGACGTAAATTTTGCATTAGACCCGAAGTCCATAGTATTAATATGTCAATGACTATGACAATATAGTACGAGTACGTTACGTCGCAATAAATCACTAAAAAGTAAGACATAAAAATTTTTAACAAAAAATAGAACCGACTCAAAACGCACTAAAAAGTAAAAAATAACTGTGTCATTTAGTTGCTTTAATTTTCTTAAGCATATCTAGGAGTCGGTGCCAGCCAAGGTTTTTCTTTAAGGACGTTATAGTTTGACTGAAGTAAGTGGGGTCACCACTTTAGGGGTTAATTGAATGTTATAGTTTGACTGAAGTAATGTGCTCTGCTAGGGTCAGGTTAGTAAATGAGTAGCCACATAAACTGTTCACTATTATTTATTACGCGTTGTGTTTTACTGGCTACCCGTTAACGACTAACTATACTGCGGGCAAATCCGCCCGCCGTCGCTACACCAAATGCTTAATCGACATTTCATTATAAGCGTTGGTGTGTGTGTGTACGCAGCCACCACACCTGGAACCCACAAACTGCTTTACTACGTAAAATAAATGTTCCTAAACTTGGCTGGCACCGACTTCATAGATATGCTTATATTATGTAAATTAAGGCAACTAAATGACACAGTTATTTTTTACTTTTTAGTGCGTTTTGAGTCGGTTCTATTTTTTGTTAAAAAATTTTTCCTTACTAATGAACTAACTAAAAATGATTATGTGGTTAGTTTATAAGCGGTAGAAGTGGGTGCGAGAGATATACCAGCAAAGTCTCTCTATAACCTGCTAAAAGACCTTGGCCCTACTAGAAGTGCAGTAAGCTCCATATTGGAACGAGTGTCCAAAGCTGCTCTAGTAGGGTCCTTCCGAATTTGGCTGGGCAGGGAGAATAACTTGAACAGAGGAGGTGAGTGTTGACGGCCGTCACTAAGGGTAAGTACCCTTAAACCTACACCCGTGTCACAAGTCTCAGGCTCCGTTCGGAGTTTTTCTCTCAGCCACGCGATGGACCCGGCACCCGCACTGTCGAATCCATGGAATGCTAAGATATTCGCCTCGACCTCCTTTTTCAATTCATTTGATACAATACAATAGGCAATAATTTAAAAAAAATTAAAGTAATAAAAGACCTTTATACTATAATATTGTTTATTTTACCAGTTATTCATAATAATATTAATAATAAAATATAAAATTTGCAATGTAATAAAATGCAGGTAGTAAGCAGGTGTCAAATATTTGGAAATATTAACATTGTAGAAAAATATTTACTTTTCAATAGACATTTATTTTAAAAGTGACAAAGTGATATTATAATATTGTATAAAAATTGTAACATCTTATTATTGAACAGTAACGACAAGGCACTCAGATTCATATAACATAGAGTTGTGGTAATAAAAATATACAGAGATTTTATCTAAAGTGTACAGTAGACTATATAGTAGTTAAAACAATGCATTTTTTCAGATCAGCTTATAACAATATTTGAATCTTAAGCTCCACTTACATTGGCGCAGTGACGAAGCGTTTTTTAACATGTATGAATGAGCACGTCTTAGTGCTTTAATTTGTGGTGGTTAAAATATCATCATTATCAGCCGGTGGTCGTCTACTGCTGGACATGGGGACGTGGGCCTTTTTAGGGACTTCCAAACACAACGATCCTGAGCCGCATAAGCACAGCGGCGACCCGTTTGATGTCGTCAGTTAAAATATATTTTACATATATACGACCTATTTAATGTTTTTTTTAAATACAGACTCAGGCCTGTGTGCACCAAAATTTCGGTTATCATAACCAACGGTTAACATAAGCTAAACGTAAAATTTACTGGTCACAACAACCCGTACACAGGTTAAGGACGTAAGCTCGGTTAAGATAACCGTCCGGTGTACGTCCTTAACCGGCGTACGGGTTTATTATAAATAGTAAATTAATAGTGAAGTTATGTTAACCATTGGTTATGATAACCGAAATCTTGGTGCACACAGGCCTCAATCCATCAGAACCAAAAGCTAAAGAGATCAGACTCATCCACTGCCGGCAGTGTTGCTATATGTTATAATTTTATTTTACCATGTAATACGGCTGTAAGTCCTACAACCACAAGGCACGCTACTCCAAAATGTTTCATGGATATTTTATTTTTATTTAACAGTCAAATAAATCGAGATAGGCAAGTGTAACAAAGTGTAGCGTCGTTTCGCTCTCGACTATGCACCAGTGTAAACGAAGCTTTATAATCGCTTCTATTACCTACAAATAAAAATGCAAATATATTTATTAAATTCAAAGTTATTGTTTTTTGAATAACAATATTTTGATTTTATATTTCTTTATATAAATGTTATTAATATAGTATGATTGTAACAAAGCTCTTAAGTATAAAATTAGACATAACAACAATAAACCTATTTTAGTGTAACAGTAGCTATATTTAACAGTTAGCTTAACATTATTATAAAAACGAAAATTATATAACATGTTAAGAGGTAGTCGCGAAATAGTTTTATTGAAAAATAGATAAATACTTTGATATGTTTTTTTATTATTTAACATATAGAAAATTGATAAAATATTTATTTTACATTTAGTATAGATCTTTATGCGAGATACTTAATAAAATAGCAAAAATCTTTTGTTATACATACAATTTATATATTATCAAACGTTATATTATATATTGTATATAATATAAAAACTGATTTTATAATTAATATTAAGTACACGCCACTGTGTTAGACTTACAAAGTAACCTTAGGTATTTATTAAACTTAACTAAAATCTCGTAAATTAGAATTTGTAAAAATAATAAAATTCGATAGAGTAGTAGTGTGTCATGACTTTTAAGAATTAAAAAAAATGTCAGTTTGTTATTGTAAATCATCACAAGTTTTGATTTTAACTAATCGACGGAAAAATTATAATAAGGTGGGTTAATTAATTATGTTAAAGACATACAGCGGGTGTTAAACGCCTAAGCTTTTTTTTTTAAAGTAAACTGCATCTCACCTGGTGGTAAGTGATGACGCAATCTAAAACAGAAGCGGGCTAACTTGTTAGGAACACGACGTAGTAGTACAAAGATATATCTCAAGGCGTATCTTAGCCCTACAGATGTCGCAGTATTGTAAAAAGGATTTTTTTCCACACTAGATATACTCATGGCAAAAATATATAGGGAGAGGGAGGTTTTAGGGACACAGAAATAAAAAAATCACGGATTATCGCACGAATAATAGACTAAATATACGTTTACGCATCGCAACTATACTGAAGCCAAACTCGATCGAGAATGCTTGTCAACAAACAAATTAAAAATGAAGGTAAAAATCACTAGTCGGTTTACACCTAATTTTTTTAATTAACTAGTTAATGACGAACTCATGACAATATATTAGATTAGTAAGCTTAAAACAAATTATATATTCAATATCTTTTAAATAAGATTTTTAAAATAACAAAACATAATTTTAAATTTATTAGGCCTAAAATGTGTTGCATTTTCAACCTTCATTATAAATTTTGTGTTGACAAGCATTCTCAATCGAGTTTGGCTTTAGTATATAAGATTTGTTTTAAGACCCCCCTTCCGCCCTCTATGAGACAGCTACGCGACTGTTGGTTGGTACATACGCCCATAGTATATCGACACATTAACGCACTATATCTTCCGCTGGGTATTCAGTATTGTCTTCGACGATTAGACAAGTGTTACATTTACAAAAATCTCTCACTATCCCTAATTAGAGCAGGTCGTAAGTAATTTCAATTATAAATCGAGCTCAAATTCAGATGTTGGTTTCATTTTTATTTTTAAGGCACTTTTAAAGACACATCTTGTCTATTTATATAAAAACTAGCTGACCCGGCATAAAAAAATTAGATGAAAATTAGATAGTAGCCGATTCTCAGACCTGCTGAATACGCATACAAAATTTGGTAAAAATCGATAAAGCCGTTTCGGAGGAGTACGGTAACTAACATTGTGACATAGAAATTTTTATATATTAGATTAATATAAACTATACAATGAAAAATACCTTAAAATATATGACTTTGTGCAACATATACCTTATAAATTTTTTACGTTCATCTGATACATCAATACAAAACACCACAAGAAATAATTTTCAGTCGCTTTTCTTCGTCTTCACTAAACAAGTGTATTTGAATGTGTTGAGGTGCCAGAACATAATTGAAATATACATCAATAAAAAAAATAAAGATATGAAAAAAGAAATACAATAGAAACAATTTTTATATCTATCCATTTGTAAACATGTTGGTAAGTTGCTGAGCAGCATTATTTTCAGTAAAAAGACTACAGAATATTAGACAAAATGACAATGCATCAGGTTTACAAATAAATTGTATTGAAAAACATTAGGCGACTGTAGGTACAAGTAACATTACAACACTTGAACGCCTTTAGTTAATAAGATATTCGTTTTAAAATATAGCCTTTGCTTAAATTAAAACTGAAAATGGTTGAATCTTCAAACCGTAAAATTAAATGTCGGTAACAGTGTTACCGATTTAATTTTATTAAATTTTTGGTTGGCTAGTTACCACTCTACCGACAAAGTAGTACTGCCAAGCGATTTAGCGTTCCGGTATGATGTCGTGTAGAAACCGAAAGGGGTGTGGATTTCGTCCTAACAAGTTAGTCCGCTTCCATCTTAGATTGCATCATCACTTAACATCAAGTGTGATAGCAGTCAGGGGCCTAACTTGTAGTCAATAAAAAAAACCATTTTCTGACATTGTCATAAAGGACCAAAGACCTCAATGACATAAAGCAGAGATATTATCAAATCTGTGTCTAATAAATTATTTACAGATGGAGACGCCAAATCAATGTATTTGTGCACCAAATACCTTCCCGTTGTAAAAGTCCAAGTGTCGACAAAACAGTTCAAAAACTACACAGGTCAATTACGACTGTGCCAGAGATGTCGGTAAAACAGAACGATTAATGTCATTTATACTTGTGTGGTTTACTCTGCCTAGGCTGTGGTGTGGGGGTGACTAGTACCCCTCTCGCGGCGGGCTCACGGAGGTGGTCTGCTTGGAGACGACGCGCGTGCCTTGCGCTAACCCGCCCGCGCGCACCGCCGTGAACTTCAGCACGGCGTCCAGCGCGTACGCCACCGTCGCCACCGACCCAAAGAACTACGGGACAACAGAACGAGACTTACATGTGTCAGTGGCATATCCGTAACTTACGGCATTTTTAATATGAGTAGTATGGACTATATCCATTATATAGCGAGCGGACAGAGAGCGAGGAAGCGAGATAACCACAGAGCAAGGAAGCGAGAGGTAAAAGGGCTGAGGGGTCAAATGGGCAAAAAAATGAGGAGAGAGAGGACACCCGGGCGAGGGGGCGAATGGGCAAAGGGGCGAGGGGGCGATTGGACAAAAGGGCACGGGAGCGAGTGAGTGAACGGGGCGAGTGTGCCGAGGAGGTGAGTGTAGAAGGGGCAAAGGGTGCGTGAGGGAGTGAAATTCATTTGGAACAGTTGCGTTTTTTAACAAGACATTGTAGAACTTACCGTGGCCGCGGTGTGCGCGCTGTCGTAGTACGCCGTGCCCACCAGGATGGTGGCGATGAGGTAGAGCAGCGTCCACAGCGCAGTGAACACGAACTCAATCTTCAGCCAGGGGATCTTGTAGAACTTCTCCACCATGTGGAACAGGTAGAGCCCCAGCAGGATGCCCGTGAACCAGAAGGCGATCATGGCGATCCAGTTGAAGTACGTGCCCTGAGCCAGCGAGCCGAACTTCGACACCAGAATGCAGATGAAGCCCAGCAGGTTGCAGCTCTGTAAACATAATTCACAACATTACATAGTAGACTAGAATGTTTGACTTTCTAGTAGTGCAGTCCGGAGAAGCCTGCCTCTTGTCTTCCATCTCTGCAGATCACTCACCACTTGCACAACCTTGAGCACGCCGGGGATGGTCCTGACGTAGGAGGGGTCGAAGCGTATGTTGGTCTGCACCGTGGTGCTCGACGTCACCGTGGTGGTGGTGTGCTGCCCGGGGAAGCCTGCCTCTTCCATCGCTGCAAATTACTCTGAAACATTCAACTCATTGAATTGAATTCATTCAATTGTTGAACTGTTACTCTATTACTATTACCGCTACATAGTCAAAACATTAGGAAAGGACATTTTTTGTGGGCGTTCGTAGCATGGGCTATATTTTCGTATTATCGCATTATTATTAACTAACAGACGCCCGAGACTTCGCCTGCAAGCCAAATAGTGTTGTGTTTCTTTTCAATCTGAATTTTTCCTTCGTATGTATTATAAAACATTGCATGAAGTGCAATAAGCTCCATATTGGAACGAGTGTCCAAAGCTGCTCTAGTAGGGTCCTTCCGAATATGGTTGGGCAGGGAGAATAACTTGAACAGAGGAGGTGAGTGATGACGGGGTCCCTTAAACCTACACCCGTGTCACAAGTCTCGGGGTTTTGCGATGGACCCGGCACCCGCACGGTGAATCCATGGAATGCTAAGATATTCGTCTCTCTCTTGCGAAATTTCAAGATTCTAGGACTAACTGCGAGTAGTAGAGAGTGAAATGTTATGCTGTATCTTTTGATTGCGTTGACATAGAAGTTTGATTTTAATACAGCTTAAAGGTATTATAGCTTAGATATAGATTTCAATCGAATACCTCTACACGTCCATGAGCAAAGTGGGTAACTTTTCGTAATTTTTCCATTATCTGTATGTACTATATCACATTGCTTCGTATAAAATTTCAAAATGCTAAGCTTGCTGGGACTACCCAGTAGGTTTTGATATAGTTGCGTCTAGTTGTTAGTTAAAAATGCGGTTTATATTGCTATATCTTTTGATTGTGTTGACATATGGTAGGGGAGCCCAAGCGGGGATTTTGGGATTTACTCAAGCGCGGCAGATTAATATACAGGGGGATACCTTGCACTCGGTTAATTACCTCCACGAAACATGAGGCCCATATCTAAGGCCGCCCGTGAAGGATACAGGATCAGATAAGTAAAAAAAATTGGCCATCAGAAATTCTCGAGCGCGTCAGATTAAGGTAGGGTGAGTTAATTACATCCTAAAAAGTGTATATTCCACTAATCTGACAATTTGAGAGCGACGTAAAGAAAGGGGAGGGCAGCAAAGTTGTAAAAAAAAAACGTCAAGTCGACATTCTCGAGCGTAGTTAAATTTTTTTTTATTTTGAAGGAAATAATTCAAGAATAATGAAAAATATATAATCTGACGATTTCCGCAAGCCGAAATAACGAAAATTCGTCGATAAAGTTAAATGCGTGCAGCTCACTTATAACTTTTGAACGACTAAACCGATCGGAATCTACTAAACGGCGTTCTAAAGATTATTCTAAAAATTAGATTTCCTGTGAATTTGAACCGATTCGGACCGATAGATTTTGAGAAATTTTGAAAAATCTCAAAAAAAATTTTTTTACAAAGTGGTTTTTTTGGAATAACTTTTGAACGGCTTTATCGATCATCTTCTAAAACTAATCCGGTAGCGATCCATGTGGTTTTTTAAGCTTTCAGCTTAAAAAACCACATGGATCGCTACCAAGCTGGTCAAAATCGGTTGATTCGTTCGAGAGATATTGTGAACGAAAGAAACCCGAAAAAGTGTTTTTTCGGGATTACTCTGAAATTTGTGATTCGATCAATAAAAATTGCAAAATTACTTACGAGGATAATAAAACTGCGTCGAATGCCGTCAACCGCGTGAAAATTGCTTGATCCATTCAAAAGTTATTGCGGTTTATTGAAACTTCTATCAAACTTTCGAGCTGGGAGAGCTCAAATGCAAATAATATTTCTATATATTATTTCTTTGAACTCAAAAATGTTATAAGTACAATTTTAAGCGCCCAAGAATGGAATTAGCGGAAAGTGATGGCCTTTGAGGTGAACCGTTTTTCTAATTTTCTTTTTGTCAGATTAAGCGAATCCCTCTAGATAATCGTCAGATTATGAGACAGTACGTTTAGAACATAAAGATGAACCATATATATCTTAATCTGATGCGCTTGAGTATTTCAAAATGGCGATTATTTTGCACATTATGAAAGTGGCCGCGAATTTGCGTCCCATCGAAATCGTCAGATTAGTGAATGAGAGCTTTTTTGTGGTGCACTTAACACTCCCTTAGAAAATCTGACGCGCTCGATTAAATTTTTTATTTTTTCATTTTCAACCCTTACATACAACCACCCACATCATGCAAACGATCAGATTATTATACGTACATTAACACAAATACGTAGGGCATTGATGCTATCAATATCTGACGCGCTCGAGAATATCCATGCAACAGTTTTTTTTTACATATTTAAAAATTTATAGTCGCTTCCCCCACCGATGTAAAGGTATATATATATCATATAACATTTTTTTCTTCTTATCACCTAAGCTTTGCAACCCAATAGGTCTCTACGACGCTCGAGTAAATCCCCATTTAGCATCCTGGGCTCCTCTACTAATAGAAGTTTGATTTTATTACAGCTTAAATGTTTTATAGGCCCAAGTATTTGATATGATATATATTTCAATCTATTAATTCTACGCGTTAATGATAAAAAGGGTCTTGACAGACAGACGGACGGACAACGCAATGATCCTATAAGGGTTCTGCTTTTTTCCTTTTGAGGCACAGAACCCAAAAAGAGAGCAAGCTACCTTTCTTACAGTATAGATAGGTATATACCATAGCAGACCTTTTTATAGCCCTAATAAAGAGAAATAATCCTTACATATATTGTTTTGATATATCTCAAAGGAATAAGGCAGCGTTTTCAATTAAATCACTCAAGCAAAACAACTCTTCCAACAACTATCATCATATTTGAGTTAATTTACAAGCCATGACAAATTATATATACTTAAGCCTCCCTTAGAAACCACTTTATCTATTAGTGAAAACTGCATGAAAATTTGTTTAGTAGTCTTTGAGTTTATCGCAAACAGATAGACAGACGCGACGGGAGAATGTTTTTATAATTTGTAGTGATCTATATAAAAAATATTCAAGCACATCTACCTAATGTTTTATTAATACATTTACACAGCTATAGGTAATATTGATGCGCTGAGTAGTGGTCCTACATAATAATTATGTTAATGGGCAGTTTCTAGTTTTGGATGTAGAAATTTCTTGAATAAACATTTTTCGGATGACTGACTTCACATTCCAGGCACATACATTATCAATATACAAAGTCTAATGATATATTGATGTAACTGCATTAATAAATGTCTAATTGAGTACATTTAACTTCCACTTGTATTAATTTTCAAATTTCCACTTATCCTAACACAATATAATGCTACTACATTTGATTCATCATCATCATTATCAGCCTATTAACCCCTGTGGGCCTGACATTCAAACCTTCTTTGAAGCCCGCAGCTACCCGGGTAGCGACGGAGCTATAATGACAGCTGTCATTATTTGCCTGACGGTTGCCAGGGGACCCCTCGGGGCTGTGAAACTTTAATGGCCCATTACAGAAGCCTCCCTCCTCATAGAAGAGAAGATCTGGAGCCTAGACCCACCATACTGCACCAATGCATGTTGACAGACTTATGACGATAAAGTTTCAGATTTATGACGTGGATGCAGCAGGGAGTATGTTGCCAACACTGCAATCATCAAATGTAATCAGGCATTCACTGGAGTTGCAATCACAGTAATCAATGTTCCTTATCTATTAATTTTAAAGTTATCAAACCATTACACTGATTAGTAATCCACACTTTATATATCAAAGCAGCACATTATGTACTTGGCTGGGATTTCACCGACCATTATGTGTCGACTTATGATGACACATTTATTAGTATAAAGATTATTAATTAACCAAATCAGTCAGGAATATAACTAACCTACTTATTAAAATATTAAACAAAAATTATAACTTTTGTATATAAGACAAAATAATTATGATACCCTTAACTTTCCAAATTAAATTACATTTTATGCAATACAAAACTAAACAAAAACTTCCTATCATGGTATGTTTATTACTTCTTTATGACTAAAGGCTAGAGTGATTATAATAAAATTTAATATGGAGTTAGCCGACACCCTGGATTAACACATAGGCCTCATTTTATTCTGAAATTTCCACATGAACGAGAATAATGCAGGTAAAACTGCGAGCAGCTCTAGTTTTGTAATAAATTCATGAATCAATAGTTTACTGACTAATTACAGATATATAATAAAGTTAAACACAAATTGTAGTGTGAAACCTTATACACGGGCGTTATCTTTGTGAAACTGTTACCAAACCAGATTTCCCACTAACTGCCCCGCCCATACATGCATAGGTTGAGACATTTACAAAACTGATGATTTCAATTAAAATGATTGTGTGAAAATATATTTCAAGACCTGTTCCCAGTGTATTGTTGCAATACTGCTTAAAGTTTCACAGCCCCGAGGGGTCCCCTGGCAACCGTCAGGCAAATTATGACAGCTGTCATTATAGCTCCATCGCTACCCGGGTAGACGCGGGCCTCAAAGAAGGTTTGAATGTCAGGCCCACAGGGGTTAAAGAATAAAGAATGACTTATTGTTTGCTACATATTATATTTCATATAGGCTATGAATTTATGCTCATAATTTAAGAAAAATCTTACATATTTTAACATATGCAATGTTAAAATATGGAATCAAATAAAAAAAAATAAGGCAAATTAGGCTACAAAAGCCAAGTATTTGCTGATTAAATGTCTTTGGATTTTGCGATTTTTAAATTATATATTTTCTAAAAACAAATGGTGCAGTGGTGTAATATATAATTAAACAAATGTTTAGTTATAATATAACAGCATTCAGCACACATTAGAATACTAAACTTTCATTATAAAATGTCTTCATATTTGTAATTAGCAGTGGGTAGCTACAAGGATTATATGTGAGTCAACAAGTGACACTGCTTTGCACTGTGCGATCCAGTCCTTAATTGAGATATATACACCTTTCATATTTAGCTTTCCTAATTTTCTTTTATATACAGTTATAGCTGCTGACTCTTCATGGATAGAAGGACAAACCAGGACAGAATCAGAATAGGCACTGTGTGACAATGGTCATTTAATTGGTTTATTATATGATCTATTTGCATCTGTCAATAGACATTTCAAAGATAATGTGATTACTGCAATCTTTTTATATATGATGGGCTTTTATATTTCAATAGCTATTTGTAACTTAATGTGATCACTGCAACCTTTTTTAGAAATAAGAATAATCTTAAGAGTCACAAAGTTATTACACTTCCTATACAAGTCTTTACACTTATTGCCTAAACCTTTTTGCTCAACTGCAACATGAAAAGGAAGGAGTCCACTAGAAAAGGCTTTTTATATAACTACTACTAATTTAAATATAACTTTAGTTACAGTTCAATCATTTACCTAAAATTTAACCTATATTCATAACCTTATTATATATAGTGCATCGTGTTAACAAAATATAGCTATTTCTAGATATTTAATAACAAATCATGTTATTACTATTCAGTGTTTTAGATATTACGTTAGCGTTTCAAGTTGTGTAAGAGAAAACAGGGTTCAATTAAGTAAGGTTTTAGTAACAATAAAAACGTGGGAAACTTAATATACTTACTATTATCAATAATAATCTTGTTTATAGATTCCAACAAGTCGTCACCACCTAAAATAGCGTTTATTGAGTAATACACAGTAGAATCATCAAAAATAGCGCGCCACTCAAAATGTGAAAACTAATAAACTTATAAAACACACGTGTACATATAAATACAAAACGCACTTTTTCCTCCTTATGCCTATTCATTCAATCATTTTAATTTTTAAGGAAATAAATATTTTATACCACACGAACACACATCACCTCCACAAAAATTATTGAAATTTTGTTATTTTGACAATGATATTGATTTTGACATTTTAACCACCGACACAGCATAAAAAATAAGTCTTTCTGTCAGTGAATCAGTTTCGGGTATCAATTTGAGTTACCTCATTATATAGTTATACAATCTCTAGTTACCTAGAGATTGTATAAAATTGAACAAATAAAATATCGATGGACGCATATAAGGAATTTCTTTAAAGGGGTGAAAGTTGAAACGGGGTTCAATTTTCAATTAATTTATAATGTTAAATACATTTTTGTCTAAAGAGGTATATTGATTAATAAAATTTTCATGTATCAATGCACGAACATTGATTTCTATACGATATATTCGATTAAATCAATCAATCAAACTTACGTCAAAATTAGGCATGGGTAATATCGTCGTTGCGCTGAATTGAATCGTATCTATATATCAGATTTGAGTAACCGATATTGAATCTATATATTTTAATATCTATATATTGGCCAGAATCTATGATATTCCAAAACTGTTTTATACATGTGATAGTAAATATTTTGGACATCAGTTAAGTAACTATGTAGGTACTTGATTATGGAGTATGGACGTATTGTAAGTCTCTACTCAAGTGGTAAACTGTGGGGATCTTTTGGGTGAACATGCGTGACCTTGGCACGTGTTATTGAAATATCGATGTCTTTAAATTTTGTATGGGAGCCGTATAGGTATATAAACTTATGGCAGTTGAATTTTTATCGATGATATTATCCTAAATCATATTGGCAGCGATCTTGATGAATTTTATTATTTTACAATATTGTTTAATTTTATTGATGTATAGTGTGTACTTAGAATCAATGAATTGAACTTTCCTTCATACTTTGTTCAGGCTTAGGACTGACTGCATTTACCGCAATTATGGTACTTTGAATTAGAATGACTAACAATAATTATATGTTTACAACAAGCAATTGATAGTCATTGGCTTTTACTAAAGTTATGTTTCTTAATTTGTATATAAATAATGCATGCGTATTTAGAAGTTCATTTCTTAAGGGAATGCGTTAAGGGATTTTTAAGTGTTTTTTTAGGGTTCGCATAGTTAACAAGAAACTCTTATAACTTCGACAAGTCAGTTCATCTATGTGTTTGTTCGCGATTTATCTCATAAACTTTTAATTGTGAAAAACTGTAATTTAGTATGAATAAACACCAATAAAATAAGTAAATAAAATACTCTACTAAAGTAATAAAATAAAAATCTCAAAACTTAAATTTTTACCTCCTTTTTATGTATATTTTATGTAAAAATAACAATGCAATATTAATTCTATTGTACAAAAAGGGTGTGGATAAGACCTTAAGTTATCAACATTATATTTAAATAATCTAAGAATTACATATTGATTCAAAATAATCTTTGAGATGTATAGATGACTTAGTCAAAGTTGACTGGAGACTTAAAAAAAGTGGCCAGTAAATTACCAACTAAATTAATGTGCTTATGGATAGGTTAAAAACTGACGGTGACAGTTTATGTAATGAAATTGAAAGGAAAAGTATTGCTGTGAAATTTAGTTTATAAGTAAAAGTATTTTAGTCAACCGTCTAAAAAAAACGTTTTTAGAGAAGGAAATGTTCGCTCAAATTGTTTTTTGAAAATTAATCAAATGAGATTAATAACACTATTCTAAATTAGTGAAGTACAACTACGGAACCCTTTGCATCGAATGGCACACAATTGATCGGTTTTAATTTTTTAAAATAGAACACTTGAAATTCCTTTCACGCACTTGCGCGCGCCAAGTTAAGGTAAGAATGTGTAGAACTATTTCAAAGTAAGTCTTTTAGACGTATTTATGATAAAAGTTTACCGTGTACTTCAATTTATTTATTTGCCTATCTTTTCAGGCTGAATTTTCGTTTTCAGGGCTGATTTGTTGATATTCCATATGTAATGAAAATATTCAAGATAGTTAGAAGTAGGTATATAATACGTGTATATAAGTAACTCTATAATAACTCGTAAATACATACTCTAGCAGTTGGATGTCTGTTACATTTTCTAATCAGAATAGCGTAAATAACTAATCCCATTTTGATAATTTTTAATATTAAGATAGAGGGTCATAAGATACCTACTTTCGTCGTGACAAAATGACAAAATAAATCTACAATCCATAAATTTTACACTACCCAATTTTTTTTTACGGGTCGAATTCAGACCCTTGACCAGCAGCGTGAAAAAAATCGTGACAAAAACTCAAGAACGTCACATGATAACTGATTGCATTGTTAGCTTAGCATTGCATTGTTTGAATTACATCATTCTACTTTTGGGTAACTTAGACCTTAGTAAAAAGCTATTAAGTGCGGCATGCTGCTGAACGTAAAAACATGTTAGCAAAAATATTTGTAAATATAAGTCCACAACTCCACACTCAACTATTGCAGGCTTAAAATTCACAAGTTCAAAATTAGGGTAATATGAGTAAGTCAAGGCCGAAGGTCAATACAACGATTATTTTTATTTAAAAATAGATTTTAAAACTTACAACTTAAGATTTAAAATAGTTTGAAATTATTTATTTTACCCAGGTAGTTGTTAATATTTTTTTCCAAATTAGGCCTTAGGCTCTTAGAAATAACGTTGATAATCGCATTTTCAGTCTTTCTTGTACCGCTGTGTCTCTTAAATACGGCTCATACGCTCGGCGCTCGATTCGTCAGTTTCAGTTGTAAGAATATCATAGATTTTTCAATATCATATGTACAGCCCGTACCGTTGGTTCAAGGGAGTTGATATGATATTGAAACAGTAGAGTAGTACGCTCCTTAGCGGGTACACGTCGCGTCGTACGCGTCGACATCTAATATATAGTTAGCGTGTTTTCTGATATATAGCTATTAGATATTGGACCAATATATAGGTACAGTAAACGCGTATGATTTGTATCGCCCACTCCTAGTCAAAATACCACAACCACAACGTCAAAATAGTAGCTGTCGTCTTGTCTTTGTCTAATAAACTTTGGAAATTGGAATTCCGAATCCGAACTCAACTGAGTTTTAGAGGCAATCAAATGATTAATAATTAATTATTGATACAATATTTCTGAAATAATAATATAATTATTATGTGGACGATAATGTTGGTGTTTTATATGGCAACTGAACCGTTGAATGTATGCTATTGTTTAAGGGCATCGTAATTATTACAATGTAAACAATGGGTTACATATTTAATCATCGCCTCTACAGTTGTTAAACACCGCTAAGCGAACAAATCACTATGCTATTTAAATATATGAGTCAGAGATGCATTTAACACATTTCGGTATTGGTTTGTGATTTAGTGTCAAGGAAAAACGGTGACTACATCCTTATCAACATAACCGAAGTGTTATCTAACTGCGGAGTTTAAAATTTTTAAACGTAACTATACGAGATCACTCCTCGTACAATCTGTAAGTATTTCTTTATTTAAATCCTATCGTTTCCAAACAGATTGTTATTAAAGTTAATTTTGTTGGTTTGTTATTATACTTACAAGTAAATAAATTAAATTAAGTTAATATTGGAAATATAGCATGAGAATTAAGATGTAATACACTAAGTTTAATAATTTACAATATAACTTATCAAGGATAATAATGCTGAATATTTAATTTTCAGAGCACCATGGTGTCGCAGGCTCAAGACCCCCCGCAGAGCATGGGCTCAACCAATGTAGTGTTTAGAACAGAAACACGCTTTGATCATTCCTACTTGAAAACACCCCCTGGAGTTATTAAAGTTGCTGTTATAGTAAGTTTTATTATCATCCTAACTAATATTAGGTACATATTATGTAAATTTGTTTATTTTGTGAAGTCTTAAAAATTTTCTAACAGTTTTATTTTTAAATTTTATCTCCTTATCTTATCTAAAATTTTGTGTAAAGATTAAGATTAATACAAAAAATATATTTTCAATCTTCAATATGATATAAGAAAGAATTCCCGCAGTGAGTAGAATAGAGTTTACTGCAGTCCAGTCAGGCCAAGATCTTTAAGCTCCCACTTCAACTGGATATAAATTAACCTAATAACCATTTTTTGTTAGTTCATTTGAAAGATAAAATTTATGTTGTTTGTTTAATAACTGAAGTGTACAAGACAGTGTTACTTTACAATGAATCATAAAATGTTGGTGAATGACCTCTACAGGTGCTCAACCTTCTCGGCTTCATTTGCATACAATCGTCTCCGTTCTGGTCGAATGGCCGCGGTGTGTTCTTCAACATCGTGGCGCACCTAGGGCTATGGTGGAGCCTGGCGCTGCTGCTGCTGTACCTGTTCCACCTGGTGGAGAAGTACCACAACTTTATGTGGCTGAAGGTGGAGATGATCGCCAGTGGAGTGCTCGCGTTCCTCTACCTCATCGCGTCGACGATAGTGGTCGCTTTCGGAGCCGCTGCATACTCTGCTGCTGGGGTGAGAATTATTAGCTTAAGATATTTTTAAATATTTAAAAACTACTGGACGCCCGCAATTCCACTCGTGTGGTGCCCATTGAGAGTATTGCTATACAAACAAGTATCAAGTATTCAGCAGTGGTACTCTTCACAAGTTTGGCTCAAATCGTTTTTTTGTTCTGTGGTGTGATGATCCTTAAGTATATATATTAAACACAAACAAACATGCCTGTTCTATCACTTTACTATTACAAATTGTCTACTAAGTCCCTTACAGTAATGTTGCATGATCTAGGAAGCAGTGTGACAGCCAAGTTTAGAAATATAATGTAGGTACTAATTCATATTTGCGTAAAAATGTGTGTGCATTTTATTTATTTAACTTGGCCAATATCATCGATGATTTATCAAAAGAAAAATATTTTGATAAATCAAATCAAATAAATGATATATACTGCCAGTTTGACTAGAAATCAAGTTTTAAAATGAATTAACTTTATCAAAGAAGTAATTCTGGTTGCAGTTCTTTGGCTACCTGGCGATGGTGCTGTACGGCGGCGACGCGTTCCTGAAGGCGCGCGCCATGCAGGCGGGCGAGCTGGCGCAGGGCACACGCGTACCCGCCAAGCAGGTGCACGTCACCACGCCGCCCGCTATGCCGTGACTCCACTTGGGTACATATTTATACTAGCAGACGGTATGAACTTGATATATCTCTGATCATTTTTCATATAAATAACTTATTGTATCTGTAAAAATCGCAAGAAAATGTTTTCAGCAGATTAAACTTAACTTGTTTTCAAGTATTTTATAATACAAATATAGTTTACACTTTTCAAAACATAAATTGTTTTGCACAATAATTGTATCACAATTTTCTATTACATCACAAATAACGATGAAAATCGATCTATTAAGCTCCAAGCTTGTATATTTAAATATTAGAACCTGTGCTTTAAAAAGAAGTTCAATAAAAAGTCTGTTAAAATGTTTTAGATAATCTGAACATACTACCACAAATAACAATGAGTCTCTTAATAAAATCGAAAGAGGCAGCGTGGCTGCCAAGTTCACATATTTATATTATATGCTATTATTAGATTTTGTAAAAATGTACATACTTTTTATTTATTAAATTTTCCAATGTAATATATTTTTTATAAATCAAATGTATCATATTATATTAAATTATATATGTATGTTCTATCAGTTCCAGTAATTAAGGTAAGGACATAGGTCTCGAAGTTTGTTCACCTGTTCAAGATAAAATCTTACGCATTTCTAAAATAATTACGACTGTATTTATAAACATTAATTAGTAATATTTTTAGAGCAAAAGGAATCATATTTCTTCACCGTTTTCACTTTAGACTGGTAGATAGACTCAAATCTAACAACTGTTTAAAATATATAATGGCTGTTATTCTGCAATTTTTCTAAGATGTATTTTCTAGTCTTTAATATCTATAAAGTTTAAATAAAATGCTATATATACTTTTTACTACAGTGAGATGTTACAACGATTTTGTGTTTGTAATCAAGATATAAGCATACTTTATAAGATTAACAAAACTACAATGCACCAAATAAGGTTTTACGACATACATAAATACTTTAATGATAAATTTTAATATCTACGTAGTAACATCTCATTTACTTTTGATATTTACAATTTCTTAATGCGCTTTAAAAATGTATTTAATCTTTGAATAACACTTTATTAATTGTAACTTTAAACCGCCTTTTTTAAGTAATGTTACGAACTTGTGAAAGCAAAGATTAGTCGTAAGGTCAATATAGTGTTTAAGCCCACCTCACGCGTACCTCGGTGTGTACTTACTATTTATATAATAACTTGATTATCAGTGCGCACGGCAGTGCCGCACGCCAAGTTCACTACCAACGTCGTTTATCATTTCACGTAATATTTTTTTTATAGTGGTTTTTCTTTAATCCGAGGGGAAACCTATTTTTACAAAATTCTGGCGTCCGCCTCTTCGAATATTATTTTGCAATAATGCATGTGTATATGTTTTGCAAATATTGTACTCAATAACTAACTGTATTGTATTTTTTAAATATAAGATAAAACATATATTCTATATGAATTTGTGTTACTTGTAAAAATAATAAAACATATTTATTGAGCACTTTTTACAATTATGCAAAAAGTTAAAAATCAATTCCAAGTTTTTGCTAAATGTTAATATTATACATATTTAACACCACCGTTATTCACGTTTAGGTAAGTTAAGCACATGAGTAGATAAAACGAACAGAGACAAAGCTTCATATCTACTACCGCGCGAATCGGTTGCACTACTACAAGCACGCGGGGCATGTGTGAGTGACCACCAGCCGCTTGTCGCGTGCGCGGCGAGACTGGACAAAACCGGTTTACGCTGGCACAGTTAGTTGACAATCTTAGGGCCATGTCAGTGCGACACGTTGTTTGTTTGGTTGTTTAATTTGTCTTAACCTATTGTGACAACATTAACAAAATAGGTAACAATTTTGCACGTTCTTCAGAAGCTTCTGTTCCTTTTATTTACTCGTGTGGGTTAAATGTATAATGTATCCGTCCACGACTCCACTCGCTCAGGCTTGTGTCAACTTAATATTAAGTTATACGATATATTAATGCTTAATAAGTAAGAATGAATAGTATACAAATAGTTCTTTTATCACCAGCCCCGGATGGGGAAGGCTAAACCATGCAAATTAAAATTTTTTTATTCCTTACAAGTTAGCCCTTGACTGCAATTACACCTAATGGTTGATAATGATGCAATTTAAGATGAAAATGAGCTAACTTGTTGGGAGTAGAAATGAAATTCACATCGTTTTCGGTTACTACACATCGTACCGAAACGCTAAGGCCTGTGTGGCGGGCACACGGCGCGGGCGCACGCGAGCGGGTTTGTTTCTACAAATCGGTAGAGCGCCGCTAGATGCCACGGTCACACGCGTCGGAGTCTAGGTACAATCATCAACATCGATAGGAAGCGCATAATAATTGAGGTGCAATTTTGGCCAGTATTATGGGATATGGCGAATGAATTATCGAATTCTCCGCTGAGTAACCTACTTGTCAAGAACGGGTTATGCAGTTTCCGTTGACGTCTTTTGCCAAATAATAATCCATGGTAATCTACTCGACACAACTGTACACGCTCGACATCAGGATTTTGGCTATCACGCTAACTGTTACGCGTTCACGCGAACCCGTCCGCACCGACGGTTTAGCGTTAGAACGTAAGCTCGGTTATCATAACTTTACTATAAATTTACTATTTATAATAGAAAACCGCCCGGTTTATGTCCGGCGTACGGGTTGTCGTGAACAGTAAATTTATGTTAACCGTTGGTTATGATAACCGACATTTTGGTACACACAGGCCTAAATCGTTTGGCGGTACATCATTGTCCATAGGATGGTAACTAGCTACGGATGAGGCCTCCCTCCACCAACTAGACTTGAACCAATTTATAAAATCTTAATTAATAATTGAATTTAAAAAAAATCAAAACTAAACTTTTTCACAAGATAAAAAGTTTCGGAGAAAAGCTATAGTAGATAGTGATCTGTAAAGTTAAGTCTTGTGGATCTACGTGTTAAAAGAACTATATTAGTTAAGGTCCTACAGTTGGGCAAACAGCGGTTTTATCTCAAGGAGTACAGCCGTTCATTGTCAACTGTTTGATCGTTTATTATTGCTTGTCAGTCTGTATGTCACGCCAAATGTTACGCAGGTATTTGTTGTTATATTGTAAAATAAAACATTTCAAGTATTCTTGTGTTTTTTATTATGAGGTAACGTGATGTTATAACAATGTTAACAATATTAGTGCTTAGTTTCAATTAAAAAATATTTAAACGTAAAATCATAGTTTTACAGAAGTAAAAATACTTAAAAATGCCACATACAATACTTACAACAAAATACAAGACAAGTTATTAAATATGCCATTAACTTTCATAGACCTGATTTTAATTTTAGGAAATTATTTTTTTAGCTACATTAACTGGAAATCAAACGTAGGACCTCCTAGGTTATAAAAGGTAGGACCTCCTTGTGTCTCTGGAGTAGTAAATGGTTATAGTAATTTCATATTTAGTTATTAAAATCTTCAGGAAATATAAAACTTACCAAATTTAAAAAACAAATAAGTATAAAATGTAAGTACATCTTAAAACTAAGTATTAAGTTAACTTCAATGTATCAAACTGTTAAGGTCACTTCATATTTTTCAATTACAATAGTTTTAAAAATATAATAATTTAGTCATAAATTCAGTCTATTAGCTGTTAGTATGCCTGCAGGTGGTTAAGTTAACATTCGTATAAAAGTTAATCATTCCAGCAGTCCAATTGTCATATAAAAACATAGCAAAAAACTGACAAATAGTCAACTTTCCATACATTAGGTTGATAGTTATTTATCCCTATATTTGATAAAAACTGAATTAATTCCAGACCAATTGATTGTAGCAAAGCATATAAAATTTGACTCACAAATTGAAGTGTTATACTCGGTACCATATAGATTGGCTATAGAGGGCGCCCCCCAAAGTCGCTAGGAGAGTAAAGAAAGGAAATGAAATGAAATTTATTGCTAAAATAAGTAATTTTACAATTGTGCTGGGGATCCTGAAGTAAGTTTTAAAAACCAGTGTCTTAGGATTCCCGCTCTTCCTCCTTAGATACATCTGTATTATTTTAACAATATGAAATATGGAACAAAATAAAAAGAAAATAATTAGCCTAACATGCATACAAATAACGGATTGTATGTGTGTGTGTGTGTGTAGAATGATTTTTTTTACAACTTTGATTACATAATTCAAATTTAAATAAAGATGCGTAATTAATTTTGGAAATTTTAAAGCCTACGACACTCCACAATAAAATAGCTTTCTATTGGTAAAATAATTTTGAAAATTGGTGCAGTAAATCCAGAGATTTATTTTTTATAATTTGTTTATCGACTACAAGTTGGCCCTTGACTGCTATCACACCTGATGTTAAGTAATGATGCAGTCTAAAATCGAAGCGGGCTAACTTGTTAGGAGTAGGATGAAAATCCACACCCCTTTCGGTTTCTACACGACATCGTATCGAAACGCTGAATCGCTTGGCGGTACGTCTTTGTCGGTAGGGTGGTAACTAGCCACGGCGAAAGCCTCCCACCAGCCAGACCAAGACAAATTAAGAAAAATCTCAATCTTCCCCGCCGGGAATCGAACCCAGGACCTCCGTCATATAAATCCATCGCGCATACCACTGCGCCACGGAGGCCGTCAAAAACCCCTTACAACGTCACAAACTCGCAAAGTCACAAACTCTTCCTCTGTCTAATATTAGTATAGATTAAGTTAACTCAAGAGTTAGCAATACTTAAACCTACTGACTTACTATACAATAGTTCATATCAAATCGTTTCAAACTTATATATACTACAGCTGGACCTTCAGGGTTAAAAACTCAAAAAATTTTATAACATTACACAATATAATAATCTATATATTACTTAAAGCTAATTCATATTATTTCAGTGCAAAAATGATCAAAAAATATCTACTATTTGATAATATGAAAATCTTATTTTTCTTTGCTTTAAATGCACGATATAAAACAGTCGATATTTAGATATAAAAATACAGAAATATAAAACTTTGTCGAAGGCACTCTGCACTATACTCAATTTGTGCTTTCATTACTTTGTATTAGTGTTGGTTAATATTTAAAAAATTCTTAGCATGAAATATACCTCTTAAATAAACAAAAGAAAGTGACATTGGTCATACCAAACATCATTTTAGTTGTGGTCAAGTACTCCAGTTATAACCACCTTTTGTCTTAGTAATCCTACAATACAAACATGTCCTTACAAAATAGATAACTGTAAGCTAGTTCTACCACAAGTGTGTAGTAAAAGTTAATCAAATGTCACTGTGGTGGCAGTCCTCTCTTCCACGCTTTGTACTTCAAAAAGCAGTCCAGTCCGAATGCGATGATAGAGCACAAACCGAAGAACTGAAAAAAAAGTACCATAGAAATAATATAGTGAGGTAGCTCTAGACTGCGAGGAGTGAATGAGCAAGCACCAGGTGTTTGGCTCGTGCTCGACTGCGCTTTGCTAATTGTCGGTGTGTTGATGAACACAAAGGCTTTTGAGGACAGTGCTCGTCGTAGGCTCGTTTTACAACTTAAGTTTTCACTTAGTACAATATACACCATGTGAGTGTTTCATCATCACCATCATGGCAGCCAATGAATTTTTGGAGACTTCCAAAAAAGACCCTGAGCCATCTATGGCCAGTGACTCCCTGCATCACGTTTAATGTCGTCAGTCCGCCTAGTAGGGGGTCGACCAACACTGAGCTTTTCGGTTTAGTCGCCATTCTAGCACCCTGTGTCCCCAAAGTTCATCAACTGTTCAAACCATGTGCCAGGCCATTGCCATTTCAATTCTAAGACTTTGTCGGTTACTTTGGTTCTTCTGCATATCACTTCATTTCTAATTCAAAATCACGCAGAGACACCCCGAGTATTGCTCACCCCATTGCCCGCTTGACTCTGAACGTTCACTTATGATTATGAGTAAGCATTTCTCAATGTTTAAACTGATAAAAATGATTGAGAAAATAGATTAAACTTACCCCAACAGCGTACCCTGTGCTCTCGCCCAGCGTAGCCGCGAATATGGAGGTGCCGACGAACGCCAGGCACATCACGCCGCAATACGCGAACTCGCACTTGAGCCACGGCAGCCGGTCGTACTTCTCCACGAAGTGGAACGTGTACATCAGCAGCAGGAACCCCGTGATGATGTTGCCGCCCCAGTACAGAATGTTGTAGAATATCGCCGATATGAACGCCCACGAAATCTTGATACATATGAAGCCAGCTATATTACATATCTGCAACAACAACACTCCTATTCTTAAGAAGCCAGGACTTCATAAACTCCTCATCCAAAACTGAGCACTCAAAATCAAGTTTAGTGATTTTAAATACACAACACACCTCTTTCCTATAGATGTTGGCAGACGCACCATTCTTTCATTCTCTACGGACCTTAGCTTATTCAACTCTCATTAATCCTTTCATACAAGGTTTCGTTGAAGGTATTTTTTTTTTAAAATTTCCTGAACTACAAATTGGCCTTCTCTTAACTTCTATCACACCTTATAAAATCTCTTTTATTAATCTTCTTTCATCCATTCCCTACATGCCCAAACCATCTAAGCATACCTTTATCAATTTTATTCATTACGTCTTCTTTTACATCACACTATATATAGACACACATATTACAGTGCCGTGGGAAACAAACATCCCTAAAGACCATGTATTCAAAGGGAATAAATATTATGACCTTACTAATGAACTAACCAAAAACATTTGGTTATTTTAGGTATGGGTGCGAGGGGTATCATTTACAATTTGCTAAATAGGCCTTACTAGAAACAGTAAGCTTCATTTTGGAACTTCCCTTTCCAACATTTCTATTCTCACTGACCTTATAAAATCTCTTTTATCAATCTTTCATCCATTCCCTACATGCCCAAACCATCTAAGCATACCTTTCTCAATTTTATTAATTACGTCTTCTTTTACATCACACTGCTCTCTAATCATACTATTCTCAATCCTGTCGCTCACTTTTCACCCCAATCATAGTATATGCATTTATTTTACTTTGCCTCTTCTGCCATACCCAACTTCCACTACCATACATAGGTGTTAGTACTTACACTCCTCTATGGAAAGTCAGCCTTGCATTTTTAGACATTATTCACAAAAGCATACATGGTTTCACATTATAACTTAAATATTGTGTCAGAGTTAGTGACATGGAGCGAACACATTTTGTTTTAACTTAATTAACACATTCCTTGTGACGAATGTATAACTAGGTCAACCTAATTTACACCAATTAAACTATTGGTGGTATTTAAGCATGTATGAATATCTCAAAAAAAATAATAATAAGAATTGCTAATCTTGAGCAGCTCTCAAAAGTTGTCAACACTGGATGAAACTGATGCTGTTTATAGCTAAACCATACAACCTAGTCCTGCACAGTACAAGTCTGTAATCATGCTTAGATCTTCTAAACTATGATACATGAAAAAAAAGAAAAAGAATTTCAATATTACTCAGTTACTCACCAATACAATTATCTTCAGTATTCCAGGGAGAGACTTCAGGTAGGCTTTGTCAAATCGTAGCACTTTCTGAGGCGGTGGGGGCTCACTCGGTGCTGTGTTGGGGCGTGTCATGTGGTCAAACATTATTACCTGGAAATATTTCATAATTTTCCTGAACACCTTATATAAGATATTATAAATATATCACTTGTCTGTGAGGGGGTACATAAGCTTTGGATTTTGGGTAGGACTATTGCTAACTCTTAGCAATAGTCTTTGATTGACTCCAAGACAAAGACGTGGAATTAGTTATTACGGCAGCCTAATTTTTCTGAGCTTTGAATGACGACACTTTCATACAACATTTTATCCCCCCTTTAAACCCTTACAATCCGGAAGGAGACATTTGTGTGTTTTAAAATAAATGACATGACTTATATAAGAAAAAAAATATACAGATATTTAATGTATCTACATATCATGTATCTAAGATTTTAATTTCATTTTTAAAGGTAGATAAATTTTTTCTCAGTCATGTAGCCATGTAGATAAGATAGCATGTATGATGTATGATGTACTTTGTTTCATAGAAACAGATGAAGCATTATTTGAAGCAAAGATCTATGTATAAAAGATTGAAAAGGTTGCTTGCATTTTAATATAACTGAAGTGAAAACTATAAACAACAGATGTATAGTAAAAATAATGTTGTATAGTATATGTTATATAGTACGTATACGTATTGTATACGTTATACAGTAAAAATAACTTAAGTTGATGGACAGTACTTTCACAGGTTAGTGGGTTATTAATGTACATTTTTATACATACAAATTATATTATGTACTGTTGTATAACCTTTAGCTACCTTGAAGTCCACAGCTGGTACCTACTGTCCTCCAAAGTGTTAAAGAACAACTTGGGCAAAAGTAAGTTTAATATAAACAGAACAAACTATCAATTGATCTTACTCTTTTATCTCAATCAGGAAAGTGCATATTGTCTCCCTCCAATTAGTAGAATTTAAGGTTTTTATAAAAAATACTACTAGAATAGATATCTTGTAGAGTTATGGTGGGAAAGTCATTAATGATACATGAGATTTCACCAACATTTGAAATTTATTAAATACTTAGAAAGAACTGATTTACAGAAAATCGATACACCCTCAAAACTTTTACATAATTATATCAAATTGGTAATTATTTGTTATAACTCTTACCTGTTGTTTTAAGTACGATAAATTGTAATTTATATTAAACCACCTTGAGGTCTTCAATTAGATTTAGTAGTGGCTAGTATTAGTAGAGTTGTCCTTTGCTGAATACTTAATAGGCTTAAATAAAGTGTTACACACCAGACAAATCCATAAGTATACTTGTTACTTTGTTAATTATTAATATAAAATTGTTTTAAAGGATTAGGCTTGTTTAAAAAACATAAATCTTTAAGTTACAAGTAGGATTACAAATTCTACTTATTCTTGTATGACTGGAAGTAATTATAATATAATATAAAATATTATTATATATAATATTTTTTTCACTAAAAATATTTTTTAAATATATTTATAACCATTTACATTAAAATATAAAAATAAAAGTTGAACTTTTATTTATTATCAGAAATGTTTGACATTTTACACCACAGACGGCTTAAAAGAAAATTTGTATTTGTACTAGTACAGACCAGAGACCACAGTTAATGATGGATTATTTTTGTCTATGATTATCAGAGTAGCGTAGCCGAATCTTCGATAGTATTATTAACGATATCGATCTTACAAGCAGTTAGGACATTGATATAAAATGTGGTAGGTACGTAATATTGATACTATCACCGTCGCTAAAGGGGCTTACTGTCGATAATTTCGATAGTAGTGATACTATCGATAAATTAGTAGTTTCAAGAGAAATAAATGTCGTTCGACTTTCGATATCGATAGTGTACAAATATCATCACTAGACTATAAGTCTCATTATTTATTTCGCTCTCACAGGTCACAGGCTCAGTGCTTAGTCTGTTCTGATTCTGATTTTGTGATTTCCGCTAATCTTTCAATAATTATTTGATAAATAATCGAGATTTATGTAATACAATATAACAAACTAATTAAAATATAACAAGTGATGTACATAATTTCGTTAGTGATTGTGATACTTACTATTTAATTCCATCACTTACGTGTTAAAACAAGTAAACAAAAGTCCGGTGTAATCAAAAAGTGCGTATTTAACTTGATATTCTGATCAAAATATTCCCTGCATGTGATGGGAGATAGGGATTGGAGACCGTTTATTTACGGCGGCCTGGCCTCGATCGTCGCCGAATTCGGTAAGATTGAATTTATGAAAATATTATTCTAACCTCGTAAATGCGATTTAATGTAAAAATAACTTACAAAAGCTCAATACCTTGACATAGTTACGTTTCCTATTTTAGTGTCTATTGTGTGAATACTATTATTGTGTTAGGTTTTCATTAAATGGGAAAAGAGTTAAGAATGAGGTACACAATGTTTCTCACTGTTATCAATATGTAATTTTGCACTGCGTTACTTTAATTAGTAAAAATAGAGTTGAAAAATCATTATCAGCCTAATTATTGGCTGCATACTGTTTACTAATTATCCATTATTTTGTTTTATGATATAGTAGTTGGCAGAATAAGAATGTATGATGTTATTTAGGTAAATCATTGCCTATATCCAAGCAGCATTTCTCAGAGCATGTTAGAAATATGTACATACATAGGCATCACTTCACATAGAGACTGAATCCTTTCACTGGCCATGATCCATCCATCCATTACTCTCTCGCTTCCTCCAATTTAAATAATCCTTATATTGAAGTTCAGTGGTTCAGGGTACTCTTGATATATCCTGGATTTGGTCCAGGAATATTTGCCTTGGACTGTGTTAGCCATATTCCTCTAATTTGCTGTCCTCAGTCAACCAAAGATGAACATATTGTTCAGACCAGAACAGTAATTAGCTTATAATATATAAATAAGCATGGAGTATTTCTCCTGACAATCATGTTAAGCCACCCTTCACTGACACTAACATAAACATCTGATAGTGATTGTTAATGAATATAAACATTGTGTGCTTAAGCCCTATAAGAAGGGGGGGTCCTATAAGGAGGGAGGCTTGGCCCAGTAGCAAGCTGTTAATAGGCCGATAATGATAGCCATAGAAGCAACTAAAAAATACTCCACAAAGAAATGCATTAAACAGCAGCTTAGTTATGTCCTCATACTCTGAAAATATGTTTGCTATTACAGGTACATTCCCTATCGACACAACAAAGACCCGTCTCCAGATCCAGGGTCAGAAGATAGACCCTCGTCATGTGGAGCTGCGGTACACGGGCATGGTAGACTGCTTTGTGAAGACCTCGCAGCAGGAAGGCATCAAAGCACTATACTGTGGGTGAGTAACAGGACAGGATATTGTAAAATACAAATTGTGACATAGATCTTTAAAAAAGCAGCTGTTCAAGTATCTTGGCGGCTCTTCTGAGCAGGATCTGCCTTCTGAACGAGTGGTAGTCACCATTGGTTTGGAAACTTAAGTGTGTCAATCTACCTACTATCACACTTAGCATTTCAAAAGTACTTGTAAAACAGCCTACTAAAAAATTTTTTTAGAATTTGAGTTTGTGGTCTAAAGATTTACTTGTATTTTAAGTCAGAAGAATATTTTAGATTTGGATGTGATGTTGTACATAATATAAAAAATCTTTTTAAAACAATTAAGATAACTTGAAATTAAGTTAGTAAATTATTATTTATTATTTATTTGTACACCACATAAGATAACATAAAAAAAAACACATACAGAGACAATATTATAGAGGAAGTATGTACAAAAGGCGGCCTTATCGCTTAATAGCGATTTCTTCCAGGCAACCTTGGGCTTAGGAAAATAACAGTAATAAGCTGCAGGTGGTGTAATTTAATAAGATACATACATTCAAATAATTACATACTAATACACAATAAATTACATAAATAACACAATAAACATTAAAATAAATATCATAAGATAAACTAATACATACATAATGAGACACACAGGAAATACAAACCAATAAGTCATCAAAAGTACTTACTCGCACTTGAGATAGTATGACTTAACAGCTTTTTTAAAAGTGTCCAGTGATTTTGACCGTCGTATGTCCAGTGGGAGAGCGTTCCATAGCCGAATTGCATGCACAGCAAACGAAACGTAAATAAAGTAGTATAAAAACAATTTTAATTGCAATAAGCCCATTTTAATCACTTGAATTGTTTTTTAAATTATCAGCTCACATTAAAACTCAAAATGATCTTGTTCATTTGATAATTGTAAAGCATTCATCTCTAAAAGATCATTTAATCTCCAACATTCTTATCAAATGTTTGTTTACATGATTCCATTTGTTTTCCATTGTAAGCCATCATAACCATATTATTAGTCTTTGTACACTGTAAACAATGTCCTCTGGTGCAATCTGTGTACAGTTTTTCTCATCATAAACAATTGTGATGAAAATAGTATGAATTAATATCAGATTTTCACTTTATTTTTCCTTATCATATTGATTTGTTATTATTTTCCTCTTGACTGATTTTAATTATGAAACTGGCATGCAATGTTTTAGACATATTTGTTATTGTTTTGAGTGACAATAACAATTAAAGGAGATCATTCAAAATCAAATGGCCTAAAAAGTAATAATTTCTATTTTTAACATTTTTTACTATGACAGCAATGCTACCAGCAAAAGTTTCACAGCTTTTCTGTTATAATAAAAAGTATTTAAAATATAAATCTTTCTATTTAGCTATAAAATTCTCGTTTCACGTTAAAAATTAAATTTTCACGAAAGTGAAGGTTTCACAGCATTGCTGAAATAATAAATGTCTTTAAAACTTTTTAATGTCTAAATCTTTTTAATACAAGTTTAATTTTAAGGTTTAGTTAAGATTAGTCTATTCTATAAAATATTTATACACTTTTGTGATGAAGGTATACAAATCATAATAGTTCTGATTGTAATAGTTGAATATATAAATGTTACAGGATCTGGCCAGCAGTGTTGCGCCAAGCCACATATGGCACTATAAAGTTCGGAACATACTACTCCCTGAAGAAGGCTCTCGCGGCCCGACGAGCCGATGGAGGGTCGAAGGAACATCTGGCTACCAACACGTTCTGCGCAGCGTTCGCCGGCGGGCTGTCCAGTGCCATCGCCAATCCCACTGATGTGCTCAAAGTTAGGATGCAGGTGAGGTCTTGTTTACTTTAGCTTATATTTTACTAATATAAAACATCAACATTAACTTTTTAATCATTTTAATCCTAATACATTTAGTAATGGCATAATTCTACATTCAAATACTAGCATCCAGTATCAGCCAATAATGTGTGACATAAATTTCGTTTGTGCCAGGGCCCGGGATATTTTTAACACTCTCCTTTGTTAATTACTTCAGGTGGGCGACGAGAAGCGCAACCTAGTGAGGTGCTTCGTGGACATGTACCGGCTGGAGGGCGTGCGCGGGCTGTGGCGCGGCGTGGGGCCCACATCGCAGCGCGCCGCGCTCATCGCTGCCGTGGAGCTGCCCGTGTACGACGCCTGCAAGCGCCGGCTGCTGGCGCCGCTGGGGGACGCGCCGCTCAACCACCTGCTGTCCAGTTTACTGGCCAGCCTGGGCAGCGCGGTCGCCAGCACGCCGCTCGACGTGGTGCGGGTGAGTGCGTAACGTTGTGCGCGATGACGCAAAAACTATTGGTTGATGAAAAGCAGATGATTTCGTGTAAAAGTAGAAATACCGCACCAAGAAAAGGAGACAAATAAATCGAATTCGCAAATTTGCAACTTAATTTTGATGTTGAGATTTATAATACAAGTAACAAATTTCATGGACTCTGAGTAATACGAAACGTCATCTCGTATGTGTTCGACTATTTTGGACCATGTATTATGGACACGGCGCATAGCGAATGGACGCGTGCTATGATTTACAGAAATATTAACGTGTTTTTCAAAAATAAGACTTTTAAAATCTTGAGAATAACCTCAAAACATATTTAGATTATAAGCAAAACCTGCATCTCAATACATTAAACTCTTTGTTAACACAGTCGCTTTTAAGGCGCACGTTCATAAATGTGTTGTTTATTTCGATTGAGACTTTGTTAGCCCAAGTATAGTTAGTAGAAGGCTTCATTCGTGGCTCTGTAGGCAACAAGACTGCCAAGGGATTTGATATTCTAGTGCAACGTCATGTAGAAGACAAAAGGGGTGTTCTGTGTACTGTGTGTTCATCCTAGTCCAATAATAAGTTACCCCGCTTTCATTGTATTGCATGATCACTTGCTATCATGTGTGTTTGCGTCCGAGGGTTGTCAAATAGTTAGTGATAGTAAAAAAAAAAATTAAATAAAAAATAATTGTTAAAGATTGAAAGAACAGTTTAATGTTAAACACTTACAAATATTTTATTTAACTTAATTTCTCTGACTGACTGGCTGCTATGTATCCAGTGTGTTACAAAAAGTTTTGTGTTTACACCAAGTGACCAGATCTCACTTGTCTGTGAGTTATATCATTTCTAAAATTAATAATTAATGCAATGTGTAATAATTGAAATCTAGTAACAGTTTACATTTATGTATGTGCATGTAAATTTGTTATGTCAATCAATGTTTGCAGTATTCAGTGTGTTATAGTTTTGTACTTGTACCAAGTGACAAGGTCTCACCGGCTTGGAGGTGATAACAATTTTAAAAATTAATTACTAATGCAATTTGTGAATGCAATTTGTGTGATTAAAATATGTCGAGGAGGACACACATGTAGCGTAGCGGCATCATTCACATTATAAAAATTACAAAAAGTTCACTTAGTTGAAGTTCTGAACAATACTGCTTCACTGGTGTGTGTTTCCTGGCACCCGTGCATATATCTGTTAGACTGTTGCTAGAGGTACTTGTTATCTGTTGGATGCAGTGTTATCTACCCAGGTTTCTTGTTAAATGGAAAATAAAATGTTAAAAATAAACATATGCAAAATTAATAACAGTTGTGATATAAAATTAAAAAGATTTGTAAGTTGAGGTCAGAATAGACCGAGCGATGATTGGGACTTTTGGCCGATACTAATTTACATCGCTTATGGTTAAGTTTAACTAAATGCAGTTTTGGTAAAAACAATTAGTGGAAAAGTATTTACACAGTGTTATGGTCTCCGCTACACACTACTAGTAGTAGATTCATGTTCTAAGTACCGCCTTCTTCTTCTTTCTTCCCGCACTTGGCCACGATGTTGGCCGTTGTGCGTGATTCCTCCGGTGTTGGTCCCCTCTGGTTTATTCCAAGCAGCCGAGCTCGTTCCAGAAGCTTAGGAGGCCGCCCAGGTCGCCTATCGCTTCATGGAGTGTCGCTGAGGAACCAATGTAGGTTGCTTGTTGCTCCGACACACTGCTGCATCTAAGCATAACATGTATCGGTGTACTGTACTTTGGTACTGTTTTCATAATGACAAGATGCCGCCTCTTGATACTGCGTCAACTATTGTTTGCGTGTGCTGTTAACGCTGCTAGTTTCAGGAGAAGTGCTCGCCGTGGTGTGTTCAAAAAAAAAAAAAAAAAAAAAAAAAAAAAAAAAATGCGTACTGCGAGCTGTTTCCTGCGAAGTGTTGAGAAGCACTGACTACCAGCTGCAATCTGCCTACAGTTTTAGACGGATCTACCTACGGTTTTAGTTCGTTCATTCTTTGATCAATTCGATCTACCTGCGGTTGTTTCGCTTATTCTTCGGTCAGTCCGATCTACCTGCGGTTAGTCCGATCTACCTACGGTTGTAGTCTGTTTATCCTTCGGTTAGTCTGATCTACCTAAGGTTTTAGTCCGTTTATTCTTCGGTCAGTCCGATCTACCTGCGGTTCTTTCGCTTATTCTTCGGTCAGTCCGACCTACCTGCGGTTAGTCCGAATTTGCCTACGGTCTTAGTCCGGTTATCCCTCGTTTAGTCCGATCTACCTGCGGTTAGTCCGCCCATGTTGCGGTTCGTCCGCCCATCATGCGGTCAGTCCGCCCATCATGCGGTTTGTCCGCCCAACATGCGGTTTGTCCGCCCATCATGCGGTTTGTCCGCCCAACATGCGGTTTGTCCGCCCAACATGCGGTTAGTCCGCCCAACACGCGGTCAGTCCGCCCATCATGCGGTCAGTCCGCCCATCATGCGGTTAGTCCGCCCATCATGCGGTTAGTCCGCCCATCATGCGGTTAGTCCGCCCATCATGCGGTCAGTCCGCCCATCATGCGGTCAGTCCGCCCATCATGCGGTCAGTCCGCCCATCATGCGGTCAGTCCGCCCATCATGCGGTCAGTCCGCCCACCATGCGGGTAGTCCGCCCAACCTGCGGTGAGTACGCTCAACTTCAAGCCTCAACGATTGAAGATGCTGCGCGTGCTGCGTGCCTGTGAAGGTACATGCTACGGGCCTGTGAAGGCACATACTGCGCTCCTACGACGGCGCATACTGCACGCCTGCGATGGCGCATACCGCGCGCGCTCCTGAAGCGATGCATCGAGCGTTCTTTTGGAGGCGCATCTGACTGCTCGTATGCTACCTCGGTGAGGTGAAAGATGACGGTGATTATGACAATGTGCATTGAACTCCCTCAGTGCAAGTGTCATATTTCGAGCTCTACAGGCCTGTATGTAGTGGCTGTCAGGCAGGCTTGTATGAGAGGTGCATTTCCAGATCCAGCCGTTAGAGACTGGTAACGCTGGTCCCGGTCCACGTGATGTCAGGGTCGGGACGACCCCTTTGTCAGGAACGGCCGAATAAGGAATTTGTCTAACCAAATTTGCTTTATTTACTCTGAGTAATACGAAACGTCAATGTCAGTATGTGTTTGACTATTTTGACAATGACATAAACTGTCAAATGGACGCGCGAACGGCGTCATTACGAGCTCGAGTCATTTTGGATGTTTTGGAAAGGGTCCGGACAAAAATTAGTAAAACTTGTGAAAGTTATGATTTTTACCAATTCTGAATTACCTAAATATACAGTAACAACAGAGACTCATACTATCCTCTCGCTGGAACATGTATTATGGACACGGCGCATAGCGAATGGACGCGTGCTATGATTTACAAAAATATTAACGTGTTTTTCAAAAATAAGACTTCTAAAATCTTGAGAATAACCTCAAAACATATTTAGATTATAAGCAAAACCTGCATCTCAATACAAACTCTTTATTAACACAGTCGCTTTTAAGGCACACGTTCATAAATGTGTTGTTTATTTCAGACGCGGCTCATGAACCAAAGGAAAATGAAGGATCACATCGCGAAAGTAACTGTAAATGTTTACTCTGGAACTGTCGACTGTTTTGTGCAGGTGATTTTAAATGCCAATTTAAAACACATTTTAACTATAATTTTACACTTAAACTTCAATATCAACGAAAAGTTTCATAGTTTTGCTGTCATAGTTAAAAATGTCTATAATTACTAAAAGTCTATCTATTTTAAAATAAGATTTTCATTTTACTGGTACTGTGGAAAAATCTATACTTTAAACTTCAGTATTCACGGAAGTAATGCTTTGTTTTACGTTTAAAATTTAATTTCCACGAAAGTAAAGGTTTCACAGCATTGCTGTGAAAGTAAAAGATATTTAGAATATCAAGATCTATCTATTTAAAAATTTAACTTTCGGAAAAATTTTGCATTTTTTACAGTTTTTAAGTACAAACTTTAATATCAACAAAAAATGTTCAAAATACCCTCAATCGAAATAATTACTTCTTTATCTTTGGCCGGCATTATCACATCTAACTAGTTTTCGGCCGTGAATGTCCTTTTAGTGGTACTAAAGTTCCGAAGTGCTTCAAGTAAGTGATGTATTTGAATGACGATTCGGTATTCGAGCATTAAAATTTCCCTCTCTCTCTCCAGACTGTGCGCAACGAAGGTTTCCTGGCGCTGTACAAGGGGTTCGTGCCTACGTGGCTGCGCATGGGCCCCTGGAACATCATCTTCTTCATCACCTACGAGCAGCTCAAGCGCGTGTACTAGCTGCGCGATTCTGCACCGTGTGCGCGGGCGGTGGGCTCACCCTGGCGTTGAGTGACGTGCGGCGGATGGACTAACTGGAACTGTATGTGATATTTAATGTTGCTCCTCACGATTCTAGCTATTATTAAAAATATTTTTTACTATCCGATTGGTAGCTTCAGAGATTACCCGGAACAAACAAACTAATAGACAGACAAACTACAACTACGTAATAATTTTAATTTGATGTTAAAAATAAAATAAAAATACATGTAAAGGCTCATACTCAATATCAACAGAAGAAAAGGTTACACAGCATTGCTGTCATCGAAAAACATGTTTATTATAACATTAACACCTAGCTGTTTAAAAAAAAATATCAAAAAAATTCTGCATTTTTATACTTTAATATCAACATAATTATATCAAGTAAAGGTTTCACAGCAATGCTGTCATTGTAAAGAATGTTCAGAATAATAGTGTCAATCCAAATAAATCCAAAAAATATTAGTTAAAAATATATAATTTTTTTCATAATATAGTATATCTAAGTTTATAGAACACAACAATCAGTGTATTAATATAACTTGTTTCAGGTATATACTATAGCGATGGGTTGTATGGCGCGTAGCTGAACTGTAAGCTTTTAATATAATTTTGTACACTGGTGCTAGTTTTAAGTAAAGATTTTGTAATGTCACAGCCAGATTGTATCAGTTAGGCTTGGCGGTACGGTAGGGTGGTCTAGCCACGGCTGTACCTAGGACCACGGTCTCAAGGCCGTTATTTATTTGTAATAACTAGTTATGTACGGTGACGACTACTGCAAATGTGCAATTACAGTTTAGTTAGTAAGGGAAAGTGTTGCTGTGACATGCTTACGTTACGTTACGTTACGTTAGGGCACCAAGTGCATTTACACTTATACTATTTATATTCATAATTTTATATTGACTGTTGAAACGATAGTAGCTGCATCTTCATTAAATGAATTGTATAAAATCGTGAAAAACTCGTTTCCACTGTTTGCATTTTATTACATACAGGATGATTTTTATTGAAGTGCGATAAATTTCACTGACGACACGATGACTGACAGTCGTTATAATGGAAACAGACAGCTAAAGATGACTGTCGTGTAACTCTAAATTGATTGTCATTCGTCACTACATAGTGGGAACGCGCCTTTACGGATCCTCCATCACGGATCAGTTGAGACTGAATGTAAAGCGGCATCCCGCTGCCGCTTCAATTCTTGACGCACTATTTTCTACTGTTATATGATAACTTTGACAAAAAATAGTGTTACTAAGCAAATACATCAAAATTTTTATAGATAGGTAGTAAACTAAATTTGACAAATTTTTTATAACGCACAAATAAATATCATTAAATGGAAAGCTTAGTGAATTAAACTAAAGTTTGACAGAATTACGTAAAAAATAAAATAATAATGAACAGTAGGTACTTAAGCACAATGCATGTTGTTTTATTATAAAAAACGCATCAAAGATTTTTACGACATTTTGAGGAGTTTCCATTTTCGTTTTGCAAACATATATTTTTAATGAAAATATTTTGTGTCGTGATCTACCTTTTGATAGTTTTAAAATGAGCCGACTTCACATTTACCTACTTGTAGGTACTGTTCTATTTTACGATTTTCCTTCCAAATGTAAAAAAAAAATTGTCAAAATTTACATTTACTCAGCATTTATTTTGAACAAAATTTTCTATAATATTTATCTATAAGTTATATACTTTTAGAGTATTGTTTTGCCAAATATAGATTCGGTCTTAGAGATTTAAAGCTTCCGTGTAGGTGCCACCTGTTTTGTACTGTAATATATTTTTAAAAATACTTATTAATAAGAAAGTACTTTGTGTTAGGGCTAACGCTAAAACTCGCGCAAGTGCGGGCGCGGGCGCACGCGACGGGCGACCGCCGCGGGCCACAAATCCGCGCGCGGGCACCCGTCTCAGTTAGCGCTGCTAGTATAATTTTGATGTCGAGCGTGTATAGTTGTGTGGAGTAGATTACCATGGATTATTTACTAATTTATTATTTGGCAAAAAGACGTCAACGAAAACAACGTCGACTGCATAACCTGTTCTTGATAAGTAGGTTACTCAGCGGAGAATTCGATAATTCATTTGCCATATCCCATAATACTAGCCTAAAATATACCTCAATTATTACGCGCTCTGTATCGATGTTTATGATTGTACCTAAACTCCGGCGCGTGTGACCGTATCATCTAGCGGCGCTCCACTGATTTGTAGAAACAAACCCGCTCGCGTGTGCCCGCGCCGTGTACCCGCCACCCGCGCCCGCGCTCCGTCGCGCTGTCCATACTATTTTTCATTATACACCCGCGAGCGGGCAACCGCGCGAGTTTTAGCGTTAGCCTTTAGGGTGCTACGATAATCTGGCCACTATGTCATTTGAAAGTGACATCAAAAATAAATACTATATTCTTCCTTCTTATTTAGTGACGGACGGATGTTAAATATTTGTACATCCAAAAGACATTAGGAGGTGGGTAAGTGGTTGGTGTTACCACGCGTAATGTGACGTGGTATATAGCGAGCATTCGTTTTTTTTATATCGACTACAAGTTGGCCCTTGACTGCTATTATACCTGATGTTAAGTGATGATGCATTCTAAGATGGAAGCGGGCTAACATGTTAGGAATAGGATGAATTTCACACCCGTATCGGTTTCTACACGACGTCGTACCGGAACGCTCAATCGCTTGGCGGTACGTCTTTGTCGGTAGGGTGGTAACTAGCCACGGCGAAAGCCTCCCACCAGCCAGACCAAGACAAATTAAAAAAAATCTCATTCTGCCCCGCCGGGAATCGAACCTCTGTCTTATAAATACACATCGCATACCACTGCGCCACGGAGGCCTTCACGGAGGTTCATGCAGTCAGTAGCACGTTACGTTACGCCTCGTAACTCCGGTCAGCGCACACCTTAAGGTGGCAATTGACATGAATATTCGATACACCGATCAAATATTCAACACGTAGATGCTCATATCACGAGACAAAATTTTATTTGAGACTTTTTGTTTTAGTTTATGGTATAGAAATGATAAGGTACACTTTTTGCCATTTTTTGTTAAAAAAGTAATATGAACATGATATGATATTTACATTTTTGAAATGGTCTTTTTACGGCCTTTCAATTGGTACCCATATTGCTAAGATAAGAGAAAAAAATACACACATCCCCCCTTTTTCCCCCATTTACAGTCGCCATTTGGAAAATTTATATAGCCTATGTCACTACCACAATTTTGACAAATTCAACGACACCTGTCACATGTCAAAATCCTTTCAGCCGTTTAAGCTGTAGCGCGTGCCGAAGAAATGGACATACATACATACATACATACATACATACACTCGAAAAACATAACCCTCCTTCTGATGCATTCGGGTAAAAAGTAATGTCATTTTTATTTTTGTGCCAAAAAATAAATCTTGAGAGATATGCATGGATCATGGCAAGTTGAAGAACGTGGTCTCTGCCTCTATGGGAACGTGCGTGATAGTATGTATGTATGTATGTATTTATGTATGTATGTATGTATGTATGTATGTATGTATGTATGTATGTATATTCACATCAGGAATATATTCATGTCAGACGCCACCTTGGTATTACTAAACTCAATAAGATCTGTTTTCGATAACTTTGTAGAAAAAGGCACTGTTTTATATGAGCTTTTCTTACGGTTGTTGTTCTTTGCCATTTCTACCAAAGTATATATTAACGCAAATAATGTAATTCATATGGATATTTAAATTAATAATTATTTAAGTAAATTATTTTTGGATTTCTACTGGGTCTATTGGTTGTCACAAAAATTACTCAAATCAATCAAGAATTTTTATAGTTAAATAGGTCAATTTAATTGGTTTTTTGGGATTTTCATGTTTCTAACCTAGGGAGTTTGTTGACCCGTTTCTGACTTTTGGTACTGAATATAATTGTCACATTTTGTACTGAGAATATGTGTTGGTCCTACCCCAAAAAGTGGGTCAACAACGTCAAGGGGATTGCGTGGTTCCGCTGGGTGCAAACCCCTTGGTATAAGTCTTCACAAGAATACTATGTCCAATAGGGAACGTCCTTGGGCTGATAAATATGTTTAGAATGCAATTAACAAATGTGACACTTTTATTACGGCATTTTTGTTGTATTTAGAACGATTAAATAAAATATTGAAGACTAAACTATACCTCTATATTGTGTACCTTGCACCACAACATATTCAATCGTCACGGTGAACAATGACTGACAATGAACATCTTGAAGTCATTTATAGACAACGGGGAAGTCCTGCGTAAGCGACGAAAGGACGCGACGCGAAGCTGCCCACGCGACGAACAACGTAATACACAATCTGAAAGTGTAATGTGTTGAGGTGACAGGTAAATATAGTTTAGATTGTTGTTATTTTTATAACTTTTTATAATTATTTTAAATAAAAATTGTTGTATAGATCTAAAAAATCGATGTTCCTTTTTGAATTTTTCTAGCCCTACGATACTACTATAGTGCGAACTATATAAATTGGCAATGAGGGGCAATGATAACAATTTCACCAAACGACGAAATTGTATAGATAAGAGAAGAGAAGAGTATAGATAAGAGAGAGATATATATAGAAGTTTGGGTACTCCGCTATCGACGGTTCAATGACCTTTACTGCTAATTTATATGGTTAGGACTTTAGGATTAGGGTTTCAATGTAGTATATGATCAACTAACACGGTACAGAGGCTCGAGGGAATTTTTGCTATAATTTAAGTTCGTGTTAAACACACTTGTAGAAATGTAACTATATTGTAAGTAGACACAAAGAATTAGCCAAATTTATTATCGAATACATATTTTTTGGTGTATATATATTTTGTTTTATTTTACCTACTTTTTGAAAATTTCGGCTGATTATATTAGTTGATTCATAAATATTTAGGTAGACCCGTAGAGCTAGGGGTGGTAGAATTTCGTGTAATCCGTTCTGAGCAAATGTCTACACCCTGTCAATTTTTAAGTTTGTAAATGTTAAAGCATCTGAGATTTAGGCTTGTGTGCACCGAGCGGTTATCTTAACCGAGCTTACGTCCTTAACCGGCTTACGGGTTGTCGTGAACAATAAATTTTACGTTTAGCTTACGTTGGTTATGATAACCGAAATCTTGGTGCACACAGGCCTTAGTGTTTAATCAGTGAGTGGTATTATGTTTTTATTAAAATAGATTTGTCAATAGCCAATGCTATTTGACAAATATTTCCGATCTTAACTTCGTCGAAAAAAGTTTTATTGTCAAGTGCCAATTTATCGTAAAAGAAAAAGCTTTATTTTGGCTTAATCCATTTTGATTTTTAAGACATTCTGACATTAATGACAATTAAAATCAATTGTCCTTTTACGCCATTTAAAAACTTGAATTCAAAATTCAGTCCTATTGCTCTAATTTAAGTCACGTATCAGGATTTTAAAATAAGCGTAAGTACGATAAAACTGAAGCCACATTTATGGGATTGTCCAAAGTGCTAAATGCAAAAGACCGTTAAGGTGAATTGTAAGATTTACAAGTGGATTGAATACAATGGAAGGCGGCAGTGCGGAGTGCGGGCCGGAGCGCTGCTTGTGCGGGAACAGGCCCACTCTGGGGGTGTTGAAGGACGTGCAGAAGGCTTACGAGGATAGGATGGAGATGGTCAACAGGACCGGAGGCGCCAATAAGTTACAGGTACGACACACAATGAGCGAAATATTTGGAGATATCCAAATTGTTGAGGTCAACACTTTCGAATCTATCTCAAGAGATGTCAGTTCACCTTAGACTTTGAGTAACATTAATTGAATAAACAGATTTCTTGTTAAAAACCGACTCGTTCGTCAATACACATATGTAGTGTAGAAAAAGAGACAGAGCTATGTCGGTGAAATCGAAGAAAATATAGCTCTCTTTGGCCTCATCCAAAGAGAGATCGATATTTTTGATATAGCTATAGGTCCGGTCCACAAAATGTCTTTATCTACACGAAATCATTATTGACGCATCGTAGGCCTACAGAATTCTTGTCATTATCGAAATTATAATGTACAGACGTCACCTCAACCGACGGGCTTCACGGAAGACCAGCGCGGTGTCCTAAAGGGCACTGCCAAATGCTGAGTGAGGGTTGGGATCACATCACTTTCACATTCTGCATTTTATTGTATTTTGTTATATTTTATTTGAATTAGTGGTGTTTTTCCTAAATAAATATTTTTCTTTCTTTCTCAAATTTGACCGATAGATACCTAACTTATTAGGTACTACTAGAGTATTTAAGAAAGATGAGGTTCATGCTATTTTCTGTGATAACGGGACATGACACCTAGACGATTGATGAAACTATGCTATGTATTAAGTTCTCGTAAGTAACTAAGCTGTTTGCATTTGTAACAGATGCAGGTGGAAGTTCTGCAGTCGTGGGTCAGCGACCTGGTGAGCCAGAACACGCTCCTCACGCGCACGGTCGAGGAGCTCGAGACGGAGGTCACCACGCGGCTTCTGCTGGAGCGACGCAAGCATTCTGAGGTATGGTGCTGATATGTTTAGCGTTGCGTTCGTCTGCGCACTACGTAGACCTTTCAAACCCTATTTTACTCTCAACCGCGGTGATCGTTTTTTGACTAAATGATAGTGCGCAAACTATCGCTCGTGTCAAGTGTCAATTAATAAACCCTTGTGAAATGACGATTTACCAATGCTACACGGATCGAAATGTTTTAGATACTATCAATAGATCATTTTTCAGTATGACGAGACGACGACGACGAGATATGACGAGATTAGCTCTTTATTCATTACCTTAACTGTATTTCTATCACGGACTATAGAGGAACATTTGATCTTGTCCCTTGTAGACATTTAAAGAAGTTTTAAGAAGCAGTAGAGCAAGTGTCTCGCAAAAATTCGAAAGAGTTACCTATAGCGTAAGTGCAGTGAACTACTTAGCATGTACTTAAGTATGAAATCAAGTTATTATGCATGCAAATCTAAGAACTACGGAGTTACGACGAACGAGTTAAATGGACGAACCTCCATCTCTACCAGAATATTAAAGACGAAAAAAAGAGAAATATTTTGAGAGCCAAGATATTGAAAACTGATAAAGTTGTATATGGATACAGATGGAGTGCGAGCTTCGCGCGGAGGCGGCCTTGCTCAGAAAGCGTCTGAATCGGAAGGACTCTGACCTTCGGGGGCTGTTGGAAGTGCTGCGACGGCTGAGGGAGTTCGACTACTGCACCATCGACGGCATCCACTTCAACGAGATCACAGAGTCGGATATATTCGGTTCAGTATTGTGGTAAGTGCTTTACCGCTTTGAAAGAAGTATGTTAGCTATGTTAATGGCTACATCAGATTCAGTCCTTACTGTTTGTTTTTTTTTTATCGACTACAAGTTGGCCCTTGACTGCTATCACACCTGATGTTAACTGATGATGCAATCTAAGATAAAAGCGGGCTCACATGTTAGGAGAGACGAAAATCCACACCCCTTTCGGTTTCTACACGACATCGAACCGGAACGCTAAATCGCTTGGCGGTACGTCTTTGTCGGTAGGGTGGTAACTAGCCACGGCAAAAGCCTCCTACCAGCCATACCAAGACAAGTTAAGAAAAATCTCAATCTGTCCCGCCGGGAATCGAACCCAGGACCTCCGTCTTATAAATCCACCGTGCATACCACTGCGCCACGGAGGTCGTCAATTTCAAGGTCGTCAAGTTTGTTGAGTCGAGCTGATGATATGGTTTATTATGAAAGTCTGGATTGACTAAAGATTTTTTCAAACATATTCACAATACTTTTTCTCGTTTTTTTCACTACTTATTAATTAATTTATCTGGGTACATCCTACACATTGCAGATATAGGTTCGGCTGATGTGATGGCAGAATATGGTCGAAGGCAGTAGATGCCGATACGATAGTAGTCAAAAGCTAACGTTTTGAATAAAATTATCACCCTTTTAGTATTCTTTATCACAATCTGGAGTCTTAGTTAGTTTAGTAGTTACTAGTTTATAAATGTATTTTTAATGAATAATGTGCAGACTATTTCTCCAGGCCCCACGGAAGACTCGAGCAGGGGGACTCAAAAAGCAACATATTGAGGCCAGAACGCGGTGGCAGAACTAACAAGAACTTCAAATTCTTATAGTGGATATGCTAGGTGTCTGTGCAACTTTTTGATAGTATTTTTTTTTACTTTTATACGGTATATCTGTTTTTCTTTTCTTAATAAATTGGAGAATTTTAATTTCCAGGTCTTTCATTTTCGAATTCACTAGATCCACAGACATTAGAAAAATGTCAAAATTAATGATAACCTAAATAATTTATAGATTTATTTTAGGGAAGTATATATAGTATTCTTTTAAATGCGATCTACATTCGCAAGCTATTTTAGCTTGTGAATTCAGGTTTCAATTCCATGGGAAGTAAGGATAGGTTCTATGGGAAGGTTTCCCTCTACACTTGCAAAGATCCCATGGCTTAAAAATAGACGACTATAGTTAATATCGTTACGGGTGTTGATATTGTATGCCTAATTCTTGAAGGAAATGTAGTTCCGGACACAAGAGCACACTTTTTTTTTTATAGTGTATAGGCTAGCGCACTACTTCACGGTGGTAGCGATAAAGCTACGGTGAAACGCCCTGGCCTAGAAGATGCCTATTCACTCTTGACTTGAAGATACCCATATTGTAGGTGGTAGGGAAAATGTGAGCTGGAAGGGCATTCCATATTTTCGCAGTTCGAATCAGGAACGAGGAAGCGAAACGTTTTGTACGCGTCCACAGAATATCGACTACGTATGGGTGCAGATTACTACGATGCCTAGTAGTTCTATGGTAAAAGGGCGAGGGGGGAACTAGATCAAAAAGTTCCTGTGCACACTCTCCAAAATATATTCTGTAGAAAACCCTCAGACAGGCAACTTTTCGGCGATGATCGAGTGTTTGCATTTTTGCTTTGCATAACGCCTCGTTACCAATGATTCTTCTAGCGCGGCGATCCACCGAATCTTTCTTGAACACTTGAAGGGGTGTAGCGTGAAATTGAGGAAGACATTTACATTTTACTGATATCTTTAGAATCTCTTAAGAATTGGTTTTGATTTGAAGACCTTGCTTCTTTTGTGTTGTAGAGGGAGAAGAACAAAAAGCCATGCGGAAAAGTGAACGAGATTAAAGTGTTAAATGAATCGCTCAAGTTGGAAAACGTTACTAAAGACAGGTACGAATATAACATCACAAGTGAGATCACCATTCAAAATTCAGATTTTCTTGTGTACTTACACAATGTCTGACACTGAAGAGTAGAGTTTAGCTATAGATAATACATGACAAGGACTTGCAAAGTACTATATACTAGAGTTAGAGAGTGAGTAGGTAAGTAAAGGTAAGGGCGTGTAGGGTTAGAAACTTGGCTCTCCATGAGATCTGATAACTTTTTTACAATGCAAGCATCATGCATTCGTCTTAGCATTATTTATTTTTGATGGACTTACGTTGTAATTAGTAGTAGTAGCAATTACGTAGGTAGATGGTAATCGTTAGGCATAAGTCAAGTATAATTCTACTTCATAGGGAGATAAGAAGACTGAACAAGGACATGCAGCAGTACGAGCAGACCATCATGACGCTGCGCAAGGATTTGTCCAACACCAAGTATCATACGCCGTTTGTATCCTCTCTTTACATTTTTATATACCACTAGCAGACCTGACAGATTTTTATTCTTTTAGTTCTTAGTGACGTACCTCCAAACAAACAGCGATATAGGATCAGTTAACCATAAATCCTATAAATAACTGCGAAAATATCTTAGACGTGGTTGTTGTTTAAAGAGTTAATTTATGTTGAAGGCCCAAGGCGCTACAATACCACTAGGTGGACTGACGACATCGAAACGTGTCACAGGGAGCCGCTGACTTTAGGCGGCTCAAGATCGTTGTGTTTGGAAGTCCCAAAATAGGCCTATGTCCAGAAGTGGTGTAACAATGTGATGATGATGATTTTGATTATGTCGATAATCTTAGACAGAATCGTCTCTTATGATGATGAACTAAATATAGAGATAGTCTCTAAATTAAAATCCAGTTATGCAATACGTTTGGATTCTTGATTCTAGTCTTTAGTAGGTCTTTTCTCGTCCTGATTATCCTAAGTTAAAAATTGTAAACTCTTTAAGGGACGTATCCAAAAAAGATGTGGAGGTGATGGCCAACATCTGCTGTTCAGGACCTAAAGAGGTATCTGAAATTAAGCATTACGATACACCCCTCTACATTATCAGACAATTGCTTCATCTATTGGTCTATACACATATAAGCAAATTAGAATCGAAGAATACGTAATATCTATTTTTTATAGTGTCCGACCGAAAGTTCGGTTTTGGTTTCGGTTTCGGCCGAGTTTTGGCCAAAAATCAAGTTTCGGCGGCAGTTTCGGTTTCGGCATATTTAGGCTGAAACTGATTTCGGAAGTAGTCTTGCACGCTCGCCTAACTTCGTTTCTCGCGGCAACACTATGGCGGACGCTGGCGGTCCTGTTCGGGAATTGTCGTGCGCCGTTCGGATAGCTCCGTTGCAACAAAACTTAGTCATTAAAGTAAATGCATCAAATTTCAGTATTTTAAGGAATTTTATACTTGACCGCATCAGTTTCGGCTTCGGCCGAAACTGAAGCCAAGGCCGAATATTCGGTTTCGGTTTCGGTTTTGGTTTCGGCCGGAGAACCAGTTTCGGTCGGACTCTAATTTTTTATTTGCTAGATACCCATAATGACTTGTTACAAAAGCCCCTCTGCTAAATCTGGTGACCTGTGTAATCAAAATCTGTTTAGAGAATCACCTTGCTAAATAGTGATTCTAAATCACATTATTACACATTTACCTAAATATTTTGTAAGCAATCTTTTCTAATGTGATTTCTAACCGGTTCACCAGATTTAGTTCTCTTTTAATATTTTCATTGAAAATGTAAATGTATTTGTGTATTGACATGGGCAGTGTCGCGACTCGGAGCCGGTCAAAGAGTACGGCGCTCTAGTGCGTGCTGACTACCAGGGATCCATGCATCACTTAGACGTAAGTATCAATGCCATTAGGACAATTAAGTGTTTCAAAATGATATTTAAATGTCTTCTCTCCCCAGTCTTTTTCTACATGATATAACAAGTAATTGTAGAGTAAATGCAATGTGGAATGTCATGATTCAGAACTTAAATCTATTAAGATAACTTACATAAATTGACTTTTTAGGTGTTAATGTACTATTTTAGAGTGTGTTGGTTTTAGTTGAAAGGTGACAAAATAGTCTTTAAGACAAATGTATCCGCATTGCTGACGTCCCTGCAGTTTCACACGCCAACGCGAAACCCTCTTAGAACATCTATCACTAATGTTATGATTACGGTGCATGTTGTCTAGGTTAACCACGAAAACGTGCGTTCCCTACGCGAAGTAAACGTAGCTCTGCGCGAGGAGGTGCAAGCTATGCAGCGCGTGTGCGCCGCCCTGGACGAGCAGTGCCACGTGGCGGCGCTGCGGACGCAGTTCAAAGACGAGATCATCCACGAGATGAGACAGCAACTGCGGAAGGCCAAAGCTAAAGTAAGATAGTATCAGTCAACCAGATTATCTATGCCAATCTTTTCAACGATAATTTTTTTTTATATTTCTGTTCCGTATCTTATAGCTATTAAGTTTGACCATTTAAAAATCTGCATCTGGTCGATTGTTTAAATTTAAAATTTGAATTTTTAATTTAAAATTGAAGCATTTGACCTTACCATACGTGCATACCACTGCGACGACCTCCGTGGCGCAGTGGTATGCGCGGTGGATTCATAAGACGGAGGTCCTGGGTTCGATTCCCGGCGGGGCAGATTGAGATTTTTCTTAATTTGTCTTGGTCTGGCTGGTGGGAGGCTTTCGCCGTGGCTAGTTACCATCCTACCGACAAAGACGTACCGCCAAGCAACTTAGCGTTCCGGTACGATGTCGTGTAGAAACCGAAAGGGGTGTGGATTTTCATCCTACTCCTAACAAGATAGCCCGCTTCCATCTTAGATTGCATCATCACTTAACATCAGGTGTGATAGCAGTCAAGGGCCAACTTGTAATCGATAAAAAAAATAACCTTTAGGCGTTAAGCTTGATACCTGAAATTTTGCTTTATTACTAAAATATATATTTTTACAACAGCTCAAAGAAGTAACAGAGTCGACCAGCGGGAAACTGCAAAAGGAACGAGACAATGAGAATGAGCGCAAAGTGTCCGGATCCTTTGACTCTCTCACCATATCCTGCGTGCAGCAACAGCCCAGGAGGTCGCGTAGAGTGCGCCCCGAGCTGGACACGAGCCCCTGGGACCGACGCAGTGCCAACTACAACGCTTCGGGAGACGACATGTCCATGAAAGATGAGTGATTTAGTTACCTTGCGTGTTAGCATATACTCTGTACTTTTTTATTTATAACTGAAATATATCAAGATTACTTTTAAATTGTTTAGGATTTCGTTGTATCATTTCTATTTATTAACCTTATGCTGATTTATAAAAGGTAAGCGCTTAATTGTTTGCTATATGTGTTTAGACCAATAGACTCGTTCAATTTTTTTCTTTGGTGTAGTTTCAATTTGTTGGCCAATTTTGATTTAATGTTTAATTGATTTAGCCTGGAATGATAACGTCTACGCCAAATGTGAGTCTGGAAGATATGCCTTTGAACAACAGCGATTTGTCTATCGTGGAACAAGTAAGTTTACTCATAAAATCGTAATTAGAGTGTTGTTACTCATAAAATCTAAAATATACCTTTGATTCGTTCAGAAAGTCAGGTGCTATCAATATCAAATATTTGATTATAAAGTTATTAAAATTTAATGAACAATAGTTTCTTGCACTTGCAGCCGCCCTCACCACCGCTGCTATTGACAGATGACTCAATGAATGACTTAGTTTGTGATTGTACATTTGATTGTATATCACGAGCTCCAATAAAAGAGAAAACGCAGTATACAAATAAACCTATTGACAAAGCAGTAAACAAGGACGATGCAAGCGGTAAATCAATCGAAGCAGTGGAATGCGATCGCGATGATACAAAAGAGCAAAATGTAACATCTCACAACGAAGAATCATCGGTTGATAAACAAAACCGTTCTGTAGCAGTAGTATTAAATTCTAACAAAGAAGTATTGGAATCTGATCAAAATGCAAATAATACAACTAGAAAGAAAGCAGAAGAATTTCGTCCATACTCACATAAGGCTTTTAAACGACGCGTTGATAAAAGCAACGTTGGGAAAAAAGGATTTAGAAAGGATTCTGTGGATGTTACGTAAGTAAAATTTAATATAGGTAATTTTACATTTATCATTTGGCTTACCTCGTTCGTTCATTGGTAGCTTGCCTGCGTCTATGAGTTGACGAAAAACTTCAGTTTTTTCTTATTATTTTGGGTTCGAAGTTTCGCAGCAAAACTTGAAGAGTTTTTTTTTATCTACAAGTTGGCCTTTGACTGCTATCACACCTGATGTTAAGTGATGATGCAATCTAATATGGAAGCGGGCTAACTTGTTAGGTGTAGGATGAAATCCACATCCCTTTCGGTTTCTACACAACATTGTACCGGAACGCTAAATCGCTTGGCGGTACGCCTTTGTCGGTTGGGTGGTAACTAGCCACGGCGAAAGCCTCCCCACCAGCCAGAACAAGACAAATTAAGATAAATCTCAATTTGCTCCGCCGGCAATCGAATCCAGGACCTCCGTCGTATAAATCCACCGCGCATACCACTGCGCCACGGAGACCGTCACGACGAGTTGAAAACGGTGTGGTAAGCCTCAGGGTGCATTTTTTACGGACTTCTTCCGTCTTAAAGATAATTATTGATGGACGAAAGTGATTGTTACTAAAAATAAAATCATCTTAGTCCGCCAACTCTATAATAAAGACTGTAGGATAATTGGCCTAAGCTTTTATATGGCAACAAAAAACATAAGGTATATGACTGTAAAATGTCATAAGAATATTTAAAGTATGTTTATTTCCTAGTCCTTAACTCTATTAAATATTGTTACAGAAAGACCAGCAAAGTTGTGCATTGTAAAGATGCCGAAACCTGCACGTGTTTTCGCCCACATGTAAGTATGAAATGTAGAAATTATTGTCCAAAGAAATCAGGCCCGAACATAGACAGTATCATCTTACAACTTAGTTATACTTCCTGAAGACTGACACAATCTTTTTAACGCAAAGCAATAAAAATGTAACACAAATCGACACGGATGACGTCTTGCGCAGTATAAAAGCGACGGATTTCGGTAAAAAAAAAAACAAAATCTTCAAATAGGTCCTCCGGAAAGATGTGTGACATCGATGTTACGGATGTTGATTTATATCATGGCTCCGAGTTGGCGCGCGCACAAATAACAAAGTGAAAGTTATGGGCCGTGATATGGCCTGTTTTCCACAGTAGCTGCGTTAGATAACCCAATTGTGGGTGAGCGACGCGAGGAAAAAGCTTCATAAAAATATATAAAGCTTTTTTGAGAGTAACGAACGCTAAAATAATTTCTGTTTTCTTTTATCTTGCTTGTTCCGTTCTTCGAATGATATTTTTTTCCAGTAACCTATTAGTATTATCATAATTTTTGCTGAAATCAATTTTCCTGTTATCATAGAAGTAACATTTGATAAAGAAAGTAATGTCTGGTCCAAGGTCTGCAAATACTTTGCTATCATTTGAGACAATAGCATTATTTACCCAATGCTTTATAATCCTACGATATCGTAATCGTTAATCTTTATTTATTAATATTCAACATCATTAACAGCCGATGGACGGTCCACTGTAGAACTTAGGCCTTTTTTAAGGACTTCTAAACACAACGTTATTTAGTTACTTTAATTTACTTAACCATATCTATGAAGTCGGTGCCACCTGTAAGCTTTCTACTTTAAAGACGATACTAAATTCACACAAAGTGCTTTGCTACTTGGTTAAATAAACTTTTCTTAAACTTTGATGGCACCGAGTTTATATATATGGTTAAGTAAATTAAAGTAACTAAATGACGCATTTATCTTTTACTTTTCAGTGCGTTTTGAAGTTGGTTTAATTTTATACTGAATTTTTTTTATCAACCTATTCAATAATGTGTAAACAAATCTTACGATGATTTGTTTATCTGTTGATGCATGAAAAGGTAATATGTATTCGTCTTTATAATATTCGCTAGCATAATTTAAAGAAATGCGCCATTCATGATATATTTGTGGTGTTTTTCTGATATATTACGGCCCTTTCGTTAATGAGCGAGTGTGACGAAACGTGTCGTCGTCCGCCGCCTTCAACACTGGCGCTTTCGGCCAGCGACGCATTCCGCGACGCTTCCCGCCGTTACAAACGCCTTGTTTATTTCTTTCAGCCAAAAAGTTTGGAAACTTACGAAATGGAATTATAGTTAGTCATTATAATCTCTTTATATTAAAAAGCTCTAGGCCATTATGGTGCAGCAAAATCGAGATGTTTGTAAATCTCATAACTTGACCTAAGCTTGTAAAACTTAAAACAGAACAAATCAAACGATTGCTTATATACAAAAAATATTCATTCTGTAATCCATTTCTAAATGTGAGAATTTACCTTGTGGCATATTTTCTAGAAATGAAATAGAAAACTTTTCTGGTCTTGCTGAAATAGTCCCCCATAAAATTCCCCATTTAATTTGCGAGAAAGAAAAACCTACAGGAGCGTACTCGAACAAACGCCTGAAATGAAAAAGCTAATAGCAAAGCTAAAGTTTCTAATTTTGAACAAAATTACAAAGCCAGTCCAGCATAAAACACAATTTAATATTATTGAACTTGAAATTAACTTTACGATTAGTGTCAGCATCCGCACCTCGATAATTTAAACATCGACGGGACCACCCTCTATTACCTTTAACATCAGATTTTCGAATGTGAGTCTTAAGATCATGACACCAGGTCACAGATACACAAGTGGGACAGGGCTCGTCTCCGAAACTATACTATTTACGAAACAAACGCTAAAAATACTTCCCGTGCAGAGATGCACCCCAGTGGGTCGCGGACTCGCGGGACGTGGGCACGACGCGTTGCGTTCGTTCATTAAGTTACACGATACGTGACGAGTAGATTGAGATTATCGTGATTTTAAAGATATCGCAATCGGTTTGCTTTTTTTGTAGTCCAATTTGGAGATATTTTAAAGAAAACAGATAGAAAATTTTCTGCACTTAGTAAAATCGTTCTTAAGAAGTATTGAGTCTTGAAAAGGTTGAATGGGTAGAAGTTTTCCCTAATCTGCATTCGGCTCTAGATGAGTGACAAGTGGCTGCTCTATTGAATTTAAGTTTGACTAGAAACTTGAGTTAGACTAGAATAACTTTATCAGCTAAACTAGAAGTTAGGATTGAGAGACTTTAGTAATCGAGCTTTCTGTAAAAGCGACTTTGGGAGGATACTTGTGTTAGTGTTTTGTTTACCGACATTGGGCGCGTGTGTTATTGTTTGTGTGCGTGCCGACAGAAGTATGATGTTTAACGGGCTGTTGATGTGCGGCGACTCGGACACCAGTGACTTCACCAAAGTGAGTTGCATAGAGTCAGTTCAGTATTTTGGCTAATAGAAGCATGGCTGCGTGCGTAAAGGCTAATAAGTCGATTGATTTACATATATTTACCTAATATTCCTTTAAAGAGCATGAACTCCCTTTCTTGTTTAAGAAAAAGGAATTTGGATTGTAGATTTAGCACACTTCCTGCTAGGTTAGAATTGATCAACCTTGCTAGTTCGAGTTGCATTTTGTAACTTGGCTTTCTACCATTCTCTAAAAGTAAACCGTAGCACGACTCCGTAGCCCTGACTCTGGCTAAGGAGAGTATGAAGGTAGGTATCGCAAACTTTGTTCCTATGTACTGTTTTACAATGGTATAATAATAATTTGATCAATTAGAGATCATTCTCTAAAAGTTTATGCATCTCTCCGGTAGTAACGATATGCCTATTCACATTGTCTCTCATTATTTTTTTTGTCCTCCTCAGGGCCTTGGCAGAAATGTAATGTCATTATTTTTCTTTCCAAACAGTGTAAAATTACGAGAAATATTGGGTAAAATAAGTATTTCTCCACTATAATCTACAAACGACTCTGTAGAAAGAATGCGAAAAATTTCACGTAAGTTTAGAAGGGGGAGGGACAAGCGAAATTTCACGACGTATCGTAAAATCGCCAAATTCAACTCACGTACTTAGTTGATGGTTGCCACCCACCATTCAAACAGCGGAATATGCTAAAAGTCTGTCAACAGGAGCAGAGGGTCTATGATAGTATGTATTGATGTATTTCAGGAGAGCTTGGGAGCGCACAGCTTGGCCGATAGCAGCGCGAGCGAGGCTGCACGGACGCGCTCGCTCGAGAACAAGCTGCTGGCCACTATGCAGATAGTAAGTGCTATTTATATCCATATTTAGACGATTGCACTCAATGGCCTGCGGTATTTATAGATGCACTGTTTATAAATGTTATCTCAGTTACATTGATGAGCTCGAGTTAGATGGGGAAGATATAAGGGAAAGGACTTAAAGATTCCATCGATATTTTTGGTTCAAAGTTACTGTAGTGATTGGGGTGTAGCTACCAGTACCGCAATTTTTGGTATATAGCCTAAACAGTTGCACTTGAAATTGCTGCATGTAGCCCAAATAGTTATAATAATTACTTCGCAATATTATGTGTGTGCAATCTAAAATGGTATAGTCCGAACCATATAAATTGACAATAAAGGGCGTTAAACCCTCGAGAGCAAAGGAGTAGTCTAACTACAATCTGTCTCTATTTTACTGCAATGTACTGGGCAAGTCTCAAACCCATACCTATAATAAGTTTCCTGTTGGCAATGTTAACTATGATTATTGCCTATTTATATTGTACGGACTATAGCGCGCTAACTTGATGGGCTACGATATCTGCTTTCCAAACATCAGCGGTAATGAAACGCTAATCCGTTTGTCGGTTATTTGAACAGACACATGAGAACCAGATAGGCGGGTTCTCTAAAATGGAAGATACAGGTACCTACGTTATAAGGCTAGTATTTTGGTTGCGGAATGTGACGCAACACGGAATGTGAAAACAAAACATAGACAAAAAAATACAGATTGAAAATAGTAATTATCTAAAGCCAAAATCGGGCTATAAGTTGGCGTTAACACCGTCTATCTGCTGCTGCATCTAAAAGCTTAAAGTTCTAATTTAGACGTAATCCACGTTATGTATCTATTTACTGAGATAGTAAAGAAACTAATTAACAATCACAAGTAGTTTATATTGGGATGAAACAAAAATATAAATACTCTACCCGGCCCTCAAAGTAACTCATTCAAAACTAATCTCCAATAATCCATAGAGCATCTTTCGTCAATGATTGTTCTTATAATAACGAGAGGCGATTGGCCGCTTAAGTGTTGGGCAACTTCCGCCGCGCATCTCCCGCCAAAATAAATGTAATATAGTCCTCGTACCGGATACGCAGGCGGGCAGGTGCCCGGGCTGGTGGCTTCTGCTGTTTGTTTTTGTTTTGGAGTCGCGGGTGGGACATAAATACAATCTTTATTCTTTAAGTTGTTACGGCCATATTTTGAACTTGCATTAAGTAGGTATATGATATATGATCTCTACCGTACCTACCTTAACTTTGGGTGTTAGTTTGACATAATCACCTTGTACTTTCGATAACGAGAAAGGCATGAGGATTTACCTATCGGTTCTAAATACAATGCTTAAGTGTACGCTGAATAATATGCTTTCCAATATTCTTTAAGTGTTTAAATTTTCATTATATTTGTTTAGCTCAAGAACAAGGAAGAGACAGTGCGGGTGCAGGCGGAGAGCCTGGCGCTGGCCGAGGCGCGCATCGCCGCCCTCACAGCCAAGCAGCACTCCACGCTCAGGTCGCACCAGGCGCAGCAGACACCGGTGAGTACAACGCACTTTTCACCCTTAGACACCCTTATAAATACATACACACACTTAAAAATATACTCGGATGTGATTGCCAAGATCAACCACCAAAGCCGACCGGTCTTTTTTATTATTTTTACTTTTATAGGCTAAAGCTCTTCGTGTTTCAGTATCATAACACTTGTCATTGGCAAAGTGTATTTTTGGTTGTATCAAACCTCTGTGCAGGAGAAGAAGAGAGTTCGCTTTCACGGTGTTTCTTTATTTTGTGATATGGTAGAGCAGAAAAGAGAAGACAGACGACGACGTCTTTTTCTGCTCAACCGCACGCATTTGTTACTATTAAAAGTGGAAAAGGTTGTTTTAATTTGTATCTGTATCAGATGGTATACAAGGAGCACTTATCACTACTGCTGCTCTGCGCTTGGCAGTCTAATTCATTGCTTTCGTACTCTCGTTGGTACCTATGTAGTTATTCAAATCTCATGCGCCTGAAATTTTCCTAATTATACCTCTTTCAAACCATCAAAGCCTCAACAAAGAAGCTAGAAGCATTTGAGATGTGGGTATACAGAAGAATGTTAAGGATTTCCTGGAGAGACAAAGTACGAAATGAAACAGTATTGCAACGCTTGAAGAAAAAACGCGAGATTCTAAATACTGTAAAACGAAGGAATTTGGAGTACCTGGCCTAGGGCATATACTTCGAGGAACAAAATATGACCTGTTGCTTTTAATTATCCAGGGCAAGATACAGGGCAAACGGGGCGTGGGAAGGAGAAAAACATCCTGGCTGAAAAACCTACGCCAGTGGTTCAATAAAAGCACTCGGTCACTATTTAGGGCTGCTGTGTCCATAATTCAAGTTGCCAGGATGATCGCCGACCTTCGTTAGAAGAAGCACTTCAAGAAGAAGCTACCCCTTTGCTAGGCGGTAGAATAAAATATAGCAATGTAATTTCCTGATAGAAGTACCTACTCTCAGTGTTTGTTTCAGGTGTACAGCACGCGCAGTTTGTCAGTGGACTGTCGCGTCGACATGACGGACGCGTCGTCCGCGGCTGACCTGCAGGTGAGGGCGTGGGGCGGCTATTTTGAGTTCACTATTTATATCGCTGTGACACGTGCTCGTCTTGTACTGTTTATGAGTGTTATGTTTTAGTAAGTTGCTTACTTTAAGCGAACAATTACTAAGTTTGAAGATGCTTTGTATATTTACCTTATTGTTACCTATAAAATAAAAAAAATCCGACGAATGGAAAACCTGCTCCTTTTTGATACGCCGTTTACAACTAAAATTTCGCTAAGCTAGTAAATTAAAGTATAATGTTTTCGCCTTTTAAACAATACTTATATATAACAATTTTAAATAACTCTACGTATTTTAAACTGTTTTAACTTTAAATTTTATTATTTACGAATTTTAATTAAACTAAAATTTAATTTTTAAGCTTTTGATATGATTTTGGTTATAAAATTAAAATTAACATCAATAAAAATACATTATTTATAATATCGAATGTTTATGTTATTAACTCTCAATCAGTGTCTTTTATACACAAACTGTCGCGGATAATTTTAGGGAATGGACAACAAACTCGTGAACACGTTGCAGGACAACCTGTCTGTGATCGAGGAACTGTACCGAGAGTGTTTCTACGAAGTGAGTATTGTTTCATTACTAGACAAACTATTTAAATAAATAAATAATTTTAATACATATATATTTTATATTTTATTAGTTGACAGAAGTAATCTGATGACCTGTATGAGCTTAATTGGAACACCACTCACTCGCTGTACAACACGCTGTTCCTATACCAAGTTAACATGAGCAAGTCGAAGGCATAGCTGTTAATCTTCGTGTGCCTTTCCTGTTTGTCTTTAAGATCAACAATATGGCTTATTGGCAGAAGATTCCATTTGGAATTAGGGAACGATGTCTTCATTTCTCAACCACCCCAAAATGTGATAACGTTTTCTGTCAGTCTGCAAAGCAAGAGGAGCTCATCACGCTGCTGCGGCGCTCGCACCTGGACCTGCGTCTGATGGAGCGGCAGAGGACGGAGCAGATCTGCCGCCTGCAGCGCGAGGTGCACTCGCAGAGATGTTCCCTCCAACAATGTCAGGTGAGGAGGGAACAAACGCTTTCTGTCAATCTGCAAAATTAGAAGAGCTTATCATGCTGCTGCGGCGTTCGCACCTGGACCTGCGTCTGATGGAGCGGCAGAGGACGGAGCAGATCTGCCGCCTGCAGCGCGAGGTGCACTCGCAGAGATGTTCCCTCCAACAATGTCAGGTGAGGAGGGAACAAACGCTTTCTGTCAATCTGCAAAATTAGAAGAGCTTATCATGCTGCTGCGGCGTTCGCACCTGGACCTGCGTCTGATGGAGCGGCAGAGGACGGAGCAGATCTGCCGCCTGCAGCGCGAGGTGCACTCGCAGAGATGTTCCCTCCAACAATGTCAGGTGAGGAGGGAACAAACGCTTTCTGTCAATCTGCAAAATTAGAAGAGCTTATCATGCTGCTGCGGCGTTCGCACCTGGACCTGCGTCTGATGGAGCGGCAGAGGACGGAGCAGATCTGCCGCCTGCAGCGCGAGGTGCACTCGCAGAGATGTTCCCTCCAACAATGTCAGGTGAGAAGGGAACAAACGCTTTCTGTCAATCTGCAAAGTTAGAGGAGCTCATCACGCTGCTGCGGCGTTCGCACCTGGACCTGCGTCTGATGGAGCGGCAGAGGACGGAGCAGATCTGCCGCCTGCAGCGCGAGGTGCACTCGCAGAGATGTTCCCTCCAACAATGTCAGGTGAGAAGGGAACAAACGCTTTCTGTCAATCTGCAAAGTTAGAGGAGCTCATCACGCTGCTGCGGCGTTCGCACCTGGACCTGCGTCTGATGGAGCGGCAGAGGACGGAGCAGATCTGCCGCCTGCAGCGCGAGGTGCACTCGCAGAGATGTTCCCTCCAACAATGTCAGGTGAGAAGGGAACAAACGCTTTCTGTCAATCTGCAAAGTTAGAGGAGCTCATCACGCTGCTGCGGCGTTCGCACCTGGACCTGCGTCTGATGGAGCGGCAGAGGACGGAGCAGATCTGCCGCCTGCAGCGCGAGGTGCACTCGCAGAGATGTTCCCTCCAACAATGTCAGGTGAGAAGGGAACAAACGCTTTCTGTCAATCTGCAAAGTTAGAGGAGCTCATCACGCTGCTGCGGCGTTCGCACCTGGACCTGCGTCTGATGGAGCGGCAGAGGACGGAGCAGATCTGCCGCCTGCAGCGCGAGGTGCACTTGCAGAGATGTTCCCTCCAACAATGTCAGGTGAGAAGGGAACAAACGCTTTCTGTCAATCTGCAAAGTTAGAGGAGCTCATCACGCTGCTGCGGCGTTCGCACCTGGACCTGCGTCTGATGGAGCGGCAGAGGACGGAGCAGATCTGCCGCCTGCAGCGCGAGGTGCACTCGCAGAGATGTTCCCTCCAACAATGTCAGGTGAGAAGGAAACAAACGCTTTCTGTCAATCTGCAAAGTTAGAGGAGCTCATCACGCTGCTGCGGCGTTCGCACCTGGACCTGCGTCTGATGGAGCGGCAGAGGACGGAGCAGATCTGCCGCCTGCAGCGCGAGGTGCACTCGCAGAGATGTTCCCTCCAACAATGTCAGGTGAGAAGGGAACAAACGCTTTCTGTCAATCTGCAAAGTTAGAGGAGCTCATCACGCTGCTGCGGCGTTCGCACCTGGACCTGCGTCTGATGGAGCGGCAGAGGACGGAGCAGATCTGCCGCCTGCAGCGCGAGGTGCACTCGCAGAGATGTTCCCTCCAACAATGTCAGGTGAGAAGGGAACAAACGCTTTCTGTCAATCTGCAAAGTTAGAGGAGCTCATCACGCTGCTGCGGCGTTCGCACCTGGACCTGCGTCTGATGGAGCGGCAGAGGACGGAGCAGATCTGCCGCCTGCAGCGCGAGGTGCACTCGCAGAGATGTTCCCTCCAACAATGTCAGGTGAGAAGGAAACAAACGCTTTCTGTCAATCTGCAAAGTTAGAGGAGCTCATCACGCTGCTGCGGCGTTCGCACCTGGACCTGCGTCTGATGGAGCGGCAGAGGACGGAGCAGATCTGCCGCCTGCAGCGCGAGGTGCACTCGCAGAGATGTTCCCTCCAACAATGTCAGGTGAGAAGGGAACAAACGCTTTCTGTCAATCTGCAAAGTTAGAGGAGCTCATCACGCTGCTGCGGCGTTCGCACCTGGACCTGCGTCTGATGGAGCGGCAGAGGACGGAGCAGATCTGCCGCCTGCAGCGCGAGGTGCATTCGCAGAGATGTTCCCTCCAACAATGTCAGGTGAGAAGGGAACAAACGCTTTCTGTCAATCTGCAAAGTTAGAGGAGCTCATCACGCTGCTGCGGCGTTCGCACCTGGACCTGCGTCTGTTAGAGCGGCAGACGACGGAGCAGATCTGCAGCCTGCCTTATTATAGGTGACCTTTTAAATGTACACATTCTGTCTTAAGTCCAGTACTATCAATATACATGGCATATCTTTATAGAGCTCGTTTTTGTTTTAGAGTATCGCACTGGAGGTGGAGAATTTGAAATCCGAGATCACCAACTTTTTGAACAACTCTCAGAACAATGATTCGGTACGGAATTGCAGTCAAACTAATACAACTAACTTTTGATATGACTTCTAACATAGAAATCCAAGAACAATTGTATCTACATTAATTGACGCCTTCTTGATAAGTTGCATGATATTTTAAGGATGATTAAATGATGATGTTTTGATGAAGAAAATAATGATTATTAAGGAATAAGAAGACCAAAATGTCAATTAAAGAATAACTCAATGAGAAACAGGAAAACATTAGTTCCTTTATAAATTAAACCTTGGCCGTTAACACCTTCATGTCATCTAGCAAATGATCTAATTGTAACCGCTTGAACACAGCCGACATTTTGTTATCTATTTAAATGTGATGTACTGCAATAAAGCAATATTTAGTATGTTGTTGTTGTTTGACTGGGGCAGGGCGTGTGGGAGCGCGAGGAGGACTGCACGGACGCGGCGGAGGAGCTGCGCGGCATCGCCCACCAGCTGCGGCGACTCAGAGACATGCTCAATGTACGCCGCTATTTAATTAATTATAAGTTTCGCCAAGTCTTTAACTCTGTGTTCCAGTGTATATAAGTTCCAGTGTGTATAAGTTTCGCCAAGTCTTTAACAGTGTGTTCCAACGTCAAAGCGGACTCTGTTAGCGCGAGGTGTCCCATTGGATGTTATTGCTACAAAATCTTCTGAGCTTGACGACCACTCACCGAGTTGGTATGCTATGAATTGTGAACTTTTGCTCAACTGAAAAGTGATAAATCGGTTACTACATCCCATAACATTTCACTCCAATACATTTTGACAAACACAGATTAGGTTTTCCCAAAAAGTTCATTGAAAATTATTATAATATAATGAAAATAATGTGTAATAGATAGGTATAGAATTTTATTCTGTCTGGATAATTTTGAAGTGCATTTTAGTCTTAAAACTTTGTTTTACAGACTGATTGTACCTGTGGACTGGAAGAAGAAAACATGAACCTCAAAACAATTAACGAATCAATGGGGGTAAGGCTAATTATTCTAATTAAGTAACATTCGTGTACTTATTGAAATAACAAAAAGAATTCTCTCTTTATTTATCTCTACTCTAATAAGGAAGTTAGAATGATGTGGGCAGATAGCATGAACATGCATGTACTTATTTTACAGATACAAATAACTAATCTGCGTCAAAGGATTAGTGACTTGGAAGAAGCTTTGGAGAACAAAGAAAATTTGGATCAGCGGTATCGCGAGCAGATACAAGACAAAGAAAAAGAGGTTGGTCAATTTTAACAAAGTGCAGCCTTGTCTATTAACGAAAGTGTTCAAATTCCCGTAGTCCCATTGGCAAGTGACTCTTCAAAAGAGCTATCTTTGACGGTAGAAGTAAAGTAAAATAGCAGCTCCTTAAACGAGTTTTGTCATTTAGTTGCTTTAATTTACTTAAGCATATCTATGAATCGGTGCCAGCAAGTTTAAGGAACATTCATTTAACGTAGTAAAGCAGTTTGTGGGTTCTAGGTAACGTCCTTAAAGTAGAAACCTTGGCTGGCACCGACTCCTAGATATGCTTAAGTGTATTAAAGCATCAAAATGAGTTATTTTTTACTTTTAGTGCGTTTTGAGTCTGTTCTATTTTTTGTTAAAAATTTTTATTTCTTACTTTTTAGTGATTTACCGCCACGTAACGTACTCGTACTATACTGTCATAGTATATTATGCACTAGTAGCCAAAGAGCTACCGATACTTACACAAAAACCGAAATCGCTGCAAGTGTGCCTATAAAATTTGAAGAGTTTCTTCAATTTTCCCAGGATATCATCATCAGATCCTAACATGATGACAATGGGACCATCTTGGAAGTGTGCCTTTTCTAATAAAAAAAGAATTATCAAAATCAGACAACTCTGTAAAAAGTTATGCGTGGTTATACAAAAAAAATATACATGTCGAATTGAGAACCTCCTCCGTTTTTTTCGTCGGTTAAAAAGTTCTACTTTTCCTAGATATCTTGATGGTAATTCAGAACGAGGGCATTATAATATTTTGTTTGTATGAAGACTAGTAAACTAAATTTTGTTAATAGCCTTTCCTTAATTTATTTATCTTTTACTGAAACTTCCAAGCTCCAGCGCACGCGCTCCCAACTGCTGTCCCTGGAGCAATGTTCGCGCGACCAGAACTGCACGAATGAGACTCTCAACTGCAAGCTGAAACAGATGGAAGGTAAATTCAGTTTTTTTTTCTACATGCCAAAAATTACCAAAAGTGACTTAGAGAAAATTTTCGACCCGATGTCATGACAACTTCTTAAAACAAACCTGGTTCGATATTTCTAAACGGTGTCATTGAACATTTCTACTATTAAATATTTTAAAAAGATGTTTTATAAAAAATTTTTAACAAAAAATAAAAACGCCTTCAAAACGCACTAAAAAGTAAAAAATAACTACGTCATTTACTTACTTTAATTTACTTAACCACATCTATGAAGTCGGTGCCATCCAAGTTTAGGTAAAGACTTTAAAGTAGAAAGCTCGGGTGGCACCGACTTCATAGATGTGATTAAGTAAATTAAAGTAAGTAAATAACGTAGTTGTTTTTTACTTTTTAGTGCGTTTTGAAGGCGTTTTTATTTTTTGTTAAAAATTTTTTATTTCATACTTTTTAGTGCTTTATCAACAACGAACATACTAATAAACCTACTCGAACTAAACCATAAGTACCAATATTCACTAGCTACTTATAACATTCCGACGTCCCTGCAAAAGTGCATATAAAGTTTGAAGAGTTTCCTCGAGTTTTTGTAGATCTCAACATTGGATCATGACTTAGTAAACATTAAACTAACTGGAAACTATAACCTTTCAAACTTCTCATTGAGACATAAATTAATCGAGTCCAATCACAAAGTAGCTACTGCAAAACCGTTAAAGAGCTCCCTCAACTGTCCCTCGTCTTCATCGCCAAACCCTCAATGACAGTCACAGCCCATCTAAATGTAAAGTTCTCATTGAGACAAATTAATCGAGCCCAAACACAAGGTAGCTACTGAAAACCTTACGGAGCTGCCTTAACTGTACTTCGTCTTCATCACCAGACCCTCAATTACAGTCACAGCCCATCTAAATGTAAAGTTCTCATTGAGACAAATTAATCGAGCCCAAACACAAGGTAGCTACTGTAAAACGTTACGGAGCTCCCTTAACTGTACGTCGTCTTCATCACCAGACCCTCAATTACAGTCACAGCCCATCTAAATGTAAAGTTCTCATTGAGACAAATTAATCGAGCCCAAACACAAGGTAGCTAATGTAAAACGTTACGGAGCTCCCTTAACTGTACGTCGTCTTCATCACCAGACCCTCAATGACAGTCACAGCCCATCTAAATGTAAAGTTCTCATTGAGACAAATTAATCGAGCCCAAACACAAGGTAGCTACTGAAAACCTTACGGAGCTGCCTTAACTGTACTTCGTCTTCATCACCAGACCCTCAATTACAGTCACAGCCCATCTAAATGTAAAGTTCTCATTGAGACAAATTAATCGAGCCCAAACACAAGGTAGCTACTGTAAAACGTTACGGAGCTCCCTGAACTGTACGTCGTCTTCATCACCAGACCCTCAATGACAGTCACAGCCCATCTAAATGTAAAGTTCTCATTGAGACAAATTAATCGAGCCCAAACACAAGGTAGCTACTGAAAACCTTACGGAGCTGCCTTAACTGTACTTCGTCTTCATCACCAGACCCTCAATTACAGTCACAGCCCATCTAAATGTAAAGTTCTCATTGAGACAAATTAATCGAGCCCAAACACAAGGTAGCTACTGTAAAACGTTACGGAGCTCCCTTAACTGTACGTCGTCTTCATCACCAGACCCTCAATTACAGTCACAGCCCATCTAAATGTAAAGTTCTCATTGAGACAAATTAATCGAGCCCAAACACAAGGTAGCTACTGTAAAACGTTACGGAGCTCCCTGAACTGTACGTCGTCTTCATCACCAGACCCTCAATGACAGTCACAGCCCATCTAAATGTAAAGTTCTCATTGAGACAAATTAATCGAGCCCAAACACAAGGTAGCTACTGAAAACCTTACGGAGCTGCCTTAACTGTACTTCGTCTTCATCACCAGACCCTCAATGACAGTTACAGCCCATCTAAATGTAAAGTTCTCATTGAAACAAATTAATCGAGCCCGAACACAAGGTAGCTACTGTAAAACGTTACGGAGCTCCCTTAATTGTACTTCGTCTTCATCACCAGACCCTCAATGACAGTCACAGCCCATCAAAATGTAAAGTTCTCATTGAGACAAATTAATCGAGCCCAAACACAAGGTAGCTACTGTAAAACGTTACGGAGTTCTCTTATATATAGATCGGCTCCATCATCAGATCGACTCCAGATCTTCATCAAATTGTAGTGCTTTTAAATACTTACCGGAAAAATAAACAAACGTACTTGTTGTCCCTACAATTTTTGAAAGTTTCCCTCGCTTTTCTCCAAGATCCCATCATCAGATCCTGGTTTCCTTGTCATGGTACCACCACCGGACTATCTACTTTCCAACAAAAAAAAATTATCAAAATCGGTTCATAAACGACGAAGTTATGCGCGAACACACATAAAAAAAAAAATATATATATATACGGTCGAATTGAGAAACTCCTTTTTTTTTTGAAGTCGTTTAAAAATGGAAATATGCTCTAAACCAATACGCTAAGAAATATTTCTGGTATTCATTGTACCGTCTGGTTTCATATAGTGTTGCTGAAGGACAAATCGACGGAATTGTTGACAGTGCAGCGTCAGTGTGACGCGCTGCAGACGACCATACAGCAGCTGCGGGGTGAGCTCGCTGCAGCCGATGGAAGGGCCAGGGAAGTGAGTTGGTTTCTGCAGTTACTGCTTAATTAGTTTGTCTTTGTAATCGTAATTCAGTGGTGTGACCTTCATGATATGATATTCCATGTCACGAAGTACAGCCACTTCATGAAATGTATGGCCACATCATGAAGTGATCTTGCTATATCATTACATAGTTATAGTTACATAGTATAAAACAAAGTCGCTTTTTTATGTTTGTCCGAATGTATGCTATAATCTTTAAAACTACGCAACCGATTTTCATGCGGTTTCATCTGATAGAGTGATTCAACGGGAAGGTTTATGTGTATAATACATGCGTAATATAGTAGAGAAACACTGATAATTTTAGAGGTTTCTGATGTGATGACACATTTTAGCGCTTAGATTGCAAACGCTGACTAAACCCTAGGAGATATATCAAAATAATGTACCTACTACAGTATTACACATCTTAAAAACATCAACAAAAAGTATATGTCTTGTCTCGCGATGCTATATGTCTATCTCTTAAGGATAACCCAAAATAACTATTTTTCATCTTTTAATTTCGCCCAAAAGCAATACTGTATTAATCCTTATCCAATTAAGTATCTTAAATACTTTGTGCATTTAATATAGATCGCTGTTGCCATTTACAGCATGTAATTTAAGAGAATATTTTCTAATATAATCGAAGAGTAATTCTTCACCCGAAGAAAAAAGAAAAAAAAACAATTGTACCCGTGCGAAGCTGTGGCGGGCCGCTAGTTATAATATATAATTATGTTGTTCCTGTCAGAACGGGCAGGTGCGCGAGGAGGTGGCGGGGTTGTCGGCGCAGGTGACAGAGTGGCGCGAGCAGCTGTCGGCCACACGCCGACGCCTGCGAGCTTTGGAGGACGAGTTGCGGCGCGCCCGGGAACACTGTCGGCATCTGGCCGACCGGTACAGGTAGACCCTCATTTTTATTAGTACTACCGGTCGTAAGAGCGTTTGGTTTGGATGTAATGCTGTACATTTAGATATAATTTGTTTCCTGTGACGTCATTCGGAATCCAATATGGCGATCGTGTGCTTGAAAGAAGTCTAGTAAATACAGTTGTAAACGTGTAGGGAGAAGGCTCAGGCGGCGGAGCAGTTGCAGAGCCAGCTGCAGCAGGCGCAGGCGCGCGGCGCGGCGCTGTGCGGGGAGGCGCGGCGCGCGGTGTGCGGCGTGCGGCACTGGCTACACCGACAGAGGAAGAGGAACAAGTGCGTATTCATGACGTGTAGAGTTTGTCACATCGCAAAGACGGCTGCAGCAGCCGCAGTAAAGTAAATAATCTATATTTACTTTTTAAAACTCTTCAACCGGAAAATCCTCAAAAAACATAATATTTTCAGGGATCAAGAAGAAGTAATAAACCAACAGAAAATGTTAATACAAAGTCTACAACGTCGCGGTGCGGACTCATCCGTCGAGCGCACCGCCACGAGCGACAGCGATCCGTGTTGCTCCAGATATCTGCCTGCGGAAGGGAGACGCAGCGAGCCACGAACGAGCGGGACGGGCTGTTCCAAGTGCGTGTCCAACAGAGCGGAAGCTAGAACAAGTGGGAGTGAGATAGCGAGCAGTCCGCCGCCCCCCACACCACCGAGACGGTTGTTGAGGAAAAAATTTTTCTGTGATATCGTAAGTACCTTTTGGGATACAGATAATACGTCAAGCCAAGACAAGGACCAACTCCTTGTTACTGTCAAGAACATAAGTTTGAGTTACCACTTACCACTTCCCTGTGCTGCATTTTGTGCCATTTGTAAATTCGGGAATTAAGTAGATCTCGCGCCCTGTCCACTTTTCTGATCTGATCCACTCATTCGTTAAGTATGTTCTTGCGTACTACCTGTATTTTCCTTATTTTCAAAGATTCTTTTACAAGGTTTGCTATAGGGACAAGCCCTCACCAGCACCGCTTCAGTGGATATAGTCCGGTATGAGCCGCATATCCTTATAGTGTATTTGTACTTTGTGCCTCTAATTTTTTGTAAAGATCCCGAAAATGGAGACGCCCCGTAGAGTATTACGGATTGTGTTACCGATGCAAACACCCATTGCTACATTGTCTTTAGGTATTTTTACATTGTCTTTAGTTAGTATTACATATTGTTTGTTCTAGCGCTGCCAGTGCCCGGCCACGCGCGAGTCTTCGGCGCAGAGCCCGACGCGCAGTCAGGCGTGCGTCGGCACCGCTCTTTCGCGCGACCATCTCACTCCCACGCCCGACGTAAGGCATTTACCTTTTTATCACTTCTATCATCATCTTCAGTTTATGCAACATGATCCACTACAATACTTTGGCCTCATATCTCCAATGTCAGAAGGGATTTCGAGAATAAATACATTAGTTAAATCTGTAACTGCCCGCCACCACCACGAATCTTTTTGAAGGGCTACATGTCTTGCTAATACGAACGATAATTATGATCAATAAAAGGTGCATATTTATAAATAAAACTTACAGACGCTCGCGACTTCGCCCGCGTTAAAAATTATGTATATATTTTACAACCTTCTACGAAAACGAAAAAAATGCACTTGGCGGCTTAAGTTTCGCCCACTTTTCTAACAGTTATCATTATCGTCATATTTCCGTTTATTTAACTATTAAAGTACGCACTATTCAACTTGTCTCATACAATATTGTACAATGCTCCAGCGCGAGCCGTCGCTCACAGACGAAGTGCTAGAGCGCGTGGAGCGCGCGCACGAGGCGCTCGCCGACGCGCACCGCCGCTGGGCGCGCGGCGCCCGGGACGTGGACAGGTAGACGACGCGCCGCAACAGGACCACGCCAGGATCACATCAAACAATCCCTTATGACTCATTTACATTGGTCGACAAGGCCCGCATGCGGGGTGCGGGAGATTGTGTGTACAGCATGGTTCCCGACTCAGTTTTCATTGGTCGATAGAGTCCGCATGCAGTCTGTGAGAGACGTTCATTTAAACATGCCGCAGGACCTGTGTGCGGGAAAGGTTATCATGAAATGAGCCATTATATCTATAGCGTCAGTTACCATAAGTGTTACTACGTAATCGATACAATATCACCTTTAAAAAAGCTGGACTGGACGCACAAATATTTTATAAGAATTTTTGAATAAATATATACTTACCTTTGTACCTAAAATTGAAGTCTGAATTGCATTTTACATTTTTAAAGTTATATTGTTATTTAAGGTTTTGTTACTAGTCTTATTATGTTTTAATTAATAAATATTGTTATAATTAATCGTAGTTTTCTTTTAAATTAAAATTAGTCCTCCAAATACTACTACTGCCATCCCGCCAGGTTCAGGATGTAAGAGCATTTTTAGTTTGTTCATTAGTATCACGGCTGTTTCCGGGCGCGTTTGCAGACAATGTCTTTGCGAGAGTCCAATAGAGGACGAGGACAGGCACCACGTTGAATGTCCTCCTTTCTCGCTCCAGCAATTGAGCGACTCTGTGGGAGTTCGCGTACGCTGGCACAAGAGGTTTCGGAGCGCAACGGTATCTTCCATAATACATGCCCCAGAAGGGGGAGATTGGAAATAGAGGGACAAGGACGAATAAATCGGGTCGAACCCTCCAAAACCGTTGAGAGCATTTTTAGTTTGTTCATTAGTAAGTCATAATATATATTTACTTTGAATATTATGGTCTTTAGCGATGTTCACTTCCTACGGCACAACAAGTATGATTTGTTTAGAAAAAAAGGAAAATGTCTGGTCTAGATGTCTTCTGGGATTTTGTACTGTTTTTCATGCGTGTCAATTAATATAGTCCGATCAGGTGCATAGCCTAGGATTGAGTAAAGCTTGCTGGTGGAATTTGTACTTGAGCCTGCTTTAATAGTCTTATTTGTCGTCAATCCTTTTTGAGCTGTAGCTACAGAAAGCTTTAAAGCTTCACGTATGATTTCTAGTAATTTATTACGGCGGTATGAGTAAATACTCCTCCAGGAGCATTTTCCATCCTACCAATAAGTACCTTGCTGTGCCTACTGTTACACCACAACTAGAGCAAAAATTTTTCGAGGCTTTGCATTTACAAAGTTACTCACAGTCTGGTCTGGGTGAGTTTATTGAAAGGCAAGTAAAGGCAGAGCAGCTAGCTAATTAGCATTGCCGACATGAAGTGGCGAAACTTATTACTTGGGAGTTAGTGTCATGCAGTGGATTGCAAATCGACAAGTACGAGTGGGAGACAAGGATTCAACGCCTTTTATTGCTAATCTTTGTTTCGGAGTTTAGATAATTCATCATTCGCTACTACAGCTATGATTCTACCTCGGTACAAAGCTGTTCTGCGGGCAATAGAGAAATAAAACATAATTATATAAAAATGTTATTTTATTTCTAAAGCTTATAATGCACGTTAACATTTATAACAACACTCAATTTATCACAAAATATAAAAAAAATCTATCTCTCATTACAACCCAAACAAACTATTGGAGAGGGAACAAAGTTACTCGACAAAATTCACTATTCATATTTCTAGCACCTTACATACAAATTCTTTTACAGTAAATTAGGCACTATGTCGTTAAATAAAAAAATATGTATAAAAAGAAATTTGCTATTAGCAAGGGATTTTTATTATTTATGGTAGTGGTTAATAAATATAAAAAAAGACGTGTAGCACTCGAGAGACTGCCGCGGTAAAGCTATTGCATAGAAGTTAAGCAACATCGGGCGCGGTCAGTACTTGGATTGGTGACCACCTGGGAACACCGCGTGATGTTGGCTTTTTAATTTTTTTTTTAGTTTGTTTTATTTTTTTAATCTATTTATTTTTATTTTAATTTATAAAAAATAAAACAAACTAAAAAAAAATAAAAATTTAAAAAGCCAACATCACGCGGTGTTCCCAGGCGGTCACCCATCCAAGTACTGACCGCGCCGGTGTATTCAACATGGTATGGCGAACAAAAATGCGAATAAGACAATCTGACTAAAACCGCTGTGCCGGTCAGAGTGAGGGGCGTTAGGTTTTTTCGTTACGGAATTTCTGGATTCGGTCTCCACGCTCAAGGCCCGCGATAGAAGCTATGCATAGCTTAATAAGTCTATGGATTATTTACAGGAGAAATGTGGCCTGATCAGAAATAATAAATTGTTATACAAGAGGCTAAAAATATCCATTATGAATAAAGTATTTTGAGGGCAAAACCTTTAGGAGGGGCTGAATAGAAAGTGAGTTATAGTGGGTCTTTTTAGCACCCGCATGTTTATTTAGACTCTTGTTTTCACTACCATTGTTAAGGAATAAAATAATTTAGTAATTTGAATTTCTTTGAACATCCGAAAGAATTCGCACCGATGCTTTTTTTAATTGTTTTTGTAGACGCAGTTCGCAACGCAATACAAACAAAAGTAATTAACGCTTTCAGTTTAATTTACAACTTTTTATTATTTATCTGGGATATTATAAGGTGATTTTATTTACAACTAAAAACTTTCAGTTTGGTATGGGACATTGTTTTAGTAAGATTATTCTATTTACGAATGAAGTGGTCTGGTACTAGTAAAGACAAAAATAACCTTAGCCCTTAGTGCTAGAAATGCTTTCTTAATTCCGCTGTGGAACAATAAAATGACAGTGTTTTCGGCAAGAGTAGTGAAAAACTTCGCCATATGGCGGAAAAAACAGAATTATAGTCTGTTGGCATAAGAATGCAGTGAGTCATCAGTTTATCGGCCAAGCGCCGTCCCGTAACCAATCAATCGCGTTCGAAGCCACGTGACGTCATAAACTCAGATGCCTAGTTGGCTCGGTCGCGCTTATTATCCTTGACACAAAACAATAATATTGATGTCTGTAAAGTCTTTAGTGAAAATTTTGAACTAAAAAATGGAATGGTAGCATTTAATTCGCACTAAAAATTTTAAATTAAGTGTAATTTAATAAATATTAATTTAATTAATAATATCAATGAATTTGATGTCACAAGTTATAAGGAATATTTATTTTTTAATTTAAAGCAGTATTGTGGTATTCTAAATAACGTGTTGAACGCTGAGAAACCTTGCTTCTGGCACCGTCTGGCTCTAGATTGCCTTAAGCTTACATGAACGCCTAAAGCGAGGTAACACAGTTATTTTTTACTTTTTAGTGCGTTTGCAGTCGGTTCTATTTTTTTTAAAAATTTTTATTTCATACTTTTAGTGAATTTATCGCCACGTACTGTACTCTTACTATATTGTTAAGTTATTAATGACGAATTAGCCAAAAAACTAGATTAGTAAGCTCAAAACAAATCACTGTAAGCGTGTCTCCAAAATTTGAAGAGTTTTCAAATTCCCAAATCATAGCAGATTTAACAAGCGGACAATGTGCTTGCATTTTCCCTTTCCAATTTAAGAATTATCAAAATCGGACAACATTGTAAAAAGTTTGCGTGGTCATACATAAAATATATATTATACTTATAATCCTGGAGAGTGACCTCCTCAATTTATCTTTCGTCGGTTAAAAATAGAGTAGATGACTCGAAACATTTTACTACTTTATTACAAAGTAGAATAAAAATAATATGGTGTAAATAAAACTATAATCCGACAGATAGTCAAAGTTATAAGCGCTTGAAACTTTGAGGGGTCTTCTGTCCTTTTCCTGCAAAAGAAATAATCGTTAACTACTATGACGTTAGAAGCTATGACGTCATAACAGTGTTCGGCTATCTCTGTTTAATTATTAATATTTTAAGTCTTACAACTTTTTGTTATTTGGGCAATTTCATTGAGTAATATTTTTTACTTTTAATTAGTTGAACATACTCATAATAATAAAAATAAATTGGAAGTGATTTGCTAGAGTGGTTTTTGAGGCTGGCTGCGTTCCTAGCCGCGTTGATTGCGTCCACGTAAAACCTGGTCACTTGGTCTACACGCACATGGACGCACGTGGGCCTGGGAGCGCGGTCACTGTCTTGCATGAGGCACATGCATGTGGTCAGTTGTCGAGCACCACGTGGTCCTGTGGTCCACGTGAGCTTCTTGAGCGCGGTCACTTGTCTTGCATGAGGCACATGCACGTGGTCAGTTGTTTCGCACGAGGTACATGGACGCGGTCACTTGGTCCACACGCGCCACATGGACGCGATGGACGCAGCTGCTGACGTCACCAGCGAGGGCGCGGGCGGCGGGCTGCTGCTCATCTCCTCCATCTGCACAGACACCAGTGGATGAGGAACACGAAGATGATGAGTTAATATAGTATATCGATACTAAATCTCGAAAATTCCACCATCTGTTTACATAAAAAAGATTCTGGTGGGACACGACGGAAGTTGTTTTACTTGGGAAGCAAGTGAAAACAAACAGGTCTTGGCAATTAATGCATTTCTGCGGAATGCTTTAAATTCTTGTTGTCTGTCTGTCTGTCCGCAATATTTATATGTTTATTTACAACTCCCAAACGGCTTGTCCGATATCCAATGTAATGACATATCCTTATAAGAAAAAGTCTGAGGACTGTACTTAGCTACTGTAAACCAGGATCTCACGATGGGATCCCAGAGAAATTGAGGAAAATTTTCAAAAATTGTAGGGTCTAGTACGTTTGTTAATTTTTCCGTTAAGTATTTTAAAGTACTACAATTTAGTAAAGGTCTGGAGTCGATCTGATGATGAAGCCGAAATACAGATGAGGGAACTCTTCAACGATTTACTGTATTTACCTTGTGTTTGGGCTTGATTAATTTATCTTAATGAGAACTTTACATTTAAATGGGCTGTAACTGTTATTAGGGGTCGGGTTATGAAGACGAAGCAGGTAAGGATACTCTTTAACTGTTTACAGTTATATATTACAAACGGATGGACGGACAGGGAACCGAGGCACAGACTAGGGCATCAAAGTAGCGCCGCAAAAGACAGCAGGCATCTCCCGACTTCATAACATTGAATTCGGATGGGGCCATAACCTGCACGTCCCTGGGTTCAGCAGTATGAGGTTGATATTTAAGTAACTATAACTTTGGGTACAATATTTCGGCGTGACAGAAATGCAGAAGTATGAACGGCTTCCAGCCTTATTTTAGACTACGATTGGAAGTGTACTTGGATCTTTGTGCTGAAGAACTATATAAATTAGACTTTATTCAGATCTTCAATCATCCGGTGTTCCCATTCCAAATCACCGATCCCTAGTATGGAACACATCTTATATTGCATCACTTGTCTTGGTGTCTAGGTCTCACTAGGTGTGAACGCAATCTAGGGTAACTCGTAGTGACTATAAGCGGGCGACCTGCGCGGAGTCGGGCCAGTGCAGATGCTCGGGGGGCTCAGGGTCGTCCAGCTCCTCCACGCCGCACGCCTCCTGCCACGCCTCGCACGTGGACCAGCGGCTGCTCCACGCCTCCACCCTGCACACACACAACCATCCTTCCTGACACATTATAGAACAAACTCCCTCGTGTCTCTATGTGTGTTCGCGATAAACTCGAACAAATTGTTAGACGGTAGTAATATAAAATTATTAAAAAAATGAAATCTAAACTTGTAACATATCTGAACTTGACTATCTATGTAGCTTGTTTCTGGCATGTTCAATAAAGTTCTTATTCATAGCAATATGTGCGTGTGTTTGTTTGGGAAAAAAATAAAAAAAATAATGTACATTAAATTTGATAACTATGCAAATATATATGCATGTTTGTGTAGAAATCGGCAATGTCAAGAATTAATTCAACTTATGAGTCAGATAGTGACCTTCCCAGCTCGGGGTCGTCGGCGCGCGCGGCCAGGGCCAGCGCGTGCAGGCCGGCCAGCGGGGCCAGCGGCGCGGCGGGCGCGGGCGCGGGCGGCACACCGGCGCGCGCGCACAGCGCCGCGGCGCCCGCGCGCAGCCGCCGCACGCAGCCGCGCCAGCTGCGCGGGTCGCTGTACTCGCTGCGGTGAGTTAGTGACAACAGTGAGCGTGAGTTGTGAACACTTGAATAAGAAATCCGCGTAGAACATATTCTAGTTTACGATGGAAAATAAGAAAGTAATCTATAGAGATGCTGGATACTGGAAGTTTGACAGTAAGGAACTGCAATAAATTTTATATGACTAAATTTATTGTGCATAAGAAAGTCATCTTGAATCATGTAATCTTCTTAATTTTGGTGGTTAATCTAAAAAAAGTTAAATAAAAAATTAAACCGACTTTAATACACACTAAAATGTAAAAATAATTACGTCATTTAGTAACTTAAATTAACTTAAGCATTTCTATAAATTTTGTGTCATCCAAGTTTAAAGTTTATTTAACTATACATTTTCATCCTTAAAGTAGAAAGCTTGGATGGCTACTTTCTAGCATCACACCCTGGTTATCGTACAGGACAAAAGTACTCGTCAAGACGAATCAAATGAGCCCAAGTTTGATTGGGTTGTGACGTTTTATTCTGGAGTTCCTATGGCCACTTTTTAGCTTCTGGATCGAACACTGGTTACCATACAGGATCAAAAACTCATCACAGCATCAGATCAGCTCTATGTCTTTAAAATATTGCATTGACATGCGAGTTTCAATAATTTGTAAAGAATTTCGTGTATCTACATCTCATTTGTGAACAGTGTTATTCTTGTTTGACAACCGCTCGCCAGAGACAACCCTCTACCTCCTACGGTCAGGAGTGTCAGAGTACTGTAAAACATCTTTCGGTACCCATAACTCGAATACCTGAGCGTGATGGCGTGCGGGAGGCGCACGTCCAGCGTCCAGGCCAGCAGTGCGACCAACTGCGCGGCCAGCCCCAGCGCCGCGCTGCTGCGGTGCGCGGGGTTCGACGTTGGCTCTGCGCTCACTGGGGTCTCCTTGTTCTGCGTCTCTGAAACATTGTATATAGATAGATGATCTTTCAACGCCGAAAACCCTCTTTCCAGCCTTCCAAAATCCAGCCATCGGCTGACAAATACCACCAAGGAGAAATGATTCACTCCTTGGTGGTATTTATCCTCACTCCTTAACGAGTTACCGATCAATTTAGAGATGTTCTAAGGGACATGCAACAAGTCCTTTCGAACTTCTCTAAATTGATCGGTAGCACATTAGGCACGTCGTGAGACTGAGGCACCTGACAGATCTGCAGTTACCGCAGTTACAGAACACGAAGGCGTTAGGCACTCACCCCAGGCCTGGATGTGCGAGTAATCTGCGTCGATGTCGATCCAGGGCGACACGATGTGCAGCTGCGGGCGTCGCGGCGGCTCCTCCTCCGCCGCAGACCCCACGAACTCCATGTCCTCTATGCTGTCGCTGCAACAATGCCACAAACAAGCTCCAAGTCAAGTTCTACTTGCATTGTAAAATATAGTAGACTTGACATCTTGCATCCCATTCCCGTTTGTCGGTTGCTTGGCCTGGATATTAATCAAAGGCGGATCCATCTTTTAAGTTAGGGAAGAAAATGAACAATAAATTCCCGGCAACAGGCACGAGCGAAAATCAGGCGATTCACGGATACCATATCAAAAAAGAGACGCGAACGGTAAAAATAATGTTTTTTTTTTAAATATCAGTACTCTCTTATATGTTTTTGCGAAAGGAAAACGTTTAATATTGAACAAAATAAATAAATCCAACAGAATACAAAATTAAAATCAATATTTTCATCAGTAGTCGGAATGAATTTGTATGAATTGTTATTGTCTTTTTTTTATCTGATTGTGTAGTTGCCGTAGGCTCCATAAGGGACCACAGCGGCGTCAACAGGGGGGTTGGGCGAGCGCAGAAGCATCGCCTGAGGGTGCCCGAAGGCGATTGCCCAAAGACGAAAGAAAAGAGGGCGTAACGACTCTCTAAGGGCGTCTCCTGTGAGACTCGGGCCTCGGCTTAGAGGGACGTTTGGAATGGGTGTGTAGTTTGGCGTGATTATTAGATTGATGGACGTGCGTGAGTGGCACGTCCGGGTAACGTTAGGAAGCGGGGACCTCGTCTTCGCCGGCGAAGACGCTGTGTAGATTTTGTATGTGTGTCCTGGGAGGCGTTGTCCGTAGTTATGTCGTCGTCAGGATCGTAAGGGACATTTTTTGGGCGTCTGCGTTTGCAGTCGGCGTCTAACTCGAGCGCGTAAGACCACGATTCAACCACTAGAGGATGTATGGCGGCTTTCGAAAAATAATTTTTCGAAAGCGTTTTCATGTAGTGTGAAATTGTAGGTAGATCCAGGTCTCTGTGGAGGTCATTATTGCGAACAAACCACGGGCAGCCCGTGGCAAGGCGCATGAATCTATTTTGAATTTTTTGCAAGCGCTGTAATGCGCTCTTAGGACGGTGGGCGAACACTACGCTAGCGTAGGTCATGATGGGGCGGATGCAGGTCTTGTATAGTGTGACCTTGAGTCTAAGGGATAATTTGCTTTTAGGGCAAATTAGGTAATAGAAACGACCTAACACATATGTGACTCTATTTCTGACCTTCTGAATATGCCTTGGGTTGCCATGGGATGGGTTCTCCGTAAAGGGAGATCTCTGGGAGGGAAGGCGGTCTGGTTGGGTGAGCTTTAGCCGAAAATAGCTGCTGCACTTTTTTCGGGGTTCACCTCGATGCGCCAGAGACGGAACCAATCGCCTAAGCGTTTGGCCGCCTCTTTGAGTTTTCTTATTATGACCGTAGGTTTCATGTGTATTGTGAACAGTGCGGTATCGTCCGCAAACTGTGCAACATGGACGTAGGGGACGTCAGTGGGTATGTCACTTGTGTAGAGTGCATACAGAATGGGAGCTAGCACTGAGCCTTGGGGGATGTTATTGTCTCTGAGACTCTAAAGTAGAAATAGCTTCATGTATATGTTTTTTTTCTCTTACAGAATAGTTTTTGGGGTTCTGTTGATGCCATACTCTCATAGTTAAAAAATGCAATATCAAATATAAAATGAGATTTCATATATATAGCTTTGCTAGCCAGATACCTCAAGTCTAATATTAAATAAGATTTCAATAGACATGATTTAAATATTTCCAAGTGATAAGATAAAAATTTGTTTCTACATACCAACTATTCCACAATTTAAAAATGATAACAAGAGAAGTATTTTATCTTGCTACACAGTTGACTAACTTACAATTATGTTATTATATGATAAGGTGAAGACGATTTTAACTATCTACACTACTTCCTAGTTCATCTAAGCAAAACATACTACGGCAACCAAACTCACTTATGCATAACCAGCCAGTTCCTGAGGCAGCCACATAAAATTACACTTAAATATAAATAACATAACAGCAAAGTTTGTATCTATGTATGGATGGATGTTTGTTAAACTTTATCGCAAAAACTACTTAATTCATTTTGGTGAAACTTCTCAATAATATAGACTTACATATCAGAATTGCACATACACATTTTATACCAAAATTCACACAGGAATGAGAACAATGCATGTGAAACCACTGGTGTCCTCTTGTAACTTACAAAAGTTAATTTAAAGTAAATTTGGATAAATGGAAAATTACACTAGATTTTAATTTGAAATTTGATTTTTTGATTAGTCAATATTCATAACTTATAGTATGACCAGGAAAATGTAAACCTCAATTGAGGGTGCTGCAAATATTTTTAGCAGTCTATATAAAGTATGTTAGTAGAAGAAATGAGTTGCTTTCTTATTTTTGTGGTCAGGCTAAAAAAATATAGTGCCAAATTAAAGGTACATACTATATAGATAAAAGAAACTAGATAAATTGTGAATATGCTTGCTTAAAAAGTTAGCAAATTAAAAAAATGTTTTTGTTAGTAACTGCATCAAACAACAAAAAACTTCTTAATGAAAATTAAATTACATATCAAAATTTAAGAAAAAAGATATGTATCTTTTCACATAATCTACCTACTATAAGCTATAATAACCCAGTAGCATTGATAGACACTGAAAATATTAGCACTTGAGAAGGTGACGGGATATAAACATCCACTACTAAAGCAAATAGTAGTGACAGTAGTTTTGATATAATAAATACAGACAAATAGATAGCATTCCTAACATCTTTCATTTTCTGTGGATAGATGCATAATTATATCCAAAAATTGTTGTTTTAATATATTGTCTGGAGGCTAATAGAAAGGCAACTTTTGCCTTTTTGGTTCTGAAATTTTGATATGTAATAATTTGGTTGCTAATGAAATATAAAGGCTTTAAAAATGTAAATTAATAAAAGAAATCTAACCTGGAATCATAGCTTATATAAATAGGAAAGATATATCTATCTAGCTGCCTTATCCTAGATCTTCTTAAAGCTGCAAGTGACTGCGTCTGTTCGTTATACATTGTTACTTTGTTCTGCAGCTCCATTCTCTGCAACTGCACATGCCTGCCCAGACTTAGCACCCTCTTCTGATACCTCGGCAGTTTTATACGCAATTCACTATTATATGCTACCAAGTCCGCTAGCTCCATTTTTTTTGAGTTAATTATACTTCTCCTCTGCTCTATGGCTAGCCGTAGAAGGTCTAGTTTATCTCTGGATTGTTTTGTTTCTGTTAGAAGTATGTCTTTCTTGAGTTTAGGCGCCAATAGCTTCTCACATCTTTCTAGCACATGTTGTCTGTTGAGTTTTATTCTCATTAATTTCATTTGTTTCTCAGAGAACCTGTAATGAAACAATTATAGGTTAAAATAATTCATTTCTGTTTGTTCTGTTCTGTCATCTGAATAGATAGTAAGTTTTTAATAGGATTTTTTCAAAGAATGTCCGGCTACGAATTACGAAAATAATAATGCACAGTTAAATTTTTCCAAAATAATTAACAGATCAAGTAGATTAATCACTTACTGTTAAATATTAAGTTACAATTAAATTGACTACTACTTAATAGCCAATGTAGTTTCATCATCAAATTAATTCCTATATTTACATGTGACATAACTTTATAGCAAAGTTATTATAATTAGAATGTAAGTTGTAGCAATGGATATCATTCTCAGCATGCATTATTATATAAACTCAGTTAGAGTAAACATATGTAGAGCTAGTCATATTCTTAGAATGAACCAGACAAAACCACTTTAAACATAATCCTATAATAGGGTACGAGACTTGTATCATTTAGGAAGTGTTTTTAAATAGCCACATTAGCTAAAGTTAGCGTATCGATCAGTACAATGAGTCATAAAGAGATTAAAATTGCGCAAAACCGCTCACCTGTCCGAGTAAGGCATCGAGGAGTGGACGAAGTTACCATTTCTGACGCAGTCCGCACAATAGAAGTTCCTCTTGACGGTGTAACACAACACACACTTGGTGTAGTGGCCATCGCTCTCCGTCGAAGATACTCTAAAGTCCCGCGGAGCCTCGCTCTCAGTCAAATAACTCATCGCCATGGCTTACAGCGAATTGTTATTTTGAAAATTGCATCGCAATTCGTAATAATTGAAATTGAACACAAAAACTTGTCATTGTCAGCTGTGGTGAAAGTTTTGGCGGTTGTGACATTGACAGCGTCAGTTACGACATTGACAATACTGCTGTCAAAAGTTGACGTGTTAATGTGGACCAATCGTAGTACATCAGGCCACAGATAAAAAAGAACAAGCAACCATAATAAGTGACAGTTTTAAAGAAATATACACCATCCAATTTTGTAAAAGCTTATGCACGCAATCCCACTGATCTCTATAAAAGGTAAGTCAACCATGTTGGATTTACTTTAAAATATCAATGTAATATTGCAGAGTAAGGTTGTTCTTATATTAATTAGAGTAGAGTATTATTTTCATAAGACGTAAATGTAGAAATAAACCCAATTGTAATTTGTAATATGAGCGTCCGATAGTATTGTAACTTGTTAAAAGTTCATACTAAACGGCATAACAAGCCTTACCTACTTTACCTGTTGTAAAAATCAAAGAAGACATCATGCATAATTTCAGAGTTGGCTGTACAGGATCCGTGGTTCAGTGGTAGAACACTCTGGCCGCGAAAGCCAAAGGGATATGGATTTGAATCCCACTGGTTCCGCAATATTTGTTATCACGTTTATTTTAAAAAAATGATATCCTAAAGTATTCACTATTCAATAAAAATCAAGAATCTTTCGAAAGACTTTACAGCCTATGTTTCTTCTGCCGTCATCGAACAGTGAAGATGGCAGAAGGAACCTAGGGAGATGTTCCGTACGAGTTAGTTGTGGTTTTAGAATTGTCGTATGAACTCTTTTCCCTTTGTTGTTGGAAATCCAAATCCCAGGTCATCGTTTCGGTTGACGGAGTTCCTTTTGGCTTGAGGAAACTGATTGACGACGTAGCAATGTGCTGCACTGTTCTTCAGTCGTGGTTGTTCTTGCAATTCCCGACCCCTAGGTCGTAATAGTATAATGAACTCGAATTCATAGCTTACCGTGATGCGTGATTGCTAAAAGGCTTATAAACACTTATTATAATTAAAAAAAAATCGTTTCGATAAAACTGCAGGTTTATTAGAAATGCCAAAACAATGCTAATTTTTCTAGTATCGCAAAAAATAATATATACATTACCAAAATGTAGCCAAGCATAATAAAAATATTATTCAAGTAGCTTTTCGATGAGGTAACGAGAAGGGCATTTCCCACCCCCTGACCTCCACCTAGTTACACCTGTAATGGCAGTAATGAAAAATAAATAAATACCGCGACCGGTGGCGCGGGCGGCGTGCGGCCCGACGTGAATCAGCTAGATTGAATTACGTGCGCTCCTAACGAGCCGGCTCATTTCGATTTTTATTTTTCTCTTTGCCGATAAACTTGAGGGTCGAAGGTAGTTGAAGAAATTGTTAGCTTAATAGAACTGATACTTTTATGATTGTAAAACGTTTGCGCTTGAGGGTAATTTTAACAGACTGGTATATTATTTATTTTCCTTTAATCATTGGTTTCATGATAGATCTTACCAATCTCAACATTGTGACTATGTTACCTATAGGCCTGTAGACTCACCTAGTGGACAGGAAAAAAATGTGGTAATCTATAGATATAGGATAGAGCTTGCTAGATAAATAAATAATTCTGGATTCCTTCTGCGGCTATCAAATATCTATGATACTTGTATCTAAATACGAGTGTTATTAGATATTATGTTTAAAATAATTATTTTTAAGCTAAAATTAATTATTGTAATCTGTCCATAGTAGGTATTATAATTTCATCAAAACGGCTTAATACTTGTTGATAGTATCTGCGACAAAACCTATCCAAATGATAATTTTTCGTAGCGAACATACAGACTTAATAAAGTCTGTATGATATTTGAAATATTAATTTCAAATAAAATATTATATACCTAATTAAAAATATTAAATAGGGTAATGTAAATTGCTAAACAGCCAGGATATTAATAAATCGCGTGTTTGTACCATTACAAGTACGTTATGTAGTTACCTCAAAAATGTGAGGTCAAATTAATTGAGGTGGGTTTACGAAAAAAAGTACAGCAGCCGACCGTTGGCCGTTCGTTAGACGGGTCGCGGCGGACCGGGATAATGGGATTAATAATATTTCTACATTGTATGGGAGTAGGTATTACCGCTCAGCAGCACGGCGTCCCGGAAAATGCGGCGGTATTAGCTGCCTCATCATTCAATGTCAGAAATGGATTTAAAAATGAACATTTTTTAAGTTTTTCGGGTATGCTTAAATCATCTTTCTTTTTCAATCATAAACCGATAACCTCTGTTGAGTGTGGTTGCGACAGTCTTTTTAAAATGTTATAGTTGCAAGGTTGCCTGAAAGTCACTACTAAGCGAAAAGGCCGCCTTTTGTACTTCTATTTCCTTCTTAATATTATTTCTGTTTGTTTTTATTACAATATGTTATGTGGTGTATAATAAAGTATAATAATTTTAATTTTTTACTTCATAATATAATTTCTGTTTGTTTTTATTACATGTCATGTGGTGCACAATAAAGTTAGTTGAAAGCTCTTGGGTCCCGGTTTAATTAATTAACATCTGATAATAAATAGTGGTAGTTATACAGTTAAAAGAACCATCCATATCACTATGGAGGGTAGAGGAAAGGAGAGTCATCTTATATGGGAGAAAAGTTGAAAAAGTGTCCAGTTGTATGCGTTAAATAACAGTTCAAAAATCCTCCACAATCGCGCGAGTGGATCCTCATTTCCCATTTTTGATTTATCATGAAGACCCTTGCTCTATCTGATACTCAAAAATTGATATGTAAACAGCCAATAGTACGTTAGTGATCTATAAACATTTAATCTCATACAATGGTAATATGCAGAATTTGTGTTGTGAAAAGTTGTCCAAGTGGACTAACAATATTTGGCGCTTCTTTTGCGTGTTGGTCACCGAGGAATCAGGTACAAAAGATATTACTTACATCTCGCTCACGTTCACAAGATGAATATTCTAAAATAGGTAAAGTAAAGATCTAGCTTTGTTGATACACTAGCGAGAATCTTTTGTGAACCACGATAAACGACTGCGAGGACAAACGACATTTTGTAAATCATTTTTATGTACAACACGCGGCCGGCATTGTGGTGGCACTAATAAAATATTGTATTTTCGCTTTATAGGGCGCGGGCTCCGGCGGACGCTTTATTGCTTTTACGAGAATGAGATATCGGAACACCGTTGCGTTCGTTTTATCTCTCATCTTCTTCAAACGGTTAACGACGGATGGCGTTTATTCGACAAGGCGCGATTCCGTCACTTAGGGTTCGTGTACACGCCCTGACTAAAGTCGGTTCTGCAGTTGGGTTCCTATTAGGTATTTATTATTTCTCAGCATTGAAGTGATGGATTTGGAAATTTAAATCAGTATTTAAAAATTATATTTCTATTGCAATGAATATAGTTAATCCAATAACATGTTTCAACTAAACAATTATAATTAAAGTCATGTATATTGGTGTACAAAAACCCGTGATCAATTGAAACGCTATCTTTCCATATGAAAAAACAAATTTTTAATTCCGTTATCCGGGCGGCCACAATCGCCGCTAACGAACGCCCCTCCCCCTCCTCTCCCCCACCGTTGATATTGTTCCTTTTTAATTAGAAAACCGTAACAATGGGACATACGCAATTACCGCGCGACACACGGGAACAACGAATGCTAATAAAAACATTAAAAAAAATCTATTTTATACAAAATCCGTGGTCCAGCTGTAGGACACTCGCTCATGTGGCAACACTATCCAATTATCATAAAATAATCCATCTTATATATATTAACACATATATAAGTAGGTATATACTTATTTAACAACTGTAACGTAAGTAGTAGTTATAGTCGCAAGAAATTAGTTCCCGTAGCTGAAACTCGGTCGGGAGAACGTCATTAGTCTCAGAAAATTATTCCTCGAAGACGCAGCGGTATACGCGGTGGATTTATCAGAGGGAGGGAAGTTTAATTCCGGGCTGGGACGATTGAAATCTTCGTAATTGGTCCAGGTCTAACCAGTGGGGGCTTCGGCGGTGGCTAGTTACCACCCTGCTGATAAAGACGTACGGCCAACAGATCCGACCTGCATTTTTGTTCATAGTTCTACAGAATTGGCTTAGAAGTAAACCTTCTAAATCAATTGGAGTCAATGGTTTTAAAAATCGGTCAAGGTTTTGTGACTATGCGCAGCATATCTAATAGCGTAAACATGAAGTATAGGTTTGAAAATCGTAAAGTTGGTGTTGGTGTTGGTGTTGTGCTGAACCACCTGTTGCCAGCGGTTTCCTGCGACACGTTTGATGTCGTCAATCTACCTGGTGGGGGGTCGACCAACACTGCGCTTTCCGGTGCGGGTCGCCAATCATCACTGTTCAAAGACTCTCGTCTTCAGGCACTAAGGAATTTTTGACGAAAATATGTCACGCAGTTTCCCGAACGCTGCCCAACCGAGTTGTAATCGGCGGTTCACCTCTTTCTCGAAATTGGACTCACCTTACTATCCATATGCCCTAGGTAGACTCGTCTGCAATTTCGAGTGAAGAGTTTTCAACAATAACTGGCTGGAGGAAAACATGAGCATTACGCATGATCTTTGTCTTGCTCATGTTCATTTTTAAGGCCCTATATAGGTAATAGCATTTCATAAAAGTTCTAGGTCCAATCATTTTTTACGGCTAAGTGTTATAAGTAGATATCAATGTGTTAAACACAGAATATATAAAAAATAAACATATTTAAAACCTAATCTAAAGGCTTGTCTAAATGCTTATTATCTACAATCACCAATAAAAACAGATAAAAATCGAATCGTATTTATTCACGAAGCCGTTCAAAGTTATATCTAATCACACTTTCCCCACAAAAGCCTCTGAAAAATTTCCGATCGTTTTACGACCATCGAAAAAAGGTTGTAAAATTATAATTTCGGTTTTATAGGCGCGTCTATTGTGGCAGGGGTGGGGGGGGGGGGGGGGGCAGGTCTCTGAGCCTGTAATCCGCACCACGAGCGAATTAAAGGCTTTCATAACCGGGTACTCGGGTACTCAAGTCGGCACGGCGGACGTGGACTGAATGCTCGAGAGGCACTTGCGTTGAAGTTCCATCAATCAGGTTTAGTTAGGCCGTATCTATTACAAATTATAGGTATCATTTTTGGTCGTCAACTAAAACTGTCGAGGAAAAAAAAAGGTGAAGAAAGCTGAATTAAAGAAATGGCACTGTAAAGACGCATTGCTAAATTATTTAAAGTGTCCGTGGAAGGCATGTCTCTACATGTTAGCGCATTCTATCATCACCATTATCAAACAGTTAAAGGCCTACTATAGAGCTTCCCTCCTTATACAAGAGGACATGGCGCTAAGGCCTCCCACTCTGTTCCAACGAGGGTTGGTTGGCTTAGGGTGATAATGTTTAATCATTTGACGATCACTATAAAATGTTGAAGATAGTGAACGGGACCGACGACTTGAGGTGCTCTCCGAAGCATGGGGGTGTAAATTTGGGTTCACATGTTAGTAGTTACTGAAACTTTCTTAGAAGAAAGAAAACTCAGAATTAGGTGTCGAAGTCTAAACCTTGTTTTCGAGGCTAAACAGCCTACCCAACATCCAGACCAACGAGGCAGTCTATATATTTTATAATCTTTATTTGTACATCACAAAAGCAAATATATAAATCGGTTTATCCGTTTCATTCCGGCATTCCAGGGTTTCATATGCCACATCCCATTTCCAGCATCAGGTCCTCGTCAATTAGAAACGTCGCGATTCAACGAGCCCAAACTCGATGGGTTTACTAAAACTGTAGAGCAGGGTTACGTCTCCTACTTCGAGCCTTATCATCAGACCAGCTCAGTGGTTCCAGAAGACATTAGTGGTTCAAATGTCAGATCACACACATGGTTTCAAGCAAACTAAGCGTGTAACATTTCTATCACACCTAACAAACGACCTGATGACCTTGAAGACCTGAACCGATTTCCACCAAACATAGCTAAGAACACTCTCGACTGATATATCTTTCAAACAAAAAAACCTCATTAAAATCGGATCATCCGTTTGGTTACGATTACGATGCCACAGACAGACACATACACATTTACACAGACACGTCAAACTTATAACACCCCGTCGTTTTTGCGTCGGGGGTTAAAACACAATAGACGACTTTCAGGCATCCTTAAGATCAGGACAATACCGAATATAGTTTCTTAATATTGTGATGTTAATACCAGGAGTTAAAGTATGAAATTGCCGATTTATACTGAAAAATAAAAATTCGTTTTTTTTTTTAATTTAACATATTTATTTAATCATAAAAATTTTTTAACAAAAAATAAAAACGCCTTAACCCTTAATTCGACGGAGTTTTTTGTAGTAAAAAAAAACGTTTTTTTTAGTAAAGTCATATTTTTGGACATGAAATAAGTTCAGGAAAAATGCTAAAAAAAATTACTGCTGGACAGTTTTTGATAAAACACATGTCCGTCACAGCGGACATTGTCAAGTGTGTAACGAATCACTTGCGAAACAACATGTCCGTTGGGGCGGACTCTACCAAATGACTAACAGAAATGATAAGTAAAACAAATACACATCAAAAACAAAAAGAAATGTAATTCTAATCAAATATTACTTTGAACATGCAATTCTAATCAAATATTGCCATTTAAAATTTCACACAAAATAATCATTATTATTTTGTGTGAAATTTTAAATGGCAATTACGAGGGTTCTTTCCCGTAACGAAACATAACCTAACGTCACATTTAATGCAGAAGACAGTAGTCTTTTTACTGCACTCCATGCAACGACCTTCTTCTTTGGTCGATAAAAAATGACCAATATTGTCAAATCGCACACAATCTACTGGTCTGGGCTTACCAGGCTTCCTTATCGTGGTCTCTTCTTGGTTAGTGCGCTTAGCTGACCTGTTCATTTTGATCAAAGCAGAAAATATCTCGTATCGGAAATGTTTCAATTTAAGCCTTGCTTCAGATTTTCTTTGGGAGTGGTGCTTCCTGTACAAAATCCAGGCATTATTGATACAGATATCAATTAATTGAGCAAATATGCCTATGTACCAACGACGTGTCTTAAATGGCGTTTTATAAAGTGAGAGCAGCATGTCGGCTAGGTCGACACCACCCATATGCTTGTTATACTCCTTTACTACGTTAGGACAATCCACGTCCACTTTCCGCTTAGCATCCTTGGAGTACCGTTTTATCTTCTGAACAGGTTCGGAGTCGGTATAGGAACTGATCAATGTGACACATTTATTGTCGTTCCACCTTACCACGGCAAGCTTGTTGTTATTGCAAACAACTTGTGAATAGCTACCTCGCTCCTTTTTTTTCAGCATTTTTTCACTGGTAAGTACATTCTCTGCTCCTCTCAATCTGTTATTGCGTACAGTTCCTAATGCAAAAATACCATAATTTTGGCGCAGTATATAAAGTACTTCTGGCGATGTAAAAAAGTTGTCGAAGAAAACCATAGCGGGCCTCCTTTTAATGCTTTGGCATAAAGCTAATACTATTTGAGCACCAAAACCCAAGGTCTCTTCTTCTTCAGAAAATCTGTGAAACCTAAATGTGTCTTCCCCGCCGTACAAGATGAAATCATATATCATTCCTGATATACCAGCACGGACATAGTTTTTAAAGCCCCACTTATTGGGCTTGTCCTTCATATATTGGCGCCTTTTGCCAGCTTTTGCGCCTTTGTATGCAATCATCATTTCATCAATGCTAAAACGTCTTTCGGTCTCTTGAGCAAGGCAATTATTTCGTATTTTCTCTACTATTGGTCGAATCTTATAATACCTGTCCCCGTTGTCATAATTGTTGTCCGCAAAATGAATATAACGTCGTATTTTTTCATATCGTTTCAGAGTCATTAGATTAGCTATAAGTGGATATCTAAATTTCGTGCTCCAGTAATCTATATAAGAAGGCATACCAACAATACCCATCAAAATATGTATAGCTAAAAAATCGCAAAATTCTTCCTCAGTAAGCTGAATAGATTTGCCTGTACATTGGGTGGAATAAATATTTGTTTCACTCACAATATCTTCAATGATATCACGGGAAAAGAATTTGTAGAAATATTCAAGGGGTGATTCAATTTCTTGTATGTCAAGATCTTCAAAGTCGTCCTCTAGGGTCTCCACTCTGTGTTGAAATGGCACCTTCTTCCATTTGTATGTCAGACTGAACTTCTTCTTTGGTTTCTTGGCCTTTTTGGCTACTACAACAGGCACTTTAGATCTTGTCTTTCTTCTAACTGTAACTGCTACTGATGGAGGAGTTGGTAACGATGGTAGAGATGACATTGAAGGGAGATTACTGTAGACTGGTTCTTGCGATGGACTAGGGAAAACTTCTTGCAATATTGGACTAAAACCGGCAGGTAAGGGTTCATCATCTCTTTCACGTTCATTTTCGTCACTGTCTAATAAATTAAGAAGTTCCAAAGAAGAAGCTATTGAACGTGCAGGAGATGAAAAATATGAATCTGGTGAAAGTGGAACATGCAGTTCTTCATCAGAATCTGATTTATTACTAGCTTCAGATGGGGCACGATGTCTTGGTACTAGAGCTAATATCTTGTTAATTCGCCCATGCAAATGCTTCTGTAAAAGCACAAAACAAAAAAACTAAGCATATACACACCCACACCAAGCATTCATAGAAGAATATATTCAACCATATGCGATATTATGCAAAAAAAAAACAATAAATGTTACAAAAAAGTGTTAATCGTAGTATTTGGCAATGTTCGTCACACCGGACAACTAGTTAAACATATATTATACGTAGTAATCGACAGTGTCCGGTGTGGCGGACAAGAGATTTAGAGCGAGATAAAATAGTGAAAATAAGTGTAGAAGCTCGTGATTATCTTATTTTCCAGATGTATATAATATCATAAACATAAATTAATACAGAAATCGTGTAAAAGTTAGTAAAAACCAATAAAAATTAAATAAAATACCTTGAGCAAAACACAAGACTTCGGCGTCGACGCCATTTTCGACGAAAACTGACATTTTGAGTGTTGCCATTATTCAAATTATATTTTTTACTAAATTTTTTATATATTACCAACACACTAAAATCAAAAGCTCACGTATTTTTCTCTAAACTAGTTCAGTACATTTTTGTAAAGTAGTTGTTCGTCACACTGGACACTATCGAATTAAGGGTTAAAAACGCACTAAAAAGTAAAAAATAACTACGTCATTTACTTACTTTAATTTACATCCAAGTTTAGGTACTCTTTAAAGTAGAAAGCGGGTGGCACCGACTTCATAGATGTTGTTAAGTAAATTAAAGTAAGTAAATGACGTAGTTATTTTTTACTTTTTAGTGCGTTTTGAAGGCGTTTTTATTTTTTGTTAAAAAATTTTTATTTCATACTTTTTAGTGATTTATTAACAACGAACATACTAAAGAACCTAGTCGAACTAAACCATAAGTACCAATATTCACTAGCTAGTTATAACATTCCAACATCCCTGCAAATGTGCCTATAAAGTTTGAAGAGTTTCCTCGAGTTTTCGTAGATCTCATCATCGGATCATGACTTAGTTAACATTAAACCAACTGGAATCTATAACCATTCAAACTTCTCATTGAAACATATTAATCCAGCCCAATCACAAAGTAGCTACTGTAAACCGTTAAAGAGCTCCCTCAGCTGTCCTTCGTCTTCATCGCCAGACCCTTGATGACAGTCACAGTCCATCTAAATGTAAAGTTCTCATTGAGACAAATTAATTGAGCCCAAACACAACGTAGCTACTGTAAACCGTTAAAGAGCTCCCTTAACTGTCCTTCGTCTTCATCTGCAGGCCTTCAATGACAGTCACAGTCCATCTAAATGTAAATTTCTCATCGAGACAAATTAATCGAGCCCAAACACAAGGTAGCTACTGTAAGCCGTTACGGAGCTCCCTTAACTGTACTTTGTCTTCATCACCAGACCCTCAATGACAGTCATAGTCCATCTAAATGTAAATTTCTCATCGAGACAAATTAATCAAGCCCAAATACAAGGTAGCTTCTGTAAGCCGTTACGGAGCTCCCTTAACTGTACTTTGTCTTCATCGCCAGACCCTCAATGACAGTCACAGTCCATCTAAATGTAAAGTTCTTATCAAGACAAATTAATCGAGCCCAAACACAAGGTAAATGCAGTAAATCGTCAAGGATTTCTCTTATATGTAGATCGGTTCCATCATCAGATCGACTCCAGACCTTCATCAAATTGTAGTGCTTTTAAATACTTATCGGAAAATTTAACAACAGTACTTGTTGTCCCTACAATTTTTGAAAGTTCCTCTCGGTTTCTCCAGGATCCTATCATCAGATCCTGGTTTCCTTATCACGGTACCACCACCGGACTATCTACTTTCCAACAAAAAAAGAATTATCAAAATCGGTTCATAAACGACGAAGTTATGCGCGAACACACATAAAAAAAAATATATATATATATACGGTCGAATTGAGAAACTCCTTTTTTTTGAAGTCGTTTAAAAATATTTACCATTATAATCTATACATTGCTGCCATCTAATAGGAAGCTCATTTATGCCTTTGCGATAGAACTCTGGTGATCTAGATTCGACAAACTGTGTGAAAGCATTTTGCACTGCCTCATGAGAAGAAAACTTTTTATCACGTAGAAAATTGTCCAAATCAGGAAAAAAATGGTAGTCCGTTGGAGCAAGGTCTGGCGAATATGGAGGGTGACGAATGGTTTCTAATTGCAGTTCCTGTAGATATAAAACGGTTTCTCGTTCTGTATGAGGTCTCGCGTTATCATGGAGCAATAATAGTAAAAATCGATTCATAAGTCGGGGCAGTTTCACTGCTAGTTTCGCTATCATTGTTCGGAGTTCGGCGCAGTAGACATCTGCCGTCATTGCTTGACCAGATCGACGAAAGCTATAGTGAATAACACCACGCTAAGACCACCAAACAGTTACCATTACCTTTTTATTGGTAAGCTTTGCTTTAGGACACTGTTGCGGCGTTTGACCTGGGGTCAGCCATTGCATTTTCCGCTTACGATTATCGCAAAGAATCCATTTTTCATCACATGTCACAATTTAATCCAATATTCCTTCATTTCTGTATCGATTCTACAAGGCAATGCAAGTTTCAACACGCGTTTCTTTCTGCAGATCAGTCAAATCATGGGGCACCCATTTTTCATATTTTTTTATTTTATTGATTTGACACAAATGAGTCAATATTGTTGGTAAAGTAACGTTAAACTATGCCGCTAATTCCTAGCTTGCCTCGGATCGGCTTCCACCATCTCTTTCAAATCATTGTTATTCACCTGTGTGGGCGGTCTTACACGTGGTTCGTTCTTCAAATCAAAGTTTCCATCGCGAAAGCGTTTAAACCAAAATCGCACAGTGCGTTCATTAGCAGTCCGCTCTCCAAACTCAACATTAATATTGCGAGCTGTTTCTGCCGCGGTAGTTCCGCGTCGGAACTCGTATTCAAAAATCACACGAATTTTCAAAGTATCCATCTTTATTGTTTAAGCTGAATAAAAAAAAACTGAAAGTTGATAATCGAATGTTGCACATTTTTAAAAGAAAGACTACGCAGGTACCGTATTAAAAAAGTTTCACTTTAAAATCTTAAACCATGAAGGTTCTATGTCAATTCGAAGTACCTATTACAATTAAACGGCAATTTAATTCTTTAACCCCTATTACTATACAATACTACAACAAAAGCGGCTTCCGAAAGTATCATACCAATCTAGTTATGAGTTAGTAGGCAAGTTGCAATTACGCAGTGTGTACCAATGTGTACGCGGGATTAGTGTAACGAGACGGCGTGTTGACAAGCGGTATTGTGCGCAGACTAATATCGCAGCCACCGCCAGCCAGCCATTCATCTGCAGGGCGGGTGATTTCCCCCGCGGCGAGCCGTCTTGTGTATCAACCGTACAACGTTACACACCAACTAGCTACACAAATTGTAGTCTAGCTGTTGATCTATGATGCAATTCAACCTACACAGAATAATATTAAGTTGGATATTTGATATATTGTCAAAATACTAAAATAACAAATAGTTAAAAAATACTGATTTCAATTGATAACTATATATTTAACTATGTTAAAAACAACTGAAACAATTTTGAGCAACTTACACTGTAATTCATTGGAATATAGCACTTATTGCTGTAGGGAAATCCTCATGGAGACCACTGGAGATTATCACACCAAAGTGATGATGCAATCTAAGATGGATGCAGGCTAACTTCTTAGGGGTAGGATGAAAATCTACACCTCTTTCGATTTCTGCACGACATCGTAACGGAACGCTAAATCCAGACCCATCACCAATGAAGAAAATCGACGAGAAAACCTCTTAAAGTTTTTAAAATGTACGCGCACAAAGATCTTATTATTTTAATTATTATTAATTTAACTCAAAATTATTATATATTACAACGGCAAACGTTGTTTTGTATTAAAAATTAAAAAAAAAAATTTAATTAAAATTAGATAGTAGCCGATTTTCCGACCTGCTGAATACGCATACAAAATTTGGTAAAAATCGGTAAAGCCATTTCGGAGGAGTACGGTAACTAACATTGTGACAAGAAAATTTTATATATTAGATAATATATAAAATAATAATTAATTACGTCAATATCAAATCAATTAAGAGTAGAAACAAGTCCAGTTTTATTTCAATATCCGTGTCCTCGTGTCATCGTGAAGCAAAAGTGTGATTGAACTATAAAAAAACTGGAAGAATCATAAAAAACCTGCTGACGTTTTATTATGCAAATAAAAGTCCCTGAGCTCGTCATTAAACTCTTAATACGTAGCTTTATGAAGCAGGATAATGAAGGAATCTCAGGACTTGAGCGACGGAATCTATGACTTCTGAGAAATACTCTGATGTTTTTCTCCTTTGAGTATATTATCTACTGTAATATATCTTTATTTACTCGTTTTAAAAGAAATGTTGGAAATCAGACGACTTATTTATTTTAAATAAAATTGAAAGCTGGATTTCGTAGTTGGGCAGATAATAGAACAGGTATTGTTACCTTAGAATATAGGTATTTGAAATTGATTGATATTTGACTCGTTGGGAACTTGGATTCTTTAGCGGATCTCCTAGTTTCTAAATTGTTGAAATAGAGATAATCTGAATACAGCTCGTTCCAGACATTGGTAATCTGAAGTTCATTATAGAGGGCTCTAAGACTGAATAAGGGAGGGGACATAAGAGGACTAATCCTGACCCCCTTCTCTTATGTATTAGCATAGTATTTAAAATTTTTTAAATAAAAATAGAACCGACTCAAAACGCACTAAAAAGTAAAAAATAACTGTGTCATTTAGTTGCTTTAATTTACTTAAGTATATCTATGAAGTCGGTGCCAGCCAAGTTTAAGGAACCTTTATTTTATGTAGTAAAGTAGTTTGTGGGTTTTAGGTAACGTCCTTAAAGTAGAAATCTTGGCTGGCACCGAATCCTAGATATGCTTAAGTAAATTAAAGCAACTAAATGACACAGTTATTTTTTACTTTTTAGTGCGTTTTGAGTCGGTTCTATTTTTATTAAAAAAAATTTATTTCTTACTTTTTAGTGATTTATCGCCATGTATCGTACTCGTACTATACTGTCATAGTATATTATACGGCACTAGTAGCCAAAAAGCTACCGATTTCGAGACAAAAACCGAAATCGCTGTAAGCGTGCCTCCAAAATTTGAAGAGTTCCTTCAATTTCCCCAGGATATCATCATCAGATCCTAACATCATGACAATGGGACCACCTTGGAAGTATGCCCTTTCTAATAAAAAAAGAATTATCAAAATCGGACAACTCTGTAAAAAGTTGTACGTGGTCATACATAAAAAAAAATATACGTATCGAATTGAGAACCTCCTCCGTTTTTTTTCATTGGTCAAAAATAACAGAAATCGCAGATTATTCGGACGGATATGAGACAAATGACTGCGAAGACACAGGCAAAAGTTACTTAATTTATCATTTTTGGACCTCAGTGAGAATGCTATAGCTGCGCCCGTGACACACTAGCGCAGAGGTAAAACCAAGCATCGCGTCTTAATTTATGTCAATAGCAAGATTATTTATAGAAAGTTGTACATATTATACAAAAATAGAATCAAGCGACAATGCGCGTCGCTCTATTTTACAATTTTCCATATTTGAATAATACAACTTTGTACCTTAATGACATGAAAATGGAGTTGAATAATATAATTCAAAGTTGAATAATTTTACGCGTCGCTTCGTTTCCAATCTGAGTTTAGCCATTGTAGCTAGTAAAGTCCGTCTGAATAATATATGTACACACGTAACATACATAATCGCGCCTCATTCCCATAGGCAGAGACTATATCCTTCCATGTGCCACGGTCCTTGCATACTTCTTTAGCTTCTTCCACCCTCATTGATCCATTCATACAAGTTCGTCCCTTCAGAGTAGGTATTAATGAATGGGCTTTTCTAACGATACGTACTATTTATTATTGTCGGCAGATACTTTTAAAAATAGATAAAATATATGAAAATTATAAATTTTCAAACCTTGCAACTTGGCTCGATGCACTTTTACAACTTTGCTGCTATAATAACTATTACTGCAAATGGCTAGTTCTAACGAGATGTACGATTTTTTTTTCATTGGCGGGCACTTTCAGAAAAGGCCCAAATGACCTCCTTTACTACCCAGGTATACAAACTCTTTAACTTCTTCCACTTTTTCTCAATCTATAAAAATATTACGATTTGATTATACATACCGTAAGTACGAGTAATTACGGTTGATTTTAAAACTGAATCATACTTGCATTGAAAAAAAACAGTCCCCGATCGACCATCAAGAGCTCCCACTTCAAATCAATCAAAATTTATACACGACTAGCGTACAAAACCTTCATTCTGAAATCTGGCAAATAAATCTTTTTTTAATTGAATTTTTAATTTTCTTTTTATATTTATCGCAAATCATAACATCGTCCGTTTACTACACCCTTATATAGGAACTAACTATTTAATATTTAAAAAAAAAAAACTAATTACCTTATAGTTGTATTCCATAGTTCGGACAGGATAAAGTTTGTTGGAGCAATGTAAGTGTAAGTTATAAATAAACAAAGATTAGCTAAATCCTACACAAGTCTCAAGACCATCTGTCATTGTCCCCAATACATCGTTAACTGCCCCATTTCCTGCTGGCGGGAGGCTGCGTCGATTCATCCCATTTCCTCCAAACGGCACAGCTCCTGAAGATACATTAAGCTCCTCATCTCACGAGATTGTCTTCAATATCCTGCGCTGTTTCCAATCAGAGCTCACTTCCGTTGATCAGTTGAATAGTGCTTCAGTTTTAATATCTACCGAGCAGTGGCATTACTCTTGTTGTTAGGTAACTGTTGACATTTGTCACGTTTTAAAGTTAAGTTTACTTATCAATCTCAGCCTATTTTAACGTTCCACTGGCTCAAGCCTACTTCCTTATAGGAGAGTTGATATAAAGTTCAGACCCACGACGCTGCTCCAAAAAATAAGCCAGCGTTAAGAAGCCTATATATATCATCACTATGTCTCTGTTAGCAGGTTAAACCGCCAGTCCCAGTCATAATATCAGGGGTTATAGAATGAAATTGCCGCTTTATTGTAATAGGTACTTCGAATTGACATAGAACCTTCATGGTTTAAGATTTTAAAGTGAAACTTTTTCAGGCATTTAAAAATGCTTTTACACAGTTTGTCGAATCTAGATCACCAGAGTTCTATCGCAAAGGCATAAATGAGCTTCCTATTAGATGGCAGCAATAATGTATAGATAATAATGGTAATTATTTTGATTAAATAAATATGTTAAATTAAAAAAAAAAGAATTTCTATTTTTTAGTACAAATCGGCAATTTCATACTTTAACCCCTGATATTATGACTGGGACTGGCGGTTTAACCTGCTAACAGAGACATAGTGATGATATATATAGGCTTCTCAACGCTGGCTTATTTTTCTGAAAATTTCTCAGATCACGGAAAAGCTCTGTATTTCATAGCCCGAACCAGGATCTGACTCAGAAGCAGGACCTCGTGACCGAAGTCACCACTGGACCAACGAGGCAGATAATAATGAACACTTCACAATTGAACATTGTAGAGTTGACAGCTCCTGCATCAGAGTGAACCGTAAGTACTTAGAGCATTTTAATGAATCTGGGCGAATTTATCGCTTTGGTACAAACACTTGGAAAATACAAGCTTATCAAATATCTTCTGTTTAAAAGTCGGATAAACACAGTAGGTTTCAGAATTTCGTAAATCAATTTCATTACGCCTCCGTCCTTGCTTCTTATTTATTTGATACAAACTATTGATGGATATTTATTACATTGAGATAGTATTTTTATTACAGGTCTGATATTAGGTGAAACCCTGTACTATATGCTCTGCGGTACAACGCTAAAAATTGTCAACATCATAAATCTCTGCTGGTGCGGATGGCTGAAGACAGCAGCCATTTTGTAAATCATTTTTATGTATTCACCTACAATACCTACACGCGCGTCGCTTTTGTGGTGTATATTTAGCGATGGTTTTAAATTGTTTTTATTAAGGAACAGTTAGTCTTTTTTTTTATCGACTACAAGTTGGCCCTTGACTGCTATCACACCTGATATTAAGTGATGATGCAAGCTAAGATGGAAGCGGGCTGACTTGTTAAGAGTACGATGAAATCCAAACTCCTATCGGTTTCTACACGACATCGTACCGGAACGCTAAGTCGCTTGGCGGTACGTCTTTGTCGGTAGGGTGGTAACTAGCCACGGCGAAAGCCTCCCACCAGCTAGACCAAGGCAAATTAAGAAAAATCCCAATCTGCCCCACCGGGAATCGAACCCAGGATCTCCGTGTTATGAATCCATCACGCATACCGCTGCGCCACGGAGGTCGCCACGGTCGTCGTCTCTTATTGTGTGTAGCTGACAGAGCGAGGCAGAGGTCCTGAGGCGTGGTTAGATGTTGTTCAGGAATGGAAACACTTTGGGTATTTTTGGAACTCCGACGTAAGACGGCTGCTTAGGTGCGTACAGCTCCACGTTGCAGAACGAAGAGAAAGAGAGCGCGAGGGCGCTGCTGTCGTACGTCAGACGTTCCGTTTATAAAAAACATTCGTATCGATACAAAGCACAAAGTTAAGTTTATTTTTAAATTATTATATTTTTAAATAAACTAAATATATTTACCTAATATATAGTGTTAAATATTTTACAATTAACTCTGAATATTATATACTAATAAATATTTTATTAAGTTTCAGGTATTGTGTCGGCAACACTGTGTATTTGATGTTTGATGATTTAGGCTCCACTCAGATTGCGTAGAGTCGGAGCGTAGCGGCGCATCGTTTAGGCGAACTACATATAATATTTTATCTCTATAATCTATTTTCCGATCATTAAAAAAAGCAATTAAAAAAAATACAAGAACACTGTCTAGTGAATAGTAGGGGATCTTCTAATTGTAATTATCTTGCGCAATAGAAGTCTTGTACGGGAGAGAGGGGGGGTGTACTACAAGTGGTCTGCACAGAAAGGCAATTAAAGTGTTCCTCGGAGCGGCGCGGCGTTCTGATTGGACACTAAACTTTCTTTTATAATAAGTTTAGGTACTAATTAAACGTTCAAGTGTTGCTCCTCCGTTACCTCTGTTAATTAACTCCTTCATTTTATATTAGTACTTGCAAGGCTTCATACGAGTAGCAATAATTCTTGTAGACTAATTTCAGCCACTTTAGTACAAGTTCTGATCGTAAAGTGCTGTGAACATAAGTGATTAAAGTTTTTTTCTACTTTCCTTTCTAAGTTAACCCTTAACTGCGATCACACCTGACGGTAACTGATGCTGCATACTAAGAAAGAAGCCGGCTAACTTGTTAGGATTAGGATGAAATCCACACTCCTTTCGGTTTCTACATGACATCGTCCAGTATGACTAGCTGTATCCTCCCCCTACCACTGCCAGATTTGGACCTAATAAGAAAATATCAATTTGACGACCTCCGTGGCCCAGTCGTATGCGCGGTGGATTTATAAGACGAAGGTTCTGGGTTCGATTCCCGGCGGGGCTGATTGAGATTTTTCTTAATTTGTCTTGGTCTGGCTGGTGGGAGGCATTCGCCGTCGCCGCTACCATCCTACCGACAAAGACGTATCGCCAAGCGATTTAGCGTTCCGGTACGATGTCGTGTAGAAACCGAAAGGGGTGTGGATTTTCGTCCCACTCTTAACAAGTTAGCCCGTTTCCATCTTAGACTGCATCGTCACTTAACATCAGGTGTGATAGCAGTTAAAGGCCAACTTGTTGTCGATAAAAACAAAAAAAAAGACGTGTGGCAATCGGAGACTGCCGCGGTAAAGCTATTGCATAGCATTTTTTATCAACTTATGTTTACCTACCGACGTCATCGGGACCGTGGCCTAGCGATAAGGCGCTCTAAGTGCCCGAATTGCCAGAGAGACGCGAGTTCGAATCCCGTCGGTTCCGAAATTTTTTTTTTCAAGCGTGATATTTCAAAAAGTCATTTTTTTTTAAATTAATGACTTTTTGCAATATCACGCTTTTTGCATACCCGTGTCTCTCTGGCAATCCGGGCACTTTGAGCGCCTTACCGCTAAGCCACGTTCCCCGATGACGTCGTTGCCGAAATTGTGCTTTTGATATTATGTTTTTGATACTCAGGGGGTGTTAGGTTTTTTCGTTACGGAATTTCTGTATTCGGTCTCCACGCTCAAGGCCCGCGATAAAAGCTATACAACAGCTTAAAAAGTTCAGCCAGGAATCGATCTAAGAACCACCTTCGATAAATCCACTGCCCATTCTCTTGGACCTCAAAGTCCGTCCATAAGACCGGGAAGAGTTATGAAATTCTAAATCTGTCCTGTCAGGAATCGAACCAAGATCGACTGATAGCTGATAGTATTTTACCGGACAAGTTCTTATATCAAAAGTTCTAGCACTACTGCATTTTTTTTAATTTTTAAGATGAAAAGGTTTTGCTACATTATTTTATGTAACCTATTTGTATGGAGAGAATCATGCATGGAATCTCTTTGAGGGATAAAGTCTGAGACGAAGTAATTCGCCAAAGAACTAAAATAAGTGGGATATTAACTCTCAGGGATAGTACTTTGAAGTGACAGTGGTGGTCATGTCTGTCGAACGACCGATGGTCGTCGGAGTCACAAGGTTCTTGAGTGGAGACCTTGTCTCGGCAAGCGAGGTGTCCCCGATTAGGTGGAGCGACGATGTCCGGAAGATGGTTGGGACCAATTGGAGGCAAAAAACCAATAATAGAGAGGACTTGCTTTGCATAATTGCTGGTTGGGTAGCCTGTGTCCAACAGTGGATGCATGATGGCAAATGATGATGATAATGATGATTTTGATGTAGATACAGCGCTCAACGTGGAAATTTTGGCGGCCTCCGTGGCGCAGTGGTATGCGCGGTGGATTTATAAGACGAAGGTCCTGGGTTCGATTCCCGGCGGGGCAGATTGAGATTTTTTTCATATTGTCTTGGTCTGGCTGGTGGGAGGCTTTCGCTGTGGCTAGTTATCACCCTACCCACAAAGATGTACCACCAAGCGATTTAGCGTTCCAGTACGATGTCGTGTAGAAACCAAAAGGGGTGTTGATTTTCATCCTACTCCTAACAAGTTAGCCCGCTTTCATCTTTGATTGCATCATCACTTAACATCAGGTGTGATAGCAGTCAAGGACCAACTTGTAGTCGATAAAAAAAAAGAATTCTAAATACTAGTACATTACGCATGTAGTTGTTAGTTGAGACTGGAAGAAGTGCCTATCTCTGTAGTTTTCAACATGAACAAAATTTCTAAAATGATATAAACATCTTTATTTCCAAGTAATGAATTTGTAAGTTTATAGCTGTGATGACAGGACACAACGAGGGCGTAATAAAGTGCGGACGTTTTAATGACAATCTGCATACTTCCATCCGCTGGAGCTAGGCGCTGCGGGCCTGCCGCTGGAACCGACGCGCGGCGTATTTTTAACTTTATAACTTGAGATTATTTTGTCAGTTAATTATATTTCGCTGAATCCGTGGTTTTATGTGCTGGAAGTAAGAAATTAAACAATCTGTGTTTATTCAGCGCAGTGTTTAAGCATAGTTGCGTTTATTTTCCTTAGCTTTTATTTTGAATAATTATTATTAAGGTGATATTTTTGTGTCGGTACTTGTAATTAAGATTAGTTGGACAGCTAGTTTATAAAGAAATCTGCACAAGTCTACAACCTACTGAAGAAGGCCGGTATATACAAGTTGTCCCATAAATAATGGATCTAACGAAAATGGGATATACGTCATACAATTATCTAAGTATAACTCATTTGTCTAGTTTTCAAAGAACCGTACGGTGACCAAGTTACTCACACACACATATGTATGCATGTGTGTGTGTGAGTAACTTGGTCACCGTACAGTTCACGCCTCGTTCCCATAGGGGTAGGCAGAGACCACGGCCTCCCATTTGCCACGATCCTTGCATATCTCGATTCTTATTACAATTCTTACAATTTCATTAAATCTGACCAAGTTACACTGAAATTGAAAATAGTTAATAAATAAATAAATATTATAGGACAATTAGACTATATAGCCCCAAAGTAAGCTTAGGTAGCTTGTGTTATGGGTACTATGATAACTGATGAATATTTTTTATATATGTTATACATAAATACTTATAATGTATAGATAAACACCCAGACACTGGAAAACATCCATGCTCATCACACAAATATTTTCCATATGTGGGAATCGAACCCACGACCTAGGACGCAGAAGCAGGGTCACTGCCCACTGCGCCACTCGGCCGTCAAATAATTATGCACGATTACGGATTGGTTACGTTGATAAAAACGAGGCATTATTTTAATTTTGACATATCTTTAAAATACAAATGTAGCTGTTGCGATAACACATCAAAACACAACTACATAACACGAACGTCGAACGACTCGTAACGAAATTCCGGCTGTTTATAAATGCCCCGCGCGTGACACAAAGGCAATTTTTCAACAAATCAAATTCATTTTTACATTTCACAAAAATGTCCATGACGATCCTAAAACTGTGTTTCGTTTTAAAATATTAAATCGAGTCGCCCTCCATTGGCGCGTGTCCGAGAGGCTAAACCGATTATGCGTCCAATTTATCTTGTTATTTTATTCAAACACACGACATTACGTCCACCTCACCATTCAAATTGGTTGGTTTGCATCTGTTTTTTTTCATTGTAAAGGACAATAATTAATTTGTTGTTTTTTGTACAACAGCTTGCCGATTGTCCGTAAGTGAATGATGGCGAAACATTTTATCATGAAAGGTCAAAGGTATTTCTAACCCCGAACATTTAAATTTGATTTATCTACTTGTGGTATGAAAACAAATCATTATTCCAGCTTCTTATATTAGATCATTCAAAGCACTCGAATAACTTAAAGTCCATTTTCTCGTAAAATATATCCGCTCGGTGGTACTAGCTTAAGCAACTTAAAATGTTTTTAGTTCGAACTTAGAAAAACATGTGAGAGCTTAGCGGGAGTAAATACAAAAGTAACAGGAGCTAGAGAAGGGCAATAAATCGCTGCACGCCCAGTCGCGGCCGATTTACTGCCTGCCAGTAGTGGAGGTACTAGCTACTACTTGTACTTCTAAGTTCTACCTAACTATTAGAACTCAGTTGCAGTGATACCTAGACCAGAGTGTCCCCAGAGCTGAAAGCCTGGTTTTGAGTATATAAACTGCGTGCTTGTAGAGTAACTAAAAATAGGAATTACTTAACTTAAAGTATGGCTTATTATAATATACTTGTATTATATAGAATATTATTCTAAAATAATAATAAACTTGTTAGACTCTTTTCATGTAGGTACCAAAACTTTCATCAGAAGCTTTAAGGACTGTCTAACATGACTGATTCTTACAAAGCTTATTGAGACCATAACAAAGTTAAATATATTAAATCATAATCCTAAGTATAACAAAAAAATAATAATAAACCGAGAGCATTATGCATATGCAAAAAAATTATTAATTTGTACTTTCTATTCAATCTCAAAAATCAATCAATCAATCAATTATTTTTTTGCTGTTACAGTGTCAGTTCATACAAAAAGATATCAAAAATATATTAAGTCCAACCGTATCACGCCAATTTGGCATGCAAAAATCGTATTTAAAAGAAAAAACACAAAAACAACAAAGCAATACAATTTGCAACTAAAAAGAACATTAAAAAACAACAAAGCAATACAATTCACTAGTCAAAATACATTAAAAAAACGAAGTGATACAATTTATAAGTCAAAATACATTAAAAATAAACAACAACAAAGCAATACAATTTTCAAGTCCAAAGTACATTAAAATCAACAAAGCACTACAATTTACAAGTCAAATAATATTAATATTAAAAATAACAATGTCATAATTCGTTGACATTATAGAATGTTCTATCCGCAAGAAATTCATAAAGCTTTCTCCTAAAATTTATAAGGTATATATATATTTGGATTGCCATTACACATACACTCTTTTTAAGAAAAGCAGTATTATGTATAGGAAACCGGAATCTATCCTTCAGCATTCCCGTGTGTGCCTTTGAAAAAGTTTCTCATTACTTCTTAAAAATACCGCCAATTCGAATATATAGTGAAATATATATATCGAAATAGTTTATTAAAGTTGAATTCTCCGACATTACCTAACCAGCTTCATAGCCTAATCTAACAGCAGTGGATGAAGACCAGTCATACAAAAAAGAACTTGTGTTCTAAAAGAGATTCACAAAAAACGGTTTCCATAGTTGTCAGTGTCAAAAATTGTACGTAATTTAAAATGGATGACAAACAGGATATTCGTAGTTCTTTGCTTGAGGAATTCTTTTTTAAACGTGACGTGATATTTTGTGCGCTCTGGTTCGAATGCTATTTGAATATGTCCTCGATTTTTCGAGACGAATTTTACTTTCTACGTGCTACTGCAAGCTACCAGCTTATTTTTATTTTTGTATTTAAAAACAAATATTTGCAACATATTTTTTAAAATGATAACTTCTTATTGGATATATAGGTAAACCGCTTCGTTACGTAACGCTTTACGGCGCCAGTCTATCTGACTTCCGTTTCATTCACGCATACGGCAGTGGTAGAGAAGCTCCTTCTTTCTCACTGTAACCAACAGCGCTAGCCTTATTTAAGTATATTTAATTTGACCATTCAGTTTTATTAAAGCCCGCTTTGTTACGGTAAATCGTAACAAAAGGCTGGGCTTGTGTCCGGAGGGAATTATTGCAGTCATCCCATCGTGTATGATCTCGGAAGATGGCTTCTTGCGCACTTAAAGTTATTGTCCTCTGATTTGTTATGAAGTTTGGATCTTACCAAAAACTCGTAATGTTCATTTTTTTTATCGACTACAAGTTGGCCCTTGACTGCTATCACACCTGATGTTAAGTGATGATGCAATCTAAGATGGAAGCGGGCTAACTTGTTAGGATTAGGAAGAAAATCCACACCCCTTTCGGTTTCTACACGACATCGTACCGGAACGCTAAGTCGCTTGGCGGTACGTCTTTGTCGGTAAGGTGGTAACTAGCCACGGCGAAAGCCTCCCACCAGCCAGACCAAGACAAATTAAGAAAAATCCCAATCTGCCCCACCGGGAATCGAACCCAGGACCTCCGTCTTATGAATCCACCACGCATACCACTGCGCCACGTAGGTCGTCATTTTACACTAATCTGGTTTTTGAGTAATGTGGGACTAGGCCTGGGCGTGGGCCTTGGGGGAATCTCTTTCAAGTTTATACGTTATTCTAGTGAGTACTGTGTTTAGGTATAGCAGAGTTATCAGCTCGCATTAAACACCTATTCAAAAATGTCAACTATCTCTCCGGCCATTATTATTTTTCGAGAGAAGTGATCTAGGACAGAACAACGGCTTTCGGGTCAACTGCTGTTATTTATTATTCACTACAAGTTGATATTAAGTGATGATGTAATCTAAGATGGAAGCGGACTATCTTGGTTAAGAGCACTTAGGATAAAATCCACACCTCTTTCGGTGTCTACATAACCGTACCAGAACGCTAAATCTCTACGCACTACGTCTTTGTCGGCAGGGAGGTAACTAGCCTCAGCAAAGCTCCCCACCCAGATCTGGACCAATTGAGAAAATTTTAACCGGTCCGGTAATCAAACTGAGGACCTTGTCTTAAAAAGTAACCACGCATATCGTTGAGTCGAGCCGACGGAGGTCTTGAAAATTTTATATTTGTTCAATAAGTACCGGTACTTAGCAATAATTTTGAAGTAACACTATTTAATTCTTTTACGTAATATGAATGTTCTACAAATAGCACAGATAAAGATATTTCCCTATTTTCCGTGCAGTATTTTCCGGTAAATTGTTATTACGGAGCGGAGTGAACTCTGTGTAAATCTGGCTTTGTGGAAAACTCGCGGAAACAAATATTGATTCCGGCAATTTTAAGCCGCCCGAGGTGAACGAGGAACTGCAGTTGCGCAGCTTTGCAGTTACGTGCGAACACACAGACAAACACAAAGTGTACCTAGCGAGAGCCATTGCGCGAACTTTAGTTTGTGGAGTGTACATGGGCTTACCTACACCTAGCCTATTTGTTCGTTTGTTTGACTTGGGACTTGCAGCCGACCTCATAACTGTTGTAAACGGGAGCTTTGACATTAAGCGAATAATTGCTGTTAATGTTTACTTCAATAAAATAAACCATTACCTGACTATGTAAAAAAGTGTCCTAAAGAGGACAAAACAAGAAAATAATTTACATAGAAATCTCGAAATGCATAGGTACAAAAATGGTTATGTTCACACCTACTAAATACCGACTCTGATTATATGGATGCCCAGGTCCAGGTCCAATACCTACTCCATTAAACAGACATGGTGGATACGGTGTATGTGACCACGATTCTAGCTTGGCCAGCAGGCGATAGAAATATTGGAGTATATCTGTGTGATCGAATCAGAAATGAAGAGATCCGCTGAAGAACCAAAATAACTGACATAGCTCAGCGAGTCGCAGAACTGAAGTGGCAATAGGCAGGCACGTGGTTCAAACAGCTGATGGACGTTGGGGGCAAAAGGTGCTAGAATGGCGACCCCGCACCGGAAAGGGCAGTGTTGGTAACCTCCCACTAGGTGGATTGACACATCAAACGTGTCGCAGAGAGCCGCTGGCCACAGACGGCTCAAGATAATTGTGTTTTGAAGTCGCTAAAAAGGCCAGCAGTGGACCTCCAGCGACTGATGATGATGATTTTGATGATACTTGTATCTCCACGTCAATAATCAAGATAAAGACTAAAATACCCAATATGATAACAGTAAGAAATGGTGCTTAGCAAAACATAAGTCGCCATAAATAGTCGCTCAGATTGCTATCTCAGTTTCTGTGTGCGAAATCCAATATACGAGTAGGTACGTGGGTGCTTTAGTGTTGCCAGCCTCGTGTTTCTAATTTAGGAATGGAAGTTGAAATAATCGCGGTTTTGGTTTCGAAATTAGGACAGCACTAGTGGTTACGAAACAACAGGTTTTGGTTAATTGTAATTAGTTTTAGCAGATAGAAGTTCTTTTGTAAATGTTGTGTGTATTTTGATATTTATTTTTGTTAAAGATGAAAAATCAGAATAAAAGTTCTTACTTAAAAAAATATTTGAATTACCCATATCTATTGAATTTAAAACTGTTATGTCTGATAAATTAAAAATAAAAAACAAAACAGTAACACGGTTTAACATACCACTTAATAAAATTATAATTAAAAATTGGTGATGAAGCTATACAAATATATACTTAGCTCATTCGATTAGATTCAAAGAAAGTATTTCTTGGACTTTATTGCACATGAAAAAATTGTAATTATTTTTAACAATGGTTTTTAATAATAATTCTATACCTGTAAGTGATACCTGGCAACACACAACACTAGCAAGATATACCTGTAACGTAGCTATGGAATCTGAGGCGCTCCACGCTCGCAGATTTGGTCGGAGGCCGAGGAACACAATAACCCCGCGCTATCTCCTTAACGGCGCAATAAACTCTTATTACATTTCGAATACGTAGCTCCTCCGCACTAGTACCAGCTATTCCAGATTTTTTTTAATATTTGACAACTGAATAACTGAGTAATGAAATTATTGAACGAATTCAAGGAAATTGCAAATCAACTTATAATTTATTTTAATGCTACTGAACTTGGGAAAAGTCAAATCGGGATTTTCAACAAGGAACTTAGTAGATGCCATTGAGGTCAAGCTTGTTAAGCGTAAGCTTGTGCAAGCTAACATTAGTTTTAATAATATATATATTATGTTTTCTGTACATAAATTACTTTATATCCTTATGGTAGAGAAGCAAAAACCAGCGGCAACATTATCGTTAACGACATTAATTTCTGAAAGGCTTGAGCTTGACATACAAATATTTAATTGATGGCGGCTGTTTTATAAAGGAATTAATTACGGTCTCCGAGTCACAGCAGGGGTGAGGGGGGTGGCAGCCATCAAAGAAACTTTCGCTTTTGTGCACCTTAATTGAGACCTATATTATTTTATCGCAAGTTTACCTTAACTCGAAACACGTTGACACGAATGTGGCCCTTAGCTATGTGTGAACACGGATCCGTTTGCCTTGCGATTGAGCGTGTTTTGTTCAAGTCGAAGTGTAGGGGCCTATGCGAAGTTAGTAACTAGGGACTGTTGCTGTTTTTCTCTACGTATAAGTACATTTGTTGCTCGACGTGCTTACATTTCTTAAAGTCATTCAACGCTTTCAGTATTCCGTAATTCGGTATGCAATAACGAATAAAATCATTGGTACATTTTTTATAACGTAAGTGATGATGATATTCTCACCCCTTTCAATTTTTACACGCAATTGTACTGGAACGCTAAATCGCTTGGCGTCATTGATGGTAGAGCTGTGGCCAATATATATAGCCAAGATAGCCAAAACATAATACCGGTCAGACCAAGACCAAAAAGAAAAACCTTAATCGATCACGTTGGAAATTGAACCCAGGACTTTCGTTTATCGCGCATACCACTGCGCCATGGAGGCAGTTCAAACGTCTTGTGATAAACTCTAAGAGAGAGTGAATAGAGTCGCTGTTTGTAAAGCTCTTGATAATTTGTATCATTTGTAATAAATCTACAAGGATTGATTAAGGAAGAGCATCCATCTTGTCTCCTCTCATCAATCAATTGGACATTTCAAGTCACGAGGATTTGGTATGCACCTTTCTTCGTGTTCCTGTAAATAAATTGGAATTTTTTTTAGAATATAAAAGGTTTTAAATGAGAGAACTAACTTCTTCAGATCTTTGTGTGTGGAGCCATATTTACCCGACTGCGTCAGAAGGAGGGTTATGTTTTTCGAGCGTATGTATGTATGTATGTATGTATGTATGTATGTATGTATGTCCATTTCTTCGGCACGCGCTACAGCCTAAACGGCTGAACGGATTTTGACATGTGAAGTGTCGTTGAATTTGTCAAAATTGTGGTAGTGACATAGGCTATATAAATTTTCAAAATGGCGGCTGTAAATGGGGGAAAAAAGAGGGGATGTGTGTATTTTTTTCTCTTATCTTAGCAATATGGGTACCAAATGAAAGGTTGTAAAAAGACCATTTCAAAAATATAAATATCATATCATGTTCATATTACTTTTTTAACAAAAAATGGCAAAAAGTGTACTAAGTGTACCGTCTCATTTCTACACCATAAACTAAAACCAAAAAGTCTCAAATAAAATTATTATTATAAAAACAAAAAACCCGACTGCTTAGAAGTTATGAACTGAAAAGAGAAAAACAAGGATCACTATATCTGTATAAAATTCTAAATACTTTATGGTGCTGCAGGCGGGGGCAAACGTAGTTTTGGTAGATCTTTCTTTCCCCGCAGGTTAAAGTATTTTGTCCCTGTTTGCAGCACCATAAAGTATTTAAAATTTTATACAGATATAGTGATCCTTGTTTTTCTCTTTTCAGTTCATAACTTCTAAGCAGTCGGGTTTTTTGTTTTTATAATAATAATTTTTTTAACGTTTAGATTTCAGCTTATTTCAGTATTAGCCTGTTAAAAAAAAAGTTTTAGCCTGTTTCAAGAAGGCTTCCAAGATTTGATCAATAGAATAACTATCTCCGATATCAATTTTTCTTCGCACTTTATAATTTTAATTGATAGAGCAAGAAGGTGACCAAATTCGCTTGTAAGCGAAAAATTAACGGCAGTAAAGAAAGCAATTTTTTGCAGCACATGTAAAAAACATAGCAATAAGTCTTGCGTAAGAACTTGCAACAATGAGCATCTGGGAAGTTCTCCCCGGAAGGGCTGTTACACAAATCTCTTATACCATACAAGCCGAACAAACCTGATGATAACCATATAAATAACTGTATCGAAAGTTATTCACCCGTCGTGTCGCATCGCGTTGCGTCGTAAACAAACACGTCGTGTCGCGAGGACGCGTTTTCTCGCTAATGGGTATCGGCTAACAAAATAACGAGTGTGTTGTTTTAGAGTACTGCGTCGTACGGAACATTTTTATGACGCCTTAGTAGCTGCACGGTTAAAGGGCGATTCAACACCCAGAAGATTGACCAACTATCGTACACGTTTTTAAATTCTTTTATCTTTACGAGTAGGTAGTTTATATTTTGTTTTTTTTGAACATCATCATCATTATCTGCCTCAAACGACCCCCTACAGGGCCAGGCCTCCTTTTAGGAAATGGGATGTGCAGATTAGACCCACCCATGCTCTATTACAGGTTGGCGAGCTTAGGTTGATCATCTTTAATTAATTTATGATAACTATCAGATTTTTATATTTTAACAATTTTCTATCTTCATCTCAGCCTATTTTCTTCTCCTTTTCAGTTATGTAATATCTTCATTAACATACCATAAGCAGACACATAACCGACGAAAAAAAACGGAGGAGGTTCTCAATTCGACACGTATATTTTTTTTTATGTATTACCACGCATAACTTTTTGATAATTATTTTTATTATAAAGGGCACATTTCCAAGGTAGTCCCATCGTCATCATGTTAGTATCTGATGATTATATCCTGGGAAAATTGAAGGAACTCTTTAACTTTTATAGGCGCACTTGCAGCGATTTCGGCTTTTGTGTAAGTATCGGTAGCTTTTTGGCTACAAGTGCTGTATAATATGCTATGACAGTATAGTGCGAGTACGTTACGTGGCGATAAATCACTAAAAAGTGAAAAAATTAAAATTAATGAAGGCCTTATCGCTTTGTAGTCCCCTCTTTTAGGTTTAAGTATGTATAGGATAACAAAAAATAGAACTGATTCAAAACGCACTAAAAAGTAAAAAATAACTGTCATTTAGTTGCTTTAATTTTCTTAAGCATATCTAGGAGTCAGTGCCAAGGTTTCTACTTTAAGGACATTACCTAGAACCCACAAACTCCTTTACTACGTTTAAATAAATGTTCCTTAAACTTGCTGGCACCGACTCCTAGATATGCTTAAGTAAAGCAACTAAATGACACAGTTATTTTTTACTTTTTAGTGCGTTTTGAGTCGGTTCTATTTTTTGTTATGCTATACATATTTAAACCTAAAAGAGGAGGCTACAAAGCGATAAGGCCTTTATTAATATTTTACTTAAACAATAGGTTTTGTCATATATTATTTGTTTCTTTGTTTTGTTGTGTACCAATACAAATAAACATAGCATCACACCTCGTTCCCACAGAGATGGGCAGTCTATTCACTTGCCACGATCCATGCATATGTCTCTCGCTTCCAGCGTGTCTACCAATAAAGAGTATAAAAAAGAAATAAATGCACTCACTGTACGGAACCTCGTATCAACCGTGTTCGCGCTTGATCAACTTTTTTATGCTAGCTTTCATTATTTTTTGTACCAAGGGAATGGGGTTTGTAATAAAAATATCTAGAGTAACTGCGGCCACATTTTAATAGGAAGTAAATCAATTAAAATATAAATGTTTCATTTAATTTACCTTACAGGTTAACATAATTAATTCAAAGTTGTAGATTATGAATCGGTTGCACAATAGTGAGTTTAAACTTGAGTGTTTTTTTAATGAATTGATGATCGAAAAGTTACGGAAAGATATTTTGGTTTTCCTGTGAATACATTATTTCTATGGCTACATTATGAGTACATATTTATAGAGAAAATATTGAATATTTTTTACACAAAAATTTCAAACGAGAATATTTTTCTTGTTCAATGGTATTTTTGAGAGAGTTATTTTCGAGTCAGATTTTAGTGAGATTGTTAGAGTTGAGCGTTAGTTTTGAACTTACTTTTTCGTTAATTTAGTTAAGGTAAGAATAATATTTTTTATGTATGTAGTTGAAATGGAATCACAAGCAGAATTAGTTTGAGACATAGTTTATATTTAGATTGCTTTAGACTATCTGATAAAAAAGCCAGGGACAGATCTTGTAAACAAGACACTCTATAAATAAACTCGTTTAAGGTGTTTTATGAAATGAAATTTAAGTCATTTTACAATTTGTGATGGGGATAGTTAAGGAAAAAATTATATTTTTGTTTTAAAACTTTGTGTTTTTGGATATTTCATTGCCGCTTGCTTATGAGTTTGGATCCACATATATGTAATAATACATGTGTATTATTTTAACAATATGATATATGAAACAAAATAAAAATAAATAATTAGCCTAACATGCATACAAATGACGATAATAGGTGTGTGTGTGTGTGTGTGTGCGTGCGTGCGTGTGTATTTATGTGTGAGTGTGTGTGTATATCTACTCTAAATAATTGCCTAACATATAGTAGTATTTGTAATTTAATAAAATTTTGTAAGTTGGTGATTTTAATAGTTTTTCTGTGACATCGTATGGTAAGTTATTAAGCCAATTGGATAATTTAATTTTTAATTCTGACAGTTGTACGTCATAGATATTGAGAATTCTGTATTAACATTTGCTTATTATTTAATTCTAATATATAAAATTCTAACCGACGAAAAAAACGGAGGAGGTTCTCAACACGTATATTTTTTTTTTTTTTTTTTTTTTTTTTTTTTATATGTATGACCACGCATAACGTGTCACAGTTTTTGTTGCCATACTCCTCCGAAACGGCTTTACCGATTTTTACCAAATTTTGTATGCGTATTCAACAGGTCTGCACAAAAAGTAAAAAATAACTGGTCGGCTTTAATTTAATTACTATCTAATTTTCATCTAATTTTTTTTTAAAATTTTTAATGCAAAACAACGTTTGCCGGGTCAGCTAGTTTATTATATAAGAAGGACTATTGCGTAGACAATATAAATACCACTCTGGTATTTATATTGTCTACGCAAACGTAGTACTACACGAATGGGGGCTTATTACGGCATGGTTACATTTTATATAACATAGTTCCTCCGGGGAAGTATTACCACCATGTATATAATATGTGCTGCTAAATAGCATTGCTGTATTCCAATCAACAACCATGTTCATTAGGTTAATACAAACATGGCGGCACTTCAGATATGTTCCTTGAGTGGCCACAGAAATGTTGCTTTGCTCTATTTATAGGTTTGGTCTCTTACCATCAGGTAGTGCATCTGTTTGGTTATTGCTGTACAAAAAGTTGCTACTCAGTGATGCTGCTGGGCAGAATATAAACATAGCAGTCAATAAATATAGGCCCTATCAAGCCTTCTCATTGCTAAAAATAATAAAATGAGGGTGACGTGACTATCTGTACCTATTTACGTCACACACGAGTCTACTCGCCCACCAAAAAGCAAATCAAAATTGAACAGCCATGTCACTACATGAAGCAAGATTTATGATCCCGGCATGACCAAGCAGGCACGCCGAAGGTAAACCCGCCTGTGACGTAAAGTGGACTCAATCACCAGGGTTTAGGGTGTAGTTTCGCGGTGTGTGGGTGTTGGGTTATTGGCGTTGTATCGCCGGGTGATTGAGTGTGGTGACTCGGTGTCACCTCCGTCATAGTAATGAGGTTTCAGGATGTTCCGCTGTTTATATTGGTCACTTTAAGCTCGGTTAATAAAAGTCCAAATTTGGAATATTTTGACCTCATAAATTTTGGATACAATTTTATTTATATTTGACATTTACTGATCCGATGAATTTCTTAGTACTAAAAATTGTTATATAAAATTGTATGCCTTTTTTCTTAACTTTGACCTCCTAGTAGGAGTACTCCTTCGAGTATGTAAATCTGCATTTCATACAAAGGCATCATAGGCCAGGAGAATCAGTTCTGAAAGGAACCGGAGTATTCGACTGGAATAGGCAAGATTTCTTGCGAATAATTTCGGTAAACGGGAAACTTATAGGCCTATCAACCACCATCCTACGGATTAAATAAATAAATAAATATTATAGGACAATGACACACATCGCTATATAGTCCCAAAGTAAGCGTAGATAGCCTGTGTTATGGGTACTATGATAACTAATGATTATTTTTATATATATTATACATAAATACTTATAATATATAGATAAACAATCAGACACTGGAAAATATTTTTCCAGATGTGGGAATCGAACCCACAGCCTAGGACGCAGAAGCAGGCCGTCAAACTTTTGGATTGACAGTGACTCTTTGGTCAATGTACGTTAATTAATCTTGTAGTTGCGTCTGTTTCACACTTGTAGCTATTCGGTAGACATTCGCTCTAGTGGGTGGTCGGGACAAAATGAGCACTCATCAGAAAGGGTGACATTAACACGGGTTTATATTGCGGGTAGATATACAAACTCTGCACCGTCTTATTGTGCAATGTGCGAAATATCTCTTGCTATATGGACATTTAAAAATCAGATTAATCATCTAGATCAGATTGCATAAAACCCTTGTTTGAAAAAAAGAATATTTATTTGGGAAAAACATCAAATAGTAACAAAATAAAATAAAATAGTTCGTTATGCATAATGCTAATAGTAATGTGATATGTCTGGATCATTTACCTGTGTAAGATAAACAATAGGTTGCATATCATTTCGTTGTTTTTTTAATTTTACAAGGTAGAAGAGATCGTTGATATATTCAGCTTAATCCGCCAACATCTGAGGCGCGCGCATAAAACAATTTTTACGTTTACGACAGCCGCCGCCTCGGCGCAAACCCCAGGCGATTATAACGACGTACGCTGAATCTGCAAGCGTTGTTTAAAATTCCGAAAGCACGGAACGGCCGTAAAGCGTTCGGCGTAGGCACCTACCTACCGAGCTACCGACATCAGTGACGGAGAGATCTTCATTTATTTAAAGGTACATACTGTTATGATATTCTTGACTTTTTATTACAATACACTTTCCAGATTTTCTTGTTATCAATTTTATTTTATTGTAATTCATTTTCTGCAGTGTCAGAGCGTAACCAAAACACCAATAATATTAATATTCTCACTATACTAAAGCCAAACTCGATTGAGAATGCTTGTTAACAAACAAATTCACACATTTTATGTAAATGCAACACATTTTATGTCTAATAAATTTAAAATTGTGTTTTGTGTTTTTAAAAAATCTTATTCAAAAGATATTGAATATATTAATTAGCTTTAAGCTTACTAATCTAATTTATTGTCATTCACAAGTTATTTAAAAAAAATACTTGTAAAATGACTAGAGATTTCTACCTTCATTTTTAATTTGTTTGTTGATTAGCATTCTCAGTCGTGTTTGGCTCTAGTATAGTGTTAGTACTAGTTACGATTATCTTGAACGGAGTAACAAGGATAGAGTAAGAGACGAGTACATAAGAGGAAGTCCTAAGAATGTTAAATTTGCATGTTTCAGGACACAAGAGGAGGGGAAGGCCAATTAACAAAAAAATAGGACCGACTCAAAACGCACTAAAAAGTAAAAAAAAAATTGAACAAAAAATAGAACCGACTTAAAACGCACTAAAAGTAAAATATAACTGTCTCATTTAGTTGCTTTAATTTACTTAAGCATATCTATGAAGTCTGTGCCAGCAAGTTTAAGGAACATTTATTTAACGTAGCAGTTTGTGGGTTCTAGATAATGTCCTTAATGTAGAAATCATGGCCGACAATGACAATAGGACCACCTTGGAAGTGTGCCCTTTCTAATAGAAAAAGAATTATCACAATCGGACAACTCTGTAAAAAGTTATGCGTGGTCATACATATATATATATATATATATATATATATATATATATGTGTCGAATTGAGAACCTCCTTCCTTTTTTTCGTCGGTTAAAAAGAGGGTGTAGTGTGTGAAAGAGGATATTATGTATGTAAAGGGTAATGTAAAGTAATAATGATTTGATGCCTGCCAAAATTTAATGGAAGAGTATGATATGTTGTGCAACCCCACTTGCGTGGGAAAAGGCAGGGTGATGATGACTTTTATAGTTACGATTATCTTTAACAAATTCTTGTGAGAATCCGCCAATAGCTTTTAGCATTAAGAGCTATCTCAAATAGCACGCCTTTTATCCGATCGAAAAGACGTTTGAAATGTCTATCGTAACAAAGAATACTTTAAAAGGATCAATCTGGAATGAGAAAATGCATTGGCAATCAATTGCACTGCAAAAATGAAAAGCGATGAAAGGAAATGGTGGAAACGCTGGCGTTCGCGGTGAGATTGCTGAAAGAAGCAATTTGCAGCAACACGTGGCAGCGGCTCTTTCCACGCCACGACCGTGCTACGAGCGAATTAGTTTCCAATAGTTTGACATAAAAAACAGTAAAAGATTTTTTAACAATATTTTTTTAAGAAATATTTTTTATTACTGAACTTTACATTCTTATAAAGACGTCTCAAAACAATGCTGCAGTAAAATTAAATGGAAAATACCATTTCATCTCACTACATTTACGGCTATATGTACACATGTTTCTTGGATAACAGTGATTTGACTCTACAATTTTACTCCTGCATGCCTTGGCTAGAGGGATAGTATCAAATTATATGATGGAATTTCAAGTAGCTTGTATAAATTTGTACGTTGTAAAATAAATTCAGTTGTACGTTAAAAAAATCTTATCAGAAACATAACGTCCTGAAAATTGATTCTTAGCATTTTTGTTACGTTTTTCAGCGACGTGGTATTGTCATGGCCCAGGCACAAGGAGGGCAACTGCGGGCTATAGCACTAGTGGTTTTATTGATTGTGTTAAAAAAACAACTAAAGAGCGAACTTTTTGTTCTCAAACCTACATTACTCGGCATTTTACTTAACAACCAACAGTCCCACAAAAGAGTGTGCGATCAAAGTCGACATACGACAATTACGGGAACAATTATTATTTCGTCAATTTTAGTGGTTTTTAAAGTCCTGATTTTATTGGCGGCCTGAATGCCGCTCTTTATAAGAATTTAATGTTGACGTGCGTGTTTGATTTCTTACCGTTGCATAATTATACCCCACTGTGTAAAAGGATAAGGTATTACGAGTAACTAAGTTTAATGTTGACGTGCGTGTTTGATTTCTTACCGTTGCATAATTATACCCCACTGTCTAAAAGGATAAGGTTTTACGAGTAACTAGTATTAGTAAAGTCATAGTTTAATATTTATCTGTGTCTCTGTCAGCGTAACTCTCACTTGGGATACTTTTGAAATTAAGTATGAGTTTTAAAAGAAAATTGATTGAGTTTCTTAGCTACTCGGATTGTTGATCCAAAAATATCACCATGTCTTCGTGGCGGAAATTGTTCATTGTCAATTTTGAAATTTTTTTTTTCATTTAGGCTAAATTAAACCACGATTTAGTTGGAAGCTTTTAAGACGGGATCCATTACAATAGAAGGCTGTACCCGTTTCCTTTTAGTAATATAATAGAGTCGAGATAACGTCTCGGGATACCCGGGACATGGGGGTAGTGGGATACAATAGAGCGACGGTCTCGAGCTCCGTGTGACGTCACGGATGACGTCAATGCACTTCCAAGACGTTTGTTGAGTTAGAAACAATGTTATTGTATTAATAGTATTGCAGATATAAGACTAGCTAGGCTTTTTGTTCCCTGCACCAGCTAGTGCTTTTCTATCTTGTGCATAATTTATAGTTAGCTTTGATCCAATAAAGTTAGTTTGTCTGTTTGTTTAGTTATATCGTCAATAGTACGACCAATAAGTATTTTTAAATGAGGATCACCACTGATGGTATTACACTATTACTGAACGTATAACATCTTATACGTACTCCAATTTTATTTGTAGGGCTGTAATATTGGAAATATACTTATATAAAATGAATATTTTTTTTGACAGATATAAATATATCTGTTTTAGGTGTACAAGTACAAGAATGGGAAGGCTTTTAGATATTTTATACAAAAGAAAATATAAATGCGACGCGACTGAAAACTTGTCACAATTCATTTATCCGCTCGTCATAGCGAGACGCTGAGAGCTCTCCCACTCTCTCGAGACATGCATCTACTGTGCTCTTGTTTACTAAGCGATCTCTTTTATCGGCTTATAAATAATTATTTTCGTATAAAAAGAAATACATATAGACACATTCTAAAATTGAAAATCGGTATAATATATGGTCGGCCTGCGCAAAGTTTGGCTTTTTAGCGCAGTCCAAAAAACTACTCTATCTGTAATTTTTTTACCTATAGAAATTAATATTATCTAGACAATTATAGTTTATGAAAATTGCGCTAAATGGAGGAGGGTCTAAATTTAACGCGGATATATATTTTTCATGTATGATCACGTACACCTTTTTACAAAGTAGTCAGATTTGAATACTTTTTTTTTAATAGAAAGGCCATTTCTTCTTCTTTTGGCTACAAGTGCCGTATAACTTATTACTTTTATAATTAATTTTAGTACTTTTATAAATAACTAGTAAGCTTACCTATGTTCACTGTCGATGTATGACTATAAAAGTAAGAAAAATTATTTATAATAAACAAATTGAAACGACTTCAAAACGCACTATAAAGTAAAACAAATAATTGCATTATTTAGTTACTTTAATTTACTTAAGCACATTTATGAAGTCGGTTATATTGTTTTTTATTGTAATAGTCGGTTGTCATAATAAGATATTATTGTGTGGGAAACTATCGCCTACTTTGCAGGATGTCCAAAAAACGCATATAACGCGCTGCTCTACGCCCGTCATAGTGTAGCATACGAGTAGGTGTTAAACCTCATATGCCATTACATCGACAATATACCTGCTAGATCGGAACGTATACCTGTTATATGTTGTAGCATGTATTACATCCCTAGACACTTACAAAACACTCTACTACTCTAAAAAGTTACCAACACGATGCTTTTTGTGAATTCAAATACGGGTAGTTGGCTAAAACACCTAATTGTTATGTTTAGTAAAGAGAAAAGTTGAGGTGAGCGTTAAAGAAAAGTTGCTACAACTATTACATGTAACGACTTACAATTAGTACCCCACCCCGCACCCCGCGCGCAGCGTCCCTCCCCCCGCCGTCGCCTGAACGACGCTCTGCTGAAAGATCTTAACTTTTAACGACTGCTCCAGTGACCATCTTGTTCGTATTATTGTTACATTGTACCCGTTTTAACTGTGGAAACTGCGTACTTGCGTTTAGACAATTTCACCATTTTAACAAAGTTTATACAACATTGATTTTAATTTTTTTATCTCAAAATAGAGAATTGCAAACGTCATGATAATTATAACTCTTTATAGGTGTACTTTGCTCTGAACACGAGGCGTATGACGACGTGTCGCGGCGAGAGTACTGGTTTGTATGTACTTCTATGAAATATGATTCGTGGCGGACGACATGTCGTATAAATTACATAGATATCGAAAAAGAGCTGCTGTCGTCTGTGGTCGGTTACCAACTAACACCCTTAGTTTTGTTGGACAAGATCAAGTCTTTTGCTTGCGTACTTGCCCAGTTGAGCATGTTGAAACTTCAAATTAGAAGTTAAGAAATTAGAAGTTAATAATTGTTCGATAGACATGATCAGCCCACTGCCATTTCAAAGTAATTAATTTGAAGTCGTGGACCAAAAATTAATTACTTTGAAGAAAAGAAAGAAATTAACTCATTTTTGGCAATTAACATAATATTCATACTTCCACGAAACAGCTTCCTCATAGAGCCATATAATATCAGCTAAATTGAACTAACTCAATCAGATTACTAACGACCATACCGATTCGAGTAGGATGACCAGGTCGCCAAATCTATTAGCCGGACAGGACGGGCATTTGGGTAAAAAGGCCGGACACCATACGTCATTGAGGATTTTGAGTCTTATATATATATTAATAGGTAAGACAAAAAGTTTAATATAAAATCAAGCATTTTTGCTTATTACCAAGAAATCTGATTGTATATGAATGAAATGTAACACCTTGACAAAAGCTGTTCAAGCAGGACACCGTTTATTTTAGCCGAACACGCAAAAAGTCTGTTTTTATACTGCTAGGCTTATTTATACGTTAGCGCTTAGCCACAATCACGCCTGTTGATAAGCAAAGATGCAGCCTTTGACTTTGAAGGTGGAACCGTAGGCTGCATCACACTGCATAGGCGCTTGCCTTTCACTTTTGACTTTAAGATACTCATATTGTAGGTGAAATTCCAAAATTTCAAACAAACGTTTTGTAAACGTATGGGTGCAGAAGCCTAACTATTTCCGGCATTGTCCAGACGCCTGGCAACACTAGTTTCTCGTATGTATAGCGGCTCAGTGACCGGATATGCGTAGACACGCTTCATGCGGTCGGAGGTAGTATGAGGCGCACTGTCCGTGCGGTCAGCGGCTGTATGAAGCTGTATGCTGGGAGGTAATCCGTCACGTGCGGCGTGATTAGCCTGCAGCAGTCATTAGCGTGATCACTCGCTAATGATGCCACCGATCATTGTGCTACGACATGCCAACAGTGTAGTGTAGGAATTATATGTTAGAATCAGATTATGGCATTTAATTACGTACAATTATGCATGTAATAACGAAGAATAAGAATATTATAAATAAATAAATATTATAGGACAATTACACACATCGCTATATAGTCCCAAAGTAAGCCTAGGTAGCCTGTGTTATGGGTATTATGATAACTGGTGAATATTTTTATATATATTATACATAAATACTTATAATATATAGATCAACACCCAGACACTGGAGAACATCCATGCTCATCACACAAACATTTTCTAGATGTGGGAATCGAACCCACAGCCTAGGACGCAGAAGCAGGGTTACTACCCACTGCGGCACTCGGCCGTCAAGAATATATTTATTTGAAAACTTAAAGATCACTTTATGCAATGAATCGCTGGGGCCGGAATCAGATAAGTCTTAGGGGCCAGTGTTTTACACAAAAATGAGAAAAAAAACTGTTCGTTTGATCTGGCTAATATCTGAAATTATTAAATTGGTTTGTAAATATTATTTTCATCTATGTATATGATATTCATGATGGGTGAAATATGCTAATTTGTATCCGGATATTGACACAAGACCGGACACTGCGCAGATGAAGCCACGAGCATCTGAAACTTTCTGAGGTTTCGTTTCAGAAACCTATTAATGATTTAGTGTTACATTTTGTTAAGAAAACGTAACCCTTCGTGTCAGTCGGGGAAAAGCACGTTATAAAAAGCATCAACCGAAGAGCAGATGTAACCGATTTATGTGCCGAAAATGTACCGGACCATTGATATACATACCGACACCGTTGATATATATTCTGAAATACAATAAATACTGCAGCTATGCACATCGGACGGTTTTAATTATTCGGAGTGATGTCATGACGCCGCCGATATTTTTCCATTTTTTCAGCTTTGAGCCGGACCTTTGATATCAGATATGGCTTCGACGGGGTGTCAAAAATGAAATTTATTTTAGTATTGACATGCATTTTATAATACTTTTCAATTCCGAATGGGTTTACATTGATAAAACTAATCAACCAATATCGGGATTTATTTTTTCTATTGATAGGGTTAACCATCCATCCAGTTTTAAATTATAGTTGAATAAGTTTAAAGTATAGAGTTTAGAACTTATTATTTTGAAGTGAGCTTAATAAAATTAAACTTTAATGGTAATGGTAATTTAATTTGAGCTATTTATTAGGTTTTTATGATACGATTAAAACAAAATTAAGGAATGTAGTTTTGTTTTTCTTCAAGAGATTTTTAAATCGATTACGTTTTAATAATTTTAAAGCAGCACTTTAAGCCGTCAATTATCAATAATATGCTCATAAACCTGAAACCCGCCAATCCACGTTAAAGTCGCCTGTCTTTAGAAGACATAGGCTGATGATGAGTAGGCTGGTAATGATAAGTTTGATCACATTTTTTACACATCAGAAAGTCCGAACATAAAGTGCACGGGTCCTCGAATAAAATTTAGATATTTACAATTAATAGCACCTTTCTGCGATTTCAGTGGAGGTATTTTAGTGATTTGAGCTAACATTTCGGTCGCGTAGCGTGGGCGGGGGTGGTTATGGGCGGGGGCGGTCGTGGGCGCCGGAACTGTCGAATGCATCGTTGCGTGGCGCGGACCGACCGCGGGATTCTAATAGGACGCATAATCTATGCACAACTCGCCAGGGCTGTCACTAGTGGAAGATAACTGAAATTGTGGATTTGTTAACAGCTGGGTTTTTTGTGGTAGGTACTGATTGACTTTTGCACACTTGGTGGATGGTACACTTGATTTGTTCTAGGTAAAAACATTCAGTATTAAATAATGACGAAATATTTTTTTGTAACAGTGAAAGAGTAATAGAAGGTCATGTTCGGGAAATTATTTACTGGGACCTGCAGTTGACATTATATGAAAAAGTCATCGTTTACAATAGAGAAAAATTTCGCAGGGCATGCAATATACAGATGTTACAATACGCTACCCTGCAAAATTTAAGAGAACTTCATTTACCTAATTTCACTGTCAACTGTAATCTTTAGACCAGAACATTGCATTACTGATGGCTGAGCTCTGGCTCTAACAACTCTACTACTACTAAATGATTATGTTTGGACAGCCCTGAGCAGAGATGTTTAAATTATACAGAGCAGTCGCTCGCTGCTGCGGTCAACTGTGCCGGCGTACTTGTGCCTCGCGCTTAACGTGCTTACTTGTTAGCTGGCTTTAACTGTACACGTGGACTTTTAGAGACAATTTCAAAAAATATATACTACTAGCTTTTGCCCGCGACTTCGTCCGCGTGGAATTAGTTATTACGGCAGCCTAACTTTTCTAAGCTTTGAATGTCATATTTATAAATATATAATCAACTGCCTAAGAAATAGGTCTTAAGCTTTCAAAATGACGATACTTTCATACAACATTTCATCCCCCCTTTAACCCCTTACAACCCTTTTTTCGTAATTAAAAGTAGCCTATGTCCTTTTTCAGGCTCTAGACTTACTATGTACCAAATTTCATTTAAATCGGTTCAGTAGTTGTAGAGTGAAAGCAAGACAGACAGACAGACAGAGTTACTTTCGCATTTATAATATTAGTTAGAATTTTTAAACTCTTCTACTTTATAATGTAAAGTTTGTAGCGGAATGCGTATAACAACTGCAAACGACGACTCGCAGCGACTGTACTTGCTTATAAATATATTTATCACATCTCGAATTGACCTTTCTGTGTATATCTAGTTGACAAGGTGGAATGGTTTCGAAAGGCAAAGTTTAAAGTGTGTATTATAATTACAGAAAATGAACTTTTAGGTGCGGGTGCCGGTTAGAACAAAGGTTTTCGGCGTGGGTTAGAGCGGCGACGCACTTGCTGTATTTCGTGCGACAAAAAGTCGCTAGGCTTTTTAAGAAGCTAAGGTGTGACTTTAGAGACTTTTGATATAAGCACTGGCTTGTAACGAGTTCATCCATGTGAAAATTGGTACCGTTACATAATTGTCATTTTAATCTCACATTTGTAAAACATGATCTATAATCATGGTAAATACCTTTATGCAGATTTTTGAAGGTACTCATGTAGACTGACTGCATTTCAGGCTTTAATCTATCTATGTATCTATCCATATCAATAGTATCCAGGTCATTGAAATATTTATGAACCTTTTTTTTTTATCGTCTGCAAGTTTGCCCTTGACTGCTATCACACCTGATGTTAAGTGATGATGCAATCTAAGATGAAAGCGGGCTAACTTGTTAGGAGTAGGCTGAAATCCACACCCCTTCGGTTTCTACACGACATCGTACCGGAACGCTAAATCGCTTGGCGGTACGTCTTTGTCGGTAGGGTGGTAACTAGCCACGGCGAAAGCTTTCCACCAGCCAGACTAAGACAAATTAAGAAAAATCTCAATCTGGCCCGCCGAGAATCGAATTTAGGACCTTCGTCTTATAAATCCACCACGCATACCACTGCGCCACGGAGGTCGTCAAAACCTATTTTTGAGCAAATAAAAATGTCTTGTTTTTCTTTATCTTCTCACAATCTTTTGTACTATCATACGTAATGGAATAACAAACTTAAATAGTTAATTAAAACATTCTTCATATTAAATCTTAGTTATCTCCTCAGCGTCAAGCGTCACACCTCTCTCTTTATTGAAGACAAATGTAAAGATCCTTTAAGGTACAACAAGTATTCGGTGTGCAGTGTCCCTGCGAGCGCTTTCCCATCGCGCCCGGGGAGCAATTATACCGTAACGTAGTGCGTCGCAAATTGCGACAAACTGCGAACATTTGCAGATAGGCCTTATTATATTAGGGACAGCGGCGCCCCGGGACTCTGAGATATGACCGGGACAAGGAGCGCCGCTTAAACAGGCCCACTGCGAGGGACATTTGCAAGCTTGTTTTTTACCTACTTCAACAAAGGAGGTATTTTTTATTTTTTTATTCATTACATGTTTACCTTTTGACTGCACATCTGATGCTAAGTGATGATGCAATCTAGGATGTTAGGAGTAAGACGAACACCGTATACCTTTGGTTTCTTCACGACGTGGTTCCGGTACGCTAAATCGCTTAGCGTTACATATTTGTCGGCAGGCTAGCCCCAGCCGAAGCCCATCTAGAACTGGACCAATTTATAGCAGCAGGAAATCAAACCCGGGACCTTCGTTTTTTTAAATACATTGCACGTACCACTGTACAGTACGTACTGAGCCTGTCAACAATTCGATACATATGTATGTAACGTTATAGTAATTGCAAAGTACTTTCTGAGGCGCTAAACTATTTGTGGACTAAATTTCATTTAAATCAGTTTAATAGTTTAGGCTTGATTGAACAACTAACAGACTGAGTTACATTCGAATTTATATTATTAATATAGATATAAATGAAGAAGTTGGTTGAGTTTGTTTGATTCTTCACGATCCTTGCACGCTTCCTTAGCACTTCCACTCTCATTAACCTTTTCGTACAATTTCGTTGGTTTTGGGTACTCTTAACCTGGCCATTCTTTAAAATGTCCTGAATTTGGTCCAGGAATATTCGCCTACGCCTTCCACTTCTAACATTTCCATTGGCCTTCTCTTCATACATTTCTTTTATTAATCTTCTTTAATTCTCTCTATATTATTTCTAAACATACTTACACTAACAACAGTAGGTTTTATTTTAATAAACAATAATATTATAAGAGATATAATTTTCAAAGTCAACTTTTAAAACAATGCGTAACTTCTGTTTTCACTATGTGCTACGGCGTTGCTGTCAACTGCGTAGCGCTGTCTACGGCGTAGCAAAACAGTTTACCGCTATATACATTCTAAGTATAGAACTATTCAATAAGTAGTTGTTTCACTATAGAATCGATAGTAATCTCTGAGAATAGAGTTCTTAGGTTTTAAAAGATATTTACATCTCAACTTAAATTGGATAGCTAATAAATCTGTTAGTACTAGCAAAAATTTTTTTACTGACATCATCATCATCGTGATTATCGGCCTATTAACAGCTCACTACAGAGTCAGAACATCCTCCTTATAGGAGAGGGGATATGGATCGTAGACCCACCAAGCTGGCGGGCTTAGGGGTGATAGTGTTTCATTTATTAATGACAACTATCAGGTGTTAAAGATAGCGTGCGGGACTGACGGTTTAACTCTCCGAAGCAGAGGGATGTAACATCAACAATTTCCTTACTTCTGGCTTGTAAAATTTCATAGAAGAATAAACAACTAGGCATTATTCCATGACCCCACCCATTATTCGAATCCAGGACCTTATGATCAATATAACCACGAGACTAGTGAGGTAGTCTTTTCAATATAATTATGGTTTAATAAAGAAGTTTAATATTTAAAGTTTACTTTATCTCAATGAGATATTAACTATAAACTAAATCCAAAGGCCACAAAAGCTACAAAACGATTGTTTCTAATTAGCTTCCAAAATTCGATCGTCACGACAAAGCTCTCCACAGTCCCATTACAATTCAATTACAGCATCAAAAGATATGTAGATAAGATACAAAGCTATGAATAAAGCATTCACTCGCGCCGCTATAAATGTTTCATTATAATCGAGAGCGTGCTATTATTGTGAAAATAAACAACTCATTTGAATACGGCGGCGGCATCCTAATTACTTATGCGAGCCTGGTAGCCGAGCGGCGTCTGTATTGAAAATGGCGTAGTTCTATCGAAGCCACGAAAGGACGTCACGCCACCCCACGCCACGCCACTAGCCACTCGCCACTCGCCAGTAATTGGATTGCAGCACCTGCGACTGCACGCCGCGTGAATACGAATCATCAAAACGCATATTATTATATTGAAAATAAGATAACTTTTTATATTATAGTTTTTCTTTCCTTTTTCTGAGTTTTTCTACACACTTGCGACTCCTTTTCCAAGTTTTTCTACCCTATACACGTAGAACAAGTGATTCAACGTACGATAGAAAATTATTCTTCTTTACATGGTGTGTCTTATGGCAGCGCAACATCATCTTAGATCGAGATCGTTACTAACATTATATAGAGAAAAGTTTGTATGTATGGGTGGATGTTTGTTACTATATACATACCAGAATAACACATAGACTATATTTTATCCCAAAATTCCCAAGGGAAGCAAAACTACGTAGGTAAAACGCGGGCGAACTCTAGTTACTTAATATGAGTTAAGATCACATTCTATTTGATTATGATCTCAACTACAGCTTCTCACTTTTTTATGAAGAAAATTTTGTTTTACAACATTTTGTATTAAAGGCGAAATATCGAAAAGAAAATGAAAGAAGACAGCAACAAAAAATTAAAAGAGCATTGAAATCTCCGTTTTTACAGTTGGCGATGGGGAAAAGAGCTACTTATTATGACAAAAGAAAACTTAAGGAAAACTGCATCGGTTGTTATTTTTAACGAAAGTGCAATTAGTGTCCTCGCGTCTCTGTGAGCAGGAGCAGCCAGACGTCGGCACTTCACTTATAATGAGACAGGAAATAGTAAAGTACTGTACAATTCTCAATACATTGTATTTCATTTCGTATCTGAAAAAATAGTTAAATTATTACGTGACTTTGTTTTAAAAATGTGCAGCAAAAGGTTTTAAAGATCCAACGAATTGCAAACGACTCCCAACTTCCAAGCATCTTTAGAAAGCTATAATTTAAGGAAAATAAAAAAAATAGATTAATTGTAGCCACGGCAATCTTATCTTAACAGCCATCTTATGTACACTTACATCACCGGACAGATATAAAATCAGGAACCGTACGCCGGTGTCCAAACATAGCTCCCAGCAGCCACTGAATCCTTAAAGTAAATATAATTTAATTTAAGGTTAATTTTAATTATTATTTATGAAAATTTGTTAATATGTAGCTACTTATGGGAAGAGCGGGACCTTCTGACACAGGTCTAGTACTTACTAGAAGGTCTCAGCCCTATCAGTTTTGTACCACTGTGAAACAATAAATTTTCATTTCATTTTTCATTTCATTTCATCCTTATTATTATTATTATAAATGCTAAAGTTTATATGATGGATGATACTCTTTCACGCAAAAAATACTGAATGAATTTTGATGAAACTTCACAATAATATAGATTACATATCAGAATAACTCATAGGCCACATTTTATACCGAAATTCCTACGTGAAGACCTCTTATAGCTTTATATTTGTTCTCTGAATCTCAGTATACAGGTTAAAATGCTATTTATGAATTAGTATAGCAGTTAGAAATATATGTATTATTAGAAACATCATCAGAAGGGGTTAAAAGGCACGAGCAGGAAAACAACATTAACCAAAATATTAACACATTTTAATTACAAACTTCCTTAAATCAAATCAAAATGAAACAATATGACGGTAATCACATAATTTACTTAACTAGCATTACATTTTATTACACTTTAACTTTTAACAAAATTAACTGGCAGCATAACTGCACACAAAGAGAACACACAAAATAATAATTACTTCACCATTAGGGCTTTGCTTATATAACTGCCCGTACCGTTATTTTGCTACAGTCTACCACAACGACACAAAACCGGCAGCTCTACAGTCTATGGTTCGCAATGCTGCCAACAGTATTTTATAATCGTTATTTTAGCTGAAAGTATTGTTCAAAATTTGAAATCAGTATTTCATATAATAGCGAATCACAAATGATTACCGATCGTAATCGCGACGGTCCACACATTAGGCCGGCCAGCGCGCGATCATTAATGATTACGCGCAATCACCGTGATTATGATTATCGCCGTGATTATGATCGCTATAACGAGGAATAATCACGACGCGGATTAGGATAATGAATTTATATTAGTGCAAATTGATTATGAAATGATTATTGTGCTGAATCATGGTCCTAATACATCGTCATGGGGTTACGATTAAATTGTTATGAGATTATTCAAGAGAAGTAATTTGATTCTTGTTTTTCTTAGTGCAGTTTTTATTTTAATTTTATTTATTAAATATTTTAGTCATTTTGTGGAATTATAAGTTAGCGCGTGGTGTGAATTGAAAGTCAAAAACAAAAGCAAAAAAATCGTATAAACAATCGAGTACCTAGCACATAGCATTTAAAAACACAAAAAAATAATTAAAGAAAATGAGGAACATACTCTTCAAAAGAAATATTAACATATATTAACGGCCCATTACAGGGTCAGGCCTCCCTCCTTATAGGAGGGAAGGGATATGGAGTATAGTTTCACCACGTCGCTTCAATGCGGGTCAGCGGGCTCAGGTTTCCATTTATTAACGATCACTATCAGATGGTGATGGTAGTTACAATATTCATAAATTATCTATGTTAGTTTCTTTATTAATTATCTGTGTTAGTTTTTTTTATTAATTATCTGTGTAGTATAGTAGTAGTGGTATGAATGAATGAAATTGAAGATGTGAATGTATGTGAACGAACGTTTTTCCTATTCCTACCGCCGAAGTGGCAATATATTTTAAAAATATATAACTTAAGTCATCCCTGTTGGTTTTACTTTATATATACGATAAGCTAATATAAATTATCATTATTTTAACAAAATTTAACATTAACATAAGAAATGAAACATCCCAAGCTCAATATTATCCAAAAGAGATTACATTTTGTAATCTCGGTCCAGAAAAAGGCTAGTAGGTAAGTGAAAATCATAATTCCCTTACCAGTAATACGATTTTGCGCTGGGTAAAAATTAATTTGGGTCCACATGCCGAGGCCGAGACCGCGGGTGAGCAAAAAACGGCAAGTTTACTCACCCCAGACCCTAGCCCCCAGATCCAGCACAAAAAGCGCCGTAATTGAAACTGTTCGCGCACAACTTTCACTATTTCTTTTTTTGCATCGATGTTTTGTCCATTTTAATTTTAACGTCCCTTTAATTTGAATTTTGCCTCGCGAATGTTTTTAAGTCACAGAAAACTATAGTTAAACTATATTTATGTACTTTTCATAATTATTGTTATTCAACTATCTCGACGCAAAGGAATAGCAATTAAAAAGGTTTATAAAAATTTACTTTTTTGATAGTAATAGTTGACGGATCAAGCAGATGGCCTACATAATGGTAAGTGGATACACCGATAAACAGAGCAACTCAGGTAGCAGGATGGTGTGGGTGAAATGTATAAACGTCACCCGGATGCCGCTCGAGTTCTGACTCACTACGACTAAAGCTACAAGCAAACGCTTTTAGATTCGATTATATTTAGACTACTGAAAATAGCCGACAAAGACGTACCGCCAAGCGATTTGGCGTTCCGGTACGATGTCGTGTAGAAACCGAAGGGGGGTGTGAAATTTCATCCTACTCCTAACAAGTTAGCCCGCTTCCATCTTAGATTGCATCATCACTTAACATCAGGTGTGATAGCAGTCAAGGGCCAACTTGTAGTTGATAAAAAAAAATATGAAAACAAATAGAAATTTCATAAATAAAATGTTTTGTACTTTTAGAACAGAACTTTACACACCAAAAAGTCAGTTGAGCGGTATACTAGCAGTCGGATAACATATCATCATCGAAGCCGTCGGGATGTTGGGTGGTTCCTGCAGCAGTACGTTACAGGAATGTCTCCCGAGGGAGCGGTCGCGAGATACAGCGAGCATGTCTGCAGCTGCATTACCTTTCATACCGAGTGTTTGATTTACAGCAATGCTGTACAGTTTATATTTAATTAGATAAATAAATTCTTAGTAAAATTTCTCAGCTCGTAATTAACATGCTCTACGAGAAACATTCTCGTAGAGCATGTTAAACTGTCGGTCCCGTTATCATCAAACTAAGTATCACCTTAACGGGTTGTCCTGTTTAAGCGACGAACACGGCGCGATGCTAAGAAGCTTACGCTATCAAAACAACGGCACTCCCTACATGCGGCTTGTGTAGCAGGCTGCGATGGACACCTACGTCGCTTAGCATCGCGTTGGTCTAATACGAACACACCGAGTGACTTCACCAACCTACATTAGACCAGAGTGTGGGACTGAGTTCCATTTTCCTTCTCCTATAAGATATGAGGAGTTAGGCTGTGTATTAACAAGTCAGTCAGAACATAGTATTTTACATTTTTCTTAGCGTAGGAAGGTACGCTTTTCGAGCTGGCCTACCGGTCCCAGTCTTGGTCACAATGTGTAAAGTTACATATCTACCGTAGCCTTTTTATCGTCATGACTCGGAGTTCCTATACATGCCTCAATAATGCCGGCCAGGTTTCACTTAGGTGCAGTGAGGGTAGGATGACAGATTTACATTAAAGGCTTTTATATATTTGGATATAAAAGTTTATGAATTACACCTTTTACATATAAAGTTAAGGTAAAATATGTGATCATTAATATAAGGTTGAGAATAAAAATATAAAGATGAGATTAAACTTTGGTGCCTTAGCTAAAAATAGCAAACACCAAGAGAGTACGCGATATATGGCGACGTTTTTCCTTTGTTAAAAAAGCGAGCAAGTGTCGCCCGAGACAGCAGTATGAATGTAATGTGGCGGGCCCCGTGTCACTACACATTTGTCGCGGGCCCCGGGAGAAATATAGCGAATGTGCTGTCGTAGCCCCTTGCGCGACGCGGGGCCCACGCCGGGGCTGAGGCGCTATTACTGTAACACCCGACGTTAAACAGAGTTGTAGGTTTATTTTTGTGGGGCACTGTTACTTCAACATCCGAAGAAAATAGACCTCTTGAAAGTTTCATTCTTTTTATTAAGTACCTTAGTAAGAAACGTAAGTAAGCCTTTTTGACTTGCAATGACACTTGAAGATAAGTGATGATGCAATCTAGCAGCAGCAAGCAATGTAAACCTTACGGGTTTCTACACGACAACGTATTGAAACGCTCAATAGCTTACACGTTATGACTTTATCGGAAGTGGTAACTAATAACCGCCGAAGCCTCCAACCAGACAGATCAGAACCAATTAAGAAAATTTCAAACACCCCAACCGCGAATCGAACCCCGGAGCTTCGTCTTATGAATCCACCGCAAACTGTGCCTCAGAGGCCGACAAATACGGTATCAAATGTAATGGTCTTAATACTGCTTAGTAACATTTATATAGTTTAGCACTCGCCTCGACTTAATTAGTCAAATATGGGCGCTAGTCAAATGTTCTACGCTATTTACTCAAGACATGTTAAGATAACATGTGGAATGCACACTCGCCGACAGCAGAGCAAACAGCGCTGACGGCTCAGTTCAACTGCTGAGCAAATAGCCAGCGCAAACATATTAGAGCAAACACTGAGCATTATTACTTGTAGCTGAGCATAACAAATCAATTGTGTTAGTACATCGACCGCGGCTTTATTAGCCTAATTAATGACGCAAAATAAGCATCAGTAGCTCAGTGGTTTCGAGTTGGAGTGAAACCTGAGAAGTTTAAGGTTCAAACTCTCTTTATTAGTAAAATAAGCATTAATTATGCGTAGTCAAAAGGGTAGGGTACCAATCATATCCGTACTTTAAATAAATGTAAAAATAAGTCACCGTGTTTGTTACCGTTGCACCAGACATAGAACAGATTTAGATAAATTTTGAAAAAACATGGCTTTTTTCGTCGAGAAAATTTGACACAACAGAATGTGCGCCATAATCAGTAGTGCATGTATCGTCAGCTCTACTCACAGACAGATTCATAAACATACACATAAAAGATACAAATATAACGGCTTCACTAACCCAATTGTATTTACATGTAAATAATATACGAGTAGGATAGGGATTTATATGTTACGCCGTAAAAAATAAGGCTTTTCCTAGACTGCTTCAATCTTATTAAAAGTCTCACATGTTTTACCATTGCATTAATTAAAACAATCCAGTTGTCGCAACAGGAACGTACGGTTGTTAACTCATTTTCTCAGTGTAAGATTTGTTGTTTCAATTTTCCTCTGCGAGAAGCTCGTACATCTCTGAGCAATATTTTCACACGGCCTACTATTTACGACACGCACTTCCTGTAATGGAAAATATAGTCCTTATTACTTGAGCAATAAGAGCTAGTACCGAAAACCAATTTAAAACGTATACGAGGTGTCATAGGGAATCCTATTTCGGGGTGTTTATTTTTGGGATATTATTATATCCCAAAAATATACATCGCACCTCTAACGTAACGTACGTACGTGTAACGTGTAGAGATATTTGTATTTATTGTGTGTGTGTGTGTGTGTAATTTAATAAGCAATAGGAGAACGGATTAGTGTCTACTTCTAGATTAACTCGGCATGAAACACTATGACACTCGTCAAGATTCATCACCCGAGAACATACGTTCAGAATATAATGACTTGTATTTCAAAGGAGAAATGAAGGCGAAGATTTCCAATGCGCTGGACCGAAGTCACTCTCAGTGGTTCTACGTATGTGCAAAAAAATTACGGCACAAAACGAAAGTCTACAGTTAACCAATCAATAACTCGATTCATGAAAAATACGTCAGCATTAAATAAAGCCGATGGACAGTGGTTGTAAAGAAATTGGAGTTCCCAATGAAATTTTGTCGTATTAGACTGACTGTTGAACTGAAGGTGGGATGATGATCGATCACACCACCCGTGATGTGAAGATCAAAATTGTCTCTGAGTGGGATGACGGATAAGAAAAAGAAGTGACACCTATAGATTGAATGTATGATTTAGGACAAAGTTTGGAGCGGTAAAAGCATTGGACCGACTAGGCGTAACCATGTACAGTGTGATACACAAATAATCCTATAGGAAGGCTTGGTTACTGTATTTTCGTTTGAGCTTAGGACGTGGTCACCCTACTCAAATCGAGGACAGGTGAGGGAAATTGTGGGCATCGTTGCTCAGGTAACATTCGGGCCCTGCGTATTTGTGCGGGCCGGAATATGTCGCCCTCTACCCGAGACGGATAGCGGAAGAAACCTTTTGAAATCTTCATTTTTCTCCCTGATATCCACTTACCGCCATATTGGTTGGCCCTATTTGTTACATTACTTTATGTATTTCCTTACGATATACTCCTAGTATACGTGTACGTTCGTTACAGGAAATATATGAAGCTTTATATAGACAACGCGCTACTAACTAAGCTGTATTTGGGTAAGTATTGGTGATATAAGTAAGATAGTTTTTAACAATTTAGCATGAAGTTATTAAATACCAACAAATAAAATTACCTTGGAATTGACGACCTCCGTAGCGCAGTTGTATGTGCAGTGGATTTATAGGACGGGGATCCTATGTTCGATTTCCGGCGGGGCCGATTGATATTATGTTAATTGGTCCTGGTCTGGCTAGTGGGAGGCTTTTGCCGTGGCTTGTTACCACCTTGCCGGCAAAGACGTACTGCCAAGCAATTTAGTGGTCCGATACGATGTCGTGAAGAAACCCAAAGGGATGTGGATTTACATTCTTCTCCTATCAAGTTAATAAATAATAAATAATATAAATAAATAAATATTATAGGACAATTACACACATCGCTATATATCCCCAAAGTAAGCGTAGGTAACTTGAGTTATGGGTACTATGATAACTGATGAATATTTTTATATATACTTATTATACATGAATACTTATAATATATAAACACCCAGACACTGGAAAACATCCATGCTCATCACACAAACATTTTTCCAGATGTGGGAATCGAACCCACCTAGGACGCAGAAGCAGGGTCACTACCCACTGCGCCACTCGGCCGTCCATAGTTAATCCGCTTCGATTTTAGATTGTATCACTACTAACCATCAGGTGTGATTGCAGTCAAGGGTTAATTTGTATAAAACAAAAAAAATCTTACTATACACTTAAGTACAAAATATATAACGAGAGGTAAGTAACGGTAAGAAAAGTATACTAATATAATAAAGGCGTAGTAAATACTTAGTTTTTGTGTAAATTTGTAAATGCCCCTGTTTGTTACGCATCTATTAAGCCGATTTAGCTGTTATAAAGAATCTCGCAGCGTATTATTCAAGGCAAGATCCAAGGAAGCCGAAGACCTGGCAGACGTCGTACCTGGCTCAAAAATATCCGCGAGTGGCATGGAATGAACACACGTTGTTTCGAACTGCTGCTGCCTCTAAAGTTAAAATAGCCATAATAATTGCCAACCTCCGTAGAGATGATGGAGTATATCGAATAGTGATTATGTATAGCAATCGAACAAACTTTTTTTTATCAATGAAACATATAGTAAAATTTTTTAAAACATGCAATCAATTTAAATGTGTTAGTACAAAAATAGATATCAGAATTTGAATTGAAAACGCTAAAAATGCTTTCGAACGTAAAACTAAAGTACAAAACATTAGAACTACTCCGCACATCAGTTAGAAGTGGAAGCACAGATTAGTTCGCGGACAAATAATCACAATTTATTCGCAGTTCGTGTATTGCGCTCCACTCGCGAGCTCGGAACGTGTGTTTAACTCCCGACGCAAAAACTAAAGTACAAAACATTAGAACTACTCCGCACATTAGTTAGAAGTGGAAGCACAGATTAGTTCGGGGACAAATAATTATAATTTATTCGCAGTTCGCGTATTGCGCTACACTCGCGAGCTCGGATCGTGTGTTTAACTCCCGACGCAAAAACTAAAGTACAAAATATTAGAACTACTCCGCACATTAGTTAGAAGTGGAAGCACAGATTAGTTCGCGGACAAATAATTATAATTTATTCGCAGTTCGCGTATTGCGCTACTCTCGCGAGCTCGGAACGTGTGTTTAACTCCCGACGCATAAACTAAAGTACAAAACATTAGAACTACTCCGCACATTAGTTAGAAGTGGAAGCACAGATTAGTTCGCGGACAAATAATTATAATTTATTCGCAGTTCGCGTATTGCGCTACTCTCGCGAGCTCGGAACGTGTGTTTAACTCCCGACGCATAAACTAAAGTACAAAACATTAGAACTACTCTGCACATTAGTTAGAAGTGGAAGCACAGATTAGTTCGCGGACAAATAATTATAATTTATTCGCAGTTCGCGTATTGCGCTACTCTCGCGAGCTCGGAACGTGTGTTTAACTCCCGACGCATAAACTAAAGTACAAAACATTAGAACTACTCCGCACATTAGTTAGAAGTGGAAGCACAGATTAGTTCGCGGACAAATAATTATAATTTATTCGCAGTTCGCGTATTGCGCTACTCTCGCGAGCTCGGAACGTGTGTTTAACTCCCGACGCAAAAACTAAAGTACAAAACATTAAAACTACTCCGCACATTAGTTAGAAGTGGAAGCACAGATTAGTTCGCGGACAAATAATCACAATTTATTCGCAGTTCGTGTATTGTTTTCGTGACGAAAAAACGACGGAGTGTTATAAGTTTAACGTGTGGGCTTGTGTGTGTGTCTGTCGGTGACATAGTAGGTCTTGAACAGATTAACCGATTGCGATTTAGCTTTTTCGTATGAAAGATATGTCGATATTATGATGGCCGCCTGGGTGGATTTTCACAAACCCTCAAATCAGGTATCTAATGAAAGAAGTTCATTATGGTTAAATAGCATTGCTGTGTTTTGGTCTAAAAAACATTTTTGCTGGAGTAATTATAAAGTCACCACTTATGCGTTGGGCTATGAACAGTACTTTGTAGAACATATTACTTGCCGTCTGCTTAACGTAACTATCAGTTCATTAAAAACTACTCGTAACTAACTTTCTTTTTAATTCTAATCCGTGTTCACATTCATACTACCTTTTTGTATATGTTCAAATGTATTTATTGACCTGTAGTAACTTTACTGCGTGGCCACGGACTATGACAACTTTGTGTTTGGTTTTGCTGAAGGGGTGCGTTTTTGTGGCAAATAGTGCTGACACTGCAATATATCAGGGCGGGGCGCACACGCCGCCCGGTGCGGGGTGTTCGACGCCCGGGGCGACGTTGTGAATACAGGGTGGGCAACGAGTTTATGCTCATTTGTTAGTTGATGAATCAAAATTAGAAAGCTGAGGGTCATGATGTTCAAAGGTTGATGGACCCTAAAATGCAGACCCTGCAGCGCTGGACTACAACCCCTTTAGGTAGACTAATGTTATTAGTAAAAATGCCGAAGAATCCACTGGTGGCTACCAGCTTAGGATTGTTGAGTAGGATTTCCCTAAAAAAGGCTCATGCCCAGCCTGTGGATGAATGGTGAACTGCTGATGTGGTCATAATTTTGATAAATTTGTAACAGAAAATATGAATTAAGTCAGTCCTTAACCGCATTCATTGCAATAAAAGAAATCCATTAAATCCAATCCAATTCAATTGGTGAACTGAACCATTGGGTAGATTAGCTTCTCTCTTATGAAATAGCTTGTTTATTTTAATTTTTAGTTTTGTCACAAAATAAAATTGAGCTTTCTCCCTTTAGTTCTCCTGGCTGCGCCACTGTCGGGGCGGAGTGCGAGGCGCGGAGCGCGGGGCGGAGAGAGCGGAACAATATTTGCACACTTTTCCCGTACAAACATAAATAAGGCGAGTTGTTTTTGCGCGTCCGTTGAAACGGAGTGATTTTACGCTTCGAGGAACGATTCCAGCCTTCCAATTGGTGCAAATTGCAAAAACATGAGACGGGCTTTAGGGTTCCGTGATCAAATAATCCTTGATAACTTTATTACTATTTACTCAGTTGACATTTAGGCATTTACACCTGCGACGTGGACGCGGCAGACGGTACTTTACCACGTATAACATAACAACGCACATCGTATTTGCTTGCACTATTAAATACCTATTCTTTATATTGCGCTTAGTGTATACAAAGGAGGCAGCACTTTATACTCAAATTGAAAATTAATTTATAGGCTGTAGTAGGAAACTTGCGGATCGGAATGCAGTATCTACTAAGAGCCGGAAAAAAATCAACTTGACAAGTAGAACTTTGAACGAAATTACTGAAAATCGAGCTGGCGCCAAAGAGTAATAGGACGCAAGTAACATTTTTTAAAAACTTTCTTTGTCCGCATGTTCGCGCTGTTCTATGACTTTACTCAAAGAAGTTTCTCGCAGTTTTCACAGAAAGCTTAAGCTGTACCTAAACCATCATTACGTTTAGTTTGATCAAGATTGTACATAAAGAAAAACATTTATTCAAAAACCACAACAGAACCCCTCGAGCGAGCAATAACTCGCTCTTCACCTTATATTTATATCTTAAACATGCCGTTTGATCTCGAAACTCGTTACAGGTTAGTTTACTTGTACAAAATATTTAATGATCGTTTTACAGACCTTCATTACAGATTCAGAGCCGATAACCTAGGGGGGAGTAGGGAGGCTTTTGCTCGCTACTATAAGGAGGAGAAATAATTTCAGTAAAAAAGTAATAAAGCCATACATTTTAAAACATTAATATAAAAGAATGTATTAAACAATATATAAACCATATTTTTAAAAGTTATTGTTTAAAAATCACCAAATAACCAAAAGCCAAAAAAATTTACAATTTAAGTGAAATAAATCAGCTGTTTGTATTTTTGCTACGTGTTTGCCCCTTTACTAAAAACAATATATAATAAGTTGTACATAATACCCTACATAATGTACAACTTATCAAGTAAAGGTTCACTGTTGTGGAATTAAGTTTTTAAGTTCAACATTGTTGACCTTTGAATGGATAAGAGCAAGGTAAAAGCGAGCTCATCATTCGCTATTATTTCTTTTCCCGAGACCGCATTAACGTACAAAATGGCTGGAAACAGACAAACCTTTGTTCGTAACGAACTCTTTTCCGATAGAAAAGAAATAAGAATCCAAAGGCACAATGCTGTAAAAGAAATCTAATTCTAAATTAAATAGTAAATTGAAAGAGCCACAATAGGCTTTGTAAGGGGTTGGAGTTGGAAACTTTTCCAATAAATCGTATCTTTTGCTTAGCGCGGCGGAGCGGGGCTGCTCTCGGCCGCGCTCGGCCGGCTCATGGTACGTCGCTAAATGTTAATCGAATTTAAAGGATTCCTGCTGTTACCTTTGACTATAGTCTCAATAGTTTAACTATCAAAAACAAAAAAATGTTAAGTGGTCTGAAATACGAGCGCTTGGGGTTTTTTCTTAATTAGTAATGGCGGATAAACGAGCAATCAGTATGTCGATTCTTGAACTAAATATATCTTAACATCTCGTTTACATCTCGTCGACTATCCCACCTTCAGTTCAATTGTCAGTCCAATAGATTCTTCAAATAAATGTAATAGAAATATTACATTTATTTGAAGAATCGATATACTGTATGTCGATTCTTGAAAAAAACGTCAGTTTAGAAGCCGATGTACAACGGTTGCAAAGCGGATATAATAGAAATCGGTATTCTCGAATTACATTTTGCCATATTAAACTGACAGTCGAACTGAAGGTGACACAATAGACGAGATGTAAGCAAGATTTTCGTACGATGTATTTTTTTCAAGAATCGACATGCTGATCTCTTAATGTTTAGTGTTTGTTGATACGCCTTGCATCGCCAGAGACACTTATACTGCGTGAGGCCATCGAGCGATTTGTCTGGCCTTTATGACGTACTCCCATATTGTTCAAACCATTAGAAAATACTGCAAAGGTGACTTGACTTACAATTTTTTAGACTTACATAGTCAGACTATAGACGAAAGTCTTTACTGTTATGAACAATATAAAAAGAAGATTCTGCAAAGCTAGACGAGGCTTTTGAATTGTTATTGGCTGTTAAAATAACAATGATTGTAAGCTCAAGGCATGTTGGTTTGCTTCCCGCCACAACTAACAACACAACACATATTAGCACAAAATACCCCCCATTAGCCTCTCGGCAAGTTCCCAGCGTAGGTGAGTTAGGTCTATTAGCCGGCTTAGTGTAACAAGCCGCAGAGCCGCCGCCGGTGGGCGACATTACAACACAGTACACCGCGGGCGGCTATAGAGCCTCCGCCGCAAGCCGATTACTGGCCGCGTTTGTTGTTCATATATAGTCGTACAAACTTTGTTATGTTAATTTTAAAATACGTAAAAGGTTTTCAACCCCTGACTAATACCTATATGTTTTGTTATTACTATTAACGTTGGACGGCTTTATTTTGGCATCTTTAAATGAGTGAGCTTACCACCAAGCATGATCAAAGTTAAATGCTGGCTCAGAATATTAAAGGGAACAAAAATGGGTTTAAAATCATTAAGATTCAGTGATGATGATTCGTGCTTAGATGGACAAAACTATTGTAACACTTATTGGATTAGAGACAAATCTATACTACTATTATAAGGCAGAAGAGTTTGTTTGTGTTTTAAACCACAAAATCTCTAAAACTATAATTTATGCTTATCACCCATAAGGAGAAGCAAAAGCAATTTTTTTTAAACACGACCCCCAATGACAACTCTTGTAGGATAGACATGTAGTAATTTTACGTGATACCATCTTAAAACATGCAAAAAAATGTTTCTTTCGAAGGGTGTAAATATTTCAATTTAGATTATTTCCGCTTGTTTTAGCGGAGAATTAACAATTCGTCCGCCGCCCGTCCGCCCGCCCGCCGTCAATAATTCATTCTTCTATCAATCCTCGATTAATATTAAACCGACGGATTCCTTCCGGGATTACGACGTACTGCGCGGATTCGTTTGAACAAAAATATAATCGACATTTCAAAAGGAAAAATTATAATTTATCATTACGGCGCGAGGGTACTTTTACATTTTCCAAGGGAGAATTTTAGCGTTTTTTTTTGATATTTCTTACAGACCGAGCGCTGTTACGTATTCATATTCAATAGTTAATTATCATTTGTAATATCTACAAGTACAAAAAATCAATTTGTAATTGCATTTTTCGTCTTAAATTCGTTCAATATAATAGGTATAACTATATTACACACATTTTTTCACATTCGTTTTTAAAACAACTTGGCTTGACTACGTACTTACACACTGCAGTGAAGTGATGATAGAATCTAATTCGGAAGTCGAGCTAACTTGGGCTTAGACTTTGAAAGTTTACAACTTAATGTTGGCAGCATTGTATACTTTGTTTGAAAAGACTATAGACAATCTTGGCCTTACTTCTTTGTCGGTAGCGTGTAAACTATAGAGAAAGACTGGCCCGGTACCCGACCAAGACAAATGGTGGGCGGTAGGCAATAAAATCTGCCCCTCGGGAAAACTGAGGACATTCACCTTATAATCCACCGAGCATACTGCGTCATGCTGCGTAACTAATTATAATAATCTGTTCGTATGTACAATTAAGTAATTACTGTAATAATGTTTCACTTTGATCATACAGGAGTTTTGTAAATAAATTGTTATTAAGTTTGTCTTTTGGTGTTTTAAGTTGTATTCCCTTCTGAAAGTTTATAACTTAATAAGTATTAACGCTCTTGCCTCGATCAAGGTCATTAAAACTAATATTCGTCGGTGGTCTTTACGGAGTAAATCATAATTATTCTAATCCAGTAACCTGTATCGGAGCAGTGTGGTGGCTTGGACTCCAAACACTCTCTCTTTTTACTTAGCCCAGTGGGATTTTAAAACAGTACTACAAAATTTGACGTTACTTAGTAGAATGCTTGTTAAACTGATTACGTTACATTTTAGAAGCATTTTTGATATCGCTGACTACACTTGCTCGAGCGAGGAAGGTGAAGCGAGTTAAGTTTTTACTGAAAGCACCGCGTCACCGCGTCTCCGCGCGACGCAGATAAGAACCGGTAACAAATCGCCATCTTAGCGCCGAGTGAGGAATTAAAGTGATATTTCTCCTTTCAACTCCACCGCGATTGTGAAAACACCGTCTCAAGTGTTACTCGAAGACGTATCTACTCTATTTTAAAATCTCATCAGAAACTGTAGAGCTGGCAATAAGATTGAAAGGACATAGACGATTTTATGTTCAATCGCAATCAGTTTTTAAGCTTTTGCATAGCTTCTATCGCGGGCCTTGAGCGTGGAGACTGAATACAGAAATTCCGTAACGAAAAAAGCTAACACCCCCTGAGTATCAAAAACATAATATCAAAGGCACAATTTTTTTTAAGCGTGATATTACAAAAAGTCATTAATTTAAAAAAAATGACTTTGAAATATCACGCTTAAAAAAAATTTTTGCGGGACCGACGGGATTTGATTCCGTGTCTCTCTGGCGATCCGGGCACTTAGAGCGCTTTACCGCTAGGCCACGGTCCCGATGACGTCGGTAGGTAAACATAAGTTGATAAAAAATGCTATGCAATAGCTTTACCGCGGCAGTCTCCGAGTGCCACATGTCTTTTTTTATTAACTAAAAATTAACCACCAAGTTAGCGACCATCCATGGTGGTAAATGATGATGCAGTCTAGGATGGAAGCGGGCTAACTTGTTTAGGAGTAGATGAAATCCACACCTGTTTCGGTTTACGCAACACCGTATCCGAACGCTAAATTGTTTAAAGGTACCTCTTTGCCAGTAGGGTGATAACTAGTCACGTCGAAACTAGACTTGGACCAATTATTAATTAAAAAAATTGTAATCGACCTAGTCGGGAGACTTAGGAGGGCATCAAAACACGTGGTGGCAATTTTATGTTCAACTCAATCTGCGACAAGTATTTAAATTGAGTGTGACTTTTTGACCTCCACATAATATATTACAATATGTGGAAATCGAATCCACGGCCTGCGGACGACAGGGGACGACGCGGCGCAGTGGTATGCGCGGTGGATTTATAAGACGGAGTCCTGGGGTCGATTCCCAGCGGAGCAGGTTGAGATTTTTCTTAATTTGTCTTGGTCTGGCTGGCTTTCGCCGTGGCTAGTTACCACCCTACCGACAAAGATGTATCGCCAAGCAATTTAGCGTTCCGGTACGATGTCGTGTAGAAACTGAAACGGGTGTGGATTTTCGTCCCACTCCTAACAAGTTAGCCCGCTTCCATCTTCTGCATCATCACTTACCATCAGGTGTGATAGTAGTCAAGAGCCTTGTAGAGATTTGTAGTCGATTAAAAAAAAAATCGCAGCGATTTCATTTACATGTTGTAAGATAAACACAAAAATGTTTTACATAAATGTTATAAGCGCAAGCTTTTAGATTGCCTTCATGTTCTTAGTAAATCCTTTGTTTTCATGCGCGTGTAACGGTTGCACATAAAAAATAACTGGAGCGCTATCTGTATGAGTTAACCGTATTAGAATCACGTCATTTAGCTAAACATGCTCTGAGATATAGGTATATCTATACACTGTAATGTATTGAAGCCTGTATGTAATTCCAAATTAACAGCTTTTCACTAAATTCATATGAAAGTATTTTTTTTTATAGACTACAAGTTGGCCCTTGACTGCTATCACACCTGATGTTAAGTGATGATGCAGTCTAAGATAGGAGCGGGCTAACTTGTTAGGAGTAGGATGAAAGTCCACACTCCTTTCGGTTTCTACACGACATCGTACCGGAACACTAGATCGCTTGGCGGTACGTCTCTGTCAGTAGGGTGGTAACTAGCCATGGCGAAAGCCTCCCACCAGCCAGACCAAGACAAAGTAAGAAAAAATCTCAATCTGCTCCGCCGGGAATCGAACACAGGACCTCCGTCATATAAATCCATCGCGCACACCACTGCGCCACGGTCAAGTATATACGATAGTTACATAAAAAATCTTCTTTCAAAAAATTATGTCTGTAAGTTTGTTCCAGCTAATCTCTAAAACTACTAGTCTTATAGTAATAACTCTTCTTTTATAAAATAGCCAGACTCATGAGGAGTGACATTGGCTAATTTGTATGCTGATAATCCTATAGGAACCAGAACTAGGCGGAGGTAGCACACTACTCATATCCCGAAAAAATAATCATCATCATCATTATCAGCCTATTATGGCTACTAAAGGACCAGTATCGAGAGTTCGGCCAATTAACACACACTACTCATATCCCGAAAAAATAATCGTCATCATCATTATCAGCCTATTATGGCTAGTAAAGGACCAGGCCTCCTACCTAATAGGAGAGGGGATCCTACACCCACCACGCTGCTCCAATGCAGGTTGACGAGAATTGCAGGGATTGTACGATATGTATGTACTATTAGGAGCATATTATACCTGTCTAATTTTTTCAGCTGTCACCTTAAACCATGTTACGCCATAAAAATACGCGAATGCACCAACTACGTTTATAAAAATTTTTTAACAAAAAATAAAAACGCCTTCAAAACGCACTAAAAAGTGAAAAATAACTACGTCATTTACTTACTTTAATTTACTTAATCACATCGATGAAGTCGGTGCCATCCAAGTTTAGGTAGTCTTTAAAGTAGAAAGCTCGGGTGGCACCGACTTCATAGATTTGATTAAGTAAATTAAAGTAAGTAAATGACGTATAAGTATGTAAATTAAGTAAAATAAAGAAAGAAAAAATAATCGTCATCATCATTATCAGCCTATTATGGCCACTAAAGGACCAGGCCTCCTACCTAATAGAAGAGGGGATCATAGACTCTGCTGCTGCTCCAATGCGGACGAGCATTGCAGGAATTGTGCGACATGTATGTACTATTAGGAGAATATTATATCTGTTTAATATTTTCAGCTGTCACCTTAAACCATGTTACGCCATAAAAATACGCGAATGCACCAACTACGTTTAAAATGCTGTAAGATTTGATCTAAACAAACCGACATTGCAAGTTATATAAGAGCTTGTAAAAATAGAATAGAAGGCGTTTCGCAAGGTAGACCACTACTCCCAAAATTAAATGCGACCGCAAACAAATTGCGCAGAGCACAACAGCTGATGTTAAAGATCAAGTGGAAAATTCCGGCATTGTTCATAATGTCTGGTCATTGTGAATAATATCAAACTAAATCGGGCAAACGAAATAATTAAGATAAAAAATCCGTATGAATTTTCCCATAGCTGAAATAAGTATTATGCAAATTACTATGTGCCTTACAGGCAATCTAAAAAAATACCTAACCTAAGAAAGCATCCGATGATTTAAAAAAAAAATAATTCAGGTACGCTTTTTTTACTAATACCTTTGATACGTCAGGTTTGATTATTTGTAACGATTCTACCACCGACAAATATATTATAATCATTCTTCCAAACTAAAAACATAAGTTTTATCGACAATTGATATATATATATATATGTGATAAATGCCCGGATGAGAATTATATTATTGTTCTAAAACTGCCCTATCAGGCGCTTATCATTGTCCGGGCACTTTTTAAAATGCCGTAAACTTACTTGGTCCATAACATAGCGCAGTATATCCCGGGGCCGGCCGAGTGTAATATCATTGAAAAATTGAACACCGACTTGAGCTTGCAGCTACCATTTATATTTCCTTGGCCGGGGCGATGCAGATGGAGAGGTCAAGGTCTTTTATCTTTGTACTAGTATATGTGCAAAGTTTTGGCATTAACCGTAACATTTTGATTCCCTGTTATTTTTAAAGTGGCTACTTTCCATTGATTTGAATCGGTGTGTTCCGTTTAGTTGCATTTAATAGTGAGGCCCACCAACCCACGTTGGAACAGCACGATCAGTCGAAGCGTCGAAGCGAAGAAGGAAAGAAAAAACTGTCTATACTGGGTCATTAAAAATGGCAATAGTTAATAATTTAAAAGTATTAAAAGATATGCACTAGCGCGTAGAATTAAAAAAATAATTTTATGAATAAATAAATATAACGATTTAGACGACCTCCGTGGCGCAGTGTTATGCGCGGTGGATTTATAAGGTCCTGGGTCCGATTCCCGGCGGGGCAGGTTGAGATTTTTTCTTAATTTGTCTTGGTCTGGCTGGTGTGAGGCTTTCGCCGAGGCCAGTTACCACCCTACCGACAAAGACGTATCGCCAAGCGATCTAGCGTTCCGGTACGATGTCGTGTAGAAACCGAAATAGGTGTGGATTTTCCATCTTAGACTGCATCATCATTTAACATCAGGAGTGATAGCAGTCAAGGGCTAACTTGTAGTCGATAAAAAAAAAATATATAGCATCTTCATCCTTATCGCCATCTGCGAGTGAAAGTCAAGTCAAAATCGGTCTAGCCGTTTCAAAGATTACATCACTAATAAAAGACTAATTGTGTGATCCTAAATCTAATATAAACATAAGACAAAAGCTCTTGTAACTCGTATCATCAGCCTAGTAATAACGTAATAATCGTTACATATGCACTCTAACCACCCAACTACGCTAACGTTCTTAGTAGCAACCAGGATACCTACCATCAACTATAATAGCGACTCAACTGTACGGTAAACACAAATTTTAATTGACACTGACACTTACCCATTTGAGTTTTCTCTCGATACTGCCAGGGGCGCTGCTTCAATTCCACATAAAATTTGCCTTTACGCGAATGTGAATTTTACGATATGTTTTGGTGAAAGCTCACACTAGGCACTCAGCTGACGTTATTACGTAATAATAACCTAAACTGCAATTCAGTTTAGATCTACAGTTGAGTTGCTATTATAGTTGATGGTAGGTATGCAGGCCGGGGAGCGGCGGAAAGTTCAGTTTCGCTGTTATTTGTGTCTTTGAGCTACTTCCCGCGGACTTCTTTGTATGCCGCCAGTGTTCTGCTCCGTACCTTCTCGAGGTTTGTTTAACTTACTACTTGAACACTAGTTTCGGCTTTTGAGAACTATATATTGTTTACCGAATACAGCGCATTTTATATTCGGTGTCGGTTTATTTTTGAGGAATGTTATAATTACATTTTAAGCTATTTTACATACAAAATCTTTTGAAAAGAGGGTTTGTGAACTATCGCATAGAACGAATTATCATTGTCACCCTATTTTAAAGAGCGGACTTCTGTCTTATAACATGATATGGAGTTTAAACCCACTACGCTGCTATAATACATTGTGTGGCAATAATTTTCGAGTCTTTTGCCATTATATGTTGATGCATAATTGGAACCAACGAATGTGCTCTCCAAGGCAAGGCTGTCTAACACCAAATCTGGACTGACTATTAAAAATAAGGAAACCGCAATATTTCAGCCTAAATTAAGCCCTTTCGGGCTTAAAATTCGTCTTATTTTGTAAGTTTATACTTACAAAATAAGTCGAATTTTAGGTAGTAAAATAAATTTTGTAAGTAGAAGAATAAGTTGACTAAAGTATCCCTAATTATTATTAGTATATTTGACGGCCGAGTGGCGCAGTGGGTAGTGACCCTGCTTTTGCGTCCTAGGCTGTGGGTTCGATTCCCAAATCTGGAAAATGTTTGTGTGATGAGTGTGGATGTTTTCCAATGTCTGGGTGTTTATCTATAAATTGTAAGTATTTATGTATAATATATATAAAAATATTCATCAGTTATCATAGCACCCATAACACAAGCTACTTACGAGTACGCTTAATTTGGTGCTATATGGCAATATGTATTATTATATAAATTGTCCTATAATATTTATTTATTTTTTATTTATAGTGGGTCCCGCCATAACGAATGTACTTCGACTCTTTTGGATCTTTCCTACTGGAAGTTGATATTTCAAAAAGTCAAGATGTACTTAAATTAATGACTTTAAGCTTAGGCCACGCTCCCGATGACGTCGGTAGGTAAACATAAGTTGATAAAAAATGCTACGCAATAGCTTTACCGCGGCAGTCTCCGAGTGCCACACGTCTTTTTTATTTATTTATTTATTTATGTATTTAAACATGATTTAAGTTTGAGTATTCGGGCACTAGTGATCCAACTCCAAAGCCGCAAAGGATAACGACTGCGTCAACAGGGCAGTTGAAACTTAAAGAATTTGTTTTATTTCAAGGCTATTCAAATACTGTATGTCGGTAAACTCGTATCACATATTTCTTGACTTGACGGCGTGACACAGTCTCGTGACATGCGTCATGTCACGTCTACAGTCAAGTGACGTCACAAGTCGTGTACAAGTCGCGAGAGCTGTTGGTAAGTGAAGTATTAAGTTACCTAAACATGTTTTGGTAACTTAATACATTACTTTTGTGGTATCAAATAATAGATCTTTACCTACGTGCTCTGATAATTTCAATGTAGATACTTGTACAAAATTTCATAGAATTTCCGAGACTTATTTTTAAATTTACACTACTTACTTACTTGTAGAGCTTTTTTAACTTTTTTCGTTAAAAGGACATAATAATTTTTTTTTATCGACTACAAGTTGGCCCTTGACTGCTGATGTTAAGTGATTATGCAGTCTTAGATGGAAGCGGGCTAACTTGTTAGGAGTGGGACGAAAATTCACACCCCTTTCGGTTTCTACACGACATTGTACGGGAACGCTAAATCGCTTGGCAATACGTCTTTGTCGGTAGGGTGGTAACTAGCCACGGCGAAAGCCTCCCACCAGTCAGCTTATTACAAACTATAACATATTATTCAATTTGGCTGTCATTTGTTCTAACTGAAGTAAATGTCTTCCTTTTTATTGACATGATTTTGTAAAGGAGAATGTAGAGTAGTAGTGAGAGAAGAGAGAAAGGAAAAAGTAGTAAGATAAAATTTAAAATAACGGAAACTTAACGGGAACAAGTTTTCCATGCCATACATACACGTACGCTTTGACATGCATAGTTTTTACTGGGACTCGAACCTTGGACTTTATTACCCAAAGCAGAAGAATAACGAGTAGCAATACGTCTCTCGACACATCGCCGCCATGTAAATCGGTAGTCGCTAATGCTCGCCTCTGTTGCACACTAAGCAGTAAACACGCCTAATGCCGCAGATTTCATTTGAGCGTTCACATAAATCCCGCCGCGCTGTCACCTACGGCTCGGCAGGTAACACACTCGCAATTACAAACGCTGTTGGTCAATTTGTTGAAAAGCGTTTCTTTATTAACACGGGCTTTATGAAAGACCAGCACGGGGTTGAGCAGGCTGTGTCATAATAAGATTAATACATCATTATCAACCTATTAATGATTCACTACAGACTCAGGACCACGAGGTTCTGGATTCGAATCCTTAGTGCAATAGTTCCAAATTTTTTTTTCTGAGAAATTTTTAGTGAATCCAAGCCAGGAATTGGGAAGTTGGTGGTGTAACCCGTGCCTCGGAGGACACGTTAAGCCATCCGTCCTGGTCACTGTCATCAACATCTGATAGTCATTTTAAATGATTTTAATATTATAACCCTAGGTCTGCATTAGGGCTACGCGGTGAGTCTAGGCTCCATATCCCTCGTCTATAAGGTCGGAGGCCTGGCTCTTTGTGGGATTAATAGGCTGATAATGATGAAACTGTTTTCCTATAAAATGTGTATCTAACTTAAGCGTAACATTTTTTGTGTGACATCAACGCGAGGTGGGATGTGTCAGACGAGATTCCGGAAAATTTTAATAAAACGAAAACATCCGCAGCTTAATATTATAAATTGCGAAGATTTGTTTTTTGTTGTAACGCTTGCCGCCGCCGCCGAGGAGCAACGTTCAGTTTTATGCTGCAGTTATAAAGTTAAAGAGTTTATTTTTATCCTGGAAAAATCCTAAGCTAGTCGAGTGTTAGTAAATAAAAAGAAGTTTGTTGGAAATTTAATAAATAATCTGGAGCTACGATTTCCGATTTTCTCAACAAACATTATGAATTATTACTGAGTACAGTAATAAACAAAGTTCGAATACTGTTCTAACTAGCTAGCTTATAGGTCAAACTTACTGACCACCCCATAAGTCTCAATAGGTACATAGGTACGTACCTATTATGAGCGCACATTGGGCTTAGGTACTCTTGAGGAAAACTGATGTGAGCCGACGTTGAATTCACTGGAATGTGGTTGTGTTAAGCACTAAAAATCTCCTGTTGGTAATGTACTTAGGTCACTAGGAAATTTTGCAATACAGTCGTATTAAATCAAAATTTAAAAACAAATAGTGTACCACTTCTTATACATTTCTTCATTTCCAAAATCACCCAGAGAACCAATCTTAAAAAATTTTGCTAATTTTTTTTTATCAGATATCGAAGCAGTATTGGTCCCAAGCGGCTAAAAAATCGGTGTCGCTGGCAAACTGGAGAGCATCTTTATTGAATGAAATTACCCGAACTTACTGCATTCAAGATCAGGACTGTACAGAGGACATTCGAGCAGTTTTACTAAGGAGTTATGAAAATCACAGAATAGTATGCGAATTATGTGCAGGGCCCATTGAAAATTATTAAGATTTTGGACGGGGCCCTCAAGTTTTTGAATTATCCTAGGGAGACAAACTTTTGTATGCTAAGAAAGAATAACTGTACATTATAATTTCTAAATAACTTCGTGTAAAATACCTCGTCCTATTAAAAGTACAGCTACATGTATGAAATGAGATGTAGGTACAGACAACATTAGAAGCTTCAATAGTTCTATGTTTACGGGCCGGATTCAAACTTCGTCGTGTATCTGCTAGAATGGGTCATTTCAGTTCGAGGTATTAATAGTTAACTATTTTAAACTTAAGTAATATTTGAGAGTATACTAATTGATTATCGTGCCTAAAAATTTTTCACTTCAAAACGTCAAAGTGATTGTCAAAAGTTTTCATTCGGAGTTTTTATTTGACAAGGACGGCGGTGTCAGCGCGTGATGGATGCTCGGCCATAAGTCAGCGGCGGACTGGCGGACTGGGGCAGTGCGCCGCGCGTGGCGTATGATGAATGCGTCCATTTCGGTCCCACGCCCACTAATGGACCTAGTGATGTACGATGAGCGCTTTTTGTAAGGATAATGCTATTACATAATTTTTCATTCTTTTATTGGTTATTTGATTTGTTTATATGTATATACGGCTTTCTGGTGCGCTTTGAACTATAGTGTCCATGTGGCTAGCATGATGTATACATGGTATAATCTAGCCGCACCAAATGTTTCGATTCTACCGTTCTTATTCTAACGGGCCTGCCACACTATGCTTCTCGGGCTACTTATCATTCTGCTCCTCGTTTTGTTACGACATTGCCTTTTATCATACACTTATCTAATAGTGTGATTATTTGCAAAGTTCGCCAGTTTATCGGATTTTTGACTCGCGTTTAAAAACCGACAAAATAGAGAGCGATGGGCTTGTCGATAATCATGACAAGTAATGTTGCTACATTACGTCTCTGACTCTTTTCTTCGTTACTTCCCATCCGCTCAACAAATGTGCGGCAGGTTCATTTCAGTTAGAGTGAAATGCGCTTCTAGTATCTACTGTGTTTTCTGAGGTATTTTAAATAAAAATTTTAATAAAAAATTAAATCGACTTCAAAACACACTGAAAAGTAAAAAATAATTGCGTCATTTAGTTACTTTAATTTATCCTGATGAATTAAAAGTAACGACACTATCGTTACTGTTCCTTAATCAGGATTGAAGTTTCGCGTAAGCTTACTTTTCTTAATAAAATATTCTCCTCTGATATCTAATCTTGATAAACTGATATCTATAAAGTCGGTGCCATCCAAGTCTAAGGAAAGTTTATTCAACAAAGTAGCAAAGCACTTTGTATGAATTTGGTAACGTCTTTAAAGTAGAAAGCTTACAGGCACCGACTTCATAGATATCAGTTTATCAAGATTAGATATCAGATGAGAATATTTTATTAAGAAAAGTCAGCTGACGCGAAACTTTAAGACTGATTAATATAAAGTAATGGCACTATCGTTACTTTTAATTTGATATTATTCTCATCTGATATTAAGTAACAATCTTTTTAAGATAGCGACCACGCAAACTACGAGCCGGCGGTAGAGTCACCAAAACAGACGAATTTAATGTTTCAAAAGTGCTAATAAACGAAACCTAAGGACAGCGTACGAAATGTAGCGACCACGCAAACTACGAGCCGGCGGTAGAGTCACCAGAACAGACGAATTTAATGTTTTAAAAGTGCTAATAAACGAAGCCTAAGGACAGCGTACGAAATGTAGCGACCACGCAAACTACGAGCCGGCGGTAGAGTCACAAAAACAGACGAATTTAATGTTTTAAAAGTGCTAATAAACGAAACCTAAGGACAGCGTACGAAATGTAGCGACCACGCAAACTACGAGCCGGCGGTAGAGTCACCAGAACAGACGAATTTAATGTTTTAAAAGTGCTAATAAACGAAGCCTAAGGACAGCGTACGAAATGTAGCGACCACGCAAACTACGAGCCGGCGGTAGAGTCACAAAAACAGACGAATTTAATGTTTCAAAAGTCCTAATAAACGAAGCCTAAGGACAGCGTACGAAATGTAGCGACCACGCAAACTACGAGCCGGCGGTAGAGTCACCAAAACAGACGAATTTAATGTTTCAAAAGTGCTAATAAACGAAGCCTAAGGACAGCGTACGAAATGTAGCGACCACGCAAACTACGAGCCGGCGGTAGAGACACCAAAACAGACGAATTTAATGTTTTTAAAGTACTAATAAACGAAGCTTAAGAACAGCGTACGAAATGTACGAGTATGTGCAAAGTTATTACAATTCATACAGACAATATACTGCAGCGACCAGTTGCTTGCGATAGTGCGAGATAGAGACCGAACAAATAACAAGTTCGCTAAATTAATAAAGCTAAAGCAAAGAATACGAAAACAAAAATATCTACAGAAACGGATATTACAGCGCGGAGTGACTTTGACTCCATCCGAATATTAACATCTTCAGTAGGTACACATACTTCACAAAGTATTTTCTTCTTTTGACAACAAACAGAATATCCTCTTTTGTCGGAGAAATGTTATACGTTCGTCTGTATGTGGTCCACAAATTTTCTCTATCAAAATACTGCAATTAATGCCATCTATTATTTCAGTTCACAACTTCTAAGCAGTCGGTTATTTTGTTTTTATAATAATAATTTTATTTGAGACTTTTTAGTTTTAGTTTATGGCATAGAAATGAGACGGTACACTTAGTACACTTTTTGCCATTTTTTGTTAAAAAAGTAATATGAACATGATATGATATTTATATTTTTGAAATGGTCTTTTTCGACGACCTTTCAATTGGTACCCATATTGCTAAGATAAGAGAAAAAAATACACACATCCCCCCTTTTTTCCCCCATTTACAGCCGCCATATTGAACATTTTTATAGCCTATGTCACTACCACAATTTTGACAAATTCAACGACACCTCACATGTCAAAATCCGTTCAGCCGTTTAGGCTGTAGCGCGTGCCGAAAAAATGGACATACATACATACATACATACGCTCGAAAAACATAACCCTCCTTTTGACGCAGTCGGGTAACAAGATACACCTATATTTATGAGTATCTATATTTTTGGACATTAGTTAAGTTAGCATTTTAAAAAAATATTTGCACCGAAAAAATATTTGGAAATCGACCAAAAATGATACAAAAAAATATTATCCTTCATGCTTCTTCTATATATGGGAATTTAGTTAAAGTTATTAAAAATGTTTTCCAGTAGGCTACAGTAGCTCGACGCAGTTATAACTATCTGAAAACTTAATGAAATTTTTATGCAAAGTTTCGTGAGCTTTCTGAATCGGAGCTTCCAGAATTGAATAAAGAATCAAATTGCTTTATGAATTCAAAGAAATAGTGTTCATATTAAAAATTACTTTTAATATAGAAGAATTCCGTGAAGCAGAGAACGTTTGACAACAGAATTTAAAGAAAGAAGAAAAAGTATTTTTTCATGTTTTGTGCTACAAACAATACCTTCAGTCTTGCACTATGTTTGTAGCACAAAACGGAATGGATGTACACCTCAGCATATGAGTATGCTGTGCATTGCATGCGAGTCGAGAAACGACCCTGATTTTATGATCTTTCGAATAGGTTATTTTTATCTATCATGTATTTATTTTTCAACAATTATAAAACAATTATAAAAACACTATTAAAAATTTATAAAAAAATCCAATCCGCGCTATAAGGACATATTCTTGTAGGAAAATGTCTGAGGAGTGTTCTTACATACATTTTTTTACCTGACTGCGTCAGAAAGAGGGAACTGTTTTTACAAGAGTTCACGGCTAAATTCGTCGTTTATGAACGATTTTAACGAAAGCTTTTTTTGTTAGAAAGGTATTCCCTATAAAACCCTTGACTGCCCGACTTTGGAAAAATATCTGGAGCTTGACCCACCATGCTCCCCATGTGGGTTAGCGGTCTTGAGCAAGTTTCAAGACTATTTTAATGGCTCACTTTCAGCTTTCTCCTGACTTTGGGTTATTATTATACAATGAAAACACGTTAACATCGTCATGCAGAGAGAGATTGAATTTGTAAGTACATTGATTGGAATTGGCAGAATGCAGGAGAGTGATCGGCTGGAAATGAACAATTATGACTAGCAACAAAACCACCGGGCTGTTGAATTAGTTAGACAAAATATAGGATAGTTGTTTAGCTGAAATACTGTAACGGTATTGTAATAGTTGAAGTACAGTCCGCACTCCGCGGCCCCGCGATAGCGATGCTCTAAACATCGCACTTTATGTGCCGACAAATATAGTTCAGTACAGGAGCGGAGCCAGTGAGGGGGAGTAGCTGAAGGGGGGCCGAAACCACCCCTACCACCCCTACTTAGTTATGTCATTTATGTTATTGATAAATATATACATAATTAAAATATTTAATCTGGTTACAACTGAATGTAGAATGCAATGTCGGCGCACAATCGATTCACACACTGACACACACACACAGTTATTTGTATATTTGTTACAAGATAATCTTTGACAGTAATCACACTTGATGTAAACGTTGATGCAGTCTACAATGGAAGCGAACTAACTTGTTAGGAGTACGATGAAATCACAATCCTCTCAGTTTTTACGTGAAATCGTGTTATATATTTTGTGCGCAAAATTACTTAGCGGTACGTCTTTACCGGCAAGCTTGTAACTAGCTAAGGCCAAAGCCATCCATCCACCAGCAAGACAGGGATAATCTAACTCGAGTCTTCATCTTTTTTTTTTCGACTACAAGTTTGCTCTTGACTCCTGTCACAGCTGATGTTAAGTGATAATGCTGTCTAAGATAGAAGCGGGCTAACTTGTTAGGAGTGGGATGAAAATCCACACCCCTTTCGGTTTCTACACGACATCGTACCGGAACGCTAAGACCCATGGCGATACGTCTTTGTCGGTAGGGTGGTAACTAGCCACGGCGAAAGCCTCCCACCAGCCAGACCAAGACAAATTAAGAATAATCTCAATCTGCCCCGCCGGGAATCGAACCCAGGACCTCGGTCTTATAAATCCACCGCACATACTACTGTGCCACGGAGGTAGTCAAATCTTATAAATCCAATGCCCCTACTGCAGCCACGGCCGTCTTATTATCTTTGTTTCGTGTGTCTGACTCAGAGAGCCCTCCTCCTAACCCTTGTTACTGGCGCCGCCACTGGCAGCGCAACTGCACCGCAGCTCGCCGCCGCCATCGCACGCAGCTGCTGTGCACGGGAAATATCGCGGCCGTGTATTGTGCACTATTTATGTTACTCGCCACTTTCATATGGAAAGTTGAGCGTTGTTTGTTACTTGTTCATTATCTAACCGCTGCACACATAGTTCAACTTTAGTTTAGATTCAGTTTAAAGCATACCAGTATTATGTTAAAATATTGCATTTTCTAAAAGGATTTGGTTTAAAGAGCTAGTCTGTCCGTTGTGATGATTTTGTTAAAATATGAAAATACAAAAGTAATCCGCCCGCGACTCCATCCGCGAGAAATTCTGTTTTGTCATAGTTCAACAAAATGTAGCCTATGTCCTTTCTTAGGATCTAGACCATCTCCGTGCTAAATTTCATTTGAATTGGCTGTTTAGTTTTGGCGTGATTGATTAAGTACGACACTGGCGACAGAGTTACTTTCGTATTTATAATATTAGTATAGATTCTTGACTATTTACTTAATTCTTTTTTAGTTTTATTGAAAAGTGTTTACCCACACTTTTGGGATTATTTATATTTTAAGAATAAACATAATATCAAAAATTGTGGCACCGACGGGATTCGAACCCGCGTCTCTCTGTGGCTAATCGGGCCTCGACGAGCGCGCTAGGCTACAGTGTCAGCTGACATCGATACCGAAATTGTTGAATATTATGTTCTTGATATCCAGGTATACGGCCTGTGGCATCTTAAGTACACGCTAAAAGACGCCATCTTCTTATGTTACAATGCGGGTTCGAATCCCGTCGAAACGTCCTGAAACGAAAGAAACAAGTAAATAATTGGAGCAGTGGGAATAATTCTTCACATCTGGAAAATGTTTGTGTGATGACAATGTTTTCCAGTGTCTGGATGTTTATCTATATATTATAAGTATTTATGTATAGTATATATAAAAATATTCATCAGTTATCATAGCACCCATAACACAAGCTACTTACGAGTACGCTTACTTAGGGGCTATATAGCGATGTGTGTTATTGTCCTATAATATTTATTAATTTTAATTCTTGAAAAACTGACAACATCTTTGCTTACGAGAATTAGGTATAGAGATAATACTCACCGCTTTCACATATTCTTTGCTTACGTTTATTCTTTCGATTTTTCGCTAGCAACATAAATTTTTATTTATATTTTGCCTTTTTTTCATTATCTTACTTGAGAGACGAATATATAGGCCTGTAAATTGATAAGTGGACGTCACGATTAATTCAACCATTATATCAAAATATGCGTAATTTAACAAGCTTTCATATTACAGGTATTTAAAATAGGCTCGGTTCGACCCCCTTGTTCCATTAAGGTGATCGACAAAAGAAGTCCTTCTGATTAATTAAAATTGATAGCGCGTAGAAATTCTCGACATTGTTTGATCGGTGTCCGACAGTAGGGCGAGGGGAGGGAAGTTACACAATCAATTTTTAATAGCTCCCGGGAACTCTCCGTTGTAAATCCCCTTCAATGTAACCTTCAACAACTTTGCACAGCTGTCAGTTTGTGAATATTCTGTGTACACTTGTAAGAATAACAAAAATATTCTTTTTTAACATAATCAAACTTTTGTCTTGATATCCATAGTTGATCATCATATCATCGTTATCAACTAATTAACGGGTTACTATGCCTCCATTTTTTTTTATTAACGCTGGGAAATGTATTTACGCTTCCCCCCCGGAAGCAAAGCCGAAGATATCTAATCTACTTCCGGAAGAGTATGTGGGACTCCCCGGGACCGAACCCACGGAAAAACCCAGCGAACACGTCTGCGTCATTGGGTGGTATGCCACAGGATCGAAACTATGCTACCTCCATGCGGGTTGGTGGTCTTAGAGTCATAATGTATAATCTATCAACGATTACTAGCATATAAATAAATAAATAAATAAATAAATAAATAAATAAATAAATAAATAAATAAATAAATATTATAGGACAATTACATACATCGCTATATAGCCCCAAAGTAAGCTTAGGTAGCTTGGGTTATGGGTGCTATGATAACTGATGAATATTTTTATATATATTATACATAAATACTTATAATAAATAGATAAACACCCAGACACTGGAAAACGCCCATGTTCATCACACAAACATTTTCCAGTGGTGGGAATCGAACCCACGACCTAGGGCGCAGAAGCAGGGTCACTACCCACTGCGCCACTCGGCCGTCGATCATATGATGATAGTGACATACTGACCGCTTAACATGCTCTACTAAACACGGGGGTGTAACCTGGCTCCGGGCTTGGAATGTTCTGAAAATTTTATAGAAGAAAACTCATAATTATTCCGTAACCCGATCCAGGATTCAAACCCAGGATCTCGTGATCGAAGTGACATAGGCTAACCACTAGATCAATAAGGCAGTGATAATTGATATATGTATTTAATTGTTTAGGAATCAATTGCAAAATACGTGATTAGTTGACATCTTATGTGGATTATCACCTTTTGTGACTTTCAATAACACAGGTTATTCCACAGATTATTTCTTTAACTTAAGAATGTACTTCTAACTGGGTTTGATATCTCGTGCCCGGATTGCCAGAGAGACGCGGGTTCGAATCTCGTCGGTTCCGCATTTTTTTTAAGCGTGATATTGCAAAAAGTCATTAATTTAAAAAAAAATGACTTTTTGAAATATCACGCTTGAAAAAAAAATACGTGTGGCACTCGGAGACTGCCGCGGTAAATCTATTGCATAGCATTTTTTGTTAACTTATGTTTACCTTCCGACGTCATCGGGATCGTGGCCGAGCGGTAAAGCGCTCTAAGTGCCCGGATTGCCAGAGAGACGCGGGTTCGACTCCCGTCGGTTCCAAAATTTTTTTTTGTCTCTCTGGCAATCTGGGCACTTAGAGCGCCATACCGCTAAGCCACGTTCCCCGTTGACGTCATTGCCGAAATTGTGCTTTTGATATTATGTTTTTGATACTCAGGGGGTGTTAGGTTTTTTCGTTACGGAATTTCTGTATTCGGTTTCCACGCTCAAGGCCCGCGATAAAAGCTATACAATAGCTTAATAATAATAAAGTTAAGGAACCAAATGATGTAGTTATTTATGTTTATTATACATTTTGTAGTTTATATATTGAGTTATGCTTTCTTTTTCTATTCCCTTTTTTGTTTAAGAACTTTTTAATTTCTTGTTTCAAACTGTCCCTATCGTGTTATGTGACGCCACCTAAGGTTATGCTTGAAAACCAGTGCTGCAGTGGCGAACATTGTAGCAACATGCTGAGGCAGTAACCTTTTTAGCTGAGATGACGACCTCCGTGGCGCAGTGGTATGCGCGGTGGATTTAATTCGATTCCCGGCGGGGCAGATTGAGGTTAAAAAAAGATGTAAAAAATATATTAGTTATTTAATTTAGCTTTATTTTAATGATGTTTTAGATTTATCTTTAGTTTTTTAGTTTATTTTAAAGCTATATGTTGTACCATAACTACTTTCAGCTAAAAAAATATTTTTAATAATAATAATTTAATAATAATTTTGTATAGATTTATTACGACTACTAATACTATTTAAACTTTGTCAACAATTGCAAATTTTGTCGTCGTCGTAAGGACACAAAAAGATTTGTTTTGTTCAAATAAAACTAAATACCTAACGGTACCGATCGTAAAAAAGCTCTTGAAAAGTACGTCATTACACAACTTCTACTACTACGAATATACTAAAATTTATTTACCACTAGCTTTTGCCCGCGACTTCGTCCGCGTGGAATTAGTTATTACGGCAGCCTAATTTTTTTAAGCTTTGAATGTCATATTTATTAATATCTAATCAACTGCCTAAGAAATAGGTCTTAAGGTCTTAAAAATAGGTTTCAAAATGACGATACTTTCATATAACATTTCATCTCCCCTTTAACCCCTTACAACCCTTTTTTCGCAATTAAAAGTAGCCTATGTCCTTTTTCAGGTTCTAGACTTACTGTGTACCAAATTTCATTTAAATCGGTTCAGAAGTTAAGTTACTTTCGCATTTATTATATTAGTTAGGACAACAAAAGAAACAGAAGTAAACACTACTAATTGGCCCTTATGAGTCGAGCTGACTCGTAGGTACTTATTACTAGGGGCACTTTTATAAAAGCAACCGAGTAATTCTTAAATTCTTGTTCTCAATTATAATTATTTTTGTTTTAAATCGACCACAATTTCTAAGTATACAGAACAACCTCTGTTTCAAAGTGCAATATCATTATTCCGTAGTACATACTTAAAGAAATTTAAAGGAGACATTGTAAAGATTTGCATAAACACATTTTGTTTGTAAGTTTATCAATGTTTTGGCGCTCGACGCACAGGTAGCGAACATTCTGCAAACGGTTATGGTCTTACTAATTTACAACGGAACGCCGAAAGAGGGATCCGCACGTGCCTCAGTTTAAAAAGAGCCCACAACAAACACTTGAGGTCGTTATATCCGGCTTTTAGCTCCCAAGTTTAAATAATCCGTTAATAGGATTTATTTATAGTTAAGTTTGAGAAAAGCTTCGGTTAGCTTATTGAGATATAGATATGTCCTGAATCTGTTTCTCATTTTTTACCTAATTGGTTCAGCTCTTGCTGGTGGGGTGGTGGGAGGCTTCAGACGTTACCACCCTACCAAAACAAAGAATTAACGTTCCAGTACGATATCGTGTACTAACTGAAAGGTGTATGGATTTGGATCTTACTCTATAACAAGTTAGACCGCTTTCATCTTAGATTGCAGCGTCACTTATCATCAGGTGTGATTGCAGATCACGACTTAACTCGCAGCAAATAAAAAACGTATGTATCTAAAAAGAATTATTAGTAAACTAAAAAAATTTTTGTTTATAGGCGGAGTCCGATTCAGCCAAATATTTTACAGTTGTACTATCTTTTATTGAAGCAGGTAGGTTATTGGTGTCTGATGGTCGAAAAATCTAATCGTAGGTTTTAGTTCTAGGCCTTTACTGGCTTTCAGGTTTTTGGAAAGCCGTGGTACCAAATTTAAGAAAATTTAAAGATATCTATTTAAGTTAATTAGCTTTGTTTCACTCTTTTTATTTATTTTTTTGCATGAATAAACGATATTTCATTTGTTTATTTTAGTTTCATGTTGCTGAGCATTAAATAATCACTATATTCTCACCATAATATAAAACAAAGTAAAACCCAAGCTTCCTAGTATAATTTATAAGCTTTTAAAAGTTTAATATCCCACAAACAATGTTAGCCCATAAAACATAACTCTTACACACTTGTAATTAGCTTTTACCGAAGTTGCATAGGTAATAAAGATAAATGGAGAGCAACGCCGCCATGTTTAAATTATTTCTGGAATATTGTAAGTACCCTCAAGTAAGGATTTATTGTTCAATTCAAGGCTCGAGGCGAAACTACGCTTTAATGTTCAATGAGAAATGATTAAATGGTACGCCATTAGCGTGATTTAAGGATCCCTTGCTTGAAGAAATTCTAAAAAATATCTCCAAGTCCCCATCACAGTAAATATTAAAATATATGAAGCGAAAGTCGCCTATACATTCTTTGTTATAAAGGCAAATTAGGCAATGTATTTATTGTTTTACATGAGCTTTTGTTAAAACAATCACGGTTTGTTCACTCAAAAATGTTTTTTTTCTCTAAGTACCTAAGTAATAAGTGCTGGGCATATATTAATAAAAAATAGAGGACGAAATTAGTTTCACATTAGTTCCCGATCCCGTAGGAATTTCAGGATAAAAGTATCCTGTGTGTTATTATGGCTTATAAGCCATAATAAAGTTTCATTAAAATCCATTTAGTACTTTTTGCTTGAAAGAGTAACGAATATCCATACAAACTTCCGCGTTTAGGTACCTATAATATTAATATGGAATTATCCTTTCGCTAAAACTACAATTAATTTAATCGTAAAATGTGTAACTTATTACACAGCCTACGATAAATCAGCATGTTCACTCTCTCGAGAGCACGTCACATGGAAGTGTCAGGCTGTGACGCGCCCGGCGCCTGACGCCTGACACTCGCGTCTTGAGGCTGTTGTGTTTATGTTGTACTCACTTAACCTTAACCCTTCGCTTCTTTATAAACAGGAAACTTGGGAAACCCGCGCTTTGTATATCTTTTTATATTGAAAACCAATATAAATGGTTTTATCCACAGAAGTTATATACTGGTAACAGTAGAAGATAGAACAGTTGTTAAGTTTGTGATAACACAGCTGTACTGTTACGTATTAAGCAAATATTAAGACGGTGTATGTACGGTTAATAATATACATTAACAAAAAGTCTCAATATTACTTGGTTTTAAAAAAGGAATACTGAGAAAGTAACTTACATTAAAAATTTGTTTCGCTCAAAATAAGAAATACAAAGGATATCTCTCGTTAAAAAAATACGTATTTAAATCAGTCCAAGTGAATTAAGCAGTAATCACAGTAGATAAAATATGATACCATTTCTTACATTGAATAAAAATAGCCATTGTTTCCACGAACAAGCTCTTTTTAGTTTAAAACCACCAAAACGTGAAGGGGAGGACAGCGCGGCCGCAAGCCACGTCCTCGACGACTCTCATCCGATAGTCGATACCGACAGACGATAAATTCGCGCATTCAAAGCTATTTCCATTTAAATTTATCGACAAAATGTCGACTAAAGCTTGAGGTTTCCGATAAAAGATCCATCTTTGTGATATATTGCTCGCTATAGGCGATACGAGCGGGTTCGCCTGCAGCCAGCCAGGCGGCGATTGCGAGTGACCTGTACGTGCTGACGGAGATACGGCGAAATGTTAAAAACTAAATTCGGATTTAAATGTAAATTTATAGTACCGCTATTCTGTTACTTTGTCTTTATAGTTTCCGTGTGTAAACCCGTCTTTAATTCTTTTTATTATAAATGATAATATAGATACGGATTTTAATATCTCACTGTCGAGTCATTAAATGCTACAGTATTCTATTCGTAATTCAAATGTTGTTTGTCCATTCACTTCTCAAGAGAAGAGTTCAACAATCAATCGATCGTTTGATCGATTGATTGTTGAACTCTTCTCAAAGACTCCAATTATTCAGTCAATAGCAATTGAGGTTTTCTTTCTTCCATGGATTGTTCAGGTGCAACCTGAAGTTGGGATTACTTGACGGTCTCCATGGCGCAATGGTATGCACAGTGGATTTAAAAGACCAATGGGTCCTATTAATGGTTGGGACAGTTAGGATTTTTAAATTGATCCAAGTCTGACTGGTGAGAGGCTTCAAGCGTGGCTAGTAACCACGCTACGGACAAAGACCGCGTACCGCGAAACGATTAAGCGTTCCGGTACGATGTCATCTAAAAAATGAAAGGGTTATCTAAATCTAAACCATTAGTCCCGGTAAATATCAGTCTTAGTTACAGAGTCAAATATCTCCGCATTAGCTAGCTAGCTAGCTTTTTTTTCTGTAGGGGGGAAAATCTTCATGGACACCCTTGATGGGTAGTGCCCGACTCCTACCGGCTAAAAACCCCACCTACCTGCGAAAATGTTAGTGTTCCTGCCATTCCGCCTACCACTAATCCGCATTGGAGCTGCATGGTGGGCTTAAGCTCCGAGTTCCCATTCTCAGAGTTACACTTAATCCTGTATTGGGCCTCAAAAATAAACAAATTATTAATTGATTTATTATTTTGAATGATGGATTTGTATTATTTTTGACGGCCTCCGTGGCGCAGTAGTATGCGCGGTGGATTTATAAGACGGAGGTCCCTTGTTCGATTCCCGGCGGGGCAAATTGAGATTTTTCTTTATTTGTCTTGGTCTGGCTGGTGGGAGGCTTTTCGCCGTGGCTAGTTACTAACCTACGGACAAAGAAGACGTACCGCCAAGCGATTTAGCGTTCCGGTACGATGTCGTGTAGAAACCGCAAGGGGTGTGGATTTCCATCCTACTCCTTACAAAGTTAGTCTGATTCTATCTTAGATTGCATTATCACTTAACATCAGGTGTGATAGCAGTCAAGGGCCAACTTGTAGTCAATAAAAAAAAATAGTAACATTAAATGAGAAAATATACAATATTACTGTTAAAACGGAATTTAATATCTTTGGTAAATCGGCAATCGGAAAATCTGTTGCTATACATTCAGTATTATACTCACTGTTGTAAGTCAAGGAAGATCGGTTCCGTTCTGTGACCACCTCTCATTCAAGTCCCGGATGTCGGCTGTGGGGGGTCTGTGGGGGGTCTGTGGGGTCTGCGGGGTGCTGTCTGTCGCGGTTAACCACATTATCATCGAGTCTAGACTGCATTTTCACTGCGGAAGCAATCTGAAATGGGAATTTTCGATATGCCAAGTACATGGACGGATAATAGGATTTATTGAAATACGTGCTTGTGCCTATGGAGTCTGTACCTAACAGTACGTATGTTCCTAGCGAGCCTAAATACTTCAAACAGTAAGTAATATAGATATAATTAGCTAAACATAGTGTTTCATTAAGTGTCGTCATTAAGTGACTTTACTATAATATAATACTTTAACTTGCATCGGCTTTATAGATATGATGAAGTAAGCATATCTATAAAGCCGATGCAAGTTAAAGTAGCAAAGCACTTTGTGTGGTCAAGGTAACGTCCTTAAAGTAAACAGCTTAGATGGCACCAACTTCATGATTAACTTAAATGCTTAATGACACAAGTGCGCGCTGTGAACATATTCTTGTGCTTTTTCAAAAGCGCTCAAAGTCAAATAATTACGCTGTTGTTAAAAAAGTGACGGCTTGGCTCTACGGCAGGTGTGACACCACCAATTTCCCAACTCTGGGCTGGCACCGACTTTATCGATGTGCTTAATTAAATTAAAGCAACTAAATGACACAGTTATTTTTTACTTTTTAGTGCGTTTTGAGTCGGTTCTATTTTTTGTTTATCGCCACGTAACGTACTCGTACTATACTGTCATAGTATATTATATGGCACTTGTAGCCAAAAAGCTACCGATACTTACACAAAAACCGAAATTGCAGCAAGTCTGCCTGTACAATTTGAAGAGTTCCTTAAATTTTCCCAGGATATCATCATCAGATTCTAACATGATGACAATGGGACCACATTGGAAAAAGAGTTATCAAAATCGGACAACACAGTAAGAAGTTATGCGTGGTCATACATAAAAAAAATATACGTGTCGAATTGAGAACCTCCTCCGTTTTTTTTCGTCGGTTAATAAATGCCCACTAATTCAATTCCGACTTAGGCTCGAACCAAGGCCTCGAGCGTTGGCTGCGCAACACCCTAGGCTGACTACTGTATCAATAAATCATTATTCTAGTTTGCAAATGACGGTTGTTAATAAATGCCCACTAATTCATATTCCGACCCAGGCTCGAACCAAGGCCTCGAGCGTTGGCTGCGTAACACCCTAGGCTGACTACTGTTTCAATAAATCATTATTCTAGTTTGCAAATGACGGTTGTTAATAAATGCCCACTAATTCATATTCCGACCCAGGCTCGAACCAAGGCCTCGAGCGTTGGCTGCGTAACACCCTAGGCTGACTACTGTTTCAATAAATCATTATTCTAGTTTGCAAATGACGGTTGTTAATAAATGCCCACTAATTCATATTCCGACCCAGGCTCGAACCAAGGCCTCGAGCGTTGGCTGCGTAACACCCTAGGCTGACTACTGTTTCAATAAATCATTATTCTACTTTGCAAATGAGGGTTGTTAATAAATGCCCACTAATTCATATTCCGACCCAGGCTCGAACCAAGGCCTCGAGCGTTGGCTGCGTAACACCCTAGGCTGACTACTGTTTCAATAAATCATTATTCTAGTTTGCAAATGACGGTTGTTAATAAATGCCCACTAATTCATATTCCGACCCAGGCTCGAACCAAGGCCTCGAGCGTTGGCTGCGTAACACCCTAGGCTGACTACTGTTTCAATAAATCATTATTCTAGTTTGCAAATGACGGTTGTTAATAAATGCCCACTAATTCATATTCCGACCCAGGCTCGAACCAAGGCCTCGAGCGTTGGCTGCGTAACACCCTAGGCTGACTACTGTTTCAATAAATCATTATTCTAGTTTGCAAATGACGGTTGTTAATAAATGCCCACTAATTCATATTCCGACCCAGGCTCGAACCAAGGCCTCGAGCGTTGGCTGCGTAACACCCTAGGCTGACTACTGTTTCAATAAATCATTATTCTAGTTTGCAAATGACGGTTGTTAATAAATGCCCACTAATTCATATTCCGACCCAGGCTCGAACCAAGGCCTCGAGCGTTGGCTGCGTAACACCCTAGGCTGACTACTGTTTCAATAAATCATTATTCTACTTTGCAAATGAGGGTTGTTAATAAATGCCCACTAATTCATATTCCGACCCAGGCTCGAACCAAGGCCTCGAGCGTTGGCTGCGTAACACCCTAGGCTGACTACTGTTTCAATAAATCATTATTCTAGTTTGCAAATGACGGTTGTTAATAAATGCCCACTAATTCATATTCCGACCCAGGCTCGAACCAAGGCCTCGAGCGTTGGCTGCGTAACACCCTAGGCTGACTACTGTTTCAATAAATCATTATTCTAGTTTGCAAATGACGGTTGTTAATAAATGCCCACTAATTCATATTCCGACCCAGGCTCGAACCAAGGCCTCGAGCGTTGGCTGCGTAACACCCTAGGCTGACTACTGTTTCAATAAATCATTATTCTAGTTTGCAAATGACGGTTGTTAATAAATGCCCACTAATTCATATTCCGACCCAGGCTCGAACCAAGGCCTCGAGCGTTGGCTGCGTAACACCCTAGGCTGACTACTGTTTCAATAAATCATTATTCTAGTTTGCAAATGACGGTTGTTAATAAATGCCCACTAATTCATATTCCGACCCAGGCTCGAACCAAGGCCTCGAGCGTTGGCTGCGTAACACCCTAGGCTGACTACTGTTTCAATAAATCATTATTCTACTTTGCAAATGAGGGTTGTTAATAAATGCCCACTAATTCATATTCCGACCCAGGCTCGAACCAAGGCCTCGAGCGTTGGCTGCGTAACACCCTAGGCTGACTACTGTTTCAATAAATCATTATTCTAGTTTGCAAATGACGGTTGTTAATAAATGCCCACTAATTCATATTCCGACCCAGGCTCGAACCAAGGCCTCGAGCGTTGGCTGCGTAACACCCTAGGCTGACTACTGTTTCAATAAATCATTATTCTAGTTTGCAAATGACGGTTGTTAATAAATGCCCACTAATTCATATTCCGACCCAGGCTCGAACCAAGGCCTCGAGCGTTGGCTGCGTAACACCCTAGGCTGACTACTGTTTCAATAAATCATTATTCTAGTTTGCAAATGACGGTTGTTAATAAATGCCCACTAATTCATATTCCGACCCAGGCTCGAACCAAGGCCTCGAGCGTTGGCTGCGTAACACCCTAGGCTGACTACTGTTTCAATAAATCATTATTCTAGTTTGCAAATGACGGTTGTTAATAAATGCCCACTAATTCATATTCCGACCCAGGCTCGAACCAAGGCCTCGAGCGTTGGCTGCGTAACACCCTAGGCTGACTACTGTTTCAATAAATCATTATTCTACTTTGCAAATGAGGGTTGTTAATAAATGCCCACTAATTCATATTCCGACCCAGGCTCGAACCAAGGCCTCGAGCGTTGGCTGCGTAACACCCTAGGCTGACTACTGTTTCAATAAATCATTATTCTAGTTTGCAAATGACGGTTGTTAATAAATGCCCACTAATTCATATTCCGACCCAGGCTCGAACCAAGGCCTCGAGCGTTGGCTGCGTAACACCCTAGGCTGACTACTGTTTCAATAAATCATTATTCTAGTTTGCAAATGACGGTTGTTAATAAATGCCCACTAATTCATATTCCGACCCAGGCTCGAACCAAGGCCTCGAGCGTTGGCTGCGTAACACCCTAGGCTGACTACTGTTTCAATAAATCATTATTCTAGTTTGCAAATGACGGTTGTTAATAAATGCCCACTAATTCATATTCCGACCCAGGCTCGAACCAAGGCCTCGAGCGTTGGCTGCGTAACACCCTAGGCTGACTACTGTTTCAATAAATCATTATTCTAGTTTGCAAATGACGGTTGTTAATAAATGCCCACTAATTCATATTCCGACCCAGGCTCGAACCAAGGCCTCGAGCGTTGGCTGCGTAACACCCTAGGCTGACTACTGTTTCAATAAATCATTATTCTAGTTTGCAAATGACGGTTGTTAATAAGAGAATGAAAAGTTTTCCCACTTTTCCTGTACGGAAACATGAGTCGGGCGTGTGAAAAACTACCGTCCGTTGGAAGGCTTTCATTACGTGGCGGTGGCGGACGACGGACGTCGATGCGTTTATTTATTTTTGCACTGACCGTTAAATATTTGCTAACTCGCTGCATTATATTGCAATTCTTTTTGGAACGAAGTTCCTTATCGCGCGTTGTGAAAGGGGGCTAGACGGAAAAAAATCGTACGAAAAGTTGTCACGACACTTTTTGATCAAAAGATCTTGCCGCCGCCTTTGATGTGTGTGCGCGTGAGCGGCGGGGGGCGCCCGCGCTGTATGCTGTCTCGCGCTCTCGTGGCGCCCTCTGGTGTTTCAGTGTACAACAACAAATATTATTATTACTTAAATATTTTTTATTAAATAAAATTTTATTACAATTCCTTCACTAATTAATCGAAAGGAACTTCGTTCTATCCGGGTGTCCCTTGACACCTCTCAACTTTTTTTTAAAAGCTCGTTTTTACTTCTCTTTTAAAGCTTAATTTGGCATTACTAAGAGTATTCATAGGCTTTTCGGCTCTATGAATAGAATAGAGTCGTAACACAAATGACAAAATTTACTCGTCAAGAGTTGAAAAGATTGTAAGAATTATTCTGTTTGTTTTGTGTCATTATCAGCCTATTAATGATCCACTGAACAACTTGGCCTCTTTTATATATCAGTGGGGACACCTAAGACCCACCTCGCTGCATCAAACTCAGTGCCATGTCACGGAGGCACGGAGATGTGATCACCAACGCCAGCTTCCGGTAATTATAATTTTATGGCAGAAATAATGTCTCAATATTTTTTTAAAATTGCCCTTATTGCATTTGGTGATGAAACTAATAATTCTTTTTTCAAAGTTGAATAAGCAGGCAATCAAAACGAATAAAAATAAACTTTACAAACATCGCAGTGTAGGTAATGTTATTATACTCCGAATGCAGATAATCCTTTTACTAAAAATATAAGTATGTCGTCGCAAATATGGCGCGAATGTATTTTCACTTTTTCATTTGAACCGTTCGCCAGTCGTCCGGAAATTGAATAACCATATAAACCCGTGCACTCAGGAGGCGTTGAATGATTGAGTGAATGGAACGGCGCGGGATGGAGCGGCATGGAGCGGCCAGGGAGCGGTAGGCATGGAGCGGCGGAGCGAGCGCCGCATCAATCAGATGACAAATGAGATTATTTTTCCACGTACATTCGTGTTTCAGCTCGGAGTATGGCAATTTTTTATTTGGATTTCGCGTCCGCAGAATGGTAATTTCATTCGCTTAGCTCATAGCGTTTATAGCATGTTTGTAGCGAAACTCTGCATTTTATATTTTGAAATTATTTATGAGCACACGAATTTTATTATTTGTGACGCTAAGCTCGCACTTTTACTATATAAGAGCCATCATACTGCTCCAATACTTAGATAAAGTTAACAAAATTAGAAATTAGGCTAAATATTTCCAATAATAAATTTTAGTACCTATCCTAAAGCCAAACTCGATTGAGAATGCTTGTCAACAAACAAATTTAAAATGAAGGTTAAAAATGCAACACGTTTTATGCCTAATAAGTTTAAAATTATGTTTTGTTATTTAAAAAAAATGTTATTTAAAAGATATTGAATATATTAATTAGTTTTAAGCTTACTAGTTTAATTTAATGTAATGAATTTGTCATTAACTAGATAATTTTAAAAAATAGGTGTAAAATGACTAATGATTTCTACCTTCATTTTTAATTTGTTTGTTGACAAGCATTCTCAATCGAGTTTGGCTTTAGTATAGATCTGATTGTAATTGTCTATAAATTTTTCTCTATTATTATAAAATTGCAATCGTTTGTCTGTCTATATTATGGTTTATGCGTAAAACCAAAACATTAACTACAAAAAGACCATTTAAGAATATAAAGGACACTAGAATAGATCACGATACTATCTGCACCCTGTAGCGGCGCTAAGATATGGGCACAGATAACTGCACGATAGCGAATCTCGGCCGAAACTTAATGGAGTTTAGATAGCAAATTAAAGTAATAAAGTTAGATTCTATCAAACGAGCCGTTCTATATTAACCGGCAGTTTCATTTAACACCTTACAAGTGGCACTTCCGTCTAATGCGAGTTTTGAACTGCTCCTAAGGGGTTAAAATTGCCAACCCCCTCCCATCTTAGGAACTGGCGAAATACAACTCCAGACCGCGTAATTACTCATGGAGGCATGAAGCTCATTATTATCCTAATTCCAAAAGTTCTACAGCTCACTCGAAACCATATTTAGCGAGATAATTATATGAAATGGATATCTTTGTTGATTTTCCTGCATTAAGTAATGTATGTAATTCAAGCGAGCAATTACCGCTAACAGAAGGAAACGGCTAAATGAATTAAAGAATAAATGAATTTTAATGTACATAAGGAAAAGAGAAAAGACAAAGAAATTACTAAGACATTCAGCTGAAGGTTAATTATGGTTGAACGCAGATTTTAGGTTTTAGAGAGATTAGAAAAAATACATATGCAATGCATTTCAAAGAAGTTTAATTGCGACTGTGCTACGAATGATTGACTGATTTAATTTGATCACAGAACATGTTTGTATTTATGCACATAAATATGTTTGAACTTTTAACTTTTCTACCTGTTTTAAATTGCTTATTGTATCTAATAGTCCAATGGTGCAGAAGGGATATAGATCTTAAAGCCACCGCGCCATTATAGTGTTGTTACTTTTATAATTGAAAATTTTGGAAATCCCCGTTAGTCATACATTTAATTTTCCTTGTTTCTATTATTACAGAAAATCGTCTATATTTTTGTTCGTGATCTTCTTTATTTTATATGCTTAACAAACGTTTCAAACGTTCATTTGTTTTGAAATTTGACGACCTCCGTGGCGCAGTGGTATGCGCGGTGGATTTATAAGACGGAGTTCCTGGGTCATCGATTCCCGGCGGGGCAGATTGAGATTTTTCTTAATTTGTCTTGGTCTGGCTGGTGGGAGGCTTTCGCCGTGGCTAGTTACCACCCTACCGACAAAGACGTATCGCCAAGCGATTTAGCGTTCTGGTATGATGTCGTGTAGAAACCGAAAGGGGTGTGGATTTCATCCTACTCCTAACAAGTTAGCCCGCTTCCATCTTAGACTGCATCATCACTTAACATCAGGTGTGATAGCAGTCAAGGGCCAACTTGTAGTCGATAAAAAAAAAATTACTATAGCTCATACAATAATACAGGTAGACCCATAAACTTATCTATAACTTTTAAAGCCGCTTTTTAAAATAAAGGCTAAAAATGTGTCTACAAAGATGTCCACAAAAAGCAAGAAATGCAGAAATAATTATGAAATGAACCCAATGAAAGTGCAAGATTTGATAATGAGTGTAGCGAGCTAGGTGCAGAGCGGCCCGCAAATGGCTAAGATGCGGAGGATTATCAGCACTTACTGCGCCGGATGCAAGATTACCCCGGTTGCAGTGAGCTCGGCGATGTATAGCCCGCGCTGCATAATTACTCGCAGCATAATGCACTTGCGGTGGCTAATGCCTCACGGTTGCTTCAGGAATTCACTGGAACGGTAAAATGTATCTTCTGCTACAAAGTTTGGCTGCGCTACGTTCATATAAATTGTTGTTGTAGCTCGAGGTGACTCCAACGTGTTGATGGCAATGAGCGTTTACCGTTTACACGTATATTATTCTAAGTTTTCACTCCTAATAGTGCGGGACATGTGTGGGGCATTAAATTATTTATTTTTAATGACGGCGCATTGCGGATGTTAAAACGTAACGTCGTAACGGAACTTAAAACATAAAATATTTGAAAGGTTCTATTTATCCATTCCGTTACAAGTTTATTTGATTTTTTACAGAAAATAGAAAAGTCTTTAGATATACCTTTTTTTAATATTTCTTGTTTGAATGCCTGTCTTTGTAAATAAGTGGATTACGTTGATCAGCTTAAAGCTATTAAGAGTTTTATATTTACTAAAGTCTGGATTAGTAGAAGGCTTACGCTGTAAAAACACCCACCGAAAAGCGATTTACACGACAGGGAGGCTATATTCCATCTAAAAAATATCCAGGTATTAAATAAACTAAATATATTCAAGTTTATGAGCACTATCTTAGATTATATGATCCCTTAACAACAGATAAAATGGAAATTAATTTTTTAAACGACTTCAAAAAAAAAAGGCGTTTCTCAATTCGACCGTATATATTTTTTTTTTTTTTTTTATGTGTGTTCGCGCATAACTTCGTCGTTTATGAACCGATTTTGATAATTCTTTTTTTGTTGGAAAGAAGATAGTCCGGTGGTGGTACCATGATAGGGAAACTAGGATCTGATAATGGGATCCTGGAGAAAACGAAGGGAACTTTCAAAAATTGTAGGGACAACAAGTACGTTTGTTAATTTTTCCGGTAAGTATTTAAAAGCACTACAATTTGATGAAGGTCTGGAGTCGATCTGATGATGGAGCCGATCTATATATAAGAGAACTCCGTAACGTTTTACAGTAGCTACCTTGCGTTTGGGCTCGATTAATTTGTCTCAATGAGAACTTTACATTTAGATAGGCTGTGATTGTCATTGAGGGTCTGGTGATGAAGACGACGTACAGTTAAGGGAGCTCCGTAACGGTTTAAAGTAGCTACCTTGTGTTTGGGCTCGATTAATTTGTCTCAATGAGAACTTTACATTTAGATGGGCTGTGACTGTCATTGAGGGTCTGGTGATGAAGACGAGGTACAGTTAAGGGAGCTCCGTAACGTTTTACAGTAGCTACCTTGTATTTGGGCTCGATTAATTTGTCTCAATGAGAACTTTACATTTAGATGGGCTGTGACTGTCATTGAGGGTCTGGTGATGAAGACGAGGTACAGTTAAGGGAGCTCCGTAAGGTTTTACAGCAGCTACCTTGTGTTTGGGCTCGATTAATTTGTCTCAATGAGAACTTTACATTTAGATGGACTGTGACTGTCATTAAGGGTCTGGCGATGAAGTCGAGGGACAGCTGAGGGAGCTCTTTAACGGTTTAAAGTAGCTACCTTGTGTTTGGGCTCGATTAATTTGTCTCAATGAGAAATTTATATTTAGATGGGCTGTGACTGTCATTGAGGGTCTGGTGATGAAGACGAGGTACAGTTAAGGGAGCTCCGTAAGGTTTTACAGCAGCTACCTTGTGTTTGGGCTCGATTAATTTGTCTCAATGAGAACTTTACATTTAGATGGACTGTGACTGTCATTAAGGGTCTGGCGATGAAGTCGAGGGACAGCTGAGGGAGCTCTTAACGGTTTACAGTAGCTACTTTGTGATTGGGCTCGATTAATTTATGTCTTAATGAGAAGTTTGAAAGGTTATAGTTTCCAGTTAGTTTAAGTTTACTATGTCATGATCCAATGATGAGATCTACGAAAACTCGAGGAAACTCTTCAAACTTTATACGCACTTTTGCAGGGACGTCGGAATGTTATAAGTAGCTAGTGAATTTTGGTACTTATGGTTTATTTCGAGTAGGTTCTTTAGTATTTTCGTTGTTGATAAATCACTAAAAAGTATGAAATAAAAAAATTTTAACAAAAAATAAAAACGCCTTCAAAACGCACTAAAAAGTAAAAAATAACTACGTCATTTACTATGTGATACTATGTGATGTGATTAAGTAAATTAAAGTAAGTAAATGACGTAGTTATTTTTTACTTTTTAGTGCGTTTTGAAGGCGTTTTTATTTTTTGTTATCTTTTTTTTTATTAACTACAAGTTAGCCCTTGACTGCTATCACACCTGATGTAAAGTGATGATGCAATCTAAGATGGAAGCGGGCTAACTTGTTAGGAGTAGGACGAAATCCACACCCCTTTCGGTTTCTACAGGACATCGTACCGGAACGCTAAATCGCTTGGCGGTACGTCTTTGTTGGTAGGGTGGTAATTAGCCACGGCAAAAGCCTCCCACCAGCCAGACCAAGACAAATTAAGAAAAATCTCAACTGCCCCGCCGTGAATCGAACCCAGGACCTCCGTCTTATAAATCCACCGCGCATCGTCAAAATTTTCTATTAATAAGTCGACAAGAATTAAGATTGGTAGTGTATTTAAAATGTTCATGAACAGTTAGTTTACTCGTAAAGGGTTATTGGTTTAAACTCTCAATGTTTATACACGGAAAGTTCTTCCGTAAATTACTACGAAACTGTTCAACTGCTTAGCGCAGTCTGTTTTCAGTTGGGGCAAGTTGGGAGCTGGTCAAATTATCGGGGCGACCATAAGTTGCGAACAAATCTTTGCCGAGGCCCGAGAGCCGCCGGGGGGTGGCGGGGCAATGCGGCCTACGGGTAACGATGCTGTCACCGACGTAAACAAGGGGGTAAAGATAACTGCGATACCGAACCATTACTTCCAATGGTTATTATGTCCTCATTGTGTCATTTCGTTGTGTGCAGTGTTCTTTGTCACGTGTCGTTGCAAAATTGAAAATTATTTTCTATATTGGCTGTGGTAGACTTTGGTCATACAGGTTACCATCCTATTGACAAAGGCGTACCGATAAGCATCTGAGGTTATTTAAAATTAGTTCTTGTTCCTGTAGGAATTTTAAGATAAAATGTGGCTTATGTGTTATTCTATATTATTATTTTTTAGTTTTTTCAAATTGTCTTATTCGCGTCTTTGATCGCCAACGTCCATACCATGTTGAATGCACCGGTGCTCGTCCGATCACTGAAGTTAAGCAACATCGGGCGCGGTCAGTACTTGGATGGGTGACCGCCTGGGAACACCGCGTGATGTTGGCTTTTTTAATTTTTATTTATTTATTTTTTTAAAAATAAATAAATAAAAATAAAACAAACTATTTTTTATTTTTTTTATTTATTTATTTATTTTAACAAATAAATATATAAAAATAAAACAAACTAATAAAAATTAAAAAAAAGCCAACATTACGCGGTGTTCTCAGGCGGTCACCCATCCTAGTACTGACCGCGCCCGATGTTGCTTAACTTATATGCAATAGCTTAACCGCGGCAGTCTCCGAGTGCCACACGTCTTTTTTATTTATTTTGCACCAAAAAATTTTATGTTACAAATTAGGAGAAAGAAACAAAATTAAATTGGACAATGAAACACTTATCTCTTTAAGAGATCTCTACCAGTGACCCTTAGCAGTGGGATAAGATTATAGAAGATTATTGTGATATGAAAGCTATATTGTTATGAAGTTTCATCAAAATACATTCAATAGTTTTTGCGTGAAAGAGGAATAAACATCCATCCGTCCATACTTACAAACTTTAATCTTTAGATTAGATGAGATCGCAGTCAAGAGCTATCGTGCAATTAAATAAATGTAAAGACTAAACAAATTAACCAATCGATTCATTAAGTATTTAAACACGTTGTTTAAGTTATTCTGATCAGATTCAGAAGTTGAAACGCCTTCATTTACAAAAAAGGCTAGATGTTAATTGAAACGAACATGAAACGAATTAATCTAGTTATCTGTGTCCATCCAGCTTAGTGTCATTAAATAGATCGGTAATGAGAGTTGCTTTAATTATTCACTCGTTCATTACATTCTTCTACATAATTCCGACGACCTCTGTGACGAAACGGCAGGCTCGGTGGGTTTGTAAGACAGAGGTCCTTGGTTTGATTCCCGGCTCAGCTGATTGAGATTTTCTTAATGGTCCAAGTCTGATAGGTGGGAGGCTTCAGCCATTTAGCCTTCCGGTACGATGTCTTAGAAACTGAAAGAGTTAACCCACTTCCCTCTAAAATCATCACTCATTCACCAAAACAAATGGAAAACTTCACATTCGCGTAAAGGCAAATTTTATATGGAATTGAAAGCTCACACTAGGCACCATCAGAGTGCCTAGTGTGAGCTTTCACCAAAACAAATGGAAAACTTCACATTCGCGTAAAGGCAAATTTTATATGGAATTGAAAGCTCACACTAGGCACCATCAGAGTGCCTAGTGTGAGCTTTCACCAAAACAAATGGAAAACTTCACATTCGCGTAAAGGCAAATTTTATATGGAATTGAAAGCTCACACTAGGCACCATCAGAGTGCCTAGTGTGAGCTTTCACCAAAACAAATGGAAAACTTCACATTCGCGTAAAGGCAAATTTTATATGGAATTGAAAGCTCACACTAGGCACCATCAGAGTGCCTAGTGTGAGCTTTCACCAAAACAAATGGAAAACTTCACATTCGCGTAAAGGCAAATTTTATATGGAATTGAAGCAGCGCCCCTGGCAGTATCGAGAGAAAACTTAAATGAGTGAGTGTCAGTGTCATATAAAATTTGCGTTTACCGTTCTCGATATCGACGCGGTAAAATCTTACACTAGCCACACAGGTGTGATTGCAATCAAAAGTACCTAAATGAAAATAAAGTATTTTTATTCATCGCTTAGTTCCTCTCTCTGTAGCCCGCATTGGTGAAATCAGAAATCTTTGAAACTTGAACTATAAGTTTAGTTCGCTATTATCTCCCGGAAACTTAATAAATCTGTGCGTGTACAGCGCTGTCGAGCCGCCGCCGCCTCTGGAGGATGCCGCCGCCTCGTAGTTACAGTCGACACTCTTCACTTGTGTTTTCAGCTACTTACAACATAACGATATGGTTTACGTGAATAATAGGAAACTAAATTAGTTGTTTATCACGGAAATTACGCTCCTTGGTTTAGTGCTTAACATATTTAATCAAATTTGAGTTAATCGCAGTAAAGGAATATTACCGGGATTTAATTCTCCTTTAAGAAATTTTAGTTAGTTCGAGGGATTTTCTTCTCTCCATTCGTCCGTATTTGAAAAGTTAATTGTGGTTCCAATAAAATACTACTATGATAGTGATCGTTATATTGTCAACAATTATCACTCTAAACGTTGTATGTCGTTTTTTCTAAAATTGTTAGTTAAAGATGATAATGAAGTTACTAACAAAGTCAAAAATAAATAATACCTATATATTTTTGACAATTTACATTAAAGTAGCAATATGGATTGCAAACTCTACCTAGAGATAGGATAAAGTTTTGAGTAATACCTACCTACTTAACTAAGTTTCTAATGCTTTAACAACCACAATATCTCCAACGGTAAACAGGCTGGACTCATAACTAAGATCGTGGATTCTTCGGTTCAATTTCCGCTCCTTGCTCTGTGCACTTCTAGCTCATGCCTTTGTTGTAGTTGGAAGAGTAAGGGTAATTAATACTTTTACTTTCATGATAAACTAGATATAACTAAGGGTTTTCCCTCAAACATTTTCTTCAAACTTCAGTTCTTTCTGTATACAAACAAACAAAGTTACTTCGCATTATTTCAACATTAGTATGGGAAGGCGGTAAGTATTTATTGATAAAAAATCACGATTCGCATATGGGTAGTAAGTACAACCGTCACACACGTTAACCTGAGCTATGCGCGCGCCCAAAGCGAGAACGTTCGCTAATGTTTTATTAAGGAAAAGTTTAATCGCCCCCTCCTCCCCAACTCGCGGCATCCCCGAATTACCTCGTGAACGTAATGAGACAACCCCCATCCGCTCCACCCCCGCGTACCGGAGACTGTAAAATAATATCGCTAAGGGGTGATAAGGCTTTATAGTGCGAGTTTTATGTACTTGCCGCACTTCCACGCAAGCTTGGATTTGTTATATTAAATTACGACTGTTTAAACTTGTACCTCCAATATAAACGCGAGTTAATATATTACCGAAACTTGCGTAGATATCATCTCCACGTGGAGCTCTTCGGTGGTACTTGCATGACCATGTAATTAATCTTTACCTAGTTGTTGCATTTTTATTCCACAATTCCATCCGTAATCATCATCATCATCCTATATCCGTCCACTGCTGCCTTTAGATCTTTAGACTAGAAGAGCGTGCTACCACACGGTCTTCTGCCTTCCTCACCCAACTTGCTATGACAAATTCACACATAACTTGGTTGCTGAAGTTGCTGAGTCTTCAAATAATAGTTTAAATTTTTCAACAGTTCTCCTTACTACGGCGTTAGTAAATATTAAACCTATCAATTCTAACTCTCATTGTTTAAATACAATACGCGCTTTAGTGGATCAAGGGTCCCAGGCGAGTCTTCTTACCGAGTCGTGTGTTCAACGACTTGGTCTATCCGGCTCGAAGGACCACATGTTCCGTAAAGTTGCCAGCACAAATACAAACTAATTAATCTAATTTTCACATGTTTGGATTTGGTAACAATACCTGGCAACCCCGGGATGTGTCACTCACTCATTCACTTGTTGTCCGTACTTCTAAATAATCGCACGCGCGAGTCCGCGAATCTTACGCATGGTGTCCAGTGTCATCATCACATGAAGAGTGCTAGCCGGTGCTCAAAGTAACCGCGCGCCTATGGAAGAACAGGGTACCCTGCTGAAGAGCTGCCCCAGCTAACCAGGTACCAAATCCAATCTAATTATCCAACATAAATTTGCTGCGAGCCGAATCGTCATTACCACGGCCTTTGAGTATTTGTGCTGGCAACTTTACGGAACATGCCGCCGACCTTAAAATAACCTAGCTTATTTTAAAGTTATGATACATAGATACATGTCAGATACATGATACATACATAAGAGATACATGATATGTAGATACATGATAGGTATATGATACTTAAATGATAATACGGAGTATAATGGAAAAATTAAAAAATCAAATTGTTCCATTTAAAGTGGGTACTGTAAAAAATGCTACAACCTTTATACCTCCACTAAGAATTTTACGTAGTTCAAAAATAATACCAACTGATAACCAAGGTCCCTCGTCAAGTAAACATAAATCGAAACCTACAAAAAATACTGTCCAGAATAACCTAGAAAAAAATGAAAAAGTAACATTAACAACTACAGATAAAAATAGCAAGGTGTCCCCAAAATCTCAGCAGAGTGGATCAACAGAGGGACCTATTGGTGCTGATAACCCCCAAGAGGGTGTCTTGGACAACGATTGCGACACAGAGGTGCAGAAGTTCAAAGACCTATTGAACTCTGAAATAAGAAGCATCTCAGACAAATGCCAGAATTGGAAGGAGATCATAAAACACATTACACTACCGCAGGATATACATGAGGCGGTGCTTGCGGCCGTTGGGCAGGCTCGGCTCCTCATGTCACAAAAAATGAAACAGTTCGCGTCACTGGTGCGGCGCTGCGAACTGCCCGAGCCGGGGCAACAGCTGGTCACTACCGCGGATCTGCAGGGCTCCTGGGACGTAATTTATAAGCAGGTGCAAAACGTCGACCTGCGCTTTAAGAAGTTGGAGGCAGTGCGCTCTCGCGACTGGGCGCCCGAGCCGCCCGTCCAGACCGTGCCGAAGCGTGCGCGCAAGCCTGCGCCTCGGAGCCACCGTTCCCTGCGACCAGCGACCCTGCCCGGCAACTCCTCGGGCCCCGCGCCCCCGCTCCACCGCCCCCTTAAGGCCAAGACGATGCTACAAAACATCATCGCAGCTGGCCGCAATAGAGTGAAGAGCAAAAACAGCCAAGCGAAGCCAGCCAAGACGTTCGAAGGAGGCTTCTTCGCCGTGCTGTCGCCGTTGAAGTCGCCCTCTGTGACCGGCGCCGCGCCCACCACGCCACTTGGACTACGCAAGCGCATCTTACTAAGCGATACAGCCTCGTCTAAAAAGATAAAAAACTGTATAGAAAAAAGTATTACTGCTCAAGAGAAAGCAAGACAAACATATCTTGATAACTATTGTGACTTACTACAAACTGAGCCAACTAAAGAAAAAGTGATGTCTAGATCAGAACAAACAAAAATTCAGTTATTAAAAATCAACACTAGAAAAAATTCAGTTAATGTAACACCTTTGTGTCATACGCATTCATCAAACATAAATTTACCTATCCTCTCGTTACAAACGTACAGTGGCAATGTCACTGAGTGGAATGCATTTTATGATTTATTTAAGTCTTTAGTTCACGATAACACGGAGTTATCAGACGTTCAGCGTTTTCGCTATTTATTACTGTCGTTGCGTGACGAACCATTTAATCTTATAAAGTCTTTTCCCGTCACCGATTCAAACTATCAAAATGCTTTGTCTATATTAATAAATCGCTATCAAAATAAAAGAATTATATCCACTAAGCATTTTGATAAAATTTTCGATGCTGAGCCAGTCAGCGATAAAAACTTAAAACAAAGCTTAAAAAATATTATTAATATCTGTCACGAAAACTTGACAGCCTTAGATTCCCTGGGTTTTCCCGTACAGCAGTGGAGCTTTCCACTTCTAAATATTCTACTCCGTAAAATAACGCCCAGTATTCGCCGCCGTTTCGAATTATCCTTAAAAACGTCAAGCGAGATACCACCTGTAAGCGACTTGCTTGATTTTCTCGAAAAGGAGTTAGCGGCTTTAGAAGTCATGTCGGCCGCCCAAGATATTGCGACTGCGTCCGGTACAGTGCGCCAATCCGCTACTGCAACTCGCATGGTCGGCAGCTCCGCTCAGGCCATTTCGGCAAGACGGATCATTTCTAACAAGCCTCCCTCATCCCCGCGTGCGCCCTTTGATACTAAAATTAATTATAATACGCAAATTAGGCCTCCAGCACGTAGTATGAGTTTTCATAGTTCAACAAATATAAATCCAAAGAGGACTTGTAACTTCTGTAATGGATCTCATACATTAAACAATTGTGAATCATTTCATAGCATGGATATAAAAGATCGTAAAAAAATCATTAAAGAAAATAAAGTTTGCTCAAATTGCCTTTTTAAAAATCATGAAACTGATTCGTGTTCATTGCGTTACAGCTGTAGGATTTGTTCTCAGCGCCATCACACTAAGCTTCACGAAGCTGATGACAAATTCACACATAACTTGGTTGCTGAAGTTGCTGAGTCTTCAAATAATAGTTTAAATTTTTCAACCGTTCTCCTTACTACGGCGTTAGTAACTATTAAACCTATCAATTCTAACTCTCATTGTTTAAATACAATACGCGCTTTAGTGGATCAAGGGTCACAGGCGAGTCTTATTACCGAGTCGTGTGTTCAACGACTTGGTCTTCAACGTTTTCGCACTTCTTCGAGTGCTACTGTTACAGGTATAGGCGACAAAGATAATCAACCGCGAGGTTATGTTATGTGCGAGATAACTCCACACAACAAACCTGAACCAAAATTATTTATCGAAGCACTTATTCTTCCAAGAATAACTAGTTATGTACCTTCGGTACCTAGTACCTTCGAAACTATATCTCATCTAAAAAATCTACCTCTAGCAGATCCTGAGCTGCGTTCTTCTCGACCGGTAGAGTTTTTTAACTATCATTTATTTATTTACATTTCTTTTTAAATTTTCAACAATGCTATATAAAACAATTATAAAAACACTATTAAAAATTTATAAAAAAAATCATTCCGCCTGCTGCGGGGCCCGGGGGTCCAAGCAACCGGTGGTCAGGGCTCCAGAGTGAGGAACCTCCTCACAATACGCGCCGATTCAAGAATTACTGCCTTCTGTATCCGACCCTTGATCCAACAATTTGCATCCGATATGACGTCAGCAGTTTGCGGACTTTACAGTCCAGGGAGTCCAGTTCAGTTTGAGTCCACTTTAGAATGCCAAAAGAGTATATGAGTAAGGGCATGACCCAGCTATTGTAGGCACGCACCTTATTACCACCTGATAAAAGACTTTTTAGGACTTTTTTCAGGCGGCCAAAGAACCGTTCCTGCACTAGTTGTTTCATATTCCCTACCTCAATACCGAGTGCTTCTGACATTCCAAGGTATTTATAGGTCTCCCCTTCGCAAAGTGATTTGAGAATAATAGTTTCTGAAAGTACTATATTCTCAGAGCTCACAACTCTACCTCGCTCGATATTGATTACCGCACACTTGTCTACACCAAATTCCATCCCTATGTCACTGCTAAAGGTTTGAGTGATCTTCAACAATGACACAAGGTCTGAACGCTTTGATGCATACAGTTTGAGGTCATCCATATAAAGCAAGTGAGATATGAGTTCACCACCCCTGCGAAGGCGAAAGCCTAGCCCTGAATCCATCAGCAAAGTACTGAGAGGATTAAGAGCTAGGCAAAACCATAAAGGGCTCAAACTATCGCCCTGGAAAATACCCCGCCTAATCCCTATCGGTTCTGTCAATTCAGAACTCTCAGAGATGCCTGGATGATTAAGGACTGTCATCCACTGACTCATGCACGACTCGAGAAAAGAGCATAGGGTTGCATCGACCTTGTACAACCGCATGACCTCCATGAGCCATGAATGAGGCACTGAATCATAGGCCTTCTTATAGTCAATCCAAGCAGCTGTGAGATTTTTTCTGTTTCGCCGAACCTGCTGGCAAATAGCAGTGTCAATGAGGAGCAGTTCCTTCGTACCACGAGACCGGGCCTTGCATCCATTCTGTGTTGGGGCCAAAATATTATTTGCATTAATATGCATTGTTATTTTTGATGTCAGAATGGATGTAAGGAGCTTATAGATGGTAGGTAAGCATGTAATCGGTCGGTAGTTTTTGGGATCCGTGGTACTTCCGGATTTGTATAATAGGAACGTGACACCAGTTGTTAAGAATGTCGGTAGCGATCCAATGTCAACGGCGCTTTGGAATTGTATTGCCAAGATAGAATGCGCACTGCGGAACCATTTCAACCAGAAGTTGTGCAATCCATCCGGACCAGGACATTTCCAGTTGGAAGCCGGCCGAATTGCACAACCTACGTCTTCCGCAGTTATGGTTATTGGAACCATTTGTTCTACCATCGCGCATTTCTCCTTGACAATATTCATCCAAACGCCGGTTGTGTGATCAATGGGGGCCGACCAGATGCTACGCCAGAAATCTGACATAGCATCAGAAGTTGGAAACTCTCCATTAGTCACACAAACACTAGGTTGCTCCCAGTTCCTATATACTTTCCGTTGGTCACTTTGAAAGATCCGATTCTGATAGTATCGGTCATTGCGCTCTTTATAACGCCTGATACGTTTTGCCCATGCATAGACTTTCTGCTTCAAGAAGTCGATGCGTTCCGTGACACAGTCCAAGTACTGGGACGGACGTGTATCAGTCCCAGCAAAAGCCTGGTTCACGAATCGCATGACCCTAGGGCGGTTATTGCCCTCCTTAAAGCAGATTAGCTTAGCAATGAGAGTTCTAGCCAGTGTGATACGCCTTTCGATTCTGGTCTGCCAAGCTGGAGCTTGACCCGTCCTCTGCGGGGCCGTGCGTGGTTCAGGGAATCTAACTCCCGCGATTCGACACGCCGCAACGGCTCCACAGTATAGGATCGAATGCGTATCACTTAGGTCCTCAGATGTTAAAAGGTAATTACCTAATATCTGGTCTAGAACCTGTTAGGGTCAGATTATACTGATCATATTCTTTTGCATAACATAGTCAAAGGACCATTAGGCACACCTGTTGCTATAGATAGTATTTTCGGTTATTTACTTAACGGTCGAATATCGCCAATGTTTCCTTCACAAGTTTCCAATTAGACATGCAAATTCAAAAGTTTTGGGAGCTTGAATCTGTACCTGAAACTAAACCTCTTACTAAAGAGGAAATGCTTTGTGAATCAATTTATCTTACTACACATACTAGAGACTCGACAGGTAAATACACTGTGTCGCTTCCATTTAAAGAAAATGCCCCTCCACTTGGTGAGTCTCATGGAATTGCTCTTTCACGTCTTCATAAACTTGAGTCAAAGCTCTCCAATAATCCTGCTTTACGAGTAGATTATATCAAATGTCTCCAAGAGTATATAGACTTGGGACATATGGAACTTGTTAGAAATCCTTGTAGTACAAATTGTTATTACATACCACATTTCCCGATTGTTAAACAATCTTCTACCACTACAAAGGTCAGAATCGTTTACGATGCATCTTGTAAGACCAGTTCTGGTCGTTCTCTCAACGATAATCTGTTGATTGGACCTAAACTACAACAAGATATTGTTCAAGTTCTTCTAAAATATCGGCTTCATAACGTTGTTTTTACATCAGACATCAAAATGATGTATCGTTATATTCAAATTAGTAATGAAGATCGTGATTTTCAACATATCCTTTGGCGGAATTCAATAGATGATCCTGTACAAGAATATCGCTTATGCACTGTTACTTTCGGCGTTGTGTCCGCGCCTTTCCTTGTGTTACGAACACTTCGTCAACTAGCTCTAGATGAATCATCAACTTTTCCTCTCGCTTCGCAAGTGACGTTGGAAGACGCTCAAAAGCTGAAACGTGAGTTGACTGGTCTTTGTAAAGCAGGGACATTTGAACTTCGTAAATGGACTTCCAATAATTCAGAATTCTTATCATCTATCAGCAATGAGGATCTTGATCAAGATTCTGCACTCATTTTATCTAGTCTAGATGATGATCACTCAGTCAAAATTTTAGGACTCCAATGGAACCCTAGAACAGATACATTTTCTTATCATGTTACCATTCCGTCTCATAAATGCACCAAGCGCATTATGCTATCTGAAATTTCTAAAATTTACGATCCATTAGGTTTTCTTTCTCCCATAACATTGCTTGTGAAACATTTAATCCAACTACTTTGGATTTCAGGAGTCGGATGGGATGAACAACCACCTCAATATATTTGTGAGCTATGGTCTAACTTTATTTCAGAGTTTTCTCTTATTGAAAATATCTCTTTACCACGACATATTCTTCCTTCATACAAGGAAATACAAATTCATGGCTTTTCTGATTCTTCAGAAAAGGCATACGCTGGCTGTGTATATTTGCGCGTTACTGATCAATCAGATTGCATTCATACATTTCTCATTATTGGTAAAACCAAAGTTTCACCACTTAAAAGGATATCTCTTCCACGTTTGGAATTATGTGGTGCAGTACTTGTTTCAAAACTGATCGAAAACGTTCTTGCTACTTACGGAAACATTTTACTTGTCAAAAATGTTTTCGCCTGGAGCGATTCTTCTATCACACTCGCATGGCTTCGGTCACCATCTCACGAATGGCGTACTTACGTTGCTAATCGTGTTACAGAAATCACAAGTCGCGTACCTGCTTCACAGTGGCGACACGTTCGTTCTGCAGATAACCCTGCAGACGTAGCTTCTCGAGGCGTTTTGCCGTCACAGTTGAACCAAGTGTTAATGTTCACAGGTCCACCGTGGCTAAAATTCCAACAACAGGATTGGCCTGTTTCACATATCGACTTACAAACAAACGAAGAGCGTCGAAAACACACTTTGGTGTCTCAAAAGGAACCTCAAGACTTACAATTTTTAGATAGATTTTCGTCATTATCATGTTTACTTCGTGTAGTTTCCTTGTGTTTTCGATTTTATCATAAATGTCGTAAATCTAAATTATATTCTTCAAATCAAATTACAGTCCACGAAATCAAATTTGCTCTCCACCGAGTTATTTCACTTGTACAAAAAGACCAATTTTCAGATGATATACTACACATAAAAAACAATGAAAACTGTTCTAATCGTTTGCAAAAACTTAGGCCATTGCTTGATACGGATGGACTTCTAAGAGTCGGTGGACGCATTCAAAACGCTAAAATACCGTATGATGCTAAGCATCAAATATTGTTGCCTAAAAACACCCTTTTACTAACTTGCTAATCGATCACTTTCATAAAATTCACTTACATGTCGGGCCAGGTTACAGACACTACAATTTTTACTATCGCAGTCTTACTGGATTTTATCAGCGCGAGACGCTTTTCGTATGCGAACTCGCCGTTGCATACGTTGCTTTCGTACTCGACCTACCGCATTTCAGCCCATTATGGCTCAACTTCCAGCCGCACGAGTGCGCTCTCTTCGCCCATTTCTTCATGTAGCTGTAGATTTCGCTGGTCATTTTTATTTAAAATCTAGCCCAATACGTCGCGCTAGTGTTTACAAATCATACGTTGCTGTATTTGTGTGCATGTCAACCAAAGCAGTACACTTGGAATTAGTTCCAGAGTTGTCAACGATCTCTTTTGTCAATTCTCTACGCCGCCTGATTTCGCGTCGCGGGTTTTGTTCTGACGTATACAGCGATTGCGGAAGGAATTTTGTCGGCTGTGACAGGTATTTGAAGGAACTATTCCAATTCCTCCAAAATCAATCGAATCAAGATGAAATTCAACGTAAATTCAGTGATCTTTCTATAACATGGCATTTTAATCCTCCGTATGCCTCTCATTTCGGAGGGATATTTGAAGCTGCGGTTAAGAGCATGAAGTCACACCTTCATCGTGTAATTGGCAATCTTACACTGACATATGACGAATTTAGTACACTGCTATGCCAAATAGAAACTGTTTTAAGTTCAAGACCTTTGTGTTTATTAGGTAACGATCCTTCTGATCCAATATCATTAACACCAAATCCAATCTAATTATCCAACAAGTAGCAAGCCCCGTGGAATACGCACGGCGCGGAAGCACCAAATTTATGTTGGATAATTAGATTGGATTTGGTACCTGGTTAGCTGGCGCAGCTCTTCAGCAGGGTACCCTGTTCTTCCATAGGCGCGCGGTTACTTTGAGCACCGGCTAGCACTCTTCATGTGATGATGACACTGGACACCATGCGTAAGATTCGCGGACTCGCGCGTGCGATTATTTAGAAGTACGGACAACAAGTGAATGAGTGAGTGACACATCCCGGGGTTGCCAGGTATTGTTACCAAATCCAAACATGTGAAAATTAGATTAAGTAGTTTGTATTTGTGCTGGCAACTTTACGGAACATGCCGCCGACCTTAAAATAACCTAGCTTATTTTAAAGTTATGATACATAGATACATGTCAGATACATGATAGATACATAAGAGATACATGATAGATACATAAGAGATACATGATATGTAGATACATGATAGGTATATGATACTTAAATGATAATACGGAGTATAATGGAAAAATTAAAAAATCAAATTGTTCCATTTAAAGTGGGTACTGTAAAAAATGCTATAACCTTTATACCTCCACTAAGAATTTTACGTAGTTCAAAAATAATACCAACTGATAACCAAGGTCCCTCGTCAAGTAAACATAAATCGAAACCTACAAAAAATACTGTCCAGAATAACCTAGAAAAAAATGAAAAAGTAACATTAACAACTACAGATAAAAATAGCAAGGTGTCCCCAAAATCTCAGCAGAGTGGATCAACAGAGGGACCTATTGGTGCTGATAACCCCCAAGAGGGTGTCTTGGACAACGATTGCGACACAGAGGTGCAGAAGTTCAAAGACCTATTGAACTCTGAAATAAGAAGCATCTCAGACAAATGCCAGAATTGGAAGGAGATCATAAAACACATTACACTACCGCAGGATATACATGAGGCGGTGCTTGCGGCCGTTGGGCAGGCTCGGCTCCTCATGTCACAAAAAATGAAACAGTTCGCGTCACTGGTGCGGCGCTGCGAACTGCCCGAGCCGGGGCAACAGCTAGTCACTACCGCGGATCTGCAGGGCTCCTGGGACGTAATTTATAAGCAGGTGCAAAACGTCGACCTGCGCTTTAAGAAGTTGGAGGCAGTGCGCTCTCGCGACTGGGCGCCCGAGCCGCCCGTCCAGACCGTGCCGAAGCGTGCGCGCAAGCCTGCGCCTCGGAGCCACCGTTCCCTGCGACCAGCGACCCTGCCCGGCAACTCCTCGGGCCCCGCGCCCCCGCTCCACCGCCCCCTTAAGGCCAAGACGATGCTACAAAACATCATCGCAGCTGGCCGCAATAGAGTGAAGAGCAAAAACAGCCAAGCGAAGTCAGCCAAGACGTTCGAAGGAGGCTTCTTCGCCGTGCTGTCGCCGTTGAAGTCGCCCTCTGTGACCGGCGCCGCGCCCACCACGCCACTTGGACTACGCAAGCGCATCTTACTAAGCGATACAGCCTCGTCTAAAAAGATAAAAAACTGTATAGAAAAAAGTATTACTGCTCAAGAGAAAGCAAGACAAACATATCTTGATAACTATTGTGACTTACTACAAACTGAGCCAACTAAAGAAAAAGTGATGTCTAGATCAGAACAAACAAAAATTCAGTTATTAAAAATCAACACTAGAAAAAATTCAGTTAATGTAACACCTTTGTGTCATACGCATTCATCAAACATAAAGTTACCTACCCTCTCGTTACAAACGTACAGTGGCAATGTCACTGAGTGGAATGCATTTTATGATTTATTTAAGTCTTTAGTTCACGATAACACGGAGTTTCAGACGTTCAGCGTTTTCGCTATTTATTACTGTCGTTGCGTGACGAACCATTTAATCTTATAAAGTCTTTTCCTGTCACCGATTCAAACTATCAAAATGCTTTGTCTATATTAATAAATCGCTATCAAAATAAAAGAATTATATCCACTAAGCATTTTGATAAAATTTTCGATGCTGAGCCAGTCAGCGATAAAAACTTAAAACAAAGCTTAAAAAATATTATTAATATCTGTCACGAAAACTTGACAGCCTTAGATTCCCTGGGTTTTCCCGTACAGCAGTGGAGCTTTCCACTTCTAAATATTCTACTCCGTAAAATAACGCCCAGTATTCGCCGCCGTTTCGAATTATCCTTAAAAACGTCAAGCGAGATACCACCTGTAAGCGACTTGCTTGATTTTCTCGAAAAGGAGTTAGCGGCTTTAGAAGTCATGTCGGCCGCCCAAGATATCGCGACTGCGTCCGGTACAGTGCGCCAATCCGCTACTGCAACTCGCATGGTCGGCGGCTCCGCTCAGGCCATTTCGGCAAGACGGATCATTTCTAACAAGCCTCCCTCATCCCCGCGTGCGCCCTTTGATACTAAAATTAATTATAATACGCAAATTAGGCCTCCAGCACGTAGTATGAGTTTTCATAGTTCAACAAATATAAATCCAAAGAGGACTTGTTACTTCTGTAATGGATCTCATACATTAAACAATTGTGAATCATTTCATAGCATGGATATAAAAGATCGTAAAAAATTCATTAAAGAAAATAAAGTTTGCTCAAATTGCCTTTTTAAAAATCATGAAACTGATTCGTGTTCATTGCGTTACAGCTGTAGGATTTGTTCTCAGCGCCATCACACTAAGCTTCACGAAGCTGATGACAAATTCACACATAACTTGGTTGCTGAAGTTGCTGAGTCTTCAAATAATAGTTTAAATTTTTCAACCGTTCTCCTTACTACGGCGTTAGTAACTATTAAACCTATCAATTCTAACTCTCATTGTTTAAATACAATACGCGCTTTAGTGGATCAAGGGTCACAGGCGAGTCTTATTACCGAGTCGTGTGTTCAACGACTTGGTCTTCAACGTTTTCGCACTTCTTCGAGTGCTACTGTTACAGGTATAGGCGACAAAGATAATCAACCGCGAGGTTATGTTATGTGCGAGATAACTCCACACAACAAACCTGAACCAAAATTATTTATCGAAGCACTTATTCTTCCAAGAATAACTAGTTATGTACCTTCGGTACCTAGTACCTTCGAAACTATATCTCATCTAAAAAATCTACCTCTAGCAGATCCTGAGCTGCGTTCTTCTCGACCGGTAGAGTTATTGTTAGGGTCAGATTATTCTGATCATATTCTTTTGCATAACATAGTCAAAGGACCATTTGGCACACCTGTTGCTATAGATAGTATTTTCGGTTATTTACTTAACGGTCGAATATCGCCAATGTTTCCTTCACAAGTTTCCAATTAGACATGCAAATTCAAAAGTTTTGGGAGCTTGAATCTGTACCTGAAACTAAACCTCTTACTAAAGAGGAAATGCTTTGTGAATCAATTTATCTTACTACACATACTAGAGACTCGACAGGTAAATACACTGTGTCGCTTCCATTTAAAGAAAATGCCCCTCCACTTGGTGAGTCTCATGGAATTGCTCTTTCACGTCTTCATAAACTTGAGTCAAAGCTCTCCAATAATCCTGCTTTACGAGTAGATTATATCAAATGTCTCCAAGAGTATATAGACTTGGGACATATGGAACTTGTTAGAAATCCTTGTAGTACAAATTGTTATTACATACCACATTTCCCGATTGTTAAACAATCTTCTACCACTACAAAGGTCAGAATCGTTTACGATGCATCTTGTAAGACCAGTTCTGGTCGTTCTCTCAACGATAATCTGTTGATTGGACCTAAACTACAACAAGATATTGTTCAAGTTCTTCTAAAATATCGGCTTCATAACGTTGTTTTTACATCAGACATCAAAATGATGTATCGTTATATTCAAATTAGAAATGAAGATCGTGATTTTCAACATATCCTTTGGCGGAATTCAATAGATGATCCTGTACAAGAATATCGCTTATGCACTGTTACTTTCGGCGTTGTGTCCGCGCCTTTCCTTGTGTTACGAACACTTCGTCAACTAGCTCTAGATGAATCATCAACTTTTCCTCTCGCTTCGCAAGTGACGTTGGAAGACGCTCAAAAGCTGAAACGTGAGTTGACTGGTCTTTGTAAAGCAGGGATATTTGAACTTCGTAAATGGACTTCCAATAATTCAGAATTCTTATCATCTATCAGCAATGAGGATCTTGATCAAGATTCTGCACTCATTTTATCTAGTCTAGATGATGATCACTCAGTCAAAATTTTAGGACTCCAATGGAACCCTAGAACAGATACATTTTCTTATCATGTTACCATTCCGTCTCATAAATGCACCAAGCGCATTATGCTATCTGAAATTTCTAAAATTTACGATCCATTAGGTTTTCTTTCTCCCATAACATTGCTTGTGAAACATTTAATCCAACTACTTTGGATTTCAGGAGTCGGATGGGATGAACAACCACCTCAATATATTTGTGAGCTATGGTCTAACTTTATTTCAGAGTTTTCTCTTATTGAAAATATCTCTTTACCACGACATATTCTTCCTTCATACAAGGAAATACAAATTCATGGCTTTTCTGATTCTTCAGAAAAGGCATACGCTGGCTGTGTATATTTGCGCGTTACTGATCAATCAGATTGCATTCATACATTTCTCATTATTGGTAAAACCAAAGTTTCACCACTTAAAAGGATATCTCTTCCACGTTTGGAATTATGTGGTGCAGTACTTGTTTCAAAACTGATCGAAAACGTTCTTGCTACTTACGGAAACATTTTACCTGTCAAAAATGTTTTCGCCTGGAGCGATTCTTCTATCACACTCGCATGGCTTCGGTCACCATCTCACGAATGGCGTACTTACGTTGCTAATCGTGTTACAGAAATCACAAGTCGCGTACCTGCTTCACAGTGGCGACACGTTCGTTCTGCAGATAACCCTGCAGACGTAGCTTCTCGAGGCGTTTTGCCGTCACAGTTGAACCAAGTGTTATGGTTCACAGGTCCACCGTGGCTAAAATTCCAACAACAGGATTGGCCTGTTTCACATATCGACTTACAAACAAACGAAGAGCGTCGAAAACACACTTTGGTGTCTCAAAAGGAACCTCAAGACTTACAATTTTTAGATAGATTTTCGTAATTATCATGTTTACTTCGTGTAGTTTCCTTGTGTTTTCGATTTTATCATAAATGTCGTAAATCTAAATTATATTCTTCAAATCAAATTACAGTCCACGAAATCAAATTTGCTTTCCACCGAGTTATTTCACTTGTACAAAAAGACCAATTTTCAGATGATATAAACACACATAAAAAACAATGAAAACTGTTCTAATCGTTTGCAAAAACTTAGGCCATTGCTTGATACGGATGGACTTCTAAGAGTCGGTGGACGCATTCAAAACGCTAAAATACCGTATGATGCTAAGCATCAAATATTGTTGCCTAAAAAACACCCTTTTACTAACTTGCTAATCGATCACTTTCATAAAATTCACTTACATGTCGGGCCACAGACACTACAATTTTTACTATCGCAGTCTTACTGGATTTTATCAGCGCGAGACGCTATTCGTATGCGAACTCGCCGTTGCATACGTTGCTTTCGTACTCGACCTACCGCATTTCAGCCCATCATGGCTCAACTTCCAGCCGCACGAGTGCGCTCTCTTCGGCCATTTCTTCATGTAGCTGTAGATTTCGCTGGTCATTTTTATTCAAAATCTAGCCCAATACGTCGCGCTAGTGTTTACAAATCATACGTTGCTGTATTTGTGTGCATGTCAACCAAAGCAGTACACTTGGAATTAGTTCCAGATTTGTCAACGATCTCTTTTGTCAATTCTCTACGCCGCCGTCGCGGGTTTTGTTCTGACGTATACAGCGATTGCGGAAGGAATTTTGTCGGCTGTGACAGGTATTTGAAGGAACTATTCCAATTCCTCCAAAATCAATCAAATCAAGATGAAATTCAACGTAAATTCAGTGATCTTTCTATAACATGGCATTTTAATCCTCCGTATGCCTCTCATTTCGGAGGGATATTTGAAGCTGCGGTTAAGAGCATGAAGTCACACCTTCATCGTGTAATTGGCAATCTTACACTTACATATGACGAATTTAGTACACTGCTATGCCAAATAGAATCTGTTTTAAGTTCAGGACCTTTGTGTTTATTAGGTAACGATCCTTCTGATCCAATATCATTAACACCCGGTCATTTCCTCGTCGGAGAACCATTAATCTCCCTTCCAGAATACGAATTTTCAAATGATAATCCCAAACGACTTGTGCGTTGGCAACTCCTTCAGCAAGTCGTACAGCACTTCTGGAAACGATGGAGTACCGAATATTTACAACAGTTACAACCAAGAGGTAAATGGTTCAATGACAACAATCACCTGCCTCTCCGTGAGGGTTCTGTAGTCGTGTTGATCGACAATTCACTACCACCGCTACAATGGCGCTTAGCACGTGTGCATCAACTACACCCTGGCGTTGACGGTGTTACTCGCGTTGTAACCGTCCGCATAGGTAATACTTATACCAAAAGACCTGTGGTCAAGGTCTGTCCTTTGCCCATAGAATAATTTTTTAATTTTATCATCATACTTCGTATTATCATTTAAGTATCATATATCGATCATGTATCTATCATGTACCTATCATTTATCTATCATGTATCTCTTATGTATCTATCATGTATCTGACATGTATCTATGTATCATAACTTTAAAATAAGCTAGGTTATTTTAAGGTCGGCGGCATGTTCCGTAAAGTTGCCAGCACAAATACAAACTACTTAATCTAATTTTCATCATCATCATCATCATTTATTTATTTGCCAAAAACATAAGTATGTACATATGTTTAGTCGCATGACATGCAAATACATCATATAAATAAAAAAACAAAATAAATTACAATTATTATTAAAATTAAAATTACAAATTAGGCACTTGAAATATGTCGTATATAAATTTAAAAACTTAATAATATTAAGACTACAATTGCCCACACTACAATTTAATGTTGAAGAACTCCCTTACAGAGTAAAAGCATTTGTCAATCAACCAGTCGTATAATTTTAATTTAAAACGCCGAAAAGGGAGATCCTTTATAACATTGGGAATTTTATTATAAATTTTAATCATAATAAAATAACAGCTGTTACTGCCGAGAGCTGTTTTACACACTGGATAGTGCAACCTTTCCAGGTGTCGGCGATTAAATGATGCTATATTTTTATAGGTTGTAAAGAAATCGGCCTTGTATCTTTTTACAAAGCAAGCCACTTCGTATATATAAATACCCGTCATTGTTAATAATTTTAAATTCGTAAACATTGGCTTGCATGATTGCATGGGGTTCATATTGCACATAGCCCTAATACACTTTTTTTGTATGAGGAACACTCTGTTTGCCTCTGTAGCGTTACCCCAGAGAATAATACCGTAGCGTATATTAGACACAACATATCCATGATACGCAGATAAGGCAGTATTTCGGTCAGTGATTTTAGAAAGCCTTCTTAGAACAAAGACAAACTTATTTATTTTTTTGCATAAGTGAATAATATGAGGACCCCAAGTGCAAAACTCATCTAAATGAATTCCTAAAAAGGATATACTAGGTACTTGTTCTATATTTTCATTGGCACATGTCACAATATTATTTTTGTAAGTCATTTTCCGATTTTTAAATGTCACAATTTTAGTTTTTTTTAAATTTAGGCACAAATTATTCATAATTAACCAATCATTCACATTACTTAAAGCATTCATTATTTCCGGAGAGTTGTCAACATTTTTTAAACATGGGACTGTGATGGAAACGTCATCTGCATACATAATACACTTATGGTTAATGCTATCGGGAAGGTCATTGATATATATTAAGAATAGTAATTGCCCGAGAACACTACCTTGTGGAACTCCAAATGAATTTACTTCTAGCTTAGATCTAAAATTTGTCCTTAATTTTTGTTCGTTTAATCTGGCTATTTCTACTAATTGCTTTCTTTCTTTTAAATAACTATGCAACCATGAAAGACAAGGTCCACGTAAGCCATAATATTCGCATTTTGTCAATAATAAGTCGTGTGAAACATAGTCAAAAGCCTTAGTCATATCACAGAAAATAGTACATGCAGGATTCCCATTGTCAATAATTGAAATTATATTTTTCATCAGCATGAAAACAGCCATAGTTGTAGATTTTTCTTTTTGAAATCCATTTTGTTCCCGTAATATAAGTTGGTGTTTAATCAGAAAATTATTAATACGCTTGTGTATTGCTTTTTCAAATAATTTTGAAATCACTGATACAAGTGAAATTGGGCGATAATTGTTAATATTAGTGTAGCAACTTCTTTTGTGCAGAGGTTTAACTATTGTTGTCTTAAGACTTGAAGGGAAAATGCCATTGACGAAAGACAAATTTATAAAATGACATAATATTGGAGATATTTCATTGACTGTTGCTTTTAAAACTTTCGTATTTATACCATCCATACCTACAGAATTTGTGTTTTTAAGGGATTTTATAATCGATATTATTTCTTGTGTACTGCAAGGTTCAAGAAAAATGCTTTCTCTAAGTTGATATCCTTTAAGTGTAACTTTATTAAAATTTAACAATTTAGATTTATTTTCATAGTCTATAAATGCTTTATTAAATAACTGTGAAATTTTATTAGGACTTTTGATACTTACATTATCGCATACTATTTCTTCAAGACCGTGAAGTTGTTTATAAAATTTATTTTCACAGCCCTTAATTACTGACCATGATGCTTTGCATTTATTTCTTGATGACCTAATAAATATTTTATTTGAATTCCTTTGTGCCTGATTAATGCACTTCCTGAATATGTTATTAAATGCTAAGTACTGTTTCTTATCTTCTATTCTTTTATATTTGTAACTTCTGTATCTTAATAACCGTTTTGTTTTAGATGATATCTTTAGTCCACGAGTTAACCATAAAGCCTTTCTAGGTCGATTATTAATTTTAATTCTAATTTCTGGAAAACATAGTCTATAGAATAAAATGAATTCATTTAAGAAAGAATTAAAAATTTCATCAAAACGAAGTTCCGCGTTTGCATCGTCAAAGAGATGGTTCCATGTAAGTGCTTGCAAGCACTCTCTGAATTTTCTAATATTATCCTGACTATAGTCTCTTATAGTAATAAAGTAATAAGTTAATTCTATGGGTTTCTTTTTAACACTAAAACTTAATGTTTGACAAGTATTGTGATCTGATAGTTCAGATTGGTAGACAGCACAAGATGTTTCTTGTATATTGCTAGCAATATGGTCAATACAAGTATTACGTCTAGTAGGTTCTTTAATGTGACATTCAATATTATAATTTTCCAGTAACATGATTAATTGTTTTGAAGCCTTTGTTTCAGTCAATATGTCAATATTGAAATCACCCGTGATAATAATACTTTTTTTTATATGTTTTAACTTATCAAGTAAAATGTCTAATTTATCAAAAAATCTATTAACGTCTGAGTTTGGAATACGGTAGATACATACAATAATACAGTTAAACTCAGGCAACTCAGTAGCGCAACATTCAAATACGTAAATTTGTGACATTTCCCTTATGGATGTTACTTCTTTAGTTTTTAGCCAGGATTTAGTAAAAATACAGACACCTCCACGTTTCACGTCTCTTGAAAAGCTAGCTGTGAGCTTATAATTTTGAAGTGTAGCGTTGGATTCAGAACCTACTCTTATAAAGGTCTCTGATAGACATAGCACATCTATATTTACACTTTCATCATTGAGTTCATTTAAATAAATTTCTAACAAATTTTGTTTATTTAGAAGGCCTGCTATATTTTGATGCATAATAGTGCAAGTATTATTTTTACTATTATTTGTCACGAAAGGAACGAAAAGATTTTTTTAGTTCTGTTGTATTTCCGTTATTGTTAGATAATGTTTTTTTAGTTTTGGACACGTATGATTTGTAAACACTAGCGCGACGTATTGGGCTAGATTTTAAATAAAAATGACCAGCGAAATCTACAGCTACATGAAGAAATGGGCGAAGAGAGCGCACTCGTGCGGCTGGAAGTTGAGCCATAATGGGCTGAAATGCGGTAGGTCGAGTACGAAAGCAACGTATGCAACGGCGAGTTCGCATACGAAAAGCGTCTCGCGCTGATAAAATCCAGTAAGACTGCGATAGTAAAAATTGTAGTGTCTGTGGCCCGACATGTAAGTGAATTTTATGAAAGTGATCGATTAGCAAGTTAGTAAAAGGGTGTTTTTAGGCAACAATATTTGATGCTTAGCATCATACGGTATTTTAGCGTTTTGAATGCGTCCACCGACTCTTAGAAGTCCATCCGTATCAAGCAATGGCCTAAGTTTTTGCAAACGATTAGAACAGTTTTCATTGTTTTTTATGTGTAGTATATCATCTGAAAATTGGTCTTTTTGTACAAGTGAAATAACTCGGTGGAGAGCAAATTTGATTTCGTGGACTGTAATTTGATTTGAAGAATATAATTTAGATTTACGACATTTATGATAAAATCGAAAACACAAGGAAACTACACGAAGTAAACATGATAATGACGAAAATCTATCTAAAAATTGTAAGTCTTGAGGTTCCTTTTGAGACACCAAAGTGTGTTTTCGACGCTCTTCGTTTGTTTGTAAGTCGATATGTGAAACAGGCCAATCCTGTTGTTGGAATTTTAGCCACGGTGGACCTGTGAACATTAACACTTGGTTCAACTGTGACGGCAAAACGCCTCGAGAAGCTACGTCTGCAGGGTTATCTGCAGAACGAACGTGTCGCCACTGTGAAGCAGGTACGCGACTTGTGATTTCTGTAACACGATTAGCAACGTAAGTACGCCATTCGTGAGATGGTGACCGAAGCCATGCGAGTGTGATAGAAGAATCGCTCCAGGCGAAAACATTTTTGACAGGTAAAATGTTTCCGTAAGTAGCAAGAACGTTTTCGATCAGTTTTGAAACAAGTACTGCACCACATAATTCCAAACGTGGAAGAGATATCCTTTTAAGTGGTGAAACTTTGGTTTTACCAATAATGAGAAATGTATGAATGCAATCTGATTGATCAGTAACGCGCAAATATACACAGCCAGCGTATGCCTTTTCTGAAGAATCAGAAAAGCCATGAATTTGTATTTCCTTGTATGAAGGAAGAATATGTCGTGGTAAAGAGATATTTTCAATAAGAGAAAACTCTGAAATAAAGTTAGACCATAGCTCACAAATATATTGAGGTGGTTGTTCATCCCATCCGACTCCTGAAATCCAAAGTAGTTGGATTAAATGTTTCACAAGCAATGTTATGGGAGAAAGAAAACCTAATGGATCGTAAATTTTAGAAATTTCAGATAGCATAATGCGCTTGGTGCATTTATGAGACGGAATGGTAACATGATAAGAAAATGTATCTGTTCTAGGGTTCCATTGGAGTCCTAAAATTTTGACTGAGTGATCATCATCTAGACTAGATAAAATGAGTGCAGAATCTTGATCAAGATCCTCATTGCTGATAGATGATAAGAATTCTGAATTATTGGAAGTCCATTTACGAAGTTCAAATGTCCCTGCTTTACAAAGACCAGTCAACTCACGTTTCAGCTTTTGAGCGTCTTCCAACGTCACTTGCGAAGCGAGAGGAAAAGTTGATGATTCATCTAGAGCTAGTTGACGAAGTGTTCGTAACGCAAGGAAAGGCGCGGACGTAACGCCGAAAGTAACATTGCATAAGCGATATTCTTGTACAGGATCATCTATTGAATTCCGCCAAAGGATACGTTGAAAATCACGATCTTCATTTCTAATTTGAATATAACGATACATCATTTTGATGTCTGATGTAAAAACAACGTTATGAAGCCGATATTTTAGAAGAACTTGAACAATATCTTGTTGTAGTTTAGGTCCAATCAACAGATTATCGTTGAGAGAACGACCAGAACTGGTCTTACAAGATGCATCGTAAACGATTCTGACCTTTGTAGTGGTAGAAGATTGTTTAACAATCGGGAAATGTGGTATGTAATAACAATTTGTACTACAAGGATTTCTAACAAGTTCCATATGTCCCAAGTCTATATACTCTTGGAGATATTTGATATAATCTACTCGTAAAGCAGGATTATTGGAGAGCTTTGACTCAAGTTTATGAAGACGTGAAAGAGCAATTCTATGAGACTCACCAAGTGGAGGGGCATTTTCTTTAAATGGAAGCGACACAGTGTATTTACCTGTCGAGTCTCTAGTATGTGTAGTAAGATAAATTGATTCACAAAGCATTTCCTCTTTAGTAAGAGGTTTAGTTTCAGGTACAGATTCAAGCTCCCAAAACTTTTGAATTTGCATGTCTAATTGGAAACTTGTGAAGGAAACATTGGCGATATTCGACCGTTAAGTAAATAACCGAAAATACTATCTATAGCAACAGGTGCGCCTTTTTTTTTTTTTGGTATCGGGGGGGAAATCTCTTCGGAGATGCCTGCCTTCTAGGGGGAGAAGACGGGTTATGTGGAACTTAACCACTAAAACCCCCTCGGTGGCCGCCCTCATTACAAATAGAAAGGCACCGGGATCTCATTGAACTCGCCGGTGCCTCCGCTGCACTCGAGCACAGTGCACGTCCACATTAACAACTTGTGCCACTACAAGCTGTTAGCTACCTGGGGTCGCGGGTGATTGATTTTAAGCAACCAGAACCCCCATTCTGACCGCTTGCGACTCCCAAAACTCTACTCGCGGGACTGCTAATTTGCCGATGGTTCGATGGCTCTTCGTTGTCGTCTCCGACCTGGGTCGGCTAATCGCTCTCGAACACGCCCCGCGGCCTCCTTCTTTTCAATGACGGCTTCGCAGAAGGAAACTGCTGCCTCCCAAGCTTTTTTGTCCGCCAGCATAGCCGCAACCAGAGCTGGCAGTGAAAGGTCCATTCCGACGCAACTGATCAGGGAGCGGCGTTCGTCATTCCAGGCCGGGCACTCTTCGAGAGTGTGTTGTGCCGTGTCCCTGCTCTCGTCACAATGATGGCAACAGGGCAGCACTTCGCGACCGATTCGACACAGGTACTCGCCAAAACACCCATGTCCGGTAAGTACCTGTGTCAACCGGAAGGTAATATTGCAACAGGTGTGCCTAATGGTCCTTTGACTATGTTATGCAAAAGAATATGATCAGTATAATCTGACCCTAACAATAACTCTACCGGTCGAGAAGAACGCAGCTCAGGATCTGCTAGAGGTAGATTTTTTAGATGAGATATAGTTTCGAAGGTACTAGGTACCGAAGGTACATAACTAGTTATTCTTGGAAGAATAAGTGCTTCGATAAATAATTTTGGTTCAGGTTTGTTGTGTGGAGTTATCTCGCACATAACACAACCTCGCGGTTGATTATCTTTGTCGCCTATACCTGTAACAGTAGCACTCGAAGAAGTGCGAAAACGTTGATGACCAAGTCGTTGAACACACGACTCGGTAATAAGACTCGCCTGTGACCCTTGATCCACTAAAGCGCGTATTGTATTTAAACAATGAGAGTTAGAATTGATAGGTTTAATAGTTACTAACGCCGTAGTAAGGAGAACTGTTGAAAAATTTAAACTATTATTTGAAGACTCAGCAACTTCAGCAACCAAGTTATGTGTGAATTTGTCATCAGCTTCGTGAAGCTTAGTGTGATGGCGCTGAGAACAAATCCTACAGCTGTAACGCAATGAACACGAATCAGTTTCATGATTTTTAAAAAGGCAATTTGAGCAAACTTTATTTTCTTTAATGAATTTTTTACGATCTTTTATATCCATGCTATGAAATGATTCACAATTGTTTAATGTATGAGATCCATTACAGAAGTTACAAGTCCTCTTTGGATTTATATTTGTTGAACTATGAAAACTCATACTACGTGCTGGAGGCCTAATTTGCGTATTTTAATTAATTTTAGTATCAAAGGGCGCACGCGGGGATGAGGGAGGCTTGTTAGAAATGATCCGTCTTGCCGAAATGGCCTGAGCGGAGCCGCCGACCATGCGAGTTGCAGTAGCGGATTGGCGCACTGTACCGGACGCAGTCGCGATATCTTGGGCGGCCGACATGACTTCTAAAGCCGCTAACTCCTTTTCGAGAAAATCAAGCAAGTCGCTTACAGGTGGTATCTCGCTTGACGTTTTTAAGGATAATTCGAAACGGCGGCGAATACTGGGCGTTATTTTACGGAGTAGAATATTTAGAAGTGGAAAGCTCCACTGCTGTACGGGAAAACCCAGGGAATCTAAGGCTGTCAAGTTTTCGTGACAGATATTAATAATATCTTTTAAGTTTTGTTTTAAGTTTTTATCGCTGACTGGCTCAGCGTCGAAAATTTTATCAAAATGCTTAGTGGATATAATTCTTTTATTTTGATAGCGATTTATTAATATAGACAAAGCATTTTGATAGTTTGAATCGGTGACAGGAAAAGACTTTATAAGATTAAATGGTTCGTCACGCAACGACAGTAATAAATAGCGAAAACGCTGAACGTCTGATAACTCCGTGTTATCGTGAACTAAAGACTTAAATAAATCATAAAATGCATTCCACTCAGTGACATTGCCACTGTACGTTTGTAACGAGAGGGTAGGTAACTTTATGTTTGATGAATGCGTATGATACAAAGGTGTTACATTAACTGAATTTTTTCTAGTGTTGATTTTTAGTTCATCCAATGCTATTTGAACCAAATAATACAAATTATCAAATTTATCCCTAATGGCTAGTTGGTCTTCCTGGTTAAATTCACCTTTCTTCGCTAACAATTTTTCTATTTTGCATTGAGCTGAATTAAATTGTTTTTTAATATTATTTAATTCTCTAGATCGAACCCTAAACTCTGCTTCATTGTGAATACAATCAGCCATCCGTTGGAGGCTATTTAAACAAATGTCTCTTTCGAATGTTATTCGGACTAATTCCATATTCAAAAGGAAAGATTTTTTTGTAAAAAAAAAAAAATATTTATACACCTACACGTAGATAACGAGTGTGTAAAAAATTTGCGTGTAACGCGTGGTTGTAAAGATAGTATAGTAAAAGATTTATATTTGTAAAAGTAAAAGATTTAGATTGATAGTTATATTTGTACGAAACACAAATATGGAGAAACTGATTATATGCGATAGTTACACACAACACGGTATTATTCTGTACGAAAATACAAAACGATATAGTTATATACCTATACCTACTCGCAGATTACGAGTGTGTACGTATGTCGATATGTTATGCCGGAATAGAAAAAAAAATATGTTAAATTGTATTTACGTATTACAGTACGCAATACTGCTTGATTAGTTCGAAAAAACAAATCAAAACGTAATTTACAAACACTTCATTAGTATAAAAAAGTGCACAAATACAAATTATCTTGTTCGAAAAAACAAAGAAAAAGTGTAGAATACGGCTTAAGCACGAAGATGCTACTCGTTTAGTTCGAAGAAACTAAAACGAACCGTAAATTGTATAAAACAAATTTTATTTTAAACCGGCATGTGTAACACCACCTTTATGATGCAATCATGGAACCCGTTGCGTCGACGAGTTACAAAAAAATTAATGAAAGTTTTTAATTACGTAATATTAAGTTGAAATATTGATTGAACTACTGAAATAATGTTTAAAAAACACTGTACATACAGATATTTTCTAAAAATAATACGTATTTAATAAGATATAATGATAAATACGGTAATGTGGGTAGTTGGGTCTTTGAGAAAAAAAAAAATTAAATTACGCAGTGGTTGGTGATTTGGATGTGATATGATTCAATAGATATGATGATATTATGATTCGATGATGAAGAAGGAAAGTGCCAGCACAAATACTCAAAGGCCGTGGTAATGACGATTCGGCTCGCAGCAAATTTATGTTGGATAATTAGATTGGATTTGGTACCTGGTTAGCTGGCGCAGCTCTTCAGCAGGGTACCCTGTTCTTCCATAGGCGCGCGGTTACTTTGAGCACCGGCTAGCACTCTTCATGTGATGATGACACTGGACACCATGCGTAAGATTCGCGGACTCGCGCGTGCGATTATTTAGAAGTACGGACAACAAGTGAATGAGTGAGTGACACATCCCGGGGTTGCCAGGTATTGTTACCAAATCCAAACATGTGAAAATTAGATTAATTAGTTTGTATTTGTGCTGGCAACTTTACGGAACACAGCCCATTTGTCACTACCTTTTTGAGGTCGTCGGACCATCGGCCTGGAGGGATTCCTACTCTGCGCTTAGTGGTAGGTATGTGGTCTCCACTCCAGAACACGCCGGCGCCAGCTATCATCTGTTCTGTGTGACTTATATGGCCTGCTCACTGCCACTTCAACGTGCTTATCCTTTGAGCTGTGTCCACTAGTTTAGTTCTCCTTCAAATCTCATCACTATGAATTCTATCTTTCAGAGAGACTCCCAACATAGATTGCTCCACAACCCGCTGAGCAACCTTACATTTTTGAACGAGGCTTATTATCAGTGTCCACGTTTCTGTGCTATGTCCCCCCTCCTGTAACTTCTAAAGTAAGAGAATGATGAAACTAAGAAATTATACCTATGATGTGCATGCAATCTTCCACCGAAAATCGTAAAGCGCAAGTTACCTTTCATTCAATCAACTCTAATATAAAAATAAAAACAAACATTTAATTATAATGAACACTATCAAAGTTACAATGAACTAAGTACATGAACTTTTTATATTATGTTACTTGCTGTTACGGAACTCCTCATGGGTGAGTCCGATTCGCACTTAGCCGCTTTTTGATGTGAAATATAACATTACTATTTTTTTAAAAGAAAATACATACAATAAAATATAATATCTTTTTATATGAAATCTAAGAATCTGTACTCGTAACAAAGAGCAAAGTTGTTACCGATGACGATATTTATTAACAAGTTATATCGGTATGATTAATACCGTTACAGTTAAATACCGTTATTTGTTCCAACTCTCAGAGATATTGTTAATGAACACTTTTTACACAAATATAAAATCGTTTTAAAACGAGTAAGCATAAATTATGATTTATACTGGCAGCTCAATGCTTAAGCATTGCCAAGAATTTTTGATAATATCAAAATGATTAGCATTCCATTTGCCTTGGCACTAAACCGATCATTAATATCTGGATTGCCATTAAAACGCGCAAAGAATCTTTATGTGGAAACATTTAGGCTATTGTAGCGTTCAGCTGCACGTGATTAATTGCCAAAAATGGAATTCGGTTTACATTTTTACAATTCCTACATTTTTACTTCATACTCAATGAAATAACCACTCTTTTACTATTCGTCAATTATAGTTCTAATTCTATACAAATAAATAGAATTGATGTGTCTGTTTGTAATTTAAAAATTTATTAACTTTTTGCTGAATGCATATATTATGAAAATGTATACACTATTAACATAAAAAATCAAATTTTTATTTTTCGTCTGTATTGTTCCGGCTCTTTTTTAAAACTACCAACCGAAACGTAAAAAAAATATTTATGTAGGTATATGATAGCAAGAGCAGATGAGAAAGACGTAGGCTTTCATAGCAGCCGATCTTTAGTGAGATATAATTCGATGGGTAAATAAAAGAATGTTTTTGTATGTATGTATGTATGTAGTATGTATTTTTTTTTATTAAACGATTACAAGTGAGGTTTAATGTAAAAATCACAGCTGATGTGTGTATTTCTTTCTTTTATCTTACAGGTGATAAATGAAAGGTCATAAAAAACAGCAAAAATATAAATATCATATCATGTTTATATAGCCTTTTTAACAAAAAATGGCAAAAAGAACTAAAACAAAAAAGTCTCAAATAAATTTATTATTATAAAAACCAAAAAGGATGAAATCCACACTATTCTTTATAAAATTTTAAATACTTTATGGTGCTGGTTTCTTTCTTCAGAAAATAAAGTATTTTGTTCCCGCTAGCATCATCATAAAGTATTTAAAAATCTATATATATATATATATATATATATATTTATTCATTACAAGTTAGCCCTTCACTGTAATCGCACCTAATGGTAAGTGATAATGCAATATAAGATAGAGAAAGTAATAAAATGACGTCGTAGCGGAACGCTAAATCGCTTGGCGGTTCGTCTTTGTCACTAGTCACGACCGAAACCTCCCACCAGCCTAAACACTTAAATATTCTACCAAAAACTCATAGGCATTTTACTAGTTAACTTTTCAGACAAAAGTGATCCATTCTACCGCGAAGTTATCACAAACTCAAATCAATTATCGTTCATCATGTTTTGTTCGTCTAATCCACTTTCGTTGGATGCATTCGTTCATAAGTAAAATGAATGGGCTCTAAAAGCGTAGCCGTTAAAAGGGTTAAGGAGTGCGAAGGACAAGGAAGTGTGTAGTCCCAGGGCGGTCGTGAGAGGGTTTGTGTGTCGGCGTCGGTCACTTGGACCCTTCCTGTTGATATTAGCGGCTCATCCTTTACCCGTTCAAAAGGTTCTTTGTAATTGTATTTACACTGCGCGGTCATAAATAACGGTCACTTTAACTGTTTCAACTTTTAATTGGATCGTTTTAATTTTGTTATTATATTGTTTTCTTGTGATTTGTGAGAATATTTCTTGAGTCTTTGCTTGCGAGTAGAAGTGTTTTAGAACAACTCTTTTTTCTGAATAAAAAATATCTATTTACAGGCTGGTGATGATCGGTATAATTAAAGTGTGAAAGTTTAAAGAAGAAGTAAGAAAATAAACATATAAAGTCACTTTTTAACCGACGACAAAAAAACGGAGGAGGTTCTCAATTCGACACGTATATATTTTTTTTTTTATGTATGACCACGCATAACTTTTTACAGATTCGATTTTGATAATTCTTTTTTTATTTGAAAGGGCATACTTCCAAGGTGGTCCCATTGTCATCATGTTAGGATCTGATGATGACATCCTGGGGAAATTAAAGGAACTCTTCAAATTTTGGAGGCACGCTTACAGCGATTTCGGTTTTTGTCTCGGTATCGGTAGCTTTTTGGCTACTAGTGCCGTAAATTATACTATGACAGTATAGTACGAGTACGTTACGTGGCGATAAATCACTAAAAAGTAAGAAATAAAATTTTTTCCAAAAAATGGAACCGGCTTGAATAAATGTTCCTGAAACTTGGCTGGCACCGACTTCATAGATATGCTTAAGTAAATTAAAGCAACTAAATGACACAGTTATTTTTTACTTTTTTGTGCGTTTTGAGTCGGTTCTATTTTTTGTCGATATGGATTAGACACTTATAGGTCATCTATAATTCAAAGAATATTAATTTTATTAGGTATTAGTTTTCTGGAAGTTATTAGCTTATAAAATATCTTCGTAATTAATACCATACCTGACAAACGCTTATAATAATTATTATAAACGTCATCAAAATTGTTAATTTAATAAACGATTTTTTTAAAAAAAGTATAACTTCAAGGAATTAATTTAAAAGTTAACGAGACCATCAAAACGAGTTTTTCAAAGTAATAACACCGAAACAAAGTGCGAATGAAATGTGTTTAACTTGACGTAACGCTTTGAGACTGACTTGCGGAAGTTACTCGCAGCGAAACGATGTCACTTGCTACGAGCAAGCTTGTACCATTGTGGTATATGTTATAGCAACAGACACCCGCGACTTTGTCCGCGTCAAAAATAATGTATTGAATCCTTCAAAAAACCTCAAAGAAAATATATGAGACCCATTTTTAAAGGAAGAACGGGTACAGCAAGTTTTTCTTAAAAGATATATATATATCAACGTGGAATTTTAGTGGTATTGTTTTGTTATATCTCAAAGTGCTTAAACAGATTAGACGCTTCTTTGAATAAATCTTTCAAGCAGCGCGACACTGTTAACAACCAAAAGACCCTCCTCTAGGTCAGTCTGTTAGTGAAAACTAGATGAAAATCCGTTAGATTACCTACGATTTTGAAATGAATTTGTATACCTAAAACAGGTAACCAGGTAGGTATATAGTTTTGAATTACAAAATAAATAAGCAATAGTGTAAGAGTTGTAGTGTTGATCACTTGAACTTAATACTACCTGGTTCCAGAGCCGTGTGTAACTGCGCCCTACAGACTTGTAACTGGCTCTAAGTAAGGTACTGTTTGTATATGGTCTGTTCATTTCTGCGCCTCTCCAGGGTCTGCGCCCTTTGCCTGGGCACCGATGGCATTCTGCCCTAGTTACGGGATTACCTGGGTCGTAGGTACTTTATCAGTCAAAACCAAATTTTTCTTTGATCAAGAGACTGACAAGAACGGACCATTTAAAAAGCATAAAATTATATTTCGTTTGCAATCGTTGTCATTATATGTACAAACGTATACAAAATCTATTAATTATCAACAATTATATCGAGGTACTTAATTAAATGCGAAAGAAACGCATTTCTAAAGAAATATTGCCGTAAGGAAATAATTAGCGAGCTAACGAGACCGGGGACGTTCAAACGAATGAAACAGGAATAAAATGGAAATGAAATAATTATATTTGAACGTAGTGTGACATGTTACGACTTGCGAGTCAGTTGCGAGTCACTCGGAGTCACTCGGAGTCGCTCACACGCGCCGCTACTTGCTACTGCTGGCCGTGGAGCTGTGAAATGTTAAGCAGGGTCCACACTATGCCGCGGTAGTGTAGACACCCGGACAGCATTGCCGGGCTAGAAAATGCCGGCTCTGGTCGTGTCGATTCCAACCCGCATAAAGTCGGTACAGATTAAAGGAATCCGAGCCGAGCCGAATGAAAATATAGAGTTGGGACGTTCCGAGCGGCTTCAGTTACAATTAAACCTCGGGTCAAACTATATGGATTATTTTATTTTTGACGTCTTTTTGGACGCTGAGTATCACCACAGCCATGGCTGACATAGCGACGTAGTACAGCGCGACATAGTAATCATGTTGAAAACACTTTAAGGACACTTTAGAAAAACTTCTAAAAAGTACTCTTCAACTAAATCACCAGTCATTGTGTTGAAACTAAAATAATAATAAAATAAGGTAGAAATAACCCGGTCGATTTCGTTTCGGTGTGGACGTCGTGCCGGCCCAAACGTGCCCGACCGGCTTAGTACGCCCGGGTCTGCTCGCCCGGCCTACGGCGGCATAGTGTGGACCCTGCTTAACACGCTACGAGTTACCTCATCTTCCTACCGAATTATAATTAAAAGCGAACTTGTAACGATGTTACATGCTTGTTATGATTGGGGTATTGTTGACAATTGTTCAATTCACACATTATTATCTACTACTCGCAGTTAGTCAGTAGAGCTCTATGAGTGCAACTCCACTAAATTATTCGATACAGTGATTTCATTTATTTTTATGATTTTAACCATTGCGTAAACAGATATTAAATCTGTATTTACAGAGATTTCATTTATTTTTAATGCTTTTAACCAATTGCGTTAGAAAGAGAGTAATGTTTTTCAAAATCTGTATTTTTTGGATATTATTGTGATCAGTATAAAACTTTTGAAAATGATATATTCTTGTTAGTATAACTAGTCTTACTGAGAACTGAGTCAGAAGCCCTATAAGTACAATCAACGTAGTACCTATACTAAAGCCAAACTCGATTGAGACTGCTTGTCAACAAACAAATTTAAAATGAAGGTAGAACGTGCAAAACATTTTATGCTTAATAAATTTAAAATTATGTTTTATTATTGTAAAAAATCTTATTTAAAAGATATTGAATATATTAGTTAGTTATAAGCCTACTAATCTAAATGTAAAATGACTAGTGATTTCTACCTTCATTTTAAATTTGTTTGTTGACAAGCATTCTCAATCGAGTTTGGCTTTAGTATAGTTAATGTATTTGCTAACTTTGCGCTACGTTTCAAATCTATGCGTTAACTAGTATTTCGGAATCGCTTTGGGCCTTATTGGGTTTATGGCTTGGGTGTTTAGAGCCGATCGCTTGTTTAATGGGGGCGCAATTTGCGTAAGCGGAGCCGCTGGTTGGGATAATCGCTTGACGCGCGAATTATGTACATACATTTGGGGAAATATGCCTTCGGGTAAGGGCCCATATTTATAGTACATGTAACGACCTCCGGAAATAAACTACAGATATCCGTCTTATCTAATAATCTTACTAATATTATGAACGCCAAAGGTGAATATTTGTTAATTTGTAAAAAATCTAATCGGTAAACTGATTTGACGGAACTGTCAAAGCGTTTCATAAAACACGCAAACTGTATAGAATCATATTATGAATTACCTACAGTGAATTCTTTGTTAAATCCCCAGCTCGTGTCAATATAACAGCCTCCATGGCGCAGTGGGTAGTGACCCTGCTTCTGCGTCCTAGGCTGTGGGTTCGATTTCCACATCTGGAAAATGTTTGTGTGATGAGCATAAATGTTTTCCAGTGTCTGGGTGTATATCTAAATATTATAAGTATTTACGTATAATATATATAAAAATCTTCATCAGTTATCATAGCACCCATAACACAAGCTACTTATGAGTAGGTACGCTTACTTTGGGGCTATATAGCTATGTGTGTAATTTTCCTATAATATTTATTTATTTATTAATATAGGATTTTTATTAGTTAATTTGTACCCTACCTTTACAGACAACTGCCATGTGATTTTATACAAGGCTTTGTGGAAACTGTTTAAGGGTTTATAAATAAGACTTAAATACCTAGGTATTCCTTCCAAGTTAGCACGATGTTCCATATTAAACTATGCATCTTCTATTTAGATTTTAACACGTAGTTATATTAATAAAAGCTCTTTCTATTGTTAACTTCATGCTTGTCTGAAAAGTTGTAAAAAACGTTTCTGCTTTATGAATTGAACGAGATGTTTCTAGCCTTTTTTGGCAAATCTCGCATAAACAAAAAGCAATCTCCATTCACGAGAGTACTTAGTGAAAAACTTCAAAGGCTCCCAAACCCATTACATCTGCGGTAAATACAAGTTCCCTCGCCGCCTAAAACTACTCGACCCTCGGCATTAACCCTAAATTTCAACAAACATTGCGAACAAAAATAGTGACTGCGCGAGGATCGTCAAAGATAATCCGAGGTTTTCTAAAACAAAAAGTTAAGCTTGTAAAATACGAACCTAGAATCTTCGAACGTTTAAAAATACAAAAAAATATTGTCTGTTACCTATGTCGACTTACAGACGATAATTTCTATGTGATAACGTCATTAGAACAGATTCAACGTAACAATCTTCGGTTTGTAAATGACATTTTGCCGTAACGGTAAATCGCTTGCCGGTCGTAAGGTTGTAACTAGCCATGGCTGAGACCTCCCACCAGCCACCTAGCCAGACGCGGATCCACCACGGAAATCCACCACGCCTATCTAGCTACAGAGGCCGACAAAACTACAACAAACAACAAAGATATTATGTATGTACCGTTTGTAGTAACTCGATAGGTATTGAATTCATTACTATTATTAGTAGATTTACACAATAGAAAACAAAAACCAAATAATTAATTTTCAATTGCCACGCGATTTTAGATCACCATATATTTTTTTAAGAATTTTTAATTAGATGAAAAATAACTGTTATTTTTTTACTTAAAATTTGGTAACGAGCAAAGTAGCAGGTATGAGGTAACAAATGATAAATATATACGGTTGAATTGAGAAACTCCTTTTTTTGAAGTCGTTTTAAATATAATTAATCGATAACTACTAATTGGTATCAATTACGTGTTCAATAACATTGTACAACAAAATAAATTGTTTAGTGAAATATTAGTTGATAATTTGTATTCCATATCAATGAAATATAACGTCATATTTTTATTTTAATCTTTATTTGATCCAACATTATATAGTGGCGTGGAATATTATTATTATTATAGTGTACATATTTAACTGCGTGGAATATTAAATTACTCATCTAAATATTATGCTTAAAACGAAACGTGCCATTTTGTTTCACATGAATACACGACAGCTTCGTCTCAACTGTCATTTCAGTGTTCGCTTGTCAAAGTCAAGTCAAATTCCCCGCGATGCTACAGCGTCGCTTTGATTCGGCATAAATTTGTGAAATTGTTGTTATACATTTATTAATTACCTAGTTAGTGACTGTTAAGTGTATTGTTTATACAGAAAATGTTGGTGCTATTCGAAACCCCGGCGGGGTACGCGATATTCAAGGTAATATCCCACACGTGTTTATTATAACCTATAAACCACGCATTATTTGGTATGATTTCCCATGAAATACGTGTAAAGTATTTAAAATCTTTATCTTATTTACATGTAGGAAATATAATATTTATGCAAGTGCTAAATTGGGGCTACTTTGTTTGAGTTTACTAGAAAAACTTGAGAATTTGTTGCTATTTTTATAACAACCAGTAATACTATAAAAATAGGTAATAAATTGGCATTCAAGAGTCTGGATATAGTCGCTTATTGAATATAACATGGCAACCAATATTATTAATATAAAATGTGAAATCATATTTCACATTTTGTTTTGATTAGGTTAATAATAGTTTGAATACCGACCTATTTTTGATGGATAACTTTTAAGTTTTGAGGATGATTTATTCCTCTAAATAGCAAGGAATGAATTTGTGCGTTATTTTATTATTTTGTCAGTTGTGTAAAGTGGTTTTTCTCTTTATAGTTACTTGACGAGTCAAAGTTATCTGAAATAGATAATTTGTACCAAGAGTTCAACACACCCGAGGGGGCTGCATCTGTGTAAGCATTCACATATTATAAATTATTATTCAAAGTTATATGTATTGATTAATAATAAGTGTATTGAGTCTGTAGTATCTAAGTCCTAAATCAATAGTTGAGGTTCAAACTGACTTTGCAATTGGTCTCCCAATCAAACAAGTATACCGGTACCTATAACAACTGAAGCTTGAAGTACCCATATAAACTGATTTCTTTATGTAAGAGGGTCAAAATCGTTAGCGATATTTAAAAACAGTTTGAGCACTATCACAGCCAGTTATTATTATTATTTATTAGTATTTTATATTATTTTTTTTAAAATTTAACATTACTGTTGTACGTTTATTCAAGGTTAAATTTATATATTATAATTTACTATTTCTGCTTTTTCATTATTTATAATAAAAATATAAATTGATATTTGTTGTAAAAAAAATACAGTAAAAAATATATATAGCTAATAATAAATTATATTGTTAAAATTTAAAATTTTTTACAGTGTAAAATTAAAAAATTTCATCAAATTTGAAGACACTACAGAGGCCCTTGCGGCGACAACTGCGGCCATAGAAGGAAAGCTATCGAAAACTTTAAAGAAGGCTCTCAAGAAACATGTCTGTAAAGAAGTACAGGATCAACTGTTGATCGGTGATGCTAAACTTGGCAGTGCTATCAAGGAAAAGTTTGATTTGCAATGTGTCTCAAATTCAAATGTACAAGAGTTGTTGAGGTGTATCCGATCACAGATGGACAGTTTGCTGACTGGCTTGCCCAAGAAAGAGATGACCGCCATGGCCCTCGGTCTCGCTCACTCCCTCTCCAGATACAAGCTAAAATTCTCTCCTGATAAAATAGATACTATGATAGTTCAGGCGCAGTGTTTATTAGATGATCTGGATAAAGAATTAAACAATTACATAATGAGATGCAGAGAGTGGTACGGCTGGCATTTCCCTGAGCTGGGGAAAATTATTACCGACAACACTTTATTTGTCAAAATTGTGAAGTTAATCGGCACAAGAGATCACGCAGCTAAGACAGATCTGTCAGACATTCTGCCTGAAGATTTGGAGGAAAAAGTCAAAGAAGCAGCTGAAATTTCCATGGGCACGGAAATCTCGGACGACGATATTATGAATATTCAGAATTTATGTGATGAGATCATAGCTATTACTGATTATAGAACACACTTGACTGACTATTTGAAGGCCCGTATGATGGCAATGGCACCTAACCTGACCGTTCTGATTGGAGAACACATTGGTGCAAGATTAATAGCTCATGCGGGGTCGTTAATGAATCTGGCCAAGCACCCAGCTTCCACTATACAGATATTTGGTGCTGAGAAAGCCTTATTTAGAGCTTTAAAAACTAAAAAGGATACTCCTAAATATGGTTTGATATACCATGCTCAGCTAGTAGGCCAGTGTAGTACGAAAAATAAAGGTAAAATGTCTAGAATGTTAGCCGCTAAAGCTGCTCTGGCGACTAGGATAGACGCCTTGGGTGACGAGGCATCGTTTGAGCTAGGGGCGGCACATAAGGTCAAGTTGGAGAACAAGCTGCGACTGCTGGAGGAGGGCAATCTTAGGAGGATCAGTGGCACGGGCAAGGCAAAAGTGAAGTTTGAAAAATACCACAGTAAATCGTAAGTTATAAAGATTTATTTATTTTTGTTTACTTTCTTTGATTTTCCATTTAATTCAGATCTTTATGTATTTTATTGATATACCCAAAGAATCACTTTGACTCTAATTAGGGAGATATTAGGCCACTATTTAGTATCTCGTACATTATCTGTGTAAACCTACTAACCCACGTTGCAGCAGCTTGGTGGATTTTTACTGTAAATTTATTTCTTTGTATATAAATAATAATTTCTGTTTATTAGTCTTCCTAAACCTCAAAAAGGCTTAATCAATTACTAAGTCTGGTATTTATTTCTAAGGCTAAGTCATTTAAATGAAACTGTAAAATAACCTTAGGTCTCTTCTTCTTTTTGGGTTTTTCCACACTTACCCAGTAAGTTGGCTGTAGTGTGTGGGCCTCCTAGTGTAGGCTCCTGCTGGCTTATACCAGCCACTCAAGCTCACTCTCTTAGCTGAGTAGGCCACCCAGGTCGCCTCTTGACTGTGACAGCAAGTTATAGCATAGTTTCGTTTATACAGTGAGATCCACGAGTACCCTGTGGCGGCGGACAGCACGCTGGGCAAGAAGGCCGTGAAGAGGGAGCACTCTCCTACTGAGGATGGGGCCACCGGCAGCAAGAAGATCAAGCTGGAAGATGGGGTCAATGACGTGAGTGTTTATTAATATCTTGTAGTCAAACAGTAATGTACTAAAATGTTTTTAATTTCTGTTAATGTTCTGGGTTATTACATCTGCACAGCTTTAGACCAAACTACTAAGCAATCAGATATTTTTTATTTTTGTTGATTCTTGGAGCTGACTTCTTGGAGTTAACTATGACTATGAGATGTTGTAGTATAATAAAGAGCCTGCATGTTGAATTATTTACAAAAAATTTAATTTACGTACAAATTATTATTTTATAAGAAGTTAAATAGTATTATTCTTTTTTATAAAATTTTGGTACGCACGGTGGACATACCAAAAAGGACTACTATTTTGTAAGGCGATTCTGGGTTCGATTCCCGGCAGGGTCGATTAAGAATTTCTAGCTACCACCCTAGCAACAAGCGACTTAGCGTTCCAGTAGGTACTATGTCGTGTAGAAAGTGATGGGGTTATCATACTCCTAACAAATTAGCCTGCTTTCATTTTACATTGCATCATCAGTTACCATCAGGTGTAACTGCATTTAAGGACTAACTTGTAATAAAAAATTATTATTATAAAAACAAAATACCCGACTGCATAGAAGTTATGAACTGAAAAGAGAAAAAGAAGGATCACTATATCTATATAAAATTCTAAATACTTTATGGAGATGCGAGCGGGGACAAAATACTTTATTTTCTGCGGGGAAAGAAAGATCTACCAAAACTATGTTTGTCCCCGCCTGCAGCACCATAAAGTATTTAGAATTTTATATAGATATAGTGATCCTTGTTTTTCTCTTTTCAGTTCATAACTTCTATGCAGTCGGGTATTATGTTTTTATAATAATAATTTTATTTCAGACTTTTTTGTTGTTTTAGTTTATGGTATAGAAATGACACGGTACATTTTATGCCATTTTTTGTTAAAACGGCAATGTAAACATGATATGATATTTATATTTTTGAAATGGTCTTTTTACAACCTTTCATTTGATATCCATATTGCTAAGATAGAAGAAAGAAATACACACATCCCCCCTTTTTTCCCCCATTTACAGTCGCCGTTTTGAAAATTTATATAGCCTATGTCACTACCACAATTTTTACAAATTCAACGACACCTCACATGTCACAATCCGTTCAGTCGTTTAGGCTGTAGCGCGTGCCGAAGAAATGGACATACATACATACATACATACATACGCTCAAAAAACATTACCCTCCTTCTGACGCAGTCGGGTAAAAAATAAGGATGTAAGCATGTTTTGCTCAAGATAAAACACCCTTTCTAAATTGAGATTTGAATAAAAAAGTTGAGAGGTGTCAAGGGACACCCGGATGGAACGAAGCTATAAATATAATTATAATTATATATATATATATATATATATATATATATATATATATATATATATATATATATATATATATATATATAATTTCGATCACATAAACACAACAGCGTATAGGTTAGAACACGCACGGCTTTGTCTTCACGCGGTGTGTGTTTTGGAGTGCTGTCGAGACAATGCCAGCACAGAGCAGCAGCGCAACGCAGGTGGTTTTTCTTCCCAAGCGATACAATAGCTTACTATAGCAAAAATTGTCGCTACAACTTTTCGTGAGAATTTTTTCCGTCTAGCCCCCTTTCACAACGCGCGATAAGGAACTTCGTTCCAAAAAGAGCTTACTGGACATTACGTACTTGCCTTTTCTAGTTTTATTTAGTAATTGCAGGAGTCAATTCTATAAACATAAACAATGTCATTATCTAAAAATGGCTTTTGTTTGCCAACAGGTTAAACCTAAAAAGGAAAAGAAAGTAAAAACAGAGCCACAAGAATACAAAGTAGATGGTGTAGACAATGGAGAAACTCCGACCTCGGAGAAGAAGAAGAAGAAAAAGAAAAAGTCCCTACAAGCGGACGACACAGCAGAGGAAGTTAAAGAAGAGATCAAAGAAGAAGTAATCGAAGAACCTAAGAGCGAGAAGAAGAAAAAGAAAAAGCGGCAATCGCAGATGGAAGAAGATTAATATATTAAGAATAGCTTAGGTAGAGTCATATTATATTTTTAAAAGGAATAGTTTTGTATACTGTGAAACTAGTACGAGTAATTCTCTAAACTGATCAAGAGCACACCAAAATAACTAACAAGTCGAATCAGAATGTGCCAGACATGATTAACTGTTTAAGTTTAATTTGCGTAAGTTACGTATGCTTGTAACTAAATAGGTTCAAACATTGCAGTTATAATAATAGTCGGAGAGCTCGCGACTAATTTCGGGAAGGACTTACGCGGCATGCCTTCCGCTCTGCGTTCTCTGATTTATTGAGAAAGATTGAATAAAAAATTAACGAACATAAAGATGCTAAAAAAATTTTTTTGCCTATGTTATACAGGGTCATTTTTATTTAAGAGCGGATATAATTATGCTAATTTTTATTTTTAAATTGATAAAAATTTTTTGTGTGATAAAAAAGTTTTGTAAATTTTTCAATTTTTGACTTAAAAATAACAAAATTATGGACGCTATTATCAAAAACCCGCGCGTTAGTTAGCTGAGCGGGCGGCGCATTTGTACGACGCCGACACGAGCGGCTGTGTACTGCGTGATAGGGTGACAATTCTGTTATGACTGATATAACAGAACTGTCACCCTAAAATTAATGGTCATTCTGTTAAAACTGAATAACTCTAGTGAACGATAGTGTTGTGATTATTGAGTAAAAAAAAGAAAAAAATCACCATTTATTTATTTCGTTTATTTACAAAATATAAAAATAACTGCAAACGCTCTACTGATAGGACTGGATTCACAGATTAACAATTTCAGTTTGCCAGCAGGACCTTCCCGAAATAAGTCGCGATCTCTTGGACTATAATAAACCTTGTATATTCCTAATTTAATTCCTTAACATGAAGAGAAAGAATTTAGTCATGATAAGTCCTGTTCCTTTTTTTAAAGAAAGCCATTTTTAACCTACAGCAGTTAGATTAATTATTATTTGTTAATGTTCTAAGTTCAGTATAGGAATATACCTCTTTATTTAGATATAATTTGTTTTAGTTTTAAGTAAAAAATCTTCTTGTCTGCGAGAATTATTATTAAAAACAAAAAGACTACTTTTGATTTTTATTTCATGATACATTAAATTGAAAACTAAAAAAACACGACACGACAAATTCAAATTCAAAATCATTTATTTCAAGTAGGCTGTTATACAAGCACTTTCGAAAATCAATGTTACATGTTTTGTATTCTAACAATTACAATTTTGTAGTTCGCCATTTTTTTGTTTGAAACTTATAGTATTCTATTATTAGAGTCCTTTCATTTGATACCCATATTAAGAGAGTTGTGAAAAATATGTAATTGGCCACTTTGGGCCGATGTTCATCAAACATATCCAAGAACACTCCCGACTAATTCACATTACAAATAAAAAAAAACGAAATCAAAATCGGTTCATTCGTTCGGGAGCTACGATGCCGCAGACGGCGACGTCAAATTTTATTTTATTTACCTTGACTGCAATCATACTTGATAGTAAGTGATGAAGCAACCTAAGATGGAAGCGGTCTAACTTCTTTGATTATATAAAGTCAAAAGCTAAAATGTTTGGGGCAGGATAAAATCCAAAGCCCTCTCGGTTTCTACACGAAATTCTTTGTCGGTAGGGTAGTCACTAGCCTCGGCTATTGCCTCCCACCGGCCAGATCTGGGCCGAATCGAATCCAAGACCTCCGTCAATAAATCCACCGCACATACCGCTGCGTCACAAAGGCCGACAAAAGTGTATTAAAAGGAGGAACGTAGGTAGATACGTACTGCTGAGGTTAGTGATCTATGTATGCAGTGCGTAAGTGACTATTGGCTCAGTCCAGCCCGCACTGCCACGGCGGGCTATTAATCACAGCGTCCAGTCGCAGCTGTCGCCGCGGACGCGGTCGTGCGTCCATTTGTCCGCGGCTGTTGACACGGACGCTACCCCGCGCGGATAATCCGCTCCCACGTCCTAAGCTCGGGACAAAAACGATTTACTGATTCCCTTTCCACCTGTTTCCTCACAAAACAACAATGCGATACTTACATAGCTTTCCCGTGAGGGGATGCAAGGGACCAAAAATTATAGCTTGATGATAATTAGGTAGCTTTTGCCTTATTTCGCAGTAAAATATAATTTTCAAGAGAAATCTTATAACTGCGATGAGTAAATCTCACTAATATATGTTATATATTTTGTTTAATATCCATCCGATAAATAATTCGCGATTTTTATCTATTCAATAAGGATGGCGTTCAGACCTTCTAAACTCGCCTCATATGCCGTTCATGCGCACGGGTAGTAGCTAGTAGGTAGCTATATTAACGAGCGTAGCCAGGTTTTAGTTGGGGGATTGTGTTTTAGAAAAAACAAATGTTTTTTGTGTTCGAGTTGTCCGCTGCGACTACATAATAGGAGTTGGATTTTATCTCAATGTGGACCATCTAGGTAGTTATTTCAAGATACTAATAATTTGATGAAGTTGAAAGAAGCGTGAAACATACGCAAAGATCGTGGCAAGTGGAAGGACGTGGTCTCTGCCTACCCTTATGGGAATGAGGCGTGATGGTAAGTAGGTATGTATGTGCTAATAACATGTTGTCGTCATGTGAGCTTTTCATACAATAGCTACGTACCAGTGATTGCGCGAATGCGTACACAATCGCGTATAAATGTAGCCAACAATGGCGGAATACACGGAATTGATAATGACACGTTATTGTTGTGGAATTAAACGGCCTGTATTATTCATATCGGGCATCGGCCCATCCCCCGCCACTAATTAGCGTTTAATGTTTTGTTTGTCCGACAATGGCCGCCCGTCGGTACTGCGCCGACAATATTATATTAACGTTCACGGGTCACGGCTGATCAGCGATTGTTCGGAATGCTATAGCCGAAAGCAATTAATGCGCATTGATTCCAACTATAGGTTTACGAGTGACTCAATGGTCCAGGGGTTATATGCTATGTGACCTCGGATCACTGTACAAGCGGGTTCGTGTCCTGGATGTGGATCCTGACGTATGTAATACTGGTGGTTTAAAGCGCGCCACTCACATACGGAAGGGGCGACTAAACATTTACTCTACAGACATGGCTGCAAATCAGTTTGAAACTGAAAGTTGCGCTGAATATAAATGTACCTAAGTATGCTTAGGCCTGTGTGCACCAAGATTTCGGTTATCATAACCAACGGTTAACATAAGCTAACCATCCGTTACTATAAATTTACTTTTCACGACAACCCGTACGCCGGTTAAGGACGTAAACTGGGCGGTTATCTTAACCGAGCTTACGTCCTTAACCGGCGTATGGGTTGTCGTGAACAGTATATTTATAGTAAGAACCTTAAACAATCTTCATAGTTTTGCCCTTTTAGAAGTTATTTATAATATTTATATATAAATTTTTATTTTTTATTATATTATTTGTACTTAATTGACATTTTAATAGATCGTAGTATTTGATCATGACCAATTACTCCAATACAATGTTAAAATAAATAAATAATCTTCTGAAGTTTACTTTCATGTGAGAATTAGCTCAATCACAAGCGCGGCAGTGGTGGCAGAGGTGACTTAAAGGTCTTTAGTTCCTTATCCTTGAACAATACCTACACACGTATCGATTAAGAAAGGTTATTTAGTTGTGGCGGGCTAGATTGCCCCTGCGGCAGGCGTGCGAGTAGCCGGTCTAAGACGACATAGTGACATTGTGCCTACATGGCAGGCAATCACGGGGTGAATTCGTGCATACGGCACGTAATGAAGGGCGGCGGGCGAGTCCCGCGGGTCCCCTGAGCCTCAAAGCGGCCTCTAGTGGCGCGTGAGGCCCGGCCGAGCGTGCGCCGCAGCCTCAAAGCGCTGTGCAGAACGCTCTCCACACTGCAATATGCTCTGTGGTCCTTGCAAAAATACTTGCACTGCGTTTTCATTGAATAAATTTGTTTTTGTTTAAATAGGTAATTGCTTGCATTTCTAATATTGTATCCAATATCTCTTATTTTTGATATTTGAAATTTATTTTTGGATAGTTTGAGCCGGCTCTCGGCAAAATCTGTTTTCCGAGTTATTACCCGCTGGAAGATTCGACCCTTTAAAAGTACTTATAAATATATTGGCCTGGTTCTGGTAAATTTGAATTTTTCTATAGTTAGTCATTTTATGTCAATTGTAGTGAACCAGACTACTTCCTGTTAGTAGGTAGCTCTGCAAATCATTACTATACTAAAGCCAAACTCGATTGAGAATGCTTGTCAACAAACAAATGTAGAAAATGCAACACGTTTTATACCTAATAAATTAAAAATTATATTTTGTTATTTTAAAAAATCTTATTTAAAAGATATTGAATATATTAATTACTTTTAAGCTTACTAATCTAATTTATTGTCATAAATTCGTCATTAACTAGTTAATTAAAAAAATAGGTGTAAAATGACTGGTGATTTCTACCTTCATTTTTAATTTGTTTGTTGACAAGCATTCTCAATCAAGTTTGGCTTTAGTATAGTGTATCTACCTTAGATAGAAATTATTTTTACTTCTTAGATAGATAAGTAAGGAAACGAAAACCCAGGTTAACTAAAAAGAGGTGCAAATTTCTTCTGATCTTGAGTACACACTTACTTTCAGTCCATTTTCCTGAAGGTGTCATATCGGAAGATCTAAATCACTTTACGTTAACAAGGGTCTTAGCCGATATAACTAGCCTTGACCGCCGGTACCAGGTTAGACTGGAGCCTATTTAAAAATCATAAAATCCTAAATTTTTCCGAGAATCTCACGTCAAGTATGAAGGAAGTCATTGGGAACAGAAGCCGGAACTTAAACTCGTCTTACTGATTCATCTGAATACTTAAATATCAATTTTTATGTAGCTTGTTGTTGTAACAGAGGTTTAGTGTTACCCTATAGCGTACGCAGTTATTAATGCGGCTTAACTGGATATTAATGAGGCAGTCTATATTACTGCGAGCTTCCCAAACTGTTCTCTCGTTAAATTATTACATTTAATTATCAGTTCAAAGGGTAACTAGTCGTTTGGATACATAATGCAAACTTTTGATACCTGATTGGATGCGTGGATGTTAGAATAAAACCATGATAAATACTTTCCTACTGACCAATAAAGCTTTATATCAATCATCATCATCATCATCATTACCAGCCTGTAGACGTCCACTGTTGGACATGGGCCTTTTTTAGGGACTTCCAAACACAACGATCCCGAGCCGCCTGTTGCCAGCGGCTCCCTGCGACACGTTTAATGTCGTCAGTCCACCTGGTTGGGGGTCGACCAACGCTGCGCTTTCCGGTGCGGAGTCGCTATTCTACCACCTTGGGCCCCCAACGTCCATCAGCTGTTCGAACTACGTGCCCCGCCCATTGCCACTTCAGTTCTGCGACTCGCTGAGCTATGTCGGTTACTTTGGTCCTTCTGCGTATATATATTATATCAATAGTCACACAGTATATACCTATACCTATATTTAATAAGTGCATAAAGATTAGCTTGGATGAATCTAAGAAAGTCTACGAGGACCGTAGCAAGTGGAAGTTAGGAAGGTTGTTTCTGCCTGCCTGTATGGAAACGAGGCGTGATGTTTGGTATGCAGGCATTTATAATAATTTCTCATTGTGCTTAGTTTGCCTATTTGTACTGATCTCTTTAGTTAGGTTATATCTATTACCTACAGTTACTAGGTATACATACAGATTTCATATCATTTTCAGACTAAGCTCTATAACCTGCACATAGCTAGTACAATATTAAGTATTTTTCCTACGATAGATACCAATATAAATGGAAACTGGCTTTATTTAATAAAGTTTACCTATAGGTTATTAAACTTGGGCGTTGAAATAATATTCCGATGTCTTCAAAATTGTTTATTCTTTTGCAAACTACCGCCGCGCCGGAAATGCAGTGCGTGACGAGAAAAGACGCGGCCAGAAAAACTCGACACATGCTCTTTTTACACGAATTATAAAACCACTCAATTAATATTACACTAAAAAAATGCATACTGTGTAACAATCGAAAGATCAGTAAAATACACTACTCGACTATTCTAACATATCCATTTTACATTTTATTTTACAGCCTGGAATCTAGTCCTTTGAAATCATCTCACGGTCGACAGACACAAGCTTACGTTACCATAGACAATATCGTACAGTATTGTCTATGGTAACAAATTGTAATATTTTAAAATGCTAACAAGATTTAAGGTAAAAACTCGGAGGGAGGCGAATAGAGAAAAAATACATTTTTTTATAACTTTTATTCACTAGATGTTAATCATTAGCATGTAAACTAATAATATTAATCACGAGTAGGATTAGGTAAGAACTAACTCGCTAGGTAGTCACCGAGGTCACTAATGGCTGAAAAGAATGAAATCCGTGGCAATTTCCAATCCTTTCCGGATTAAAACCTTTTAAATGCATCGGCTTTGACAATCTCCATCCTTTGAGCTTTTGAATATTCGGACTTTGATTAGCCTCTACTTGCCGGTGGAAATCTAACTGAAGAAATACGCTCCGTGCTACTCACTGTGGCTTAACGTGCTTTTAACCGAGCTCTGGTAAAAGACATACTTTGTAATAGACGTGGAGGTAAGTAGGTTACCATGACGGTATGTTTCCTAAATGTTGGTAGATATTTTCGTTAATTTTCTACCAGTAGAGTGTTAATAGTTAAGTACCCATGTTTGATAGTTAATAACTGCAACGTCAGTTCAGTGGTTACTGTATGTGGCTTCAGATCACACGTTCCTGGGTGAAACTTTGCTTTCTTCCATGAAATTGTCCGCCATCCCGCATTGGAGCAGCGTGGTGGGTCTATGCCATATTCCCTCTCCTATAAGGTGGGAAGCTTGGCTCTGTAGCGGGCCGTTAATAGGCTGATAGTGACGACAAATTTCTTCAGAGTACCTTTTGACGACCTCCGTGGCGCAGTGCTATGCGCGGTGGATTTATAAGACGGAGGTTCTATTCCCGGCGGGGCAGATTGAGATTTTTCTTAATTTGTCTTGGTCTGGCTGGTGGGAGGCCGGTACGATGTCGTGTAGAAACCGAAAGGGGTGTGGATTTTCGTCCCACTCCTAACAAGTTAGCCCGCTTCCATCTTAGATTGCATCATCACTTAACATCAGGAGTGATAGCAGTCAAGGGCCAACTTGTAATCGATAAAAAAAAAAAAACCTACGTAATACTTATTTTTAAAATCACCCCAAGCTTGCCATGGGAGGAGCGTGGCATACGAGTGAATCCTAGCCCGGTAATACGCTGCCACAATGAGCTGACAATGATGATTGAATAGTTAATTAGTATTCCACAGAATATGACACGACACATTGCGGTTACACGTATGTCTCCGGCTTAGCACTCCAGACATGTTGAAGTTATAACGTTCCCGTGTACCGGCAACTTACCGGGAATTACACGCATTAATCATTACTAGGAGGGGGCATCTGAGGGGGGAGAGGAGCTTGACATGATCAAAACGTATGAGCCACTTGAGTTTCATGTCTCAAAGTGAGTTTCGTATTCACATTCGGGGAACCGCCGCGTTGACTTGCTTTTGATTATTACATGAGCTGATTTGGTTACACAGTTAGTAGATACCATACATTGTTAAAAACCGACGCCCTCCGCGGCGCAGTGCTATGCGTGCTGGATTTATAAGACAAAGGACCTGGGTTAGATTTCAGGCGCCGTCAATTGAGATTTTCCTGATTTATCCAGCTCTAGCTGGTGGATTCCGCCGTGGCTATAGTTACCACTCTATCGATAAAGACATACCGTCAAGCGATTTTGAGTTCCTGTACGATGTCGTGTAGAATTTGAAAGGGTTGTGGATTTCAACCTATCCCTAACAAGTTAGCCCTCTTTAATTTTAGATTGCGTCGTTACTTACCAACGGGTGTTATTACATACCGTGCGCCTGCTTGAAGGATAAAACATAGACTACTTTTTATATCGACATTCCCACAAAAACGGGTACAACCGGAGGGTGAAACCGCGGGCGTTTTCTAGTTTCGAAGTGACCTAACAAAATTCCCAAATTTCGCAGTGGCTCGTCAGGCCGCAGTTGTTGCGAATGACGCGCCTGTCCCGCTCGGCATTGACGTTGACACCCAAAGACTCAAAGCGGAGCCCCCGGGGTCCGGGGCCCGGGGTCGAAGGGCTTTGGCTCGACTGTCAAACATTCCACTGAAAGCAATTACTTTGCACGTAGTTTTTATCAAATTTCAATTTAACGTGCTATGTTTATCTAATGTATTAAATATTTGTTATAATATATGTATGCTACAGTCACTTCTCCGTATCAAAACTGTAAAGTTACCTAGTGCCGTTTGAGGGTAGAAGCATAGCTGTTGACAGACAGACTCGTCAAACTTATAACACTTCTTATTTAATTCACACTTAAAAATTCCTAAATTTTACTGCGAACATCACTCTCACAACTGAAAAATCTAACGACACCTCGTATTATGTTTAAAATCCGTCTTAATATTGAGCTTACTGCCTCCTTGCGCTAGCTAGCCTGTGTAGCTTCGATCATAAGGTTCTGAGTTCGAATTAGGGGTTCGGCATTACTCTGAGGTTTTCTTTCTTCGAAGAAATTTTCAGTTACAGTCGGTGTTACACCCTCTGGCCTCGGAAAGCACGTTAAGTCATCGGTGCCGGTCTCTGTCATCAACGTCTAGGTTGATATTTTAATGTTTACGCACTGGAGCAGCGTGGTATGTCTAAGCTCCGTAACTTCTTTTAAACAAGGTGGAAGATCTGGCCCTGAAGTGGATCGTTAATAGGCTGATAATAATGAATTGAGGCTATTATATAGGTAGGCTCATATATCTACGATCGCAAAATATAATGCTCCGACAGTTGAGTACATATTTTCAAAACAAAGCTAACAATAATCCTGCCATCAAATCTTATACAACGAGTATTCCTCTAGTCAATATAACAAAATTATAATTTAATTATTTACATATCAAAACCAATTTACAAATTGTCTCGGCACAACATCACAATACGGCGCAGTTTAGCTACAAATCCCGCCTCCCCGAGGGTAGACAAATAATTCCTGTCAGATTAAATAATGTCAATAGACGAGAGCCGGCGGCTGTTTGCCGCTCGCTGGAATGACGAATAAAAACATTTTTTTCCGCGGCGGATTCATTTCGTAAGATTTCGCAATTCCGCGGCCTATCCGCGATTGTTTCTTTGTTTACTCGTACTTGAATCAGTTGAAAGCTCCGTCTAAGAAGCTTTCCGTAAGGTTCCCTAAGTACCCTCGCTTGGAGTAGTTTAATACAACGCTGCGCTGAGATTGAATTGCTCTCATAACAATATCAGCTGCGAAACCAAACTGAAAACTAAACTAAGACGTAAGTCTGAGCAGTTTCGTAAGTAAGGTATCTTAGGGCGAGGAAGTGTAAGCAGAGCTTTGTTCTAGTATCAGTTAATGTTACTATTAGTCTGACGACCTCTGTGGCGCAGTCGTATGTTCAGTGGATTTATAAGACGGAGGTCCTGGTTTCAATTCCCGGCGGGGCCTATTGAAATTTTCTTAACTGGTCCTGGTCTGGCTATTGGGAGGAGGGGTGTGGATTTTCATCCTACTTCTAACAAGTTAGCCCGCTTCCATCTTAGATTGTATAATCATTTACCAGCAGGTGTGATCTAAGATGGAAGCGGGCTTATCAGTGTGCCTAGTGTAAGAGTTTACCGCGTCGATATCGAAAACAGTAAAGGCAAATTTTATATGGAATTGGAGTAGCGCCATCTAGTTATAGCGAGAGTAAACACTTTTTTTCTATATAATTTGACGTTACGAGTGAGTACGCAGTCGCTCGGTGAAAAACTTGCACTTGCTTCACTGTTCGGAGTAGGATAAAATCTACAACTCCTTCGGTTTCTGCACAACATCGTATGGAATGTAAAATGGCTTGTCGTCGTACGTCTTTGCCACTAGCCACTAATTAAAAAGTCTTAATCGGACCAGTCGGGAGTCGACTTCAAGACCTCCCTGCCTATATCGCTGTGCCTCAGAGATCTTCAAAACCCGGTGGCTCTTGGTAGGGTTGTACCCTTTCACGAAAAGGGATAATTAATTAGAAAGTGCGCCCGTCAAAACTACAAGCAGCGTTGAACTCGCTTTAAATCTAACAATTAAGTGAACTAAGTGCAGGTCATTAGCAGTCCTTTTCGGTTTAACTTCCTGGAACCCTCGCGCCCGCCACTGGCCGACAGTTACGACTGTTGTAACCAGGTTCTCTATTTTTCCGAGACGTCCCGATTGTATGTTCAGTGCCCAACTGGGACATTCCATGAGCCAATATTTTTTAATAACATTCTTATTACCAAAACCTTAACCCCCAACTGAGACTCAAATCGTCGCATTCGTAATTCACATTTTATATCTAGACTTACCTTGATCTGACGCATTTGTTATGATCGACATTTTTAATAATTAATGTGCCCCCTAAACGTGCAAATTTAAGGACACAACTTAGTCGAAGTACCCAAAAACATGGTTAATATTATTATCCTCTTATCTTCATTTGCTCAAGCAACTGCAAATATCTCGGGTACCCACTATTATTAACCTTCCATTCCGAAATTAAATACTTTAACAACACAAGTTACGAGTACATGTTGCATGTGCCTGGCGCCTGTCGCCTAACCGCATGACGGGCAAGTGGATAGCATTTTAACAATTTAAGCACTTTCAGCCAAAGCCACACAAAGTGGCAATTTGTTCTAAAGCTCAAATACGATCGCTTAATTTGAAGCTAAGCTCTGTTGTAAAAGGTTTCAGTTTAGTGCTAATAGCTTAGCTTAAATTCAAGCTGCTGTAGCGTTAGTTACCGATATTTCCGACAGTTACCTATTGTAGAACAATTTAAAACAATCCTTTTTGAACTGAAAACTTATTTAGGCGGCGGCTATTTCACTTCTATCGGCAGTCCCCAAAGACCGCCCTGCATTTTTTTGTAGGAGGAGTAAATGATAGACTCCCAAGGTGGACTGACGATTAGGTTTTTTTTTAATCTACTACAAGTTAGCCCTTGACTGCTATCACACCTGATGTTAAGTGATGATGCAATCTAAGCGGGATAGCTTGTTAGGAGTACGATGAAATCCACACCCCTATCGGTTTCTACACAACATCGTATCGGAATGCTAAATCGCTTGGCGGTACGTCTTTGTCGGTAGGGTGGTAACTAGCCACGGCGAAAGCCTACCAGACCAGACCTAGACAAATTAAGAAAAATCTCAATCTGCCCCGCCGGGAATCGAACCCGTACTGGTTCGATTCCCGGCGGGGCAGATTCCGTCCGTCCGTCTCCGTCTTATAAATCCACCGCGAGTACCACTGCGCCATAGAGATCGTCAGGTGGTGAATCAAAAGATTTATCCAGAGCTATTAAGGCTAAAAAACTACAAGGAATATAGATTTAGTTAAATAGTACAAAGGATTAACAAAATTTTAACTTATTACTCGTAAGTATCAAATACCAATTTGTAATATGTTGTACAGTAGGTAGGAACAGCACTTATTGTATGGTATATATTTTGGTTTCCCTTCTGAGAAGTTGTCGTAAAGTGGAATATTTCGCTAACACTCTACACCATCCCGTAATAAATATCCAATTATAGTTTACAAAGTAAATTAATTTATATCGTAACTAATTAATGTTTTCGTGCTCGTAGTTGATATTAGTTACATACGCGCGGGTTAATTGGTGTTATTATTTTGTGGGAGTATCGGAATAGATACGGCTTCGGATTAGCGTTACTTAGCGAGTTTCGAGTTACGCGGCCACGCTCGTAACGCGCTCACTTGATTGGTTTGGTCTTGGAGGTAATATATTTTTTTTTTATCGACTACAAGTTGGCCCTTAACTGCTATTACACCCGATGTTAAGTGATGATGCAGTCTAAGATGGAAGCGGACTAACTTGTTAGGAGTGGGACAAAATCCACACCCGTTTCGATTTCTACGCGACATCGTACCGGAATGCTGAATCGCTTGGCGACATGTCTTTGTCGGTAGGGTGGTAACTAGCCACGGCGAAAGCCCCCCACCAATTTGTCTGGCTAGACCAAGACAAATTAAGAATAATCTCAATATGCCTCGCCGGGAATCGAACGCAGGAACTCCGTCTTATAAATCCACCGCACATACCACTGCGCCACTGAGGTCGTCAAAAATAAAAATAAACTGAATATATTGTCTCTAATCTCAAGTTCGTCGCTATACCTCTCTATGTCTAGTGTCGTGTTAGAGACAGACCCTCACTGTTTTTCGTTCGACATAATAGTGAAAAATGTCTTATTATTTCATCAATGAGTAGACGGAACTGACGGACGGATGACATTGACGAACCAAGAACATAGCTTACCTGATAGTAGATAGCTGAGGGAAAATCATCGTCAATAAACAGATCAACAATTAGCATAACTAGCAAGAAACACGTCCCATAAAGCTGTAACATGCATGATGAATTTTAAAGTTCCTTGATATTTTAAAAAAAATATATAAATAACTATTCTTTAATTAATAAGGACATTAAGCCATGTCATATAAAAAAAAACGTGTGCGTGTACTAGCGTACACTAGTAAGAAGTGAAACTTTTTTATGACGTTATTTTTCAAAAAATAATTTATTATATCTACCTTAACAGAAATTGGTTAAATAAAGTTAAATTAGGCAAAGTTTAATAAAAGGCTTTTATTATCATAGACATAAATACAAATTCTACAACTATTTCATTTTAGCTTATTACTACAAAGATTATTATTGAATTTCATTAATTGTAATAGAATTATTACTATCATTGATGTCGTAATTACTTACTTTTTTTAGAAATTCACTGGAATTAGAATTAAAATAAACCCTTTGATTTTGCTGATCACTTCAATATAACATATATATATATATATATATATATATATATATATATATATATATATATATATATATATATATATATATATATATATTTATCACGTCACTTCCATAAGTCAAAGATGGCGCGTAACGGAAAAATGTGACGCGTAACGAAAAAATGTTACACAAAATTTTTTTCCAACCCCGATAAAGAAGTTTCACTTCAATAAATGTCTTGGTTTTAAGAACTGCAGAATCAAAAAATATTTAAATAAAAATACAGTTTATATTCTATTTAGTGTACTCGTTTATTTCTATCTAATGCAGTTTAATTACTACCGCTTCAACTATTACTGTTAAGTTTCTCGCTAAACACCGCGCTTCCTTTAACCGTTCCATTAAAACTGAACAGAACCCAATACTATGGTCATCGATACTGACTGCGACGTGCCGTGGACTTACTCGCTTAATTTCCCAAATAGGTTACAAAAACAAAACAGTACAAACCAAATTAAACTATATTACTATAATGAATATGTGCGGCTTTTGCTTGGCGCAGTCAGTGTACGGAGTGTTGTGGAGGATACACACATTAAACACCCGGATGCATCCCGGATACAAGTGATAAATTGTTTCGGATAAGCTTTCAAGATATCTTTGTGCCCGCCGTGCTAACACCGACATCAGCGGGGCATCAGCGGGGGCGCAGTGACCTGCCGGTGTACGTAATTGTTATGTAATGTGGTCACTTATTTTAAAGTTCTTCATAAGTCTATTTTGATGCAATGTACGGCACATATTAATCTCCTGTAAGAGTTTGAGGTCAGGCCTTAGGCGATGTTTGAATATGTTTGATCACTATCCGGCCCCCTATACTTTATGTTTTTTCTAGCTGTACCCGGCAAACGTTTTGCCATGTATATTATTTCTAGGAAACATTTTTTTTTATATAAGGGTTGATCGTGTAGGGGTGAAAATTTAGGGTTGTATGTATTTTTTAATGCCACATTATAAAAAAATTGTCCAAAAAATTAAAATAAATGTTAGGGGTGGACAACCCTTATCACTTAGGGGTATGAAAAATAGATAGAGGCTGATTCTCAGACTTACTGAATATGCATATAAAATTTCATATTAATCGGTCAAGCCGTTTCGGAGGAATATGGTAACTAACACTGAGGCCCGAGAATTTTATATATAAGATTAATTAAAAATATATGACCATCGTATTCGTACTCTATTATGTCTGTCCGTCTAATTTTATGGTAATTATGTTGTAAGTCACCCTTTATCAACCCTCAGAAATAGTATTGACTTTGGTAATAATCGTTTTTTTACCGTTTCACTTTACTTTTCATGTCATATGCAGACCGTAGATATCCAAGACGCATAAAATCTTAGCTTTATGATTTTATGCGTCTTACACTACTCCATCAAGCCTGAAAAATCTTACCTATACTAAAGCCAAACTCCACTGAGAATGCTTGTCAACAAAGAAATTAAAAATGAAGGTAGAGTACACTAGTCATTTTACACCTATTTTTTTTAATTAACTTGTTAATGGCCCAAGAGCCTGCGACGGCCAGACCTTCCTTATTTTATAAAAGTTGAATTTTTCTCTGTACATTCCTCCTATACAGGTAAGAACGACCAGCGACTATAGAGTTTGGGTTGTGGTTACTTGGGCAGGTAACAGGTAGTAAAGGTGTATAAAATAGTACTTAAAATTTGTTAGAGTATAAAGCTCAATTTTTTTATATTTTCTTCGGGATAACTGTAGAAATCTTGTCATCCATTGCCGGACACTTATGACAGTTACTACCCCTTGCCAGACACCCCTAAACTTTGATAAATTACAATTATACTTTCGTTATAGTATAAAAGCTAAATTTTATATATGTTACTTGGGGGCCTATAAAAAGATGTTACCTCAATAGCCGGACAGTTTTCGTGGTTTTTACACCTTGCCAGACACATTGAAAGTCCACTGTAGGTGCGAGTACGAATGCTTAGTCGATTACTATTTTTTAAGATATCTAATAAAAAATAATTTTATTATGTTCAATGCCATGTTGTATAAAGTAAAAAATATTAGTTTTATATCATAAAAATATAATAAAAAGTATAATTGCAGTTAAAAGTTGTTTATTAATTTAATCACTGTCGTCGATGTTTTCATTTTCTTCATCACTACTAATCCAGTCGATGGCATGATCGTCCTCAACATCACCTTCTTCGTCAGTTTCTGAAAGAAAATAAGCAAGTTTATACAATTTTGAATGGTTAAAAAATTTTGTATCATAATTTGTTATAATAATTATATACCTGGTTGAGTTTTGAGCGAATCACTAACATAACTCGGTAGTTGATCCCCTTCAAACCATTTGAACTGGTATTTGTCATCTTTTAATACCCAGTCGTTATTGTCTGCTTGATATGTCGTTGGATTTTTCAAATGAGCATTATTCCAAATGGTACATATATAATTTGCTCGCAGAAATTGCTGCAGTAGCTCGCTTTTGCAAGGTGGTAGATTGCTAGCGTCAAAATTTCGCAACTTCTTACGGTCAAAAGCTTCGTTTACATCGGAGACTGTGTACGAGTCGATGAATACTTGAAGTCCAGCGGCATCAACATCAATTACATTAGGGACATTGTAGATATTGCATATAAATCTCTGAATAATATTAAAAATGTTTTGTTGATGATTTAAATTTTCAATTAATTCGTTGTTGCCGAAGTTCTTGAAAGCTTCCTGGTACTCTTGATCTTTTTTTAATATGTTGTATGGTTTTAATTTTCCTTTTCTGAAGAGCGCAGGATTAAAATCACAACCTGTGATGGCAAGTAATCCAGGTAAGCTTTTCATAAGTCCTGTAAATGCTTTATAACAATCCTGATGATATCCATTTTCTAAATACTCATCAGGCAAAATAATGTCTTTATATTTAAGGTTATTTTTTTTTTCTGATTTTCAAAAAATGTCCAACTACATTTTTTTAATGTTTCTTCCGAGAACAATATTATTTTACCATCACTTTTATTACAAACGAAACAAATGAATGTATCTACAGTGGACTTTCAATGTGTCTGGCAACATGTAAAAACCATCAAAACTGTCCGGCTATTGAGGTAACATCTTTTTATAGGCCCCCAAGTAACATATATAAAATTTAGCTTTTATACTATAACGAAAGTATAATTGTAATTTATCAAAGTTTAGGGGTGTCTGGCAAGGGGTAGCAACTGTCATAAGTGTCCGGCAATGGATGACGAGATTTCTACAGTTATCCCGAAGAAAATATAAAAAAAATGAGCTTTATACTCTAACAAATTTTAAGTACTATTTTATACACCTTTACTACCTGTTACCTGCCCAAGCAACCACAACCCAAACTCTATAGTCGCTGGTCGTTCTTACCTGTATAGGAGGCATGTACAGAGAAAATTTCAACTTTTATAAAATAAGGAAGGTCTGGCCATCGCAGGCTCTTGCTCTATAATGACGAATTCATAACAATAAATTGGATAAGTAAGCTTGAAACTGATTCATATATTTAAAATCTTTTAAATATGATTTTTTAAAACAACAAAACATAATTTTAAATTTATTAGGCATGAAATGTGTTGCATTTTCTACCTTCATTTTAATTTGTTTGTTGACATGCATTCTCAATCGAGTTTAGCTTTAGTATAAGTACACCAATGGTAACCTCTAAAGACAAACGCGAATCATTAGAAGTAGATTTCACAATCCATCGGTCATCTTCGCACGGTAGAGTTTTAAAAGCTTCATACAATTGGCCGCATCTTCTAATTGCTGCTGGCTGATGAATAAACATTCACTACCCCCAACCCCTCCCCCCAGCCGACCAATATCGCATTCAATTTGCGCCCTTCAGTCTCATAGCTCTCTAACTCGAAAGCCAAACTCTCCACATTGTTTATTCGAATGGACTTTTGAATTGAATGTCTGTTGGATTTACCGCTGATTCGTTTTTTATTCTCAATTCATTTGTTTAGTGTGCACTGAGTTGTTATGTTAAACCATAGACGATAACCAATCAAATCATTTTTAACCGACGAAAGAAAACGGAGGAGGTTCTCAATTCGACACGTATATTTTTTTTTATGTATGACCACGCATAACTTTTTAGAGAGTTGTCCGATTTTGATAATTCTTTTTTTATTAGAAAGGGCATACTTCCAAGGTCCCATTGTCATCATGTTAGGATCTGATGATGATATCCTGGGGAAAGCGATTTCGGTTTTTGTCTCGGTATCGGTAGCTTTTTGGCTACTAGTGCCGTATAATATACTATGACAGTATAGTACGAGTACGTTACGTGGCGATAAATCACTAAAAAGTAAGAAATAAATTTTTTTAACAAAAAATAGAACTGACTCAAAACGCACTAAAAAGTAAAAAATAACAGTGTCATTTAGTTGCTTTAATTTACTTAAGCATATCGACTCATCCGTAGAACAGAGTCCGACGTGATTATGGAGCAAAAATGAGTTAAGTAGCTAAACGAGCTAAGGAACACAAACTCTACAGGCGCAATTTGTTAGAATTTTCGTATCTTGTTTAGTTTCCGAAATATTGAATCGAATAACGTTCTAAGTGACATTGATTCCGTAGAAAAACGCACGAAGTGATCAAACAACGGTACGCGGGGAGCGGGGGCGGCGCGAGCGCTCCGTCCGCTCGTCAGTTCAGGCGCTGTTCGTTGGAGTGAGGGCGTATTTGTGACATGCACTTAGATTTTTATCAATTTGATGGACAAAATAATATATACATTATTTTGCTTGTAAAATATATTTGAAAAATGTCACGTTCACAGGAAATATTAGATATGCTTAAAGTAGCTAACGCAGAAAGGCCTAATCATAATGCAACATTTTCAAATATTCCTGCTGAACATATGAAAAAATGTAAATACTGGTAATTTAACGATTTCAGCTGTATTATTTCGCGATACAAACTAATAAATTCTTACCTTAATAAAAATTAAATATATACTGCTGTAATATTGTATTTTTATGTCGGTAAACCGTTGTGGGCGATCGATTTTCATATAGGACGTTTTTTAACAGGAGTTAAAGAAACCCATTTTTATTGCGAAAATCTTGATATAATACAATTGATGTAATGCTTAGTCACAAAGTATTCATTATTTCTATGATAAAAAATAGAAGTCTTATGAAATATAAGGACGATTTTTTACGAACATTTTTGATATTTAAAGAGTTTCGTGTGAATATGGTACGTTTTTTAAGGAACCTGTGAGACGATTTGTCGGTTTGATATTAAGATAGGACATTGTTCATGGGATAGTGACATCAGTTAGGACGTTGTTCATCTAGAAATATCGTTAAATAATAAAATTATAGACATGTTTTTATATAAGATCAATTGTTAATTTTGATCTGTCATCTGACATGACATTATTTACATTTCATCTTCGGCGGATGGAGATCCATCCGCCAAACACTTACAGCATTCAACCTAGTACATTTTCCTTGGAAGTACCTTCTAGTTTTGAGAATCCACCATTAATTCAACTTGAACAGTTGTTAGAAGATTATCACAACAGATCTACCCCGGATAATTTGAAACTGTCAGTTTCAACTCCTATATCATCTCCTACTTATGTCCATTCGATCTGCGATAGGTCATTCTGTCCTAACCATGCAGAAATAGTCTCAGTGATTTCTTCGTCTTCATTTAGCAACATAAATTCACCTGCTACTTCAAACTCAAATAATACCACCGCGACTCTTAAGACGACTAGAAAACGACAGAAGCGGTAAAATGAATGGGCAAACCCTAAACGTAAATGCCTTAAGAAATTGGGTAAGAAATATGTAACGAGAAAGGAAAATGTCATGGACAAAAAAGCGATGGAGACTAAATACTGCATGGCAGAAGTACGATGGAAGTGCTATTTCAGAAGAGAACAGACGGGGACGCCACGACAATCATAAGATCGTTATAGATGATGCAATGAAACAGTGTTTGTGACCATGTTTTGCCTCTGATAATTCGCATTATATACGCAAGAATAGCATAAAGCTCAACCTACAAGGAGGTTTAAGTATCGCCAAAATGTTCAAATTGTATCTTGAATGGTTTGATCCTGAGAAATACACCTCTAAGGGCTACAGAGGAACGCCAATATCGTGACATTGTATTCTTTTAACTTTACTGTTTTTGACATGGGTAAAAGGAAGGCTGTTTCCTATATGTGGGATGAATCTGTGGCAAAACGTGGCGCAAATGAGGTCAACAGTTGCCCCTTAGATTTTATGCAGACGAATATTGACCAAGGGGTCTAAGAGTTTCGTTTTTGGTCAGACAATTGTGCTGACCAAAATCGTAAGCGCTTCGTATTTTTAATGTACGTTTATAAAGCAAAAAAGTTCAACATTTGCATAAAACACCGCTTTCTACACACCCAAAGTGAGGGGGACAGTGTCCACTCTGTCATCAAAAGAGCTTTTCAAACAAAAATTCGATATGTTCCTCACGAATGGTTTTTATTTGTGAGATGGGCTAAGAATGAAGGAGAACCCTATGTTGTTCGCAACGTAAATCAGAATGATGTATTTGACTTTAAATGCCTTGTTGTTAATAAGGTTTGGATGAAATACATTAAGGGCAAGAAAATTAACTGGAGTAACATTCGAGAAGTGCATGCAGACGGAAGTATTCTCAATAATTTGTTTTTTAAATATGACCTAACCCAACATGTTAATAATATTTTAGTGATTAGCGGTAAACACGAGAAACTTAATTCAAACAGAACTAAAACCCGCATATTCTGAACCTATTATGATTCCGACTGCTAATTATAAAGATTTAATGAAAATATGCCACTCGGAAGTTATTCCGTTAGAATATCATCTATACTTTAACTCTTTGCCACATCACAACACTGTTGAAATTTCTGAAGAATCGAATGATGATTTATTGGAATAAGAAACATTTGAAATATATTTTTTCTTTTTGCATTTATTTCTAGATTTGAATTGTTTTAACCAATCAGTAAAACAATGTTATTAACAATAAGTATAGAATAAGTTTTACATATTTTAATCTTTGCTAACGTACAATTTTAATACTATAAATATAAATATAAATAATATTTGCACCTAGGCACAATGATAATACTGATTGATAAATATTATGAAGACTGAATTTTCCATATAATACGTATTTCCTGTTGTTATGATAAGTAATATTTAGGTGCATTTATAAGTTCAAGATTACTAATTTAAATCCGTGCCATAGTCGTATAGGTTACCTAGTTGCCATGCTGTCATAAGATATGCGATTAAATTACTATTTTAAGTTTTAACTTTTATGCCACTAAGACAGTTTAAGGTACAATTTGTATTTTGTTATTTAAAGAAATATTTTTGTTTTTTTTTAAGAAATATATTTTTGTTAATTTTATAATTAATCAGAAGATTAAAAATTTCTAAAATAAAAATTATACTTTTTATTATTACAAATATTAATAATTAAAACTTTTAATTTGCATGGGAGGGTCCATATGTCTAACATTGTGTGAACAACTTAAGATTTTATTTACAAAGGACACATAAGGGACTGAAAACTCCATCAAAAAATTACCTATGTGAATATAGAACGTCACATATTTCAGAATACTCCGTAAAACAACGTGCAATGTTCAATACGGACCTTCGCTCTTTGGCCATAAAACGTCCTATATCGATATGAAACTCACTATTTCGTAACATAAGAGAATAAGAAATATACTACTACTAGCATTTAACTAGGCTGAGGCGTTGTTAAAACATACCAAAAATTCAAAAAGTCAAGTCTCACTGTTTAAGAGTTACACCTGTCAGCAACTTCTCTTGCCTCTACTGAAAACTGTTAATTTAGCAAATAGAACTCTGTTCTACGGATAAGTCGATATCTAGGAGTTGGTGCCAGCCAAGGTTTCTACTTTAAGGACGTTACCTAAAACCCACAAACTGCTTTACTACGTAAAATATATGTTCCTTAAACTTGGCTGGCACCGACTTCATAGATATGCTTAAGTAAATTAATGCAACTAAATGACACAGTTATTTTTTACTTTTTAGTGCAATTTAAGTCGGTTCTATTTTTTGTTAAAAATTTTTATCAGATAGAGGTGACAAACATTGCCCTGTAATGTTTTTGACGACCTCCGTGGCGCAGTGGTATGCGCGGTGGATTTATAAGATGGAGGTAATGGGTTCGATTCCCGGGGGGGCAGATTAAGATTTTTCTTAATTTGTCTTGGTCTGGCTGGTTACCACCCTACCGCTGGCTTTCGTCGTGGTTAGTTACCACCCTACCGACAAAGACGTACCGCCAAGCGATTTAGCGTTCCGGTACGATGTCGTGTAGAAACCGAAAGGGGTGTGGATTTTCGTCCCACTCCTAACAAGTTAGCCCGCTTCCATCTTACATTGCAGTAAATGTAGGTATAAATAACTAAACAACATGTTTACATAGTAGAATAGCTATAATTTTGAAGACTGTCTTCTTTTGAAAAGCAATAATCATTTCTTAAATTGTAAAACGTAAACAAGTAACCCTCCTAACTCAAAACAAATTGCAACGCGGCGCAAGTCTCGAGACGCATAAAGAGAGGATTTCCTTCAAGGAATGCTAACGAATAAACTTTGCCTACACTTTGGGGAATACCCGCCGCAGGGGGGAGGGGGGCAGTTCCCACAATATTTCTTATTCCAGCCACCGCTGCCTGCAGCTGTTACTGCTGGTTCGCCTCAACTTTCTATTTGGAAAATCTAATTGGCATCGACTGTTTAGAAATATTGCCGATAAATCCATACCTAACAATAGCTATGATACTTATTTTTACCCGACTGCGTCAGAAGGAGGGTTATGTTTTTCGAGCGTATGTATGTATGTATGTATGTATGTATGTATGTATGTATTTATGTATGTATGTATGTATGTCCATTTCTTCGGCACGCGCTACAGCTTAAACGGCTGAACGGATTTTGACATGTGAGGTGTCGTTGAATTTGTCAAAATTGTGGTAGTGACATAGGTTATATAAATTTTCAAAATGGCGGCTGTAAATGGGGGGAAAAAGGGGGGATGTGTGTATTTTTTTTCACTTATCTTAGCAATATGGGTACCAATTGAAAGGTCGTAAAAAGACCATGTCAAAAATATAAATATCATATCATGTTCATATTACCTTTTTAACAAAAAATGGCAAAAAGTGTACCAAGTGTACCGTCTCATTTCTATACCATAAACTAAAACTAAAAAGTCTCAAATAAAATTATTATTATAAAAACAAAAAACCCGACTGCTTAGAAGTTATGGACTGAAAAGAGAAAAACAAGGATCACTTTATCTGTATAAAATTCTAAATACTTTATGGTGCTGCAGGCGGGGACAAACGTAGTTTTGGTAGATCTTTCTTTCCCCGGAGGTTAAAGTATTTTGTCCCTGTTTGCAGCACCATAAAGTATTTAGAATTTTATACAGATAAAGTGATCCTTGTTTTTCTCTTTTCAGTCCATAATTTCTAAGCAGTCGTGTTTTTTGTTTTTATAATAATAATTTTATTTTTGGTATAAAATCTCGTCGTAATTATTGTTTAAGTTTCTATATTACTCCCGGTGTACTCTATAGTTACTATGCTACTGAAAAATGTGTTCCGCCTAACAACCGATTTAGTTCTTGGATTCGAATGGATTGGGTCGTGAAATAATCATGAGTTTTTAATGATTCTTTTAAAAAAATTTCTGGTCATTCTTGAACTTCTGGTCTAGAAGTCGGAAGGAACCACCAGGTGTTTAAACTGGTGGTTGTCTCGGAGAGCTTGTTAAGCTGTCGGTCCCGGTCACTATCATTAACATCTGAGAGTGAGTCTCCGCTACATATCCCCTCCCCTAAAACAGGGGCCTGGCTCTGTAGTGGACCGTCACTGAATTGCTAATGCTGATAAACCGATATAACACGATCCGATCTAACGATCCGGAGAGTAGTACTCATATTTACTAATATCCAAGTCGTAGCGATGAGTATAATCAGATAGAAGGTCAGGGGTGCGGACGGTGGGAGGTCAGGCGCGGGTCAGGGGTCAGGCCACGCCGCAGCGTCAGGCGCGGGTCACCGGAGCGCAGTCAAAGCTGAGGGCCCTACACGCGTCGCCGGGGCACGGGGCACCGGCGGACTTTTCATCATTTCCATTTCAAATGTTGTTTTAAAAGGCACCGTTTGCTTTTTGTTACTGATACTTAAAAAAACGGTAAATCAGGACTTAAAAATGTTGTTTTAAATAATATTTTTTGTTTTCAAATTTCCCTTAATAAATTCATTCATTTCATAAGTCATACGATAGACGTAGAAGACCCTTTGCAATCGAACATTGTAGTTAACATCTTATAAACTGCTGAGGTTTTCCTGGCGGATTTTGATCGACATAGTCGATCGAATTCGTGGATATAGGCAAAATAAATAAACTACCTATTAATTATTTACAATATTATATTTATTCGCAAACAAACACACAAACGATTCATACGATTATACGCTATAAAGACAGACAGGTAATATTATAACACCCCTTTTTTCACCGGAGTTAAGGAGTAATAAGGATTTCAAAACAAACGCGTTCACACCATTTTGCCTGTACTTCACCAGAAAGCGGTGTAATTTCGTTTTGGGCACTCATAAAATATGAAGTAAATATTCAAGGAGCTTCACTCAACGAGCTAATTCACGACGCCCCGGAGACTTGAGAGAGAAATAGAGAGATGTGAGCTGCGTTCAGAGCAGTTGCGAACTCTGTCGGAGGTCATTGAGATACTGCCAATTGTAAAAGATTTCCTATAAAATATGCGAGATACCATTATTTTAAAAAGGGCACTAAATATGTAATTTCGACTACGACAGTTTTATAAGCTGCGATGTGACAAACAGACACATACCTACTCACATACGCAGACAGACACGTCAAACTTATAAAATAAAACTCCTCTTTTAGCGTCCGTGGTTAATAAAAAAGGTAAAAATATTCTGTTTTTTATATTTACTATAAGTTAGCGCTTGACGGTATTCACACCTGATGGGGAGTGAACAGAGTGATGATGCAATCTAATATGTAAGGAGTAGGTACGTACCTCTGTTAAATTACTTGGCGGCTCGTCATTGCCAGCAAGGTGATAACTGTTGCAGCACAGGTTTTTACCCAGTGCAAGCTCCAGTCCAAAAAACCAGTAAGTCCCTTCTGCCTAAGTTTAAACGGCCAGCCCATAGATGTTGTCATGTGTGTCACTTGGATCACCTTCAAGATATAAAATGTAGAATAGGCCAAGCTAACAATGTTTTTCATAAGATGTCAAAGACTTTATGCAACTCAAAGTTAAATCTTAAATTAAGATGTCGTCTTATGAAATGTTATGTGTGGTCCACTCTCTTGTATGGTTGTGAGACTTGGGTCTTTAAAAAAGAAGCAGTAAACAGGCTGCAAGCTTTTGAAATGTGGATATACAGGAAAATGCTTAAAATCTCCTGGAACAGCTTCACACCTTATAACAGGGTACTGGAAAGGATGAATGAAAAGAGGAAACTCATGTCCACTATCATGCAGAGAAAGCTAACTTTCTTTGGACACCTTCAAAGAGGAGCTCAGTTTTCCTTTCCAAGGTTAATTTTGGAAGGAAAGCTACAGGGCAAGAGAGCACCTGGTTGTCAAAGGCGGAAATGGTTGGACGATATAAGAGAGTGGACCGGACTCAATTACCCGCAACTAAAGAGAGTTGTACAAAATAGAAAAGCTTTCGCATAATGACCGCCAAACTTCGTTTTGAGGATGGCACCACGTGATGATGATGAAGTCCTCACATTATTATATTGTCAAATAATTATAAGCCTAAGGGATATTATGATCTCGACTATGTCTGACTACACCCTGCCGCGTGGCGACCCTAGCAGCGACCCAGCGACAATAGGAGGCGGTACTAAACAACACTTTACCAGTTCGCACGCAATATTATGTGTACGAGGAAAATAGTGGCATTAGTTAGCATCGGCGGAATATCCGCCGCTGCTCTCATCCACTAATGGCCTATTACTTTAATGCGGGCCCGGCTTGGACAGTTATAGCTTATTACGATAATGGTGTTATGGGTTTTAATTACAGCGCGGCTTGTAATTAGAGATGCGAAAATTGGGGGTGATTTTCGTGGATTATGAATAATCCACTAGTTTTTGGTTGGCTGGAGCTCTATATCCAGTTTCGTAACCCGATGCTGGAAGATCGAAACGTACCTTTAATTAGACCAGTTGTATGCTCGATGGATTTATAAGACGGAGGTCCTGGATTCGATTCCTGGCTGGGCTGATTGAGATTTTCCCAACTTGTCCAAGTCTGGCTGGTGGTTTCTTAACTTACAGCATGCCCGGGTAAATAAGACCGTGAATGAAATACATTATTTACAATAAATATTTAGATATTTGAAATAGCTTTAACTGTCAAGTTCGGATTAAGTTATACTGGCGCTCGTATCGCGTGTGTGCTCGGAACTAACTTAGTGTAACTTGGTAAGTGTGTTTAGGGTCAAACTGTCGTGGCTTTGATCATTACGTGGCTTATGTTGCTGTCTCTCTCTAATACCTATATCATACAGAGCATTTCTTGTAAGTGCAAGTCTAATACACATTTAGTGATCTCGAAGGGTGATAGTTATTTTACAAATATATAAGACTATTTTCGCAACAAGAATATTATTTTGTTGCCCAGAAAGAATTTCCTGAAAACTCTATCAAAACTTGACAATATATATTTACTAATATTCTAAAGGTATTATTAGAAAGTTAAATAAATAAATAAATATTATAGAACAATTATACACATCGCTTTATAGCCCCAAAGTAAGCGTACTCGTAAGTAGCTTTTGTTATGGATATTATGATAGCTGATGAATATTTTTATATATATTATACATAAATACTTATAATATATAGATAAACACCCAAACACTGCAAAATATCCATGCTCATCACACAAACATTTTCCAGATGTGGGAATCGAACCCACAGCCTAGGACGTAGAAGCAGGGTTACTACACACTGCGCCACTCGGCCGTCGACTGCCTGCCTCGTTGGTCTAGTGGTTAGCCTATGTGGCTTCGATCACGAGGCCCTGGGTTCGATTCCTGGGTCGGGTCACGAAATAATTCTGAACTTTTTCATTCATCAAATGTTCAGTACATTCCAAGCCCGGAGTCTGGAAGTTGGTGGTTTTACACCCCCGTGCCTCGGAGAGCACGTTAAGCCGTCGGTCCCGGTCACTATCATCAACATCTGATAGTGATCGTTAACAAATGAAACATTATCAAGCCCGCCAACCCGCATTGAAGCAGCGTGGTGGGTGTACGCTCCATATTCTCTCTCCTATAAGGAGGGAGGCCTGGCCCTGTAGTGAGCCGCTTATAGGCTGATAATGATGATGATGATGATGAGTTAAACTTGTATTTTTGGATGGATGGATGTTTGTTACTCTTTCACGCAAAAATTACTGAATGGATTTAGATGAAACTTCACAATAATAATAGTTACTTATAAGAATTACACATAGGCCACATTTTATCCCAAACTTCCCACGAGAACGGGAACTATGTGGGTGAAGGCAGGCGTCTTCTAGTATTGTATATTTTAGTGTTATTCGAAGTTAAAACGAGAGACAAATCTATATCTTTAAATAGCTCTCACACATAAGAAAATATCAAAATCAGTTTAATAAATTACAATTTTAAAATAAATTTCTGTACATAATATAATTTGCCTCCGTTTTTTTTCTTCGGTTAAAAAATATACGTGTCGAATTGAGAATCTCCTCCGTTTTTTTCTTCGGTAAAAAAATATACGTGTCGAACTGAGAACCTCCTCCGTTTTTTTTCGTCGTTAAAACGAGAGACAAATCTATAGAACCTATATTTTCACAAAGCTTTAAATAGCTCTCACACATAAAAAAATATCAAAATCAGTTTAATAAATTACAATTTTAAAATGAATTTCTGTACATAATATAATTTGGGGTGAATTAAATGCATCATTTAGTGGCAAATGAAGTCCATCGCTTGAACACGAACGATAACAACGTTAAAAGCGATTGTTCCATCTCATTGCGCATTCTGTTTCATGTGGTGGTTATATCAGCGCGACGCGACACGACGCGACACAACCACACACAATGCGATACAACGCAACACAAATGCCGTTGTGTATTGTTTTCCGCGGTCAAACAACGCGGGAATTGAACTAACAAGTTACAAATACCTGTTTCCATTATTTAGAATGTGTATAATTCCAATAGATACACATTCTAAAATTCTTGCACGACCAACTCACAGTTAGCTAATTTTATAAAGAGTAACATAGGATTATTGTATCTTAATATACACACAGGAAAGATTTACACGGGTGAAACTTGACACCTACTTACCTACTAAGCGCCGTAGTGAAATTTTTTTTTTAATCGACTACAAGTTGGCCCTTGACTGCTATCTCACCTGATGTTAAGTGATGATGCAGTCTAAGATGAAAGCGGGCTAACTTGTTAAGAGTGGGACGAAAATCCACACCCCTAACGGTTTCTACACGACATCGGTCCGGAACGCTAAGTCGCTTATAGTTACGTCTTTGTCGGTAGGGTGGTAACTAGCCACGGCGAAAGCCTCCCACCAGCCAGACCAAGACAAATTAAGAAAAATCCCAATCTGCCCCACCGGGAATCGAACCCAGGATGAATCCACCACGCATACCACTGCGCCACGGAGGTCGTCAAAAATATAGACTTCAAACTTAATATTCCGTCGTTAAGCGGCGGAGTTAGAAACGAAGAAATCTCGTGTTGCAAATACATTTCGTTTTGAAAAAGCTCTCTGCAAGTATGTCAGTAACCTTCACCCCTCCCCCCGCCCCCTACACCCGCGCACTTCGAGCGCAGTTTATGAATATTGAGGGCCCTCAGTTTCGGGAGGTTCAGTAGTTTAACCCTAGATTACTAAACTATCCTGCGAGTAACGTTTTTACTACTACCACTATACTATCTATACACTGATACTAACACCAAGATAACTTTTACTATGAATGATTTACTTCATCATTCATCAGAAAAGTACACCATGCAAATTAATTCGTAATAAATAATAATTTATTACTTTAAATGTAATTAATTTAAGATTCCTTGGAGTTTATATATCACCTTTAATTAAAAATAATACAAGTGTTTATACTGCACATCCGTTTATCCGCCTTCCATTTGGTTTTCTGTAATTCACATTTCTTGATTATTAGAGAACTTGATTATTTTTGACGGCCTCCGTGGCGCAGTCGTATTATATGGTGGTGGTGGATTTATAAGACCGAGGTCCTGGGTTCGATTCCCGGCGGGGCAGATTGAAATTTTTCTTAATTTGTCTTGGTCTGGCTGGTGGGAGGCTTTCGCCGTGGCCAGTTACCACCCTACCGACAAAGGCGTACTAAGCGATTTAGCGTTCCGGTACGATGTCGTGTAGAAACTGAAAGGGGTGTGGATTTCATCCTACTCCTAACAAGTAACTTCAACATCATCACTTAACATCAGGTGTGATAGCAGTCAAGGACCAACTCGTAGTAGATAAAAAATAAAGAACACTTTCAATAGATAGTTGGAATAATCATTCTTTATTTCAGGCACTTATATCTAAAGCAAAGTCGCGCCTCGTTTTGGTTTTTGCAAGTATATTCAGCTAATGACTGAATGTACTTGTACTTTTAATGTATGTATCCATGTAATGTATTTTGTAGGAATCTTTATTTTCCAGTCGTATTTGTACGATAGTTTCGTAGTGCGGGGTTAGGAGTGCATTCGCTCACCTCCCGTCTCGCCTCGGGTGCGCCTCGGGTGCGCCTCGGGTTCGCCTAGGGCGCTGACACGGTTTGGCTGAAAGAAATCCGATTTTGAGGCTTTTAGCCGTCTCTATCAACGAGTAGGTCACGGCATTATCTCATCTAGAGCTCAATTTGTGCAGCCTTTTCAATACGTTTTGCTGTAGAGTAGGTTTTATTTTCGTAGTAAGAAGTTTAAGGAGATGGTTTTGTTTATGTATGTTCAAATTCAATTTCCAAAACTGTTCGATGTATAAAAATTTTTAACAAAAAATAGAACCGACTCAAAACGCACTAAAAAATAAAAAATAACTGTGTCATTTAGTTGCTTCAATTTACTTAAGCATATCTATGAAGTCGGTGCCAGCAAGTTTAAGGAACATTTATTTAACGTAGTAAATCAGTTTGTGGGTTCTAGTTAATGTCCTTAAAGTAGAAACCTTGGCTGGCACTGACTCTTAGATATGCTTAAGTAGATTAAAGCAACTAACTGACACAATTGTTTTTAACCGACGAAAAAAAACGGAGGAGGTTCTCAGTTCGACAAGTATATTTTTTAACCGACGAAAAAAAATGGAGGAGGTTCTCAATTCGACACGTATATTTTTTTTTATGATGACAATTTAACCACCTTGAAGTGTGCCCTTTCTAATAAAAAAAGAATTATCAAAATCAAACAACTCTGTAAAAAGTTATGCGTGGTCATACATAAAAAAAATATATATACGTGTCGAATTGAGAACCTCCTCCGTCTTTTTTTCTTCGGTTAAAAAATATACGTGTCGAATTGAGAACCTCCTCCGTTTTTTACGTCGGTTAAAAATATACGTTTTTTTTCTTCGGTTAAAAAATATACGTGTCGAATTGAGAACCTCCTCCGTTTTTTTTTCGGTCAAAAAATATACGTGTCGAACTGAGAACCTCCTCCGTTTTTTTTTCTTCGGTTAAAAAATATACGTGTCGAATTGAGAACCTCCTCCGTTTTTTACGTCGGTTAAAAATATACGTTTTTTTTCTTCGGTTAAAAAATATACGTGTCGAATTGAGAACCTCCTCCGTTTTTTTTTCGGTCAAAAAATATACGTGTCGAACTGAGAACCTCCTCCGTTTTTTTTTCTTCGGTTAAAAAATATACGTGTCGAATTGAGAACCTCCTCCGTTTTTTTCGTCGGTTAAAAATATACGTTTTTTTTCTTCGGTTAAAAAATATACGTGTCGAATTGAGAACCTCCTCCGTTTTTTTTTCTGTTAAAAAATATACGTGTCGAACTGAGAACCTCCTCCGTTTTTTTCGACGGTTAAAAATGATTGCGCTATTTTATCCAACTACATCAATATTTTAGACATTTTTAAAGTACAGTTACAACGTTTTCGATCGAAATATTTTCGTTGTTTTTAATGTAATACAATAAAATTGATACAAATACAAAAGTATCAAGGATACCTATTGGTTACGGCTTTGTCGCCCGTAATCACACCAGACTGCTAAATTGTGTAGTGATACGTTTTAATCACTACAGTGGAAACTAGCAAAGCCTGAGTACATTGAACTCCGGACCTCTCAATTATTAAATTGAATAGGAACTGTTTGTACTATGTCGTGTAGAGACCGAATAGGGGTATGGATTTCATCCTACTCGTATAACATGTTAACCCGCTTCCATCATAGATTATATCATCACTTACCATGATTGCAGTCAAGGGTTAACTTGTGGTAATTAAAAAAATCCTGCATAACCTGCTCACCTTTTGTTGGTAAATATGTTTTTTTTTTATCAAATGCAAGTGGCCCTTGACTGCTATCACACCTGATGTTAAGTGATGATGCAGTCTAAGATGGAAGCGGGCTAACTTGTTAGCAGTGGGACGAAAATCCACACCCCTTTCAGTTTCTACACGACATCACACCGGAACGCTAAACCGCTTGGCGATACGTCTTCGTCGGTAGAGTGGTAACTAGCCACGGCGAAAGCCTCCCACCAGCCAGACCAAGACAAATTAAGAAAAATCTCAATCTGCTCCGCCGGGAATCGAACCCAGGACTTCCGTTTTATAAATCCACCGCGCATGCTACTGCGCCACGGAGGTCGTCAAAAATGTACTGAAGAATCCTCGCAATATGTATGTATCCTCGCGATAAATAGGCATCTATGTGAAAATAACAAATTATGTAGTACCATATTTCAGGTAATTCGATTACTTTGTCTTCCCGTTGTCCCGCACGGGGTGCCTCGGACCCCGCAGAGGGCGCGTGTAATAAAGATTAAAGCGCATACATGTGATTATGAAAAGCGAAATTTTAATTTGATCTCTAACGGCGACCCATCTCATTTGCAAGGTTGGGAGGTGCTCATCGTTACGATACTTCACAATTGGTCTTGAACTTTAAAGTGAGAGTCATAAGGCTGAAATTTATGTAAAGTTACCTCTTTATGAGATAATATTGCGTTGAAATTAAAACTGGGGATTATTATAAAAGTTATTTAGTATAAAAGGGTTAAATGTAATTGCAGAAATTATATTATTACCTACTTGGTGAACCCTACGGCACAATCGTGAACAGAGTTTTTTTTTGACGTGACAACGTCCTGTAATTCGATAGAGCCGGCTGCACGCACGAAAAAACATGACGTCAAGCGTCGTTACCTCGCTTTGAGGCGTTCCATGTAAGGCTTGAAGTGCAAGCGAGAGCGCGGAACGAGTGACAAAGAAGCACAATCGGCTTTTGCGTTCGGCAGCGTTCAACATTCGTCTATTAAAAATAATTATTAAATATATTAATTTTAAATTAAAAATTAATATATTTATTATAAATTTAAAATATAAATTTATAAAATCAAAATCAATTATTTTATTAATTTAAATTAATATTTATAAAAATATACTTAAATTAAAAATTTTAATAACCAATTAAATGCTACCATTCCATCAGTATTTTCTTAAGACATTGTCACGTTCAACTATCGTCAGTAAACCGACTTTACAGACAACCAATTTTTTTTTCTAAAAATAAGAAGTCATCACTTCGATACCAGCTCGGATTCATTTTGTGTTTCAATTTATTTAGACGCAAGTGTGGATTGTTGGTCTTTTACAAATAATTTCATCCATTGGATAAAATATTTGATTAGATTTAACTTGACGTTTCAGACGTTACTTCATGTTTGAAATGTAAACGAGGCCTTAATGAAATAAATTAATTATTAAATTAAATTTAAATGTTGAGTATAATTACATACAGCATATCAATATGTAGTAAGCTAGCGCGCGCCAATCTTAGATTGCATCATCACTTAACGTCAGGTGAGATTGCAGCCAAGCGCCATCAAAATACATTACTGTGAGGGTATTGTTCATTGATTGCTTCGGTTTAAGCGTTTCTGATCGGTCGTGGTGGACTATTCAACTTGATCATTCTCCTTAGTAAACAATGACCTAGCTAATGATGATGATGACCTGATGATGAAGTAACAATATCATTTTAGAACATTTTATTACATAATTGTATATTTTAGAAGTCACATTATTTCAGAAATTAAAGAAGATTAATGAAGGAAGAATGTATATACGGTACTTACACCAAAATACAATTTTTAAACTTTTTGTCTGTTGGTCTGTTTGTTCGGGCTTATCTCTGAAACGGCAGGACCGATTGTGGTTGTTGGCTATAACATATAGATTTCATATTGAACCAGAACAGAATCTAACAGAACTAGCTTCATAAAGAAAAGCTAAAGAAGCATACCTACGTTATTAAATCTCAAAAAGTAATATAAAATCCAAAATTGTTGGCAAAAATGTAAACTTCCACTAATTTATTAGCCCTAAATATGTCCCAGAAACTTGGCAACGCATATTAATGAGAAAATTCTTCGTAACTCAAAAAAATTATGGTCCTTGTATAATATTCAGCCGGCACTTACCAGTAGCTACGTACATTGAAATGTGAAGGATTATTTGCACACCATTTATTACACTATACAAATGAATTTTCAAAAAATTTCTACCTACCGCCAATTGTATTTTTATATAAATAGTATTTTTAGTTTTTATTTTAATTGAAATTAAATAATAATTGTCTGATTATTGGTTATAGTGAATGTTATGTTTTGAGCAAATTGTAATACTGATTCTGAATGATTTTACGATGCAGCGTTGCTACCTGAACTTACTGGAATACAAAATAACAAATAATTCAATTATTTATTGAATAACAGCAGGTGTTACTTTGCGGAAGTTCATTATAAGTAGTCACTTAGATCCGACTGAAAACTCTCTACTTATGTTTCAAGCCGAAGTTGACTTCGCAATTAAATATTATAGAGTCAACATCATCTGAAGATACGCCGGATTCATAATAATAATAAATACACCGTATATAAAATAACTAACTAACTAACAATAACTCTACCACCAGTTTCAGAGTGAAACAAGCGTAGAGTGACTTCGGTGGAATCAGTATGTAGAATTAAAAAAAAAGGTCAGTATGGAAACCGATATACAATGGTTGCAAAGCCGATGCACCTTATATAAATCGGAATTCTCCTATGACATTTTGTCTAGTTGGTCAGCCGAACTGTATGTCGATTCTTGAAAAAAAAAACGTCAGTTTTGAAGCCAATGTACAACGGTTGCAAAACGGATGTAACAGAAATCGGTATTCTCCTATGACATTTTGCCATATTTTACTGACAGTCGAACTGAAGGTGGGATGATCGACCAGATGTTTGTACGATGCATTTTTTCAAAAATTGTTTAGTTTGTCACTTAGATTCGTCGGGGCTTCGCGAAAAAAAGTAAATAAATAAATCATCAGGATTCAGGAAGTGTGTGGTATTACATCCTCGTGCCTCAAAATTACGCATGTTCAGCCGTCGGTCCCGGTCACTATCATCAAAATCTGATAGTGACTGTTAATGAATAAAACATTATCATCTTAAGCCCGCCAACCCGCATTGTAGCAGCGTGGTGGTTACGCTCCATATCCAATCTCCTAAAATGAGGGAGGCCAATGTTTTCCAGTGTCTGGGTGTTTATCTATATATTTATGTATAAAATATATAAAAAATATTCATCAGTTATCATAACATCCATAACACAAGCAACTTACGAGTACGCTTACTTTGGGGCTATATAGCGATGTGTGTAATTGTCCTATAATATTTATTTATTTATAATGATGATGATTTACAGGAAATTTTAATTATTCGTTGTTTATACGTGAAGAAGTTCCGCAACGCCTGTTCCTCTTCACCACACATGTACGGTTCATGTACATCGATATGGTTGATACATGACTATGCGACCTCAATTATATATAAATAATATTCACGAAACCTTACAGTTAGTTGACAAATTGCAATTATCGCGATTGACACAGATTGGCATCCAACTTATAACTTACTTGTACTTTTAAGAAATAAACTATTTCTCGTGCTAAACTGTTGTTTACCATCAACTCACCAACTTCAAACTACTACTACTTGTATACACCGGAACAATACATAAAATGGTCTTTCAAGCCGGATCTGAACCAGCGACCTATGGATGGACCCTGACTGAAGTTTAGACGTTGCACATTTCTGGTGGAAAGGCGTCTTATGCTCTTTTCGCGTCCCCAGCAGCTCTTGAACTCTCGACTCAATCTCTTCGGCGATAGGTCTCAATCCGCAGTAAACTGTCGTCGTGCAGCGCTTTAACCGGTTCTAAGTTAAATTGCGTTGTTACTTAGTTAGCGTAAAGCGTTCTTAACAATTCAGCCCGCCAGCGACTAGCGTGCACGTGACCTAATTAACTACGAGCGGATTTCAACGATTAGCATAAGGGCCCATGCACATTTAAGGGCTTTTTATACGCGATACAGGAAAATTAAAAATAATTTTTATCTGATTTCAACATACGATCCAAATTATGTAAAAAGAATTGTATAAATCTTATTCCGTGCATATGTAATGAAATCTTAATAGCATTATATTATTGTTATTTAAATAACTAATTGTGACTGCGTCCGAAGCGTAGCTGTACGCGTGGTGAACTTATAAGATGGTGGTTCTGGGTTTGATTCCCGGCTGGGCCGATTGAGCTCTTTTTAATAATGCTTGAGGCCTGCTGTCTCATGCGAAGCTTCTCTCGTGGCTACTTACCACCCTGTCAGCAAACACGTATTTCGTGTAGAAACCGAACTGGGTTTGTATTTCATCCTACTCCTTGCCCATTTCCATCTTAGATTGCATCAACAGAGTGTCTAGTGTGAACTTTCACAAAAAACTTTCGCGTAAAGTCAAATTTTATATGGAATTGAAACAGCGCCCCTGGCAGTATCGAGAAAAAACTCAAATGGGTGAGTGCCAGTGTCATATAAAATTTGCGTTTACCGTTCTCGATATCGACGCGGTAAAATCTTACACTAGCCACACAGTTGTGATTGCAATCAACGACGTGTGGTGATGAAACAAAGATACTCAGCAATTCTTGCGACAATTCTCTTTGAGTAGGATACATCCTCTGAGACTAGCATTAAACAGCCGTTCGCCTCCCCTCTAACTAAATACGACGTTTTTAATGTAAATCATGGGGAAGGGAAAAAGTATTGTAATTTTAAGGTTCAGAAATTTCTGCGGCGTCAGATTTGATTATGGAAGAATATTAGCAAGTTTGGAAACTTTGTAATTTGGTTTCCGTTTATTTTTTGTGAAAGGAAAAGGCAATCTGTCAAATGAAACGGTCGGTCGGCACGCTGAGAGATGAGTCAATTGTTACTTTATGGGTCCGTGGTTCACAAACATCTTGATCATTTGCTAATTTGTTTGGTTCTTTCAGTCTAACTGCCATATTTTGCCAAACCGTTTCTCGCTAATTTTTATATTCTTAAGCCTTAAGTTATCATATAATACAATATATTTATACGCAGTACTGAGAATATTCTAGTAACATGATATTAATACACGTTCAGATGTCATGAAGCGGATTTGCAGAGAGCTGAGAGCCGTTAATAAACAAGATACTAAAGTTACAATAAACATGTTTATATCAGAGAATAATAAAGCCTACGTTGGCCTAGATTCATTGAATTTAGATGCGTTATATCTGCTAGTAAAAATATATAATAATTAAATCTGCTAATAAAAATATAGGATTTCTAATTAAATCAAATTCAAGTCAGCTTATAAACACTTTAGAACTTTGAGTTTGTGTCTTTGTGGTGATTCTACTGCCGGTTCGAAAGGCAGAAGCTACTAAAAAGCGCCCAAATTTTGCAATCGTTCACCTACTGAAGGAGCAAATCGAGTCATCCCCCATTGTACACCAATTTTTACCAATTTTCACGTGAAAAAACGCCAAATAATAACACATGCGATGTAGCTCTTTGATGGATAGCTGTAAAGTCAGTGTAATAATTAGAAGGTTGCGAAACTGACGGTTGTCACGATTGACGCTAACAATGACTTAAGCCTATTCCAGCAGCAGCAGCAGAATAACCAGCAGTCACCCTCGGTCGTGACCTTGGCTGCTAGGACGCAAGGGTCGAGACATTGCTTATTCGCCGCGCGTCGGGTAATTGATGTTTAATGCAGCCTCAGCACCCCAGTCCGGGTAATTAGCTGCGTACACCCGCCTTGAATAACTGATGTGTTACACTAGTTTACTGCCATTACTTATTTGCTTACTGCTCGGAAATTACATTCAATGTTTAATCTAGTGTGCGTCTTTCTTCTTTCTTTTTTAATGTGAGTGTTTCATTAGATCATTTTAAGGTATATACAAGGTCAGACCTTATTTCTAATAGCAGTGTCGTGACGAGGGCAGTGCCATCAGTGCCCAGGTAGAGGGGTACAGAAATAACCAATAGACCATTGACAATCAATACCTCCTTGTTTATAGAGTCAGTTACTAGTAGCTAATTAGAAGTGCTGGGCTGGTAAGGGTGCGAGCAGCGGTGTGGATCTTTTAAGGGCGCAGTTACGAAGTTCGTACCAAACGCATAAAAGCTATTTATATTGCACTGCCTAGTATAGGAGAGTGGGTTGGAGTTTAGAACCACCACGTTGCGCCAATGTTACATTGTGGGCGTACTATATTAAAGTTCATCATTTTCTTCAAATATACTCTAATTAATAAAAAGCTATACATTGAAGTAAGATATGACCGTGTGTTGTCAAACCTCAGCCACTAAGACGTATTGCACTTAGCTGGCTTAATAAGAGATTTCCAATATCCATTAAGCGAATCTTCGCAGCCATTAAGGGTAAATTACTAACCCTCCCACCCTGCACTCCTGATTCATAACGTTCGATAGATACTTACAGCGCAATATCAATAGTGTTCAATCCATTCTGTGCATCGAATGTTAGGTCGCAATGACTGTTAAGGATACAGGCAAATCATCATCATTATATAGGTCAGGCCTTGACCTTTATTTTGAAACTGAGGCACTTTATTATTTACTCCAATCTATCGAAGAAAGATTCCAAGTTATTTTCTATTCTAATAATTTTTTACGCAGAGTCATAAAGTCCATGGCGTTACACCTCGTGCCCTCAGAGAGCACGTTCAGCCATCCCTGTCACTATCATGAACATCCCTTAGTGATGGTTATATCATTTAAACTTTTGAGGAATGGACACAGGCAAATATGTATCCTGATATATTTATGGGAACCAGAGCTCCGCGGGCGGTTATTTCAAGTAGGCATAGTTTACAAGCGCTTTTAAAAAATATGACCTGGCTAAGTTTGTTGATTCGCCTTGGATAAAGGCGCGTTTAGAACCCTCGTAGCTTTCATTTGAAGTTTTTGACCTTAATTATCACCTAAAATAAATCTAAAAATTACATATTGACTATTCAAAATGAACACAAAGAATTCACTTAATAAAGATTTTTTTGACTGTGAAAGTCAAATTCATCTGCTCTGTACCACCGGTTAGGAAGGCAGTAACATCATGCTCGTTCAGATCAATGAAAGGCCGCGACGGGAAGCCTTCAGCAGCGAGTAAGCCTCGTATCGTTTAGAGCGATCGCTTATTCAGCGGCGCCGGCTCTTAATTAAGGAGCAGACGTGCGTAGCTTTAATTAGACAATACTCGCGCCTCGCAACACTACCGGTTGCGCGTTCGCATTCACGCACGAGTGTTTTGATTCATCAACATCAGTCGATTTCTAATAGCCAATTAACCAGGCATCGTTTTAGTATCATACAAGCCTGATAAAAAAAAAGCCGTGTGGCACTCGGAGACTGCCAAGGTAAAGCTATTGCATAGCATTTTTTATCAACTTATGTTTACCTTCCGACGTCCTCGGGACCTTGGCCGAGCGGTAAGCCACTCTAAGTGCCCGGATTGCCAGAGAGACGCGGGTTCGAATCCCGTCGGCGCCTTACCGCTAGGCCACGCTCTCAATGACGTCGGCGTCGAAATTATGCTTTTTATATTACGTTTTTGATATCCAGCGGGTGTTAGGTTTTTCCTTACGGAATTTTTGAATTCGGTCTCCACGCTCAGGGCCCGCGATAGAAGCTATGCAATAGCTTAAAATTATAATCTGTTTACAATCCAAACTCATAAAAAGCAACACATTATTTCCATTAACTTACATTGTTTACATAAACGGTTCCAGGTTATTATCGTATCGAAAGGCGATGCGAAGGAATGTAAAGGCGCTCGGGGCGGAAGGCTCGGCTCCACAGTACGCAAGGCAGCCTTACGCGCGCACTTATCTCAGCACGTTACGCGTTATTGCGGAGATAGTGTCGCATGTATCGGGCGGGACGGAGTGGAAACGCGCTCGGGGCGGAAGGCTCGGCTCCACAGTACGTAAGGCAGCCTTACGCGCGCACTTATCTCAGCACGTTACGCGTTATTGCGGAGATAGTGTCGCATGTATCGGGCGGGACGGAGTGGAAACGCGCTCGGGGCGGAAGGCTCGGCTCCACAGTACGTAAGGCAGCCTTACGCGCGCACTTATCTCAGCACGTTACGCGTTATTGCGGAGATAGTGTCGCATGTATCGGGCGGGACGGAGTGGAAACGCGCTCGGGGCGGAAGGCTCGGCTCCACAGTACGCAAGGCAGCCTTACGCGCGCACTTATCTCAGCACGTTACGCGTTATTGCGGAGATAGTGTCGCATGTATTGGGTGGGACGAAATGGGAATCGAAAAGCTTTTCTGCTATACTTGTTTGTATTTCGAGTGAACACTTCGTAGCCCAAAATTTATTTGTCATTCTAATTTGTTATTCTTAAAATATAATATAATTGTGGTTGGATTTAAACAGATTCAGTTTTCCCTTTTCTCCACTAACTAAGCTTATGCTAATCGACCATAGTCTAAATCTATTGGGCGACTCTCAAACTCTAGACCTTCTTGATTTGAGCCTGACCCTTTAAGCCTGCAGCTGTTGAGGTAAATTGTGTGGTCACAAAATGGTCCCAAGCCTAGGCACCTGTGACCTGATGCACTTAACACGTTTCAGCTCATAAACGATTAACGATCGATTACGAGTCGATGTACGAAACGGATATAAATCGATTTTCCGCTCGTTACTTTAAACTGTGGCCTCTATAGAGCGTCGCGTCATATGTCAAGCAAAAATAGCCTTTAATATTTCTACATAAGAGCTACGATTAATATAACATACTACATTATGATAATGGAATGGGATTTTTTGATAAAGGTAACTACCCGCAATTACTGTAAAATAGAGCGCGAGTGTTTGCTGCACAAAGAGAACTGGTATTTTTAGGTTTTTGAACTGTTTTTCTCAGGAATACGTATGATGTTTTTGTAAGTAGAGGAATATTTTAACCAATATCAAAAAATTGTTTAAAAGATAAAAAATTTAAAAAGGTAGTTCATATTTAGTGTTAACAAACAGCCAGAAGGGAATAAAACTTAAAATACCAGAAGACAAACTTAATCGGAACAATTTATTTACAAAGACATTAAATATGATCAAAATGAAACATTCTTACAGTAATTACTTAATTAAATATTATACGCACAGATTCTTACAATAGTCAAACAGCATGACAGCACAAGACTTAGACACTAAGGTGAATGAATAACAATTTTCCATATGGGCACCTCTTATAGCCAGCCTACCGCGCCATTTTTGTTCGACGACTACAGTCTTTAGTTTATGCTTCACACGGGGTACCACAACACAGCAAATATGGCCACTATTGTCTATAGTCTTTTCACACAGAGCATACAATGCTAATACCAACATGGTAACATAAAACATTACAATTTTTAGTTACAATAGTTTCTGTGTTTAGATCAGAACAGTGTAAGCTTTTTATTTTATATTTATATTATATTAATAAGTATCTATTACAAACAATATTGCCAATATATCTATTTTGTCACAAGCTTTTAATGAAAGAGGAAAACTGGTATAGTTTATAAAATATTATTTATGTCTCGAGAATGTTTGAGATCATTAATAAATTCCAAGTCCAAGCATACGTGATACCTAATAGCATATAAACAATACACGTGCAGAGTTATAGCTCTCCCTCCACACATCTCTGGGGAGCAAGTTGCGGAGGTTCGCGTAACAAAAGCGAACTTCGCGAACAAACAAAGTGAGGCAAGTTCGCTTTGTTTTCGGTCGAGCCTTTGTTCCGCGCTCAATTTACCGCATCTATGCCGTTTTGTTCGTTTACTCGATTTAGGATTGTTTTGTACTTAGATAATATTAATTAGAACACATAAATATGGGAAGGAGTTTAAACACGTAATATGGCTGATGGGCAACTTTTCATTGCATAAACTACCGCGTTGATTCAGTGGTTAGCAGTAACCGAAAGGCGGTTCGAGGTATGTGAAATATGTTTTAATAATTCGTGCTACTTGAATGGAGTTGATGGCTTTACACCATCAAGTGACAGTAAATGAACTCCTGTGGCCACGATCATTATCATCCAATTGCAATCATTACAGAGTCAATCGTTATAATCCAACAGCGTGGTGGACTTAAGTTCTTTTTAAGCTATTGCATAGCTTCTATCGCTGGCCTTGAGCGTGGAGACCGAATCTGGAAATTCCGTAACGAAAAAACCTAACACCCCCCACCCTTTTTACTTTTATAGATTGTCTAATTCGCATCTTTGTTCGCCAACGTCCATAGCATTTTGAATACACTGTTTTCGTCCGATCACCGTAGTTAAGCAACATCAGGTGCGGTCAGTACTTGGATGGGTGACCGCCTGGGAACACCGCGTGATGTTGGCTTTTTTAAATTTTTATTTTTTTTTGTTTATTTTATTTTTTATTTTTTTATTTTTTTTTATTTAAATTTATAAATATTTAATTATAATTGCATAAGTTTTTTATCAACTTACTACTACTTACTAAAAAATAAAAAAAATAAAAATTTAAAAAAGCCAACATCACGCGGTGTTCCCAGGCGGTCACCCATCCAAGTACTGACTGCGCCCGATGTCGCTAAACTTCTGTGCAATAGCTTTACCGCGGCAGTCTCCGAGTGCCAAACGTCTTTTTTTATTTTTGTATTCATTTCAAGTTAGCTCTTGACTGCAATGATATTTGATGGTGGAATTGCAATGAAAGTGATGATGCAATCTCAACTTAAAACGGGTTAAAAGTTGAATTTGCTAGAAGTAGAATAATATACGCTACCCTTCAGCTTCTACACGACATTGTACCGGAACGTGGTACGTCCTTGTCGGTAGGGTGGTAACTAGCCAGCCAAGGTCGAGGACCAGGACCAACGTCTTATAAATTACCGCGCATATCCCTACGCCACGAAGGCCGTTAAATATCTTGATAACGCCCCTTTCACACGGCAGTCCAGTTTTGCAGGATCGGCTTTATACTGTAACCTGCAAAACTGGACGCTGTGTTCATATAACAGTTCAGTTTTACAGGATCCAGTAAAAAGCTGGTCCGTCAAAACTGTACTGCCGTGTGAACACGGTTGCATCCTGTTTTTTGACCATTCCTACGCCGGTCTATCTACTATTTTGATACTATCCTAATTTTATATTGGTATTATCGGCGTCGGCAGCGAAATAGAAGATTCTGGATTCATCCTATTCTGACACAACGCTCGACTTTAGGTATTTTTATGAATTTTATGAGCGATTTGAGAAAATAAAAATAGAAGGGCGGGAGCTGTCGCTGCTCAACAATACCGCAAAAAATCGCATGTAGGAAGCTGTGTGAACACTGCTGTTGAAATATATATATTTTGACGACCTCCGTGGCGCTGTGGTATGCGCGGTGGATTTATATGACGGAGGTCCTGGGTTCGATTCCCGGCGGGGCAGATTGAGATTTTTCTAAATTTGTCTTGGTCTGGCTGGTGGGAGGCTATCGCCGTGGCTAGTTACCACCCTACCGACAAAGACGTATCGCCAAGCGATTTAGCGTTCCGGTACGATGTCGTATAGAAACCGAAAGGGGTGTGGATTTTCGTCCCACTCCTAACAAGTTAGCCCGCTTTCATCTTAGACTGCATCATCACTTAACATCAGGTGTGATAGCAGTCAAGGGCCAACTTGTAGTCGTTAAAAAAAAAATAATTAACCGGGATTCCGTTTTTTACTGGACTATGGATCCAGTTTCTAGTGACAAAACGGAATGGCACAATTCAACCGGATCGGAATCTTGCAGGATCCCGCATGCGGGATGCTCGTGTAAACGCTAGCATATAAACACATTCACCATCAAACAGGATCCTGCAGAAAACGGGATCCTGTAAAAAACTGGACTGCCGTGTGAAAGGAGCGTAAACCTACAAAATATTGTAAGCTTTTTAAAATAATGTTAGACATGTTTTTTTCTTGAAATATGTTTAATCGTTTTCCACTCGTATTAATAATAAGAACTGTACCTACTCATTGCTGCATGAGTACAAAAATAAAAATTTAACTATAGGTCTGTCTGTGTGTACTGTGAAGGACTTGAAAGCAAGCTGATGATGTTAAGATCTACTAGAGAATAACAACTTGTTATGAAATCAAATCTTCCTTTATACACCAGCGCGAAACAAACTCAGCTCTCGGCTGGCGTGCTGTAATCGAGACAGAGCAAATAAGACTTGACTCCGTATTGTTGGCGTAATCCCATTGTTCACAGCACCTGCTCGTTACCCGATACTTGCTACTAGCTGCAACTTCGTAACACCCCTGTATACAGCTCTCATATCGTAAATGAGACCCCTGTAAGGCTTTAAGGTTTTCGTGAAACGGCGGATTCTTGAAGATTATATTTATTGTTATTTATTAATGGACGAAAAGACAAGTGACAACTGGCGTTTAACATTTACTATTTGACATTAGACATGTATCATATTGTCCTCTGTTAACCTAAAGACAGATCCCACTGATATTGTGAAGACGAAAGTTTGTATTTAAATGTGTGTATCTGTTACTTCTTTACGCCTACAGAATCTAAGCTTCTTGCAGGCTCAAGGACGTTTCATAGATATAAAAGTTTTACTAAAAAAGTTCAACGCCTTCAGTGCTAAGGTCACTCAGAGAAGATGTAGAGTAGCAGAGGGGCCAAAGTTATGACAAAATGGAAACCACAGATAAATAGACACGAAAGAAGACTTAAAGAGAAATGGATGAAGAAGTTTTATAAAATTGGGAAGTTGTCATTGTTTACTAAAGAAGTTAAGAATAGAGCTAAATGGAGAAAAGAGGAAGGAAGTGGTAGCGCTAAAGGAAGTAAGTGAACATCCGCTATATTCAAAATTAAATTCCTTTATTTTATGTAGGTGCTTCCTTTTGAAGAGTCAAGTTTGTCAGTGCATAGTGATTGTACCACCGGTTTGAAACAAAAAGCAGACTCTGCCCAGAACAGTTACGATTGTCATAAATGTCGTATGTAATTTGTCTCTAACATGTTACACTCGGATTCGCGAAGAAATAAATAAGATCAGCCATTATTCGCTCTTTACGGGCGCAGCTCTTAACTGGTTTACGGTGCGGGGACAGCGCACATAAACTGGTTTATGTGTCGCGGCCGACGCACATAAACCGGCTGCGTTTGGTTCTAGCGCAACTTAACGAGCTAAAGAGTTAACGAGTGCTGTCATCATGTTACGACTTGTGTCATACTTCTGTTTTATTTGGTCAGCGAATTATTACGATGAAACGTTTAATTGTTTCTATCTACTCGTATATCATAAAACTATAAAAAATTAGATGATTAATATTCACGTATATACATCTATTCACGTATAATGTACTTATATGGTTTGTGTTAAAGCTTTGGTCGTTGCTAGTTACCTTCCTACCGACAAAGACGTACCGCCAAGCAATTTAGGCCTGTGTGAACTAAGATTTCGGTTATCATAACCAACGGTTAACATAAGCTAAACGTACAATTTACTGTTCACATCAACCCGTACGCCGGTTAAGGACGTAAACCGGGCGGTTATCTTAACCGAGCTTATGTTCTTAATCGGCGTATGGGTTGTCGTGAACAGTAAATTTTACGTTCCGGTACTGAGTCGTGTAGAAACCGAAAGGGATGTGGATTTTATCTTACTCCTAACAAGTTAGCCCGCTTCCATCTGATATTGTATCACCACTTACCATCAGGTGTGATTGTAGTCAAGAGCTTACTTGTAACAAATATTATAAAATACATCATTTTTGTTGAAACTATACATACAGTTTAAGAATTATCACTTTCTTTGTTACAATGTGTTAAAACAATTACCTACTAAACTTTACTATTTCATGATGACAAAAATGCCTAGAGGGTAAAAAAACAGAAACAACTTTACATAGGAACTTAAAGAAATTGTAACTAAAAATAACCATAAGTAATGTTCAGTTCATGTGTTCATGTGATATTCAGCTGTTTTCTTAATTTCAAAATATTTATTTTTAAATTTAACGACGTATAAACCAGCCAGCAACATTATATGATACTGATATCAAACCTTTTTTTTATGTTCCGCTAAATATGCCGGTGTGTGTACGAAATGACTTAACAAAAATAATACTTTTTGTTAAATCATCCACCGTCATTCTGTCTGTTAAGTTTGTTTTCTGCTTTAATCAGCCGATTATTGCCTTCCTAACTGTTGGTCAAGTTGTTAAACTAGTGCTAGTTAACTAATCCTACTTGTTTGAAATCAATTTTAAACTGTTATTTTCCTATACCTATCGAATTTTTAAAATGCACCCGAGTTTTAAAATCAACATTGTTTAATTTTCTACTGTTATCACTATTATCATTGATACCACATCAATTTTCTATTGTTATGTCTATTATCATTGATACCACATCAATTTTCTATTGTTATGTCTATTATCATTGATACCACATCAATTTTCTATTGTTATTTTTATTATCATTGATACCACATCGTAGCGTAACGCGTTATGTACGTGTTTCTGCGGGTATTCCAACAAAAAGGCAAACAACACAAGCGTGTAATCAATACACAATATACACAAATCGCACTTTTGCATTCAAAAGCTTTTATATGTTATGTGTAAATACTGTGCGTGTATTTAAATGTATTTATTCGTTACGGGTAATTGTTTTGTAAGTTCCGAACTGGGCAAATATTACTTTTGTTGTGCTGTTCTGGAATTTGGATAGTTATTACACGATGCGTAAAATATCCATAAGCGCAGTAACGCTGTAGTGTTACAATGTTTTCATAATATTTTATCGGCTCTATAAAATGTTACTTTTATTGTCAACTAGAGGACGCTCGCGGTTTTACCCGCGTAGTTCTTGTTTTCGTTGGAAATTTGGGATAAAATGTAGCCCATGTGTTACTCTGATATGTAAACTATATAATTGTGAAGTTTCATCGAAATCCATTTAGTAGTTTTTGCGTGAAAGGGTAACTTGTTGACGTTTCAAAAGTGCTTGTAAAACAGTTTACTTGAATAAATGATTTTGAATTTGAATTTAAACATACCTACTATTAAAAGCCAGCAATTCCAATACTTATAATCACTTCACTTCTTAACTTTGTTTTTGTAGATTATGATCGCTTGCTCTCTCACTGTTGACTGTGTTAAATGTATTTTTACAATAACTTTTAAGTCGGTTAGGTGGGAGATAATGGTGCAATGCAGCATTTTCTGCGTTCTGCCAACCAATCGCGTAGTGGGGCGTCATCAGTTCAATGTTGCCAACTGTGCGCCCACAGATAACGCACATTTTCCATAGAGGATTTCACAGACGACAACACTACTTGAAAAATGCGTCAGCTAAAATACATTTGTTTCATGTTTGGAAAATCAGTTCCGTCGTTCTTGATTCGAATTGCGAATATATGGAATGCCCTTCCAACTCACGTTGTCCCTACCACCTACAATGGATGCCTTCAAGTCAGGACTGAATAGGCACCTTCTGGCCAAGCGCGTTTCACCGTATGCTGCATCTTCGCTTACCATCAGGCGTGATCGTAGCCAAGTGCTAGCCTACAGTATAATAAATAAATTTCTAAGAAAAGCAAACTTTTTTTAACCGACGAAAAAAAACGGAGGAGGTTCTCAATTCGACACGTATATTTGTTTTTTTTTTTTTTTATGTATGACCACGCATAACTTTTTACAGTGTTATCCGATTTTGATAATTCTTTTTTTATTAGAAAGGGCATACATCCAAAGTGGTCCCATTGTCCTCATGTTAGGATCTGCTGATGATATCCTGGGGAAATTGAAGGAACTCTTCAAATTTTGGAGGCACGCTTACAGCGATTTCGGTTTTTGACTCGGTATCGGTAGCTTTTTGGCTACTAGTGCCATATATTATACTATGACAGTATAGTACGAGTACGTTACGTGGCGATAAATCACTAAAAAGTAAGAAATAAAATTTTTTAACAAAAAATAGAACCGACTCAAAACGCACTAAAAAGTCAAAAATAAGTGTGTCATTTAGTTGCTTTAATTTACTTAAGCATATCTAGGAGTCGGTGCCAGCCAAGGTTTCTAGTTTCAAGGACGTTACCTAGAACCCACAAACTGCTTTACTACGTAAAATAAATGTTCCTTAAACTTGGCTGGCACCGACTTCATAGATATGCTTAAGTAAATTAAAGCAACTAAATGACACACTTATTTTTTACTTTTTAGTGCGTTTTGAGTCGGTTCTATTTTTTGTTAAAAAATTTTATTATATTATAGGACAATTACACACATCGCTATATGGCCCCCATGTAAGCTTACCTAGCTTGTGTTATGGGTACTATGATAACTGATGAATATTTTATAAATATTATACATAAATACTTATCATATATAGTTATGAAGTCTTGGTTTGGTCTAGCACTCTCGGCTGACCCTTCAACTCTATTCAGAGATTACAATAATTTTGGGTTAAAACTAAAAAGGCCATCGGAACTCTATAAACACCTCAGGGTTACCAGAACGCACATTCTAATTAAGTCCCAGGACGAACTAGTTGCATCACTTCCTAAAGACGAGGGTGCCGGAAAACTTGACTCTAGGCTTCAATTTTACAAACAATTTATGGCAGGGGCTCAGGTAAATAGAACCGGGTTGGGTGCAAGACGTAAAAAGGAAGACCAAGACATAATAAAATCTTTTCTTAAACAAGATGAGGACGACAACTACAAAGTGCATGCCATGAACCTAGAAATGCAAAACGAGTGGTTAAACTTAGGCGAGTTCTGCATCCCTCTGGCTCTGAAGTGGCGCGCCTTGCTGTACGATTGGTCTCCCGCCTTATTGAAATTTTATCTTAATGCCTTTCAACTGACTCTCCCAGATCAGAGTAACCTAGTAAGATGGGGAAAAGCCTCGGAAAAATCTTGCTATACCTGTGGTGAGGCAGTGGGCACTGCAAGGCACTTATTGGTAGGATGCAAGGTGCTCCTGGACAGGGGTCTCTACTCACGCCGCCACGACAGAGTACTAGAAATCATACGTGAAGCTATAAGCCTTTCAGTAGCTAGGGCTCAAAAAGGGTTGACGACGAATAAAAGACAAACTAACTTCGTTAAAGCAGGCTCAAGTACAAATTCCACCAGCAAGCCTTATTCAATTCTGGGCTCTGCTCCTGATTGGACTATATTAATGGACACGTATGAAAAGCACTATAAAATCCCGGAAGACTTAGCTATTACGACATCTAGACCGGACATATTTCTCTTTTCCAAACAAATCAAACGTATAGTACTTGTTGAGCTTACAGTGCCGTGGGAAACAAACATCCCTAAAGACCATGTATTCAAAGTGAATAAATACTATGACCTTACTAATGAACTAACCAAAAATGGCTATGTGGTTAGTTTATATGCGGTAGAAGTGGGTGCGAGGGGTATACCAGCGAAGTCTCTCTACAACCTGCTAAAAGACCTTGGCCTTGCTAGAAGTGCAGTAAGCTCCATATTGGAACGAGTGTCCAAAGCTGCACTAGTAGGGTCCTTCCGAATATGGTTGGGCAGGGAGAATAACTTGAACAGAGGAGGTGAGTGTTGACGCGCGTCACAAAGGGTACCCTTAAACCTACACCCGTGTCACAAGTCTCGGGCTCTGTTCGGAGTTTTTCTCTCAGCCACGCGATGGACCCGGCACCCGCACGGTGAATCCATGGAATGCTAAGATATTCGTCTCAAACACCCAGACATTGGAAAACATCCATGCTCATCACACAAACATTTTCCAGTTGTGGGAATCGAGCCCCACGACCTAGGACGTAGAAGCAGGGTCACTACCCACTGCGCCACTCGGCCGTCAACTTAGGTTAAAACTTCAAACTTAAGTTGTTGTCTATTACTTCGCTCGCCAGCGGTTATCAAATTCAAACTCATCTAATTCAAGTTAGATTACTTTACAATCAAATTTGAGAAGTTGAGTTTGTCTTTTAGATCATTTTACTGTTGGTTTATGAGGGAAATATTTCATTAGGAAAAACTGGCAAATACTCAATTACAATATTTGTGGTGGTTATAACTTTGAGCTTAAAGTTTTCGACGTATTTTCTACTACGCGCTTTTAACTTTTTATTATTGAGACACTTGTAGCGGTGGAGGAAAATATTGAGCGGAAAAATCATCGTATTCCAAATGTTCTTTAAGAGCAATTCCCGTTCGGTTAGTATGACTACAGCCTCCTCATTTTGAAAGTAGACCCTACTCTGTTTAGACCGCAAAGGCGAAGTAACTAGCAGTTAGTCCTGAAATGGCCTCGCACGTATATTTTATAATGTATTTTTTTTATCACATATTAATCCTATTGATTTTAGTGATGATGCAATCTAGGAAGCGGGCTAACTTGTTAGGAGTAGGATGAAATCCACACCCTTCTCGGTTTCTACACGACATCGTACCGGAACGCTTAATAGCTTGACGGTACGTCTTTGTCGGTAGGGTGGCAACTAGCCACGGCGAAAGCCTCCCACCAGCCAGACCAAGACAAATTAAGAAAAATCTCAATTTGCCCCGCCGGGAATCGAACCCAGGACCTCCGACTTAGTAGCGACATGCTAAATTGCTTGGCGGTACGTCTTTGTTGGAAAGGTGGTAACTAGCCATGGGTGAAACCTCCCACTAGCCTACTTAACCACTACTAGACGACTACTTACAGACTACTACCAACTAGACTTGGAGCAATTTAGAAAATTTAATCGGCTTAGCTGGAATCCCACAGCCTAGCGGAGGTCGACAAACGAAAGTGTTGATGGACTCTAGGTGGACCGACGATGTCTAGCGCGTTTTAGAGACGCACTGGATGTAGGCGGCTGCAAGCCGTGCTCTTCGCAAGTACTTACATAAGAGTTGTCGGAGTATAACCGACTCGTTCACGTGACACAAAGTGTGCTCGTGCCACTCGTCGCGTCTCGTAACCTTACCGTGACGTCACACGTATTTAGTTACGATCGTATGTATCTACGTTAAGTTGGAGTATATTGTGTATGATGCGAGTTCATTTGTACGTAACAACGGCGCGCATTGTGCGGGCAGCATTGTGACGCGGTCGGTGCTATTGTGTGCTAATGTCGCCCGCTGGATACACAATACACTCTACAATATCGTGTCACTCCTAGTTAATTTATCTGTATATATATACTTATATAAGCAGGCCGTGTAGGTACAGTGGTTAGCTTATGTAGCTTTGGACTTGGTCTGGCTATGAAATATAGACTATTCTTTGTTTCAAGAAATTTATAAATATAAATTATTAGGTGAGTAGTTTGCTGTGTTACACCTCCGTACCTTGCACATAACATTATACTGTATGTAAAGAAAGAAAGAAAGCAAAAACAAATGCAAAGAAGGAAGCAAAAACAAAAACATTAACTCGGTATAAAAGAAATGTGATGCGATTCTAAAAGGGTCGTCACATTTATGGCCTGTTTCAACCGCTTAATAATCTTGACCTTGACAAGAACAGCAGTAAATGAGCCACACAAGGCTAAACGTACGCCTTGCGTTGATAGACACAAGGTGGCACCTCGTAGGACGTGTTCTTCACATGTCCCCGAAGTATTACTCCGTTATAGGCGATGTTTTTCTGCTTTAGGTAGGATAGCGGCCTGGTTTCTCAATCACTACCCACTCTTTCTTTGGCCTCGCTTTTATTATTTATCTATATCTACTACTGCAAAAATAATGAATTTTATTAAAACTTGCATATGACATATGAAGGCGCAGATGCAAGATGACGCAACTTGCATGTGACGTCATAAACCGTGGGGGGTTTAATGCATACAAGCAAAAAGCTCTCGGAAAATTTAATCAAAGTTAGCGCATGCTAAGCCGCAGATGGGAGCGGGTAAAGCTGCCCGCACAAGCTACTCGCTCCTCACTACGTTCTTCAAAATTCTAATTTATTTAAATTAAGTGGACTTGAAAAGTCCAATCCTTGTTTGTCATTTTCACCTTTCTTTTTTTATTTCAGAATTAATAATTTGTAAAGAATAAGAGACCTCTGCATGAGTCTCGCTCTATATCCATGACAATGAAACATGTCTCTCTGTACTACTACCACTCTACTCTACTCTAGTCTAGTCTACTCTATTCATAATCTTTCACGTCATCGATTACTGTAGTTATTGGCAATTAATTGTACAGATGAAAGCTAGAAGGCAATGTGCGGCCGGCGTAACATTCCCGCGGTTTTCAACTTCAGAATATTTTAATATACTAAATGGAATTTCTAATTTTTCAGCTTATCCTAATGGATTACTGCTGATAACCGGGGCCGGATATTAGCGGGCTGTTGCCACGGCAACCGCCGAATAATCTAGAAGGCTTCAAATCTTTCCAATCTACCCCACTTATTAATAATAACCGGACCTCGTTGGTGTAGTGGTTAGCCTATGTTGCTTTGATCACGAGATCCTGGGTTCAAATCCTGGTTCAGGTCACGGAATAGTTCTGAGTTTTTCATTCTTCTATGAAATTTTTAATACATTTTAAGCGCGGGGACGGGAAGTTGGTGGTGTGACACCCCTGTGCCTCGAAGAGCACATTATACCGTCGGTCCCGGTCACTATCATCAACATCTGATTGTGATCGTTAATAAATGAAACATTGTCACTTTAAGTTCGCCAACCCGCAAAGGAGCAACGTGGTGAGTGTACGCTCCATATCCCCTCTCCTAGAAGGAGGGACGCCTGGCCCTGTAGTGGGCCATTCATAGGCCGATATTAATGATAATCAATAATAATGTCCTTCTAACCGAAAGACGGAAAATAATAATTAAAAAATAACACTCCAAGGCTCGTTGACTACCAGAGGTTAACAATTACTGTGGTAGGTGTATGGTAAAACAGAAGAAACTTTGTCTTCAAAACATCCTAAACAAATTCTTCTAAATAAATGTATTGCCTGCGTGGAGTCCACTGTTAGACGTTGGCTCTATGACCACTTATAAATCAATGGCTTCCTGTAAAGTTTTCCAAAAATTACGGTCTAGTATTATTATACTATATCTAGTATTTGGCAAAAAGCTTTTAGCAAACGGGATTTCCGGGAAACGGCTTTTTATGAAAAGTCCGAAATTTTCAAACATCGCTCAAAACACCTTTGAAATGCGAAATAAAAACTGGCCAAAAAAGTTTCGGAGGACGAGCGGAAATTTTTTATAAAATAGCTCACGCACAGCTGCGGCCGAGTGCTTTTTATAGTTTTAAATCTTTTAATCGTTTGTTTTTATGTGCGAGTCGGCTGCTCTAATTGTTCCGATAGCGATTACGAGCAGCCGCTGGGTGTAGCTCTGTAGCGCTGTGCCGTAGCAAAGCTAGATAATGAGAGAGTCGCATTCGTCTCTATCTCTCTATCTATTCATAGTATCATGTTACACAGAGAGATAAACGACTCGACTGGGGAAGTAAAACCACCAAGCAGATGATACCTGCTGGTTATACAAAATTTTTAAATAAAAATAGAACCGACTCAAAACGCACTAAAAAGTAAAAAATAACTGTGTCATTTAGTTGCTTTAATTTACTTAAGCATATCTATGAAGTGCGTTTTGAGTCGTTTCTATTGTTATTTAAAAATTTTTATTTCTTATTTTTTAGTAATTTATCGCCACGTATCGTACTTATATTATACTGTCGTAGTATATTATACGGCACTAGTAGCCAAAAAACTATCGATACCGAGACAAAAACCGAAATCGCTGTAAGCGTGGGACCACCTTGGATGTATGCCCTTTCTAATAAAAAAATAATTATCAAAATCGGACAACTCTGTAAAAAGTTATGCGTGGTCATACATAAAAAAAAAATATATACGTGTCGAATTGAGAACCTCCTCCGTTTTTTTTCGTCGGTTAAAAATGGTGTCTTTTACCTACAACCTGTGGCGTAGCAATACTTCATGCGTCTGTAGTAACCTTTAAACCTTAGTTTTCAAAGTAGAAATGCTGCGTGGCAGCACTGCTGTTTTTAAGTTTGACATAAATGGTGTGTCAACTACTCTGTGACAAATATCCATATATTTTATAAATGAAGCATGAATTAATGTTATGTTAATTTACATTGGAAAGTTGAATGTCCACTCTCTGCACTTGGTAATCAGCGTGCCGCGGGGCGGTGCGGGGGAGGGGAGGGGGTGGTGCAAAGCCGCCACTTACGTTAATTTAAACCCGAGTGCCGACTGAACGTTTGCGGAAATGTTAAATTATTTAATTGCTACAAACAGCCGCTAGTGGACGGATTCTTTTTACAGGCAGTGCTTAAAGTCCGTAATAGCTCCATGTTCCTGATCTGTTACGGATCTATCAACTGAACGAATTGCGCTTTGGCACATAATACAGCTGTTATGATGCATGTGTATGGTAAGGGCGATTTTTCCTAAACTCCCCTACTAAAGAGCTAATACTAGGATTCAAGCATACAACAATTTTCACGCAAACGAAGTTGCGGGCGTCAGCTTGTCTTTAAAACTGAAACTCAAAAACGAAACCTTACTTTAATCCCTGCTAAACTGAACAAACAATAGTATAGATGTTATATAAATGCCAGATTTTGCTTGCTTATGAATAACCAATATACCTTTTTCCGCGGATAACCAACGAACCTAAGCGGCATCACACAGAATACACAAATACCCTAAAAGGTAATTTTTTTCCGAAACCGGTGCATCCTCGAGAGACCGTGCGACCATGCCTGTGCACCGTGCGACTGTACAGTTTTTATTATTCTTCATGACTCCACCTACCGGTGTAATACAACCTGGCATTGCCTCCCTCCCATTCGGTGAACTGTTCTGGCAGTAAGCCAACTAGTTGTCAGGGCGCACAAACAAGACCGTACGTTTTTCGGCACGTAAACAACAAGACAGGAAGGGAAAAACAAGAAAGTTTCCAAAAGTAAAACGTGATTAGTGTTGTCAGTTATGCTATGCTAAATGTACTGGCGGTTTCACGCGTATAGGTCACGTCCCCGAGAGAATATCAGGATTCATATATGCCTATGTTACTGTTCATAGGTCTGGATATCAAATACAATCCGACTGGCATTTTCAAAGATTAACCAAAACAAACAGACAAACAAAAAATAAAAGTTTTTACCGTATATACTTTCATATTACATAGACCTTGTATAGAACATTATAAACAGACACTTCGTTTTGTTTTCGTATTTATGTGTATGGATGTTATGTTGACCTGAAGTTTACACTACCCGCAGTACTACAGTAGGCGTTGACCTTTATCTGGCGAGCGCGCGCTGTCGCGTACTGTCGTTTAGTGAGTTTAACCAAGTTTAACATATAAATTGGACTGAAAAGTATTTATTTCTCGCATGGAGAAACGATCAATAATGGAAAAATGACAAAATAGGGCGGCTCTTTGTTGTACGCAATCCAATCACAACAATTGTTCGAAACTTTATATACAAAAAAATTTTTTGGGAGTGACGTTCATTATTTCATAAATTTCTTGTTGTGAATGATAGTTTTATTTATTTGCTATTTTGTCCGTATTATGTATTCTATAGCTTAAGTAACTCTACTTTTTTGATATTAGTGCACTTTGCGATTATTTTCTAAATTTAAAAACTTAATGGTCCATTTGCTTCGTTCCTGATTCTGTCACTTTGTAACAGAAATGATTATAATAAGATATCTTACACAGAAAGCTGTAGTGGGTGACAAAGAGGTCAAAGGATCAGCATTGCCATTCAACGTGGCAATGCTGCCAGCCTTCTGGGCACTTTACCACTCGACACCGATTCGGAGGAATATTATGACGCCTAAGCTTTTTTACTGTTTTTTTTTAATTGTTTTATATATTATATTGTTAACAAACAGCCAGAAGGGAATACAACTTAAAACACCAAAAGACAAACTTAATAACAATTTATTTACAAAGACATCAAATATGATCAAAATGAAACATTATTACAGTAATTACTTAATTAAACATTACAAGCGCAGATTCTTACAATAGTCAAACAGTATGACTGGACAATACTCGGACACTAAGGTGAATAATAACAATTATCCATAGGGGCATACTTTATAGCCTACCACCCACCATTTTTGCTCGACGAGTACCGCCCCTAGTCTATTATCTATAGTTTAAACGCGGTACCACAATACAGCAAATGAGGCCACTATATTGTCTATAGTCTTTTCAAACAGTATACAATGCTGCCAAAAATATATAGTTTAGGTTGTGTTTATATTTAATTGTATATATTTAATTGTAAATATTTAATTTAATGTACATATTTAACTGTAAATAAACAAGATACGGTGACAAAGAGTGATAAATGATGTAGGTGTGAAAATATATCCAACGGAATAAGTGGAATTAAATCAGTTGATAAATATAATCACCATTTTGGTGTATAAAATAATAATTACAGAAAAATGTTTATCACCCCTAATGTGAGGAGTTGCAAACGTTTATCACCCAACAGTCAGAAGTCACAAACGCGTTGTGCATTTTCAGTTTCTTTTGAAGTCATATGTTGCGGAGTTCCACATATTTTGGTGCTGCAATTATGCAAATCCAGCGGCGCGGCGCACCCCGTGCTACTCGCGCTAACAAAGACTTATTTTTAAATATAAAACTGCGAAATTATTTTGCTCGCACTGCAAGGATTGTTTTTTGGTTCGCTCTGATATTGTGCTCTCAGAATCTACATCTCGAATGCAAATAAAAGTCTGTCGAATTTTTGATATTAAGATACCAACATTACAACAACTGGTGTTATCTGGTTGAATATTGTATTCGTTTTTTTAAATTAAAGCAGTTTTTTAAGCTATTGCTTAGCTTCTATCGCGGGTCTTGAGCTTGGAGACCGAATCCAGAAATTCCGTAACGAAAAAACCTAACACCCCTTGAATATCAAAAACATAATATTAAAAGCATAATTTCGGCTCCGACGTCATCGGGAACGTGGCCTAGCGGTAAGGCGCTCTAAGTGCCCGGATTGCCAGGGAGACGCGGGTTCGAATCCCGTCAGTTCCGGATTTTTTTTATAGTGTGATATTTCAAAAAGTCATAATTTTTTTTTTACAAGCGTGATATTTCGTAAAGTCATCAAAATGTCGTCGATGACGTCGGTGGGTAAACATAAGTTGATAAAAAATGCTATGCAATAGCTTTACCGCGGCAGTCTCCGAGTGCCGCACGTCTTTTTTTATTCATTGCAAGAAGTTAGCCCTTCACTGCAATTACACTTGATGATAAGTGATGGTGCAATCTAAGATGGAATGGGCTTACATTTTAGGAGTAGGAAAAATACACATTCCTTTAGGTTTGTCCAGTAGGAAGGTAATGCTACGGTCGAAGTCTACCACCAATTAAAAAGGTTTGGGCGCTCATATCCATTCAAAAAATACATATGACCTATTGTTCCAACCACCAAACGACGTAAACAAGAACCGGTGTGTGTACGCGGACAAGTACTACCTCTGTCCCTTCTTGTCGTATGCAAAAATGGTGTCATATTATCAAAAATTATTAATTTGTTTCCTGTCGTTTCGATAACTAAACATCCGTTATTTAGGTAATAATTAGTAGGCAATGAGTTTGTTAGCCTTGCGATATTGCTCGTCCGGGGAGGTCCCGCTGCAGTGTTCATAACTTTGGTGTTGGTCTGAACACGGCATGTTTGCTGTAAAATTGATGTACGTGAGGCTCAACATGCCTCAATTTGACGGATGCACTGGAGCACGTGTCCTTGACGTGCCCTGCGAAGAGAAGCTATGGTTTACAGGTGGTTGCACAACAACTAAGTAGTGTTATTAAAATTGTAATAAAAAATTAAACCGACTTCAAAACACACTGAAAAGAAAAAAATAAATGCGTCATTTAGTTACTTTAATTTACTTAACCATATCTATAAACTCGGTGCCATCCAAGTTTAAGGAATATTTATTCAACAAAGTAGCAAAGCTTAAGTACCTATTAATTACTTAATTCAAAGTTTAAGTACGTATCGTCTTTAAAGTAGAATGCTTACAGGTGGCACCGACCGACAGTTGAACAATACCTATACCACAACAAAAAAAGGAATTATTTAAATCGGACTTGTAGTTCCGGATATATGCCTCCACAAACATAAATACATACATACATATATACATACATACATACACTTTTGAAATTTGGTATATTTGTTCAGACGCTGATATAGACTAAAATATACGAAAACTGGACAGTTCTGGAAATATTACATACATAGGGTTCGAATTGATAACATCTTTTTTTTGAAGTCGGTTAAAAACATAAAGAATGTGCGGGAAGTCTCTTGTACTTAGCGCATGTAAGGTTCATTAACTTGCTCGTATTCACTTACGTACTCGTACCTGCACACGACGGGCTCCTTGGCGCAACGGTATGCACCATGAATTTACAAGGTAGAGGTCCTGGGTTCATATCCTTGCTGGTCCGATTGATATTTCCTTAATTGATCCAGATCTGGTTGATGGGACGTTTGGCCATGGCTAGGTTACTACTCTACTGACAAACATGTGATTAAATGTTCCGGTACGATGACGTGTAGAAACTGGAAAGGGTTTTGTTTTCATCACTCTAAAGATAGCGCACTTCCATCTTAGATTCCATCATCACTTACCACCAAGTGTGATTATAGTCAAGGATGAAAAAAAATTTAACCCTCCTCCGACAGTTGAGTGAAGAAGGAACTGCCGTAAGTAGTAAAAAATGTAGTTTGCCGTTGGAAAGAAGTTAAAATAAATATAAAACAGGCAGCCTGAGGACGGAAGGATAAAGTAGTCCGTACGAGGCTGTTTCCTGATTTGCGAGCTACGTGCGCGCGTGCCGGCCGCGCGTATAGTTACGTGGAGCTGTCGATGCTCGGCTCGTAAAAGTTTCACACGTTACGAGCACTATTTCAGCGAAATTATACTAGAGACTACCAGTTACTAACTTCACTACTACTGTTCCTGATTTAGTAGCTGTGAAGATCATTACATACATACACATAATAGGGTAGATGGTTCGAAAGAATTAAAATCTAATAAAAATAAAAGTAAAATCCGATAAAGTTATCGACTTTCATTTTAGGGATCTTCTATCCCTTTCTTGCAAAATGAATTTTTTTACTGAAAGTCACGAAGGTTCGGATAGACAACAAGCTGTGCCCTGCTAGTTACAACCCTACCGAAAAAGACGTACCGCCAAGCGATTTAGCGTTCCGATACGATGTCGTGTAGAAAAAGAAAGGAGGCGTGGAATTTCATCCTACTTCTAACAAGTTAGCCTGCTTCCATCTTAGATAGCATCATCACTTAACATCAGGTGTGATAGCAGTCAAGGGCCAACTTGTAGTTGACAAAAAAAAATCCACACTTCAATTGATTTTTAATTGTCAACGTAATCAGTAACTTTCAGTCAATTAAATATATAGTTTCACATATCTCGTGATGAAATAAGTACATAAAAAATACACGCATAGATTTGTCGATCTGTATATCCACACATTTACAAGCGGTGTGAACTTAGGCCAGTCAGCAACCTGACACAGGAGACACACCACATGACATCCGTCACCCGGGGCATGTATCCACGGGGTAGGATAAACAAACCCTGTTTCATACCCCTGGATTATGCTTGCTTGTAAAAAACTCATAAAAAGCACGGAGTAAATTTAAAAAATGCTTATTTCGAGTTTGAATTTAAAGCAATGTGAAGTCACTGATGCCCGCGCAAATGGCTTTAATATTAGCATAAAACGAATACATAACACGCCGCTTCGTACTCCGAGAGCTGGCGGGAAGTTTAGGACGAGAGCTTTGTCGTCGACTTTATCACCTGAGATACAGCGATATTTGGTACAGCGATTTTATAGATAACTAAATGATGCCCGCGGTTTCAATTTCAGGATAAAAGGTAGCCTATGCGTTATTCTGATAATATGTAAGCTATATTATTGTGAAATTTCATCAAAATCCATTCAGTAGTTTTGCGTGAAAAAGTAACAAACATACAAGCTTTCACTTTTAGGTATAATTTTAGTAAGGATTTATTGAGATCATTGTTTTGTTATTTTAAACTATAATTATTGTTAAGTTTATGGACGAGGCTGGCTACCTTCCTCTTTCTTTTTTGTTTTTTTTTTTTTTACCTTATAGTCACGTACAATTTTTTTATATGCGCTGTCAATTTTATACTTTGATCATTATTCCAGCAGATCCTTTTGTAAGCGTTTTGAGTGATACATAAACAGTTTATTCAATTTAAAATGTTATCAAGCATCTCTACAAAGTTCCCCGTCAACTCTTTGCGCATCTCCGCCGTCGCAAAGAGGAGAATATTTTCGCAAAACCACTTTAGCTGCGAAAGTGTTTCACTCACTTACACTCCCGCGAGCGGTGACTAACAATTGTTTACGAAAAACATGATTTTATATGGAGTGCTTTTACCGAATTTCCTGTCACCTGTTTTTTTTTGGATCTGGGTGTTTTTGATTTCATCGCAGAGCAGCGCAGGGATTTCTTTGATATTTTTTATCTTATTCATGTGTGTTTACATTTCTTACTAAAAAGAAAAATTGTCGCGTGTTTAGAACTGTAGGTATGGGATTTGTTTTGGTTGGGATAATAATAAAATTATTATGTTGTTTGTATTCAAACATAAATATGTTTTAACAGTTTAATACCACACTCAAGTTTCATCAAAATGTTTTCAGTAATTTAACGTCAAACTGATAACGAACTGATGGACAGACATCCATCGCTGGATATAGAACTTTCAATAACAACGAGCGAGAGTGCCAGAGGTTTTTAGTAATATAACTACAAGAATAATCCATATACACATAGACACAATAAAAAAAAAACAACAATAGCCTTGTACTTGTATTATGGATAAACAGATAATATAGATAAAGTACGTAAACGTTACGGTAACCGACATTTGAATGATCGAGAGCCAATAGTGCAGCGCACAGAAGCGCGCCAATCTGCATACAAACGAAAGCGAAATAAGCGGAATTTATGCGAATTTTTCACAACACATGCTGCAAAGAGCGCCGAATGCATAATGCAACGCTGCGAGAGGCGAACGTGCACCAGTCAAAAGCTTGTCATATCAGACGTGTTCTGCAAATGCTTTAAAAATATTGTTATACCCTCCTGGGATCTGCACTTTCACTTGGCTCTCTTACAGATAGTACGAGCGTGAAACGTTACAGCTTGTGTGAATAATTTAAATACGGTTTACGGTTTACGTTAAGGTCGCCGCTCGCTGTGAAACAATACATTACAACGCTAAACGAATGAATACGCTGAACGTTAATCTTCATAAATCGTCATTCAATGTCGCTTTAGGCGGCAGTAAAGTTATGAACCAATAATAAATTGCAAATACGAATTGAAACTACGCATTAATTATCTAACATTAGCATTCATTCTTTTGTTTTATTAAATTAATGAGTTCGTCAACCCGCATTGGAGAAGTATGTCAAATAAATGATGTTTCTGGTTATTTGGTTCGAAGAGCTGATGTACGTTGGGGGCCCAAGATGATAGAATGGCTACTCCACACCGGAGAGCGCAGTGTTGGTCGACCCCCACTGGGTGGACTGACGACATCGAACGTGTCGCAGGGAGACGCTGGCCACAGGCGGCTCAGGATCGATGTGTTTGGATGGATGACTTTTGGCTTGGTTAGTGATGATCTCTTTTTAATTACAAGCTTTGCATCAAATGGATATGAAAGTGGGTATATAGGGTACTTACGTACATGAAAAAAAAGACGTGTGGCACTCGGAGGCTGCCGCGGTAAAGCTATTGCGTAGCATTTTTTTCAACTTATGTTCACCTACCGACGTCATCGGGACCGTGGCCGAGCGGTAAGGCGCTCTAAGTTCCCGAATTGCCAGAGAGACGCGGGTTCGAATCCCGTCGGTTCCGCAATTTTTTTTTCAAGCGTGATATTTATAGAAAACTAAAAAGTAACCGTTTAGTTTTTCCATCTATCGATAAATACCAGAACTTTTAATGACTTTTTGAAATATCACGCTTGTAAAAAAAATGACTGAAATATCACGCTTGAAAAAAAAAAGAAATTGCGGAACCGACGGGATTTGAACCCGCGTCTCTCTGGCAATCTGGGCACATAGAGCACCTTACCGCTAGGCCACGTTCCCCGATGACGTCGTTGCCGAAATTGTGCTTTTGATATTATGTTTTTGATATTGAGAGGGTGTTAGGTTTTTCGTTACGGAATTTCTGGATTCGGTCTCCACACTCAAGGCCCGCAATAGAAGCTATACAATAGCGTAAATACAATTTTTATTTAAAATTTTTGTACATCTGTTTTGTTTATTTGTTCAGGCTAATTACAGAAACTACCAGTCGCATATTTAAAACTATTCCTTTTTATTTACAAAGAGTGAAATAACACCTAATTTGTATCCTGATATTCCCACGTGAACAGGATCTTGCAGTTTGTCACACTGCAAGAAAATTCATAAAAGGTTTCGCCTTAACGCCGTACGCCGCCGCCGCCGTCAACCGCCCGTCGCCCGCGCGACCCTGCGGCGATGTGCGCTAAGCTCGAATCTGCATAATTGCGAACGCGGAACACGCGAATATGCGGAATATGTGAATTCTTCACAACATATGACGGCGAGACGAGAGTCGGCGCCCAAATGAATAATGCAAGCTTTTACTTGCAAACCACGTTCTATAAAAGAAACTCTGCAATCATATTATTATTACATTATATTTTTATTAAATTTTCGCAGCAAAATAATGAATCAGAAAATTAATTTAACTCTGTCTGTTGAAGTGTTGAACCGATTTAAAGATAATTGGGATAGTATTAAATTATGTTTTGAAGACATATTGCGATAAATTTTATATTTGTATGTATTTTATAAAAGCGTTTATTAAAAAGCATTAAGAACCTAAATCGGGGATATCCTCTCTTATAAAACTCACAAGAATTAGTGTAAAGTTTCAACAACATTCGTTTAGTAGTTTTTCAATGATAGACAAACAAACATCCTCAATTTCCACGTTAACCATTAGCGTTAAGAGTCGGTCGTCAGTGCACCGTAGCGTGACATCAAACCGATCAGACAAGTGGAAGCAAAGTAAACAGCCTTAAAAATACCAAGTCCTGTGTCAATGTTAGCGTAACACAGATAGCCGAGTCGATGGAAACTTGAGGTCCCTCACACTCTTCGGAAAAGCTCGGGCACTGTGCGCACTCCGTGGGTTTACTTATGTAGACATTGAAGCCGTCTGAAGGTCGCTTGCTCATCGGTATTTCACAATTTATTTTTTTGTTGATTACTCGAGATGCTTAAAATCCTTTTTATTGCCATCAGAAGCTTTTTATGTTAAAACTTATTTTTTTTTATCGACTACAAGCCGGCCCTTGACTGCTATCTCACCTGATGTTGAGTGATGATGCAGTCTAAGATGGAAGCGGGCTAACTTGTTAGGAGTGGAACGAAAATCCACACCCCTATCGGTTTCTACACGACATCGTACCGGAACGCTAAATTGATTGGCGGTACGTCTTTGTCGGTAGGGTGGTAACTAGCCACGGCGAAAGCCTCCCACCAGCCAGACCAAGACAAATTAAGAAAAATCCCAATCTGCCCCACCGGGAATCGAACCCAGGACCTCCGTCTTATGAATCCACCACGCATACCACTGCGCCACGGAGGTCGTTAAATTATGACGAAGCATTACCAGATCTTAAATGCTATGCTGCACTGCCGGTGAAATTTTACCCACCTTCGCCTCAGGTTGGTGCCTTTTTTTGTCGGGTTGGAGTCTGTGAGGCTAGTTTGAGATTTTACCGCGTCGATACCGAAAACAGTAAACGCAAATTTGATATGGAATTGGAGTAGCGCCATCTAGTTATAGTGAGAGTAAACTTTTTTTTTCTATATAATTTGACGTTACGAGTGAGGACGTTTTTACGCAGTCGCTCGGTGAAAACTCGCACTTTCCCCACAGAATCATAGTTTTGTATATATACGTATACAGAATTTTGTAAGGCCTGTAAGACCCTAATGTTGGGACAAGGGACATAAATCAGTATTGCTTTACTAGTTAAACTATTTTATAGGAATTACCCTACTTCTGAAAAAATTTACTCGATGAAATTAATCTAAGGTTTTTTACAATTTCAGGAATTTCCCCGAGTGTGAAGCCTCCGCAACACCTTCACCAGTCGTTATGCTATAACGGTGACGGTAACGGTAACGGCTAATGGAAATTTTATAATCGCGTTACGATCACTACGTGGGTCAATCGATTATGAGTTTGCCGTTAATATAATATTAAAGCAATATTACCGTCATTAACTTCGGTTCGTATCTTCACACGCACACGTTTACATTATGACGACCTCTCCCATATTATTGCGTTCCATTACACTAGAGAACTAGGAGACCTTGGGTTCAATTCTCGGTTTAAAGTATACATGAATTTAAAAGAAATAGAATTATTTTTGAAGTGAAATTTCTTTATCGGGGTTGGAAAAAAATTTAGTGTAACATTTTTTCGTTACGCGTCACATTTTTCCGTTACGCACCATCTTTGACTTATGGAAGTGACGTGACAAATATATATATGTGTTATATTGAAGTGATCAGCAAAATCAAAGGGTTTATTTTAATTCTAATTCCAGTGAATTTCTAAAAAAAGTAAGTAATTACATCTCTTTTTCTAATACTTAGGTGTAATTATGGTATTTATTTTTCCACGTTATTTAAAATTAACCCCAGTTTTTGATTGTATTTTTCAATACACTAACACGTGGGTGTAATTATGGTATCAATTTTTTACATATTTTAAATTTAATTTTCTATGTTTCATTGCGTCGTAGCAGACCAAAAGGAACCCCGACATGGAAAATTGCGGTGATTTGGTGAAGGGTGAGTCAATTACGTTACTTTTTGCGACAAAATCTTCTACCACATTTTATCACTTAGCTATAATCTCGGCTCCATGGAAATACCTAGCGGTGGTATAAGTGCAACCTCATAGAGCTGTGAACACGTCCGACAGAGTGCTGCTACGTGTCCATCAACTCGACTGGTTAGACCTCACGTGCTTGTACACACCGCATCCTACTGACACCCTACGTAATACCCCAGTGCTGCTCGGCGGCAGTAATAAATATAGCGGTAGTAATTCTTAGGATGAGCTTTTACACAGAAAGCTCTACTAAATAACTTGTGATGAGTTCTTTTCTCTTTTATTTATTTAACTGTTTTTTGAATTTTTAAGCAGTAGTAGTAGTATCGAAAATTGCAAAAGCAAAAAAATATTATTGTTATAAAATCAAAAACCCGACTGCTAGAAGTAATAATAGAATAGTAAGTAATAAATGAAAAGAGAAAAACAAGGATCACTATATGTAAAATTCAAAATACTTTATGGTGCTGCAGGCGGGGGCCTACAATACTTTGCTACCCGCGGGCAAGGAATCTACTAAAATTACGTTTTCCCCCGCCTGCAGCAACATAAAGCATTTAAAATTTTATATAGATATAATAATTTTATTAAACTTGATTAATACTTTGTTCTAGTTATTGGACAAAATAAAAACTTCGTCTTTAAAGCCCGCTTTTCAAATCGTTGAGTACAGAAAGGTAAAGTCCTACATGGGAAAATGAAAATAATTTAGCTTGATATTGAATATTTGATTGAAGCAGCAATAACGTGACGCTCGTTCGTTCGCTTGTAATAATTCGGTATATTTCTGCTGATCACGTGTCGATGTCATTTTCGCTGAGAAGGCTCCGCCGCCGGCACGGGAGTGCTTCTTGGCGCCTCTCCAAACGCGATCAAATCCAATTCCTGCACTGGCAACACACATTTCTTTACCCCTTTACCTTTCTAGTATCTATTCAAAACTATAGTTACAGCTCAATTCGCCCGCTGGGTAACATATATAATACGAGTATAATTGTGGATTGAATTGTTTATTTTAAAAGTGCTTATAAACAAAACCTACATCAAATATAAGACTTTTGAATTGTATGTTTACTATTTGTAAATAACACATGAACCCCTTTTTTAATTTTTATAATTATTAATACGATAGATTAATTAGTCTTGTTAATTATCCCTACTAGTTAATTAATAATAAAATTACCACAGTAAAGCCTACATATTTTTTGCAGAAAACGATAGCGCGGTTACAGAATATTCTTTAATCTATTTAATCTTTAGTCTATTTAATTTAATAAAATTTTTAAAATTGGTAAGTGATTTTGCAGCCTATGTAAGAGAATAATTTGGACATTCAAGAATTCAAATTTCAAACAATTTAGATAAAATGTTCTAGAATTCACCCAATATTTAATTCACTCTTTATTTATCCCGCCAGCACCCGCGCCTCTAGAAATTACACGGGCACTTGCGCGTAGAGCATTTTGCTCACGCTTATGAATGTCATTAAATGCATATTTATCAGGTAATATTTTTACTTTTTTGTTTTATTAAATAATTTACACTTTATTAGGACCTGAGGAAAAATAGTAGTTACGTCGACACCCGCGCGATGAGCAAAACGCCGCTTGATGGTACACGGCGAAACAATCCTCCTCGTACGAGCGATTAGTGCACGCTGGCGAGAGGCGGGCTGTATCCAGGAGTGAAGGACGAAACAAAACTCAGCTCATAATAATAATCGTAATTAATTAATAATTTTGACAATATCGCGCGTGTTTTTAATTTACTGTGAGCAAAATGCTCATAGCGTGAGTGCTCGCGGGTTCATGTTGGCACATAAAGATAACACACAATAAAAGAGTTGTTATCTTTCATGTATATGTCTGCTGCATTTAACATGACGTCACTCAGCTAACTATGCATTGTCATGCAAACTAACCATTTATGTAAAATTTCAGTTCAATCGGTTGGACTGTTTGAAAATTCATTTGCCGGATTTTACATAAAACATTAAAATTAAAGAATTTTTAAGTATTATTTAGTATATTATATTCCTAATTCTAGATATAATTTTTAAATTCATCCTAATATCAGCCTTTAACATAAATTTTGTATTTTTGTCCAACACAAGTTTGGCTTTCGCTGCATTCATACCACATAGTAAGTGGTGATAAAATCCAAGATAAAAGCGGGTTAAGTTGTTAGAGGTAGGATGAAATCCAAACCCTTTTCAGTTTTGAGACGAAATCGTACCGGAACGCTAAATTGCTTGGCATTACGTCTTTGTTGCTAGCCACGGCCGAAGCGACCTGGACCAATTAAGAAGATCTCAATCGGCCCAGTCAGGAATTGCTTTTATTAATACGCCATGGAGACTATCAAAACAAATCAACTAACATGCGAGGGATGAAACTATCATACTATCATCATAAAGGCGAGAGTTTGTGAGTTTGTATGTCTGTTACTTTCACGCAAAAAGTACTGGATGGATTTTGAAGAACCCATCACGGCGGCGACGATGATCTGCCTCGGCACCACACGGCCACACACCCCAACCACACTGGGGGACCACTACAGATCCATCTTCCTTACACGCACACTCTCAGGGAACATCTCCCTACATTCCTTCAACCGTCTCGACTCAACGACAACTCGCTTTGAACTGCCTGAATCGTGTCTTCGTTCCGCACACGAAACCATTTGAATTGTTCCATTCTTTTAACGTATTCCTTTCTTTTTAATTGCATTTACTTTTAATCCAAATGAGGTTTGCAACTATAAACTCTTTTACTTTCTATTTCCTCCGAGGGGTCATCCGTAACAATATTATAGCTTACATACTAGAATATCTAATAGGTTACTTTATGAATTTTTTTTTATCGACTACAAGTTAGCCCTTGACTGTTATTACACCTGATGTTAAGTGATGATGCAATCTAAGATGGAAGCGGGCTAATTTGTTTGGAGTAAGATGAAATCTACACCCATTTCGGTTTCTACACGACATCGTACCGGAACGCTAAATCGCTTGGCGGTACGTTTTTGTCGGTAGGGTGGTAACTAGCCACGGCGAAAGCCTCCCACCAGCCAGACCAAGACAAATTTAGAAAAATCTCAATCTGCCCCGCCGGGAATCGAACCCAGGACCTCAGTTTTATAAATCCACCGCGCATACCACTGCGCCACGGAGGTCGTCAAAAATTCCCACGGAACGAGAGCCGTGGGCGGTGAGTGGCGGCTCTAGTGAGTTATAAAAATGTAAAACTTCCGTTTCCCCGCGCACGAGGCGCGCTTTAGCTACTTAGCGATCATAATGATACGCGACGTCCTCGTTCTCATATTTCAGAACACGATCAAAGTTCGGAAGTCGCGGAAGTTCCGCGCATCCGCCGCTCGCGTAAATTCCGCGGGAGATTATAATACTTGAGCAGTTCGCGTCGCTCACAGAATTCTTAGCGTTTACGAACTTTAGCGCACTTGTTACAATTATCTGTAGTATGCGGATGACAAGTTGGGACATGTTGTACCTACTACTCGCCTCGTGTTCGGGGTTCGGGTGGGACGCCGTCTGAGGGCTCTCCTCCAGATAATTAGCATGTCTGTATGTGTGTGTGTGTCGGATCATATCAGTAAACTTGGGTAAAATATTATTGAACTACTGTATTTAAAATTTGCTAATAATACATGCTGTCTGCAAAATGTTATCATGTTATCTCTATTTTAAGAGATCTGTACGTTCTTTTGGAGAAATAAATATCTTTAAACCGAAACTGTTTCCTTCTGTTACAATCTGTTGACTATGATCTTCGCAAACTGATTATTTTTGTTTTTGAGTTACAAGTTACGACATAAAATAAAGCGCCAAATAGTAAACACGATATCGCTAAAGAAAAACGATATTGAATAGTTATTAATTTCAAGACAAAAACGTACCGCTAAGCGACTTAGCGTTCCGGTACGATGTCGTGTAGAAATCTAAGGGGTGTGGACATTATCCTACTCCTAATAATTAGTTCGCTTCCATCTCAGATTGCATCATCACTTAACATCGGGCGTGATTGCAGTCAAGGAGTAGCTTGCAATGATTAGAAAAAACGAAGACGCCTGCGCTGTTTCATCCCCTGAAATTAAATTAAAAACAATTTCTTATATAAAAGTAGCCTAAGGTACATTAGCTATTTGCGATGAAAGTCCCGCTAAGACAAACAAATTTTTTAAAAATTGTTTTGTTTTGTAAGGCCGGGCGCGCACTGTGACTTTTTGTCGCCGTGACTTTAAGTCACCTAATCGAGTGCAATGAAGATATTAGAGAGTGCGCTCACTAAGGTGACGTGACAATACACTAAAAATTAATCACTTTTTGTTTGAAAGGAGATGCCTCAAAATGTTATAAAATTATTCATATTTTTAAGCAGACCAAAAGTAATTTGTATAGATAAAGGAAACAAATTATTGTATGGAAATTTATAATTTTCAGTTTTTTTGGGTGCCCCATTAATTCAGTGTTTAGTTTAATACAGAATAAAAAAAAATTTTAGTAAAATATAGGATGCACCCTTTAGCGTCTTTTTCGTTTAATTTATTTTCGTGTATTCTGGGAGAACATATTACAGCAGCCTAATTGAAATCGATCTAGAACTCAAATAACACAGGTGACAGTTACCTACAGTGGGCGCCTTGATGGTGACAGAGGGTGACGGCAATAAAATGTTACCGTGACAAAAAATCACAATGGGCGCCCGGTCTAAGTGCCGTACGTAGTTGTTCACGCAAGGCTTGACGTAGTCAGTGGTTGCCGGCTCATAACCACTGGAACCCTTGTCGGCTCACTCAATTGACAGTTAAAGGTGTCAAAGAAAATTCTGTCGTGTCACCTTTTTCTTTGCACAGGACTTTTTTTTCGCGCGTTGTGAAAGGGGGCTAGACGGAAAAAATTCGTACAAAAAGTTGTCACGACACTTTTTGATCAAAGGATCTTGCCGCCGCCTTTGATGTGTGTGCGCGTGAGCGGCGGGGGCGCCCGCGCTGTATGCTGTCTCGCGCTCTCGTGGCGCCCTCTGGTGTTTCGGTGTACAACAACAAATATTATTATTACTTAAAAAAAATGAAATTTTATTACAATTCCTTCACTAATTAATCGAAAGGAACTTCGTTCCATCCGGGTGTCCCTTGACACCTCTCAACTTTTTTATATATTTTTTTTGTCCCTGGGAAATGCGTTTACGCATCCCTTCCGCTCGAATCAATTTCCGGAAGGGTATGTGGGACTCCCCGGCTATGCCGTAATACCCACTAAAACCCAGCGGACACGTCTGCGTCTTTAGGTCGTACGCCACGGGATTGCACAGGACTTACGCGCGCGCGCCGTTTAATTAAAAGTGAACTAAAAAGGTTAGTGTGTATTGTATGTGTGTGTGAAACTCAGCTCAAGCGCCGTGGCCGTCAATCATTATAGGTCAGTTCCCCTTTTTCGTCCTTTATCCTTATAAACCCATAGTCGTGTCCGCAAACGGCGGGCACTGTAGTCATATGCATTTAGTGAATAACTATTCCATTTAACTTGTATGAATAATGCCATCAATCAATTATGAATCAACACAATCAAGTGTGAATAATTGTAACCTAATACACCTATATTGCCGGTAAGATATCTCCAACAGTTAGCAGCGTATGATTGTACTGAAACGTATTATGTATTCGCGCCGCAAGCCGCTGAGCCGCTTAAGCCACATTGTTCAGTGCTAACGCGATACCTGAGCGATTAGCTCGAGTCAACGGCGCTATTGACACGGACCGCCGATTAATCATTTAACAGTGTGATGTGACCTTTACTGTGAACCCTTATAACAACAGTATAGGTCTTATAACGGCTAACAGTGCTTAAAACACAAACTTATATACAAAACACAAACTTGTATAAGGCTGCACGTCCACGTTCACACGAGCAAAGCAAACGATCTACGAAAAGTCAGTCTAAAGAAAAATATTAAAAAGTCGCTTCGATGATTATTTGTCTGATGATTGTCCGAAACGAACGAAAGCTGATGTGGTCGAGACAGTTATGGTTTTGTTTTTTTTAATTTTGTATAGAATATGTACGTATAATTTTCGTCAAATATTGTACTGTGGGAGTTTCGGGGGCGAATAATCGATATAGCTAGGTTAATTTTTAGAAAACTTATTGGTAATTTCCGAAAAAGAAACAATCAGGCATTTTGTTATTAGGTGTCTACTTGTCTAGATATATTTCAATTCCTCAGACAGCAGTGAAAGAGGAGACAAAAATAAGAATGACGTCATCAACTTCTGTTTTCGCGAAGCCGCGTGATAAATTTAGCTAACAATTTAGGTTCTAAATTATTTTTTGACGCAGAGTTTTATTTGGAACTTCCTTCAACAGAATATCCCCATATTAATTAATTACGAGGCCTTATTAAATTACTGCGATATTAAGGAATTTAATATTTAAAGCTTCTCGGAGGGATAAAGAGGGTCCGATGCAAATTAACAAGGTGAAGGAGCGTTTTTGCTTAAGAGCTCGCCGACCAAGTAAAGCTTGGTGCACACCGGCGCCGATTGGTTTAAAGTTGCGTTTAACAGCGCTTTTTAAAGTGACGCATTTTGTAATTTTTGAGACCTAAGAATTTTTTGTCTATACTACTTATTGTAAAGGGGTAAAGTTCACGTAAGTTTGTAAATGGCTTCATAATAGGTAATAATTTTCATGTGTTTTTTAGTTAGTAAATTGTAAAAGTCTTCTATTATTTAAGGATTTTTGTTTCCGGTAATACTTTAGCCAGCAAGTTAAAAAACGTGAAAAATAGAGATAAAGGTCCTAAAAATAAGAGCGATGGCTTTTTTGAAGATATTGAAAAAGTAATTTTTCAATAGTTTTAAAAAATCATAATTAACAAAATAATACACTTTTATGAAAATTTACCACAGGAAAATATTATAATTATAAAGTACATATATTAAAAGGGCTCCACGAAGTTTAAAATTTTTAGGCCAATTATTTATACCTTTCATTCCATTGTTTATGCCAATGGAGATTGAGAAAAAATTTTTTAGTTAATAATTGAATAACTTTTTGAAAAATAATGATTAAACTTTTTTGTTCAGGGCTCGATTTTTTCAAGTTTTAAGAAGATACTAGAATTTTTTTCAAAATCAAAAAAATCACATTTTATGTTATAAAAAAATTATTTCTATTGCTGAAGTCTCTTTAGCGGCGGCGCGCGCATGCCGTAACAGCCGCGCGGAGCGCTATTTTCAACGTCTAATTAAAAGTATAAATAATGGAGATAGAGTTCTGGGAGTTAGGACTTTTTTATTGTAAATTTCCTCCTCTTTAACGAGCTTTTTTAAAATTGCTTAAATGTCAATATTTTTTAAGTTATTAACAACAAATGAAATATCATTTTTTTTTCATCTTATTTTGTTAATAACAATTGCAATTTTTATCCTGCACACAAAATCCTTCAAAAAAATTTTTTTAGAGGTGAATCCGAATCGAATGAGCCATCGCTCATATTTTTAGGACCTTTATCTCTATTTTTCACGTTTTTGAACTTGCTGACTAGATATAAGTAGATAGGCACACGGTCCTTGATATTATCAACGTGTAATATAATATGTATGTGTACTAGCTGTAGGCGTACCTTTGATAAATAAAATAAAATAAATAATTAATCCTAACGAACACTAGTTGATGATAAATATCATCAAGTAAAATTTGCAAATATATACTTTTTTGAAATATGTTATTAGAACGCGTAGGTAGCTTAGCAGATAATGAAAAATTAATACCAAAAATCACATTCACAGGCTACATGACGCGGCCGGCCAACACATTGCTCGTTGGAAACTACAAAAACATTAACTTCAAAGGGGGATAGGGGTTGGGTGCGAACAATTTATTTGAAAGGATGTTCTTAAAATTAGAAGGGCAGGACCTAAGGTATTTTACGCGGCGAGTGGCTAATAACACTGCAGTGCATATTATGTTCTGTGTCTCAAACTAGATGGCACTGGTAGTTAATAAGATTGCGCTGTTGTTTGTTAGTAAATAAAATATAAGTAAAAATGATACACGACTACAGAACAAGCAGCGAGCCCTAAAAAGTTATTAGTCTTTGAATTTTTGAAAGGTGCATGGTTTCATACACCTATCTAGATCTATCTATTCTATATTAATTTTTTTACTTAATTTTCTTGTTTTCAATTGTTGCTTAAAACTGTTGAACCGACTTAGACGAAATTTGGCTTAAAGGTCTAGAGCCTGAAAAAGTTATTTTTTGTTGAATTATCACCAACAGATATTCTTGCGAACGGTGTCGCGAGCCCCGCTAGTATTATATAGTTTTTACTTTAACTTTTGGCGTTGTGTAATAGTGAAGATCATTGACATATTAATACTATAGACTTCAGGTCAACGCTAAAAAGTGTCCGAACCAAAAGAGTGCCAAAACGCGAAAAAAGATTCCAATCGTATTTAGTTTCATATTAGCTGTCTTAAAGAGCACACGTCAACAATGCCGTACTCTGTTATGAAAAACTTGTGAGAACTACCTGAGTAAGGTGACAAAAGAAGACGGTGTACCATATTTTCAGTAAGTAAATATTTATTGATTATTTTAAAGTGTTATTTTGCTTAGATACAGGTGCTCTAATTTATTAAAATTTTAATAAAAGAGTTATTAAAATTTTAATAAATTATAGAAGCAAATTGCATGACCAATCAAAATGAACAAAAAGTATCTATCTGTCCATTTCCCATACGCTACCCGCGTATAGGATAGAAGGAGTGCAATATATTTATCTAATTAATCGCATTTAGTTCGGATCTACCGTGAGGAATAGAATGTTTCAGAGCAACGACTGCATAGAGTTATTTTTTAATTCCTTAATTTTTGAATTAAAAATAATTTAAATTAATAAAGTTTTGTTTTTATTTCATGAATATTAATCAAAAAAGTTTTACGAAGTCCGTTGGTCCGTCGCTCACACTCAATAATTTTGATAACTATAAGAATTATCTACATAAGAACAGTTATTTAAAATAGTGACCTAACGTCATTGAAGTAAAAAAATATATTAGCTGGTACAAGATTTATCCCAGCATAATTATAGAGGTCACATTTGATAGCTACATTTAAAGTTTGCTGTAAATGTAATATATAGTTTAAGGATGCCAAAAAAAAATTCAAAGCTACCTACTCTACACCATTTATGTTGTCCTATTTTCACGCGAAGGTGCATATTATGTCAAAAATCGGCAACCGACAATCGAAGCTGCGTAAGCTGATTACTTATTGCAAACAATTAGACCGTTGCAAGTTAGACTGTATAACAATAAAATAAGATATACATACAATGTTTTAGTTTGTTTATAAAAATAAAAATTCATTCTATTATAATTATATGAGATATCTCGGGACACTTTTGTTGTGAATCTTGCATTACACCAGAAGTCCACAGTAGTAACTATTAATATGTCAATGGTGTAGATGAATGAAGATTGACAAAGAGGATTTATGAGGCGAGGGTGAATGGAAATGTTGGAAGGGGAAGGCTTAGACAATTGTCCTGGGCCAAACGAGGACAATTTAAAATTTAGTACTGTAACGACTCTAATAGACGAACTTGTATGGAAGGATTAATAAAGAGTGGAAGAAGCTAAGGTGTGGTGTTATGTATGTATGTATGATGTCATTCTTTTTTCTTTTTTTTTACCGACTACGAGTTAGCCCTTGACTGCTATCACACCTGATGTTAAGTGATGATGCAGTCTAAGATGGAAGCGGGCTAACTTGTTAGGAGTAGGATGAAATCCACACCCTTGGCGGTACGTCTTCGTCAGTAGGGTGGTAACTAGCCACGGCGAAAGCCTCCTACCAGCCAGACCAAGACAAATTAACTGGAAATGAACCCAGGACCTCCGTCTTATAAATCCAGCGCGCATACCACTGCGCCACGGAGACCGTTAAAATTGAATTTACGGCATTCATTGAATCTTAGCCTTTTTTGTACTAATTAATCACTTCGGGATTTCTATCTAAATTATTTTCTTAGTTAGCCTTATTTCTTTTTAAGGAGTCGGGTTACAATTTTTAAAACGGATTTTTAAAGGATAGTCGATAACTTACTTCATTGCACGAAGAAAACCATTAATAACACTTCGCAGAGCAATGGCCAGCTAGCCAGTAACCATATCGAAAGATCAGCTGTGGAACCGTCAGATCAATTTGTCCTTTGAAACAAGGCGCAACTTTTGCGTCTAATAAACTTAACAGTCAACTAATCTTAGCAATTTATGAGACGATAATGAGTACAGAATATTGTGGCGCTAATTTTCACAAATGTAAGCCAAAATTCTCAACTCGGTTAGATTTTCGATATAACGAGAGCAGCTGAACCAAAGTAGTCATTAGCATAGTAAGGACGGCAGTAAAGACTAATGGGTCCATTGTAAAAAATATATTGAATTTTTCTTTCCGGAAAATTCTCGTCTCGAGTCAGGAATATACGCGCAGTACCTAACAGCACCTCGAACCCAACCACCTAACTGCTTTAGTATTGAACAGAACCTGCACATGATAATAATCTGTATTAGGATTCTATTTAAACATAGCTTACAGCTATTGCGTATCACTTTTACATTAAACCAAAAAAAAACAGCCTGATGTAACTGACGACAAAAATGTATATGAAGAAATAATTGAGATAAATGTCACAAGGTCTGTATCAAATGAAAGATAAATTTTTTTAATAAAAAATAGAACCGACTCAAAACGCACTAAAAAGTAAAAAATAACTGTCAATTAGTTGCTTTAATTTACTTAAGCATATCTACGAAGTCAGTGCCAGCAAGTTTAAGGAACATTTTTTTTAACGTAGTAAAGTAGTTTGTGGGTTCTAGGTAATGTCCTTAAAGTAGAAACTTTGGCTGGCACCGACTCCTAGATATGTTTATTTCTTACTTTTTTGATTTATTGCCTCGTTACGTACTCGTACTATACTGTCATAGTATATTATACGGCACTAGTAGCCAAAAAGTGATACTTACACAAAAACCGAAATCGCTGCAAGTGCGTCTATACAATTTGAAGAGTTCCTTAAATTTTCCCAGGATACCATCATCAGATCCTAACATGATAACAATGGGACCACCTTGGAAGTGTGCCCTTTTTAATAAAAAAAAGAAGTATCAAAATCGGACAACTCTGTAAAAAGTTATGCGTGGTCATACATAAAAAAGAAAACAAAAAAAAAATTTACCTGTTGAATTGAGACCTTCTCCGTTTTTTTTTCGTCGGTTAAAAATGAATATAGTAAACATAAAAATTATTATATGTAAAGATTTCGGTTCAGTTTTAGAAAGTTCATTTCATCTCTTCATCATCATCATCTTTATGAGTAGCTGATGGGTGTTCACAGCTTTTCTTTAATACAGGAAGGGAAATCCTTATTGAAACCTCGATGGATTAGATAGTGCCGGACTTTTAACGGCTAAAACCCCTCCTGTCGCCCTGTTGGCCGTGTACCCGCCTTTCAGCCTAAAATACGATAACTTTCACGTCTATTCTTCCTTTCTTCCTTTCTCTTTTCCTCTCATGAAGGTTTTTATAGTGCTCCAGTTCTCTTCAGTCATTTTTTTAATAAGATTTTCCCGAAATATTACCTACATGTACTTCGAAAAGTTCCGCATTGCTCCACTGTGCGCAGTGAAAAATTGTATGCCTTGTATGGGTGGCCTATGGATGTCCACAGCTGGAAAACTTGAAAATGCCACGATCTCCATTATTATAAGGTTATTTATTGCCTTTTAACCTAAAGTAAAAAAAAAATACATGTTTAACTAAAATCTCTACGATTTTTACCTTAGCACAAGATCTTAGATCATTATCTACACAAATTGATGAAGCCACGATTAAACCCATCAGACGTTTCGGCGTTTAAAGTCAAATGAAACAGATGATTAAAACCCGCCCAAACTATCAATAGTTTGATTAGTTGCGAGCGCTGGCGTGTATAATCGCCGAATCGCCTTCGCCTGGAGGAGGTACAGAGAGTTCAACTCATTTGTGCGCGCGGTGCTGTGTGTGGATTACACTTGTGTACGTCCCGTGACCTTGTGTGCGTGACTCGTGTTGCTTGGACGATGACTGAAGCGTCACACGCGCACGCACACATCGCGCCGCGAGCACAGATATGTTGAACTATCTATATAGGTAGGTATGTCGGTAGGTAGTAGGTCAGGCGCCGGGATATGGGCTCAGCTGACTGTTAAATGCCTAAGATAGCTTTATCTTATACCATCTATATTGGTTAGATATTGAGTGTTTGACCTCGTTGCTGTATTTAGTTATCCTTAGGGATTTGAATATTTGTGGGCCATAAACGTCGTCGATCTAAGAAATTGTGCTGGTATTTTATGCAGTACTAGCTGTTGCCCGCAACTTCGTCCGCGTGGACTTCGATTCAGTAACCAGTAGATACAGTTAGTATTGACATAAATAAATAAAATTGCTAAAAACTATTTACAAAGCTTTTATATACACTTAACACCGTTTGATGTAGTTCTTTCGGAAGCCAGAATGTAGAGTGAATCTGGACTGGTGACGCGAGAGCAAGCAACATAGAGCTGTCCAGGTGAGAAGCTGCTTGTCCTAAGGTCGACTCCAGCCAGTGGCGGATCCAGCTTTCAATTTAGAGGAGTCTCAGTCCTGGTATAGTCATTTCATGCTCCAAATTTTTATATATATATTACCATGCGTAGTTTTATCAATTTAACTGAGAGCACTCAGTATAGAGCGATTAGTATAAAGAGTTGTTACGGGGGCATCATAGTTGTCAGGCGGCGGACGTAATCCAGATCAATTTCTTGTCAGCATGGTAGCTTTAACGTGCCTGAAACGTAGCATGAAATTGGTGGATTAACGGATTTCACATAAAAATAAATTAGGCACGGGGCATCGTTGAGCTCTGGTGCAAGGCAGGGTACGAAAGAGAGCAAGAGCAAACCTGTGGCTCGAGACAGGAGATTGGCGCGACCGAATCGCGCGCGAAAATTTGTGGTTTTGCTGATTCTACATTGAAATTGAAAGAGGCATGAGGGCATCACGTAATTCAGTCTGGACGTAATGCAGAACGATTCCCTGGCAGCAGCTCGGCCTTAACGCGACCGCAGGTCGCGTGCTAAAATCGATGGATTAAAATCCTGTCTCAGTGCTTACTTGCTTCACTGGTGGAACCTACCTACCAAGTCTTGAGTAAATCCATTAAGAAATTAAAATTTTCAATTTACCCCCGTTTTCTCCCCCTAGGGGTAAAATTTCCAAAAATCCTCTCTCAATGCTCACATGCTGGTGGTACCTACATACAAAGTTTCAAGTAAATCCATTAACAGATTAAAATTTTTACCCCGTTTTCTCCCCTTAGGGGGATAAATTTCCAAAAATCCTCTCTCAGTGGTCACTTGCGTCACTGGTGGAACCTACATACAAAGTTTCAAGTGAATCTTATAAGCAATGAAAAGTTTCAATTTGACCCTTTTTCTCCCCCTAGGAGAGGGGGATTTGCAAAATTCCTTTTTGCAAATCCCCCTCTCCTAGGCTTTGTAATTGCTTACTTACTTCACTGGTGGATCGTACCCACAAAGTTTTAAGTAAATCCATTAAGATATTAAAATTTTCTATTTACCCCCCTTTTCTCCCTCAAGTGGGGAAATTTCCAAAAATCCTCTCTCAGTGGTCACTTGCGTCACTGGTGGAACCTACATACAAAGTTTCAAGTGAATCAATTAAGAAATAAAAAGTTTCAATTTACCCCCCTTTTCTCCTCCTAATTCTTAAATATCCTGTCTCTGTGCTCACTTACTTCGCTGGCGGAACCTACATACAAAGTTTCAAGTGAATCCATTAAGCAATGAAAAGTTTCAATTTACCTCCTTTTCTCTCCCGAGGGGGGGAATTTCCAAAAATCCTCTTTCAGTGCTCACTTGCTGCACTGGTGGAACCAATATACAAAGTTATAAGTGAATCCATTAAGAAATAGAAATTTTGAATTTTCACCCCCTTTTCTCCCCTTAAGGGGGAAAAATTTCCGAAAATCCTCTCTCAGTGGTCACTTGCGTCACTGGTGGAACCTACATACAAAGTTTCAAGTGAATCAATTAAGAAATAAAAAGTTTCAATTTACCCCCCTTTTCTCCCCCTAGGGGGGATATTTCGAAAAATCCGTTCTTAGCTGACCTCTACTCGGCAAAAGGCATATCCCTACCAAATTTCAAGTCGCTACGCCTTATGGTTCCAGAGAAATCGTGATGAGTCAATATATAGGTGGGAATCTCTTTTATATATATAGATTGAGAGAAGACACTATTTACTTACAATTAGAACAGTAAGTTATTATTTTTGAAAAATATTCAAATTAACCAAATTTTAATTAGACTTAGATGAAATTTACAGTTACTCCTTTTAATGATTTACAACTGGGCGTATACACTTCATAAATAAAATAACCTTCTCCGATAGATAGCTTGCGGTGGGCTGAATCAAAAGTGAAATTTAAAGTCAAACTTTCGTCAATTTAATACAAACTTGACATTAAGTATTAAAATTATTCGTTATTTAAAGCGACTCAAACTGTTTGTTACCCTCGAAGTGCTCCGAATCCGTAGTGGAGCATCGCAGTGAATTCCCGAAGAGGGGCAAATAAAGCCGCGCGCCCACGGAGGGTAGTGCAAAAAGTCGGCAGGTTGGCGCGCGGCCAGCGCCGCCGCCGCTTCGCTGCACACCACTCTATTACACTCACCGCCCGCGTACGTGTCCGCAGCCTGCGCACGCGGGCGACTTGTCGTACAGTGGGAGAGCGGCAGATAGAGCCGCGCGCCCACGGAGGGTAGTGCAAAAAGCCGATAGGTTGGCGCGCGGCCAGCGCCGCCGCCGCTTCGCTGCACACCGCTCTATTACACTCACCGCCCGCGTACGTTTCCGCAGCCTGCGCACGCGGGCGACTTGTCGTACAGTGGGAGAGCGGCAGATAGAGCCGCGCGCCCACGGAGGGTAGTGCAAAAAGCCGATAGGTTGGCGCGCGGCCAGCGCCGCCGCCGCTTCGCTGCACACCACTCTATTACACTCACCGCCCGCGTACGTGTCCGCAGCCTGCGCACGCGGGCGACTTGTCGTACAGTGGGAGAGCGGCAGATAGAGCCGCGCGCCCACGGAGGGTAGTGCAAAAAGCCGATAGGTTGGGCCTCGGCCAGCGCCGCCGCCGCTCCGCTGCACACCACTCTACTACATTCACCGCCCGCGTACGTGTCCGCAGCCTGCGCACGCGGGCGACTTGTCGTACAGTGGGAGAACGGCAGATAGGGCCGCGCGGCCACGGAGGGTAGTGCAACAAGCCGGCAGGTTGGGGCTCGGCCAGCGCCGCCGCCGCTCCGCTGCACACCACTCTATTACACTCACCGCCCGCGTACGTGTCCGCAGCCTGCGCACGCGGGTGACTTGTCGTACAGTGGAAGAGCGGCAGATAGAGCTGAGTTCAGGTCTCACATTGATCGATACAGGGCGGCAACAGCATGGCCAAATAATTTACACATTATAGCAACAAACATAATTACTAGTTCTTTGTGTCTCTTTAGCTATAGTCAGTAGCGGCTTCAACGGTTCGGTCGGTTAATAATTGAATATCTTAAAATTACACCTACTAAAAGCTCGTAAAACGGTCGAAAAGGTGTCAATTGATATTGTGCTTAAATGAATTTTTCACTGTAGATTATGTACACTATCACAATTTTAGTTTCAAATATATTTCGAAGCTTAGTTTCATTTAAATTTTAATTTACTAGTCAGGAGTATATTGAGAAGTAAAATGCTTTAAAATAAAATGTCGCTAATGTGTATTTACTCCGCGATTCCGGAAAATGCACAGTATTTTATGCTTTCTGCTATCACTGTAAGGACTACAATGGCGTGCGCGAGCGACGAGGGAATGTAAGTAAATAGCTTACAGTAATTTTAATCACAGCGCCAGTGTTTGCACGTGAGTTTTATTTTCCTACGTTTTGAGTAATTTAAGTTTAAGTTACATTTAAAATTCGCGTTGCCTAAATTCCAAGTGTATTTTATTTGAAAACATTTTTAACTTAGTTTGTAACAATGCAGGCGGAGTTCTTTACTCTTCCTGGGACTTCATGCAAATCGAATAAAGTGTTAGTTGTACATTTATTTTATTGAAAACTTTGACGGCAGTTTTGCGTTCGATTTTATTTCTACACAAGATTTGTCTAGTGACGCATCCCAGACATTTCTCCTTTAGAAAGAGTATCTCTTCTTGTTAAAAAGACTGCTTTTCTTATTTCCTACGTTAAGTATATAGAATAAAGAGTACGTGAAACAAAAAACGGAAGCATGTCTTTCTTCAGATGATAACGTCCGTCCTGTCTTGTCGCGGTGACTTTAGATGAAAATGTGTTTGTTTTGATTACGCCTCAATAATAACCCCATATACCTTACATTACCCCATATACGAATGTGAGAACATTGAATGAATATATGTGTGACACAGACAGACATGTTAATAGATACAATGTGATATCTAGCTTTTTGAATTTATTTTTATTCTTGACAGAGGTTCAAAACCCTCCTTTTTACTTCAGAGACTTTCTCTCTTGTTATCATATTTTTTCTCTGGGGCAAGTACCAGTTTTTCACCGAGCGACTGCATAAAAACGTACTCACTCGTAACGTCAAATTATATAGAAAAAAAAAGCGTTTACTCTCACTGTAACTAGATGGCGCTACTCCAATTCCACATAAAATTTACCTTTACTGTTCTCGATATCGACGCGTTAAAATATTACACTAAGCACACTGAGCATTTGTCCAGATGCAGCTCACTCATATTCACCAGAGAGAATACGCTCAATTAGGTTTCGGAGTTAACGGCACTGTTGGCTCCCAGCGCCGCCGATCTCGCGCACAATTGAGGCGTTCCATATTCTTTGTAATATATGTAACTTCATATACTGCTTCCTGCCTGCTAACTACGAGATAGTGCAAAATAAAAAATGTTGCGCAGAACGCCTGAACGCTTTCCGTCTGTGCGGACCCTTAGTTGCTATCGGATCTGAAGAGCCAATTAATATATTCCTTTATATATTTTCTCAATAAAATATTGCATAGATGTAATCAAATAGAAATTATTATATTAAAATGTTGCGGCTTATTTTATTCACGGGGAAATAAGCCTGAATAGGACTAGGTACGCAATGCAGGCTGCATGTTGTGATGACGTCACCGGTAATCAGGTCAAGCTATTTACAGTAGCTAGTGTATCTAGAATTAGTTCTGTTGGTGGAGTTTTATAAGAAATGTTTTAAAATCATCTAAAGCTAAATATGCTGCAGAATAAACGTTATCGGTCTATTTTAAGGGCCGAGCTCTATTTGACTCTTTCCTCGGGTCACGTTGATATAACACACCAAGTGTGGGTTGCTACTGTGGAATTATTAAAAGAAAGGAAAGAGCAACATTTCATAGACTGACCTACCCAAGAGTCGAACCTAGCGGCTAGCAGCATAGCTAACCACTGCAACGATGAGGTGATATAACATTGTTTGTCCTTAAACAAAAAAATATTTATACCTACTTAAAGAGAGAAATAAAAAAGCTGCACTCAAACTGTTTAAAATGTAAATTGAGAGCTACATTTAGATTTTTCGAATTAAAACACTGCCACGGTCTTCTTTAGTTATTTTTATATTGTATTTATGTGTAGAATAGTTTCAACTACTGTTCCTGTACTCGAAAGAGTCTAGATAAAGGTACCTATTATACTTGTTCGTTCTAAACTGATTCGCTCAGAGGAGATAAGATGCGTTATAGAGAAATTATTCCAATAAGACAGATTTTAATAAATTGAATGTGATGTTTTATTGTAAATATCGTCTTAGATAACTAGGTATATCCTATTTTAAAAGCCCTCTACAAGGCCAGGTGTACTTCCTTAGAGGAAAAGATGGCGCATAGACTCATCATGTTGTTTCAACGAGGGTCGGTGGGTAATAGATAAGGCTTAACTTTACAACTTTTAATATATCATAGTTTATATCATTATGACATATTAATGGTATCGATCGCGAACGACAGCTTAACGTGCTTTTGCAAGGCATGGGGTTGGAACACCATCAACATCTCAAGTCCAGGTTGAGGATTTCTTTGAGTTTAATATTTCAGCGCGACCCCGGAATTCGAACCTAGGACTTGTAGATTGTGGACTTCTCCAGTACACACATAAGAAGAAGACCTGTTATACCTACATTGTAAAATGTTAAATAAATTCAACTACAAAAAATATAATAACATTATGCTGTAGAAATCAGTTTCGTATTACAACGTTGACACAATGTTAAACGATGTCAATTATAAGTGCAGCCTCCCGCTCGCTGCACCGCGGAAACCTCTTAACGTTACACGCGTAAACATGAGAGGCACCGGCGCGGCACAGGCACGGCACCGGTGCGGGCCGGAACCTCGCTGTGTCAAGTTAACAATATTTATTAATAGTAGTAAAAGCAATTTATAAAATATTTATACATATAACTTTATTAAATATTAAACTATATTTGTTATGTGCCTATTATACGTAGCAAAGGCGGCCTTATCATTTAAACTGATCTTTTCTAGGCTAGGTAAGTTCATACGTAAACATATTAAGTAAAACAACGACGAACCTCTGGTAATACACTGGTATCACCTAAAAAAAGACGTGTGGCACTCGGAGACTGCCGCGGTAAAGCTGATGCATAGCATTTTTTATCAACTTATGTTTACCTTCCGACGTCATCGGGACCGTGGCCGAGCGATAAGGCGCTCTAAGTGCCCGGATTGCCAGAAAGATGCGGGTTCGAATCCTAAAAACTAAAAAGTAAGTTTAGTTTTTCTATCTATCAATAAATACCAGAACTTTTAATGACTTTTTGAAATATCACGCTTGTAAAAAAAATTACTTTTTGAAATATCACCCTTGAAAAAAAAAATGCGGAACCGACGGGATTCGAGCCCGCGTTTCTCTGACAATTCGGGCACTTAGAAATTATGCTTTTTATATTATGTTTTTGATATACAGAGGTTAGCGGTGTTAGGTTTTTTCGATACGAAATTTCTGAATTCGGTCTCCACGCTCAAGGCCCGCGATAGAAGCCATGCAATAGCTTAAAACTTTTAAAACAGTTTTTGATTTTTTTATTATAAAACTAGAGTTTCACTCGCAATAGTTCCTGTTCTCGGGGGAATCTTTCTCTTCTTCATTGCTGAAGGTCGTCTGTCCAGTCCCTTTGTTGCGCTGTTCGCTATTTCTCTACTATTATTAAGAGGGAGGCCAGTGAGTAACTTAACCTGCTCAGACCAGCGGGTAGGTGTTTGGCCGCGTGGTCGTTTCCCTTACACCTTGCCCACCACTATAAGCTTATCCAAGTTATCGGGAAGACGGGCAATTTGACTAAAGTAAGTCAGATTCCTTTGGTACATATATACGAGCTCGATGCTCGTGAGAATAGCAGGATACAAATTACCTATGACAATCTTCATGAGTCCGGCAAAACATATACTAAAACAATTATAATACTATTGGTATTTTCAGAGATGAGCCCAATTGAACAAACAGAAAGACAATAAAATTATTATTATAAAAACAAAAAACCCGACTGCTTAGAATATTCGCAGTAGCAATTGAAAGGTCGTAAAAAGACCATTTAGAAAATATAAATATTATATCATGTTCATATTACTTTTTAACAAAAAATGGCAAAAAGTGTACTAAGTGTACCGTCTCATTTCTATACCATAAACTAAAACTAAAAAGTCTGAAATAAAATTATTATTATAAAAACAAAAAACCCGACTGCTTAGAAGTTATGAACTGAAAAGAGAAAAAAAAGAATCACTATATCTGTATAAAATTGTAAATACTTTATGGTGCTGCAAACAGGGACAAAATACTTTAAACTGCGGGGAAAGAAAGATCTACCAAAACTACGTTTGTCCCCGCCTGCATCCCGCATATTTATATTTTTGAAATGGTCTTTTTACAATCTTTCATTTGATATTCATATTGCTAAGATAGAAGAAAGATATACACACATCCCCCTTTTTTTCCCCCATTTACAGCCGCCGCCGTTTTGAAAATTTATATAGCCTACGTCACTACCACAATTTTTACAAATTCAACGACACCTCACATGTTAAAATCCGTTCAGCCGTTTAGGCTGTAGCGCGTGCCGAAGAAATGGACATACATACATATGCTCGAAAAACATAACCCTCCTTCTGACGCAGTCGGGTAAAAAAAAATTCAATACAGGTATTTTCATACACTTCTTACTAACATACTTCATACTCGTAATAATGCATTTAGTTAATAACCTAAATCGTCACTCATTCATTGACAAATCAAAAAGCAAAAAAAGTCCGCAATTTACAAAATGGTTAACCAGAATTTACGTTTTATAATAAAAGTGTGTTTAATGTTGCCAAACAATACAACAGCCTAACAGCCGCTGCCAGTGTTTGCTTTTGTTTTTCTCTTCAATATAGAATATCTAAATTCCAATGGAATTGAACGCATAGTAAAATGGTAGGATTAATGTATATTGAATAGCGCGGGGTGTGAGGTTTGCAGTCGCATTTGCATACAGCCTGCGATGACAACGCGCAGTGTGAGAGAGATTCACTCCACTATATCATGTTTATCTTAAACTAGTGGATGCCCGCGATTCCGCCCGAGTGTAGTCGCTACATAAAACCGCCGCGTGTCTTTCTGTTTATTCATTTGAACAGTTTTTAAGATTTTTATAGATAAACTGATTTCTGAGAAAGTTTTTAAAATATAATTTGTGTAAGGTTTTGTGTATAATCACGACGATATTATTACTGGAAGTGTGGCAACGTGTTTAGCTTTCAGTGAAAATGCTGTCTAAACCCTTTTTTTTATTTTTATCGGCTATAAGTTGGCCCTTGACTGCTATCACACCTGATGTTAAGTGATGATGCAGTCTAAGATGGAAGCGGGCTAACTTGTTATGAGTGGGACGAAAATCCACACCCCTTTCGGTTTCTACACGACATCGTACCGGAACGCTAAATCGCTTGGCGATACGTCTTTGTCGGTAACAAAACAGTATACGGATGATTATTGAACTGCATATATGGAATTGACTTTTGAGAATAGCTTGCTAAACCTAACTTTCAAATAATAATCACGTACATTTACATTTATTTTTGCTTTGGTTTTCTTGGAAGATTGCTGTACATTATTTACTTCGACAGCGAAGTCGCGGGCGTGTGCTAGTCTACTGATGTTTCAACGCTGCATCGCGGTAAGTGTGGTAATCCTATTTATCATTAAACGTCGGTGATAACGATTATTATTTTTATCAAAAATTCGTGCGGCGGAATTGCGTATACATTGACTGATAACGATAATTATGTTTTAATAGCTAATTATAATAATTAATTATCTATTTGAACTTATTATGTTTATGCGTTTACTTGTATTGCATAAACGAAATCTCCTCGTCTTGTTTAGTTTACTGCTATGTTCGTTTACAATATTGTTCTAAGGGGTGCATCCCAGTAGTACCCCCTAATTTTAGTTCTATAGAACTGTTGACACACCATATTAGAGTTTAGTGTTACATTTCTTTAATATTGTCCCATTAGTTCTATATAGAACTAATGTCGATATCAACATCTTGTTTGTACGTTACATATAAATTACCTAGTTTTTATATTATGAAAACTCTTTTGATTGCAATAATAAATGTCCACTTAAATTTGAGAGTATCTACATAAACTGAAATGCAATGTGAAGTATCTAAACATACTATATTGAATACAACTTTGCTTAAATTGCACAAAACGGCAGCAACAATTTATTTCTTTAATTGCTGAAGATTACTTTGGGAATGACGAAAGATTAAAATAAGCTTTAAAAAGAGCTTTTGGCGACATGCAAAGTATATTAAAAATGATATTGAGATTTCTAATATCCTTTTTTTTCTAAGCTGAATTGTTTGCGCGAAAGATACTTCCAAAATGGTAAAATGTATCCCTGTAACTTCCAACAACTTCAACTTAAAATAAGAGAATATTTTTTTTACACACGACAACTACTTGGTTTTAATAAAATTATTATTATAAAAACGAAAAACCCGACTGCATAGAAATTCTAAATACTTTATGAAGATGCAAGCGGGGACAAAATACTTTATTTTCTGCGAAATGACACGGTACACTTTATGCTATTTTTTGTTAAAACAGCAATATAAACATGATATAATATTTATATTTTTGAAATGGTCTTTTTACGACCTTTCATTTGATATCCATATTGCTAAGATAGAAGAAAGAAATACACACATCCCCCCCTTTTTCCCCCATTTACAGCTACCGTTTTGAAAATTTATATAGCCTATGTCACTACCACAATTTTGACAAATTCAACGACACCTCACATGTCAAAATCCGTTCAGTCGTTTAGGCTGTAGCGCGTGCCGAAGAAATGACGCAGTCGGGTAAAAACTTACCTTTTGTCGCAAGGGACATTTTTTTGTTAAAAACAAAATGAAATATCAATTAAAATAATATAAAGTTTATAACTTATATACTATAAACAAAGTCAAGAGCAAAAACTATACTACAGTTCTATATAGAACTATTGGGATATAATTTGATAGCCCGGAAAGTATCCCAACAGTTGTATAGAACTACGGTATGGGGTACTATTGGGATGCACCCGTTCTGAGCTGTCAATCGCATTGGAGCCTTTGAAATAATTGGAGCAGCATGATTAGTAGTGGGTCTAATGTCCATATCTCCTCTTCTATAAGGATAAACGCCTGGCCGTGTGGTATACCTTTTAATGCAATTTTATAACAACTCATTATATCCATTAATGCATTTCAGCTTTCACCTAAAACCATCTCATAAACCATTTGTGCGACAGAGATAGCTTATACAGTATCAAAATTTACTATTATTTGATAGAAACAAAGCAGTAAAATAAATCAGGTAAGTGAATCTCCGTATTGCACGTATTTGTTCAGCGGCGCCATGAATAAGGGATGAGAAGTCGACAGCTCGACATTAGTCTAGCGCTGGCTCTTATGTGCTGGTACATAAGGGCGAGGATGCAGTGGCGCGTGGCTGCGTACGTAAGGTAGGCAATATTCGTATCGGATCCAACCTTTTCTCCATGACTACATTAGAATGCATTTTACTGCATCGTTATTGCTGCAGGCGAAAGGTTGAATATACGGAAGCTGGAGGAGAGTACGGTATTATCATGTCTGTCCGTCTTTATTTCTTAATTTAAGTATGTAAGTTGTAAAGCAGAATAGAGAGCATATGACCCTCTTACCGGATATATATATAGTCTAATAAATAAGCGCGAAACTAAATATGTCCTGCGTAAGCGAAAAACGTGACGCGATGCTACGCGACGCGACACAGGTGTCCATTACGTCGTGTCCCGCCGTAGACTCGGACTGCTACATATGACCCAAGTAGCAAATGCCGTTGTTTTTATCGCGTCCGGCGCGCTGGCAGCTTCGCGTCGCGTCGTGTGCTTACGCAGGAAACGACAATGCTCCCGTAAAATGTCATCAGTGTGGCTAGTGTAAGATTTTACCGCGTCGATATCGAGAACGGTAAACGCAAATTTTATATGACACTGACACTCACCCATTTGAGTTTTCTCTCGATACTGCCAGGGGCGCTGCTTCAATTCCATATAAAATTTGCCTTTACGCGAATGTGAAGTTTTCGATTTGTTTTGGTGAAAGCTCACACTAGGCACGCTGATTACAAATGATCTAAAATGATAGGCTGCTAACGTAGGAAGGATACTCTGATACATAGGTACTAAACTATACTATTTTAAACAACCATCTCTACTCGGTATCGTACCAGAACGCTATATCACTCTAGGTAACGTATTACTATCTACAACGGAAGTCTGCTGGCTGTAGCACCTTAACTAATAATTATAAGTTATTTACTTTTATACAATAAGTTTAATTGAAAGAGTTTTGGATCTGTGGGGCAAGTGCGAGTTTTTCACCGAGCGACTGCGTAAAAACGTAGTCACTCATAACGTCAAATTATATAGCAAAAAAAGCATTTTCTCTCGCTATAACTAGATGGCGCTACTAAAATTCCATATAAATTTCCGTTACGTTTTTACGCAGTCGCTCGGTAACAAACTCCCACTCGGCATTCTGGTGAAATAAACGGACAAACAAGATTGTGTGTAAACAAACTAATGTTCCTTAGAACACTAGCACAACAGAAACGCATAAATAACCTATTAAAGTTATACACGTGCGCCAATCACAATCAAAGCTAAGTCTTCCCAAAATAGAAGGTCTCTAACATCAATATAACTTTCGTAAAGTCAAATAAAACACGAGGCAGCGTCGTAGTAAAGTTCCCAACGTTGATGTAACATGTTCCTGTATCAGCAGTTTGATTAGTTCGGATCTGAGGCAAGGCCTCGTGTAATCGATTAGCTCCCCGTCTGGTGTGACGCCTCATTGTTTCGATTTAATATCGGGATTTGAGCCCTTTGAGCCCTTGAGCCCCTCGGATGATGTTTACTGCCAAAGTGTGCCTTCGTCCTTATCCGGCCGATACCCGTCTTGCTACTTTAGAGACGAAAGTAAACAGATTAAAACAAACTAAGAAGAAAAATTATTTGCCACAAATATAAACATTAAAAAAAGGAATTAAGAAAAAGCCACCATAGAAACTATATACCTAGTAATTGAAAATGCAATAATTCAATAAAAAAAATTTTGTCTAAAAAATATTCTGTCTCTTTAACTTAGTCATAATTACTGTCAAAAACTCCAGCGTGCGTCAATCAGAAATGATATTTCCCTAAAACCCTTGAACAATACACAAGACCAAAGTTACATTAGATAGGAAAACTCGAACGTGTGATAAAATCGAAAACACAGAAATTACACGATGAAGAACTGATAATGATAAAATTCTTTCTAAAAGTTGTAAATCTTGAGTCTCTTAGGAGAGGAGTAGCCAGAGAATATTATGATGGCAAATTGTTAAATAATCTAGAAGATTATAGTTATTCAAAATGTCATCCTAATTTTTATATAGCATCATAGGGGAACGTACACAACATTTTAAAAGTTAACTTGTTAAAACTAGATGCCATTTAAATGAAAGAGTAATAACTTATTCAAAGTATTCCATTTAGGCGAACGCAAGTAGTGCGAATGCAAATGAACTACTTCTTAGCGTACTCTGTATGTTAATGTCGGTTTAAGCTATCACAGCGCTATGCCAAACTATAAACTATTAACAGATATCATCAATGCTAATCGCGTTAGATTAACATTATTTAAACTTTTATTTAAGTTTAGTGTTCCCACGATTATACCATGTTGACTTAGCTATTAAAGTGTATTTAGAGCTGTATAATGGCTAGATCATTTTATTTCCTATAACACAACCTCAGCTAATCTCTTAGTTTAGTAATAGAAAAGAAAGAACCATACAAAATAAATGGAGGAGCTTGTTTTTTGAGGGTATCTACAAAAGGCTACTTTTTGAGTAATTTGATATGCTTTTTCATTTATTCGGTAAACGTTCTATTACAAAAAAAGCATCCAGCTGAATTTTTCCTTCGAAGGTTGGCTGACTGCCAGAATTAATAATTGACTAGCAGCAGGCTTATATATTAGTTTCTGAGATAAACCGCGGAAAGATAGAGAGACGAAACCCTGAAAAGAGTGTCGACAAAAGTAATAAAACAAGTATATTTATCGTAAGCTCTAGTAAACAAGAAACAAGTCATTAATACAAAGAAGTCAAAGTCTCTGCGTCTCGTGCCAATCTCCGCGAGTGTGATGGAGCGGGCGGCGCGGAGAGACGCTTATGAGCAGATCAATCAGAGCGGAGGTAATAAATGCTGCGCGGTAATTGGCATCCGTATAATGTCGTTAGCAAGTATACATTTGATAAAAGTTATAAAAGTTAGTCATTTGACGCAAGTCTGGTCACTGACTGCTTTTGGATCTAACGGTTACTTCTAATTTGACAAAGGAGAATGCCAGACAATGTATAGGACTTTAACCCACTAATAAAAACATATTGTACAACATTGTATTATGCATCATTTTATTGCATTTTTTTAACTATTTAATATAAATTACATTTAAAAGCTCTAGAACTTGGAGTATTCGACACGAGCCTAACGTTGGTTATCGTCCATTTCCGTATTGTTGTTCCGTATAGTTGTCACACTGACGTCATGTCAGCAAAGTTTCATCAAATACATTTTTAAACAGGCTTAACGACTCTGGAAAACAGTCTTTTAGTGCCCACTTTTGATGAAAATATAATAAAAACGATTTCAAAGGCTAGAACCCTGTGCAACAGTAAAGATTTAAAAATGCATAAGGAGTGTAAATTAAAAGGGAATAGTTTAATTACTTTTTTTTTAACAGAATTTTATTCCGATGTCCAACAGTAAAAATGGCTTATTGTAAAACATTTATACAATAATAGGATTTTTTTAGTATATTTACAATGTGTGTTCTTTCTGGGTTAGGATCTGGCATTCTCCTTTCGGTGAAATTATAAAGCTCGGTGGCGTTACACCCCTGTGCCTCAAAGTGCACGGAGGAATGTGATTTTGTCGAAAAATAACGAGAACGAAGTCGCTGGCCACATATATGAAAAAAAATATTTGATTACCATTGTAAAATGATCAAGATGAAAAAGTTCGACTGCGAACAAACTGAAATAAGTTCAGCCGTCAGAACAAAGGACAATGTTGCCAATATTGAATGTTCAAACAGAGTTCTTTGACGCGAACGATGAGACGATAATGAGGCGATCAGTCAGGGAGGGGGGGAGGTTGGGAGGGAGACGCTAATTGTGTTGTTTAATGTATCCAAACATTGGAACTTTGATAAAACTTGGAACGTATTTAAATGAACACGAATTGATATACAATTACACATTTATTTTAATACAGATAGCGAGAAGATAAACGTGTTGTTCTGGACAACCTCTGTGGCGCAGTGATTCGTGCGCTAGATTTATAAGAGGGGCGCCGAGGTTCGATTCCCGACTGGATTGATTAATATTTTCTAAATTGGTTTAGATATGTTCAAGAAATTGGCATGGGTATCACTCATAAGACGTTTAACTTAACTATTATCACAATATTTTAATATTTTTAACCGACGAAAAAAAAACGGAGGAGGTTCTCGATTCGACACGTATATTTTTTTTTATGTATGACCACGCATAATTTTTTACAGAATTGTCCGATTTTGATAATTCTATTTTTATTCGACGGCCGAGTGGCGCAGTGGGTAGTGATCCTGCTTCTGCGTCGTAGGCTGTGGGTTCGATTCCCACGTCTGGAAAATGTTTGTGTGATGAGCATGGAACATGAAGTGTCTGGGTGTTTATCAATATATTCTAAGTATTTATGTATAATATAAATATAAATATTGATCATAGTACCTATAACACAAGCTACCTACGCTTACTTTGAGGCTATATAGCGATGTGTGTAATTGTCCTATAATATTTATTTACTTATTAGAACGGGCACACTTCCAAGATGGTCCCATAGTCATCATGTTAAGATCTGATGATGATATCCTGGGAAAATTGAAGAAACTCTTCAATTTTTATAGGCATATTTGCAGCGATTTCGGTTTTTGTGTAAGTATTGGTAGCTTTTTGGCTACAAGTGCCGTATAATATACTATGACAGTATAGTACGAGTACTTTACGTGGCGATAAATCACTAAAAAGTAAGAAATAACTGCACCGACTTCATAGATATGCTTAAGTAAATTAAAACAACTAAATGACGCAGTTATTTTTTACTTTTTGAGTCAGTTTAATTTTTTGTTAAAAATTTTATTGATCACTCAGTAAGATATCGAACAAAATCATAATAAATACATAAAATAATAAATTTTACAAAATATCCAGTCAAATTTAGTCTCATTAATGCAACAACAAGATACAAGACATTAATAGAGTATCATCTAGTACATACGAGTACATACTCGTAGCTGTAGAGACAATGTAGGTCGTAAATCCATTGACAAACCGAATAGATATGTATGTGTTCAGCAATCGGCGAGAACTGCCGTGGAATTGATGCGGGTCCACAGAGATGTCTCCCTCGGGACCCATTACGAGAACTACTAAATGTCACTTGCTTGAAAAAGGTTACTGCTCTAAGTATCACATCGCACTCCAGTTACTTCCTTCGACAGGACAATATTTTTTGGCTGAATCATTTCAAAATAAAAACTGAGGATATATACCTTGAAGTTAAGGGTTTTTTCATCATTACTTAACAATAATCTAAAAAACGGTTAAGTGTGAGTCGGACTCGTGTACGTAGTGTACCGTGTAGGCAAAGGAATCTGTTGTATGGGATGGGGACACCGTAATGGAAATTTGTTGTGAGTGAAGACTTAAATATTTGTTTTATTGTTGTTTGGAATTACAATTTTGTAGAATTTTAGAATGTCTATGTATTATGAGTAAGTAATAAGTTCATAATTTAAATCCTTTTTAGCCGACTGCGCCAGAAGAAGGGTAACGTTTTTCGAGCGTGTGTATTTATGTATGTACGTATGTATGTATATATGCCCATTTCTTCGGCACGCGCTACAGCCTAAATGGCTGAACGGATTTTGACATGTGAGGTGTCGTTGAATTCAGGTAAATTGTGAAAGTGACATAGGCTATATAAATTTTCAAAATGGCGGCTGTAAATGGGGGAAAAAAGGGGGGACGTGTGCATTTTTTTCCTAGCAATATGGGTATCAAATAAAAGCTCGTAAAAAGAACATTTCAAAAATATAAATATCATATTATGTTTATATGACTGTTTTAACAAGCAATGTCAAAAAGTGTTACAAGTGTACCGTCTCATTTCTATACCACAAATTAAAACTAAAAAGTCTCAAATAAAATTATATTAATAAAAAGAAAAACCCGACTGCTTAGAAGAAATGAACTAAACAGAGAAAAAAAAGGATCACTATATCTATATAAAATTCTAAATACTTTATGGTGCTGCAGGCGGGGACAAACGTAGTTTTGATAGGTCTTTCTTTCCCAGGTAGTAAACTATTTTGTCTACACCTGCAGCACCATAAAGTATTTAGAATTTTATATAGATATAGTGATCCTTGTTTTTCTCTTTTCAGTTCATTACTTCTAAGCAGTCGGGTTTTTTGTTTTTATAATAATAATTTTATGACATACGTCTGTATGCGGCAGCGGAGTCTTAATAATGCTATGTGTTTACGTTTTGGATAGATGTATTAGCACTATTATTTTTAAAGGGATACTACTGTTCTTTAAAAATTTATAAAATAAAATAAAACCTTGTACTATTATATTATATTCTGTGACAAAACATACATCTAGCAAAAATAACATACCTAACAAAACATTGAAATGTTTTTTATAACCAAAACAATAATTTACAACGCCTACGTTCTAACCGGTCAAGGATTTTAATGTGAAATAAAAGTCGGCTTTGTAATCGTACCAGTCTATCACTCGTTTGTCAAACCAGACATAAGCACCTTTTAGTGACTGTGGAGCATCCAGGGCGAGGTAGATAGGTGTCTCGGCCGCCTCGTCTATACTGAAGAAACCTGTTCCGTAAGTCATATCGGTGCGGACCAGACCTGGATGCATTGAGTTTATAGAGATGTTCCTGGACTCTAACTCGCGTTGATGTACGATAGTTATAGCGCTGAGAGCTACCTTTGCGATTCTGTACGATGCTATAGTCCCACCATCAACGAAGTCGTCGCGATTAAATGTGCCATTTTTCACTGAATCCAAATACCAGCCGACGAACTCGTTAACATCGTCCTCTGATAAATCCTTTTCAGATAACCTTCCTATCCAATAATCATTCCTTATATTCGACAGATGACCGCAGTTGCTTGAAATATTAATAATGCGTCCATTGCTTCTAACTAATGGATAAATTAATTCCTTCAAAGTAAAAATGCTTCTATAGTTTATATCAATTACTCTATTGGCATCATCATAAGTGATTGATGTGAACTCTGCATCAGAAACGGCTGCATTGTTGATTAATATATCGAGCCCTCCATGCTTTTCCTTGATGTGATCTCTGAATTGCTCTACACTGCTTTTGTCGGATATGTCTAGTTGGTGGTATTCTGGCTTAAGTCCTAATGCGTTTAGCTTAGCAACAGCTTCCTTTCCTCTTGTTTCGTCTCGTGACGTTAAGTACACTACATCATCAAGTCTCTGACATAAGCCCTTAACTATAGCGTAACCTATCCCTTTGTTTGCTCCCGTCACTACAACTATTTTCGACATGGCCACTCTACTACTCACTATTAATTACTACTCACGACTGTAATTACGATAGCACTTATAAAATCAGAAAAAAATATCTTATCAGGAATCGCATAACTAAATTTTGCTGCAATCATTATCAGAAGTTAGATAAAAACACTTGGATTTTTCACTTGGATGTTATCAATGTTGTAATTATTGTAAATTCTTTAAGCAATTAATGTAAAAACTTTATTCAGATAGAATTATTGCAAAGGTATAAGCTTTACTTTAGCTTTAGTTTAGCTTTAGTAAAAACTAGATTTAATTTTAAAAATATACAATACACCTGACTAGACAAATACTGTGTCGAATAAATGAATATTAACAATTTTTTTCCGCGCCCACCAACGAAACATGATACTTCTGGCGTGACGCCAGCAAAGGCTTTTAGACTTTTTCGTTACTTTCTGTGTATTCAAAAAAGGGAAAATTTTAACTTATAAATTACAAAATTAATAAACTAAAAATATAAGCAATAATAGAGTTCCTTATATTGAAATTGCGTCTCGTAAAATTTCTGACAGCTTAAGTCATGCTGCTTAATTTAAAATAACAATCGGATTTAGAATCGTACCAATCAATTGCTTTTTTATCATACCAAACGTAAGCGCCTTTCAAAGTTGGCGGAGCATCAAGAGCTAGATAAAGTGGAGTTTCCGCTGCTTGATCTATACTGAAGAAACCTACTCCATGGGTTAAATCCGTACGCACCAAACCAGGTTGTATTAAATTCACAGATATGTTCCTGGACTCTAATTCTCGTTGGTGTATCATAGTTAAGGCGGCAAGTGCTACTTTTGTAACTCTATACGACGGTATTGTTCCTTCATCAGCAATATCATCTGGATTGTAAGTACCACTCTTTACTGATTCCAGGTACCACTCAACAAAGTCGTTTACATCAGCTTCCGTCAAATCTGGCTTTGATAACTTTTTGATCCAATAATCATTACGTATGTTAGAAAGATGCCCACAGTCACTCGATATGTTGATGATTCGTCCGTTATTTTTAATTAATGGATAAATTAATTCTTTTATGTGGAAAATACTTCTGTAATTATTATCGACAACTCTTTTAGCGTCTTCGTATGTTCTAGAATCGACCTCAGCATCGAGAACGGCTGCATTATTAAAAATAATATCGATTCCTCCATATTTATTTTTAATATGATCTCTGAACTTCTCTACGCTGCTTCTGTCAGCAATGTCAAGTTGGTGATACTCCGGTTTTAGTCCTATTTCGTTCAATTTGGCAACAGCTTCCTTTCCTCGGATTTCATCTCGCGATGTCAAGTACACTATGCCATCGAAACGCTGACACAAGGCTTTGACAATGCCGAAACCGATGCCTCTATTGGAACCCGTTACGATAGCAACTTTTGACATGACTGAGGAGTAGAGATGCTTCGTCAAACTATTGTTACTAATATTAATTACTAGGATTTATATACACATTTTTTATCACTTGTCAGAGACAGGATATTACGAGGTAAAAGTGTTATCGTTCAATATACTAATCTTATCTCTATATGAAAGCCTGCGATGGCCAGACCTTCGTCATTTTGTAAAATGCTTGTCAGTCCATGTCTCTTCTATAGATGAGGATAGTAGGAAACAATAGGGTTTGGTGAAGGATGGTTGGTATTTGTAGCAGGGAATAAAAACCCAAGTTCTCGACAAACCGTTACTTTCGTATATTTTGTTCGAGGTAGTCAGAAATTATGTCCCCAATCGACAGCTGATATTTAACCTCGTGCCAAGCCTTCGCTGGTACTCGTATATGCATGTCAAGATATAGTTTACGGTATATGGTCATACTATCAATGTTGTTCTTTACTTTGGTAGGTGCATGGTAAGTTTTCTGAGAGTTAGTACGGTACACCTATATATTTTTTATTATTAAATTGAAACCACACACGTTACCGGTGTGGCTCAGTGATTGTTATTCAAATCAGTTGCTCTTGTCAATTTAATTAAGATATTACAATACCTACTCATCATTCATATTTATTTGGATTTGGAATATAATATTACAGAGTAACATTATTAGATATATAACTTGTTATAATTAATATATAACTGATAAGATATAATAAAACCAAATAAAGGAAAAAACAAGATGATAAGACTTATCTCTGAAACGCCGGATGTTGAAAATTGTGTTAATAAAAACGCAAATTCTAAGGTACCACTTTAATATAATTCCAAAGTCTTTAATTTAAAGTAATAATCTGCTTTGTAATCGTACCAATCTAACACTCTTTTGTCATACCATACGTAAGCACCTTTCAATGATTGCGGAGCATCCAGAGCGAGATACACAGGGGTCTCGGCCGCCTCGTCAATGCTGAAGAAGCCAACTCCTGAAGTCATGTAAGTGCGCACGAGTCCAGGATGCATTGAATTGATAGAAATATTCTTGGACTCGAACTCCCGCTGATGTACCATAGTTATGGCGCTCAACGCTATCTTCGCAACTCTATATGTTGGAATAGTACCTCCATCAGCAATATCCTCAGGGTTGTAGGTATTATTTTTCTTGGACTCGACAAACCAGTTTACAAATTCTTCGACGTCAGCTTCGGATAAGTCCTTTTTAGACAACCTCTCTATCCAATACTTGTTCCTCAAATTCGAAAGATGCCCACAATCGCTCGAAATGTTGATGATCCGACCATTTTCCCTAACCAATGGATAGATTAACTCTTTAATAGTTAAAATACTTTTGTAATTAATGCTTATACTTTTTACGACGTCTTCGTAAGTTCCGGACATAAAATCTGCATCAAAAGTGGCTGCATTGTTAACCAGAATATCGAGCCCTCCATACTTTGTCTTGATATAATCTCTAAACTTCTCGATGCTACTTCTGTCGCCCACGTCAAGTTGGTGGTATTGTGGATTCAGTCCTATTTCGTTCAATTTAGCGACAGCCTCCTTTCCTCTGGTTTCATCTCTCGATGTCAAGTACACCACTCCATCGAATCTCTGACACAACGCCTTGACGATGCCAAAGCCGATGCCTTTATTAGAGCCGGTCACCACAGCTACTTTTGACATGACTACGTTGCAACTGTATCTGCCGCAGACTACTGATAAATATCGTTAAATATTTTATTATTATGTAATGGCAAGGTTAAAAGTTTATCATTTATCGCTGGAAGTACCTACTCGTTAATATGTTATGCAATAAGTGTTTTGATAAATTTGTGTGTCTCCGTGTGCAAATATCAACAATCTACTATCTCTTTTCAACTCAAATCAGAAAGTATACTGTATTTAGCAGAATTCTACACCCCCCTTAAAAATCATAAAGTAGAGAGACGACAGTCATAGACAATAATGCTATTAATGCGCCTCTTTAGGCTATATAAAGGTCAACCTGTTTAAATGCGATCATTCTTGCCGGCACTTTTGTCAAGTTGCCATTCTGCTAGTTTATTTTACGAAAACGCATAAACGCAAATGATTTATTAGTGTTAAGTTTATTTTGAGTTTACCGTGAGGCTGTTTCTTTCTGTTATATTTGTTGATGTCTGTTAATAAATATTTTTCTGCTTAAAGTCCTTTTCTTTGCTCTGTAACGTACTTTTGTATTTTTATTTTTACACCGCTTCTGCCGTTTCTAACTCTGTATATAATACCTACTTAGGTGATTTCCGCGAATAAAATCAATAAATCTATATGATTAATTGAGACTGTTATTTAAAACTAATAATATTTACAATATTACTATAAAAGAAAATTTAAAATTCATGATTTACCTACCTTAAAACGCCCTTATGTTAGCAACATACAGCCAAGTAAACGGCCACTTATATGGGTTACCATTAATGTACCCATGTGGAAAACAATGAATAATTCATAGACGAACATAAGATCGGGTCTCCAAAGCCTACTGTCATAGAAATCGTTTCGCCTTCTAATGCTGTTGAATTACTTACGGAAGCTCAAATCAGTTGATGGAACAATTCTACCATGAAAATTATATTGAGGAACTTAGAATATACAATAATACGTAATGTTTAAAAAAATTTGAAAAATGTAATGGAATTAAAAGGAGGAGAAAAGTTTAGGAAAAGTACTATGTTTTTCTCGTACCGTATAAATAAGTTACTTTCTGCGCTTTTCTGGTTAATACTTACGAGTCAGTATCTCAGCGCCCACAGTCTCATCTAAATACGAAATACCTAAAGTAGAACATTGTTTCCTCTAAGCCGACTTTGACATAAATCCTTTGACATTTTGACGTTACAAAAACCGACTCAAGTAGTCAACGCGAAGACGTTACATCCATAACTGAATAATTTAAAGTTATCGCTGCGCTCGCCGCGCGGGAAGTTTTAATTCAAATGTAAGCAAAAGTTCTACCGCTTCAATTCAATACCTGTGAATTATTCATTCCACACGAGTCCATTAGGGCGTCCCCCCACGTGGGGCGGCACCCCCCTTCCACCCCCGTGTACATCGCGATACAGAAAAGTAAATTTACTAATTAAACTCGCGTCCACATTTCAATTAGCGGATGTACTTCATACAGTTTTATTTAAACCTGAGGTACATGTAAATTTGATCCAATTATTGTAATTATTGAATTGATTTTTGACTTCTCGTAATATCGAACTTTTCGTTACAAGAAGGTTTAAAAGAAGCCGGAAAAAGGAAGAGGAAAAATAAAAAAATGTTATTTCAATTAATTATATTTCCTTTCATGATAAAAATATTTTGTTTATATCTTTCAATGAAATTTTTTGTGTATTCGGATGAATCTCCAGGAAATTCCCCATGAAAAATACGTTAATCAGTTTGTTCAATTTGTTAAAACAAAGATGTAAATTGTATCTAAAACAAATATGGTAGACTTATAATTTCGCCTCTGTTGCATCAGAGGTTAAAAACTGATAGGTGTCATTGTGTCGCACGGGCTGATGCGATTTAATTAAAGTGCAAAGCCTGGCAGAGCTGGCTGAGCTGGCAGAGCTGGCCGGGTGCCAGCAGCCGCCTCCAGCCAGCGCAGTACACGCTTTACAAAGAAATCCGTTGTCACAAATGCTAATAATCATGTACAGCCAAGTGTTCAGACTAGTTGTTTGCATTAACATCACTTCACTACGTAGCACGAAATGTATGATCTCTTGCCAAAGAAAGTAATCTCTCGTTCCTCTCAAGCTTGGTATTTTTTGGCTATTCCACATCTACTGTATTCCTTGAATAGGTTTATTAGATTAATAAAGAGTAAATTATTGGTACAACTACTACTAGTGTACTAGTAGTATTTGTAGACCAGAACTCTGTATTTCTCTTTCTTTATTTAGCGTGATTCTCTACCTTGTAACGAAATTCGTGTTTATGCAAATTCTCTTAGTTCACCCAGTCCCATTATAAGATTACCTAATTGCCTACTATTTTCACTATCAAATTCAAACCATATTGAGCAGCTGAGCAAGAAGTCACCATCGCTCCAGCAAGTCATTAGAAATAGCGACTTACGTTTTTCTATAACAAAAGCGAACACTTTATTAATGCCAGTAATTCGTGGCTTCAGAAGACGGAGGTGTTTTAATTTAAGCATCACGGTCGACACGGCGGCAGGGTCGGCTGGCGCCGCGCCAGCGCCGCCACTCTAGGCTAAGCTCGCGGGAAGAACCGCCCATGATTTATCGCGCCCCTAACAAGCTTAGCGCCGATGCTATTACTCCGGTACACGGCGGCTTTGTCAACCAGTTGCGAACTAGAATGGGCGCAGTCGAGCTGCAGCGAGTTATGGAAGACTCAGTCAGATGCTAAGCTCGTTGGAAGAGCCCGCCAACATTTATCTGTTTAACAAGCTTTGCTTTGTTCCACAAGTCACACATTTATCATTTCGATCTTTTCTCCATATATAGGCGGCACAATAATATTGCTTTAATTGCGCAAAAACTTGCTTTGATGTTCGTTGTGACAACGCCGTGTTTATACATATAAATCCTACCGTACTTTCTTAAACGAGAATAGGTTTCAGATAAAGTAACTACTGTAAAATATTATCCGTCCTCTCTTTCGACCATCACCGCCAAAGCTTATTATCTTGAATAGCGCGCGAGTATTTGAAGTAAAAGCAACTCGAGTAGAGATCATGATCCATTCATCAAAATGAAACAGTCCACTACACACTCAGCATCAGCTTAATATCAAAGTGGAAGGAAAACCGCTTAGCTATGGCCTGAATGTATACAACAAATAGAAGATATAGTCAAGTCCTTCATATAACTACAGTATATTATAATAACCCACGTGTAACCCAAGTTCCGGCGCCCTCCGCTTTGTAATACGCGCAATGGATGCTGCCCCGGGCCGCAGCTCTCCGACCCGCAAGCTCGTAAGCTTATTAACTGGCGCGCTACAGACAAACACAGGGTGTCGCTGTACAGTAACACGGACGGCTAAATTGATATTAAGGCTCGCCGTATTGAAGGGGAGCCACGTTTTGCGGTCTTCGTTTCGAACTGAAAATAATTTTCTTTTCTAGCTTAAATTGCTTTTGCCGCCCACAGCGTTATTTGCTTTTTTAATATACATCGACTTTTAACGTTGCTTTTTATTTTATTTTTTGTTATAATGAAAACAAATGATCACAATTTGCTGGCGGATCAATTTTATTTTCTATAACTCGGGATCATTAATATTTTTTTAAATAACAGTATCCTTTTCTTTTTGCAAGCTAAATTTGGCTATCGGTTGAATAGTTAATGCGTGAAAGCGTAACATACAAATCCATTTTCACATTTATAATATAGTGAGCTGTTATTTTTGATTTGTGATACTATCACAGCGGCACCTTAGGCTAATAATGTATTATAGTATTCTCATAAATATTGACAAAACTATTTTTTCGCATAAAATCTTAGTTAATATAAAGATTGTTCAGCACTTTAGTTTGTGTATACACTAAGGAACCTATCTACTCTCGCCGGTTTCTACAGTTTTCTAAAAATTGTGGTTACAATAAACAGATTATACTCGAAACATTTTGAAAAAGCACGGAAATGAACAGTCCTCAGAGCGGCACAGAAGGCAAATCGACACAAATTGAAAAGGTCAAAGAAACGTTAGAGCGGGCGATCTTAATTCAAAAAGCACTTCAGAAAGTAGGTCGCAGAGTAAACCACATAATTAACTGGCATTCGACGTAATCCGGAGCAATCCGGGGCAATTCTATTATGTCACGGAGAATTTCATCTATTGTGTTTGCTCTCCGCTATCTCCGCAACGAACAATTAAATTTTTGCGAGAAAAATTAATGAATTGAGAAAAGGCCCTTAATTTGAGCGAGGCCATACCTAGGCATCGTTTATATTCAAAAGAATGTATAAACTTATTGTTTCGTTTATAAAAAGTTGAAGAACTGCTCTGTTATTTGTTAGTAATATTTGTTTTACGTTACAGGTGGATATTATGTCGTATATTTCGAAACTTATGGCACGTCGCTCGACCCAACCGGCACGGTAATTTATTCATCTGGATATTTTCAAAAAATCGACAAATAAAGTGACAAAGTCACCCACATCCACTAAACTCTTTACGTACGATTCGCTCGAGAGCATCCTTAATGTTGAATCTACAATTAGTTCAATTGCGATTAAATTTGTATCGTTTTTCGTGAAATCGATTATTTGTGGAAAATAGAAAAATAAACTAATAATAAATTATTTTTAAGCTATTGCATAGCTTTTATCGCGGGCCTTGAGCGTGGAAACCGAATCCAGAAATTCCGTAACGAAAAAACCTAACACCCCCTGATTATCAAAAACATAATATCAAAAGCATAATTTCGGCACACCGACGTCATCGAGAATGTGGTCTAGCGGTAAGGCGCTCTAAGTGCCCGGATTGCCAGAGAGACGCGGGTTCGAATCCCATCAGTTCCGCAAGATTTTTATTTTTTTTTTCAAGCGTGATATTTCATAAACTTTTTTGAAATATTACGCTTGTAAAAAAAATTAATGACTTTTGAAACATCACGCTTAAAAAAAATTGCGGAACCGACGGGATTCGATCCCGCGTCTCTCTGGCGATCCGAGCACTTAGGGCGCCTTGCCACGACCACGGTCCCGATGATGTCAAATGCTATGTAATAGCTTTACCGCGGCAGTCTCCGAGTGCCTCACATGTTTTTTTTGTTTTATTATATACTTCGATTCCCTCACTTACTCACTACATCACTTACTATCAGGTGTAATTGCGGTCAAAGACTAATTTGTAATAATTAATTAAACAAAGTAAAAGCCTACTTCTATCCATATTGTTGAGATATTTACTAGAGACAATATTCTCAGATTTAGAATTACATGAAATACATTCTGAACCAAAACAAAAGATCGATGTTACCAAACAACAAAAGCATTTTGAACGCCAAATATTCCATTCATTTAACGTGACTACGAAACTCTAGAGCCGACAAATAATTGGTCGAAAGTAAATAGGATCCGCTGGTAATGGATATCCTTCCGCTGGTAGTCCGCACTCCGCTGTGTAGTAGCTGCTGTTGCTCGCTGATCAAATTATAATTACGATAAATGATAGCTCTGCCTCTGCTCCGGTATCCAGTGTAGATACTCGTGTCGTATCATTCTCATTATTTCATCTTAGCGTACACACAGACGCACACACACACACACACACACCACTTATGTTGTATCAATCATTATAGTAATATTGTTTTTATCATCACTAATGTATTTGAATTAACGTAAAAAGAGGACCTCTATCATCACCATTATCACCAGTATCATTATAATGAGGCTTAAACAATCAAATATTCACTACGGAACCTCCTAAAACGACGCCTCCGGTAATTGCGATAGCAATTGCGCGTGCGCATCCCAAAAAGCGTCGTATGCTTCGATTAATAAAATGCGTTGATCGACTACCTGCGGAAGCGGTCAGTGACCCCGATTAAGAATTTCGTTTTCGCGGAGTCATTCGAGCGCTGCGAGCTCACGAGCATACACTAAGTTACATTAGCTACTACGCTCAAATTAATTAGTGAATACCTATTAACCCGCTGGGGTGAGTCCCTTAATTAACTACTATTTAATATAAGTGCATACTTATTGTAAGGCTGTTTAGTGTTCCTGTAGTGTTTGTTCACGGTCGCTGGGCTTGGACAGGTACTACAGGGCAAGATGGAGGGCACCTCTAATGCCTATCCTAATCTGGGATTCCAGGTTCGTTCGTTCGTCGTCCTTCTTCTTCTTCATCTATTATCTACTTTGAGCGGCCTGCTACCGGCCCCTTACCAAGGAACGACGGGCACCCTACTGACAGCCTAGCTGGGATCGCTGGATTGCTGGATCGCTGGATCGCAGAACCGGAGCGTCCCAGGAGTACCTACCAGGCCAGTGACTTATCTACCCTATCTCATAACGGTGTGGCTAGGTGGAGGCGAAATAAACGCAAAATTGACTCACGACCCTGAGTTTTCTTTCACCTACCTACCTGTGGCGGGCCCCCCGTCACAGTGGCGCCCTTCACGTGTTCTTCTTCCACCAATCCACACTCGTTGGGTACTTTTCTAACAGCACTACAGGTTCGACACCGTTTTACCTACGAATACATCGCTGTAAACGCTGAGGAGATCCGACGAACTGGTACGTACCTAATTATTTTACGCTACTTGTAGATAATGTACTCATACTTAGATACTTATAAAACTGTGCTTAATTGTGTGTTATTTAGTGTTTAATTGCGTTTAATTGTGATTAATATCATCAAAGATTATAAACTGTTGCGTGTTCATACGTACAATTACCTACCTACCTACAACAAAAAAAAAAATATTTTTTATAACAATCATTTAATTTTTATTTTATATTTAGCTTGTTGTAAGCTATATTACTACGTAACAGTTCGTATAATTTTTTTAATCATTGGTATCTTGTAACTTTCATCCATTCCATTTTATTCACTCATTTCATTATTTCATTAAATTAACTTAATAGCATCACTCAGTCGTAAATACTTAACTTGTAAGAACAGCCATTTCTCTCATTCTTGTAACCTACGCACTAAAATTTCTTGTAAATTGTAAATTAACCTACCTACTAAAATTACTTACTTACTTAGTGATTTTGTTATCTTATTCATTTTTTATTTTGTAACTCAGTTGATTTAATTATGGGGACTCACCAAATTAAATACTTTTTGCTAAATAAAGCGGAACTTACTTACGAAGTTCTTATTCGCGGCGTAGAACCAGCTTCCACGGTAATCGAACTCAAAAAGCAGATCGCTAAGCTTACACCTTCACTACCTAGCTCAGACATTTTGGAATCAGGTCTAGACTTAGCTGAGGATCTCGCAGGAGCTGCTAGCTCTCTGAAAGAGTGCGCAGTGCGGGTAAAACAGCTGGAGGAAAAATTTGACGCGAATCTTTTCGAACGTGCGCGCGCTTTGTGCTATCACATATACCATCGTCTGAGACGCATCGTCGACACAGAGCCTAGTGTCGCGGTCAAATCGGTCAATAAAGACTTTAATGCTATTTATAACCGCCTCGCAGCGTTACAACGTCCTAGCACCCCTACGCCTAGTACATCTAACCAACCTACCTTTGAGTGCACTTCTTTACCTACTGTAGTGAACTGCGACCACACTCTCGATCGTATTAGGCCTAGATTCGACGGTACTTCGTGCGTTCGTGCCTTTATTAACGACGTACACGAATACGCGACGGTAAAAGGTTTGTCAGCTGATCGCTTACTGACGCAAGCGCCGTTATTTTTTGTAGGCAGTGCTAAGATTTGGTACCGCAGTGTACACGAGTCTGTGAAGTCATGGCAGGATTTGACTATATTAATTATTAACGATTTTAGCAGGCCCGATTACGACTACCAATTATTGGACGAGATTCGAACTCGGACGCAAGGTGAATCGGAGAATATAGTTATTTATTTTTCGATTATGTCCGACTACTTTGCGCGACTAACTAAACCCTTGTCGGAGCAGGATAAGTTGGATATATTGCTACACAATATAAAACCCTGTTACGCTAACGTCCTAGCTGTCAATACCTCCAACATCACTTCAGTGGACAAACTGCGTAGTATCTGTAGAAATTACGAAAATGCGCAAGTACTTACATCTAGGTACAGGGAACCTCCGCGTGTATCACACAATACATTAGCCCCTGACTTAGCTTTTGAACCTAAATTTAATCAGCACACTAATAAAAATTCTAGCTTACATAAACCATTCTATCCTAAATACAATAATCACTATACTAACAACAAAAAATACTTTACACCTAAATTAGAAAATTTAACAACCCAATCAAAATCGGTTAATGCTATTGCACAAGTTACTCGATTTTCTTGCCCGCGATGCCGTTCTAACGATCACCTATTGAGCCAGTGTAAGAAAGAACGTTTTCCAATTTGTTTTAAATGTGGAAAACGGGATGTTAAATTTCCTGACTGTACAGATTGTAATAACCTAAAATCTACATCTCATACAAAAAACTAATAAAGCAAGATTGTTGCAATCCGAGCACTAGGGAAAGCGAAAATTTTAATGAAAAGGAATGGAGTGAGTGGTTAGCCAAACTTAAAATTTTTTTTAACAGCTACTCGATTGCATCAATCTTATATAAAAAACCTAGCAATGACATACGACCGTACGCAACTGTATGCGTGGGCGAAGTTCGTATGTGTGGCTTACTGGACTCTGGGTCAGCCGTAACAATATTGGGCCAAGATTCTCATCTAAATTTAATAAAACTAGGCCTAACGCTAATATCGAACAATGACTCTAAATCATTTGTCACGGCTGGTGGCCAAAATCTATCCTCGATAGGATACATAAATCTACCTATAAAATTTGAAAACCAATTTCACGTACTAAAAGCTTATGTCATACCATCCATTACAAATCCCTTTATATTAGGCATTGATTTTTGGACCAAATTTAAAATTTTTCCTAATTTTTCCGATTCTATCCAACTATTAACTAACGATTCTGACCTTCATGTTGCTAGTATAAGCGAGCCAGTCGGTTTGTTACGTTCCTACAACGATCTATCTGAACCTCAACGTACAACTATGGATAATGTTATTGAGCAATTTCAAAGCATCTCTGCTGAGAAATTTGGTTTGGGTCGTACGCACTTAATAACACATCACATTGACACGGGTGACTCACCGCCTATTAGACAGCGATACTACAGGTTGTCACCGGACAAACAGCGTATATTAGGCGAGCAACTAGACGAAATGTTACAGCTCGGAGTCGTGGAACAATGTGAAAGTCCATGGTCATCACCAGTGTTACTTACACCTAAAAAAGATGGTAAACTTAGGTTTTGTTTAGACAGTCGAAAACTAAATGCTATAACTCGTAAAGACGCGTACAGACTACCTTACGTTTCTGAAATATTAGATAACTTGAAAAACGCTAAATATCTATCTAGTATTGATCTATCTAAGGCTTTCTGGCAAATACCTATTGCTCAGGAAGACCGTGACAAGACGGGATTCTACATACCTGGCCGGGGAACATACCGCTTCGTCACCATGGCTTTTGGTTTGACGAATGCACCTGCTACTCAACAGCGCTTAGTAGACCTTTTATTTTATGGTCCAGAATTCGAAAATTCGGTGTTTGCATTTATCGACGACATAATTATAGTATCTCCTGACTTCGATTCTCATATATCGCTATTAATTAAGGTATTTAAAAAACTACAAATGGCAAACCTACGTATTAATTTGTCAAAATCGGTTTTTATACGGGACGAACTAAAATATCTTGGTTATATAGTCAACTCTAAAGGACTACACGTTGATCCTGGCAAAGTTGAGTGTATTCTTAATTTTCCTACCCCCACTAACAAAAAAGAGGTTAAAAGATTCATTGGAACCGCTTCGTGGTACCGCAGATTTGTGCCGAATTTCAGCACTATCGCAGGTCCGCTAAACCAACTAACTTCGTCTGGTAAAAAATCTAAACCTTTTGTTTGGTCAAAGGAAGCCGACGAATCCTTTAATAAATTAAAAGAATGCTTAATCTCTGCCCCTATTTTGTCTTGCCCGGACTACAAACTACCATTTGAAGTTCATACCGACGCTAGCGACTATGGAGTAGGCGCATTACTCACACAAACTATTGACGGAATCGAACACCCTATAGCTTACATGAGCAAATCCTTAAGTGCTTCCGAACGTAACTACAGCATAACTGAGCGCGAGGCACTAGCTGTTCTAACTGCCTTGGAACATTGGAGATGTTATTTAGATAACGGTCTACAGTTCACTGTTTTCATAGATCATTCAGCTCTCAAATGGTTCTTGAACCTGAATAATCCTACTGGCCGCTTAGCGCGTTGGGGAGTCAGACTATCGTGTTTTAATTTTATAATTAAACACCGAAAGGGAGCCGACAACATTATACCTGACGCACTCTCACGAGCTTGTCCTATTACAGCTATAGATACCAACACATCGCTCGATGAAGTTCGTACTACGGATAAGTGGTATCTCAATATCTATAACGGCTGTCAAAATTCTCCGACTTCGTTTCCTAACTATCGGGTTGAAAATAAACGTCTTTATCGTTTTATGCAAGCAAAATGCGTATTACATCGTGAGTTTGAATGGAAAGAGGTAATACCTGCTGAACAACGAGGTAGTATTATTTCTAAAAATCATTCAGAACCTATGTCTGGACACTTCGGTGTGTTCAAAACATTTAAACGGCTAGCTCTAAACTACTATTGGCCGGGTATGCACCGCGATGTCACTAACTTCGTAATGAATTGCGATGCTTGCAATGCACACAAGCACTCCAATCATACAACTCTTGGAGTAATGGGTCAACCTAAAAATTGTTCTAGACCATTTGAAATGATAAGTATGGATCTCGTAGGACCACTCCCAGTAACTAAAAACCAGAATACATACTTATTCGTTGTAGTATGTTGCTTCACTAAATATTGCTTACTATTTCCTATACGTCGCGCTACAGCTACTATAATAGCTAAAATTCTAGAAGAACGTGTATTCCATGTTCACGGGATTCCTTCCACAGTCTTAATGGATAATGGAAAACAGTTTACTGCCAATATTTTGCGTGAGATGTTTGAAACTTACAAAATCCCTAATATCCTATTCACACCTAAGTACACACCCCAAGTAAACTCAGTCGAACGCTATAATAAAACGATAATGACTGCAGTGTCTACGTTCATCGAAAACGACCATAGATCTTGGGACACTAACATAACTAGGATACAGTTTGCTCTAAATAGTTCAGTAAACATGGTCACTAAATTCACGCCATCATTCTTGGTGTACGGGCGTGAACTTATAAGCTGTGGATCTCAATACACAATTACTGATCCTGTAACCGTAGATGAAATTGTTTATTCACCGAGAGATGATTACGCTGAAAACTTAGGTGCGTTACGTAAAACTTTTGATAAAGTTCAATCATCCCTACTGCAAGCTCATAGCCGAAATAGCACTAACTATAACTTACGACGTAAACAAGCTGAGTTTAATCTAGGCGACATTGTGTGGAAACGTACTTATTATCAAAGCGATAAGGACAATAGGTTCGCTAAAAAACTCGCTCCAAAGTACATTAAATGTCGTGTTATTAATAAAAAGTCACCGCTTGTTTATGATTTAGAAGATCTAAAAGGAAACTACTTGGGAACTTGGCACATTAAAGACATAAAATTAACTAATTACAAACTATAACTTATAATGCTAAAATAACAACATTACTAATAAAAAAAAAATAATAATAATAAAAAAAAAATTCACTTATCGTTATTAAACTACATTATTCATTAATTTATTTAAAATACATTATAATTAATACATAATATAATTTAAAACAAAAATAATTTTACACTTATATCTAATCCACACCAAACCAATATTACTCTAAATTAACTTCATAATAATAAATAAACCTTATCTAACCTTAATTCTAATATTTAACTACCTCAGTTACAAAAGTACTTACCTGCTACTACTAAGAAAAACATCTATCCACCTGTCGTACGAATATTACATCAACTATGAGCAATATTCATTGAGTTGCTGTCTTGAGTAAGTATTATTACTATTAAATACTCACTCTGAATGTTAGGGTCTTACGTCTTAACTCTTGACTAAAAGACTATATAAAAGGTAAATTTGAAAGAGATGGTATGAAAGTGTGAACGTGAACGTATGCATGAAGAAGTATATAAGTAGGCAAAGAAAGCACACTCGAAGTATGGAGTAAGTCGGATTTTTGTGTGAAGTACAAAAATCCTAGGTTTTCTGGCGGGGTACTGTAACGTTCTAAAATTATAATGAGGCTTAAACAATCAAATATTCACTACGGAACCTCCTAAAACGACGCCTCCGGTAATTGCGATAGCAATTGCGCGTGCGCATCCCAAAAAGCGTCGTATGCTTCGATTAATAAAATGCGTTGATCGACTACCTGCGGAAGCGGTCAGTGACCCCGATTAAGAATTTCGTTTTCGCGGAGTCATTCGAGCGCTGCGAGCTCACGAGCATACACTAAGTTACATTAGCTACTACGCTCAAATTAATTAGTGAATACCTATTAACCCGCTGGGGTGAGTCCCTTAATTAACTACTATTTAATATAAGTGCATACTTATTGTAAGGCTGTTTAGTGTTCCTGTAGTGTTTGTTCACGGTCGCTGGGCTTGGACAGGTACTACAGGGCAAGATGGAGGGCACCTCTAATGCCTATCCTAATCTGGGATTCCAGGTTCGTTCGTTCGTCGTCCTTCTTCTTCTTCATCTATTATCTACTTTGAGCGGCCTGCTACCGGCCCCTTACCAAGGAACGACGGGCACCCTACTGACAGCCTAGCTGGGATCGCTGGATTGCTGGATCGCTGGATCGCAGAACCGGAGCGTCCCAGGAGTACCTACCAGGCCAGTGACTTATCTACCCTATCTCATAACGGTGTGGCTAGGTGGAGGAGAAATAAACGCAAAATTGACTCACGACCCTGAGTTTTCTTTCACCTACCTACCTGTGGCGGGCCCCCCGTCACAGTCTATTAAAGGCTCCATGCTATGATGGTAGTGACTACTATCTCAAACCAAACATCGCCGACCTGCTCTAAATTAAAGAACACAAGTTACTTTGATTTATTACAACGTGACTCATTTTCTAGAAATATAATATAGCAAGAGAGAAACAGGATCTGAACAGATTTGCTTGGGTTCATAATGGATATCCTTCCGTCTACAGGCTGTGCGGGGAGGGAGGGAAGGTGGGAGGGTGCGAGTAAACAAACGAGCTGATTTATTGTTGCCTTTTGACGGGTTTTAGCCAATACCTAAGTAAGGCATCGTACGGTATTTATTATTTCTTTGCAAATGATATTAGGTAATTCGCTGAACCGATATTGATGAACTTAGAAATTTGTTGCACCCTGAATACAGACAAAAAGTTTTCTCACAAAAGTTTAAACGCCCAACGCCCGTTTGAATCATTTACATTTTATATGAGGCCTTGATTAAACTTTTCTAGACTTGAAATGTAAAATCAGGTATACTTAAAAGTTAAATCGTAACTACAGTATTTTAAATGAGATTTGAGAATGTAAACCTGTGAAAAGATTTCAAAAAACCTTAATTTGAAGTAGGAAGTTATTTATTACTTTTTAGTTTATTTTATTAGGTCACAGCTGAAACTTCTTTTATTACTATTCCTATTGTGTTTTCAACGACTCAAAAGTATTTTAAGCATAATTTTAGAACAAAAGACTCAAATGAAATCGTTAGCCCGAATTGGAAACAACTAGACTTAGTATTGGATGGTATTGTGGAAATAATTGAATTAATTGGGATCAAAGGCAAAGGCCTCGCAATTGGATATTAAAATTGTTCCTTTACTTTTTCGCTCCAAAAAATAATGGGAATGTTGAATTCTCTCTCTCTACAAATAAACGTACGAATCTTTGATACAGAATCTCACGTATTATATATGTTGCCATCGAGACCCGTTGTTTTCGGTTACAACGCGGTTTTCCTAGTTATAACTAGTTTCTACGATAGGTTTTGGTGAGTACTAAAAATAACTAGTGATCTAAATTGGTCTTCGTGGGCTTTACGCTTTTTAAATCACTAGGGGTAGGACAGACAAGGCTGCTTGGAGTCGAATTGCTCAGATTTGTTCTTATGGACAGGGAATGCCAGACGACTCGTCGCTCCTCCATTCAGCTCTTCCTTCGCGAGCTTCTGTCTTCGAACTTTACAAAAACACTCTAGGGGTAAGCCAGACAAAGACTGCATGGAGTCGGGGTGCTCAGATTTTGAATTAATTAAAGCTCGTAAAACTAGTTGTAACGAGGGAAAATGCATTCTAACCAAAAGCGAGTTCTAACGAGAACATATACAAACTAAAAATATATTATTTTGCACAAATAAGATTCAGAATGAAATTTTGGAGGTTGATTGTGTGTGGTTGTGATTTTTCTATTTAATGTCAGAAGGCTTTAATGGAATATATAAAAACACTTGTGAACTTATATTGTTTTATTGTCCAACTCACTATCACTATACTAAAGCCAAACTCGATTGAGAATGCTTGTCAACAAACAAATTTAAAATGAGGGTAGAAAATGCAACACATTTTATGCCTAATAAATTTAAAATTATGTTTTGTTTTTTATAAAATCTTATTTAAAAGATATTGAATATATTTATTAGTTTTGAGTTTACTAATCTAATATATTATCATGAATTTGTCATTAACAAGTTAACCAAAAAAATTAGGTGTAAAATGACTAGTGATTTCTACCTTCATTTTTAATTTGTTTGTTGACAAGTATTCTCAATCGAGTTTGGCTATAGTATATAGTTATGTGTCCGTCCGCCCTAAGCTAAGTTTCGCTATGTAAGCATTTTTAGACCGTTCTGCGTGACGGTCGGCCATTAAAGTAGAATAAAAGTAATCCTCAAATCGGACGCACGTCTTTTTATTCTCATTACTATGAAATTATAATCCACAAACGCTCTCGAAACCAAAAGTATATATATCATGTTGTGAAGACCTGTTGTAAGCTGAGCATTAACTAAAGCTCGATATATATATTCAATGGACTAGAAATAATGTATCAGCAGTTGGTTTTCCTTAATAAATAAATAAATAAATATTTACCGTATAATTATTAACGCGTGCGCCCTACTGTCCTGTGAGAGAAACTCTGACGGTGAGGTGGGACTCTGACGCGGTAACAATTAGAAACACAACGTCAGCCATTCTATAAATGCGTATACAGGGCTCCTATAAAATATATTATGTTTAGTTTTATTATTTCTTTATACGAAGTAGGTAATATAAACTTAGTTTTTATTCGTCAAAAGGTACAGTATAGTTGTGTTTTTACTCGATGTTAAATCACAATGCAATCTGAAATGCTAATGCGTTATTGTTGGAGATATATTCGTCTATTATTTTTTTTTTAAAAACAGAATTTGGCGTAGCGTATTTTTACATTTTATATTCCTTTAAGTCATTTAAGAAATTCACCTGGCGGGATAATACAAATTATTGAACGTGTATTACCGTGAAAAGCGCTGTGAAACTGTGTGACAAGTTCCTTTCAAAAGTAACACAACGTAGCCGAGTTAGTTAAGTTGGGAACAGTGCAAGTTCAGTTAGTGTTTGAACTTCAGCTTGATTGCAGCAGATCGTGGCGGCGCAGCTCACCGCAAGCGTTCGAGCCTGTTTAACTTGCGCTAATCGGAACATGCCTGCGAGGATGCTGAGCGGGAATTCTTCCCTGACTGGCGTTAATTTAAACTTCTTAGTTATTAAGCTCCGACGCTAAAGAGCGCCCCTTTAGTAACTTTAACGAGTGTATCTGTGCATATATTTTGTTTCTATCCGTGGTAATAGTGATATTAGAAGTGTGAAGGTTCTAAATGGGTGGACGCAGTTTTTTACAGATTTTGAAGAGCTTTTTAGCAGTATCGATGAAGATTTCGGGAAAATTAATTTAGAAAGAAAGAAGAAATATATTTATTCATACATAATTTCTGACAATTATCAACTTTTGTTTGGGTTTTCAAGTTTGATTTTTTTTGTTTTCTGTTGTTTGATAATTATTTTAACCAATAATTATCTTAAAAGGATTTTATTTATCCTAGTATTATTATAATATATTATAATAAATATTAAACTTTAAACGATTCTACATAGTCAATTTTACTTTTATAAAGTTTATCGTATCTGTGTTGTACAATTTAATAAAAGAAGTTTGTTTATTTTATTGAAATAATAAATTATAACAAAGCACGGGTATGCGAAAGCGAACAAGTATTATCTCTGTCCTTATCTCTCATAAGCATAAATTTTGTCAGATTTTCAAGAACGAATCATTTATTTTCAAATTAATTTCAAAAAGCATTTATATTATAAATGTAAGTTATACAAAGAGACACAAAGTTACATCTTAAAAATATTAATAAGAAATAATTTTCAACTTATGCAGGATCAAAATATCTTAAAAAAATGGAGTGAGTAATAAGCTCAGAGTCTGAGCCTTCATGTCCTTACTGAACTTGGCTGCGCACTACCGAGCAGCATTTAGCAGCATTAGGTAGTGTAGCGGCGCGAACTGCAAACTCCAATAATGTCCTGTAATCAAGCCACACACACACACACACTTAAACACATATAATATACATAGCATACACACACTAGTGCGCTAAAAGCACTCAAATCTATTCTGCGTAAACTTTGTAAGAGCAAAGCATTTCCAATTGGAAATCTGATTAGCTTTGACCACCGAATACATGATAGTATCTATTTGTCCAATTGTAGGGATATGACATACGATTTAATTATCTCATTGATTCAGTGGTATACGTATTCGGACTCAGATCATAAGGACAAGAGTTCTTGTAATAAGTCGACAAGGAAAATAGTTTTGGTGGAGGCTTCGGTCGCGACTAGCTTTCATCGTATTGACAGAATTTTCCCGAAAAGATTTAGGTTTCGGACGTTACATATAGCATAGCAAGCAATATATAGCATAGCAAAATAAACCAGCACAATAATTTTAAACTCGTATGCTTATTTTTCATTTTAATTGAAATAACGGTCAAGGGCAAAACTATCGTCGAATGAAAAATATGGGGCAAGTGCGAGTTAAACCCGTATGAACACAGTTCCATATGATGTTATCTATCACTTTTTAACCGACGAAAAAAACGGAGGAGGTTCTCAATTCGACACGTATATTTTTTTTTATTTATGACCACGCACAACTTTTTACAGAAGTGTCCGATTTTGATATTTTTTTATTGGAAAGGGCACACTTCCAATATGGTCCCATAGTTATCATGTTAGGATCTGATGATTATATTCTAGGAAAATTAAAGGAACTCTTCAAATTTTATAGGCACACTTGCAGCGATTTCGGTTTTTGTGTAAGTATCGGTGGCTTTTTGGCTACAAGTGCCGTATAATATACTATGACAGTATAGTACGAGTACGTTACGTGGCGATAAATCACTAAAAAGTAAAAAATAACTGCTTTATTTTACTTAAGCATATCTAGGAGTCGGTGCCAGCCAAGGTTTCTACTTTAAAGACGTTACTTAGAACCCACAAACTGTTTTACTACGTTAAATAAATGTTCCTTAAACTTGCTGGCACCGCCTTCATAGATATGCTTAAGTAAATTAAAGCAACTAAATGACGCAGTTATTTTTTATTTTTTAGTGAGTTTTGAGTCGGTTCTATTTTTTGTTAAATTTTATTTTAAATCAAACGTTCATGGGTTCTATTTATCGCTAATAAATGACGCTTCTAGTATAATAGTGTTTCGGTCCAAACATAATTAAACACTTAGGCATTTAATTTTAAACCCGGGATGAAGTCGTCGACAGTGTTCGACTGAGTTTGGAATTAAATCTGATCCCCGTAACGCCTTATAATCGAGTAATGCCGAGTAATTCGAACACAACACGATTCCGCCCGGCTTAAGCGTCTGCTGTATACACTTTCACTTGATAACATCATTTTATTATTTTTAATTATATTTATTGGATGGTCGTTACCCCGTCTTCGTATTTAAATTGTTGTGATAGAAACAGGAATGAGGGCTGATGATTTGGCAATGAGCCTCCGTGGCGCATTGGTTTGCGCGGTGGATTTATAAAACGGAGGTCCTAGGTTCGATTCTCGGCGGGGCTAATTGAGATTTTTCGAGAAAGCGATTTGGCGTTCCGGTACGATGTCGTGTATAAACCGAAAAGGGTGTGAATTACATCCTACTCCTAACAAGTTAGCCCGCTTCCATCTTAGATTGCATCATCACTTAACATCAGGTGTGATAGCAGTCAAGGGCCAACTTGTAGTAGATAAAAAAAAAGAAAGTCAAAGTAAGGCATAGAAAAGTTGTTCTATTACTAATGTGAGCTAGCTGAAAATGGTAAGCCCTGAAACACAGCTGGGTGGTAGAACTCCCCAGAAGAACTGTCACAAACAGCTCTCCTACTTGTGCGAGCTAGCTGGTGCATCCAGCTAGCTCAAGTAAATGGTGCATCCAGAAGTTGTAGCTGTAAAAATAAATAAATCTCCAAAAAGTCAGCGCTCCGTAGCAATAAAGTGCAGCCTCACCTGACTGCACGTGCTCTGTCAACTGCTCGTATAAATTTACAACTGCGCAGTTGTTGTGAACTGCACCTTGTGTGGCGAATATTTCTGTTTCCACATTTATGTATTTTTCTCAAAGCACTCGATAATACAAGTACGCTTTATTTGAACATGTAGTTCAATACAAAGTACTTATCACATTGTGTAACACATTGTTTAGTGAAACAAGGTTTACGAGTCGAAAGCTTTAGCCTTATTAGTTCCAACATGGAATATAGGATAAATCCTCATCATCTTTATATCAACGTTTGAACGGTCCACAGGCTGCCTCCCTTGGGAACAGAGATATAACTGCGTTGTTCCAATGCAGGTGGAACTTAGGGTGATAATGTTTGATTCTTAACGATCACTCAGATATTAATTACAATGGCAGCTTTGAACTGAACCAACTACCTCATAATTCTGGCCTTTAAATTTCTTTTTATTAAAACTCATAGATTTTTTTAGAAGAAAAAAAAACATTGTTAATATCATAGCCCGACCCAGGACTTAATCCTAATACCTCGGGATCCGAAGCTCAGTAGACTAACCACTGGATCATCAAGGCCGACATTATATGGTAGACAACTAACGAGGTTATTGCGTATTTACTTAAGTTTGAAGTTGGAAAAATAGCTGATATTACACCCCAATGTTTCAAAAAAAATTTTAACAAAAAATAGAACCGACTCAAAACGCACTAAAAAGTAAAAAATAACTGTTATTTCTTACTTTTTAGTGATTTATCGCCACGTAACGTACTCGTACTATACTGTGATAGTATATTATACGGCACTAGTAGTCAAAAAGCTACCGATACCGAGACAAAAACCGTAATCGCTGTAAGCGTGCCTCCAAAATTTTAAAAGTTTCTTCAATTTCCCCAGGATATCATCATCAGATCCTAACATGTTGACAATGGGACCACCTTGGATGTATGTTCTTTCTAATAAAAAAAGTATTATCGAAATCGGACGACACTGTAAAAAGTTATGCGTGGTCATACATAAAAAAAAATATATACGTGTCGAATTGAGAACCGTTTTTTTTCGTCGATTAAAAAGCACGTTAAACCTTCCTGGCCATTGCATAACATGTCATAATTGCTAAAGCGCCAAACAATAGCATCCTAATAAACACATCAGTTCGCAGTTTTTGAGCAGCATGTTAGTCTAAGCTCGAAATCCCAGTTTTGATAAAGAAAAATTTCTATGCGCAGTCTGTAATGGACTTTACTGGGAAGATTCATTGAAGCAAAAATAAAAATAAATAATTTAATAAGGTATTACCGTTTGTTCAAAGAATAAAAAGAAATCTCAATAATGAAGGTAGGCTCAACAAATAATTGACTTTTCAGTGTTCGCCCGCGACTCTATTTTTCACCACAAAAGCGCGTGGAATCTTCTCAAAGAGTAATTTTTTAGTCGAATTTTCTTATTTTCATCCCGTTGAAATTATTTTCGCTTCCAAAAAGGTTCATTAGCAAATAAATGGCCGGGTTTTAAAAGAATTTCTCAGGATTATACCGGATTGGACTTAATTACGTTCTACTAAGCCTTGACGAGTCGTAGGCTCGTAGGTAAGGGCGACGTAGAATGGATAGTGTTTGTCACTGGACCTTTTTTTACTCTGTTAAAACTGTAATGATATGCAGTTCTGGAGGTAAGCGAGAGCAGACAGATGGTAGACTTAAATACCGGGACCTTTAGCCGCTTGTATGTAGCAGGTCCCAGGAACCTCAATGTTTTTTTTTTATCGACTACAAGTTGGCCCTGGACAGCTATCACACCTGATGTTAAGTGATGATGTAGTCTAAGATTGAAGCGGGCTAACTTGTTAGGAGTAGGACGAAAATCCACACCCGTTTCGGTTTCTACACGACATCGTACCGGAACGCTGAATCGCTTGGCGATACGTCTTTGTCGGTAGGGTGGTAACTAGCCACGGCGAAAGCCTCCTAACAGCCAGACCAAGACAAATTAAGAAAAATCTCAAACTGCCCCGCCGGGAATCGAACCCAGGACATCCGTCTTATAAATCCACCGCGCATACCACTGCGCCACGGAGGTCGTCAAAATGTCATCGATGTACTTACCTGCTGAATAGTTATTGTTGGTAATAAAATGTGACAGCGTAAACAAATCGCACCTTCTCTTTCAATATTTTTATGAAGTGCAGTGAGTAAAGAATAACCAATAAGCAGCTAGGGCAATAGTAAAAGTGTTGGAGCTCGGTCCCGGGAGCGGACGGCGATAGTGTAGTGTAGTGGAGAGGGTATCAATAAATAAAACGTTCAGACTTCAGTTGCGATCGCGGCAGAGTTGTAAACTTGTAGTATCTGGCGATATGAAATAGTCATTTTGTTGCATTATTCAGCAAGCGAGGGCGCGGGCTAGGGCTGACACCACTCATACATTCCGCTGATCAGGAATTTGATCAACATGTTTGTACAATAGCTTGAGACAGCGAGCACTTTCTCAGCCGCAACCTGACTGCTCGTATACATAATTACCCACATACATACACACACACTCGCACAAAAGTTGTGTATTTCTGATTAGATTTTGTTATTTTTTAATTCAATTTTATTCACGTATATTTAACTTGTTATACTGTATTCTTCTTTTTTTAATTATCTATGTGTAATCTTATTTGGCCTTATTTTTCTACCTATTTGTAACTGTATGTATTTCTAACTGTACGCTGTTGATTACAATAAAATAAAAATAAAAATAATATCTATTATATTGTTCATAGGTTCATAGTTTTATAATAGCCTATTTTGTTGCCAAAATAAATGGCTATGTCCCATCCATAATAGCTCTCGTATCTATATGATAGTAGTATTTGGATGCCAACGCTAGTGATAATACACTCGCACTAATTTAATAATGCAATCTATCTCCATTTCAAATACCAGCCGATGTTTACCAGTAAGACTACGATAATGCTCGAACTGGCTTCGATCACGAGATCCTCGCTTCGAATATTGGGTCAGGTTGTAGAATAATTATGGTATTTCTTTCTAAGAAATTTTCCGTCTCCCCTCTCTTATACGAAGGAAGGCCTAGCGATATGATATGTAAAAAATTTTTTAAATAAAAATAGAACCGACTCAAAACGCACTAAAAAGTAAAAAATAACTGTGTCATTTAGTTGCTTTAATTTAATTAAGCATATCTATAAAGTTGGTGCCAGCCAAGTTTAAGGAACATTTATTTTACGTAGTAAAGCAGTTTGTGGGTTCTAGGTAACATCCTTAAAGTAGAAACCTTGGCTGGCACCGACTTCATAGATATGCTTAATTAAAAGATAGTAGTATTTGGATGAAAACGCCAGTGATAATACAAGCGCATTAATTTAATAATGCAATCTATCTCCATTTCTAATACCAGCCAGTGTTTACCAGTAAGACTACGATAATGCTCGAACTGGCTTCGATCACGAGATCCTCGCTTCGAATATTGGGTCAGGTTGTAGAATAATTATGGTATTTCTTTCTAAGAAATTTTCCGTCTCCCCTCTCTTATACGAAGGAAGGCCTAGCGATATGATATGTAAAAAATTTTTTAAATAAAAATAGAACCGACTCAAAACGCACTAAAAAGTAAAAAATAACTGTGTCATTTAGTTGCTTTAATTTAATTAAGCATATCTATGAAGTTGGTGCCAGCCAAGTTTAAGGAACATTTATTTTACGTAGTAAAGCAGTTTGTGGGTTCTAGGTAACATCCTTAAAGTAGAAACCTTGGCTGGCACCGACTTCATAGATATGCTTAATTAAAAGATAGTAGTATTTGGATGAAAACGCCAGTGATAATACAAGCGCATTAATTTAATAATGCAATCTATCTCCATTTCTAATACCAGCCAGTGTTTACCAGTAAGACTACGATAATGCTCGAACTGGCTTCGATCACGAGATCCTCGCTGCGAATATTGGGTCAGGTTGTAGAATAATTATGGTATTTCTTTCTAAGAAATTTTCCGTCACCCCTCTCTTATACGAAGGAAGGCCTAGCGATATGATATGTAAAAAATTTTTTAAATAAAAATAGAACCGACTCAAAACACACTAAAAAGTAAAAAATAACTGTGTCATTTAGTTGCTTTAATTTAATTAAGCATATCTATGAAGTTGGTGCCAGCCAAGTTTAAGGAACATTTATTTTACGTAGTAAAGCAGTTTGTGGGTTCTAGGTAACATCCTTAAATTAGAAACCTTGGCTGGCACCGACTCCTAGATATGCTTAAGTAAATTAAAGCAACTAAATGACACAGTTATTTTTTACTTCTTAGTGCGTTTTGAGTCGGTTCTATTTTTATTTAAAAAATTTTATTTCTTACTTTTTAGTGATTTATCATCACGTACCGTAATAAACTGTCAAAGTATATAATACGGCACTAGTAGCCAAAAAGCTACCGATACCGAGACAAAAACCGAAATCGCGGTAAGCGTGTCTCCAAAATTTAAAGAGTTCCTTCAATTTCCCCAAGATATCATCAGATCCTAACATGATGACAATGGGACCACCTTGGAAGTGTGCCCTTTCTAACAAAAAAAGAATTATCAAAATCGGACAACTCTAAAAAGTTATGCATGGTCATACATAAAAAAAAATATATATACGTGTCGAACTGAGAACCTCCTCCGTTTTTTTTCGTCAGTTAAAAATGAAATGCTCAATAGTGGCAAAAAATTAAGGTTTGAATAGTTAGTGGCAGCCCTACAAGCAACTAGTTCTATCCCCACAAACCTCATACAAAGGATGACACAGGATAACCGAGTTTGAACTGCACATATTCTCATTCGGTCTCATATTCTCGCGCCTGATGTGAATTTCGCTGCTCGCTTTCTTTTGTGCCAATTTGATACTGAAATATCACTTCACGTACTGTTGTGCTCTAGTTCTGGATAAGATGGCAGTGTAAGACGTGTTGATGATTCAGTGGTTAGCCTGCGGAACAACGGTCTTAAATTCAAATTCATTGGATGACGCTTCTCGTTTTATCTATTTGTGAGGTGAAAGGGTTTTCCCAGAGTCCCCAGTCCGGTGTCAAAAAATACTCTTGCCATAGAGTGTATGTTCAGCCTTCAGGCTCGGTTCATATCATTAACATTAAGTCAGTAAGATATAGACGAATGTTAATTAATGATAAAAATAAAAGACGTGTGGCACTCGGAGACTGCCGCGGTAAAGCTATTGTATAGCATTTTTTATCAACTTATGTTTACCTACCGACGTCATCGGGACCGTGGCCTAGCGGTAAGGCGCTCTAAGTGCCTGGATTGCCAGCGAGACGCAGGTTCGAATCCCGTCGGTTGCGTAATTTTTTTTAAGCGTGATATTGCAAAAAGTCATTTATTTAAAAAAAAAATTACTTTTTGAAATATTACATTTTTTTAAGCGTGATATTGCAAAAAGTCATTAACTAAAAAAAAATTACTTTTTGAAATATCACATTTTTTTAAGCAATTTTTTTGCATTGCAAAAAGTCATTAATTTTTAAAATAAAATGACTTTTTGAAATATCACGCTTGCGGAAAAAAAAATTGCGGAACCGACGGGATTCAAAACCGCGTCTCTCTGGAATTCCGGGCACTTAGAGCGCCTAACCGCTAGGCCACGTTCTCCGATGACGTCGTTGCCGAAATTGTGCTTTTGGTACTCAGGGAGTGTTAGGTTTTTTCGTTACGGAATTTCTGTATTCGGTCTCCACGCTCAAGGCCCGCGATAAAAGCTATAAAATAGCTTAATATACCTAATATTCTAAGCCCTCCAATTAGCGTTGAAGCAGTTACGTTGTTCTGAGCTCCAAAACATCACATACAGGGAAGGCATTTGCATGGTAGAGAGCGTTTGAAATAGGTTAATAATGATATTTAGAAACTAATTTCTATCCGATTCTGCTATGAGGGGATGTTGAACTTTGCTATGAGATATTAATTAACTTGATAACGATGACAAACAGCCTGCAGGAGTTATTTCGCGTGCAGTATCCCAATATCGCAGAGAACGTCATTATTCCGTTTAATCTGTTCATTCCGTTCGTTCACTCCATTCATTCGTTCAGTGGACGAGAAGATTACGCTTAAGCTTTTTACCAAAATATGGTCACGCGGACCTTTTCATAAATTCCTCGAATGGGATTAAAAGTAAGCATTTAAAACAAGTGTTGTATAAAATTGTACAAAATTCCCGCCGTCGCAGTAACCGTAAAACCCTTTCACGCCAACTGAGCTGTAGTTTCTTTAACAGCGTTTAGCCTGGTTCTGTGAGATTCGGCTCCGGGCGGACTGTCCGCGGGGCAGAGGACGAGCGCGCGGAAATGTGCCGGACCGACAGGCCGGTAATACTAAATTGTTACAAATACTAAATAATGATACATTACATAATGATGCTACCGTCAGTCTCGTGGTTAGTCTCTGCGGGTTTATTCATAATATGGTCGCCTTTACTTTACTAAGAATGACTTTAGAACTAAAAAGAGCAGCATAGAATTTTTAGTTAAAACTAAAGTTAAATTAGTTAAAGTTCGAGGCGAGTCACATAAAATTGAGCAGCAATTTTTTACCGAATTTCAGTCAATACTTTATCTGTTCACATTTATTGTATCCATGGAGGTTTACATAAGGTGAGTTTGAATTATCAGCCATCGGCGAAACTAGAGTAAGTGTAATGGATACTGATTACAACAGCGGAATAAAAATATTTCTAGAACCAGTAACAAAAAATTTAAAAATTACCTACAAAATGTTTACTCACTTAGGACATTTTACATAGCACCATCCATGGAATTCATAAATTAATCACAAGATACCGAACGAACGTATGTCTTAAACATTCGATTACTACCAAATAAAAAACGGAAAGAAAAGCCAAACCGCCAAAATATCCCACTAGACCAGACTTGAACTAATAAAAAATTATAACAATCGGCTGTCAGAAATCGAACACGGAACCTTCGAAGGGCATTCAAGGGTAGATATGTCCCCACTTGCACACTTTAGAACTGGACTAAAAGTAAATAAATCAAAAACGAAATAAACTTTTAAAAAAGCACATAAAACTGAATCAGCTGATATCTGTGCCAAGTTCAATAAAGTTTTCTGTTAAATTGCCTATTGTTAAACGTGCGCGGCAAGTGTTTAAATGTGTGTGTTTGTGAGAAAGAGCGGTGCCGTTGTCGGTCTTTTAAAAGGCCGACAATCGCATCGCGCCTGTTTGTACGCTCGCTGCCGGCGGTACCGGCATTTCAAAATAAGTTTTAATCTATTGATGGAAAGTTCATTGACCTTGTTCGCCGATCAGCTGTTACGTTTGTTATTTTGATCAATTCTAGTGTGTATGTAGGTACATAACAGCCTTGAGTTTAATGGCTGGCTGGCTTCAAGGTAAGCTTCTGGTAAGTGAGTAGATATTTTGTAATGCTTTATAATTTTTTATTTTTTGGTTCTGGGAACAATTTTTTTTTCTATTGTAATCTATCTGCATAAGACTTGCTCTAGTTTTGCCGCTGGCTGATAATTCAAACTCACCTTATATGTTACACTTAAGGATAAATCAAGGTATTTGTGCTTTATATTCTAAGCATTTTTTTTTGTTAAAAACCTTTTGAAATAAATAAAAAAAGTTGAGAGGTGTCAAGGTACACCCGGATGGAACGAAGTTCCTTTCGATTAATTAGTGAAGGAATTGTAATAAAATTTTATTTTTTTTAAGTAATAATAATATTTGTTGTTGTACACCGAAACACCAGAGGGCGCCACGAGAGCGCGAGACAGCATACAGCGCGGGCGCCCCCCGCCGCTCGCGCGCACACACATCAAAGGCGGCGGCAAGATCCTTTGATCAAAAAGTGTCGTGACAACTTTTCGTAAGAATTTTTTCCGTCTAGCCCCCTTTCACAACGCGCGATAAGGAACTTCGTTCTAAAAAGCCTGTGTTCGGAGTGGATAGCCGATAGGTACATCACTGTCAACGGTCAAGGCATGCGCTACTTCGGCAGTGTATCGAGCTACTCTCCGCCTGGCTGCTCGAGGGCGGGCGCCGCCGCCGGCGAATGTTCACGTTTAGTGCATTCTTTTGTCCGGCGCACAGATTACTTATCTTTTATCTTTTACGATCTCGGGATTCCTCTCGCCTCGTTCGTTCCGCGCAGCTTTCGCTGCCTAGTGCCTCCCACTTTGACGACCACTGTACTTTTTCAACTCAAGGTTGAGTTTTAATACTAGCTCTTGACCTATATCGGCCGAGTATCTTTTGTAAGGTGGGCCGACATTTTACTAGTCTATTTAAATTTTATAAAAAAGAAAAATATAGAAATACAACGAATAAAGAAGATAAAAATATATTTTTTAATTTATCTGTGTTGCTAATCTCTGGGACTGTTGAAATTATTTTTTCCAAAAATTAAAAGATATGAGCTTTATAATTATATAATCCAAAATAAGGAAAAAGTTATTAGACTCGTGTTACAGTCTGCACTCTATATATTATCGCTATAGGAACATAAAATACAAAACAAGTTTACCTATAAAACAAATATTTTTTGTATTGTTTATTGGACAAGATGAGACATCTGATGTTAAGTCAAACATTAAAACAGCCTTAGTCTAGCCTAGTACTTGCCCGGACGGATTATAACAAAGAGCTTAACTACAAGTTTTAAATAATTTTTCGTATAGGTATTTTATTAACGGTTGCCCGCGGTGTTACCCGCGTTGTTCCCGCTCCCGTAAACATTTTAGGATAAAAAGTGGCCTATGTATTATTTTGAGCTGTATTATTGTAAAGTTTTATCAAAAGTCATTCAGTAGTTTATATGCGAAAGAGCAACAAACATACTTACATGACCTCCTTACAAAATGTCTCGTTTATAATATAAGTAAGATTAGTGATTTAATATTAAAACGTACTTTTATATTCAGTTAACCTCAGTGGCGCAGTGGTATGCGCGGTGGATTTCTATGACGGAGGTCCTGGGTTCGATTCCCGGCGGGGCAGATTGAGACTTTTCTTAATTTGTCTTGGTCTGGCTAGTGGGAGGCTTTCGCCGTGGTTAGTTACCACCCGACAATACAATACCGACAAAGACGTATCGGCAATCGATTTAGCGTTCCGGTACGATGTCGTATAGAAACCGAAAGGGGTGTGGATTTTCGTCCCACTCCTAACAAGTTAGCCCGCTTCCATCTTAGACTGCATCATCACTTAACATCAGGTGTGATAGCAGTGAAAGGCCAACTTGTAGTCGATAAAAAAAAAAGTTACGTACTTACGTTTTATAAACTAATTTTACATAATTAGTTTCTATTAGCTATAAACATCGCATCGCTCGAGCGCCAGTGGAACACAGGCTCAAGGGCGGTTGCTTATCGTAAATCTTTTACGATCTCCGAAGCTCTCCCTTGATATAATTCAGGTATATTTCAGGCACCGTTTACTGCTGCTTTCACGTTTTTGTGGACTGAGCCTGAGTATTGTTTTTATTAATACTTAATCATCCCAGCTTTTAGGCTTTGTTCATTCTTTCTCAGCTGTGAACTCCTCTAAAGCCTCAATTATAAGAGCGCTTTTAGTGAACAGTATTCATTATACGAATATAAGCCGAACCGATTCTTACACAATATTCTGAAAACACTTTTACATTTTATTTTATCTTTTCTTTCATTGAGCGGCTGACTTTGTTTTATTTTTTTTTGTACTAGAGGACGCCCGCGGTTTCTCCCGCGTAATTCTCGGTCTCGCGGGAATTTCGAGATCATTCGAATTTTTTTCACCTTTTAAACCTTTCCTAGACTAATATTTCATAACCAAGATAAATCCGTTCAGCCGTTTTTGAGTTTTAGCGAGACAAACGAACAGCAATTCATCTATTATATAAAATTTCCCTGTCACAATGTTAGTTACCGTACTCCTCCGAAACGGCTTTACCGATTTTTACCAAATTTTGTATGCGTATTCAGCAGGTCTGAGAATCGGCTACTATCTAATTTTCATCTAAATTTTTTTTAATTTTTAATGAAAAACAACGTTTGCCGGGTTAGCTAGTTTTTATATATATAGAAGATAGAATATTACCTACAATAAACACAGTATGTACATTAGTTCAGTTTTTCGTCTGAATTTTTTTAGTAATGATAAACACGATGGTAAGTTGAAAACCATCGTCTGTATACAGAGCAACATTTCATGACATTCAGACATGCTTGGAACACGTCCCACAAAGTGTCCATTCATCTACTTGAAATAAATTATTTGTAATTTGAAATATCCTCATATCCTCATACATAGTCTTCGAACAGTGCGTGTTGCCAGTGATGACCTACGGATCCGAATCTTGGTCGCTGACTGCGGGCTTCATAAGAAGGCTCCGAGTCACTCAGCATGAGGAGATCCGCAGAAGAACCAAAGTAACTGACATAGTTTAGTGAGTCGCAGAAATCGCAGAACTGAAGTGGCAATGGGCGGGGCACGTAGTTCGAACAGCTGATGGACGTTGGGGGCCCAAGGTGGTAGATTGGCGACCCCGCACCGGAAAGCGCAGCGTTGGTCGACCCCCAACCATGTGGACTGACGACATCAAACGTGTCGCAGGGAGCCGCTAGCAACAGGCGGCTCGGGATCGTTGTGTTTGTAGGTCCCTAAAAAAGGCCTATGTCCAACAGTGGACGTCTACAGGCTGGTAATGATGATGATGATGATGATTTGTAATTTTGATTTTTATGCATCGTATAACATAGGAAAATTGATGTTAATTAATTAAAGTCGTTAGCGAATTCTTGCCATTACATTCATCAAAATCAGGGCAATATTCTAAGCGCTATTTTGGAAAATACTTAAATACAAACATGCCTTCAAGTAGAGTAAGAAGCTGCTTACCTCATAACCGCTTTTGCTTTGGCGTAATCGGCTAAAAATTGGTGTATATAGTTTTAAAACCGATGCATATTTCCGTGTCAAAGAGCTGCTGCTGGCGCCGCGCCAACGTGAGGCGCAATTGATAGCAGCTTAAGCCGAACTGAGCTGCATTGTGCCCCCCTGCCGCCCCGCTGCCCCGCGCCGCCCCGGGGGGCAGCAGGGGGTAATTAACGCCGTTTAACTCTCGAAGGAGGATTACGCTTTTAACCTTGTGAGCAAATAACTGGCTTCCCGGCGCCATCACTAGATTGCGAATTATGCCAATATTATTCTGGTTGTTAGCTGACTTTGGAAAATTAAAAGGTGATTCATTCAGAGCTTCTATTCAGCTTTTTCTGAATTTAGAACTGTTTAAGATAGAGTTTGCGAGGAACATAGCCTCTGAGCCAAGAACAGAATTTAATGACTAATTACTTCCCGGCTTAAAAGCTTAACACTACTTGAGTGTATATTTTTCACCCTTAAAATAGTCAGCAGCCATTTCGATGGTGGATCTAGGAGAAGCAGCCTCTTGAATTTGTTACTGGCTTGCGGACTATTAGCTTTGTTTGTTTTCATACAAGAATCTTTTTTAAAGATTAGGTTAAAAAAAAAGCTATCACGGAGTTAAGCCGATTACATTGCAAGCCAAATTCGTAGAGCAATCTGATCGACTTGGCTCTTCCAGGCACCAGGCAGCTAAAACTCGCGTCTGAAAATGTGATGCTTTCCATAATTTATCATTCGATTAAAAATAATTAATCAATTCAATACATACTTATGCAATTTCAGCTTCGTTAATATTAGTCTATTTTAGCTTACCAAACTCTTTCTCTTAGAGAAAAGAGCAGAGCTTAGACCACACTTCTTCAATGCCTGCTAGAGGGCTTAGGATAATATTTTTTTTAATATGTACCAGAGATTTAAAGTGCTCCTGAGGCACGGAGATAAACCACCTTGAACTAAAGTATTTCTGCTAAGATTAAAAAAAAAGAAACCTTCATTGTTGCATAGCTTCTCCTGAACCCAAGATCCTCGTGATATCGTGATCCTAAGCATATCTAACTCTATAATATAGTACCAACTATAGGCAAGCGGAATTTAGTTTTTTTAGATATCTAAATATTCATGTACATCGGCTCAAAATAATTTATGTGTAGTATTGTCATGTTCGAGCGCTAATACAGTTGGTCACATTGTGTGCGCCGGTGCACAGACAACTAAATTGTGTGTGCGGCGTGTCGGCACAAAGCTCATGTTTCCGATGGATTCACAAACATTTGTGAAAAATGTTCCGCTGTGTAACTCTACAGTGCTTGTTCGACCGAAATATTTAATTTGCTCTATTTTACTATTCCGCACTGGGTGAAAACACTGCCTAATGTAAAAAAAAATAATAAAAAATTTAACCGACTTCAAAACGCACTAAAAAGTAAAAAATAATTGTATCAATTATGTAGTTGCTTTAATTTACTTAAGCATATCTATGAAGTTGGTGCAAGTCAACTTGTGATAGTAAAGTACAGTGTCTACGCCGGTGAAGACAAGTTCCCAGATTCCATAAGCTGCGCAATGCATTTGAAATCACGGTAACGGGGTATCATTCATTCGGCCCCTGAAACTCATGGGCTTTAAATTCTCTGTCGATACCGAGTCTCACAGGGTATGTCTTAAAGAAAAGATTTTTTCAAGTTACACATGAAAATAATACCAAAGATATTTCAATTAATAAAAATACTTTAATTAATAGATTAAGGAAAAAACGATATATTTGTACATTTATTCTTTAAAATAAAAATAAATATTTACTCGTAATTTTAAAAGCGTACGAAAGCTGAGCCGGCTTCGCAAATTCAAAAGCATCGTAAAAAGTTTATTTCTGTATATTCGGAGGTCATTCTGGTCGCCTACCTTCATTATAAAAAGTTTCCTAACAAATAACGCCCGACCCTTTAGACATTTCATAAAAGAAAATTGAATGCCCAGCCATAAATTGCCGTAGGAAATTTTCCCTTTGATTTTAATTTAATAAAAATGGCTTCCACATTTAAGGACTGTAGTTGTTCCCACTCATTTCCTTGAAAGCCTTTACTTAGAGGCGCGCAACGGAACGACTTTTATCTGCTAACGCGGCTCACGGGAAACAGTAAAGAGCTGTAGGTACTCACGTGCTTCAGTTCAGTGAGCCATGTCACTCATTTCAATACTTCAGCTCTCTGCTTTCGACGCCGCACGAGTTCTGACTGAACTTTGAAGGCAAAGTATCTTAGTTCTCTCTTTTTATGTTATGTTACGTTACGCGTATGTTATAAAAAGTTTGGAAACAAATGTTGAAGTCTAGTTTCTATTTATTCGCTTCTTGCTACTATTACCTACAGATTAAATATTTTTTTTCGCTTCTACTGCCACCACTGATGTTAAGTGATGACTTAGAGAAGATGATGATGAAATCCACACCCCTATCAGTTTCTACATGAGATCGTAGAGGAATCGCGGATACGTCTTTGCGGAGTGGTAAAAGAAACTGAAACATAATATTGGCAACATTATCCACCGTGCATACCACTGCGCCACGAAGGTTGTAATATAAAAAATGAAACAAAATTAAATATTTTTTTATTGAATAATCTTGCAGCTTGCTTCAACCGAAATCTCATCGTCGCTTTTCATAAAGTATTATTGTAGTCAAACCTAATTCTATCCAGTATGTATAATAAAATCAAGTTTCAACAAAAAATAGGACAGACTCAAAACGCACTAAAAAGTAAAAAATAACTGTGTCATTTATATGCTTTAATTTACTTAAGCATATCTATGAAGTCGGTGCCAGCCAAGTTCAAGGAACATTTATTTTACGTAGTAAAGCAGTTTGTGGGTTTTAGGTAACGTCCTTAAAGTAGAAACCTTGGCTGGCACCGACTCCTAGATATGCTTAAGTAAATTAAAGCATATAAATGACACAGTTATTATTTACTTTTTTGTGCGTTTTGAGTCGGTTCTATTTTATGTTAAAAATTTTTATTTATTACTTTTTAGTGAATTATCGCCACGTAACGTACTCGTATTATAGTACTCTTATAGTTTTATTAGTTTATTACTCTTAATATAGTATATTATACGATACTTGTAGCCAAAAAGCTACCGATACCGAGACAAAAACCGAAATCGCTGTAAGCGTGCCTCCAAAACTTGAAGAGTTCCTTCAATTTCCCCAGGATATCATCATCAGATCCTAACATGATGACATGTGGACCACTTTGGAAGTGTGTCCTTTCTAATAAAAAAAGAATAATCAAAATCGGACAACTCTGTAAAAAGTTATGCGTGGTCTTATATATATATATATATATATATATATATCGAATTGAGAACCTCCTACGTTTTTTTTCGTCGATTAAAAAGAGCGAAGCACTTTGGCGGTGTATCTAGCAGTAAATCATGAAAGCAGTAGCACAATCAGCAACGCTAGCTGTTAAACCATATTATTATTTTATTCTCTTAGAATAATATCATAATATCAATTTTATCGTTTGCGAGTCGCTTAGTCTTCTATTTCTGTTTAAGCTTTTTTCATTTAGTTCAAAGGTTAAGGTTCAATTTTTCTTGCACAATGCCACGGAAGGGGTTTAAAAGATTGCAGCTCTGAAAGAAATGCAATTTACAACGCTTCGTTCCTTTACACGTCTTGTTTCTTTTGCTCTGGGGCTATCTGTTTCTTATACAAGTGTAAATGTCTGGAAAATCTGAAAGCCTCATTCGTCTGGTTCTGTTTGTTTTGCTAATTAATCTAAACACGGTTACATTAGCTGCAAACTACGGCACTATACTAAAGCCAAACTCAATTGAGAATGCTTGTCAACAAACAAATTTAAAATGTAGGTAGATAATGCAACACGTTTTATGCCTAATATATCTAAAATTACGTTTTGTTATTTTAAAAAATCTTATTTAAAAGATATTGAATATATTAATCGGTTTTAAGCTTACTAACGTAATTTATTGTCATGAATTCGTCATTAACTAGTTAATTAAAAAAATAAGGTGTAAAATGACTAGTGATTTCTACCTTATTTTTAATTTGTTTGTTGTCAAGCATTCTCAATCGAGTTTGGCTTCAGTATAGTTCCGACAATGTCGCGGCGAGAAATTATGAACGTGTTACATTTAGGGCTGCCGCGTTCTTAGTACAGATTAAATAATTATTGGCTATTAAAGTTACTTTAAATTTAAATTAGTCATTAGCCTAATCAAAAGATCTGATAATCTCAATAAAAAATACTAAAATACTAAACACACGACACTCCTTACCTCTAGACATTCGGCGTGCGCAATCACTAGCTACTTTTAAACGACTGGTGAATGCACACTTCTATCCTCCATAGCCTAGTACTCTCTTTCTTCCCTCTCTCTCCTGAATTTCGTCTAGTCTCCATTATTTTCATTTATTTATTTATTTCACTATAAACACGTATGTCTCATGATTTGGTATGTATGCGGCTGATGTTTTACGGCCGGTTGCCACCTGACACCAAGGTCGTAGTCTTCCTGGAAGACTTGAACGTTGCCGTTGGCCCATATGGGCTCCTCCGCCGCCGCTCTAATGAACACTCCGACCTGAGCGCCCATCACAACCAAGGACCTCTAACGCCAAGTATGTAAAAAAAATAGAAAAGCGATAAAGGCTAGGGCGTCCCCCTTAAGTGACGAAGAACATGGAGCTGCGCACATAACTAGGGCGTTCCCCCTAAGCGACGACAAAACAAGAAACAACGTGGTAACAATGTCCGAGGTGCGCATTGCCACCTGGAATATTGGTACGATGACTGGACGCAGTGCAGAACTAAGCAGTATCCTTGATCGACGTTGCATAAACATTTGTTGTGTACAAGAGACAAAATGGAAAGGCGCCAAATCACGGCATATAGGCAAAGGTTATAAACTTATATATAACGGAAAAGAGAACAACAAAAATGGCGTGGGAATAGTACTGGATCGGTTAATGAGTCAAAAAGTGGTTGATATTAGTAGGATAAGTGATCGAATCATTGCGGTAAAACTGGCTTTAGAAAAGCAGCCGTGCTTGAATATTATCTCTGCATATGCGCCGCAAACTGGATGCCCCGAGACCGAAAAACAGGAGTTTTGGGAGGACTTGCACACTGTTTTAATATCTATACCAGCAAACGAACAGAAACTTATATGCGGCGACCTAAATGGTCATGTGGGTATAGACAGGTATGGCTTTGAGGAACAACATGGTGGGTTCGGTTTCGGAAACAAAAACAGCGAGGGAACCACAATTTTAGAATTTGCAGCCGCACATAACATGGCGGTGGTAAATACATTTTTCAAAAAGAAAGATGAACATCTTATTACATATAAAAGCGGTAACGCAAGAACCCAAATAGATTATGTATTAATTGATAAGTTTGATTTAAAACTAATAAAGGACTGCAAGGTAATTCCCGGTGAACCTCTAACATCGCAGCACAGACTTTTGCTCACAGCCATGAAACTCAAAACACCTATCAAACAAAAAAAAGGTAGAGTTCACAAAATAAAGTGGCACAATCTCTCCACTGATAAAGGAATAAAGGTTGTAGACAATATCAGAAGCTCTTTCTGTGGCAACCGTAACGACAATGACGCACCCAATACAATCTGGTCAAAGTTTGAAGGTTTTTGTGTTAGTAATGCCAAAGAGCTGCTAGGAATTAGCAAAGGGGCTCTTAACAATGAAAAAAACATTAAATGGTGGAACAACAACACCAAAGAAACCGTAGCTGAAAAGAAACGTCTGTTCAAAGTCTGGCAAACAACAGGCTCAGATCAGGACAGAGAGGTTTATAAGACAGCTAAGAAAACAGCCAGAAGAACAGTCGCTATTGAAAGAGATAAAGCAGAGCAGAACCTTTATTCACGCTTAGAACTAGCAACAGACTATGAAATATACAAGATAGCAAAACACAGGCATAACAACACAAAAGATTTTCAAACCACCAAATATATTAAAAATTGCGAAGGAAAACTGCTCACAACTGATAAGGACATATGTGATAGATGGCATGAATACTACAATCAGCTATTAAATGATGAATTCCCCAGACAATCAGAAACAGAGGAACAAAAGACACAAGGACCCATCAACGAAATTACACCTGCTGAGGTGAAAAGGGCAATCTCCAAAATGAAAAACCGTAAGGCGAGCGGACCAGATGAAATACCCGCCGAAATATGGAAAGCACTTAAAACTGACGGAGAATTATGGCTGACTAAATTGTTTAACAACATTTTAATGACTGAAAAAATGCCAGATGCTTGGAGAAATAGTACTTTAGTTCCTTTCTATAAAAATAAAGGAGATGTTCGCGATTGTGGAAATTACAGGGGAATCAAATTAACATCACATACCCTTAAGATCTGGGAAAGAGTCTTGAGTGAGCGCCTTACAAGTCATATCCTCCTGACAGAAAACCAATTTGGTTTTACAGCTGAAAGGGGAACCACAGATGCTATTCATGCTGTTAGATTAGTTATGGAAAGAGATCGCGAAAACAAACAAAATCTATGGCTAGTTTTTATAGACTTAGAAAAGGCATTTGACCGAGTACCCAGAGCAGTGATATGGCAGGCTCTGAGAGCCCACGGAGTCCCTGAATATTACATAAGACTTCTTATGGACATGTACAACAATGTCAAAACAGGTGTCAGAACACCAGCGGGACTATCAAAAAACTTCGACATCACAGTTGGAGTTCATCAGGGTAGCGCTCTTAGTCCACTGTTATTTAACACTGTCATTAATTATCTAACAGCAAATATTCAGCAAACACCTCCGTGGAATCTATTATACTCCGACGATGTGGTTCTCATTTGTTTGGAGATTGTCGTTAGAAAACAATGGTTTACGCATTAGTAGAACCAAAACAGTATATATGTCCTGCAACTTCAATCCTAATGATACTAGCTCTGCAGACATAAAAATTGACAATATAACATTGCCTAAAGTGAAATCTTTTAAATACCTAGGATCAATAATCTCAGAGGATGGATCAATTGAAGCTGATATATCGCACAGGATATCGACAGGTTGGTCTAAGTGGCGTATGCTAACGGGAGTGTTGTGTGACAGTAAAATTCCAATAAAAACGAAAGGCAAAGTATACAGGACAGCCGTTAGGCCAGCGCTTCTCTATGGTAGTGAAGTGTGGGCGATAAAAAAGGCTCATGAGCAAAAACTCCACACAACTGAAATGCGTATGCTACGATGGTCGGGAGGAGTGACACTGAAGGACAAAATACGCAATGAATATATCAGGGGGAGCTTTAAAGTCGCAAAAATAGCGGATAAAGCTACAGAGTCTAGACTGCGATGGTATGGCCATGTGATGCGAAGACCAGAAGATCATGTAGTGAAAAAGTGCCTTTCCATGAATACAAAGAAGAGGGGAAAAGGAAGACCGCTAACAACATGGTTGACGAGGGTCCGTAAGGACATGAAGGAAATTGGCCTTTAAGAAAACGACGCAAAAGATAGAACAAAGTGGCGCCACATGATTAAAAAAGCCGACCCCGATTAAACGGGAAAAGGCTAGGCCAAAGAAGAGAAGACTATAAACACGTATGTATATTTGTTAGTATGTATGTAAGTATGTATATATGTATGTATGTATTTATGTATGAATTTGTGTATACATGTAGCTATGTATTTATATGTGTATATGTGTTTTATGTAGATAAGTATATTATGCAAGTAAATTTTTATTTTGTATAGTAAGATTCGTTTTTTTTTTGTGTACGTACACCCGAACCTACTCCAATGTATACACTTTTACTTAAATATAATGGTTGTCTGGAAAAGATCGCTCATTAGCGATAAGACCGCCAATTGTACATTAGTTTTTAAGGTATTTTCTCTTTGTTGCTTTGTTTTGTTATTTGGTACAATAAAGAGTATTTCATTCATTCATTCACTTTTTTCACAGAATAAGTCAGTTCAACATGTAATATATTATAATGGCTTAGTTTTTGTGTGTTCTTATTATCTTCATTACTTTCTGAAAGGGCTCCAAAGGTTTAAGTTTGTTATATCTGCAGGCTCCAACAATGTTTCAGACAGCCTGATGTCACAGAACACAATCGCGCCAAACGGATATAATGTATTCAGAAGCAGCTGGTAGTGGGAACATTACTGGCCCTTCTGAAGAGCAATCTCCAGCGCAGGAATGAATAATTTAATTGGAGCCTTTTATTCGCATTAGGGGCAGCGCTGCGAGGCTCCATGCGGCTCCGCGAGGCGCGCAGGCAAATTGCATTTCTTTCAATTCAATACCCACTCCTTTAGTGTTCTTTTGTAAAGGAATACTTTCTTGACTTTTTTGTTGCTGCTAAATGATTATCTAGGTTAACGTATTTATCCACTTGCCTAACCTAAATTCGTTGATTTGGTTCTAAAAGAATAATTATTAAAAGTTTGAGTATAGACAATAGTTTGAAACTACCACAAAAGTAAGTTTTAAGGTTTAAAGGTGTATAATTCTATCACTCTGTTTTAATCTAGGGTGCCTTTGAAACAAAGAGTCATTTTAATTCAATTACGGCTGACCGTTCAATACCATGATTTTTTGAATAATAGTTTCAAGAACCAAAATATATATTAACATGGTTTACGATCGCCAACTAAAGTTGTAAACTACCTATTGTAACAGAGCAATTCCATAGAACACTTATAATACAATTTGCTGTCCAGCGGTTGTCACAGGCACAGGTGTACGCCTCATGTGCTTGTATTGATGCCGTCCCACTTGTATAAATAACACTGCCATCTATGGAATATTCACAGAAAAGCGCAACAGTCAGCACTGCTCCAAAAACAGTAATTACGTGGTTAATACAAGACATAAAACGTAAAAGTCCATTTCATTTCAATCATCCGCGCGTAGACTATTACTCGAGGGCCACACGTGGGCACTGCGACAGTGCATCACCGCGTCAACTGCACTCTCTTGTACACAATAAAACTGCACTGACATGGCTCTGACAGACAGCGCGTGACACTGCGCGACGACACTCGCCGATACTAGGCTCCGCGCACACTCGGCTCTTCTGTGTCATTGAAGTTGACTGTGATGTGATTGTGAATTCATACTAGAGCAGCTTGGCGGGTCTGAGCTCCAAATCCCTCCTTTTTTGGGCATCTAGCGCTGCTCTGTAGTGAGCCGTGGCCATAAAGACGAAGATTCTTAGTGGTGAAGTCAACCAGAACTCGACTTTACTCTCTGAGGAGCTCGCATCCCTGAAAGAAACTTCACATTCGTTATAAAAATGGAAGGGTGTGCTACATACAGAGCATTAACATTAATTGTATAAATCAACTAATAGGTTGTAAAGAATTATAAGCTCTTTAATAATATCAACATTTATTACTTGTTTATTTATTTTGGATCAAAGATAAAAGCAGTAAATGTGAAACGTTTTTTCAGTTCCCAGATCCCAGAATGTATATTAATTTGCGAGCCGCTTCAGTGAAAAAATTCTATCTGCTCGTAATGTTTATAAACTGTAGCTCAGTTATTGCTTCATTTTATTGGTTCAATCAATTTAAATAAATTCACGCAAATAACGCTTGATTCGTTCGCACGTCAACTGCAAGGGCTTAACATCAGTAATATAATACTAAAAATATATATTTTGTACGTTAAATCCTTTTTTAACCGACGAAAAAAAACGGAGGAGGTTCTCAATTCGACACGTATATATTTTTTTTTATGTATGACCACGTATAACTTTTTACAGAGTTGTCCGATTGTGATATTTCTTTTTTTATTATTATGTTAGGATGATGATATCCTGGGGAAATTGAAGGAACTCTTCAAATTTTCGAGGCACGCTTACAGCGATTTCGGTTTTTGTCTCGGTATCGGTAGCTTTTTGGCTACTAGTGTCGTATAATATACTATGACAGTACAGTACGAGTACGTTACGTGGCGATAAATCACTAAAAAGTAAGAAATAAAAATTTTAAAAATTAAAAATTGTCGGTTCTATTTTTTGTTAAATATTTTTATTAGTTTGTCCCCTCAATTTAAGTGTACGCTTTTGCGCAAAATTGTGTGTATTTTGGTCTGTCGTTGCATGCTCGAAGGTCTCGTTGGACTAGTGGTTAGGCTTTGATTACAAGGTCCTGGGTTAGAACCCAGTGTAGTGTGTAGTGTTAATAAATGAAACATTTCCCCCTAAGTCCGCCAACTCGCATCGGAGTAGCGTATTGTTTCTACGTTCCATATCCCCTCTCCTACATGGTAGGAGGCCTGTAGGGGGCATAATTGGCGGATGATGATAATGATGATGATGATAATAAAGTTCTGTTATTTGCGTGATGATTGTTACTTCTTCACGACTAAATGGCTAGAGCGATTTTAATAAAATTTGATATGGAGCTAGTTGGATGACACCCTGGATTAACGCATATCCTGAAATTTTAAAGGGAACGGGAAGAACGTGGACGAAGTTGCGGGCGTCCTTCAGTAGTTCATAATAGGTAGGTATTAGTCTAGTAGTAGTTTTGTTAGGTGACAGAACTAATTTGTACATACTATTATCATGCTTATCTTTCATTAACGATCATACGTCCCGGTAAATAAGGTAACATTTTATGGATTAGGCTAATGGTTACAAGACAGCACTCCGAAGAATGTTTTCCATGTGTCCATAGCTTGGTCCATTAGAAATACCTATAAAAATAGATTTTACATTTCAAATGTGTGCTATTTAAAATAAACGATTTCAAAGTAGAATAGGATAATTTCCCGTTCGTGTGCGTTTAGCCTAACCCACTGACACACCCCGCTGAATCGTATAAAACCTGTCGACAACAAACTCGTCGTCGCTTCTCATAGCCATTCAACTGACAAATATTGAAATTTTCACAAAAATTTATGAACTAGTGCTAGTAGTGTGTTTAAATAACAGTCATCCAAATATATGTAGAATGAAATGACCTGAAAAACTAGATATTTTTGAAGTTAAATCATTTTTAGACACTGTGGACGCGTTTGACAGGAAAAACAACAAACTTTTACGCTTAGGCTATAATTTTATTAAATCCTACCATAATAAAAAGATATTAATTTCGATATTTCGATCCAATTGCATGTCCTAAGAAAGATAAGTTTTATAAAATTACAGATTTATTAAATTTCTTTGAACTAACGCAAGCATTTTTACTATTTTTGAATTCCTTTAGTCTATGGCATAAGCAAAATCTAGTTGTAATTTCATTGTTTTATCTCCCGCTATCTCATAAAGCGAGAGTTGTAACAAAAGCGTTGTGTTATTTCTGTTCAAGAGATCTCCGCGAGCACCGCTCTGTACTTGGAGGCTTACAGCTAACTGTTACATTAGGCTGATCGCACATACGTCCGCACGTGCCGCACCGCACGTGCCGCACCGCACGCTTTATGCATGTTGTGTAGTGCGTTTAAAACGCTTAAAAGGAACTAGTATATCATTCTCTTTTTATAAAACGAAAAATTACTTATGTCAATTGAGCAGATTTGAATAAAGAATAATTTATTTTTGGCCATTTGGGCAATTTTATATTGGCCCCGTACGTTGTATCAAATAGTCTAGTACAAGTTATTGCATTGAATAATCTGTATTCTTCTTAAGTGCTACCATCTCCATAAATTAAAATGAAGTGATGCAGCAGCTATCATTACTTTGTTCTTGTTTGATAAATAAAATGGGCATTCCACAGGGTTCAATTTTGGGTCCTTTTCTATTTCTAGTATATATTAACGATTTACCATACAATGTTAGCGACATTTGTGAAATCGTACTGTTTGCTGATGACACATCTTTAATTTTTAAGACTGATAGAAATAAAACAAACTTTGACGATGTAAACTGTGCCATATCGCATGTGTCGCATTAGGTTTACTGCAAATAACTTACTGTTAAATGCAAAGAAAACTAAATGTGTTGAGTTTTCATTACCGAATGTAAAAAAAATTGATAAGTCTTTATTGATAAATGGTGAAACACTAAAGATGGAAAGTTCCACAGTCTTTTTAGGAGTAACCGTAGACTGTAAACTTCAGTGGAGCGCTCATATAGAATCACTAACAGGTAAACTTAGCTCAGCTGCATTTGCAGTGAGAAAAATAAGACAGTTTACCGATGTGTAGAAACTGCCAGACTAGTCTATTTTGTGTACTTTCAGTGTGATGTCTTATGGCATTTTATTGTGGGGCAAGGCTGCTGACATAAATTCTGTATTTATACTTCAAAAACGAGCAATTCGGTCGATATATAAACTAAAACCCCGTGAGTCCCTTCGTGATAAATTTAAAGAAATAGGAATCCTTACAGTATCCTGTCAATATATATATAATAACCTAGTCTTTGTCAAACAAAATATAAATATGTATAAACAGAAAAAGGACTTAAACGATCGTCTTCTTAGGAATCGACATAAATTAGTTTTATCAGCGTATCGCCTCCGAAAAGTTCAAAAGTCATTCATTGGTCTGGGTGTACTCTTCTACAACAAGATGTCCAATTCAGTTTTAGATCTGCCATTGCATAAGTTAAAGCAATGTATTAAAACTCACTTACTGAGTCAAGGTTATTATACTATAGATGAATTTTAAATGACAAAGAGGTTGAGAGGCAATTGGATCAGCTTTCAACTTCACACAAGTAGTAGAATAAATAATTTTATGTAACAATACAGTTAATATTGTAAAAATTAATAATTTTAAAAGAGCAACTGTTGAGTTTCTTGCCGGCTCTTCTCAACAGGACCTGCCTTCCAAGCCGGTGGTAAAGTCACTGCAAATAGTCTAATTTGACGTTTCAAAAGTGCTTATAATTGGCCTACTTGAAATAAATGATTTTGAATTTGAATTTGAATTCGATGGATCTTTTTCTTGCTTTTAAAATTTGCAATATGTATTCAATCATTTCTATATCTTCAGTAAAGTAGAAACTAGAGCGACGCGCGGTACGGTGCTTACTGTGAGGTGTCCGATCAGCTTTAATAGAGGTTTACTGCAAAATGTTTGATTACACCGCAGTGCGCAATAAATCTCTCTGATCGCTGCTCGCGGGCCCCCACGCTGTGCCCGCGCCGCGCGCCGGAGATATCTTAAATCATTTCCTTGTTTCCGTCTTTTACTGCGAGCTATCTGGCCAATACGTTCGATTATAACTTCCGCAGAATATTATACGCCAATATGTAGGTAATTATTTTATAGATTTAGTACCGACAATGCAGTTTTGGTATATTACGTATCTCGTTTCTCTCGGTCACGTTTCTGGTACAAGCAGTTAGCACATGTTCGATATCATTATGAAATTAAAACTCTACTTGTTTCTTTAAATTATCCCCTTATCATTTTATACTTTTATACAATAGTATTTATATTATATTACGTAAACCATTGTACGAGACTCGGTTAAACAGAAAGCCATGTCAATAATGCGATCGCATTGAATCCACTCTCAAACAAACGCCGAGTGGAGCCCCTCCCCCCCCCTACAGCTGTTGTGGAAAGCCGCCTCGAATGCGCGGAAAACTCTGAATTCAGGAAAATTTTCAGCTGGATCTAGATATTTAGCGCGGAATGTGCCGCGTGCGTATAAAGAGCTCTCGAGCAGAATACGCTAAACGATTTCGCGAGGAGGTCGTCGCGAATTTTCCATTTTCACCTCCGCCTCGCGCCGCCTCGCACTGGGACGTGAGAGTTAATACGTTTAGTCGCCGGCGCCAAGGAGATAGCCCAAGAACCAGCGCCTTGGGAATTGTGCTTTTTTAATCAATGATAGGGGGCACTGATGAGGCTTAAGAGGAAATGCGACAGTCTCCGAGTCACAGCAGTGTGCGCGGTGGATTTATTAGATGGAGAGACGGCCCGGGGTTTGATTTGTGGTACGACCGATTGAGATTTTCTCAATTGTCCTGATCTAGCTGGTGAGAAGCTTGTACCGTAGCTAATTATCAAAAATGTGCCGTCAAGAGATTATGATTCCACTTCAAATTTTGTAAAACTTCGATGATTGTGGATTTCACACTACTAATAAGTTAGCCCGCTTCCATTTTAGATTACATCATCACTAAGTAACGTCCGCTAGAATTTATCGTATAGTATCCTAGAATTTATTTTTTCTTACATCAGGTCATTATGTTCCATGTTTATTTAATCTACTTAAGGACTTCATAAAAATGTGTTGTATGGTTGCTGAGATAAGACAAACAAAATGAAATTTGTTTTAATGTCCAACTCTGTATTTGGTGATGGTTACTGACAATCAAAGACAGACTATATTCAACAAAATATCGCCATTTATTGCTACCTGTCCAAAATTTTCCGCCGACTCCTTAACTAGAACGAGTAGCTTGTACGCGCAAAGAATTTTAACAAACAAACCATTACCATGTGACCATTTGAAATTAAACCGTATTGTGTGCGTCGTAAGGTCTCTAGTGGTGTTGTCGTGAGAGGAGATCTGCTAGACGTGAGGTTCGAGTCGTACTCTATTGGCTGGCAATGATTTTATCTCTGGTAGAGTGCGTCGCGATGCACGCTGAACTTTGTCAGCATGCATTGAAATCTGCACGATGTGTGGCGCGGTAATGAAAGATTCTTGCTTATCGGATGTTTCTTGAAAGATTTAATCGTTATTAACTTTTAATACCAGAAGCAAGTCCGGTGCTAATTACCGTGAGCGACAATAACCACTTAACATTAGGTGACCCGCAAGCATCTTTAGGTACTTGACATTTAAGCATGGAACTAAAATATTAAAATACTTGGACCTTGCTCATGAGATTACCGCCATGTGGAATGTTGATTCAACAATGATTGTTCCTGTAGTCGTTTCAGTCAACGGTCTTATAGCGAAAAGCTTTGACGAACATCTTAAAAAGGCAGGGGTCAAGGGTCGGATACAGAAGGCAGTAATTCTTGAAACGGCGCACATTGTGAGGAGGTTCCTGTTCACTCTGTTCTGGTTCACTCTGGAGCCCTGACCACCGGTTGCTTGGACCCCCGGGCCCCGCAGCAGGCGGAATGAATTTTTTTATAAATTTTTATTAGTGTTTTTTTTTTATAATTTTAGAAGCATTGTTAAAAATTTTTAAAATAATTGTAAATAAATAAATGTTACATAATTACGTAACCTATAATATAAACTTTCCTTTTAAAAGCATATGTTATTACATTATAAAATTCATGATAGCAGATCAATTTAGAGTCATCAAAAGATATACTTGTAATAATTTAAGTTTGTCTAAAATATTCATTTCCATCTGTCGATCTACGTACAGGCCACGTAGAGTGAATATAAAAGTCAAAATATATGTTTGCGTAAATATTAGGAAAGTGTAACACACACCAGCTTACAGTCGCCGACTGACTGTAAAGGCGTAAAAGATGCCAACGTCATTCACCTAATAAAACCAGTATATTTTCCGCGCCTTAAGGTTACAAAGTACACACAAGTATAAAAATTCCATTCACTCTCACACATGAGTTACAGCGAGCCTCTTACGCAGAGCTATAATTTAATATTTCGCCAAAAGAAAACAAAACTTCTTTCAAACGGGCTTAACTTTGAGGGCTTTACGGCCGCGTGTAACTTTGTAAGACGTGTTTTATTTACAGCCTAGATCCTTCCAAAAGAGAAATATTTATTGTGAGGTGCGGCGATGTGTGCGGAAATCAAAACAACATCACACATAGCCCCATGCACTACGCGAAAACTTGATATACAGAATTGAAATAGAATACGGTGAGGGTTTTCACAATATCTACTCGTACTTTATGTTTTAAGTTTTAGGTGTAGACGAACTGAAAAGCAAAAGCTAGGCTTAAACTTTAATCAGTAACTCTTAGTAAAGCTGTGTTTCACATGAATACTTACACATTAGAATTTAAACTATATATATATGTGAGAGATAATTTAAAATACGAACGAACGACGTCATTTTCTTCAATAGCAACACCGTGCAAATGTCTCAGAGAACACAAGTTATGAACAGTTTGGTATGTCTGTGGTATCTCTAGAGTGAAGTGCCTATCAGTGGATATTCTGTGGTATGATTGAGAGTGCAGTTCTAAATCATAGATTGTCTTTGGTACAAGTCTAGAGTGAAGTTGTCTGCGCTATTGTTCTAGCTGTCAGTAGTGTGTTTGATCAAGATCACTTATCCTCGAGACAGCGCCAGCGCCGGTGTGCGCACTGACTGCTTATAAAAGTAACATGGCGGACCGCGATATCGACCACGTGAACTTAAATTCGTTAGCATCCGCGACAGCAGCGGTGGGATCGTTTCCACAAGCTTCCTGCGAATCTACCGCGATGCCAGCTACTCGAAATCAAAGATATTTTACACGGGAATATGAAGCTGAAGAAAATGTAGCAGAGGCACCGTTGGTATCAAGAGGCGACCAATATGGCCAACCTACACCAGAAATGTGGGCAGCATTTTTCAAAATATGGCAGCCGGCTTCCAGAGTCCTAACCAAACATCTACGAGTAGCAACGAACCGAGAAAGCTGAAATTGAGTGAGATTTACCTACCTTCGTTTGACCCGGACGATTGTCAATTTACTGCAGCGCAGTGGTGTGAGGAGGTTGAAAATCATCAGAAGAACAACTAGTGGTCCGATTACGAAACGAGGAATGCCGTCTTCACGCACCTGCATGGACGTGCGAAAAAGTGGGCAGCGCGTTCGTATCCTTTATGCAAAACCTGGGAAGAACTAAAGGAGCGACTCACGCGACAGTTTGCTGCAACAAAAAGGTTTCATGATTTGTTTCGTGACATGGTGGAGTATAGAAGTGACCAAGCTAGAACGTATATCGAGTGTTCAAGCAACAAGTTGGCGCTGATAGATCGACTGGAGACTGGTAGGAGCGAGGCTAACAAAATTGAGGTAGTACTCTCTGGCATTGCTGATGTACAGGTACGTTCAGATTTACTTAAAAATACTCCAACAGATTTTGTTGCGCTTGATAGACATTTGAGTACGTATTCTAATATTAGGAGTCTTAAGCGAAGTTTAGATAAACGTGACCCTGCACCTTCTTTTTCTAAGCGACCAGAAATTGTTGACAAGTCTTCAGACCGACGCTGTCATCATTGTAATGAAAAGGGTCACCTAAAACGGAATTGCTTATTGTTACGTAATAACAAAAGTGAGGACTCCAGTTACCATGGAGCGTCTATCGATAAACCTAACGCTAAGCCTCAGCAGTGCTCTTATTGTTACAAAATTGGACACGCTGAACTCACGTGCTTTTCAAAGCAGAGAGACGAAAAAATTAAGGATTCTAAGAACTCAAAGACACAATCAAAATCAGTCAATGTTTGTTCAATTTCTGATTCTTGATGTATGTGTAGGTGAATATAATTTACAAGCATTAATCGATAGTGGTTCAGAGTGCTTATTAATTAAAAAAGAGATCGCTGATAGTTTACCGGATAAGAAAGAAATCTTGTTTACCCGCCTGACAGGTATTGGGTCTCAACCATGCCTTTTTTTTCTCAAAAAAAAAAAATGACTACTTTCGTTGAGTTTGACGGGTTTCATACTGAGATAACGTTTGTGATTGTTGACTCTCATTTGTTACCGCATGACGTAATCCTAGGTAGGGAGATATTTAAGACCCCTGGTTTAGTCTTCACCCGGTTGAGTCTTGTACTGATGGTGCTAAGATAGCACGTGATATGAGTGTCAATGTGTGTCTTACCCAAAATAAAAACGCGGATTTGAATAATATTAACACAGATTTGAGTGAGCAGTGTGATATTGATAGGTTGAGGTCTATATTGGAAAAGCATAAGAATAATTTCGCTAGTGGTAACTCTAATTCAACGGGCAAAAGATAGGATGGACGAGCAAGCATCAAAGGCTAAAATACGTTATGATGCCAATAAGGCAACAATTCATCCTTTTGTAGAAGGTCTCTTTTGTAGAATCCCTGAATAATTAATAAATTAAATGAAAAGTTTAGTGGTCCTTGTAAAGTTATTAAAGTTTTTCCAAATGAGCGTTATATGGTTGAGCCTATATCTGGGGGACGAAGTCAATACGTTTGTCATGAACGATAACGTAAATATCCTGCTAGCTTGCCCGAATTATCTGGATGTCCGGGACCTATAGAGTCCAGAGTAGGAGAGACTAATTTTATTTAATGATAACAAATCATTATAACTAATGGCGTGCTACTATGACATGTTGTTTATTATGTGTTAGATTAATTGAATTAATGGATCTTTATATTTTCGTTTTACAGAAGAGTTTCTGTTTATTATTTTACTGATTGTAATTTAGAGGTAATAGACGACTTACGATTGTTATTGATTTTTAAAATTGCTGAGTTGTTTTTGTTGTTATTGCTGAAAGCTATTCCGCTTTGCTAAAGAAATGGACTGAAAGTTTTCTCGCTTTGTCCAAATATACTGCTGAAAGCTTTTCCGCTTTGCTAAGAGAATAGACTGAAAGTTTTCTCGCTTTGTCCAGGTAGACCACTGAAAGTCTCTCAAATCACGCTTTGTGGTTAGATTCAACTTAAACCTGTTTTGGATATTTTATGTCAACAGTCATGCTGAAAGCCTTAACGCTTTGCTACGTGACTACAAGGAAATCATGATTGATTTCATATGATGCTGAAAGCCTTAACGCTTTGCTACGTGACTACAAGGAAATCATGATTGATTTCATATGATGCTGAAAACCTTAACGCTTTGCTACGTGACTACAAGGAAATCATGATTGAGTTTATATGATGCTGAAAGCCTTAACGCTTTGCTACGTGACTACAAGGAAATCATGATTGATTTCATATGATGCTGAAAGCCTTAACGCTTTGCTACGTGACTACAAGGAAATCATGATTGATTTCATATAATGCTGAAAGCCTTGACGCTTTGCATGGTAAAGAAACAATAATGATTGTTGATTTTAAGTAATGCTGAAAGCCGTTAACGCTTTGCGACAAATTCGTTGAAATATCTACGGGGGTTTGACTTATGTTGAAAGCCTTTACGCTTTACGATAATTTTGCATTGGAAATGTGTAAGGTACTTCGTAAACTCTCATGGCTGAGGTTGAAAGCTTCCTGTAACGTTTTGTTGCCACGTTATATGCGACAACCAAAAGCAACGCGAGAGCGCGTTGAATTGCAGAATGGCCGTGTGAGGGATAATTTAAAATACGAACGAACGACGTCATTTACTTCAATAGCAACACCGTGCAAATGTCTCAGAGAACACAAGTTATGAACAGTTTGGTATGTCTGTGGTATCTCTAGAGTAAAGTGCCTATCAGTGGATATTCTGTGGTATGATTGAGAGTGCAGTTCTAAATCATAGATTGTCTTTGGTACAAGTCTAGAGTGAAGTTGTCTGCGCTATTGTTCTAGCTGTCAGTAGTGTGTTTGATCGAGATCACTTATCCTCGAGACAGCGCCAGCGCCGGTGTGCGCACTGACTGCTTATAAAAGTAACATGGCGGACCGCGATATCGACCACGTGAACTTAAATTCGTTAGCATCCGCGACATATATATATATACTAGTAGTGCCCGCGGACTTCGTTCCGCGTTAAAATATTTTTGTCCAGGTTTGTTTTTTCACGTAGAAAGTTCGGGATAAATAAAAATTATGATGATGATAGGAAGTCTAGTAGATGTACTCGCTCTTTTGCTGGCAAGCTGCTTCGATCGTTTGGTGCTAGATTTCCTATTATGTATGTTCGACGTCTGTAGTTAGCCAGTCGCTGAGACATTTCCGCGCTAGACTCTCTTACACGTCCTGCAGAGGTAATAGCTCTTTGGCTGGCAAGTCGCTGCAAACATTCGATGCTAGATTCCCTATTACGTATGTCCGACATATTCTGTCTGTGGTTAGCCAGTCGCTGAGACCTTTCAGTGCTAGACTCTCTTACACGTCCTGCAGAGATAATAGCCCTTTGGCTGGCAAGCCACTGTGACCTCTATTATAGAGTAAAGGTGAGATAGATGCCCCAGTGGGATAGATGCCTCATTTTCGGAAAACCTAAGATCCTAAACTTGCAAAGTTTTAAAGGTATTTGCTGTTGTATAACTTTATAAGTAGTTATTTATTTCCGTTATATTTATTATTATATCAATGTACTGATTCCTCAAGTATGCGTATTGCATACATAAACAACTAAACTACTACTAAAATTATTTCAAAATGTATGTTCAAGGCACATGTTTTGAAGCATATATTTTGAACGTTTTTTTTATTAGGTTTTTTTTCAACGTGGGGCAACCTTTCATACGACAGATTTAAATAAAATTATTATTTTTTAAATTGTGAGTAAATTTCAAAAAGTGGCCCATCTATCCCGCCTTTGCCCTATTCTCTATTACTTATATTCGACATATTCAGTCTGTGGTTAGCTAGCTAGTTTGTAGTAGCTGCAAACACGACAGTATTGCTTTTACATCGAGACAGAAGCGCTACAGTATCGCTTTTACATCGAGACAAAAGCACGACAGTATCGCTTTTACATCGAGACAGAAGCGCTACAGTATCGCTTTTACATCGAGACAAAAGCACGACAGTATCGCTTTTACATCATTATCCCAAATACCATATACCAAAATAATGATATTATGTTCATGCAGCCACAAAAGGGTGGAGTTTAAATAAACTAGACCAGGCGATAATAGTAGAGGTACTGAAAGTTGTTAACACACCCGAAGAACTAGTTGATTTGACTACGAAGGCCAGTGACAGAGCGATGCCAAAAAAGAGCCTTCTCAGTGTATCAATTTGGCTTCAGGCAAGGCAGGTCGACACTCATAGCTATCGAAAGAGTTGTAAAAACTGCTGCGGTGGCGAAGCAGGCTACACGCAAGACCAGACAGCTATGTGCTCTGATATTTCTGGACGTCAGAAATGCGTTTAACTCTGATCCTTGGAAAGAAATTCTATTAGAAATAAGGAGACGAGGCCTTCCAGGATATATATACAATCTTGTAAGTAGGTATCTAAAGGAAAGAAATATTATCGTAAGAGATAACAAAGGCGTGATGGAAAAATTTCTATTAGTAGCGGAGTTCTACAAGGTTCAATATTGGGACCTACGCTGTGGAATATCCTGTATGACGGTGTCTTCAAGTTAAAGCAAGAAGAAGGGGTACAGGTGTGAGGCTTTGCTTTGACCCTCATGTCTCGCGCAAATAGTTACTTCTTCACGCAAAAACTACGGAATGGATTTTGATGAAACTTTACAATAATATAGCTTGCAGGTCAGAATAAACCATAGAGTACAATTTTTCCTGAAATTCCCACGGGAATGAGGTCTACGCGGGTGATACCCCGGGCGTTCTCTAGTATCTAATAAACCTAATTGAAGTTACAAAGTTAATCCTTAAACAGAATAAGCACTGATAAAAATAATTAACGTTAGTCAATTTAAAATCAACGACTTTAGTTTAATTTAATTAAAAATATTTTAGAGACAGCAGGTAAAGTGATTCAATATTAATATATTTTTTCCCGGAACTCCTGCGGGAACGGAAAATTATAATAATTAATATCAGAGTCCCGGCTACGCTTCCGGGTTCAGCTAGTCATGTATTATTATCTCAATTCGGTCACATAGATTATAATAATAAGTCATTGCAATAATTGATCTTCTCATATACTTAGCTAGTTCGCCGCTGCCATAAATTTTGAGTTTAATACCTCTGGTGCGATGGTCCAGATTCGAGTAAAGGTCAAGACACACATTAGGTGAGTGCTCCGGGATCACAGCATCCCTCGGGACGCGCCGTCAATTATCTCTGACCATAAGAGGAAATGAGAACCGGGACTGTGCAAACCTAAGGGTTGTTAACATCTCAGATTTTAAGTAATGAGTTCCGGACCTAATAATGAACAACTCTCATCGAATTTGGTGCTCATACTAATAAGATAATGAGTTTTAATTAAAATTTGAAGTAAATCACATATTTTTTAACCGACGAAAAAAAACTGTTGAGGTTCTCAACACGTATATGTATATTTTTTATGTATGACCACGCATAAGTTTTTACAGAGTTGTCCGATTTTCATAATTATTTTTTTATTAGAAAGGGCACACTTTCAAGATGGTCTCATTGTCATCATGTTAGGATCTGATGATGATATCCTGGGAAATTTGAAGGAACTTTTAAAATTTTATAGTCACACTTGCAGCGATTTCGGTATTTGTGTAAGTATCGGTAGCTTTTTGGCTACAAGTGCGTATAATATACTATGAAAGTATAGTACGAGTACCTTACATGGCGATAAATCACTAAAAAGTAAGAAATAAAATTTTTTAACAAAAAATAGAACTGACTCAAAACACACTAAAAAGTAAAAAATAACTGTGTCATTTATTTGAGTTGAGTTGAGTAGAGTCGGTGCCAGCAAAGGTTTCTACTTTAAGGACATTACCTATAACCTACAAACTGCTTTACTATGTTAAATAAAACAAAAAAAATAAATATATTTTTGTTTATAAAATATATCGCAACGATGTATGAAAGTCATACCATAGCCATAATACAGATAACTTTGATAACTGTAGTAAAAAAATTGTCTTATGGTGGTATATATTCTCGTGTCTGGGTAAGCTTAAAAAAATGACCGCAGTATTGTTTCTAAGTATAGAATTTATCTACCTGTGAATATAACACGAGAATGTATTTAGTATTTTCAAAAATAGAATGAATAGAACAATTTTACAAAAGATACTAGTTTTGTACAAAAAATGTCGTACGCCTAGAAAGTACAATAAATTCTAGTCTAGATTTTCTCATGATAAAGAGAAAATTGTTTGTGTTCCACTTTCATAATAAATTAAAAAACTTCAACGGCGACAAAACATTTGTGATAAAAAACTTATAATAAATTGTGAGAATCCGCCGTAACGAGTACAACTTGTGCGAATAAAGAAATCCTGCACAAAAGAACTGCGCCGTTCATCTATCGAGTCTTGGATTATCTTACGGTTCTAGTAGTTCATGGTCAGTGAGAGAGTTCGTAGCCGACTGCAGATAACAGATGACGACAGACGACATGTCGCCGCGATACTACTCGTGCTTATATATTTGTATAAGACACATGTCGCATGATGGTTGACATAGTCAAAATGTAGTCAAACATTAATTTCAGTACAGAAACCCCAAGTCGGTCTTACCTGCCTAGAGTAAGTGGTATCATTTGTTTAAACAAAAAAAATTGCTAATTCACAAATTAAATTTTAAACACTAAAATCTACAAATTATAAATAAAAAATTTTAACAAAAAATAGAATCGACTCAAAACGCAATAAAAAGTAAAAAATAACTGTGTCATTCAGTTGCTTTAATTTAGTTAAGCATATCTATGAAATCGGTACCAGCAAGTTTAAGGAACATTTATTTAACGTAGTAAAGCAGTTAGTGTGTTCTAGATAATGCCCTTAAAGTAGAAATCTTGGCTGGAACCGACTCCTAGATATGCTTAAGTAAATTAAAGCAACTAAATGACACAGTTATTTTTAACCGACGAAAAAAAACGGAGGAGGTTCTCAATTCGACACGTATATTTTTTTTTTTTTTTATATGTATGACCACGCATAACTTTTTACAGTGTTTTCCGATTTTGATAATTCTTTTTTTATTAGAAAGGGCATACATCCAAGGTGGTCCCATTGTCCGCATGTTAGGATCTGATGACGATATCCTGGGGAAATTGAAGGAACTCTTCAAATTTTGGAGGCACGCTTACAGCGTTTTCGGTTTTTGTCTCGGTATCGGTAGCTTTTTGGCTACTAGTGCCGTATAATATACTATGACAGTATAGCACGAGTACGTTACGTGGCGATAAATCACTAAAAAGTAAGAAATAAAATTTTTTACTTTTTAGTGCGTTTAGAGTCGGTTCTATTTTTTTGTTAAAAATTTTTATTTCTTACTTTTTAGTGATTTATGCCACGTAATGTACTCGAACTTTACTGTCATAGTATATAATACTGCACTTGTAGCCAAAAAGCTACCGATACTTTCACAAAAACCGAAATCGCTGCAAGTGTTCCTATAAAATTTGAAGAGTTCCTTCAATTTTCCTAGGATATCATCATCAGATGATAACATGATGACAATGAGACCACTTTGGAAGTGTGCCCTTATGTATGTTGTGTTTTTTTTAAGTGTTCCCCTTAAAAAAAATAATATACGTGATTTGAATTTGAACTGAGAACCATTGAATTGAGAACCACCTCCGATTTTTTTTCGTCGGTTAAAGAAGATGAATGTTACAATTTGTATTTTATAATTTGCTGAGTTATCCTTTCTTTAACACGGTAGAAAGCATATCCAACTGCAGTCATCAAGAAACACTACCTACTAAGTAATCCTAGTTAACAAAGATAACTCAATATTTTACAAATAAAAACACGTAAGTTTGAGTTGGCGAGCAGTGCAGGGCTCACACTTTAGAAACTACAACACACTAATGGTTGCGGCTTCTAGTTCAACTGAAACTTGCTCTGTCCGAGACCACAGTTTCCTAAGCGTGTCATCACAACTTAAAATGATAAGTTTCATCCAGCTCCAGATTTATCCTAGACTATATCTAGCTCTATCCTGAAAATATGAGATAGACATCTTAAATAAAAGTTTGAGAACTTGTTTGTTAAACTTTATTGATGGAATAGTAAAAGAAATACTCATTTATTATTCCATCTAACTGATAGAAACTAAACTTGAGGAAACCTAAAGTTACTTGTAATATGACTAGGTTTCGTATTAAAACTTTTATCTTTTGTGTAAAAACTTTTTGATTTTGTATAAAAACTGCTAGTAATAGTAATATGTCCGAGTTAAATAACTCAATACGACAGTTTGATTGGCGTCAAGAGCAATCAAAAATAGTTGACATATTATGATAAATAAGTTAAATAGTTTACGTAAGATAATAATAAAACTCTGAAATAGTAGGGTTTCTTTTTAACCGACGAAAAAAGCGGAGGAGGTTCTCAATTCGACACGTATATTTTTCTTATGTATGACCACGCCTAACTTTTTACAGAAATGTCCGATTTTGATTATTCTTTTTTTGATTAGAAAGGGCACACTTCCAATATGGTCCCATAATCATCATGTTAGGATCTGATGATGATATCATGGGAAAATTGAAGGAACTCTTCAAATTTTATAGGAACACTTGCAGCAATTTCGGTTTTTGTGTAAGTATCGGTAGCGTTTTGGCTACAAGTGCAGTATAATATACTATGACAGTAAAGTTCGAGTACATTACGTGGCAATAAATCACTAAAAAGTAAGAAATAATAATTTTGAACAAAAAATAGAACCGACTCAAAACGCACTAAAAAGTAAAAAATAACTGTGTCATTTAGTTGCTTTAATTTACTTAAGCATATCTAGGAGTCGGTGCCAGCCAAGATTTCTACTTTAAGGGCATTATCTAGAACACACTTAACTGCTTTACTACGTTAAATAAATGTTCCTTAAACTTGCTGGTACCGATTTCATAGATATGCTTAAGTAAATTAAAGCAACTAAATGACACAGTTACTTTTTACTTTTTAGTGCGTTTTGAGTCGGTTCTATTTTTAATTAAATTTTTTTATTAAAAAGCAACTTATTTTAGTATAACGTTTTAAATCTCATACCACAGCGGGAAGTTAGCTAAAATAAAATCTGATTTCGATAAATCGAATCGATTTTACACTGAAATCACGTTGACGGATGCTGATCACTTATTTTCAAGACGATAGGTTTCTCAGATTCGTACCACATGTAGTGTTTACAACAAAAAGTGTATAATTAAGCCCGTGAACTACGATCCGAATTGTCGATATTCTACTACGACAATAAACACTACCACAACTTCGAAATTCATGAATTCGGATCGGATGCAGTACGCAAGTGTTCATACATTATAATAGCTTGTTCTATAAAATACGCTTCGAATATGCAGAATATTCAGGTATTTATAGACATTTTAGTATAATACAACGAGAGTTCCCGGATTCAGATCAGAAACTACAAATATATTGACAAAAATTGAGTAGGTATACGGGTATTATGTCAGTAACTATGCACTTAGTTACAGCAATACGGTACCGTGGATATGTTTGTGAACGATCCCACAGTGCGAGGAAGCCCCGCGCACTCAGAAATAAACTCTTCTTTTGGAGAATAGCCAACGGAACATGATACGGGGCAATCGTTGAATGCCAATTACTCTGTTGTCTATAGACCAGCGAGCAACTCGTATCTATTGAATCAATACAAACATATAACAAAACTGACATATGTAGCGCTAAAACTCTTATAAATCTCAATAATATTCCTAAACCGACGCCCGGTTAGTTCAGTTACATACGTACATAAACATCACGCCTTGTTCCCATAGGGGTAGGCAGAGACCACATACCTCCATTTGCCACGGTCCTTGCATACTTCCTTAGCTTCTCCCACTCTCATTAATCCTTTCATACAAGTTCGTCGGTTTAGGGTACTCTTGACCTGGACATTATTTAAAATGTCTTGAATTTGATCCAGGAACATTCGCCTAGGCCTTCCCCTTCCAACATTTCCATTCACCCTCGCCTTGTAAATCTCTTTTGTTAATCTTCTTTCATCCATTCTCTCTACATGTCCAAACCATCTAAGCATCCCTTTCTCAATTTTAGTCACTACATCTTCTTTTACATCACACATAGTTCAGTTTATTGGCAGTTTTCATGCGACTCATTCTTCGGAATATTTGATTTTAAATTAAACTCAGTGATTTAGCATAACTCGAGACATTAATTTTATCCTTAAGTTAGGATGTAAATAGATTCGATCAAAATTAAAATGCGAATAGAATAGCGATAAATAAGTTTATCGAAATTTTTGTTAGGTTTATCTGTTATTTTGACCTGCCTATTGAGATATCGGTTGCTAAGGATTAAGCTTAAAACTAAATTACACTTCCAATATTTCGTTTAACAGAACAAGAGACAATATTTTATTTTTTATAAAAAGGACAAGCTTAAGACTCTACTTATTTTAAATTAAACCTATACCACAAAAAAGATAAAAAATTTTAACAAAAAATAGAACCGACTCAAAACGCACCAAATAATAAAAAATAACTGGGTTATTTAGTTGTTTTAATTTACTTACTGAAGTCGGTGCCAGCAAGTTTAAGGAACATTTATTTAACGTAGTAAAGCAGTTTGTGGGTTCTATAGGTAATTTTCTTAAAGTAGAAACCTTGGCTGGCACCAACTCTTAGCTGATATGCTTAAGTAAATTAAAGCAACTAAATGACACAGTTATTTTTTACTTTTTAGTGCGTTTTGAGTCGGTTCTATTTTTTGTTAAAAATTTTTATTCCTTACTTTTTAGTGATTTATCGCCACGTTACGTACTCGTACTATAGTGTCATAGTATATTATACGGCACTAGTAGCCAAAAAGCTACCGATGCCGAGACACATACCGAAATCGCTGTAAGCGTGCCTCCAAAATTTGAAGAGTTCTGTTGGGGAGGGAAATAACAACAAGGTTCAGTTGAAAGCTCTCCGTGTGGTTCAGTGGACTGTATTTTAGGGTCGCTATTTCCAAGGTTCAGGGTTCACAATAATTATGTTGAGGTTCAGGGGTTCGGGGTTCTTGAAGGGTCTTGCTGGTTCGGGTTCTCATAGGTTCTTGCTTGGTTCTTGTCACTTCGCACTACTTCAGGGGTTCCGGTGTTCTTGATGGTTCGACTGTCGTAGCGGAAGTGATTTGCGACAGCACGGGAGCCGGTATTTATGCGATTCCCCCGCCCGGCACCGTCGACATGGGTGCCGACCGGGAGAAGGGTGATCGCGGGGGCTGAGGGGCGTGCGGGGACTGGGGGGCGTCAGCGGGCGACCAATCAGTGTCAGTCACCACTGACGCCGCATAGGGCATGTAGCTCCTGTCCGTAACATCGCTCCCCTCAGCGAAGCTACCGCGCAGCTTCCTTTTCGTTAGGTAGGACAGCGAGCTCCTTGGTTCGATGATGATGCAGCTGCGGGTCTTCCTTAAGTTCTTGCGGAGACGATGGGTCGTGGTTCGTTGGCAGCGGAGTAAGCACGTCGGGAGGCAGTCGTGTGCATGGCGATGCCAGGGTGATTGAGTGTGCAGCACACCACGATTGCGATGTCGATCGTTTCGTGTTTGGATCAAATTTCTCGATTTCCAAAAGAGCCATTTGTTAGGCATCTTATTCTTCTTCGCTTGCAGGTTCATTTTGTTCCGCGGAGCTAGATTGGTCCGCTTCATGTTGGCGATCTTAATTGCGTAGACATTTGTTACTGCTACGCCACGACGTTGGTTCTTGCGTTTGTGGCATCTATTATTTGAACACCATAGGTGCCCTATGGATCTCGTGAGTGGTTCCGTTTGAAGTGATTGGGGGAGCTGATCGGATCGCACTCCCCTCATGTAGCGCTGTATGCTATCTGATTCCATGACTTGATTAGTTTTCATGTTTCGAGGCTTGGTTTCCAAATACGTAGGAGTTTGTTCGTTATCTTCGTTTATCACGTTGGGGATTTTTGACGTAACTCGAGAGATGCTCAAGTTCCGATTCGACGAATCGATCTCTGCTTGCTTGTATTGGGGCTCATCTTGTTCGTAGAATCGAGGAGGAGTTGCAGTATCGTGAGGCAGTCCAGCGTCATGCCCAGGAGAAGCATCAGCAGACTGCTCCCCTCGTGCATGATCTGAGTGGCGCGACCGAGCATCTGTGTAGAGACTTATACTGAAGGGTTCTTCGGGGCCACGTGTACTTTCTTGTTCTTCGTAACAAACAGCTATGCTATGTTCCGTTGCCGTTTTCATAGGCGTTGGTTCGTCTTTTTCTTGAATCCCGTCGGGAATCTTCGACAAAACTCGTGAGATGCTCGACTTCTGTCCCGACGAATCGAAGATAGCCTTCTCGTATCGGGTTTCACTTTGATCAGAGGATCGAAGACAGACTCTAACATTGTTAGACGGTTCAGCGTCACACGCAGGAGAGACTTGGGTGGATCGTTGCTCAACTGCAGGTTCTGCGTGACGTAAACAACCCGCTTCGCGAAAACTTGTATTGCGCGGCGCTGTAGAGCTACGTGTGTTTCTTGTGTTGCGCAGCTCTGCAGAGCGCATATCTTCTAGTTCCATTTTCTTTTGAAGCAGCTCTACTACCAACTGGATCTGCTGCTTCCTGATAGCGGCAATACGTACTGCCGCCTCGTATTTGGCTCTCTCGATTCGCGCCGCCTTGCTCATACCGGAGCATTGCGAGTGCATAGGTGTTTGTGCACGAAGTGTTTGAACGTTCTCTTCAGTGTTTCGTGCTCTAAAAACCGGTTCTTGCCGAGATGGTACGCAACTTGTAAAGCCCAATGATTCTACAAATCGGAGTTGCATCGGACGAGGCAGGTTCAGCGCGCGGAGGTTCGGTTCTTGCAACGCAAAGGCCTCATCATGTACATGTCTGATTTGTGTGCCTTCAATCATAAACAGTACCATCTTGACGTGTAGAGATCTTGAAGGTTCTTGTGTGTTCGGATCCTGAGTGTTCGGGTCTTGAGTGTTCGGGTCTTGAGTGTTCGGGTCTTGAGTGTTCGGGTCTTGAGTGTTCGGGTCTTGAGTGTTCGGTTCTTAAGTGTTCGGTTCTTGAGTGTTCGGTTCTTCAGTCTTCGGTGTTCAGTTTTCGTTCAGTTCAGTTAGGGTTCAGAGATCCGGATCGATGGACCAAAGATGTTGGGGAGGGAAATAACAACAAGGTTCAGTTGAAAGCCCTCCGTGTGGTTCAGTGGACTGTATTTTAGGGTCGCTATTTCCAAGGTTCAGGGTTCACAATAATTATGTTGAGGTTCAGGGGTTCGGGGTTCTTGCTGGTTCGGGTTCTCATAGGTTCTTGCTTGGTTCTTGTCACTTCGCACTACTTCAGGGGTTCCGGTGTTCTTGATGGTTCGACTGTCGTAGCGGAAGTGATTTGCGACAGCACGGGAGCCGGTATTTATGCAATTCCCCCGCCCGGCACCGTCGACATGGGTGCCGACCGGGAGAAGGGTGATCGCGGGGGCTGAGGGGCGTGCGGGGACTGGGGGGCGTCAGCGGGCGACCAATCAGTGTCAGTCACCACTGACGCCGCATAGGGCATGTAGCTCCTGTCCGTAACAAGTTCCTTCAATTTCCCCAGGATATCATCATCAGATCCTAACATGATGACAATGGGACCACTTTGAATGTATGGCCTTTCTAATAAAAAAAGAATTATCGAATTCGGACAACTCTGTAAAAAGTTATGCTTGGTCATACATAAAAAAAAATTATACGTGTCGAATTGAGAACCTCCTCCGTTTTTTTTCGTCGGTTAAAAATACTACAAGTATCTGTCTTACTTACCTACTCGTAGTCTCACCTATACTATATCAGAACATGTGGCAGATCTTTTCGCTTACCTTTTTATTTATCACCATTAACTTGAAAAAAAATGTAAAATAAACATCAAAAGCTGACCAAATCTAACAAAAGCCGTTTAAATTGAATTTACTTTATTTCCAAATTCAAAGATATCGCGGTAATAAATCTCAAAGATTACCGTATATTTCCGAGTTCGAGTTGGTTCGACAAAGAGTCGAATTTCTCTCCGTTCCCACTCGGCGCTGCTCGATCTCAAAAGGTGCTCTCACGAACTCTCCGGCTCTCCTTTCTCTCTATTGTGGCATCTCGAGTGGCGCCGGGTTACTTCTCGACCCTAAATCAAATTCAGCCAAACAATCCAATAGTAGGGTAAGGTTAGGTATATTGGTGATATAATTCATTTGGTGATAGTTCTTAAACGCATTAGCATAAAGTTCATTATTAAAGCACATTTTATAATTTTTATCACTAATATCTCTCTCTCTCGTATCGTAGAACGTAATCGAGTAGTCATTTTTTAATTGTGTCTCACGTATATTCCCTTACTTTAGGAAACTATCGTCGTCGTAACTCATGATCTCTCAGACGGCCTCCGTGACGAAATGGTATGCGCGGTGGATTTTTTAAAACGGAGGAACCAGGTTCGATTCCCGGCAGGGTAGATTGAGATTTTTCTTAATTTGTCTAGATCTGTCTGGTGGGAGGCTTCCGCCGTTTCGCTGTAGTTACCACTCTACCGACAAAGGCCTATCGCCAAGCTATTTAGCGTTCCGCTACGATGTCGTGTAGAAACCGAAACGGGTGTGGATTTCGTGCTACTTCTAACAAGTTAGTCCGTTTCTATATTAGATTTCATCATCATTTAACATCACTTGTGATAGCAGTCAAGGGCCAACTTGTCACTACAAAAATAATTAAGCGCTAATTGGCAGCTTTTAAAAGTTTTTTTTATTAAAAGAAACGGCACCCACCTGTTTATTTCCGTCTCTGGAACCATTCTGGTTAGCCCGACCTCGCTGAGCAGTAGCCAAAGCTCCACATGGATTAACCAATCCGCTGCAGCTCGTTGAGGTGATTAAATTTATTTATTCGGAAATACTCGAAAATGTTTGCACACGAATTGCTTATTTACATAAAGCATAGTAACAATATTACGCAAATCCATAATCCCTGTTGACAATGATAATTTACCAGCAGCGAGCGAGGGTGGTGGGTATTTGCCGAAGCGACTCAGAGCACAAACTTCTTAGGACAATAACAAGTGCGAACTGTAAACAAGGTGCGAATCAAACGTAAATGAGTTACAAATAGAATTCCCAAACAATCTCAAAGTGATCTGCGGTGAGGCTCGAATCATTTTGAGTTTATACACGTCTTGTGACGAGTGAGATTTAACGAAAGACGGGGGAGAGACGTTACGTCGAGAGCACAACGCCTTCCAGGGTTTCAATCGGGTCTTTGGAAATATTATCCTTTCTTTGGTTAAAATTTGTTCCACGTCTTGAACACGGTCTCTAGTGGTCGAGGTCGGTCTCTGTCACTATCATTTACATCTGATAGCTATTACAGAATCAAATATTATCTAATTACCAATCTAATATAATATAAAAAAAGCATGATAAGCCTAAGTTCCAAGTGTTCCTAAAAGAAGAGGGTCCTACAGAGAGCTAATAAAAAAGCTCCGACACTTTAATAAAATTAAATAAGAATAAGTAAATCAACGTACAAGTAGTGTAATTCGTTAGAACATACACCATGATTTGTTTTGACGTTACTCGATTAAAACATCAAACCATTGAAGAGTAAACGCTCAAAGGATTAATCCTTTGTCATTTTCGACTGCATCGTCATATAATTTAACATCAAATAAGTCGGCAGTGAAAAGCTTACTAGTCGTTGAACTAAATAGGCTAGCGTTCCGTCATCCAGTCACCACTTTAACGTAATTTAAAACCTAAGAACTGGAACATATTAATTGCTTTGAGCTTTTGTTTCGAAAGAAGTTTCATAAAACATTTCGCTGAACTCTGTTTAACAAAAGAAAATAATCGAGGCGTAAGCGCGCTCGGCTCGAAAAGTCGAATTAAAAAATATGGAAGTTTTAGATCAGTATAATTTCGCTGCTGAAGCTCGCTCGCTTGAATAGTTAATTTATAAAGTTTTAGAGTGTCAGTGGAGCTATAAATAACTTTTGGCCTTATGAGAGCGGGCAGGTATTCAAAATAACCTTTGCTAACTCTACTGATGTTATTACGGAAATAGTTTTCAAGTTAAATATAAACGACGATCGAAGCTATAATATTTTCAATCACCGATTCTTTGTGCACATTTCATTTTAAACTGAAGCATCCGGATGGAGTTGACTAGAAAATATTCAATTTCAAACTTAGATCAAAGACGTGAGTGAATAAAATTAACTTTCGACAGCCGAATGGCGCAGTGGGTAGTGACCCTGCTTCTGCGTCCTAGGCTGTGGGTTCGATTCCCACATTTGGAAAATGTTTGTGTGATGAGCATGGATGTTGTCCAGTGTCTAGGTGTTTATCTATATATTATAAGTATTTATGTATAATATATACAAAATATTCATCAGTTATCATAGCACCCATAACACAAGCTACCTACGCTTACTTTGGGGCTATATAGCGATGTGTGTAATTGTCTTATAATATTTATTATTTATTATTTTTGCATAGTTAACTTTTATAGTAGAAGGAGATGTTAATGATTTTAAATATAAAAATTTCCATTCCAGGTGACACTTGCTAGGAATACATCCTATAGCACGCTGTCCGACACCGACAAATAACCAGAACACTTTTATTACACCCCTGTGTTTTATGTTGGACGGCCACCCAAACAAAACAAAAAAGTTTTATAACTGAAATAAGTTTAAATATAAATTTTGAAAAACTTTCAACCATTATAAAACCAATATTGATTGGCTTATTAGGCCTGCAACTTATATCGCTAATCGCTTGGAACCTTTCCGATTAGCATTCACCGAAAAAATTCAGTTTTATAGTTGGCCTACTTGAGAAATTATACTAAAGCCAAACCCGATTGAGAATGCATGTCAACAAATAAATTTAAAATGGTGGTAGAAAACGCAACACATTTTATGCCTAATAAATTTAAAATTATGTTTTGTAATTTTAAAAATCTTATTTAAAAGACTTTGAATATATTAATTAGTTTTAAGCTTACTAATCTAATTTAATGTCATGAATTTGTCATTAACTAGTTAATTAAAAAAAATGTGAAATGATTAGTGATCTCTACTTTCATTTTTAATTTGTTTGTTGACAAGCATTCTCAATCGAGTTTGGCTTGAGTATAGACAGATCAATTAAATTAATACCATAATTTTTCGAGTTTAAAACTACGTAAGTCGGAAGCATTACACCGACGAGCACTTTTACAAAGAGCTCTCAGTATTTACAACGCTATGCAAAGATAATTCGATGAGGTTGAGCAAAGAACTCAGCGGAATGAGGTTTGGCTCGCTCTCTCGCTCGATCAGTAGGCATTGTTTCGGTAAAGAGCCGCTGTGAGGCGTGTTAGATTGCATTCCATTCAGCAAACAATCCGTCGAGTGGGAACTACCACTCGCGAGTGATTGGAACGCGGTAAGATGGACGACGGGAGATGTATGCGCGGGATAAGTTATAGCGGCGTTTTATCACCCACCGTTATATTACACGAGTAATAGATCGTGACTTTTTTTTATCGACTACAAGTTGACCCTTGACTGCTATCACACCTGATGTTAAGTGATGATGCAGTCTAAGATGGAAGCGGGCTAACTTGTTAGGAGTGGGACGAAAATCCACACCCCTTTCGGTTTCTACACGACTTCGTACCGTAACGCTAAATCGCTTGACATTACGTCTTTCTCGGTAGGGTGGTAACTAGCCATGGCGAAAGCCACCAGCCAGACCAAGACAAATTAAGAAAAATATCAATTTGCCGCGCCGGGAAATGAACCCGGGACCTCCGTCTTATAAATTCACCGCGCATACCACTGCGCCGGTCGTCAAAACTTTACTCTTGTTCACCTGATAGTTATTTTCAATACGAATAAATGAAGTTGAAAGCATAAAGCAATAAGCAAAAAGAAAGTATATAGTTGAATAATGTGAAAGTATATACGGTACTTACATTAAAAATCTATTTATATTTTTTTTCTGTCTTTCTATTCAATCCAGCTGATATATGAAACGGCTGGACTGTTTTTTATGGGATCTCGCAGATAGCTAATGCTATAAGGAGGTGACTTATGGTTTCAACTTCATTTATTTTTATTGTAAGTAATTCCATGTAATATATAGTAAGTATAGTGTAACACTGTGGATCTGTAATTTATTTTATTATTATTTTTGATAAATACCAAACTAAAAAGAATTTCTTAGAAAATTAAATTGTAGCGAAAGTCGAAATTCAGGAATTGGAATTAAGTAAGCACCGCTGCGACAAGATTGTTTGTTCAAAAAATAATCAAACAAATGGGTTGGCGATTGAATCTACAAGCAGTTGGAAACCGACCTAACTCCCATCAAAATCTTAAACATTGCCGCCATGAATAAAATATGAACCACAAATGGATTCCCAGATATTATGCTAATGTTTTGTAACAAAAAGTTTGTTGCGGCTCCTTAGTGCCACATACTTTTTAATATTACAACTGTAGAATACAAGGCTGAAGCTTCTTGAGGTCGAATAGTATTAGACGAAGCTTAGCTATAACCTTTTTTACAAAAAGAAGCTGTTAATTGTTATTTTGTTCAGTTTTTTTATTCAACTTGCTAAAAAATCTGAAAATAACCTTGTAATGAAAAGTATAAGAGGACGGTTTACTAAAGTAAAAAAAATAATTCTAAATTATTGACATGTGGGAGAAAAAGAGACGATTTTGTTTGTTTATGTAAAAGTGATGTTATTTTAGATTTGAAAACATTAACTTGTTAACCAAGAACTCGGGGCGGAAGTTACATTGCCTTTATGGCAGTTAGATTGGCGACTTGCCTTAGATGGTTGAATTTTCCGTTTATTGAACTTTGTGAAAAGCGTCGTTAATCCTACTCTTCGTAACTCCTACGTAAGTCGTTACACTGCTACCGGTCACAGTAACAGTCTTATTACTATAACATGTTACGTATCGAGTGGGGTGAGCATTATCTTAATGTAACCCTTCTTTTAATAAAAAAAAAAACTTGTTCAATATTGTTATCATATGGCGAAAGTTTGTGAGTTTCTTACTTCATCATAAATAAACTGTTGCAGCGATTTTAAGGTATTAAGCTAATTGACACCCTGAATTAATACATAAGCTACTTTTAAACCTGATTTTTTTACGCGAGTGAAACCGCGGGCGTTCTCTTGTAAATTAATAAATGATCAAAAATTCAGCAGTAGCCCAAAAACGTCATTTACAAATATACTTGTACTATTCAAACTCATCTACATACAACAACAACATCTTTTATGAAAATACGTTTTCAATGTATCACTGTCGAGTTATAAGAACATCGTAACAGAATAGCTGTACAGTTTGCTACAGGTTCCATCATCGAAACGGTTAAAAAATGTTTACATAACAGATGTATCGTGATTCGGATGAAAGCGACGATCCCCGCACGGCCGCGATATCGCCCGTGGAAAAGTAACACTGAAAGAGCCTTTTCGGAATCCTATTTTGAAAAATCTGTCTGTGCCAGTGATTTATCTGCGCCGAGTCTTTTAGCACGGCAATCTAGCAGATCCTGGGAATGCAATTTCCACCGGTTATATCTTTTGTACGTTTTCTTCGGGCCCGGATTGATTAATGGATGCAATTTGAGATTTTTGTGTTCGTCAAAGAATGTGGTCGACATGGGTCGGTACTTGAGATTAGAATATTATCGCACCTTGTTATTCTACTTTTAGCAACATCAGAAGGGGTCAAAAGGCACAAGAAGCAAAAGAATATTAATCAAAATATCAACACGTTTTCATTACAAAACTTCCTTAAATCAAATAAAAATTAAACAATATTACATTGAACACTATTTGAATATAGTTACAGGTACAGTAGTTAGGCTGCAAAACTGCCTATGCTAGAACTGGAATTGATAATGTCCGCAATTTAATAAACCGTCCCTTATATAGGCTAAAAACGCCGCAGAGTACATTCTTTTTTTATGATTTTCGTCTCTAGAAAGCGCAGGGTTCAGTACTGCTAACACTACAATATATTTACATTTTAATTCAATACATTCCTATGAAAATTTTGTATTTTTTCCTATGAAGCATGACATGTGCATGTATTATAGAATTAATTATCAATTAGTACTAACCTCATGAGATGATTACCTACCTATATTTTCTTACGGATATTAAAGTTCTGGTTTGGAACAAATATTTTGGTCTCAGTCATGAAAATACATCTATGTACTTAAGAATAAGCGTTTATTCTATCTAAATCGAAAACTAAAATACTCACTGATACTACGATCAAAGACTTGGTCTTTTGTCACTTACCTATATTATGAAAAGAATTTATGTCGAACAGGAAGGATTAGGTACCTTCATTTGTTAACAAAACAGATAGCGATCGTTGTAGATTTCCAATCACATTATGCTACAGTGGGTCGTAGAAGTAGCGTTGATACAAGTGAGTAAGAGTGATGGCTCGGGCTTTCAGAAGCAGAAGAGGACAACCGACTTACTTCCTAACAAATAGCTCAGCGTGTGAGGCACTTATCGCCGCCGGCCGATAGGCGCGGAGGCTGCGCGTCCCAAATGTCCAGGATCACATTTATCATTCAAAAGACATCAGACCCTTCAATATTTCAGGCTAATGGTTTTGACGGAGGTCGACCGTGCTATCGGATTCCTATTAAGAGCGCTTGGGCACTGCCTACGATACACATCCGACAAAATTTGGAGCAAAATGACATAATATACGGCAGAGGTTGGACTCAATTCGACGTTCAATTCATTATCCAGACGTTTTTGGGATGTTCCAGTGTAGCGTTCAATCGAGTCTGAATTGAGTTTTATTTAACAGCGCTGATTCTTGATATACATTGTAATTAATAAATAAAATTTATTATTAAAATGATGATGATTATGATGAACTTGGCGTGTATTTTATATTATGTAACTATTATAAATAGGTCAACTATAATTATACTGATATTAACGAATTTAAATTTGGTAAGATGCATTACTCGGCAAGCGGAGTGTAGGGCGTCCCCCAACTAGATGCAGCGACGATATCCGGAGGGTGGCTGGCACCGACTTCATGCAGAAAGCTTGTAATAGACTGGGTTGGCGATGCTTGAAGGAGGCCTATGTCCAACAGTGGATGCATGATGGCTGATGATGATGATTAGATATCTTTTTAATCAAA